>BSBN01000420.1:6340000-7805000 GCA_027924645.1 Cunninghamia lanceolata | reverse complement strand
GTTTACTTAGGTGGTTTATTCTATTTACGTAGGTAAATTATCAATAATGCACACTTTTTATCATGTTGAGTTAGGCAACAAGTTCGTTGTGGCTAACTCAAAGTTTACGGGAAACTTTTCATTTTGACTTGCTCTATGAGAGGCCATTGATTGTATTTCATTTCTTTTATTTTCTAATCAATTAATTAATCAATCTTTTCACATCCTTAATATTTATTTTTTTTAAAGAAAAAGTGGCAAAGCCACTAAAAATATATTATATTATATAAAAGAAAGATTACAAAAAGCCTGATTCAGCGAGGCATATCGGTAGGAAAGAATCAAGCGAAGAAAACCTCCTGTTGTAGCCTTAAGAAACCTAATTATTATGAAAATGACTCAAAAAAATGAGTCTAATCATAACTTGTCTTTGAATATTACATGATTGACCTCTTTGTCAAAAGACACTGATACAAAATACTTTAACAAAGTGAAAACCCATGATTTTCACAAGATATTGCCCAATTACATCAGAATAAAAAACACCCAAAAAGAGGAAAAAAACTTTAATTGTCAACTATCAATCCTTCAACAATGAAACCCTGTTGACGACGTTCCACATCTTCTTCTTCTACTGGATGAGGAGCAGGAGGAGGAGGAATATAATGCAGAAGAAAAGAAAGGGCATTAAAAACCTCTATGACATCTTCTACCAATTGTCTCCCCAGCTCCCTTCTATGACAATGGATATAGTTATGAAAAGACACAACACAATTATTTTGGAGGCCATGCAGCATAGCATTGAAAAGACAATGAAGCGCAGGTTGACGGAAAAGTTCCCTGCGATCAAACAAACCACCCACAAGAGCAGAACCCATATACAAATTGTAATCCTCTATAACTTCATTGAAAATATCCACAGGAAAATGAATGTCTTGAACAAATAGAGAGACCATATTCCTTACCAGATCAAAACTTTGCAATAAATCCATGGCATTTGAAAGAAAATGCGAGGTCTACTTGTGACGGATAGATAGATCTAGGAAAATGTAAAACTTGCAGACCACAAACTTGAATAATGGCTCTTTCAACAGAGTCTTCATAAATCTTAAACACTTCTATCATGGAATTTGGATTGAGAAGACCTAAGGAAGGTCGTTCCCAATTCCGGATTGGCATGAAAATTCTTCTATTTCTCTGAACCGAGCCCATGCTAAAAACACAATTTCTTAAATCTTGAAAGTAACCAGATTAGGAAGCTACAGCAAAACAAAACACAAAGCTTACGAAAAGATAGAGGATGTCGTGCCAAAGAAGGAAATATAAAGCAGAATTCCCTCAAGATGAAATCAATGAAATCATTCTTGACAAGATATACCGTTAAGTGAGATTTGCCACCCTGCACACATAAATAAATACAATAGTACTTCACAATGGATGAAGTCGTCCTTAACCTGAGGGATGACATCAGTTGACAGAAAGAAACAACACAGGATAGAAATAGTTCTAAATTTAGATGCTAGGATATATTACTCAATTAAAATGTATTTCAACTTAGCACTTTACACTGTACACGACAAATCTAGCTTAATCCTTCCTTAGCTAGAATGTAATTAATTCTAGGGAGAAACAAAAGGGAATTAGAATCCCACTCCTTAATAGGGTCATTTAGGCAAAAAGCATGATTAGCTAGAAAATCTACTAGCATATTACCTTCCCTATACGTATGAGCTATTTTGAAGGATAGAAAATGGTCAAGTAGCTTCCTCCCAAATTGTAAGATGTAATCAATTTTCCAACTTGGGGATGATTTAAGACTGAAGGCCCTTATAATATTCAAAGAATCCCCTTTCACATCCTTAATATTAGAATAGTCGATATTTGCATTCTACAATACTTGTCTATTTGCTTGTAGCTATTGTAACTTTCTTCATTCACCTAGATTTAGGCTAGTTCAATTATATTCCCACCTAATATAACATGATATCAGATCCCTATTGGTGTTTAGAGCTTGTTCTCATCCTTTGAGGATCGTAATTTCAATATTGAAGCTTTGGAGATATCACATTTTAGTGATTCCTAAATTGAATTAGAGCCCACCATTGCATCCAAAGCAACTGAGAAACCAAGGATTAACTTTATTTTGTCCAATTTGGACATCTAGAGGTCATTTTTTTTTAGTTTTTTAGTTGTATATGTTTTGGTGTTATGTGAATAACATGTTTTGTAAGGTACTTTGGTGCAAAATAGACCTCATTGTTGCATCTAGAAGAAATCAAAAAGTATAAATCAACTATAAATTCATCAAATTTGGAGCTGGGTAATCAAATAATTTTTAGGTCATACCATGTAAATCCATACCATTGTGCCACTATACCATTTATTTTGTAGGCATGGAGGTTTTTTAGCATTTTTTTGGCAAGTTCCTCTAATTTTGGTAGCTCCACCAAATCTGGCAACCTCCAACTAAATTAATAGTTGTTTTAAAATGCATGATGTTTCCACAGTCCATGATAATTATTGTGTGTAGCTTCTGGAAGTGACTGTGTGTTGCTTTTTTTGGATCAACGTTTCGGATCACACTGTGTGATCCATCATCAAGATGTAAAGAAGAGAAAGAGTGAATTGTAATTGCAGATAGAGTTCTATAAAAAGAGAGAGTGGGAGGAGTGTGATCCGAAACGTTGATCCAAAAAAAGCAACACACAATCACTTCCAGAAGCTACACACAATAATTAATAGTTGTTTTTAAATTTTGCCTCAATAGTTTTGGTAGTTCCTTCCAAATCTAGTAGTTTCCCCTATTCTAGTGACCTGCTAAATTTGTCTAGCAACCTCTCTATTTTTACCTATTTTTTAGCAAGTTTCTAAATTTGGCAGATTTTGCCAAATCTAATAGAGGTTTCTAAAATTGGTTGGACTATTATGTGTTGGGAAAGGTGTCCCAACCTTACATACTAATGTTAAGAATATGAAAAAATACAAAATTTGAGCTACAAAACACAAAAAATACAATATTCAAGCCTCTAGAGATTGATCTTTGCCCTGAAAATATTAAAATAAACTTTAACAAGAGTAAATAAATAATGGAAATGTGGACCTCTTCATAATCTTTAATTAAAAAAAGGGCTTATTCAATATCTCTTATCAAAATTTATGGCCTCTAGAAGTTGGGCCTCCCACATCAGAAATATAGGAGCATCTAAAACATAAGAGGGTTGTAAGAAGGAGTTACACTTGTTGACCAACTTATGACACATGTTATGACATGCCACAAGGAATATTTTATTGGAGATAATGGATCACCCATATTGATGAGTGGATTATGACAAGCTTATGATAGGTGGAAGGAATATGCTATTTTAGTTAGTTGACTCATCTTGGGATTTGGGTGGTTTTAGCTCATGGTTTCCTAATTACTATTTATGGTTGCATCTATTTCTTCTCCTATTTAGTGGGTGCTTGACATGGAGGTTTTGTAGTGAGTTTTGTAGGTACTATTACTTTGTTAGAATTACTTCATATCTTTTGTTGGTGATACTCACATAAAGTCTTAGACTCTACAAGTGTATTGTAATTTTTTATTACTAAATAATACATTGAGTTTCTTTGGAGTGTGGGCTTTTCTCCGAAAAGGGTTTTCCTCATGTAAATCATTGTATTATAGTATATTACTTTTATGTTTATTTCCTTGTAAATGTATGATCAATTTAATTTTTTGCACATAACCTCCTCTCATAGATTAGTGTGGGAAACACATTCTACACCTCTACTTCCTTTCATTTGGTATCAAAGCTTTATCATCCTAGGTTCTAGGTGTTAGGGACAAGGATTTTGTTCTAATCTTAGTTTAAGTGGGAACTTGTGTAGAAAGAGATCTTGTTGCAATAAAATGGCAAGCACGTCAAGGATGGATATGGAGAGGTTCACTAGCACTAAATTTGAGCTATGGAAGCTAAAGATAGAACATATGCTTGTAAACAAAGATCTATGGGTTGTCATATCCAGATCCAAACCCATTGCAATGTCTCAAGCCAATTGGGATATATTAGATAAAGGCAAAGGGCCTCATCAGGATTTACTTAGCATATTCTATTTTTTTGAATGTACATAAAGAAGTAATTGCACAAGCTTGTTGGAATAAGTTGGGAGACTTGTAAAAGGTTGAATCCCTGATTAACACATTTTTTTGAGAAAGAAGTTGCACACCTTGAGAACGGGTGATGGTGATTTTGTGGGTAAGCATTTGAACATGTTCATTATGATTGTGATCCAATCACACTCTATTATAGTGAAAATGGAGGATTAGGATCATTTCATGACACTTCTATATTCTTTTCCAAATTTGTGGGATCACTACCTTGAAACTCAAAATGGATGAGGTAGTAGTTGCTTTACTCTTAGAGGCGATGTGGTGGAAAGATTTTGAATCTACTAGGAAGTTCCTATCTATTCATGGAATATTGAAGAAGAAAGGCAAGAAGAAAGACAAGTCTAGATACAAATTGTGTGGGAGATCCAAATCTCTTAGAAGGTCCAAGGCTAAGTGTTGGAATTCTAGCGAGGCTGGTCACTTCTATAAAGACTATATAGAGGAGAAAAATAAAAATAAAAATGATTAAGATGAGGAGTCTGAAAAGACCTCTCAAGATGATGTAGATTCCTTTGTCACAACATTGGCAACTCATGCATTAGAAGTTGCGTGATTGATAGACTTTGGAGCTTCCTTCCATATGACCTCCCATTGGGAGTGGTTTTCAAAGTATGAATAATATGATGGTGGGAAGGTGTACTTTGATGATGATTCTCATTTTAGCATAGTTGGTCATTGTAGAGTCTATATTTGATTCCCTAATGGACAAGTGAAGGGGATCAATGGTGTGATGCACATCCCTAGTTCAGCTTGGAACTTATTATCAGTTAGCAAACTTAATAATGTGAGTGTGCAAGTTATTTTATCTAGTGGATGGTGTAAGATGATGCAAGGATCTATGGTTCTTGCTAAGGGCATCCATGTGGGCACTTTATTTTAGCTAGATCCATGTACTATCCAATGCAATAGTTTTAAATTGTTCCTATAGTGAAGATATTTGTAGAATTTACACCTGTTGGGTGAATATTGTGTCATTTAGCTAACTAACGGAAAAATGGTTATATCACCACAGCTATGATGAGACAGAGTCTCTCCTCTCAGCAAGGGGAGGTTCCCTCTAGATAATGAGTTCTTTCTAATAAATAACTTTTCAAACTTATACAAACTAAATCTATGCTTGGGGTGTTTTCATTGCATCCTATTCTCTTTTTTCAGAATAGATGTTTTCCTTTTCAAAATGATAACTTCAATAGGAATGATATTTAATAACTTCTTAACTAAGACAAACCATAGAAACACAAAGCCTTCTATTGCTTGACTTATTTCCCACAATAAACTCGATTGAATGCAAATGTAGCTCAAAGTCTCCACTTTCACCCAATATGATATAACTAGATTGAACACAACAATTTATAGCACAAAGTCTTTAAAAATTCTATTCTCACAAATGTAAACACAGACTCTCTCAATGAGAAAATAGAACAAAGTGTACTTAACCAGAACAAGAACACTTCTCTTAATTTTCAATAAACTCCACGATTCCAACAATGATTCAATATAATATAACACCAATGACATAAGAACACTGATATCATAAAACAATATGATCCAACTCAAAGTTTGATACTCAAACTGTTTGCTTATAGTGATATTCACTAGGAAATTCAATAAACATGAAAAGCTCAAAGTCTTGATATGTTTTCCAATTCGGCAGAGTTTCCTTGCAATAGATAAAAGATAGTAATTACAAAAGAGGCCCTCTTTATTTATAGGGAGAGACCTAGAGAAAATTTAGGAAAAACTACTTTGACTTATTCAAAAATAGGAGTCCTTATTGACTAGGGACTTCCTAAGTTTTTACATGTAATTACATATGAGAATACTACATGTAAAAATGTCCAAAACTAATTCAAAAGTACATATGAAAAATAGAAAATAAACTAAGTTGTGAAAAGTTGCTTCAACTTGTACTGCCTTCTTTCTTCAAATGAGCATCATACATGGTAAATGTAGCTTGCATCCCCAAACTGTCTAGACTGACAGTGTTCCTAAAAATCATCTGGGCTCTGACTATTACATCCCTTACTGTTGTGATTGCTTTAGAATGACTAGTTAACTTGGCCTTTAGGATATCCAAAGTTGACTGGTTGTCCAGAATATTATCCATGGAAGAAACTGAAAAGGTTTTATCTTCAAACTCCTTCTGAAACATGTTCTCAAACTCTTGGATCATCTCATCCACAGGGAAAAATTAATTATCCTTAGATACCAAATTGCATGGAAGCTCCTCCATCTTATGTAAGAGACTAACGTCATTTTGGTCACTCAGCTTCTTGGCAGTTTCCAGATCCTTGATCAAATCCTTTAAAACATTGCTCCGATGTGTCAATGCTTCCTTAGTCTCTGTGTATGAATCCCGATTTGGAATAACACCAATCAATATCAAAGCATTATTTTTCAATTTCCTCATTTCTGTCCATTTATCATAGCTTTGATCCAAATGCTCAATATCTTGAGAAATAGTGTCAACCAAATCATCAAGCTCTGCTCTGACCTTCTCCATTTTACCTGTCTTCTTAGCTACATCTGTAAGAAGAGATACTCCCTATGCACGCATCTTTTCCAAATATTCCTCAACCACTTTTCCTTTGAGATGAGTCTTTTCAACCTTCTGAATAATAGGGTCTTCAACAGAAACAGATTTAGGAGTTACTAATTCAAAATTCAAAGTGATCTTCCTCACCACTGCAGTCAATTGTTCTACCATTGCCTTATAATAATCCTTCATTTCCTTTTCTTTATCAAACTTTTGAATCAAAGAATCCAGTATAGATTACATATCAACTTTCACACTCTCATGTGTGATTTTGCCAAGTTCAATTCTGGAAATAGAATAATCATTCATACTAAAATTCTCCATGGTGGCATCCTGCGGGGGTTTAACAATTTCCACAAATTTGTGTCCCTTATCTTCCAGTACTCAAGAAAGTGTTTTAGGCCTCTTTTGAGTCTTAGCCTTCACTGGCATCAGTTTACCAAAATCAAAATCATCTAGGGAGATGGCTTGTTTCTTTCTCTTGGGTGTATAAGTTGATAGCCATGGAGGAAGCACAGAAGTACTTACATTTGGATTAGGTCCCATTGTTGGTGTAGTAGGAATTGCACAGGCACTTGAAGTAGAAACAATAGGAGGAGTATCAGTAAACACTGCACCTGACACATCTACATTTGAAACTTGCTCAAATACCAAAACAAAGTGATCAAAGATTGATGAATCTCCAATGTCAAAAGATGATGAGGACAAACTAGGAATTGATCCAGAAGAACAGAGAACATTATCAAAAGAAACTTGAAGATTATCAAAAATTGTCCTCAAAGATGATGGAGACTCAGAAGATGGAATGTTGATAGGTGAAACTAGAATAGTAGGCAAAACAGACAAAGGAACTGAAACAGATACATTGGGCAAAGGAGAAGGGGTTTCAGTTTCCTGTGGTACATCCCTCTATGGAGACATAACTTCATCTTGCAAACCTTCTTGACCCTCTCCTATCTCTTTCTCTTGTTCTTCCCTATGCTCTCCTGAAGACTTATCTTCAACCTCCATCTCCTCAGTAGCTGGCTCATTAGTCCTCTGTTCCTTAACTTCCATTTCTTCCACCTCAGACTCTTTCTCTATGACCTTGACCTTTTTTCACTTAGACACAAATTTGATCCTTGGTTTGGAAATCTTAGACGTACCTGGAGTATCACTTTTATTCTTTGTCCTCAATTCAGCCTTTTTACCAGTTTGCTCTAAAACCTCTTCTTCAGATCCAGTTACAAAATCCTTCAATGGTATGCCTCTACTTTCAAGCCACAGGTTCGTGTTAGCTAACACAGGTTCAAACCTCTTCCTTAAAGAAGTCAATTCCTTTTGATACCATTGGATAGGGGGAAGAGGAGAATTAGCAATCTACTCATTATTATACTTAGGATCAACCAACTCTTCATCATCCACCATATCTTCAGGAATATTAGCTAAACCTAAATACTCAATTTGATCTAGAGATAGCCTACTATAATCTAGTTTTCTTATTTCCTCCTTGGTCCTCAGATCAACCTAGATGTCTTCAATCATTGGCTCATGAAATTGAGTCTTTCTTTTGATCTTATCTTTCACACCCCTATAATCAAACTTTGGTCTCCACTTGAATTGCTTCACGGTCACCAACGGCATCTCAGTCTCCATAGCTCTAGCCTTTGCTACAGTTGACACTGAGTATCTACCAATTTCAACTGGAAACCTAAATCCTGGTTTCTTTAACTCCATTTGCTTGTTGTGAACAACACTCATTTGTCTACACAATTCCATCAGAACAAGTTTATCTGAAGGAAATCTTGGCAACATGTAAGGATAGCCTTGGAAAAAGCCAACCCTTAGATATGAAAAAGTCTGAAACTATAAGAACATACACCCAAAACCATTCACAACTGATCAAGCCTCATCTAAAACTCTTCTCTGTTCTAAGTAAGGATCAAAAAGACACAGGAACAATGCAAATAAGGCATCATTTACCCTCCTGAAGTGATGGATTAAACACTTCAATGTCAACTGAGGATAATATTTATACACAGGAACAACCCTCCTATCTCCTTTAGATGTCAATCCCGGAAAGATCCTCATTGAAGCTGCTATATACACAAGATAGGAAGTCATATAGAACTTGGAAGTAGTGGATACCTTAGTCAATTGCTCATGGAGAGCATTGCTGATTTATTCACCCCAAAAGATAGCCTGCTTACCCTGAAGTATAATCTTAATGAAAGGATACGTCCATTCATGAAAAAGTGAAGAAGAAGCTAGCCCCCATACCCTACTAAGAAGAGTTATTAGATCACCTACTTCTTCGAGAAAATCACTTCGGGGAAAGCTCCTTGGCCACCTAGACAAGTTTTGCCTTGAAGTCTTAAGCCACTTGTTATTAATTATCTTCTTAGCCTTCTCAAAGTTTTTATCATATTCTTGCTGAGCAATAGTAAAATCAAGTTTCACAACCTCAACAAAAGCAGGACACATGAAAACTTTATCAATAAACTTTAGGTCCAATCTTATGATCACATTACCATTTGCATCCACCACTACCCTACTATCTTTGTTGTAGAAATGAGCACACTGAAGAACAAACTCTGCATTGTGTGTTGCCACTAGAAAAGAAGACACCAGGTGAATGTTACTCTTGAAAATCTTTTGCATAAGAGGGCTGGGGTTATCTGACTTAGTCCTCTCTACAAATTCAGCCATGTCCACATGGCCAATCTCTGTATCTCGAATATCATCAACATTCGAGGTAACTGAGGTGATCAAAAAAACACCTTGATACTTGTACTTCATTACTTTTGACTTCTTTGGAGACAGCTCAGTCATTTGGAAGACCAACACCAGAAGGATGTCGATGAATAGAGAAAATTCACAGAAGAAACTACAACAAAAAGCCATGATCATGCAATTAGGGGAAATTCTGGTAATTTTAGGGAGATTGCATGTTGACGATCATGACTACAGAAGTAATCTTGAAAGGGATAAAGTGCAAGTGGGTCGAAAAAATGGAGGAAAGCAGGCTCAAGAAGGCAAATTGGAAAATCTCCCAAAGTAAGAAAATTTTGAGGGAGTGAATGCACGGGCGGAAAAATTTTCCACCCTTGCATGTTAGGGACAATTTGCAGGTGTCAGAGTGGCAAAATTTGTTGACCCTGCATATCAAATGAAACATATTTTATTTTATGTCTGAGCGGCAATTTTTGCCGACTCAGCAAGATAGGGTAGGTTGCAAGTGTTCGTGTAATGACAACAAATTTCGCCAACCATACATCTTGGTAGTTCATGATGTTTGGTTCATGTAGGGTCGGCAAAAATTGCCGACCTAGCACATTAACAAAGAACTCTACAAACACATGTATTGTTGGTGAAATTTGCTGACAACACATAGGGGCAAAAGATAATCTTGACTTAAATCTCTAGAAACCAACAAAAGAAATTGTTTATAAAATGTAGGGTTTATTCAATTGAATCAGTGATATTACCGAAAAGTAAAAAACTAGGGTTTACTTTAACACCAGGGTTTTACAGAAAAACAAACTATTTAAAACAAGAATATCAAAATGAAAAACATACTATACACAATATGTATATCACAAGACATCAAAATAAAAATGATTTACAAAATGGTGAAAGCGCTTTATAGAAAACAAACATACGTATGTTTTCAAAAAAGGAAACTATAAGGAAAATTTGAAACGAAACAAAAGAAAACAACCACATACCTGGAAGGAATGCTCCAAAAACCCTAGATGCGACTTTGTAAACAATCTCTCACGCAGATCCGAAATCTATGCAATTGAAATGACTTTAGGTAAATGCTAGGAGGTAGGAGGATTAGAAAGATAGAAATAAACAAAACAAAGAATAAGTTTAAACCTTTAAAAGGTTAAAAGAAAACTCATTAATGGCGGCACGCGTGTCATCAATGAGACTCGAGTTTACATGATCTGCAAAGATTTTGTGCAAATTTCTCTTACGTTACATGTGTTTAGAATCATGCGCAGGTGGTGGAATTGGCTGACAAGGCATGTTTATAGTTTACATGTATTAGCGGCCATATTGATCGACGTCACATTTTGACTTTGACAGAGAACATGCATGGGTGGCGATTTTCACCGCCCATGCATGTTAATCAAAACGGAAAAAACAAACATGTCTTAGCGGAAAATTTTGTTAACATTGCACATTAAAACACAAATATATGTAAGAGCAGCAAAATTGACTGACTCTGCACATACAAACTCAAAAATTTTCTAACACCCAAAAACAGTCAAAATTGATATTTTGACAAGCTCATAACCTAATTGATTTTTGTGAATCTCGAGGAATCAACTTAGGGGAATGTCACAAACCGTTCTAAGATGTTAGATGACTTTGCATGAGGCTAAGAGGACTTGTCTCGATTTGCGAACTTAGATGGTAGGCTACGAAATGGACAAGTTTCGTAGGGGTTGTCTACAAAATGAGCGCGAGTAATTTTGAGAACAACAGTTGGCTCTAACTGGGGAACTTCCTTCAATCATTCTTTGAAACGATCAAAGGGAGAAGAATCCAGTCTCTAAGTGCCTTCATCCATGCCATTGGGCCATAGAGCCAAGCTACCAAAATAAAAAGACACAAAAAGACTAAACAAAAATGTACAAATGAACTTATCTGATACTTCAAGGATTGAAATGTTTCGGATGTTATCCATTGTGGGGCAGCAAGAATGGTGTCCCATCAAGATACTCTAGCAAGAAACTATTCTCACCACAAAATTGGTGAATGACGAATGGGCCTCTCCATAGGGAATCAAACTTCCCATGCATTCCTTTTGGCTCTCTCCTCTTGTCCCATAACAAGACTTGATCCCCAATTTGAAATTCTCTAGCCTTCACCTTCTTGTCAAAAAGTTTCTTGGCCTAACTTTAATGCTCAGCAATACGGTCTACTACCATAGCCCGCTGCTCTTCAAGTTTTGTGAGGTACATTATTCTTTTGTCAATAGAACTTTCAAAAGTTATATCTTCCACTGCTTTTGCCAACTTCAAATCCAGTAATTCCAATGTAATAGGTATTTTTGCATTCAGACCATATAGAAGCTGAAACGGTGACATACCTATTGCCCTCTTGGGAGTAATTCTATCGGCCCATAAAGCATCAAACAAAGCTTTATGCCAAGTCCTCTAATTATCCTCCACCAATTTCCTGCTAATCGTAACCAGATTCTTATTGCTAGATTATGCCTGACCATTCCCTTGTGGATAATAATCTGATGAATGAGAAAGAATGATCCCATATTCAAAGCAAAAACTAGTGATCTCATTTGAAGAAAAATAAGTAGCATTATCTACTACAATTTTGTTTGGAACTCCAAACTGAGAAATAATATTCTCCTTGAGAAAATTACATACTACGTCAAAAGTAGCATTCTTGATTGGGATTACCTCCACCCACTTAGTGAAGTAATCTGTTGCAGTGAAACAAAATTGTGTCCCGCACTCGACGGTGGGTTCACAGCACCAATGAAGTCAATGCCCCATTGCTGAAAAGGTTCTTCAATCACAACTAGCTTTAGTGGTAGTGCAGCTACCTTAGGCTTCCCAACAAACTGCTGGCAGAGCTCACATCTACGTACCCAGTTGTACGGATGTTGAAACAATGTAGGCCAATAGTACCTAGCCCACAAAATTTTATGAGTTGTTACAGGTGCAGAAAAATGTCCACATGCCAAATTGTGAAAAGACTCTAAAAGTTTGTTTTGTTGTGCTTTATCCACACAATGGAGAAAAACTCCATCAAGGCTTCTTTTATACAAATCATTATCCCACAAGACATAATTTGCAGCCTTTAACTTGATAGTATGCTTCTCTTTATAAGATAAATGAGAAGGACACTCACCATAGGTGAGAAAATAAGTGATATTAGAATACCACTCATCTGTTGTAGTAACGAAGAGAACAGTTGGCATATCCTCAACCTCTAGCTCTTCATCTCCTGTTTCTTTTGGAACATTGTCAGCAATCATTTGACACAAACCTCTCCCATGCACAATTTTGGTGGGTTTGATATCAAGATCAAACTCTTGAATCTTGGCAATCCAATTGCCTCTTTTAGTCCCAAATTCTTGTTGTGTTAGGATAGATTTCACTATTGTGTCTGGTACCATAACAACAGTGTAAGAATTTAGAATATAAAATTTGAAATGCTTCACTGCCTTGACTACAGCGTAAGCATGTTTCTCCATATTTGAGTACTTAAGTTCATGAGTCTTCAGTGGGCAACTCATTAATGAAATGGGAGATTCCATACCCTCTTCATTCTCCTGAACAAGAATGGTTGAAAGTGTATGCTCAGAAGCATAATTGTACATTATGAAATCTTTAGTATAGTCAGGACAAACTAGAACTAGAGCATGAGCTATGGCCCTTTTAATATCCTTGAATGCTGCCTTACCTTCCGTACTCCAACAGAAAGTGGTCTTACCCTTCATCATATTGACAATATGACAGGTTTTCTCTACGAATTCCAGAATGAACCTCTACAGAAAATTCACCTTCCTGAAGAAAGAATGAACTGTAGTCTTACTAGCAGGCAAAGTAAGATTCTGGATAGATTTGACCCTTTCTGAGTCAATTTTAGTACCTTCTCTGGAAATAATGTGATTAAGAAGCTTACCCTCTATAACCCCAAAAAATGATTTCTTAGGATTAAGAGAAATACCATTTTGACGACACCGTTCCAGAACCTATCGCAAATGGTAGGCATGATCTTGACGTTGTTTAGAGAAAATGGTCAAGTCATCAAGATACACCACAATGAATTTCTCCATCTCATCTCTGAAAGCGAGGTCTATTGCTCTATGGAAAGTAACGCCAGCATTAATCAAACCAAACGACATCCTGTGGTATGCAAATGTGCCCCAAGGTGTTGTGAAGGTAGTCTTGTATTGATCCGCTTCGCTGACTTCTACTTGATTATAACCTGAGAAACTGTCTAACATAGACAGCATATCCGAACCAGTTACAGTTTGTAACACTTGGTCCATAATAGGCACAGAGTAGTTATCTTTTAAAGAAGATTGGTTCAAATTTCTGAAATCAACACAAATATGGATTTCTCCGTTCTTCTTTCTCATAGGAACAATATTCGCAATCCAAGTGGAATGATGGATGGGAAAGATTATTCTAGCATTAAGCATTTACTGGATTTTAGAAAGAATAGTACCTAATATCTTGGGATTATACTGCCTCTGCTTTTGCTTGTGAGGCAACGATCCAACCTTGAGAGGGATTTTGTGTTGGATCTCCTTGGGTCTGAAAGACTTCAGATCATCATATCAATACACTAGAACATCAATGTAATGATGAAGAAGTGTAATGAACTTGAATCTCTCATCAGTAGTGCAACATTTCCCAATGTTAACCAGCTTGGGATCTGCTTCAGAACTCAAATTTACTTGTTCAAATTCCATGGATGAACTTGAATTAAGTTGTTGTTGTTGTTTGATATATCTGTCATGTTTGTCAAATAACTTTTCCAGAGAAACCAAACCTTTCAAAATTTTATTCCCTTTTAGCTGAAGAATCTCCTCACCAGTTTGTGAATCTATTTCAGAAACATATTCACATGGTGGAGAATCACTACCTTCAAAATAGAGATCATCAAAGTTATCTATCTTCTCTAAGAAAGCTATGATCTGATTATCACCATTAAAGACCTACCAATGGTTAGAATTGTCTGGCACACTTGGTCAAAAAACCAACTCAATTGTATATTTATCACCTTTAAAATCCTTCTGAGGGACCATAAGGGTGGTAGAGATAGCTAATGAATCAACATGATCATTAAACTCTCTCGGTACTACAGAGATGTCAAAAGCATCAAAACCTTCAATGCAATCCCAGACATGATTACGGTAATGTCTCAATCTTTCATTTTTCATCTGATAAAGATTTCTCATTTGACAAACCACAAGTTCAGCATCACCTTGTGCATGAATATTTTTAATACCTTTAACACGAGCAGCCTCCATTTCGAGTAACAATGACTCGTATTCAGCGGTGTTATTAGTATTGTCAAACTGTAGCTTATAAGAGAAAGGAAAGATATCACCTTTTGGAGAGATTAGAGCTACTCCAGCTCCAGATCTGGTGGAAGAACAACTACCATCAAATTCTAAAATCCAAACATCATTTGAATTTCCCACTTTGATGTTTCTGCGACTAGTAAATTCTTCTTCATCAGAGAGAAGAATCCAACATCACTATGCTCTCATCTGAACTTTCATCTGAATTATCTTCTATTTCTCCATCTTAAATATCTGAACTCTCATCTGATGAACTAGAAGTATTTTCGGTAGACAAGAAATAATTACCCATCCCTGAAGACTCAAACAAAATTTGGGCTTTTGGGTTTTCAGTTTGGATAACAATATATTTTGCCTCCATCTCAGGAAGCAACTTTTGCATGACACCTTTAATAGGTATCCTTGCCTTAGATAAATCTATGTTTAGTTCTCCACCCACATCTTTACAAAAATTACGCCCAAGCAAAATGCCATAAGAAGCTGGAACATCAGCCACTAGAACGGTCATCTTGATCCTCTTATCCGGAAAGGATGCAAATGCAAATTGGGCATCCTTGATTTGGCCTAACAAAGGCACTTGCTTATTTTCCATTGAGAAACATCTCCTGAAAGTCTTAGTCAAAGTGAGGCCAAGAGCATCTTCCACCTTGGCAGGTATGACATTGTCAGAAGCCCCAGAGTCTATTATACAATTGCTTAACTTATGGTCATTGACCAATAGAGAAACATAGAAGGGTTCTATCTTCCCTAGAGCAACAAGGGGAGTAGTGACTAGGTTATTTTGGGTGGACCTATTCTTTGAGGAATCATGGGCAATTTTAGGAGAATCTTGCCCTGTAGGGACAATCTTGTTTTTAACATACTTAGCTAACCTATCAAATTGATCAGGGTTAGCTTGTAGATATTCTACCTCAGACATCTAGATTTTGGTTTTCCTAGCATGATCTATTATGTCAAAGAGCTGAAATGAACTAGATACAGAGGAAGGAAATCCATCATTCTGGGTTTTGGTTGGGGTAGTACTGGTCTGGAGAATAGAAGTAGAAGAAACATGATTGTTAAATGAACTTACTTGTTTATTGACAACCGAATGCTTCGATTGAAAAGGCAACGGAGTTCCTTGCTTGGCAATTGAGATCACAAGTTGAGGCTCCTCCCTTGACTTTCCTTTATCAGCTTGCTGATTTGATTAATTTTGGGACCTGGTAAAAATGGCATACACTCCATCATATACCTCTCCTTCTCTTTCTGCTTCAACTTGGTAGTTCAGAAAACCAATGGTAGAGTTGCTAGCTAATTCATCTTCTCCTTCTATAAAAAGATTAGCGTTATTCTCCTGATCCAAATCAGGTTGGAAAGAATTATCATGTTCTACTTTATAGTAGCCAATTGTTGAGTTGACCAGCGATGCTTCAATGGCAAGCTTCCCCTGTGTGGGCGGAAGATGATTTTGTTGCCCTTGATTTCTGGCAGCATTGCACTGATATGAATTATTAGGGAATGTCCTTCTTGGTATATCCCTATAAGGAGCAGACATACCTTGAGACATTTGTTTCTTCAAAGCTAGCAACTCATTTGCTAACTTCTGCACCATAGGATCTATGGTGCTTGTGGATGAATTATCAGTAGAGGGATGACCTCTATTTGTGTTTGAATCTCTTCTTATCTTACCCGCAAGGATAAGATCATCTTCAACCTCTGTAGCCAAACTTTGAGCTGCAGGAAGATCAGCAGGACTAGCCCGCCTTAATAGAAAACTTACCTCAGGAAGCTAAGTGTTGATCAAGAAACATTTAAGATTCTCCATCATTGGTTGAGTAGTTGCTGGAATCCTATTTGTCAATTTATTGAACTTGGCGATGAAATATCGCATGGGCTCATGTGGTTCTTTCTTCATCTGTGTTAGCTGAGCTAACAAAGCATGTGCATCTTCTGTAGGCTTAAACCTAGCTTCAAACTTTGTTTTGAGAGTATTCCAATTGGTTATGGTTTGGGCTTGGAGGTGGTAGAACCAATCTGCAGCAGCACCTTGCAATGTTTCTACAAAAAGTCTCATAGCCACATCTTCATGTTCCACCCCTAGCACACCACAAGCTATACAAAAAGCTGCAATGTGTTCATCTGGATGGACTTTCCCATCACCATAAAATTTAGGGAAATTCTTCCTTGAACTACGAGGTAGTTCATGCAGTGGTGGCGTTAAATTCGAAGGACCAAAAGTATTACCCCACGGGCCTTGAGCTGCCATTATGTGCTAATTGAAAGGTGGGTTAACAAACCTTTGAGGGATTCAAATAGATAAAACTCTATTAGTATTGGAGCTAGAAGCTTCACCTAGTATTGGAGACCTGGCATTGGTAGGAGGAAAACTCCTTGTTCGTTGAATCCAAGGTTGTGGAGGCAAAGGACCAAAGTTATTTTGATGCATCAACTCAAACACAGGATCAATAATTCCTTGAGCTCTCTTGCTTTGTGTATACCTTGAGTCTGCTAGAACGCAATGTACTCAACAAAGTTTTGAACAACTTAAAAGAATGGACGAGGATGAAATGCTTCAACTCAAAGTGTGAGGCTCTAAGTTGCATGTTCTTTCCCCAGCAGAGTTGCCAAAAAATTGTTGGGTGAATATTTTGTCGTTTAGCTAACTAACGGCAAAATGGTTATATCACCACAACTATGATAAGATAGAGTCTCTCCTCTCAGCAAGGGGAGGTTACCTCTAGATAATGAGCTCTTTCTAATAAATAACTTTTCAAACTTATACAAACTAAATCTATGCTTGGGGTGTTTTCATTGCATCCTATTCTCTTTTTCCAGAATAGATGTTTTCCTTTTCAAAACGATAACTTCAATAGGAATGATATTTAATAACTTCTTAACTGAGACAAACTATAGAAACATAAAGTCTTCTATTTCTTGACTTATTTCCCACAAATAAACTTTATTGAATGCAAATGTAGCTCAAAGTCTCCACTTTCACCCAATATGATATAACTAGATTGAACACAATAGTTTATAGCACAAAGTCTTTAGACAATTCTATTCTCACAAATGTAAACATAGACTCCCACAATGAGAAAATAGCACAAAGTCTACTTAACCAGAACAAGAACACTTCTCTCAATTTTCAATAAACTCCACGATTCCAGCAATGATTCAATATAATATAACACCAATGGCATAAGAACACTGATATCATAAAACAATATGATCCAACTCAAAGTTTGATACTCAAACTACTTGCTTATATTGATATTCACTTGGAAATTTGATAAACATGAAAAGCTCAAAGTCTTGATATGTTTTCCAATTCGGTAGAGTTTCTTTGCAATAGATAAAAGATAGTAATTACAAAAGAGGCCCTCTTTATTTATAGGGAGAGGCCTGGAGAAAATTTAGGAAAAACCTAACTACTTTGACTTATTCAAAAATAGGAGTCCTTATTGACTTGGGACTTCCTAAGTTTTTACATGTAATTACATATGAGAAAAGTACATGTAAAAATGTCCAAAACTAATTCAAAAGTACACATGAAAAATAGAAAATAAACTAAGTTGTGAAAACCTGCTTCAACTTGTACTACCTTCTTTCTTCAAATGAGAATCATACATGGTAAATGTAGCTTGCATCCCCAAACTGTCTGGACTGGTAGTGTTCCTGAAAATCATCTGGGCTCTAACTATTACATCCCTTACTATTGTGATTGCTTTAGCATGACTAGTTAACTTGGCCTTTAGGTTATCCAAAGTTAATTGGTTGTCCAGAATATTATCCATGGAAGAAACTGAAAAGGTTTTATCTTCAAACTCCTTCTGAAACATGTTCTCAAACTCTTGGATCATCTCATCCATAGGGAGAAATTGATTATCCTTAGATACCAAATTGCACTGAAGCTCCTCCATCTTATGTAAGAGACTAACGTCATTTTGGTCACTCAGCTTCTTGGTAGTTTCCAGATCCTTGATCAAATCCTTTAAAACATTGCTCCAATATGTCAATGCTTCCTTAGTCTCTGTATATGAATCTCGATTTGGAATAATACCAATCGATATCAAAGCATTGATTTTCAATTTCCTCATTTTTGAAAGGAAGATAGGTGTGCAGAAATCGCTTCCTACACTAATCTAATGAGGAGAGGGCTATGCAAATTCAATTTAATTCTTACAACTATAGAAACATAGAACATCTAATAGAGATATTGCAGCTATACACATGAACCAGAAAGAAGACAGAAGAAGAGAGACAAAGATATAACGTGGGGAAAACCCTTATCGGGTGAAAAACCCCACACTCAGAAACCTGCGCAATGTATTATCAAAACTAAATGTTGTTTACAATACACTTGCAATGCAAGCTTCAATGGTCTTTGACACTCATATCTGGAGTCAATCTGGTAGAGTAACAGTACCTATAAATCACATACTACTTCTCCTCCAAGGCCCTGTTTATATAGAATATATAAGGCAAAATTGGTCCTATCTTGGAATAGGAGTCCAACTTGGCCTCATGGCCCAAAAACCACGCCTAAGGACACTTGATCAACATTGTAGAATGTGTCTGACACTCGTCCACAACTCCCATCCCAAAGAGGTCACCTATTTCCAAAATGGGCTATGACAGATGCTCTTACAACACTTACGACCGTCATAGAATCTATCATAGCAGTTACAACTTATAGTTGTAAGAGAATCTATTATACACGAGCTATAAACAACATATTCTCTTACAACGTGTCATAGTCCACCTTGGGGCACCCAAATAATCCTTTTTCAAAGATGCTTCATGACACATGTCTTCACCTATCTTACAAGCTTCTATTTCTGAATCTTACATGTCATAACTTTGTTATAGGAATCCGTCATAACCGTTTCGGTCAAACATTCCCTTACACAACATCCAAGATGTTGACACATGGAAAAATGCTCCTACCACAAAGTGGGATGCTTATCTCCTCATGTGAGGACAAAATTACAAGTTGTCATCTTCCATGTAGGATGACACATCACCATGCCACATCCCACAATATGACAATATGGAATTTACAATTAATTTACAACATAGGCAATGAATTAATAAATACAATTATAAATACTGCAAGGAATTACCAAGCTTGAGACACCTTAATTCCCAACATTCTCCCACTTGTCGAACACCTTGTAAGAGCCAATAGAATAACATGATTTAACTGCTATAGGCCGAGAGGCCCATAGACTCCAAACACTATCTAAACTTCTCTATGCCCACTGGTTTCATTAATGCATTTGCAACATTCTTCAAAGTATCTACCTTATCCAAATTTACCTTCCCATCCTCTACCATGTCTCTCACAAAGTGAAATTGAACATCAATGTGCTTTGTTCTGGTATGGAAAGTTAGATTCTTAGCAAGGCAAATCGCACTCTGACTATCACAACTGATCGTGATCTGACCTGCATCAACACCAATATCTGAACACAATCTCTTAATCCAAATGGCTTCCTTACAAGCATGAGTTGCTGCCATATACTCAGCTTCTGTCATGGACAAAGCAACCATAGGTTGTCGCTTACTCATCCAACTAATAGCACCACCAAATAGTGTAAACACATAAGCACTGGTGGATCTCCTGCTGTTAATGTCACCTGCCCAATTTGAATCCACAAATCCATGAATATCAATAGAATGTAGAGGTCCTGTAACATTACCATGATAGCATATGGAATACTCAAAAATACGCCTCAAATATCGCTTAACTGTATCCCAATGAACCCGTCCAAGATTAGCCATAAATCAACTAAGGAATCCCACTGCTTGGGCAATGTCTGGTCTTGTGCAAATCATAGCATACATTAAACTGCCAACAGCACTAGCATAAGGTAGTCTGCTCATGTCCTCCACCTCACTAGGAGATTTTGGACAATCCTCAACAGACAACTTTGTCCCCAAAGAAACAGGAACACACAATGGTCTACATTATGTCATGCTGAACTTATCCAACACGGTCTTCACATACTCTAGCTTAACCAAAGTTTTCTGTTGGTTCTATCTCTTCTGATTTTCGTTCCTAGAATGTACCTGGCTGCCCCTAAATCTTTCATTTCAAACTATGCTGACAACTAAGATTTGAAATTAGAAATCATATTCTTACCCTTCCCAATGAGCAACATATCATCAACATATAATACAACAATGAGAATACGATCACCATCAAACTTATAATACACACAGTGATCTGATTTTGATCTCACAGATCCAATAGACAACACAAAGGCATCAAACTTCAAGTACCATCTCCTAGGGGACTGTTTCAAACCATACAAAGACTTCTTAATCTTGCAAACCAAATTTTATTTACCTTTCACCATGTAATGCTCTGGCTGTGACATGTAGATTTCTTCCTCCAAATCACCATGAAGGAAAGCTGTCTTCACAACCATCTGTTCTACCTCTAAGTCATAAGCTGTTGCAAGAGACAACAAGAATCGAATGGATGTCAACTTTGCAATGGGAGAGAAGATCTCACCATAATCTATGCCCTCCACTTGTGAATACCCCTTCGCAACCAATCTAGCCTTATACTTCTCAACATTGCCATCTGCACCAAATTTCTTCTTGAACACCCATTTGCATCCAATGGGTTTCCATCTAGGAGGCAAAGGCACCAAGTCCCAAGTTTGATTATTTTTCCAAAGAAGCCATTTCATCCTCCATGGCCTCCTTCCAAGAAACTGCATCTTTCATGTCCATAGCCTCTGATACAGTTCTAGATTTATCATTGTTACTATGCAAAGCAAAGGCACAACTAGAATCAAGCAATGTAAAACCAAACCTTTTAGGCTGCTTTCTTATCTATGTAGACCTCCTCAAGGGCTGAGGTTGAGGTTCAGCTTCTTCGTCTAAGCTTTCAGAGCTGCAAGAGCTTTCCTCATCATCAAGTCCAACATTGTCTTTCTGTTCAATCTTCTCAGGGGTAGGAGGAAACTAAACAACATCCTCTTTCTTTTCTTTTTCTTCTAGCTGTAAAATAGTGGAAGAAGGGGTAATCTCTCTGAAGATGACACTTCTGCTATACAACACTTTTTCAGCCACAGGGTCCCAAAGCTTGTATCCTTTCACACCGACACCATAGCCAATGAAGATACACTTAACAGCCTTGTTCTCCAATTTTGACCACTTCTCCCTAGGCACATGTGCATATGCCTCACAACCAAAAACACGAAGATGCCTTGTTGAAGGCTTTCTACCAGACCACACCTCCATGGGTGTCTTTCCAACAAGAGCTGATGTAGGAGATCTATTTACAAGATAGCAAGTAGTGGCAATAGCTTCAGCCCAAAAATTTTGTTCTAGGCCAGCTCCACTAAGCATACTCCTAGCCTTCTCCATCAGTGCCCTGTTCATCCTCTCTGCAACTCCATTTTGTTGCTGGGTATATGGATTTGTCTTATGTCTTTCAATCCCAAGTTCCTTGCAATATTTATCAAATTCTGTAGAACAGAACTCACCACCGTTGTCAGTTCTCAAACACTTAATCTTTTTACTAGTCTGATTTTCAGCAAAGGCTTTAAACTCCTTAAACTTACTATAGACTTCAGATTTGCTTCTAAGAAAATAAATCCATGTCCTTCTACTGTAGTCATCTATAAAAGATACAAAATATACAAATTTTGATAATGAAGGAACATTAATAGGACCAAATACATCAGAATGAACAAGGTCCAACACACCAGAAGACTTATGAGAACTCGAATAGAACTGAACACGGTTTTGTTTGCCATATATGCAATGTTCGCAAAAGTCAAACTCAAGATTACAGTCATCTAACCCCTCAATGAGGTTTTTATTTTTTAGGGTACGCAGACCCTTCTCACCAATGTGGCCAAATCTCTTATGCCATAATATTGTCTTTTCAGTAGGAAGCTTAACTTCCAAGGCATGATTACAACCATCAGAATTAGAAACAATAGATTTATTCACTGCTCATTCAGATGGTGGGGATGAAGTGACTACTGCCCTCTTCCTTGAGTTAGAAGAACTATTGCATTGTGAAATACATGCCTCCATCTGAACTAGAGTACCTCTCCTAGTACCCTTAGCAAGCACCATAGCTCCTCTAGTCATCTTGCATCCTTCTTTTGACAAGACAACCTGCACACCTGCATCATTTAACATACTTATAGAAAGTAGGTTCTGTGCTAATCTTGGGATGTGCATAACCCCATAGATCCCCTTCACTCGTCCATCAGGGAATCGGAGAGAGATTTTTCCATGACCAATAATCTTCAGATGAGAGTCATCACCCAAGTACACCTTTCCACCATCAAACTCCTCATACTTAGTGAACCAGTCTCAATGCGAGGTCATTTAGAATGATGCACCAGAGTCAATCAGCCACACATCATCAAATGCATGGGTTGCCAGGGATGCGATGAAAGCATCACCATCATCTTGTGACTTGTTGGAATCTGAATTTTGGGTCTTCTTCTTTTTTTTCTTTTCTTCTTTGCATTCCTTTTGGAAATGCCTAGATTTACCACAATTTCAACAAATAGCCTTGGACTTTCCATGAGATTTGGATCTCCCACGGGATTTGGATCTACTCTTCTTAGCTTTCTTGTCCTTCTTTTTCCCTTTCTCCTTGGCTCTTCCATGAACTGAAAGAGCCTCTTTGGCTACATGAGAAGACTTTCTCTGCATCTCCTTGGATAACAGTGAAGAAACCACTTCATCCATTTTGAATGTGGATGTAGTGCTTCCAATAGCCATGACAAGGTGATCCCACGAGTCTGGCAAAGAACAAAGCAAGGTCATACAACGATCCTCCTCCTCCATCTTCACACCAACGGATGTCAATTATGCAACTAGCATGTTGAAATCATTCATATGTTCTGCAATGGATCCTCCATCCTCCATTCAAAGGGAAAACAACTTCTTTCTCAGAAAAAGTTTGTTAACCAGGGATTTGGCTTGATACACATCTCCCAACTTCTTCCAAAGCAAGTTTGTAGTAGTCTCCTCATTGACATTTAACATAATAGAATCAACAAGACTAAGTCTTATGAGACCCTTAGCCTTCTAATCCTTGAGATCCCAATCAGCTTGTGACATTACAGCTGGTTTAGTTCCATTGATAGTTTCCCAGAGGTCTCGATCAACAATCATGTCTTCCATCTTGAGTTTCCACATCTCAAAATTAGTGTCATTGAATTTCTCCACCTCAATCCTTCCAAATGTGCTTGCCATCTCCTTACTGCAATAGAATTCAAAATACTCTGCACACACTCCCACTCAACTTAAGATCAGCACAAAAACCCCCTACCCAACAGCTAAGACCAAAACTGGCTAGGCTCTAATACCAACTGAAAGGAAGCTAGGTGTGCGGAAATCGCTTCCTACACTAATCTAATGAGGAGAGGGCTATGCAAATTCGATTTAATTCTTACAACTACTACAACATAGAACATCTAACAGAGATATTGCAGCTATACACATGAACCAGAAAGAAGACAAAAGAAGAGAGACAAAGATATAATGTGGGGAAAACCCTTATCGAGTGAAAAACACCACTCAAAAACCTGCACAATGTATTATCAAAAC
The DNA here is from genome assembly GCA_027924645.1 of Cunninghamia lanceolata. Lineage (NCBI taxonomy): Eukaryota > Viridiplantae > Streptophyta > Pinopsida > Cupressales > Cupressaceae > Cunninghamia > Cunninghamia lanceolata. The sequence continues at coordinate 7,780,703 of BSBN01000420.1, read as the reverse complement.
TAAATGTTGTTTACAATACACTTGAAATGCAAGCTTCAATGGTCTTCGACACTTGTATCTAGAGTCAATCCGGTAGAGTAACAGTACCTATAAATCACATACTACTTCTCCTCCTCCAAGCACCTGTTTATATAGAATATACAAGGCAAAATTGGTCCTATCTTGGAATGGGCATCCAACTTGGCCTCATGGCCCAAAACCCACGCCTAAGGACACTTGATCAACATTGTAGAATATGTCTGACACTTGTAAATAGCTCCCATCCCAAAGAGGTCACCTATTTCAAAAATGGGCTATGACAGATGCTCTTACGACACTTACGACCGTCATAGAATTTGTCATAGCGGTTACAACTTATAGTTGTAAGAGAATCTGTCATACACAGGCTATAAATAGTATATTCTCTTACAACATGTCATATTCCACCTTGGGGTGCCAAAATAAACCTTTTTCAAAGATGCTTCATGACACATGTCTTCACCTGTCTTACAAGCTTCTATTTCTGACTCTTACATGTCATAACTTCGTCATAGGAATCCGTCATAATCGTTTTGGTCAAACATTCCCTTACACAACATCTAAGGTGTCAACACATGGCAAAATGCTCCTACCAAAAAGTGGGATGCCTATCTCCTCATGTGAGGACAAAATTACAAGTTGTCATCTTCCATGTAGGATGACACATCACCATGCCACATCCCACAATATGACAATATGGAATTTACAATTAATTTACAACATAGGCAATGAATTAATAAATACAATCATAAATAATGCAAGGAATTACCAAGGTTGAGACACCTTAATTCCCAACAATTTCTATCTATTTATCATAGCTTTGATCCAAATGCTCAATATCCTAAGAAATAGTATCAACCAAATCATCAAGCTCTGCTTTGACCTTCTCCATTTTACCTATCTTCTCAGCTACATCTGCAAGAAGAGATACTCCCTGTGCACGCATCTTTTCCAAATATTCCTCAACCACTTTTCCTTTGAGATGAGTCTTTTCAGCCTTTTGAATAATAGGGTCTTCAACAGAAACAGATTCAGGAGTTACTGATTCAAAATTCAAAGTGATCTTCCTCACCACTGCAGTCAATTGTTCTACCATTGCCTTATAATAATCCTTCATTTCCTTTTCTTTATCAAACTTTTAAATCAAAGAATCTAGTGCAGATTGCATATCAGCTTTCACACTCTCATGTGTGATTTTGCCAATTTCATTTCTAGAAATAGAATAATCATTCATACTAAAATTCTCCATGGTGGCATCCTGCGGGGGTTTAGCAATTTCCACAAATTTGTGTCCCTTATCTTCCAGCACTCAAGAAAATGTTTTAGGCTTCTTTTAAGTCCTAGCCTTCACTGGCATAAGTTTACCAAAATCAAAATCATCTGGGGAGATGGCTTGTTTCTTTCTCTTGGGTGTATAAGCTGATAGCCATGGAGGAAGCACAGAAGTACTTACATTTGGATCAGGTCCCATTGTTGGTGTAGTAGGAATTGCACCGGCACTTGAAGTAGAAACAATAGGAGGAGTATCAGTAAACATTGCACCTGACACATCTACATTTGAAACTTACTCAGATCCCAAAACAAAGTGATCAAAGATTGATGAATCTCCAATGTCAAAAGATGATGAGGACAAACTACGAATTGATCCAGAAGAACGGAGAATATTATCAAAAGCATCTTGAGGATTATCAAAAATTGTCCTCAAAGATGATGGAGTCTCAGAAGATGGAATGTTGATAGGTGAAACTAGAATAGTAGGCAAAATAGACAAAGGAACTGAAATAGATACATTGGGCAAAGGAGAAGGGGCTCCAGTTTCCTATGGTACATCCCTCTATGGAGACATAACTCCATCTTGCAAACCTTCTTGACCCTCTCCTATCTCTTTCTCTTTTTCTTCCCTTTGCTCCCCTGAAGACTTATCTTCAACCTCCATCTCCTAAGTAGCTGGCTCATCAGTCCTCTATTCCTCAACTTCCATTTCTTCCACCTCAGACTCTTTCTCTGTGACCTTGACCTTTTTTCCCTTAGACACAAATTTGATCCTTGGTTTGAAAATCTTAGACGTACCTGGAGTATCACTTTTATTCTTTGTCCTTAATTCAGCCTTTTTACCAGTTTGCTCTAAAACCTCTTCTTCAGATCCAGTTACAAAATCCTTCAATGGTATGCTTCTTCTTTGGAGCCACTAGTTCGTGTTAGCTAACACAGGTTTGAACCTCTTCCTTAAACAAGTCAATTCCTTTTGAGACCATTGGATAGGGGGAAGAGGATAATTAGCAATTTGCTCATTATTATACTTAGGATCAACCAGCTCTTCATTATCCACCATATATTCAGGAATATCAGCTAAACCTAAATACTCAATTTGATCTAGAGATAGCCTACTATAATCTAGTTTTCTAATTTCCTCCTTGGTCCTCAAATCAACCCAGATGTCTTCAATCATTGGCTCATGAAATTGAGTCTTTCTTTTGATCTTATATTTCACACCCCTGTAATCAAACTTTGGTCTCCATTTGAATTGCTTCATGGTCACCAACTGCATCTCAGTCTCCATAGCTTTGGCTTTTGCTGCAATTGACACTGAGTATCTACCGATTTCAACTAGAAACCTGAATCCTGGTTTCTTCAACTCCATTTGCTTGTTGTGAACAATAATCATTTGTGACAACAATTCCATCAAAACAAGTTTATTTGAAGGAAATCTCAGTGACATTTAAGGATAGCCCTGGAAAAAGCCAACCCTTAGATATGAAAAAGTTTGAAACTATAACAACATACACCTGAAACCATTCACAACTGACCAAGCCTCATCTAAAACTCTTCTATGTTCTAATTGAGGATCAAAAAGACATGGGAACACTGCAAAGAAGGCATCATTTACCCTTCTGAAGTGATGGATTGAATCCTTCAATGTCAGCTGAGAATAATATTGATACACAGGAACAATCCTCTTATCTCCTTCAGATGTCAAGCCCGGAAAGATCCTCATTGAAGCTGCTATATACACAAGATAGGAAGTCATATAGAACTTGGAAGTAGTGGATACCTTAGTCAATTGCTCATGGAGAGCATTACTGATTTGTTCATCCCAAAAGATAGCTTGTTTACCCTGAAGTATAATCTTGATGAAAGGATACATCCATTCATGAAAAAGTGAAGAAGAAGCTAGCCCCCTTACCCTACTAAGAAGAGTTATTAGATCACCTACTTCTTCGACAAAATCACTTTGGGGAAAGCTCCTTGGCCACCTAGACAAATTTGGCCTTGAAGTCTTAAGCCACTTGTTATTAATTGTCTTCTTAGCCTTCTCAGAGTTTTTATCATATTCTTGTCGAGCAATAGTAAAATCAAGTTTCACAACCTCAACAGAAGCGGGACACATGAAAACTTTATCAATAAACTCTAGGTCCAATCTTATGATCACATTACCATTTGCATCCATCATTGCCCTACTGTCTTTCTTGTAGAAATTAGCACACTGAAGAACAAACTTTGTATTGTGTGCTGCCACTAGAAAAGAAGACACCAGGTGAATGTTACTCTTGACAATCTTTTGCATAAGAGGGCTGGGGTTATTTGAGTTAGTCCTCTCTACAAATTCAGCCATGTTCACATGGCCAATATCTATATCCCGAATAGCATCAACATTCAAGGTAACTGAGGTGATCGGAAAAACACCTTGATACTTGTACTTCATTACTTTTGACTTTTTCAGAGACAGCTCAGTCATTTGGAAGACCAACACCAGAAGGATGTCATTGAATAGAGCAAATTCACAAAAGAAACTACAACAAAAATCCATGATCATACAATTAGGGGAAATACTGGTAATTTTAGGGAGATTACATGTTGACGATCATGACCATAGGAGTAAGCTTGAAAGGGCTAAAGTGCAAGCGGGTCAAAAAAATAGAGGAAAGCGGGCTCATGAAAGCAAATTGGAAAATCTCCTAGAGTTTGAAAAATTTAAGGGAGTGAATGCACAGGTGGTGAAATTTGTCACCCTTGCATGTTAGGGACAATTTGCAAGTGTCAGTGCAGCAAAATTCATCAACCCTGCATATCGAATGAAACATATTTTCTTGTATGTCTAAGCGGCAAATTTTGCTAACTCTATAAGATAGGGTAGGTTGCAAGTGTTCATGTAATGGCGGCTAATTTCACCAACCATACATCTTGGTAGTTCATGATGTTTGGTTCATGTAGGGTCAGTAGAAATTGCTAACTCAACATCTAGAAAGAACTTAGTGTGAGGGGTGTGCAAGCAACGAAAATCACCGACCTAGCACATTAACAAAGAACTCTACAAACACATGTATTGTTAGTGATATTTGCTGACAACACATAGGGGCAAAAGACAATCTTGACTTAAATCTCCAGAAACCAACGAAAGCAATTGTTTATAAAATGTAGGGTTTATTCGATTGAATTGGCAATTTTATCGAAAAGGAAGAAATTAGGGTTTACTTTAACACCAGGGTTTTACAGAAAAACAAACTATTCAAAACAAGAATATCAAAATGAAAAACATCCTATACACAATATGTATATCACAAGACATCAAAATAAAAATGAGTTACAAAATGGCGAAAGTGATTTACAGAAAACAAACATAGGTATGTTTTCAAAAAAGAAAACTATAACAAAAATTTGAAACGAAACAAAAGAAAAAAACCACATACCTGGAAGGAACACTCGAAAAATCCTAGACGCGACTTTGCAAACAATCTCTCACGTAGATCCGTAATCCGTGCAATTGAAATGACTTCAAGTAAACGCTAGGAGGTAGGAGGATTAGAAAGGTAGAAATAAACAAAACAAAGAATAGGTTTAAACCTTTAAAAGGTTAAAAGAAAACTCATTAATGGCAGCACAAGTGTTATCAATGAGACTCGAGTTTACATGATCCGCAAAGATTTTGTTTAGGCGGCAAATTTCGTTGACATTACATGTGGTTAGAATCATGTGCGGGCAGTGGAATTGGCCGACAGGGCATGTTTATAGTTTACATGTATTAGCAGCCATATTGACCAACATCGCATTTTGACTTTGACAAAGAACATGCATGGGCAAAAATTTTCACCGCCCATGCATGCTAATCAAAATGGAAAAAACAAACATGTCTTAGTGGAAAATTTTGCCGACATTGCACATTAAAACACGAATATATGTAAGAGCGAAAAAATTGACTGACTCTGCACGTACAAACTCAAAAATTTTCTAACACCCAAAAATAGTCAAAATTGATATTTCGACAGGCTCATAACCTAATTGATTTTCATAAATCTCGAGGAATCAACTTAGGGGAATGTCACAAACCGTTCTAAGATGTCAGATGAATTCACACGAGGCCAAGAGGACTTCTCTCGATTTGCAAACTTAGAGTGTAGGCTACAAAACAGACAAGTTTCGTAGGGGTTGTCTACAAAATGAGCGCAGCTAATTTTGAGAACAAAAACACCTTCACCATCAAAATTGGTAACAAAGAGGAGTATTGTGTCTACTTCCAATGGTCATGTTTTTTGGGTTCTAAGCAAGCTCTTGCTTTAGAGTGCAAGTTACCTACAAATAAAACAATGTTATGGCACCATAGAATAGGCCATGTAGGTGAGAAGGGTCTAAGGACCCTAAAAATAAAAAATCTTATTGAGGGGATGAATGATTGTACTCTTGAATTTACTTTTTGTGAACATTGTGCATATGGAAAAATAGAACGACATTTAGTTTTATTCTACTTCTCATAAACCTTCTAGGGTGTTGGATTTAATTCATTTAGTTGAATTTGACCTTGTTAATGTTCATTTGATTTCTAAATCTTTGTATTATGTATATTTTATAGATGTGTTATGTCGTAAAATGTCCCCCTAGGACTTTTACCTTCTAAGTTTAGCTTTTGGGTCCTTTAGAGTTAATCATGCATGTTTAAGATGAATCCCAGAACAAAATCCCCTGAAACCGATGTAAAATGGGACCTAGAGGTGAGTCCTAAATCTTAATTAGGCCGTAAAATAGGTCTCTGGACAAGGGTCCTACACCTTTGTCCTACCCTATTTTGCCGAGGTCCCAATTTTAAATGACCGCAAAGTGACCGTTAAAAGGTTTCCCTTTGTCAGCCTATTCAATTTGAATTACGAATGTTTAGTAGGAATTCATAAATAATCATGTTTAGGACTTCATTTTACAACTATATGGATAATGTGAACTTGTGATCTTATGCTAAGGATATTCAAGGCTTTCATTGTGTTACAGAGAAGACTTGTGTTGTTATTGTGTTTGTTTGTTGCAGATTTGGCTTCATCAATCTATCTCCTCATGGCATGAAAGAGCTTCATCCTTCCATGAGGGTTTCATCTCTGAGGTGATATCTATTTGTGCTTTTAATCAATCATTTATCATTGTTTTTGCCTCTATCTTGCAAGGATACACACTCTCTATCTAACAACGGTGTTGGAAGGCTTGAATGCCATTAGGGGGCTTGACCGAGGCATGCTCCTAAACACCACAACCCCCAACCCCTCTCCTTGTGATTGTAGGTGACAGGTGTGGGATCTTACATAGAGGAGTTACAGAGGACTGTTGCAAAGCATAAGGAATTAGGGTCTGAAGAAAAAGGTTGGAAATAGCTCAGAAAGGGCAAGGGCACCCGCTCTTTTGCCCCTTAGTTTCATGACACAGAGAATCCCTGAACAAGCACAGTCTACAACATATTTAGCTCCTGACCTCCTAAAAAAGTGCCACCTTGGGCTTGGGTGCCCACTCTTTAGCCTGTGACTTTTTTGTATTCTAGAACTCAAAATTTGGTATGTATCTAATATGTATTTAGTCTATCCCTGTGCGAGCTTTTATCAGGTTTCATCCGTTTGTTTACGATTTTGCATAATTAGGGTTTTAAGCTTAATCAGACTAAAATCAATACAGTAATCAATCAATTCTAAATTTACCTATCATTCCAAGTGACAACCAACCTATAGTTGAGCCTTCTTGCAGAAGTTGTGATTCAAATCGGTTAAATGTCCTTGAATGTATTGAGTGAAAGGAGGATCTAGCTAAACCATCCCATCAACCCTCTTTTCATCCTTTACATTTTGGTGAACCCATGTTTTTATTGAATTTTGCACCTTGCTGAGTGTTGTACATCAGATTTACATTCATGCATATCATCTTCATCATTATACGTTTGAAAACTTGCATAAAAATTGAAAATTTTGAAAAAATCAAGCATCCTAGGCTTGCATAAGGCATAGTTTGCACTATTTTCATTGCATATCATCTAAATCAGTTAAAACTCTGATATTTACATCAGATCTAAGATAAATTGCAGCATTTTATATTTTCATTATCATTTACCTTGCATTTGCATCTCTTATTTGCTAGGGTTTGCTTGAAATTTTGCATTTTCCATATAACCTAGTAATTTTTAAAGCTAGTGTTTGTAATTAAAATCTTGTTTCAGATTTTATTACTCATTTTCACACTCATTCAAATCTAATTTTTGACCATAGTGTTTTGTAACATCTTTACTATGTCTAGTAAACTTGGTGGTAATCACACAATTCAGAGGAAAAACCTAACTGAACAATCCACTTGGACCTTTGGAAAGACCATTGAATTATCGACCAAGGCTAGTAAACTTGTGATGGCATTAACACTGTATGTGTTTTCAAAGATTCAGACTAGCTACTCATCCTAATACAGTGTTACACTTGCTAGGAAATCTCAAAACTATATAACAGTAAGGAAAGTAATGTTGGTTCTATTGCTGCAGGTACATACAATAAAAGACTAGCTATTTTCTGTCAAGGAATGAATGCTTAAGCGTTAACTTAATAGTGATAATCTAAACATACACCCTACACTTAGGAGTACAACAAGTTGAAGAAAACTAGAATAACTCAAGAATCTAATTGATCATGCATTTATGAAATAACTGTTATAGTAATGATAACATGCAGGAAGTGAAGTGAGGGACAGTTACCTTGAGTGGCCCTTGCTCAAGTGGTTGTCTCCACCGATCTAACTCAAATCTAGTTTCTTAGATTGACACAATCATACTAATTCCAAATCATCCATTTCACAATCTTTTCAATATCACAAGAGATTCTGCTGGAAGATTTTATTCATGCATTCATCATCAAATAAACATCGGTTGTGTAACTAACTAGAAAAAAGATCATGATAACTATAATTGCAATTTGAACAAAAAATAACTTCAAAATTAAACTACCTCAACCACCGGGCCATACATATAGGCACGGGGGAGTTTATTAAAATAGGGTCTCTTAACTGAAATCATAAATCACCACTCCCTACATACCAGAGTGTGATAAATTCCAAGCAACTAATAACTAAAAAAGAAAGAAAGAAGAGTCAAATGAAATTGACTCTTGCTATAATAGAACTGGAATGTGGACTATTTGAATCAATCACGTTAGACTCCTGACTGCAATAGAATTATTTGCCTTCAATTAGCTTTATTAATTGTTATCATGATGCATAATCATCTTCATCAAGTGCCTCCGTGTTGTAGTTGTTGTGCTCAATTTATTTTGGAACCTCCCCTGCTCTGCTGTCTGGAAACTTCTTTGGCTGCGGGTTGCACCTTACAGTTGTTGCGGGCTACAGTCCATCTCCTCCAACTACAAAAGTTAGTTCACAAAACATGCACACAATACTAACAACCATAGTCAAGCACAAATATCCTTTAGAATCCATACATTCCCACACATAATCATGCAATATTCATCATATTATAACCATATTTCCATATACTTAATAATCAGGTTCAGGTTTGCATAATGGGCATAAGAGATAGCATGATGTAGAAATATGTTTAAGATAATGTCTATGAACTTGGATAAAACCATAAGAAAAATAGCTAATAACTAGACCCATCATGTTTCATCATAGTGCATTTTTGCATTTACATTTCAAATTTTGCATTTACACATTGTGTATTTCAATAAAAAGAGGCATATTCATTCATATTTCCTTAAAATTTCACTTGCACTTTGCATTGTAGGATTCTGGCATCATTTTCAAATCTGATCTGAGTTATTTTACACATTAAATCTGATTGTATTCCATTCATTCATCATTTTGCGTACTTTCATGCTTTAATTTCATTATTAGGGTTTCAAAAATCCTTGTATTTTCACTACATTTTGGATAATCTTTCACATAGCATTACAAGATTAGTGTGTTGTGCCAAATTTTGCTACATTTTTGGACTGATTAAAAGGTTTTAATTTGATTCCCCTCACCATTCTCCTAATTTCATTACAATTTTTGTGCATTTACATTGAAAAGGTGAAAAATTGAACATTTTTAGTGCATAAACAAGCAGAGATTGGTGTTGTTTCATTGCATTCATCTTAGATATCTTACATTTCAGATATTTCATTCATCTCTAAGCATATATTCATTTATCATTTGAAAATTTTGCATAATTTCGTATCATTGTGTAAAAATTGGCATCTTTTTAATTACACAATGTGTATTTCAACACTGAGTGTTTTACACCTTTTTCACATATTTTTGATCAAAACCTTTAAAGCCATCAACTTTGCCTTGTTTTGTAGTACTCTTTCCTCCTATCCACTCTATTTTTTGTGGACTCTGTGTATCTTTAAGAAACCATTTCCCTCAAACAAGTGCTTGGGTGCGAAATAGTCTCACATCTAGGGTATATTAAGTATCATAAAACTTTGCATTGCACACTTATGTTTCAGGGCATTTCAATATGGCATCTTCATCTCATTGTTCTTTGGTGTCTTTACATGTATATATCAAAAACTTTGAAAATTTCTACAAATTTCTTAATATGAACCTTCATGTTCTTACTTATATACAAGCTATACATCATAAGGATATATTTAAATGCTCTTCATTTGAAATCCTTGATTCTGCTTTTGAAAACTTCATAGCTCTCATGAATACATACCCTTTGGTAGTAGAAGATCTAACAAAATACATTGATAATGATGAGTATGAAAGTTCTTCTTCTCTTAATGCTTTAGAACTAATAGCTAAAATATATGATGATGATGATGATTCGATAAGTTATCCTATTCCTCCTATAGTTGAATGCTCAAGAACCTTGGATGAGAAGATTATGGATAGCTCTACTTTAGGTCCCTTAGACATCACTAGAGATACAATCATCAAAAATTCCCTTAACAACACGTTACCTTCCTTTCATTCCAATGCTCTCCCTGGCCAAGATGAAGCATTAGCGAATGAAGAAAGGTACCTCACATTAAATCCTTTAGGGATGGATGTTGAGTTTAATCATAGTAAAAATAATGTTAATTCAATCATCACTAATAAAATTCTTCAACCTACTAAGGGGATAGTGAATAAGTATATTAATGTTCCTAAGATTATTGTGAATGGGGTACCTAGTGCACCTTCTTTCTTAAAACCAGTGATTATAGTTCAAGGTGATCGAAAAACACCTCGATCCTCGGATTACATTCTAAATCATGCTAGACAAATCACTCAAAGAAGTCAAGGTATTCAAAATGTGCTGCACCATCCCATTATCACTCACACATACAACACCCATAATAACAAACAAAGTAAGAAAGCACCACAAGTACCTGTCTCTCTTCCATCTTCTCAACCTATGCTCCCTCCACCACCCTGTCTTACTCATAAAAGTGATCAAGAATATGATCTTGTCGAACAACTTCGTGCTACTCTGGCTAAGATCTCTCTTTGGGATTTAATACAAACATCACCTACATATCATGGAATGCTCCAAGAAGCTTTACAAAAGGTGATTGTACCACATGCTATTAAGTCGAATGATCTAGCAGCCCTGTTAGATTGTATGCATGCGACAAAAATGAATATTTTGTTTCAAACACATGAATTACCGTCAGTCGAAGTTCAAAACCAATATGATCATCTTATGATCTTTGTCACAGTAAATAAAAATTTTATAAAGTGAGTTATGATTGACAATGGATCAGCTCTTTATGTTTGTGGCATTGACTTACTACGTAGAAGCAAGATCAACACTTCTTTAATCAAACCAGATAAGATTAGCATTCGTGGCTTTGATAATCATGGTAGACAATCTATAGGTACTATAATCTTACCTGTAAAGTTTGGTCATGTGACCTTATCTACCCTTTTTCATGTCATGCCTAGTTCACTTTCATATAATATGATTCTTGGTAGACTGTGGATCCATGCCATGGGAGCAGTTTTGTCTACCCTTCATCGATCAATAAATTTTATTTATCAAAACAAGATCTACACCATGGAAGTTGATCCTGAATAGGATAGTTGTTTACACATTGAAAAACAAAATCAAGTTAACAATCATAGGAGTCTAAACAACTTACAGGTTGATTCATCAAAACCTCTTGCCACAAATAATGTTGTGCAAGACTCTAAACCATTGAGTGCACATTTTGGTGATGATTGGGGTTCATTAGATTTTACTCCTTCCTGTATGGGGGAATATAAACTAAATACCCTAATACAACAAAAGTTGCATCAATCTCATCTAAGCAATCTTTGGAAACACCTGAAAAACCTAAAGTCTCCTTGGTAGAAAACAAAGACAATACTCTTACTTATACTACAAATTATAACACTTACGAGGCCTCACCATCCTCCAAAGAGATGGACTCTCTCTATGGTCCTGGATTTCAGATTTTGTACAAAAATTGCAACTATGCAGGTAATGGATGTGGTGTAAATCAACAAGGAATCAGATTACCTTTACAAGTTGTTGGAATTAACTACATAGATGGTATTGGATACCACTCTTTGAAGCCCACCAAAGCCTCTTGTCATCCTAAACTTAATGTTAATGCAATATCAACAAGACCGAAATGACATGCGAGATATCCTGAGCCGATAGACAAGAATTGTCTGCTAGGAAATATCCCTTTGAATCAAGTAAATATTTCTCTCCCCTTTAGCTACACTCATTGTAGCAGCTATTCTAGTTGCTCTTAAGGGTGGCCTCCTAGATATATGTTGTTAGAAAAGTGTTGTGTTCCTCCATGTTGTGTTATATGTGTTGTTTAGGTCTCCTTGGATGACCCTTGATACTCTCGTAAGGTCAAGGAGACCGGGAGACCGCCTCTATTATGATCATTCTTCTATTTGTTTCATCATTCTTGTTTATTACCTCTCCTCTATTTTATTGTTGTGTGTCGTGCCTTAGGAGCATAGCGTTGTGGTTGATGACCTGGGGGCATCCTCCTACATGATTGTTCCTAGGCACTTGTTCTCCTCTCTTATTTTATTGTTTACCTTCTTCTAGTGATTCTATCTAGCCAATGGATGATGAAAAACAAACAACTAACTGAAACAGACCGTGTGTTCCTTCAACAAGAAAGTAAAAATTGACCTAATCCATATATGAAGATGGGGTTGATTTATATATCCGATGCTTGGCTAGTAGAATCACTCCGTGTGATATTTGATGTTGTCTTGTCTTTTCTAACAAACCATAACAATACATCTGCTCTGTGCACTTTGATTATCTTGTATATCACCATGTTGTTACACTCAGTTCTGAGATACCTGCAGTATAATCCCAACGGCTATACTTGAATTCGAACCCGTATGTGTAGCCTTGGTTTCTTTGATGTGATATCATATATGATTCATGCATATCTTTCATGTTTTGCTTTGGTTATTATCTTAGAGTAACATTTGTAACCCCTCTTGTTATCTTATCTTAGCATATCAAACCAATGTGTTTGTGGGAACATTTGGCAATCGTGAGCACATGTCACCTTGGGGGCATGGACTTTGCGAGAGCTCTTGTTTCCTTGTGTGTTTTATTTCTACCTTAACGTGCTTGATATCGGTACATGACATCAACCACCTTAATGTGGGGGCATATATAAGGTTATCTGTCTAATGATTTTGGTACTAATGAAGCATGTTTGTAAGCCCTCTGTGGAGGCAGGATGTTGTATCTCCAGCATGAGTGCACATCTTCATTTATATTGCAATCAAAGAAGCCCTCTACAAAGGCAGGATAATGTATCTCTTGAGCTAGTGCGTATCCTTTTATTCAAAATCCCTCTACGAAAGCAGGATGGTGTATCTCTTGAGCTAGTGCACATCCTTTTATTTCAAAAGTCATTTGCGGAGGTAGGGTTGGATCTTGAGACTATCCTCCCTTAAGCGTGTCTTTGGCAGTTGTTGTGGCATAAGTCCAACCGTCAAGTGTGTTTGCAACGTGTTTGAGATGATGGAACTTAGCAATAAGCTTCTTCCATCACCTTTTTTGTCATGTTTAAGATGTATAGTATGTCTTTGGCATGCTATACGGCACTCGTGTATTCCTTGTGTCTTCTATGTGTTTTCCACCTTGTGTGGTTAACCCCCACTTGGGCTTTGTATTGTGTTTTTTCCCCTCTTGTGTATGTGTAGTGACGAGCTTCACCTACACTCAAGGTTTGTTTGGCATGTTTTTCCTCCTTTGTGTGGTCTCCACCTACACTCAAGGTTTTATGTTTCAATTTTATTTCCATGCATATATATATATGAAAATGTCAAGAAAAAGTTATGAAAATGATATATTAGTGTTTTCATCATGTTTTATGTAACTGCTCTCATGTATTCATCATGTTTTGTGTATTGTCTTCTCCATGTTTTGCGTGCCTATTACTGTCTTCTCCATGTTTTGCGTGTCTGTGATGTGTTTTCTAGTGCTTACCTAAGACTGGGGGCTAGAAGTAGTTCCTCAATTTTTGGGTATGCCTTAGCTTCAAGTGCCTATTGTGTTTGATGTGTTTTCGACCATACTTTAATGCATGTATGGGTCATAAGATCATTCATACATTAAAGTGGGGGCTAAATGTTATGTCGTAAAATGTCCCCCTAGGACTTTTACCTCCTAAGCTTAGCTCCCGAGTCCTTTAGAGTTAATCATGCATGTTTAAGATGAATCCCGAAACAAAATCCCCTGAAACCCATGTCAAATGGGACCTAGGGGTGAGTCCTAAATCTTAATTAGGCCCTAAAATAGGTCCCTAGATAAGGGCGCTCGTGCCCTTGTCCTGCCATATTTTGTCAAGGTCCCAATTTTAAATGACTGCAAAGTGACCATTAAAAGGTTTCCCTTTGTCGGTCTATTCAATTTGAATTATGAATGTTTAGTGGGAATGCATATATAATCATGTTTAGGACTTCATTTTACAACTAGATGGATAATGCGAACTTGTGAACTTATGCTAAGGATATTCAAGGCTTTCACTGTGTTACAGAGCAGACTTGTATTGTTATTGTGTTTGTTTGTTGTAGATTTGGGTTCATCAATCCATTTCCTCATGGCATAAAAGAGCTTCATCCTTCCATGAGAGTTTCACCTCTGAGGTGATATCTATTTGTGCTTTCAATCAATCATTTATCATTATTTTTGCCTCTGTCCTGCAAGGATACGCACTCTCTATCTAACATGGTGTTGGAAGGCTTTAATGTCATTCTTGGGCTTGACCAAGGCAAGCTCCTAAACACCACAACCCCCAACCCCTCTCCTTGTGATTGTAGGTGACAGGTGTCAGATCTTACAGAGAGGAGTTGCAGGGGACTGTTGCAGAGCATAAGGAATCAGGATCTAAAGAAAAAGGCTAGAAATAGCTTAGAAAGGGCAAGGGCACCTGCTCTTTTGCCCCTCAGTTTTGTGACACAGAAAATCCCTGAACAGGCGCACTCTATAGCATATTTGGCTCCCGATCTCCTGAAAAAGTGCCACCTTGGGCTTGGGCGCTCGCTCTTTAGCCCGTGACTTTTTCATATTTTGAAACTTGAAATCTAGTATGTATCTAATCTGTATTTAGTCTATCCACGTGCGAGCTTTTATCAGGTTTCATTTGTTTGTTTACAATTTTGCATAATTAGGGTTTTAAGCTTAATCAGACTAAAATCAATACATTAATCAATCAATTCCAAATTTCCCTATCATTCCAAGTGACAACCAACCTATAATTGAGCCTTCTTGCAGAAGTTGTGATTCAACTCGGTTAAATGTCCTTGAATGTATTGAGTGAAAGGAGGATCTAGCTAAACCATCCCATCAACCCTCTTTTCATCCTTTACAATATAATTATTCTAGAAGGGCATGGGTGTAATTTATTAGGATTAAATTTGAAGTCATTAGTCGGTTTAAGGAGTTTAAGGCTCATTTCAAAAATCAAACTTGTAGGAAGATTAAGGTTTTAGGGAGTAACAATGGTGGAAAGTTTTGTTCTATAGATTCTATGAAGAGTGTAGGATTGAGAGACATAAGGAAACTCCATATACTCCCAAACATAATGGAGTTGTAGAAAGAATGAACAAGGTTTTGGTGGAGAGGGCTAGGAATATGCTCAGTGGAGCTAGCTTGGAGTAGAAATTTTAGGTAGAAACAATTGTTATAGCTTGTTACATGATTAATAGGTCTCCTACATCAACTCTTACTGATAATACCCCTATGGACGCATGGATAGGTAAAATTTTCTAATTACATCATCTTTGTGTTTTTGGGTCAAGGCATATGCACACGTGCCTAGGGAGAAGCAATTAAAGTTGGAAAAAAAGTAGTCAAATGTATCTTCATTAGCTATGGTGTTAGTGTGAAAGAGTACAAGCTTTCAAACCCTATGGCCAAGAGAGTTATGTACGACAAAAGTGTTATTCTCAAAGAGATTAGGCCTTCTTCCATAATGATGTAGGAGCATCCTTGGGGAAAATAGAGGAATCCTACATCGCCATGGTTTGTTTTGGAAGCTATTGTTGACCTATTTTCCCCTTCCCAAAGTTAAATAGTCCAAGCTTGAAAATGTTGAAAATCTTACTGAATTGGTTAAGTGCCCAATGTTCTTCATGTAAGGGTGTTTTCCTTGTAAAAATCCCCAAAAAATCTTGAGTATAAAACCCCTGAAAAACCTAGAAATTTCTAAGTCTTTTACCTTAGTCAGCAAAAGTTCAAGTTCACAAATCCATCGGTTCACCGACCGGTTGGTTCGCCGACTAAGTGAAGGAAAGAAAGCCAAAAAGTGACTAAAAAGGAAACAAGTAGAAACAAAGCTTTGTCGGCAATTTTTAAAGTTTGCAAACCCGTCGGTTCGTCGATCAGCAAGTTCATCGATCGGTGAATCCACTGACAAAGAAAAAAGGGCCAAGTGGGAAGACATTCTTCAAAGTTGTTAAGGCAAAAGCAAGACTAAAGGTTGCCTTTATTGACAAAATACGTAGTTCGTGAACCCATCGATTCACCGACCACCTGGTTCACCGATCAAAGAGACTACCGACAGATGGAGGAAGTGGCTGAAGGAAGACTTGAAAAAATAAATAAGGTAAAGAGAAACAAAGGCTTTATTGGGAAATCGACAAAATCTTGAACTCGTCCAATAGTTCAATATTTCCCAAGTTTGTCGATAAAGGAAGATGAAGGAAATGAAGAAAGCAAAGTTCGTGAAGCTAGAACTTTGCTAAAAAGGTAAAGAAGGAAAGACAAAGGCAAGCAAGGTTCATAAAATGAAGAAATCGTCGATAAAGAAGAAAAGGGGCCAAACAGGTACCCAAATAATAATCATGCTTAGCCCTTGCAAACGGTTAGACCCATTCAACAAATACCGACTATTAATATAGTTAGGGCCTTGGTTCCTACTCAAAACAATCTAGCCCAAGAGGCAAATTGGTGTTATCCTTGTAACCAACCTCACAATTAGTCTACTTCTACATTTGGGGTACAAGAACGAGCCCTAATGGTGCAAAATGTTCACACTCAGTAAGAATCATTGGTGGAAGCAGCCAACAACAACTTTGAGGTTCCAAATGAGGTTGCTTCCTTTTCTAATTTAATGCTTTGGACTTCTGAGTATTTCTATGTTACCCAACCTATGGACAGTGTGATAATGTTGGTAAGCAATGTTGCAGACAACATAAGATCTAAGAAGAGACAATTGGAGGATAATCCCATGCTTGCTATATTACAAAAGGAACCTATCCCAAAAGTAAAAGGGGCCAGTGTTGCGAATTTAACTCAGAGCAATAGGCCTGCTGCTGAAAAGGAGGTTCTATCATCTCCAAAGGTGCCTGAACAAGCTATAGAGCAGTCAAAGAGGGGAACATGGATTCCTTTCATGCATAGAACAACTTTTCCCCTGGATATTGTAGAATAAATGAAAAAGACAAATCTAAATGTGTCAATGTGGGATGCATTGTTAACCCCCTCAAAGGGATTTGTTGTAAGACGCCTTAAGGCAATTCCCAACAGCTGAATCAGCAACCCACAAGGAAAAAGGCCCAATCAATCTTGTACAACCAAGTGAAGCGCAAGGGGGTCCAACAAAGAAGCCATCCCCATTCTACTTGTCTCTAATCATTGGGAAATTCCTAGTACATAATTGCATGATTGATTCATGTGCTAGTATTTCAGTTATGCCAAAGAAGATAACATATGCATTAGGCATCAAATATACCTCTGTTTCATCAGGTCTATTGCAGCTAGATGGTACTTCTATCAACATTGTTGGGGTAATCAAAGGACTGGATTTGACCTTACATGTTTATCCAAACTTGACTATTAGTCAAGATATTTCAGTCATTGATCTTCCTCATTTCTTTGCTATTTTCTTGTCAAGAGACTTCACAACTAAGGTGGGTGGTTACCTTTTTTTTTATTGGTCTCACATGCTTTTGAGGATGAGGTATGGCACAAGGTTCACCATTAAGGCTGGACCAATTTCAAATTATCATGTAGAGAATTATGATCATAGCCTGGGGAACCCTCATTGCATGATTCAAGGTGAGGAAGTGCATGATTCAGGGTCTCTTGAGATAGTATCTTCAAACCTTCCAACCCCAGATCTTTTCCTCAATGAATTGGCAAAGGAGCACTTTGATTTTGATCCTTATGACACCACTGAGACAACTAGGTTAGGCACCTACATGATTCATGAGGGGAATTCCTTAGTCCCCTCTATATTAGAACCAGATGATGATTCTGATGGCCCATGGAAAATATTCTTTGATGGTGCAAAGAGTAGAAATGGAGCTGGTGCAGGAGTATTACTAATCTCCCCGACTGGTGAAAAACTGTATTTTGCTCACAGATTGCAATTTTCATGCACAAATAATGTTGCAAAGTATGAATCATTGGTACATGGCCTGTTGATTGTTGAAAAGAAGAAAATCAGACTGATGGGTTGTAGAATTAGTCTCTTTTATGCTACTTTTTATACTTTAAAGACTTCTTTCATAGCACCCTTTAAGACATTTATCCATGTTTGCACTATGACATGTTGACCTTCTTTATACTTCTAAGACCTGAACTTATAATATTAATATGGAATGTGATGATCATATTATCTAATGAATGAATTAGATATAGATATGTATAAAAGTATAAATGAGATGCATTTATGGTTAGTCATAGAGAATACTTGTGGTGTATGCTTTGGGAACTAATTCTATGTACAGAATTGGACGTGTCATGATGAGATCAAGCATTTGTAGCAGGTTGCAGACAAAGGAGTTAATAGAAGTGTGAGTTTCAATGCTAAGAATGCAAAGACAACTGAAGACAATTATGGAGCATCATGGATAGTAATAAATTAAGGAGTGGATTTGTTTCAAATATGATTATGGACGTTGTTCATGCATTAGACTTCTAATTTGATTTGAATTCTTCTTCTTATAGTCAGTTAGAATAAGAATGTGATCTTGACTCCACGACCTAGTATCTAGGTGCAGTAAATGATCAGAGTCAGTTAATTAATAAATAAGGCTCTCTCTCCATTTTTGTATAGTAAGGGGAAGATGAGATATATAAGGTAGTAGAGTCAAGTTGTTGGGAGTTCAGTTATCATTTCCTTTTCTATGTGTAAAGAATCAAGCATGTTACATTTATGGAATACAATCTGGATATGACAGAAAAGATTTCATTGTTGAACAATTTGATATGAGTTGATTCTGTGGATGGAATAAGTTAAGCTTCGATATGTGTTATAAAGATATGTAGAATCTAGATTAGATTTGGTTTCAGTTAAGGAAGACAGTCTCTTGAGTTGGCCACTCAAGGTACTAATTCTCTCCTTGTTTATTTCATTTTAGTTAATGTTGGTTTATTAGTCTTCTGTTAATCGTAATTTGAATTCAAGTTAGTATTATGTTTTGATCAAATAGATATAGTTCATGAACAAATGCATAGTAGTGTGTTTACAAATCCTCCAGAGGTCAGTAGTTAGTCATTTCATTCTTGTCAATTCATTAAGTTAATTCTACAGTTTCCCTGTTGTAATAGTTATCTACAAACCTTGTTGTAGGTACCTGAAGTTTTCATTGTTTTGTAATTTTGTCAATTCCAGCAAAGTAGATTTGTTTGTTTAAAGTTAAGATAGAATGATTTAGGAACCATATGAGCCCTGAAGGCATATACTTTGAAACTACCATCATAAGCTTACGCTCCTTGGTCGATAATTCAATGTAGGAATGCATAGTGATAGAGTGGATTGTTCAGATAGGTTTCCCCTGAATTAGTTAAGTCTACAACACATTAGTTTTCCTCTACATTTTTGGCACCGTTTCCAAGGATGGTGCTAACTTCTTAGGCTCATTTTGTTTTTACATGTTTTCATAGTTTTTTTTTTTATTCTAGCATTAGAGTTAATCAAAACACCTTTTAGGAAACACCAGGCATTCTATTAACATTGTGCAGGGCCACTGAAACATAAAGCTTAATTTACTGTATGCGAAGGCAAAGAGACATTTGAGGTAGATTCCTCCCATCAACTTCTCAGAACAATGAGGGTACAGCTGATTTCAACAAATACACAATAGGAAGTGTTGAAGGAGAGTTTCCTTTTACATCTTCATCAACACCCCTACATCTCCATTAGCTTCCTCTACTACCACAGAGGGAACTTTCAGAACAATGGTAGAAGCAGTAGAGGATCCTCCAGGACAAGCTACATTTGAATTCCCTATACTAGACCTAGCGCGGGCAGCTGCCCTGAAAAATATACCACCATTTGCTTTGTCTGTTTTCTATGGTTTGGTGACTGAAGATCCTGACACTTTCCTGTTCGAGTTTGATGTTCTGTGTAGGAGTTATGATTATACCACTGATCCTTACAAACTCAAGTTGTTCCCTGCTACCCTAAAAGATGTTGCTTTAAGGTGGTTTATGGGACTAGGGAAAGATGCCATTCCAGACTGGGATACCATGAAGACAAAGTTTCTAAAAAAATACAAAGACTAATGTAGAGGACATGATAGGAGGAGAGATGACATCTTTAGGATGTCACAAAAGGAGGAGGAGCCATTAGAAGACTATGTGGAAAGATTCCAATTTGCCTTGAAGAAAAACCCTCAGAGTAAGTTGTCCGAAGAATCATTGAAGCTGGTCTTTTTAAGAGGGGCCAATGATGATTGCATTGATGCCCTAAATCTCATTGGAACAAGGGATATCTCCCAATTACCCTTTGAAGATATTTGTACAGCTTGCATGAACTACTTCAGGATTTTTTCTAGAAAGCCCAGAGGAGAAAGAGTAGAGATTGTAGGCAAGGCAGTTAATGGAGTTTCTCGAGTGGAAATTAGTAACCTGCTAACCAATATGAAAGAAGATATCATTAGCCATATGGCTACACAGTTGGACACCCTCCACATTAAAAAGAAACAAGAAGAGGCAAATGTAATGCTCACTAAATACTGCCCAAGCTGTAGACAAAGGAAGGCCAACTGTAAATGCAAAAGGGTAGCCAGTATCCAACAAGAGAAGATTGAAAGGCCAGAACTTCAACCATTTGAAGGTGACGATGGGCAACTATTCTTTATTGCTCAAAGAAGACCTTGGCAGCAAAGGCAAGGTATGCCCCCTAATCCACTTAATTATAATTCATCTTTTACTACTACCAATCAAAAAATTTCTTCTTGGAATAACCAGCCCTGGCCTGCTAATCCAAATGCTTGGCAAAACCCACCATGGTCTACTTTGTAGGTAGGGTGGAACCAACAGCAACAATGGCCTCAGTAAACTTTCCAAGGCCCTCCCTATAACCCCCAATGGCCTACTTAACAACAGCAATGGCAACCTCAATGGAACAAGGGCCAACCATGGCATCCAAACTCCCAATATTAGCAACCCTTGCTTCAACCTCAACCACAGTAGCAATCCATCATGCCTCCACCAGCACCTCCAAATCAACCTCCTAGACCTACCCAAATTCCTACCCAACCTGCATCTAACCCTAACAACAAGCATGTTCAACAAGCTTATACTAATGAGGTGATGCAGTACCCCACCTATGGAGTTGAGGTAAGTAATGTTCACCTTAGATCAGGGAAACACCTTGCAGGTCCTTCATCTCCCCAAATCACAGAACTAGAGGATGGAGAACCCATGGAGAAAGCCTTAGATGAATCACCTCTGGAACCTAAACCAGTTCAAGAACCTCAATCTATATCACACCCTAAGCCTCCTTTCCCTAAGTGCTTGGTTATCCAAAAACAGCCAGAACAACCTACCAATGACCTTATAGGACAGTTGCAAGATATAAACATAAAGATACCCTTGATTCAGGCCATCAAAGATATTCCTATCTACACTAAGACAATCAGGGATCTCTGTATCAAGAAACCAAGGAGAAAAAGAGTAGACCCAAAAATAGTCCATGTCTTAGGTAACCTTACAGACATCATGTTGGGAAATATCACTGTTCCTAAGTATACCAATCTAGGAAGTCCAGTGGTCGATGTCAAGATCAATGGAGCCCTAATAAAGAATACCTTAATAGACTTGGGTACAGCAATCAATGTCATGACTAAGGACACAATGCAAATGTTGCAATTAACCAATCTTAGACCTGCTCAGACTGTCCTGCAATCAGCTGATAAGTCCATAGTAAAACTTGAAGGTATCATTGAAGACTTAGTCATTGCATTAGTGTTGTGATGTTCACAACACGCCCCATTATGCTCCTTAGCAAAATGGGGACCCCTGCTGATGTTTTGCTTTTTGCTTCTACTTGTGTTTGTCTGCTTTTTGGCGGTTTGGTAAAAATGAAGGTCAGGTGCATCATCATCATGATATTGGATGAGGTTGGTCATCATCATGAGGTTAGTTTGTCAAAGTTCATATTTTATTGCTGTGACCTCATATTTAGAAAGAGCTTGAAATTCCATGCAGGTTTTCCTTTTACTTCACTAAAAAATTCGTCCATATGTGGAAGTTATGCACAGTCAAAGTTTTGGTCAAACCTGATAATTGCAAGTGATCATCATATTTTTTCATGTTGTCGAGGTCATCATGATCTTGGTCTATCACCCGATAAAAATCATGCAGTCGCAATATCCGGACGTCAATCTTAGGTGGTAGTGCCCTTTACCCGTCAAAAGGCCTTATGCGCATCGTGAGCATCATGATTTTTTTAGGAGGGTCATATTTTATAAACTCGGTTTTGTTGTATGAAGAACATCATCATCATCATATTTGAACCCCCCCCCCCCCCCGATAATATCCTGAGGTTCAAATATCCGGATATCATGATGACGTCAACTTTAAGTCACGGTAAGTTTCCCCCGTCGAGCGGTCTTTCGCATCACGAGCATCATGATATTTTTACATCGCCTGATCTTATAATATCATGATGATATTATAAGATCACCCTGACTTAGAAAATTCATCATCGGCATATTTGCATGCGCATGTTATAATCCTATCGGAGGGTCATCATCATGATATTTGCTGAAATTCGCTAAGATGATGATGACGTCTTCATATCCTCCTGATCTCCTTTTTGCGATATCATGATGATCACCCTATCTTTTAAGAAGAAGGTGATATTCCATTCCTCAACAGCATGATCATATTTTGAATATCACCCTAGCGCTAACCTGATGATGACCTCAATTCATCCTTATGCTTCGAAGGCGAAATATCATGATGACGTCATCATGATAATTCGATGAGGACGATCATCATATTTTTTTTATCCTGTCCTGTTGTCAAGATCATCATGATCTTGTTTGTTCACCCGATATTTCGTAAAGTCCTCCTGTCGAGAAATACAACCTTTTGCAAATATCCTGATGATCATCATCATCACATTTGCCCTTCGGCAGGATTTTTTCCAAAACATGATCCGGTTAGCGAAATATCCTGATGACGTCATGTTCTAAGTTTAACAAAGGCTCCGGATATCATGATGACGTCATCCCGATCTGATAAACGAAGAAGAAAATATCCTAATGATGATCATCATCATCATCACATTTCCCTTCGGCAGGATATTTCCCAAACACGATCCGGTTCGCGAATATGATGATGACGTCTTATTCTAAGTTCGACAAAAGCCCCAAATATCCTGATGATCATCATCATCCTGATCATGCTCCTTAGGTGACCCGATATCACAATTATCCCCCTGATCTTAACTAAACATGATGATGACGTCATTTTTTTGCACTTTAATGAAGCCCGAATATGACGATGACGTCACCATCATCTTCCTTTCCTCAGCAGCAGGATTATATTCCATATCCTCCTATTCTCCTTCAACATAATGATGATGATGATGATGTTGTTCTTTTCCCCATTACACAGAAGCGAAACATCCTGATGACGTCATCTGGACCTTCGGAAGGGAGAGCATCATATTTCCAGAATATCATGCTGATGAAGTGAATATCGACCAACATGTTTTTTTGACGCGCCGATAGCGATAGTCATGCCGATGGGCGGGAAATGAAGCGGTGGAGTTTTAAACCATTTTTTGGCGCCCGTGGCATTTTTTTCGGTCAGCGATGGTTGACCCTATGGGTTTTGAGCGGTCTGAATGCGTTTTGAACGCGTTTTGAGAGTATTTTGGATCCGATTTCCACCATTTTGCGCAGTCACCCGGGTTTAAACGATTATTTTAATTTCCTGCTGTTTATGTGATAAATGAAATACTTATTGCTTGTCTTGTCTTGCAGGCTTGCAGTTGAGGAAGCAGCTGGAAAGTCAACACAGTGACCTCATGGAGGAAGGAAATCTAATCTCAGGAGCAGGAAGATAAGGACGAAGTGCGAAAAGTCAAGGCCATTCAAGTGAAGAACAAGGTTGCAGCTGAAGGTATTACTGCAACAGACAAACAGAAGTTATTACCCAGCTGCCGGAACTTCTCAGAAGGGGCAATATTTCGCCCAGATTTGACACTGCTCAGAGATATTTTGAAGAACTGGTTCACCTGTATTTATTGTTGTAACCAAGGGTTTGAACCAGGGGTTTGGTTAGGTTTTTACTGTAGTGAGGACAATCAGAATGTCTTTATATTGTGCCTCTCTACACTGTAATACTTTACAACAGGGATTTTAGGAAAATAACAAGGGTTACAACAGAATTTTCTTTTAGAAGCATACAGCAAGTTAGCATAGTTTAGAAGTAGAAGAAGGAGGTCGCCTGTTTGTCTGCAGGAAGGTGCGCGTGGAATGTCTGGCTGCCTTACTGTATCTGTAAAGCTTGTAAGTTCTCTGTAGTATGATCAATGAAACTAAGAGTCATTCCTACATTGTAAATCATGTATGACTATTCGTTTCTAATACAATAGAATCTGGAGTTCTGCATCTATCTTCTGAGTGTTCTCCTGCTCTTCTTTGTGTTTTGAAATATCTTCTTTGAGAGCTTGCAATTTTAAATGTATGTTTGTGAAAATGCTCAGAACTTACATTTAAGGTTTTTACTGTGGATTTGATCAAATTACTATGGTATTTACATAGTGCATAACAGAAACAATTAGATCCTTCGGTAGATTAAATGAGGTATAGATTAGATCTTTCTAACTTTTCCCAACCCATCTGAAATATTTAGCTGAAAACGTAGAAATCTAAAGGAAATTGTCTCAAATTTGAAGAAGCATGTATAACAGAGCTATAAGTAGACAGTTTTCATAAATAGATAAAGAAGAAAGCTGCAAAAAAATCCAAGAAAACCATCTAAAACTTGCAGCCCGGTAACACTTGTATGCAAATGAACAGAATACTTGTTGAAATCTATGACCTTTTTGCATATTCTTAGTCCAGTAAGCCACCAAACAAACCTAAACTACGTAAGGCCCCTTGAACATTACAGCTTCACATTGACCAACTGAACTTGACCAACCGAACCATTGTAGACTTGGGATTAGTTGAATCTCAAATGATTCCTTCTTATCTTTCAAGTATAGTTTCAGTTCATTATATGTGAATTTTAACTTATTGTTATGATTGCATCAAAACAGTCATCAACAATTAGATTCCTGGGAATATCTTGCTGATTTCATTGTATTACAACCTAAAGTCAATCTTGTTGGTTACCCTCTTATACTAGGCAGACCATGGCTTGCTACAGCTGATGCATTTATAGGTTGCCGGTCAGGAAACATGATTATATCTAATGGAACCATTACCAAGAAATTGGTGTTGTATCAACCAGCCCAACCGTACCATGAACTGGAGCAAACTATTTGGCCTACTCTAGAAGAAGACAATTATTCTTTGCAAACCCTAATGACCATTGAACGTAGTCCTTTGTTGGATATCCAAGATGAAGATGAGTTACTGGCACACATTATCCAAAATGACTGTGGGAGGCACCCACAGCAGCAAGACTACCTGTCTTGTCTGCAGGATCCATTGAGCAGTATAATACCTAGCAGCTCCACAATAGAAATCTCCCAATTGCTTCATGCCTTACTACCCCAGCAGCATCTACCGGTCTTTCCTAGCCTTGATGTGTCTTCCATTCAACTAATGACTAAACCATTACAAATACAGCCTGGAAAGATGTTGACTATCAATAATGCCTTGACTAAAGAATAGGAGCAATCCCTTCAAAATGTCCTACAGTCCAATTCAATAGATTTTGCATGGGATTACAGTGATATGAAAGGCATTGACCCAAATCTATGCATGCACAAGATCTATATTGATGTTGATTTTAGACTGATCAGGCAGCAACAAAGACGTATGAAACCTGCTCTAAGGGACATAGTCAAGGCTAAGCTTCAAAAACTTCTGGATGCAGGTTTTATTTACCCCATTTCAGACAATGAATGGGTTTCACCATTAGTGATAGTTCCTAAAAAGGGTGGCAAGTGGAGAGTTTGTGTTGACTACAGAGAACTCAACACTGCCACCAGAAAAGATCACTTTCCATTGCCCTTTATTGACCAAGTCCTAGATTCTTTGGCAGGAAATAAGTACTTCTCATTTCTTGATGGTTTTAGTGGATATAATCAGATAAAGATTGCTCCAGAAGATCAGGATAAAACCACATTTACCTGTACCTGGGGGACCTATGCATACTCTGTTTTGCCATTTGGACTGTGCAATGCTCCAGCTACTTTTCAAAGGGCAGTCCTTAGTATTTTTTTTATTTTGCTCATGATAGCATGGAGATCTATATGGATGACTTCACCACATATGGTGAAGCATTTGATGAGGCTTTACAGAATCTTGAAAAAGTTTTGAAAAGATGCACAGAGCACAATTTGTCCTTAAGTAATGAAAAGTGTTTTATGATGATGACCGAAGGAGTGGTGTTGGCACATTTCATTTCATCTACAGGTATCCAAGTTGACTCAAAGAAGATAGAAATAATCTCTACACTACCTAGTCCACAAAAATTGAAGGATGTTAGAAGTTTCCTTGGGCATGCAGGTTATTATAGATGGTTTATTCAAGATTTTAACGAAATTGTTGCTCCCTTGTTTGCACTTCTATCTAAGGATATTGAATTTGCTTGGACACTGGAATGTCAGCATTCTTTTGAAAAATTAAAAACAACCCTGACACAGGCCCTAGTCTTGAGAGGTCCAAATTGGAAACTGCCCTTTCATATTCACACCGATGCATCAAATTTTGCCATTGGGGCAGTTCTAGACCAGCAAGAAGGCAACAAGGAATATGCAATTTATGACATCAGTAAAAACTTGTAAGGAACTGAGCTAAACTACACAGTAATAGAGAAAGAAATGTTGGCAGTTGTTTATGCCATCAACAAGTTCAGACACTACATAACTGGCTACAAAGTATTCATTCATACTGATCACACAACCATCAGATATCTGATGAACAAACCAATAGTGGGTGGCAGCTGGTCAAATGGTTATTGTTATTTCAAGAATTTGACATCACAATTGTTGACAAGCCCAGTAAGGCCAATGTGGTTCCTAAATTTTTATCTAGATTGCCCACTTAATCCTTAGATGGTGTGGTTGATGATTCCTTTCCTGATGAGCATCTATTTTCTCTCACTATACACACACCATAGTATGCAGACATAACAAATTACTTGGTTACAGGGAAGATTCCAGGATATTTTTCACCAAGAGAAAGGAGACAACTTGTTCACAAATGCTTTCCTTACTCTTGGATTTCAGGTTTTCTCTTCTATACTGGACCAGACAACATCATGAGAAGATGCATCAGAGCAGATGAAGTGTTTGATATCATGAAGGCTTGTCATGATGAACCATGTGGGGGACACTTTGCAGCAAAAAGAACAACCTTCAAAATTTTGACAATAGGGTATTATTGGCCAACACTTCACAAGGATGCTATCAAATATACAAGAGGTTGTGATAGGTGTCAAAGAATGGGCAAACCAACTAAAAGTGATGAAATGCCATTACAACCACAAATCTCATTAGCTCTTTTTGACAAGTGGGGACTGGACTTTGTTGGTCCTATTTCTCCAACCTCCAATAATAAGGAGTATATTCTGGTATGTATTGATTACCTTACAAAATGGGTTGAGGTCAAAGCATTACAGTTTGTAAGAGATGGTAATGTAGCTAAATTCTTATATGAGGACATTTTTACCAGATATGGTGTGCCAAGGGAAATAGTAACAGATCAAGGTCCTTAGTTTACCTCTGATCTAATCACAAAGTTAGTGGAGTATCAAATAAGGCATAAAAAGTCTACCCCTTATCATCCTCAAGCCAATGGACAGGTTGAGGTAACCAACAAAGAACTGGAAAACATCCTAACCAAAACAGTACAACTCCATAGGCGAGACTGGGTCACTAGGTTGCCAGAGGTTGTTTGGGCCTATAGAACCACCTACAAAACCACCACAGGGTTTACCCCATATGAATTGGTTTATGGAAAAATAGCAGTCCTTCCAATTGAATTTGAACATAAAACACTAAGGACAGCTGTTGAGCTTGGGATGGATTTGACAGCAGCACAACAAGATAGGCTTCAACATCTTAATGCTCTAGATGAAATAAGGCTAGAGGCACTCCACCATATTGAAGTTGTCCAGAAACAGAGGGTCAAATGGCATGACATTCATATCAAGAACAAAACATTTACAGCCGATGATTGGACACTTTTATAACTCCAGGTATAAAGACTTCAAGGGCAAGCTCCAATCCAGGTGGCTTGGACCATACAAAATCATGCAAGTTTTCCCAAATGTAGCAGTTCAGTTGCAAACTATAGATGAGGTCTGATTTTCACTCTTGGTAAATGGACATAGGCTAAAGTTGTATAAGAAGCCATTACAGAAGGAAGACTTCATTGTTTCCTTAACTACTGCATATGGTGCTTCTGGCACTCTTGATGAGGATACTATGACAATAGTTGATACAGTGTCAGAGGATGATCCACACGGCCTGACTAGTGATGCAGATGTTGAGTTGGAATACTCAACCCCTATAGCTGAGGCATAATTTCTTTTGCTTTCCAAACACATGCACACACAACACCTTTACCATGATATTCACAACTTTCAGCTGGGATCTGTTTACAACCTTCAGCTAGGACGTATTTACAACCTTCAGCTAGGACTTGTTTACCACTTTCAGTTGGGACCTGTTAATTCTGCACATGTTCTGATCACTCTCATAATCTACACTTTGGAACAATGCTACAAGCACCTGCAGCAACTACAAATGTCTTCAATGCAATGCACCTCCAATCCACTCAATCCGTACACTACGCCTTGCTTCATCACCATGCCTGTACCTCACATGCCAAATTTCAAGCAATTCAATCAAATCACACATGTTGACGTGCCACCTCACCATTAATCTGCATGCATGACCTTACAGTTCTGGCAAATTAATTGCATCATATAGAATATCTCCTTTCAAAAAATGCTCCCACATTTCTTTCCGAGGCATTGTCCCAAAGGTAACTTTTCATGATCGCCATTAAATTTCTTTTTTTATGCATTTATCATTATCCCTATTTACTTCATGCATGCGATAATATTTCAAAACATTCTAGTTAATAATTGCAACTTCATACCACTTCCTTCACCACATGAGTGAGGTCACTTCACGTTTAGTTTGGGGGGAAGGGTTGTCATTCTTGATTTTTTGACTAGTTTTCAAATGAGTTGTCATCCTTGTATACTATGTAAATAACCAGTGAGAGTTACCTTCCTAATATCTTTGCTTAAGTTAAATTTAGTTAACCCTGAGCAATAAGAGGAATTGCAGAGAGATATGAATAGGGGTTAAGTCTAGCAAGGTGGTGAAGTGGAATTATATAGAGGATTATAGACATGGGAGGTGACTTAGTAAGGAGAGAGCCATCCGCACATAAGAAGATTCTTGAAGATGTGCTAGTTTTACCACTCTTCACCAAAGTAGGATGGCTTGAGTACTTCTTAAAATTGACAGAGTATGACAATGATATGGCCACAGAATTTGTAATTACATTGCAAAGTGATGAAGCAGTAGTGAAAGGGTTAATGGTTGATGCTTCTGAGGTAGCTATAGCCCAAGTGACTGGACTGCCACACACCGGGTCAGAATACCCAGCCCGAGCCAATGCCAGAGAAGAATTCTACAAGTGAGGCGAGCATTTAGACTCAACAACTCAAGGTACAAAACACCTATCTCTGCCATTTTTCTAGGGCAAATGTGCTACCTACATTATCAAGTATTTCACTTGTGATAGGAGGTATAATATGTTGTACACTATGCACTTTAAATTGTTAAACCATCTTCGTCATGAGAAATTGGTGAATGTTGAACCTGAAGATGAACCTATTCATGAAGAACTGAAGGAGGAAAATATCCCTGAAAATAGACCTGAAGAAATAGGGGAACCTTCATTCTCTCCTCCTGAACATGTGACCCCAAAACTTGTAAGCAAGAAAGGAAAGAAGAAGAAGGTAGGAAAGGATATCAGCATAGAAAAGACAAAAAGGAAAAAGAAAGAGAAAAATGTCAATGCAGGGGAAGCAAAGGAGAAATAGAAGGGGAAAGGTAAAAAGAAGATAAAAAGGGTTGTTGAACAAGAAACCACTACCCCGAGGAGATCAGATAGACTGAGGAAACAAATGGCTAAAGAAAAGATTGTTGAGCAGGGACAAGATTATGAGGAAAAAGGAAATGCTCCTAGGAATGTTCCTATTGATATACTTGAAGATGATATCTCTGCAAATAAGGATGATGTGAATGTTTCTTCAAAGAAGAAAAGGTATGTTTCTTCTTCTGACTCTAACTCAGAAGCCCCATTTATTGCCAAAAAGATGAGAAAAGCAACCCCTAGTAGCCCTGTTAAAGAAATTTTTAATGCTTCTGATAACAATGATAGTGGTGATGTCAATTTTGAGCAAAGAAATGAATTGTTAGAAGAAAGAGACCTCTGAAAAGAACTTTAGGAGGCATTGAATAGAATCAAAACCCTGGAGGATCAAGTAAAGAGGTATGAAGAGAAGGAGATAGGAAAATAAAAGAGGATACATGAATTAGAGGAGAGGATTCAGACATAGAATCAAGGGTCTAAATTAGACTTGTTAACACAATTGGTTGTTAGCAAGATCAGGTCAGATGATGAGAAGGAACCCCCTCCATCATTTCCTGAGGTAAGAACTCCAACATACCATACTACTGTTTCATTGGGTTTTGAGTTGTTGAAAGTCACTAGTAGGTCAAAACAAGACATAGAGAATTGGGATAAAGAAAGGAAAAATTTTAATGAAATAATTGAGAACCAGAATTTTGAACTTAAGAAATTAGAGGCAAAGATGGCAGGCATAATTGACAGGGCCATGGAAATCATTGAATGCAAACCACCTTCAAGGGTTTATGCATTATTTTTAAAGGATAAATTTCTTAGTTTTGAATTCAATAGATTCCTCAGTGACCAACCAGCTCTGCAGTCTAGACACAATTTCTTCAGTTATTTTCAAAAGGTCAGTCTAGAACAACAAGATCAACTATGTGAGTTCTATTTGCACAACTACCTGATGGAGGAAGATGTAGAATGGAATCCCTCCATAAATGTTGGAGATTTATAGTTGAGGGCAGTAGTATCATACCTAAATAATGAAAATTTGAGAGGAGAATTAATGGATAGGTATGAAGAATATGAGAAAAAGGTATCACTACCAATCAAACAAGAGGCACTTAACCCTGAAGATATCCTTACAAAATAGTTCAGACTTCTCTCTCATAAGGGCCCAGGCAAAATCATTATGGACTTAAGAATAAGGGATCACAGAAGGATATAGAGAATGATGGGATCCATGTTACAAGGTTGTGTTAGATATGTGCAAAGCAGATGGATTAGTTTGACACCTACTCTTCAACGGAAAGAACCTCATTCCTTACATAACTTTATGAACATGTCTGAAAGATTACACAGGTACATTCAAATTTTAGAGAATAAAGGTGTGGCATGGTTGCCTCTTACCTACCATCCACCTCTACTCTTATATCCAGTTCCATACTGGACAAGAGAAAAGGGAGAGGAATACAGGACTGCAGAAACTATCAAACTACAAAGGCTTTCATGCTACAATGGGTTCTATTTGAAACAAGGTGAGGGTGTCAGGGTAATTATGGACTTGAGGCAAATAGTTTTACATTATAATTCATTCTCCTAGGTATCTGTTTGAGTAATTTTGCTTGAGGGCAAGTAAAAGGTTAGTTGGGTGTAATGATGGGCTACAGAATTAGTCTCTTTTATGCTACTTTTTATACTTCAAAGACTTCTTTCATAGCATCCTTTAAGAGATTTATCCATGTTTGTACTATGACATGTTGACCTTCTTTACACTTCTAAGACCTTAACTTATAATATTAATATGGAATGTGATGATCATATTATCTAATGAATGAATTAGATATAGATATGTATAAAAGTATAAATGAGATGTTTTTATGGTTAGTCATGGAGAATGCTTGTGGTATATGTTTTGGGAACTAATTCTATGTGCAAAATTGGAGGTTTCACGATGAGATCAAGCATTTGTAGCAGGTTGCAGACAAAAGAGTTAATAGAAGTGTGAGTTTCAACGCTAAGAATGTAGAGACAGTTGAAGACAATTATGGAGCATCATGGATAGTAATAAATTAAGGAGTGGATTTGTTTCAAATATGATTATGGATGTTGTTCATGCATCAGACTTCTAATTTGATTTGAATTATTCTTCTTATAGTTAGTTAGAATAAGAATGTGATCTTGAATCCACGACCTAGTATCTAGGTGCGGTAAATGATCAGAGCCAGTTAATTAATAAATAAGGCTCTCTCTCCATTTTTGTATAGTAAGGGGAAGATGAGATATATAAGGTAGTAGAGTCAAGTTGTTGGGATTTCAGTTATCATTTTCTTTTATATGTGTAAAGACTCAAGCATGTTACAATTATGGAATACAATCTGGATATGACAAAAAAGATTTCATTATTGACCAATTTGATATGAGTTGATTCTGTGCATGGAATAAGTTAAGCTTCGATATGTGTTACAAAGATACGTAGAATCTGGATTAGATTTGGTTTTAGTTAAGGAAGACAATCTCTTGAGCTGGTCACTCAAGGTACTAATTCTCTCCTTGTTTATTTCATTTTAGTTAATGTTGGTTTATTAGTTTTTTGTTAATCGTAATTTGAATTCAAGTTAGTATTATGTTTTGATCAAATAGATATAGTTCATGAACAAATGCATATTAGTGTGTTTACAAATCCTTCAAAGGTCAGCAGTTAGTCATTTCATTCTTGTCAATTCATTAAGTTAATTCTATAGTTTCCCTGTTGTAATAGTTATCTACAGACCTTGATGTAGGTACCCATAGCAACTAGGATTTATAGTTGTTTTCACTATTTTGTAATTTTGTCAATTCTAGCAAAGTAGATTTGTTTGATTAAAGTTAAGATAGAATGATTTAGGAACCATATGAGCCCTAAAGGCATATACTTTAAAAGTACCATCATAAGCTTACACTCCTTGGTTGATAATTCAATGTAGGAATGCATAGTGATAGAGTGGACTGTTTAGATAGGTTTCCCCTGAATTAGTTAAGTCTACAACACATTAGTTTTCCTCTACACAGACATCTGGAGATCTTTGGAGATACTGAGATGTCGGTCAACCAGGTCAGGGAAAGATGTGCAACAAAGAATCAGCTCCTAAGAGGTTATAGACATAGAGTTTGGGGCTTGTTTGATAGTTTTGATGCCCTCAACCTACAGGTAATACCAAGGAAGTTAAATGTTGAGGTAGACAAATTGGCAACAATTGATGCTCAGTTTTCTGCCCCCACATACCTCTTTCAAGGACCTAATCAACATGTCAAGATAGTGGTCAGGCCCTCAGTCCTAGATAATGATGTGATCTGGTAGATTTTTTAGAGTAATGAACAAATTGTAAACTTCATCCAAAATGAAGTTGAATTCTCATCAACTACACAGTCTAGGATGCAAGAAGGATATGGTGATCAGATTATTCAATTGAAAATAAACAAGCTGCCCAAAGGTCTGGTCACTCTTGAGGCTATTTTCAACCACGATGATAAATTCAAGGGCGAGAAGAAGAACATTGCATTCAAAAGGGAGGACTATTAAAATGTTGTTATTACCCAGGACAAATATTTATTACTAGGAAAGGTATGGTGTGATGTTGAACAACAAGATTTTATTCACCTTTCTCAGAAATACAGTGATGTTTTTGCATGGAACTATGAGGACCTAAAGGGTTTTGACCCTAATGTTGCCCAACATGCCATAGACCTTGACCCAAATGCTAAACATGTCTACCAAAAATAGTGGCCTATAAATCCCAAAATTGAGCCACTAATGAGGAAGGAGCTTGCAAAGCTCATTTAGGCCAGAATTATTTTCCCCATCAAGTATTCCACCTGGGTAGCTAACTTAGTACCAGTGAGGAAGAAAAATGGTGATATAAGACTATGCGTGGATTTCTGTCATTCGAATCGAGCTTCCCTGAAAGATCACTATCCTTTGTCATCCATAGACCAAATCTTGCAGACTATTGCAGGGGCAGAGAGGTTCTCATTGCTTGATGGTTTTTCTGGTTATAACCAAATTTTTGTGAGGGAAGAGGACATATTCAAGATGGAATTCACCACTAAGTGGGGAACCATGGTGTATGCAAAGATGCCATTTGGGCTCTCCAATGTTGGCACCACATTTTAGAGGGCAATGGACATTGTGTTCAAGGGCTTCATCAACAAGTTCATCCTAATTTATCCAGATGATATCACGGTCTTCTCCAAGAGAGGAGAAAATCACATGGAGCATCTGGAGAAGGCTTTTGAAAGATGCAAGGAGTTTGGGGTGCCTCTGAACCCCAAAAAGTGTATTTTTGTTGTCTACCAGGGCAAGCTTCTGGGCCATTTAGTATCCAAAGATGGGATATCTATAGATCCAGAAAGAACTTCAACCCTTCTTGCTCTTCCTCTACCTGCTCATAAAAAAGCTTTGCAATCATTTATGGGGTAGATCAACTTTGTTAGGAAATTCATTCCTAACTGTGCTAGTTTAGTCAAACCTCTGACCCTAATGCTTAAAAAGGATGTTGTTTTTAGGTGGACCAAGGAGGGGAAGGATAGATTTGAGAAGATAAAGGAAGAAACTACCCAGGCTCCCACCCTCATTAACCCTAATTATGAGGACTTTGTCCTCTATGCCCATGGAGGAGAGAGCAGCATTGCAGCTGTTTTGATGCAGCAAAATGACCAAGGTATGAAACAATCCCTGGCCTTTTTCAGTCAAACATTGAAGGACTATGAGTTCAGGTATAGTCCCATGGAAAAATAGGTTTTTTCCATTGTAAGAGCATTAAAAACGTTTAGATATATGTTGGCAAATAACCATATCAAAGTATTAGTTTCTCATCCTAGTGTGAGAGACTATATAATGGGAATTGAAATCAGTGAAAAGAGAGCAAGCCGAGTCACAGAGATCCTAGAATATGATGTTATTATCAAAGCCACTAAGTTGATTAGGGGCAAAGGATTATGTGAACAATTAGCTCAAACTAATATGGATGAAGTAAACTTATCCTACCACTTGGATGAGGC
Organism: Cunninghamia lanceolata; assembly: GCA_027924645.1. Lineage (NCBI taxonomy): Eukaryota > Viridiplantae > Streptophyta > Pinopsida > Cupressales > Cupressaceae > Cunninghamia > Cunninghamia lanceolata. Next base: position 7,745,408 of record BSBN01000420.1, on the reverse strand, counting down.
ATAACCTATAGCTGAATCAACAGTTGTAAGTTCTTGGACAGCAGACATGGCCAGGTTCCTATCCACTTGCGAGTATCCTTATGGATTGGATAGAATTAAGAGAAGAAACTTTAGGTTGCACTCCATTCCTTATGCTTTGGTGGATGGGGTTCTCTTTAAAAGAAATCTGGATGGAGTCTTGCTAAGATGCATTGAAGAAGATTAGGTGGATAGATTGCTTAGTGAGTTTCATGTTGGTCCAGTTAGAGGCCACTTCTTTGCAAGAGCTGTGACAAAGAAGATAATGAGGGTAGGTTACTTTTGGCCCACATTATTCAATGATGTACATGTATGGGTAAGAAAATGCAAAGAGTGTGCTCTCTTTTCTAGGAAGAAAAGATAGGCAGCCCTTCCACTTCATCCTATTCAAGCAGATCAACCTTTCTCATAGTGGGGCCTAGATTTCATTGGCATGATCAACCCTACATCCAGTGCTGGCCATAAGTGGGTTCTAACTGCAACAAACTACTTCACTAGGTGGGTTGAAGTTGTTTCATTCAAAGAGGCTAGAGAATTAGCAATCATGGATTTCTTGGAAGAAATCATGACAAGGTTTGGAGCTCCCCACACTATAATTTCTAATAATGCAATAGGTTTTACTAGTTTTAGGATAGTTGATTGGGCCTTGAAGTATAATGTGTTCTTGAAGACTTCAAGGTAATGGTTTAGTTGAATCTACTAATAAGAACCTAATCAAAATCCTAAAGAGGACCATAGGAACAAATTAGAGACAATGGCACAATAAGATCAGATTGGCTCTTTCGACTGATAAGATCACTTATAAAAGAGCCATTGGTAACTCTCCTTTTGTTCTTGTATATGGAAAAGAGGCTAGATTGTCCTTATCTTTAGAGATTTCTTCATTGGAATTGGCCCAATAGTTGGAGTTAGAAGGTGAGGATGCTAGGTCTGAGAGGATGGCTGAATTAATTGAGTTAGAAGAACATAGATAGTTAGCCATGGCTATATTAGAAGAACACCAGTAGCAAACCAAGAAATACTTTGACAAGAAGACCAAAGATCAAATTTTCAAGGAGGGTGATCTTGTTTTAAAATGGGATGCTGACAGAGCCAAGCCTGGAGGCCATACTAAGTTTGATGCAATCTAGAGTGGCTCGTATATCATCACTAGCTGTAAGCAAGCCAACACTTTCAATATTTCAAGGCTAGATGGTGAAGTTCTACTGATCTCAGTGAATGGGATCCATCTTAAACCTTACTTCTAAGGTTGGTCTGAGATTTTGTATATACTATTTTGTTTTGTTCCTGCTTTAGCTTTTCCTTTTCCCTAAGTGTTGTTGCACAGGCTGCAATCTCATTAGGAGGATGCAGGCCTTGTTTCCTTTTTTGGTGTTGTTTTGAAGGTAGGGTTTCAGTTGTTTTTGGCCTACTACAATCCCTTTTAATTCTATTCCCAATGGATGCTTAAGGCCACTAGTTTTTTTGTTTAGCAGGCAAACATCCCTGAGAGGTCGCCAAAATATTGACCTATTTTCCCCTTCCCAGAGTCAGATAGTCCAAGCTTGAAAATGTTGAAAATCTTCCTAAATTGGTTAAGTGCCCAATGTTCTTCATGTAAGGGTGTCTTCCTTGTAAAAATTCCCAAAAAATCTTGAGTATAAAACCCCTGAAAAAACCCAGAAATTTCTAAGTCTTTTACCTTAGTTTTTTCGGCCTTAGTCGGCAAAAGTTCAAGTTCGTGAACCCGTCGGTTCACCGACCAGCTAGTTCACTGATTAAGTGAAGGAAAGAAAGCCAAAAAGTGACTAAAAAGGAAATAAGTAGAAACAAAGCTTTGTCAACAATTTTTAAAGTTCACGAACCCGTCAATTCATCGATCAGCAAGTTCACCGATCAGTGAATTTATTGACACAAACAAAAAAGGGCCAAGTGGGAAGACATTCTTCAAAGTTGTTAAGGCAAAAGCAAGACCAAAGGTTGCCTTTATCGGTAAAATGCGTAGTTCGCAAAACCATCGGTTCGCCAACTAGCTAGTTTGCCAATCAAAGAGATTGCTGACAGATGGAGGAAGTGGTCGAAGGAAGACTTGAAAAAATAACTAAGGCAAAGAGAAAGAAAGGCTTTATCAAGAAATTAGCAAAAGCTCAAACTCGTCCAATAGTTTGAGATTTCCAAAGTTGGCTGATAAAGGAAGATGAAGGAAAGGAAGAAGACAAAGTTCGTGAAGGTGGAACTTTGTCGACAGAGGCCAAGAAAAGACAAAGACAAGGGTGAGGTTCATGAAGGTGGAACTTTGCCGACAAGGTAAAGAAGAAAATACAAAGGCAAAGTAAAGTTCATAAAATGAAGAAATCGTCGATAAAGAAGAAAAGGGACAGAAAAAGAAGAAACAAGTATATTTTGTGAAAAGGGATTTTTGCTGACTAAAGAAAAAGTAAAAGGCAAGAGGCAATCACCGACAAAGAGAGAAAAGGAAGGTGAGAACAAAGCAAAGTTTGATAAATGAAGATTTATCCGATAAGGCAAAAGCAAAAGCGGCCAAGTTTGAAAAAATGAAATTTCGCCGACAAAGGGCAAAAAGTGACAAGGAGAAAGAAGGAAAGAACTAAGAAGAGCCAGAAGTTTGTAAAAGTTAGAAATTGCAGATAAAGGAGGAAAGAGGGAAAACATGCCATGTTCACAAAAAGGTGATTTTGTTGACTGAAGGAGAAAGAAAAGAGGAAAAGCAAAGACAAAATGGTTTGTAAAAAAGAGTTTTTGTCGATAAGGCAAAACAAAAGCTAGAATTGAAGAAAAGTGAAATAAAATGAGAATAAAGCTTGTAATATAATGTAAAGCTTTAAAATATTTTAAAGTGTTGTAAAAGCTTTATGAAATGGATTTTGGTAGGAATATATATTTGAAATATCTATCTTCTCCAGCGGCCATTACTGCAGAATCAGATCAGCCCAGCTAGAGGTAGTTGTGCATTAATTGTTGTTGGAAGATGAATCAACTACCTATATTCAAGACAGTAGACATTTCCTAGCTACTTCATCCTTTGGATATTTTCTACATTTATGTTTTGTAGACAGAGATTCATTTTGCAAAAATATTTTCGGATAGGCCCATGGGACAAATTTATTATAGTAGGTGACTTAGGTCAGTGAATGAAATGGTATAAATAGATGAAAAATCGATGTAATGAGGGTTGGATACAAAGACTTATTTTGTACTCCAAACAAAACCCTCTTCTGATGTAACCATGCCTTTTGATTAATACATGTTGATTGTTATACCTTTTCATGTTGTTTTTCTAGCTCTGTGTAATCTAGAAACTGGTTTGTTTGTGAATGTTTATTTCCTTGCAATCATTTTCTGTTCTTTACCTCTATTAAAATATGTAGGATTTGTGTGAGTTTATCAGTTGTATTTGGTTGTTTTGTGCATTTTAGCTTTGTGGGTGTTCTTTATTCAAACCTAGTGAATCACCTTTACTTTTTAGTTTCTCCTTTTTCCTCTTTTTTGCCAATAGCGATTAGATTAGGTTTAGTCTTAGTCTACTTTGAATTGCATATTTAGAGGAAGGAACCAACCTTCTCTGGAGATTTGATTTCCTCTATAGGGTCCCACACCTGGAAATCACTCCCATGTTTCACTGGATTGTTGCAGCAAAAGTGCTTCAATACAGGGTGCAAATCCAAGCGACAACAATTACCACGTTTCATTGCATTTGTATTTGAGCCTTGTGGTTTTGGTATAATAGTTGGGATATGTATATAGTAGACATATGATAGTGAGGAGAATTAGACCAATGCAATGACTTGTTTGGGATATCAGATTGATAGGCAATCACATTTGTATAATAACCATTGGTGCCAAAGAAATCAGAGTTGTTAAAATCAAGGACATATGAAATCTTAAGATTAGGTCCATGGGAACTAACATTGGACATTGTACCATTTTATTTTATATTATTGTACCTTGGTTTGAGGAACTAGCATTACACTGGCTGACTACATTTTTTAAGGAGTTTGGAACTTTGTACCACTGTGCAACTTATACAAATCACAAAGGAGATTAGAGATGGATACTTTTAGAAGGTCCATAAGCATTGAGACAGGAGATAGGAGGAGATCAAGAGTGCTGAGATGGACATGGGAATTCAGGATAGAGTTTATGGTTAGTATTAGGGTTAGTTATCACTGGGTTATAGCCTAACATAAATGTATCATGGCAAATTGTAATCATGTTTTGAGTTTAATAAAGTAATGAGAAAATTTTTGGTGATTGGGTTTTTCCCTCTTTGAGGGTTTTCCCAGGGTATATCTTGTGTCATTCTATTAAGGGTTATTATTGTGTGAGTAATTTATAAATTTTGGTTGCATGATTGGATAGTCCTTCATTGGATCCTCCTAGCATGGTTGCATCAAGTGGCATCAGAGTGAAGGTTAAAATCTTGACTGGAAGGCGTGTGATGTTGTATAGGTTCTACCTATGAATAGATTGTTGAACTGAGCTAACCTAGAAGAACCTTGCCAACAGATTGATGGCCAAGAGGTAGTTACAAGGGGATTATAGGTGGACTACCGACTAGAGCCAGTTTACAATAGATTTGGAAAATGTTGCCACAAAGAATTCAAGGTATCACCAACATAGTTGGAAAATTGGATGAAATCCTAAAAGAGGTAAAATAAAATAGAGTTTGGTTGAAAGCCTTAGAGGAAGATAGAAAAGGGGTCGAAGCCCAAAGGAGGATAATGAAAGTGATGCAAAGGAAGATGTCAGAGATGATGTACAAGATCTAGAAGGTTAGGAGGAAGAGTCAGAGAAGGTGAAGTTGTTAAAGGCCATTTCTATAATCAGTAAGAGATAGAGAATGGAGGTTCCAAATTAACTATGGTGACCTAAATCCAAAAGAAATAATTGATTGGATAAATAAGTTGGATGAGTACTTTGAATATAAGGAGATAGATGACCCAGAAAGGGTTAGGTTAGCAAAAATCAAGTTGAAGGGACATGTTGCTATCTAGTAGGAGGTATAGCTAGAAATAAATAGAAATGGAAAGTAAATAATAACAAAGTGGGAGAGGAGCCCAACAAGTTTGGATCTAGTGGTGGGGAGTGAGGAGTTTCACACCATAGACCCAAGTTCAAATCCCACCAGGCGGGGGTTCCCTTGTAGTGGCCATGGAGACACTTGGAGGTAGTGGTCGCACTTATGGCAATGTATGGACCAATGCCTACCCCCATGTCTCACCATAGGGGCACCTTGAGGTAAGGTCAAGTGTAACCATATTAAGGAACCAAGCCCACCCCCATATCCTCTATGAGATGCCCTCCACCAGCTTAGGCTGGTGTAAAAATTTCCCAAGGCCCCTAGGATCTTATATCCTAAATTACCCACGACATGTGGAGTGGGGCATTTGCATGTCGCCCAGGGGGTTCATCTGCCCAACGGGTTTGGGTCTAGTGGTAGGGAGTGAGGAGTTTCAAACCATAGACCCAAGTTCAAATCCCACCGGGTGGGGGCTCCCTTGTAGTGGCCATGGGGACACTTGGAGGTAGGGGTCGCACTTATGGAAATGCATGGACCAATGCCCACCCCCATGTTTCGCCATGGGGGCACCTTGAGGTAAGGTCGAGTGTAACCATATTAAGGAACCAAGCCCACCCCCATGTGCTCTATGAGATCTCCACCACCATCTCAGGCTGGTGTAAAATTTCTTGGGGCCCCCAGGATCTTGTATCCTGACTTACCTGTGCCATGTGGAGTGGGGCATTTGCACGTCGCCCACGGGGTACATCCCTGGTCTTAATTTTTTGCCCAACGGGTTTGGGTCTAGTGGTGGGGAGCGAGGAGTTTCACACCATAGACCCAAGTTCAAATCCCACTGGGCGGGGGCTCCCTTGTAGTGGCCATGGTGACACCTGGAGGTAGGGGTCACACTTATGGAAATCAATGGACCAATGCCCACCCCCATGTTTAGCCATGGGGGCACCTTGAGGTAAGGTCGAGTGTAACCATATTAAGGAACCAAGCCCACCCCCATGTCCTCTATGAGATGCCCACCACCAGCTCAGGCTAGTGTAAAATTTCTTGAGGCCCCCAGGATCTTGTATCCTAACTTACTTGCAATAGGTGGAGTGGGGCATTTGCATGTCGCCCAGGGGGTACATCCCTGGTCTTAATTTTCTACATATACGACGCCATGCTCCGCTTTGCTCCTCCTACAAGGTCGCTCCCTGCACTGAGGACTCCTTCGATCAGCTAGTTGATCCGGATGGATTGAAATCGCTAGAGAACACTAATCATGGCAAGGCTTCAGGTCTTTGCAAAGAAGGAAAATTCAATTTTGCAGATGCAGTGCGAGGTGGGCTTAGGGATTTTGCACAGTCTCCATTCACACGCCACCGTTCATGCTCTGGCATTTCCCGACAAGGCCTGGGTGGCGGGGGTTCAATTTTGGATTGATTGGGCAAAAGGTTCCCCCTTTTCACTTCTCCAAATGTTGTTGATGGGTATGTTGTGTCAGTTCTTGGTGGACATATGATCAGGGTTTTGAAGTCAGTCACTATCCTGAGGTTCGAATGGACTGATTCGTCTCCGAAAGGGAAGAATTTCTACAAGAAAATTCCTTGGTTTACAGATTTACAAAGCTTTGGCCAAAACTTAGCAAACTACATTCCTAACTATCCAAAACTTGGGAGAAGTCTTTGGAGGAGGACATCTGCCTATTTCCCTGCGCTAGAGGTTTTTTTTATTATTGAATTTGAATCCTCTTCTGACAAAGATTAGGTGCTGAAAAATGACCCCTAAGTTTTCCTAGGTGACTTCATGTGCATGAAACCATGGTATCCCTCATTCGATCCGCGAATTGAGACATTTTCCTCTGCCTTTTTTTGGGTGCGCCTGCCTTACCTTCCTTTTCAATTTTGGGAATTAGACTGCTTGCAGGTAATAGCAATGGTCTAGGTAAGTTCCACTGCAATTCAGATGAAACACTAAATTACCAGAGCTCCACTTATGCCCGCATCTATGTGGAAATGGACCTCTCAAATGGCCTCCCAGCTGAGATTGCATTTAAGGTTGGAGATCGTTGCTGGATGCAGCCAGTGGATTATGAAAAAATAGCTTTTCATTGCAGAAAGTGCTTCTCAACTGACCACTTAATGCCTCAATGTCAGAAGCTTCACCCCCATAAGCAAGACTCTGGTGGAAGGCCCACCTGGTGGGTTGCGGTTGAACCCAAACATTATACCATTACACCTTTCTCTCATAATGAGTCAGACTCGCCTCAAGATCCTCCAGTCACTGGCACACATAAGTTTCAAGTGGACAACTCCTCTTTAATCCTGCCTCCTCCTAACAATGCACAGGCATCTGGTAATTTGGTAACTATTGTTGTCTCAAAGGGGGATGTTCGTCATCTTGATGCAATTTTTTCTTCGTGATCCCCTCCTCAGTCGGGGTAGGATTGGACTGAAGTGAAAAGGAAGAAACATGCACAACCAAAAGTCAAGCATCAGATGGTACCAAGTTCAATTATGAAAGAGCAAAAGATGGAAGATCCTCCCCTGTCATTGGCAGATGCCAACACTTCATCTGCCTCCCTTGTGACCATTTTGCATGACAAATGTTTTGAAGCTAGCACGGCCAAAGTCTCCTTATCTTCCCCAGAGATCTCACAATCAGGCCTCCTTGACAAGGTTGAGGTTACCTCTTCTTACAACGATGCAGTGAAGAATGGGAGCATGTGCACTGATCCTATCCCCGCCCCTGAGACAGAACATGACTGGACTGAAGTTAGGCAAAAGAAACCTCTTTCCTCTACCCAAATGACATTAAGATCAACAAAGAAAAAAGTTTCAACATAGGGCTTGAATGCCTTAGGTTTGGACTGACCTTTTTTGGGTCTTCTTGTGCTACACCCCTGTTGTCAGGGAATGCATTTTATCTCTTTTTGGATTCATATTTTATGGGAGTTGTCCCCTTGACAGCACTTACCAAATAGAAAAACAAAGTGGGAGAGGATGATTGCAAACTAAAGGAAAATCATGCCAATGGACTAAGAACTAGAACTACTGAAGAAATTACAAAGTTTGAGGCAAAGGGATAGGATTGAGAAAGAGTACACCAAAGAATTATGTAATGCCTCGTCATGTAACCCTAGAGAGTTAGGTTAAACAATAAAATAAAATGCAGAATTTTTTTTATAACAAGTAAAAGTAATAATCACTAGATAAAATATCAACTAGTTACATCAAATTAACTATCTAACCATCTAACATCTCTAGGGAACATAACTGCATTCAGGAAATTAAACACAGATCAATAACAACATATCTCAACATTTGTTACATTTAAGAGAACTTACATCATTCTTTTACAATAATGTATACAAGTACAGATGAGATCAAGATACATAATTACATAGATACGTAATTGCATAGAATCAAGTAACTAGGTCTCTGCCTCCAAGCCACTACCATATCCATCAAAGGTGGGAGGCCATGCCCTAAGAAGATCTCTCATGTGACTGGCTAAGGTGGCCTCCTGTTCAGCTGTCAGTTCTCTCCTTCTAGGTGATCTCTCTCTCTCCCTACCCTCTAGCTGATCTACTTCCTGTCCCACTCCTGGATGTTCTACCTCTTGTCTAAGACCTAGATGGGCAAGGGCCTCCTCAAGCAATTGACGCAACTGAGCTCCCTCAGGGTGACCCTGATTTTCCATATTCTGACCCTTGCCTTCCTGAGAACTCTCACTAGGGGAACTGGGAGGAGGTATACCACCATCATCTCTCCCACATCCTCTACTCTAACCTCGACCTCGACCTCTACCTTGACCCCTAGGAATCTACCTACACATGTGCACAACACCAAAAGACAATTCAATGCACACAGTGAGGGAAACAATAGGGATAGAATTTAATCTACAGAGTTTAAGCACTAGGTTACATAATGGGCTCAATCTTAACCAGAGTACCCAGTGTTTAAACTTGGCTCTGATACCAAATGTAATGCCCCGTCATGCAACCCTAGAGAGTTAGGTTAAACAACACAATAAAATGAGAATTATTTTTTAATAACAAGTAAAAGTAATAATCACCAGATAAAATATCAACTAGTTACATCAAATTAACTATCTAACCAACTAACATCTCTAGGGAACATAACTACATTCAGGAAATTAAACATAGATCAATAACAACATATCTCAACATTTGTTATATTTAAGAGAATTTACATCATTCTTTTACAATAATGTATACAATTATAGATGAGATCAAGATACGTAATTACATAGATACAAGGCTTTCATATCTGTTTACATCAAATTACAACTGAATGTCATAGGTACTCAAATCTAGATCCATAAGGCATAATATAATTCTTCAAATGCAGATACAGTACTAGAACTGGAGAGGTACATTTGCCCAAAACATGAACCATGATGCCAAAAGACCAATGGAATATAGCTCATCCACCCGACCATGTGGAACCCTGAGGTCCACCCCCCGAGCTAGGAGATAAAAATGAGGTCCCATGACAAAATGCAAGAACAAAAGGACCAACTGAAGAAAAAGACCACCACAGGTTTCACAACTCAGACATGAATGACGTCAACAAAGAAAACATCCAAAGGCATGCAAAAGTGTCATGCCCACATTTCACGTGCGTTCACAACACACAAACATGCGTGTTGTGTCCACACATGTCATGTAGACACAATACGGACTAACAAAAATTTTTCCCTCTTACTCGGAAAACCACCTCGCACGCGTAGGCGTGCTCGGTGGCGTAACCCCGAAGCGACAATACAACTGTTAAGAGTGAATACTAACCTCTCGAGCACTACCTCTACGTTAGACTCACGAGCTTGGTTTCATAGTTTTACGCTCGGTTGATCTTCAACGATTACTTGTTTACTAAAATATTTACATTTAAATATATTAAGTAAACTTAATTTTATTACCCTGGTGATTCATATCAAAACTATCTATCTCCAGAGACATAATTTCCTTTTTAAATTCGATCCATTTTAGTACTCCTCTTACCCTATTAATATTAAACTACGTAATGTAACATCTCCACTAGAATGATCTAGACTAAATAAATTCATGGGTCCTATCGTCACAATAAAGATCCTATGTTGTATTAGAGTTAACCAGAGGCTCGTTAGAAGAACGAGGAACACATATATAATCCTATTTAACTTAATGCGTAAAAATCTTCCTAATTTAATTGAAAGTAATACAATTGGATAAATAACAATACTGATCACATTAATATAGATTCTTCAATAACTAAAATCCCAACATAAATCTAGATTCTTATTATTATTCTTATTGCACCCTTTTTCCCTTTTAAACACCCTGTCCCGTCGTTTTAAATTCATGACGTTACTTATCAAAGAATTAAATCAATTTCCCAGTTTTATTGCACTCTAATATAATAATGCAAATGATTTCTTATTTTATTACTTAATTATATACTTGATATTTAGCTTATTATAAACCAAATAAATTTATCAAATCTAATTATCTTCCTAACCCATTCCTATAATTATATAAATGCATATATATATTTCATTTATATAGTTATAGAAAGATTATTGGTATATAACTTATTTATCTTCCAATTCAATACCTAAAAGTTCACATAGACACATGTTATTTATATATTACAAGATGGATTATGGCTTACAACCAAGTATACCATTATTGAAAGACTTTCCAATGCAGAAATAATTACTATATTAACTCATGAGATTATATATATATATATATATATATATATATATATATATATATATATATATATATTTTCCTTTTTAAAAATACACCCAAAAATATCTACACTTCAAATTATAAGAATTTCTTTTAAGTGGTGCAAGACACCACACAATCCACATCTACTAATAACTATTTAAAATTCATTTTAAATAAAACTCATGGTATTAATTTATCTCCACCACTAGGTATTATTAAATAATTGAATGAAAAAAAATAATGGGGTTTTATTATAAGGAAACTTATTTAATTAAATTATAGATTGAAAGGTTTAATATTTGTATAAATGTAGCTATTTATATATATGAATATTTACATATATAAAATTTAGAAATATTAGAAAGAAGTTGCGTAATCCAAAATAAATTATCAGAGTTCATCTCCCTACCAAGAAAATCTTAAACGGTGAAAATTATATAGTAAAACATTACTATTGGGTGATTGTAGTTTTACACTATTAAGGAATTGTAATATTACGTTATAAACGGATTTGTGATCTCGGGTTGGTAGTTTTCAAATGATTACCAATAATTATTTAGTTGAGTGATTTAATAAATTAAAGAATGATTATTATAAAAGAGTAAGCACGTGGCAGTATAAAATAGTTGAGAAAACTATGAAGACGATGGTTGAGATAACCTTACCTACAACTCAGAGTTTTGTTGATTAAAATTCAACGTTAAGGAAAGGGATATTATGATTAAGTATAGAATTATTCATTAATTTAAAGGATTAATAGGACTATATATATTTATATCATTTTAATATTTAACGCAAAAGATCACCCTATATTAGTCTATGAAGATAAGACAGGATTGGAAAGAAGTGATAAGTAAATGTTTAGACGATTGAATGCAATAAAGGTAGAAGTGCAAATGACTTTTGAAACCAAGAGGAAAATGCATATTTAGGCTAGTCTTCCATCAAAGATTCCCAAAACATAGCAAATTAAACCGACGTGAATGATAGTGATAGACCTCAACTGGCACAGGTGCATATAGAATGCATCGTAGCAACAAACCCTTTGTCTTCATATCCAAACGCAAATCGAGCACGCTTATGCGTGCGAGGGGGACATTTTTAAGCGATTAGGAAAATTTTTGATAGTTCATATCATGTCACATGTCGCATGTGGACATGACACGCATGTATTGCGTGTTGTGTCTACACATGAAATGTGGGCATGACAAAAAGAGTAAAAAAAATGGGAAAACTAGAATGCAATAGGATGGAGTGTCATCGCATGGTTCTACATGGGTTACCCTGATAGTCTTTCACTAGACGCTGGTCCCCATCTATGGTTACCCTGACAGTCTCTCTCTATCTAGACGTCGGCCCCATAGGTTAACACATGCGGAAACCACAACCTTCTCATCCCACCCTTAGCCTAAACTAGCACTATAGGCATGGGAGAGGAAAACCACTTATCTTGATTAATGTGAATACTACCCATCCCCCTAGATTAATTATTAAGTTATCACTTGTTACCACTTCCGCTAACAACCACTTTGGGCGTCGGCCCCACATTGGAATCCACACCCCTACCTACATCTAGGTACCCTATCGACAAGAATCATCAACCTAGGACATCTTCCAACAAATAAGCAAGCAACTACCTTCCTAAACAATAACTTAACTTAACAAGACAACTCAAATCATTTTTCCACAATGTTATGAATACAAAACTTAATACAACAAGGGAATATCATGATCTCATTAACACACCCTAGCCACCAATCGTCATGACAAGCCATAAGATAAAACGAGGTATCTCAACATGCAAAATTTCAAGACTTAATAAACAATATTCAATTCTCTCTCTTCTTAATGCGGAGTGTCAAGGATGAACAACAAGTCTCATAGTGCCTTCACCAATTACAAGAGCCATAAAACAAAGCCTCTGGATTGCAACTTAGTCCAAGGAAGCTGACGAAAAAGACAAAACCTCAATCACTATTAAAAGGCTAACTACTAGTCGCAACTACTCCAATAGTGATAATAAATCCTAATACCCAAAACAACTAAGAAGCATTCTTCACTAATATACCTTTCTTCAATTAACTTGATTAAACATTAAAGAAAATATTAAATGAACCCATTAAGCTATTATTTAAATTGACATAATAAATTGCATACAATATAACCAAACTTTTAAATATATCCTAGACAAACTAAGATTTATAAGGTGTTACCTAACTAGAATGTTATCTAAACTAGAATGTTTTCTTACCTACTACCATACAATTTCTTCTATGAAATTATTTCTAATCCTATTATTCGGATATACTATTAATCATAACATAAAACCACACCATTAGGAATATTATAAATCCTATACAACTACTATTCTAATATCAACTATTCCTAAAAAGTTTAATGAATAGCCAAGACATAACAATAATAATTAAATCTTTAATTTATACTTAGTGATCTCTATTACCACGAAGTTTAATCAATGCTCATCTAATGTTATTACTAATCTTGTCTAGACTCCATGATTCTTATATAAGTTTCCTTGCATTACAATTACTAATTAGTGTTTATTTAATAATTACCTAAACACAATTGAGAATTACTATTGCTAATCTATATACACATATGCCTATCTCTTACCAAGAATAAATAAATTCTAACAAAACCATTTCTTAATCTACAACTAAAGAGTTTCCAAAAGAATCTCCTAAAAATCAGCCAGCTCGCAGGTCTACCAAAGGAATCATTGGTTTTAGAAAGATACTAATTTAATTGTTGAGACCGATCAAAGAAATAGGGAGGAATGAAATTAAAGGAAATCTTAAACTTTTAATTCTTATTGATAAAATCATTGAAGGTAATCAGCAAGAACAAATTACCAAGCAAAATTTTGAATGACTATTCTTGAGGGAGGGTCATACGACGGCATCCCTTAGATTGCTCCAACAGAGTATAAATTATAATGAGAAATTTGATTTAAAGGAAATTGGTACATTTCTGTGTGCTTCGATCAGAAGGTAAATCCAAAAGAGGTTTCATTACAATAAACGTTGCCAGTCAATAGGGGAAAATGTTGAATGGATAGTGAATTATACAGAAAAATTAGAATTCTATGAAGAATTTGGCGATGGAACTCCATGGAAATCGCGCTATTGAGCAGTAAATTGATCGTGATCTGCTATCTGAAGGTATAACAGAATCAAACTGCATGAGATGACCTATCTATCAAGGATAAATTATGAAATTTGCCAACGGTTAAGGATCAAGTATCTAAGGATTCAAAATTGCCATGCCAGAGATGATAATTTCTCTTTTGATTTGATAAACTATTTAATTCAATTGATTGCCAATAGTAAGTATATACAGAAAATTGAAATAAATGGACTTTGAAGAACTTTGCGTCAGATGTTGTTGCAAGAGCCATGGTAGACATGTGTGCAATGTGTGGGAGTATATACAAGGCACCAGAATCATTTGACGGAATGCCTCATAAAAATGTAGTTGCTTGGAATGCAATGATTTCAGGATATGCACAAAATAGGTTTACTGATAACACCTCAAAGAAATGAAGTCTCATGGATTGCAATGATTGCGAGATATGTACAGAATGGCTTTTGCAAGGATGCCCTCAAATGCTCGACTAATGCAAGTCTCTCCTATGTTTTATATGATTGTTGTCATATAGGTTTAATGGATGGTGGCCGAAAAAGCATAAGTGATTCTTATTCAATTACTCCTATTATTGATCATTATGTGGGCGTGGTTGACTTCCTTGCTCATGCGGGTATATGAAGAACACTCAGAATTTTATTATGAGATGAAGATAACAGGGTGCACTCTAGATTCGAAACATATACCAAATGATGCAGAAAGAGGTTCAGAGAAGATAAGATGAAATGTCATTGGTTTACATTTGATTGCAATAAGAACAAATTTTGAAAGGTTTAATATTGTCTGGAGAATGACACAGAGAATGATATTTCAACCAGATTTACAACAAATCAAGAAAATGCACAGACCAGCACACACATAGCAAACAAGACAATTTGTTTAAAACATACCCAAAAAAATCTTTCAAGCTATTGAATCTCCCTCTGGTTCCCTTCTCTTCTCCTCTGCAAGTTCTTACTTTTTCCCCAAATCTTCTCTGTGACTATCCCCCCAAAATTTTCCCCCTCAAATATTCTTCCAAATATACAAAAATAGACAAGAAATAATAAATTCCCATTTCCTCCATTCTCTCCATTACAGACATCCACTACTAAAATATTAAATGCATTTCTTCCACCATCTTCTGGAATCTTTTCAAATCTCCAAATTACTCCCGACACCCACTCAACCAATAAATTAATGACAAATAAAATAATATCTTTCATGCCAAAAATTAAATCAACTACTATAGTATTAAATATTAAATATTTATTCATTATTATTATTAGCTATTGAAACTTACTAATATAATTTTCTATCTAAAATTAATGTATTTAAACTTATTATTATTATTATTGTTACTATAAACAATTAATTGGTATTCTACAAATACACATCAACTATTCAACCAAAAATAATCAATATCAAAACTACCAGACACATAGGTTACTAATTTCTATAAAATGAACCATAAGACTACAATAAACAACTCGAAACCACTTAACCAACAAATAAATGACAACCACATACCAAAGGATGACCAACTCTCAAGGACAAGTTCCAACTGGTCAACAACTACACCCATGACTGAGAATACATGGATGTTGACAACTGAGGAAATTGGCTGACAGAGGAAACCTCATGTTATCTCCCATCCACATTATCCATTGGTATAAAGGCACACTCAGACCTGCTAATTTAGGTGGAGTCGATGCCTAGTACCTACAACTTGCATCAAACCAAGATGTTGTATACGAACATATACATTTATATAATCAAACACACTGTGACAGGGAATTGCAGCATAGTAGGGTGCTCATAATGAGTAATACTACACTGTCCCTTCACCAAAAGAATCACATATATCCATATTAATCATGTACATCACTAACTAACAATCAGATATCATGACATCAAATGATCACATAAAGCATGATAACACTAATCTACATAATCAATTAACCATTAACTGATCATATCAAAAACATCATATAATATTCATAACATCAACAATGTCATCATAATGAGCATAAATGAATATCAACAACTACATCAATAAATCCATAATCCATAATGAGCATAAATAAGTAATCCATCATCCAAATGTGTCAAAAATGTCTAAATATAAAGGAAACACTAACAAACTGTCAAAAAGCCAAAATGAGGGGCACTACAAATTCCATAAATTAATTATCAAAACAAGAAATACTGAAACAAGAAAAGAGAAGGTTGTGAGGTATATTAATGGGTTGATAGAAAGTATCCAAGAAGAATTAACTATGGTTAGATTACCATCAGAGAGGAAGCATACCAATTCGTGATTAAGGTAGAAGACAAGTTAAATAGGAGATTTGGTAACTGACATAATTGACAAAGAGAAAAGGAGAAAAGACCCCAGAGAGAAAGATCATGATGCGGTGATCAAGGACCCTACCAAGGGGACAATAGAATTGACAATCTCTAATACATAGGTAATGGTGCATACTGTAACAAAGAAAGAAATTATGGAAGTCACCACAAGAGAGAGAGAGAGAGCATGCTTCAAGTGTGGGGAAGAAGGACATAGAGTATTTGAATGTTTTCAAGACCAATAGAAGTGATTAGGAAACAATGCTAAAGTTGTGTTTGTAGAAGTGGAACCTTAGATATCTTATGAACAAGATGATCCTAAATATGGAGAATCACTAAAGATGAGGAGGGCTTTGATGGAGCATCCTGAAGGAGAAGGATCAGTATAAAGAAAGATCTTGTTCAGAACTAGATGCAAGGTAGGAGGGAAGTGTTGCAAGGTAATTATTGACAACAAAAGTATAGATAACTTGGTATTAGAAGAAATGGTTGAAAAATTATATCTGAAAAAGATAGAAGCACCCAAACCCTTAATCGCTTGGCTATAGAAAGAATACAAGGTAATGGTTAGTGAATAGTTGTGTAAGATTCAAGATAGGGAGTTGCCATGATGAAGTTTTATGCAATGTAATGCCAATGGATGTGTCACCTACTATTGGAGAGGCCATGGCAATTTTATCTATAGGTTATACATGATGGGAGAGAAAACACGTTGATGCTACTAAAGGATAGAGAAGACCAAGTTTGCATGAATGTTGGGATATGCATGGTAGCTAGAAGGAAGTTTTTGGATGGATCTAGGCATGAGAATGTTTGTTTTTCCTTAATTCCCAAAGCTTGCAGAATCACAAATGAAGGGAGCACCACTGTAGATGATGAGGAAGCACTGTAGGAAATTTTAAATTTACTAGAAGAATATAAGGTGATCATATCCAATAATATGTCAAAGGGTATATCACTAATAAGGAGTATCAACCATTAAATAGATCTGATTCTAGGGGCCAATTTGTAAAACAAAGCACCGCATAGAATGGCACTCTCAGAGAATGAGGAGCTAAATAAACATGTGTAAGAGTTGTTAACAAAGGGTTTGATCTAGGAAAGCTAAAGCCCATGTGTGGTACCTGCAGTACTTACACCCAAGAAGAACGATGAGTGGAAAATGTGTATTGACTCCAAAGAAATAAATAAGATCTTGTGAGATATAGGTTCCCATTGCCAAGGATGGATGATATCATGGACTGCTGAAGTGGAGCAAAGTACTTCACAAAGATTGATTTGAAGAGTGACTACTACCAGATCAGGGTAAGGGAAGAGGATGAATGGAAGATTGCTTTAAACACTAATGAGGGATTGTATGAGTGGCTTGTTATGCCCTTCAAACTAACCAATGTACCAAGCACATTTATGCGATTAATAAATGAGGTATTAAGGAAATTATTGGGTAAATTTATGATAGTTTATTTGGATGACATTTTGATTTTTAGTAAGACTTGGAACATGTTAGATTAGTACTACAAAGGCTGAGGGAAGAAAAGTTGTTGATCAATTTGAAAAAGTGTAGCTTCATGAAGGAAGAACTAGTGTATTTGGGATTTGTGATCTCAAATAAAGGTTTGAAGATGGACCTAGAGAAAGTCAAAGTCATCGTTGAGTGGCCTACACTAAAAAATGTAAGGGAAGTAAGGTATCTTCATCGATTGGCCAATTTTACAAGAAGTATATGAGAGATTTTACTAGTATTTGAGCATTGTTGACCAAAACAATGAGGGGAGACAAAATGGAATTCAAATGAACCATAAGGGTTGACAAGAGCTTTGAGTTGTTGAAGAATAAAGTAACTAAGCAACTAATGTTGGCCCTACCATATTTTAATAAGATATTTCAAGTAGACCATGATGTGATGCCCTGTCGTGCAACCCTAGAGTGTTAGACTAACAAGTGCAAAATTTACAAAAATATATATATATTAAGCAAGTAAATGTATTAATCATTAAATAAGATTACACTATTAACAACATTAAATAAAATGAATAGCTAACACCTCTAGGGAACATAATTGCATCAAATAAACATAAAATTATAACAATACAAGTGATATACATTATGATACAACAAAAGAGGATTTACATCATTTATTTGCAGAGATGAACAGTTACATAAGATCATTTACAAGATTGCAAGATTACAAGCTTGATGACTGATTACATCGGTATACATCAAGATTATACAATTCTAAAAGTAGAACATAGCTCTAGGGATGCAAGAACAAATCTGGAACTGGAAAATCATCTGCAGTGATCATGAATCAGGTCGACCAAGAAATACCAATGGATTAAGTTCTTCCACCCAACCATGTGGAACCTTGAGGTCCACCCCTCTGAGCTAGGAGATAACAATGAGGTTCCACTAAGTCAAGGGGTACAAGCAAGTAGATACAGACTTGACATAGACAACTTAGATCATCAAGACTACACAATTCATCAAGACTACTTGAAACATTAAGACAAGATAGTATTCCAGAGGCAACAACAAAAGATAAAGAGGAAGTAACTAAGCTGTAGTAGGGAGAGTGTCATCGCATGGTCCTAGCATGGGTTACCCAGGCTATCTCTCACTAGAAACTGGCCCCCATCTATGGTTACCCTGGTAGCCTCTCTCTACGCACCGGCCCCATAGGGTGACACATGCGGAGCCGACATATCCTCTCATGGAGACAAGGAGGTCAACCTTGCCAACCAAGCCTTCTCATCCCATCCTTAGCCTATGAGAGCACTCAAGGCATGGATGAGGTATCTTACTTATCTTGTTGTGTGAATTACTACCCAACCCACCTATATAAATTATTAAGTTATCACTTGATTACAACTTTCATGGGGTTACCCAGGCAGCCACTTTGGGCACTAGCCCCACCATGAAAGCCACTCTCTTACATGCAACTAGAAACCCCTGACCAACATTCAGAAACCAATAACATGCATGGTCAAGAGACTACAAGGCATCTATCTTTTACAATCCAATACAAAGGCAATATTAATACCAAACTCTCTACCACAAAACGTTTCTCCATCCATTCAAAATCTCAATTCAATTAAAACATTTACAATGACATGACACAATGTTGAATAGGAAACCAAGTAGCCTAACCTCTAGAGTCAGGTAAATTGACACTCAATACTACCATAAGTACATCCATTTCCTGAGATGAAGATTTTAACAACTTGACATTTAATAACCACGACATTCCATTAAAACAACATGACTTTGGCCCATAGAGTAATGCCATAACTAAATCATTCATTACTACTTATCAATACTAACTGACAATGGAATTGAAAGACCATAAGATAAATCTAAATTAAATCAACTTACCTCTTCAAAGAAAAAAAATTAAAACACAAATAAATTCGTAGATCTCTTCTAGTAAAAGAAAACATAACTTGTTTTCCGGCACATATATCCTACTCCACACAAGGATTATAAAACTAGCTATCAACTATCTAATGAAACACACCATTTATATCTATTCCTAAGTCTTTTGCACAGCTAGGATAACTATTCTTAGCTCACAAAAAACAATAATCTAGGTTAACAATTTAAAACTATAATTAATTCTACTAAGATGGTCATCCCAACGATAATGCTATAACTCAAACAATTCTATTAGCACTTCACCATGAGGAATTGAAATAACAATATTATTCTAAATTTAAACTTATCAACACATAAACATATCGATCTTCATCATATTAGACCAAATGATTTGAAACTCTTCTCATACTCAATTAAGAAGTAATAATAAAAATAATTCTATAAATATATAATATATGTAAGCATACCTATGACAACTCAACTTGCATTAGTAACTTAGTAATTATTAAATCAACTATATATCTGAACCACTTCTCAATTTGATACTATAGCTGTAAAACAAGAATAGATAGACCCTACTAAGGAATTTTAAATACCTATTGAGAAGTTTTTCTAAAGCCCCGTTTATGTACATTCTAAGAGGTATACAAATAAATTTGCTCCTTTATATAAAAATAAATTCTCCAATGGAATACATAATAAATTTCTAACTAACATCAACCTGAATTATTAAAATCTCACTATTTCTAATCATAATACGACTGTTGCACTAAGATTGGAATGAGATAGCAATCCATGATAACATATTAACTTTCTATAAATAAATTATTACTAAAGATTTCCTTTCTATCAAACCAAAGTCTTACATTGCCAGATCGATCTGTTTAAGGAGGCTTAACAAATATAAATGGCAGGTGAAGACAATTGCCAAAAGGAAGCTCTACAAGTTTTCATCGCATGAGATTACTTGAGTGCATTCATCCCAAAGAAGAGGAATAAAAATGTCTATAGCACAGCATAAGGCAGGTAACAAGTTTCAATGTAGAGGCTTCAGAAAGCAAGGTGACTGGCAAGTGAAAATTACATTGTTACAGGCTCAAAGCAATAGATGTGCCCAGTGAGATACTAGGTTCTAAAAACCTTTCTAAACATCCATGCCTAAGCATTAACTGCGGTCTCCAAATGTTTAAAGAAATTCCTAAAACTTCTAATAATATAAATAAATGTGGTTGCAGGGGAGGGCGACTTGGTAGCCTTAGAGACTTCCGCGGCATGCAGGTGTGAAAGCTTTACAAAGAAAAGAATTAGGAACTGTTGGCAAGAGACACTATATGGATTCATGATTGTTGTCATTGATGGCAACAAAGTTCATCCCACACATCCGCAGGACATGGTATGTCTATACTGGAAGTCAGAGTGAAGAATGTTGTGGTCCGGTAAACAAGAACAAAGCATGTGGCGAGGTCTAACAGTCAAGTCCGGATCTCTCAGAGGAAGTATCTTGGTGAAGTGCAGATTTGGGAAGTCAAGAGGACTACCTTGAGTGATAGATTCCAAGGATTTAGCCTCTAGTGATAGATGAAGAAAAAGATATGAATACTTGAGTATCGGGTTCCTGATTAGCAGTGTGACAAAGGAAGAACTGACTGGCAGAACATCATACATTATTCTGGATGTGTTACTGATGATGGTAAAGATTCTTAAGGCATAAGTTATGATTGGTCGACATGATTGATGACTTCTACAAGTATATCCTTGATCTGCATTACTTGGTAAGCAAGGATTCAGCCGACAGATTCAGAGTTTGTGGAAAATATTGACTATTCCGGGTGCCGACTAGAAAGGTGATGAAATCACTTGTGCGCATATATATACAAGATGGATTTAGTTGTGAGAGGTGTCGTGGTTTTTGGTGATGTGCGAAGAAAAGTAGTAGAGCCGAATAAAAGCAGAAAGGAAGGTCCAGTATTTGAAAGGAAAGCAGCACAAAAGAAGAGGAAAGATGAAGTGCAGCAGATCAGTGTACAGAGCCTAACCGGAACTAAACTCCAGCATATGTTGATACTCCTTATTAGTTCAAGTATTGTATTACACTCTTTATAAATTATAGACAGTGTGTCTCTTGTAGGCAGTGTGCCTCTTGTGAGCAGTGTGCTCGGGCAGTGAGCCCTAATTGGCAAGTGTCATTTTGTATTTCCATTCTTCTAATAGAGAATACAATCTTGGGTTAATCACCTCGTGGTTTTTTCCCTTAACAGGGTTTCCACGTCAAAAATATTGTGTCATGTGTATTTCCACTTCATAGTTATGTTTGCTTAATTGAATTAATGTTGCATTGATTATTAAGAAAGTTCTGAAAGCATAAATAATTAGGATAACTGATTCACCCCCCCTCCTCTCAGTTATCAACAATTGGTATCAAAGCCAAATTCCTCCTAACAGAGTCTAACAGCTTGAGGAAGATCTGGGAATTCAAATGGATGTATATGGGTTAAGGGAGCAACTCAAGACTACCCTTGATGATCTTGAGCAGTCAAACTATGAAGTCAATGAGTTAAAGGAAAGACTCAAACAGGCTGATGCTTTCATGAGAGAACTAAAAGACAAATTAAGTCTCTCTATGAAAAAGAAAAAGGAGCTACTTTAGCAATTGGCAAGTCAAAGTGAAGCCAATAATACAAATGAATATTTGAAGGAGAAAACCAAGTTATGTGAAAAGTTATCAAAAGAAATCATTATGGTAAGACATGAAATGGAATCAGGAGTTATGAAGTTTACCCAAGAGATTGAAGAGAAAAGAAAAACTAAAGATAATCTAAGACAATCTCTCAAGGAGAAATCAGAAGATTGCCACAAGATGTATAGAATTATTAGACATCTTGAATCTGATCTTGAAGATGCTAAAGATAATGAAGAAAAATTTGAGGATCAAATTGTCTCTCTCAAAAGGGATCTTCAAACAGCAAATGAATATAAAGAGAAATTCAAGATAAGTTCTGCTCAACTTGAAGTTCTTCTTGAAAGTCAAAAGAGGGTAGATGACAAGTGTGGTTTGGGATATGAGAAAGGAGAAAGCTCCGGATCCGGTCAGAAGAATCTTAGATCAAAAAATCCAAGGAACAGGCCTAGAAGACCTCTGGTAAGATAGCCTAATGCTCAAAGATATCCATCCTTCAATGGATACTGCCACAACTACAATAACTTTGGTCATAAAGCTAATCAGTGCAGAAAGAGAATGAATCAGACTAATACATTCTTCTCTGGACAGTGCATCAACTGCAAAAGGTATGGTCACAAATCTCATGAGTGCAGAAATATGCAAATGAACAATTCATTCAATGGTAGATGCTTTGCATGCAATAGAATGGGTCATATGGCTAATCAATGCAGATCAAGAGGATATCAATCAAATATGCAAAGAAATGTTATTTGCCAAGTTTGCAATAGATCCGGTCATATAGCAAAATTTTGCAGAAGCAAGAATTAGGACAAAAGAGGTCCGATATATTATAATCAGAATCAAGATAAGGGAAAACAAAAAGTGAATGCGGATGAAGTTCAAAGTGAGATGAACAAGATTTGGGTGAAGAAAAGTATAGAGAATGTAGGGGATGGATCTGCACTAGACTCTGGTGCTGATATTCCTTCCAGAAATTAAAAAGTGAGCTCTAGCTCAGGGGGAGACACAAAGAAAACCTTGTTCCCCCAGCCAGTCAATTGGTGCCGAAACTGGCACAAGGAGAGTTGCAGATTAAAGGGCTCATAAGAGAAACATCTAAGTAGATTATGGTTAAGATTTGGATGATCCACAAGATGTTTACAATCAAGATTGATCTGGTTCTTCAAGTCATCTGAATAAGGCAAACAGGAATGACTTAGGTCGAGCATTTATTGCAACTTGATGTTAGGGTTTGCGGAGCAGTATAAGGGTTTTCTTATTAAGCATTTGTTCATTCTGCATTCAAGAAGAAATGAAAAGAAGCTCTGCAACAGAAATTCCTCAAGCCCATCAAAGATCATCTGTAGAATCTGATTCATCCAGCAATTGATCTGGCCCACTTCGTGAAACCGAAAGGCGCAAAAGGTATTCTCCATTATCAAATATCTTTCTGTAAATCCTTGAATAATGGGTACTCCAAATATTGTGAAGATCTCTGACAGACCTCGCCCCATATTCAAGAAACATCCATACAAATCCTTGGAAGTAGATCCCCTAGGAGCATTTTCCAGTATTCCGCATGGTGTGTTGCATACAAAAGATATTAGGGTTTACATACATGCGAATATTGAAGAGTTCAGGGAATCCAAACTAAGTGATATCTATCATAAACAATTGATAGATGATACTTTTGAACTTACAACTCAATATAAGGGCATCCAGGAGAAACATTTTGATCAGTTCATTCATTTCCCCTACTTTGAAGAAGATGAATGGGTCCGGTATGTATTGAGTAGGATGCATGACAACTTCCTATGGCTGAACAGACCTTACAAAATCACTAAGGAGGCAATTAGGGCAGTAACCGGCTTATACTCCTCCGGAGGGATACCTGTCCTCAAATCTGTCAAAAACCAAATTGTGACTGATGCCACCAGATCAAAATTTGATAAGAGGGCAATGACCATTGAAGATATCACAGACCCAGATATCAAGTTTGCATCTATGATAATAGGGTATAAAATATATCATTCCAATAGGGAGAATTCAGTGTCCAGAACTGTAGTGTATACTGCCTATGAAATGCTGAGAAAGAATGCAGAGTATGATCTATGTGAACTTCTTTTAAGTCAATTGATGGAGAACATACAAAAGATCAAAAAGGACAAGAAAAACTCTTTTAAATATGGTGGACTGATATTGTGTTTATTTTTCTACTTCATGAATGAGCTGCTCGGATCCAATGGATGGGTATGGCAAAATAACAAACCGGTAGCAATACAAATCAAAGATTACTTGCATGGACTTGGGGATGCCAAGGCAAGGAATACAGCTCTATGGGGGTACTTTAAGAATTTCCAAAATACTATGCAAATCAGAGAAAGAATCCCAAAATCATTAGTTGAGAAGTATAAGGATACTGTTTGCTTCATGGTAGAAACTGATCAGTGCCTTATGGAGGCAGTGGAACCAAGAATAGTATGGATCATGCCGATGGGGTATGAAGTTGATGAGAAAATTGTTGAGCTGCATATTGAACACATGTTAAGTCAGCCAAAAGATCCCAAGGCAAAAAGGTTTGGAACCTTTGAGGAGCTAAGTGTAAAGATTCATGTGGAACTCAAACAACCAGAGATCAAGAGGAAGGTAAGAAAAGAAGTTGAAGATGTTGCAAAAGGCTTTGGCATATCAAAGGAGGCACTTGATGCCAACAGGGACAAGATGGAAAGGGCTGAGGAAGAGAAGAAAAAGGCAGAAAAGAAAAGTGAGGAAAGTGTTTCGGTAAAACCTTCCACTCGGACTAGATCATCAAAGAGATCTGCACCTACCACTACCAAAAGCACAAGGCCATCAAAACCGGAAGCAAAATTATCTGGCAAAAGAGAGAAAAGAACAAAGACAAAAGCCACAAGGGCTTATGCCAGTCAAAGGGATGAAGAGGAGACTGAATCTGATGAAGAAATCAAGAAAGTGAAGAAAAAGAAGAAAACATCCGGTGAACCCTCTACCGGACAAGAGGAAGAAGAAAAGACAGAGGAATATGTTGAAAAACCCACTCTTCACATTGATGACATAATCAAATCAGTCACAGTGGATGGAAATCTTCAACCAATGATTGAGTTCTATGATGATTATGGTGAAGAAGATCAGAAGATATTGCAAGATGCCGCAGTCAGGTACCTAAATATCTACAACAAAGCATTTATTGAAATTATATCTCTGATCCCCAAAAGCTTGGAGAAGGAACTAGAAATAAGAAAGAACAATGCCCAAGCCAAAGACCTAGAAATCCGGGAACATATAGCAATTCAGCTATATCCTTCAATCGATCCCAAGAAAATGAATATGGTATTCAAAGATTGTAAGGATGAGTTCAGGAGCAAAGCAAGGATGAATCAACTTATGCTCGGAGAGACTGATAAAGTTGCAAAAGAGACAGAAGAGATCCTTTGGAATGCATTTAAAAGATTCAACATTCCAATTATAGAGGACTTGGGTACTGACCCCTCGACCACAAGTGTTGCAGAAGAGTCTACTGAGAAAATGACAGAAGAGGTAATGAATACTGGTGCAGAAACAGCTAAGGACTTGGAATCCTCTGCTCTGGAAGAGGTGGCTCATGAACAGTCTAACATTTCTCCTCCAGATTCCCCTGTTGACCCCGGATCTAAAGAAGAAGAAATAATAAAGGAGAAAGAAAAAGAGGTGAAAAGTAAAGAAGGAAGTCAAGCTAAAAAGAACATAAGTGACACTACAGAAGAGAAGAAGAATTTGTCTCTGGCAAGACACTGCAGAATCTGTCAAGGACTTCTTGACAAAAGAAACTAATGAGATGGATGAACCAGAGTTACTAAAAGGGCCATTAGATTTTGACTCTCTATCTTCGGTACAAACAATGAAGATAACTTCATTTGCAAATGCGAAGGCCAAAGAGAAACTATTGAAATCTCACATGGAAGACTGTGAGCTTATAGAGGCAGCATCCGGAGTGTTGGAAAAGATCATGCCATCTTTTCAAAAGGATCCCATAGCCTCTTCCTCCGGTAATCTCAAAACTCTGGTCAATAGTGTTAGCAAACATTTTAATTCTCTAGAGAAATCAGCTGAGGAGAAGGTTAGGAAAGAATTTCTAGATAAGAGATTCTTAGAGCTGCAAGGGTTAATATTAAATGATAGAAGAGTTATGGGTATTGGGATAAAAAGTTTGGAAAATGCCCTTAAGGATGGAGGTGATGTATACAAATTTTGTATATTCTGGTCTAAAACAACAATGGAGATTGAGAAGAAAATGAAAGAACAGGAGGATAAACTAATAAAACTTTCTCAAAATTTTGATCCACTCACTACATCCATAATAAATCAAGAATGTCAAATGGTTGCAGTTTTGAATGAAATTAAGAAGCTTGAAAAAGAGAAGAAAAACAGAATTAGTAGGTTGAGTGAGCTCAGAGGGATAATTATCCCTAAGTTAGAGGCCATGCATGAGGCCATAAAAGAAGCCCAGATCATAGCCCAGACCAGTGATCTGACAGATCTAAACAAGGCAGATGCATTTGCATTCCTGTTAAGCAGTCATATATCAATTTTGGACAGAATG
Source organism: Cunninghamia lanceolata (assembly GCA_027924645.1). NCBI lineage: Eukaryota > Viridiplantae > Streptophyta > Pinopsida > Cupressales > Cupressaceae > Cunninghamia > Cunninghamia lanceolata. Next base: position 7,718,536 of record BSBN01000420.1, on the reverse strand, counting down.
AAGCAAAGTTGGGCAACAGAATTTGTCCAATTAAAGACAACTTTTGCAAACATTCTTCAGTTTATGTGAGTATGTTATATGCGGCTAAGTATAGTTAAATTTTTGAAAATTTTGATGCACAGTTCCCACCCTTTTCCATTGATGTCAAAAGGGGAGTGAAGAGCAGTGAAAAATGAGGAATCCAACTAAGGGGGAGCTCTGAAAAATGTATATAAAAACAGAGCATCAGCCAAGGGGGAGCATAGTGTAAACACTTAGTCATTTTTCACTAAGTGTTGCCATCAATGCCAAAGGGGGAGATTGTTGGCAAGAGACACTATATGGATTCATGATTGTTGTCATTGATGGCAACAAAGTTCATCCCACACATCTGCAGGACATGGTATGTCTATACCAGAAGTCAGAGTGAAGAATGTTGTGGTCCGGTAAACAAGAACAGAGCATGTGGTGAGGTCCGACAGTCAGGTCCGGATCTCTCAGAGGAAGTATCTTGGTGAAGTACGGATTTGGAGAAGTCAAGAGGACTACCTTGAGTGATAGATTCCAAGGATTTAGCCTCCGGTGATAGATGAAGAAAAAGATATGAATACTTGAGTATCAGGTTCCTGATTGGCAGTGTGACAGAGGAAGAACTAACTGGCAGAACATCAGACATTATTCCGGATGTGTTACTGATGATGGTAAAGATTCTTAAGGCATAAGTTATGATTGGCCGACATGATTGATGACTTCTACAAGTATATCCTTGATCCGCATTACTTGGTAAGCAAGGATTCAGCCGACAGATCAGAGTTTTTGGAAAATATGACTATTCCGGGTGCCGACTAGAAAGGTGATGAAATCACTTGTGCGCATATATATACAAGATGGATTTAGTTGTGAGAGGTGTCATGGTTTTTGGTGATGTGCGAAGAAAAGAAGTAGAGCCGAATAAAAGCAGAAAGGAAGGTCCAGTATGTGAAAGGAAAGTAGCACAAAAGAAGAGGAAAGATGAAGTGCAGCAGATCAGTGTACATAGCCTAGCTGGAACTGAACTCCAGCATATGTTGATGCTCCTTATCAATTCAAGTATTACATTACACTCTTTATAAATTGTAGACAGTGTGTCTCTTGTAGGCAGTGTGCCTCTTGTGAGCAGTGTGCTCGAGCAGTGAGCCCTAATTGGCAAGTGTCATTTTGTATTTCCATTCTTCTAACAGAGAATACAATCTTGGGTTAATCACCCCGTGGTTTTTTCCCTTAACAGGGTTTTCACGTCAAAAATATTGTGTCATGTGTATTTCCATTTCATAGTTATGTTTGCTTAATTGAATTAATGCTGCATTGATTATTAAGAAAGTTCTGAAAGCAGAAATAATTAGGATAACTGATTCACCCCCCCTCTCAGTTATCAACAGAAACTTCACAAATGCGATTTAGACTATAAGTCATGAGGAAAGTTAAACAAAGAATCAACTGTTGGGATTTGTTGCTTCAAACAATAGATGTTTAAATTCATTAAGGATCTAACAATGATTAGAAACTCATTTGGAGGTTCTGCTACATCGCAAGGGTTCGTGCTCTCAGTCCGACTCGAATTAGGCTGGTTCAATGGCTTGGGAACGAGATTGAGAATAAGAGGCACGCATGTAATAGGTAGAAGATGATGAAGATTGATACCATGATCTATTGATGCTCTAGGACAAGTATTCTTCAAATCTCTTCAATGACTCAAAAGTTGAGCAAAGATCATACCATGATTTTAATTAAAAGAAAGAAGATCTTTAAACTAAGACCCCTAGTTGGACAAATTTAGTGGCTTTAAGAATAGACAAGCAATAAATTCGACAGACAAGAAAATTCATTGATGCAGAGATTATGTAGATGAAGATGGAACCTGGTTTTGCTGCACTAAATTTTGTTGTCATTGTCCAACGCTATCGCCCCCGTTCTTCCTCAATTTTCTTCCTTCTTCCCCAGAACACTTTTTCTCATAACCATTTCTCCCCCCCCCCCCAATTCTCTGTCTATCCCCTCCTCAGAATCACTCCCCCCAAAAAAATAACCCCCCCAGACACTAGAATAGCCAAGGGTCATAAATGTCCACTATCACAATTCCGTTACAGAAAATCCCATTAACCCCCTAAAACATAAAATAATTAATTTTTACTTTTTAGAGAGAGATTCCCCAAATCTGGAATTTTTATACGACAACTATCAACATTAAATTATTCACTAATATTATTCTACAAATAACTATATATTAATTAACCATAATGAAACTTATGACTCAAATACTATTAAAAACATAACAATAATTAATTAAATCTATATTAAAATTTACTTAAATAATATTCCAAATTTTACGACCAAATAAAATACTATTATGTTTGACATGCTATTAACATTCTTAAAATAATATTACTTCATTAATGCATTACAAAAATACACATGGGCTAACTAAACAAGAACTCAACAATAATTCCACATACCATTATACAACCAACAATCAGAAGCAAGGACTAAGGAACAACATCACTACCCACAACTACAACTGAAGACTGAAACTTGACCTAGGAAAACCTCATGTTGTCTCCCATCAACGTTATCCATTGGTGCAAGGGCCCGCTCAGACCTGCTAAATTAGGTGGAGTCGAGGCCCTGTGGTGCAGGGCACCTAGCAGCAGTTTGATTCCTACAAGCATTTTGATAGCATCTTTGATAAGTTGAGTTTTGTTTGATGTGTTTGGTAATAAGGCTTTTCATAGCCATGTTTGGAAGGTCTATTTTTGTGTGGTCAAGAGGTTTGGGGTAATTTAATAAACCTCATATCCTTCTTAGTCCACTTGGACCTAGTTGTGCCCCTTAGGCCTAGTAGGTCTAAGGATTGGTTTTTGAGTCTTTTTGGTTGTTTTAGTGTTTTATCATGTTTTAGGGAGTGTGTTGGTCATTTGAGATCCATTACACAAGTTAAACCAATTGATTTCTTTGTGCTAAGGCCAAATGCCATAATGTCAAGTATTGTCAATAGTGCCAATGACACATTGACTGGTTACAACTCCAATTTGGTCGATGAAACTATTTTTAGAAGTTATGTACCAACCTGGAGAGGTTGATATGATGGTGAGTTTCACTCCTGTATGGCAGAGGAGGTCTGGTACGGAGTTTTGGCATTGAAACAATTGAAAATAATCACTTTTTTCCTATTTTTCTTATTGTGTACGGCCTGTACAGACTTGTCAGGTGAGCAAATGTTATTTTTTTGAAAGTGCTTGGAGTCAGGGTTCAAATGCAACTAGTTTGAGGTCTTGAAGTGGTGAGAGTCAAAAGATATCAAATTTTCTTTCAAGACTGGTCTAGAAACCCTGTTTTCTAGGGCAGTCATAGAAATCCAGCCCTAGAATGCATTCCCACTGGTGAAAATTCATAAAAACTGGTGAAATGTAGGCTAGGGATGTACTCTATAGGATTCTAAAAGCATTTGGCTGGGAGAGACTATTTTTTAATTTTAAGGTGATGCCCTAGGTCAAGTATTTCCTTGTATTTAACCAAATTTATGCTATTTGAGGTTGTAGATGATAGAATCCTGATAGGGTGAGTGAATGGATGGTGGTTTTGTGTTGTTTGGGCAAGGTAGAGGCATTCCAAATTCCTGCCCCTGATCTATGTACCCAATTCTAATCACTTGCTTTGTAACCTAGCCCTAAACTGATTAATTAGGCCTAGAGACCTAGTGAGTGTTCTGGATTGCTGGAGTAGATTTGGAACAGGAGACTTGGAAGTTTGATAGGGTCCCTTAAAGGGTATCTAAAACCATCATTCACTTACCTGGTCATTTGGGATTTTGTCAAGTTGTGTTGAGAAAACCTAGTTTGGAGGGCTAGTAGCCTTACTAGTCAAGGTATAGGTTGGAGAGTTTTGGGAAGTTGGGGATCAAACCAACTACATAGAAGGTGTTTATTGATCTATTTTAAGGTGTTGGAGAAGCCTTGAAGTTTGATTCATCACCTAGATATCAAACCCTTCATATACCCTTGGATGTGCCTTTGGTTGCTTGGTTGAAGGCTAGGTGAAGTGGGTGAGTGGGCAAAGGACAATAGAGTAAACCCTTGTGTGTTGCTTCCCTTGTGCCACTCTACATCACCCCGTACCTATATCAAAACAATATGTTGTATACAAGAATATACATATATAACACAAACACAGAGTTAGGGATTCACAGCGTAGTAGGGTGCTCAAAGGGAGAAATACTACACTGTCCCTTCTCTGAAATCATGACAATAACATGTACATCTCTAACTAGAAATTAGATAACATTCAACTACGTAAATAAGATTATATTAATCTGCATAATCAATTAACCATCAACTAAACATGTCAAAATACATCATAAGCTATAATAACAATAATGTCAGCATCCTACTCATAACACATGTCAAAAAACCACATCAGTCAAATATAGTCCATCATGATCATAATAAGCATAAACCATAGTCTAATAACTCAAATGTCTCAAACTGTCATAATGCAATATAAAACTACTAACTGTCTCAAAACTGTCTAAAAGCAAAAGAGAACTAATAATTGTCACAAACCAAAATCGAGGGGCATTACACATGACACAAGTGGGAATGCAATTAGGGCAGTATTGAGCCAAAAAGGAAGACTAGTAGCCTACTTTAGTGAAAAATTGAATGATGCCAAGAAGCGGTATTCAGTCTATGATCAAGAGTTCTATGCCATAATATAGGTGCTAGAAAAATGGAAGCATTACTTATTTCCCAAAGATTTTTTGTTGTACACTAGTCACCAGGCACTTTAGTATTTAAACAATTAGGGTAAGCTAAATTAGAGACATATGCGATGGGTAGAATTCGTACAAAGTTACACTTTTATGCTCAAACATAGAGTAGTAAGTCAAACGAGGTTGTTGATCTAGTGAGTAGAAGACAAATTCTGTTAACAATAATGAGAATAGAAGTAGTTGGTTTTGAGGAGCTAAGACATTTATATGTGATTGATCTTGACTTTACAAAGGCATGGAGGGTGTGTACAGAATTGGTGAGCATGGATAGAAGCAAGTGGTTGGATTACATGATTTAGAATGAACTATTATTTAAAGGAAACCAATTATGTATACCTAGGAGCTCTATGATAGAGAACTTGATCAAAGAAAAACATTGTGAAGGGTTAGCTGGATATTTTGGGGTAGACAAGATAGTTGACTTGATTAATGAGGGTTATTTTTGGCCATGAGTATACAAAGATGGGAAGAAATTCGTTCAAGGTTGTAGGGCATGCCAAGTTGCCAAGGGAAACAATTAGAATGTTGGACTGTACCAACCATTACAGGTGTCATAGAATCTATGGGAGGACATAAGTATGGACTTCATATTAGGACTACCAAGAACACAAAGGGGAAACAATATAGTCATGGTAGTAGTGGATATGTTTTCCAAGATAGCACACTTCATTCCCTATAAGAAAAGTAATGATGTAGTACACATAGCATATTTATTTTTTAGGAAGGTGGTAAGATTGCATGGATTTTCAAAGAGCATAAATTAAGATAGAGACACTAAGTTTGTGGGATATGTTTGGAGGACCTTGTGGAAGAAGATGAAAATAGACATAAAATTCAACTCAACATACCATCTGTAGATTTATGGGCAAATAGAAGTAGTCAACAAAAGTTTGGGCAACTCATTAAGATGCTTGGTTGGAGAAAAGATAGGAAATTGAGACATGGTCTTGTCACAAGTTGAATTTGCATATAATAACTTAGTAAATAAGAGAACCGAAAAGACAACATTATAGATTGTAAATGGCAACAACCCAAGGAATGTATCAAAACTAAGATGTGTTATCAAGGACGATAAGAGGAGTGTGGAGGCAAAGGAGTTAGTTGAAAATATGAAGAAGGTATATGCAGAAGTTAGGGACCATCTGGAGAAAATGAATGATAGATACACGCACGATGCAAACAAAACTTGAAGACACAAAGATTTTGTGATGGGAAATGAAGTAATGGTATACCTCAAAAAGGAGATATTTCTAGTGCGGATGTATAACAAGTTCTAAAAATGAAGAAGTTCTATCCTTGTAGGATAAAAAGGAGGTTTGACGCAGGAAATGCATATGAGATAGAGTTGTCAGAAGGACTAGGAATATCCCCAGTATTTAATGTTTCATATTTGTACAAGTATCATGAAGGGGACTCGGAAGGAGGTATTATAGAGGACCTTGGGCAAAATCCCATACCACCACAACCAAAAGAGGAAATTAAGAAGAAATTAGACAATAGAATTGGGAAGAGCAAGGAGTACTTGGTGAAATGGAGAGGAAGGTCGAAGGAAGATTCTAGTTTAATTTATAGGGTTGAGGTAAACTGACTCGATTTCCCTGTAGTCCTTGGAAAGTGAGGGACTAACTTTTCAATTTCCTTGGGGTGTCTGATACAGGAGCATCCTTGGGGAAAATAGAGTAATCCTACATGGCCATGGTTTGTTTTGGAAGGTATCACATTTCACCGCATTTTGTATTTGACCCTTGTGGTTTTGGTATAATAGTTGGGAGATGTACATAGTAGACATATCCACAATTGAGGAGAATTAGACTAATGCAATGACTTGTTCGAGATATCAGATTGGCAAATAGTCATAGTTGCATAATAACCATTAGCACTAGAGAAATTAGAGTTGTGACAATCAAGGAGGACATATGAAATCTTATTGGGTCCATAGGAGCCAACATTAGACACGAAACCATTTTATTTTCCATTATTACATAGCTTGGTTTGAGGAATTAGCATTACACTGGTTGACTATATGTTTTAAGGAGTTTAGGACTTTATGCCACCATGAAGTTGACACAGATCACAAAGGAGATTAGAGATGGATACTTATAGAAGGTCCATAATCATTGAGGTAGGAGACAAGAGGAGATTGGGAGTATTGATATGAACATGGGAGTTCAAGGAAAAGTTTAGGGTTAGAATTATTGTTAGCTATCATTGGGTTGAAACCTAACATAAATGCCTTGAGATAAATTGTAATCATGTTTTAAGTTCAATAAAGTAATTAAAAATCTTTTGGAGGCTAGGTTTTCCCTCTTTGAGGGTTTTCCTAAGGTATATCTTGTGTTGTTTTATCATGGGTTATTATTGTGTGAGTACTTTATCTAGTATATTATTGGATAGTCCTTCATTGGACCCTCCTACCGTGGTTGCATCACATAGTATTGTATCTAGAAGAGGATGGGAAGAAATATGTGGTTCAACTAACCCTAAAGACTGAGAAGGTTGAGATAGAAACTCATGAAGGACCTGAAGAGGAGGAGAGCTTAGATAGTTCTGATAGTTTAGAAGAGGAGGTAGAACCTCCATCTCAATTCTAAAGGAGGTCCACTCGGCAAAGACCACAATCAAACAAGTATCCTCCTCCTAATTGGAGATGTATTTTTGCTTTTATTACTAATATTGATGAGCCTATAACTATGAAGGAGGTGATGTATATGTGTGATTTTGAGTCCTAGAGAGTGGTCATGGATGAGGAGATGGTTGCATTGAAGATCACACAATAAAATAAACTATTGGCAATGGAAGAAATCTAGCAAATTTTTGGGCAAGATCATGCTTAGTTCCATGCTACTTCTAGAACCACCTTTTGATCACCAAGACCCCAAGAGAGCAACGTGAGAACAAATGGTGGACAATCACATAAAGCCCCAAACTTTTGATGTTGCTACAAACATGACCCTAGAAAGAGTTTTGATACCACTTACAAGGAACCTATAAATAAAATAAAGACATTAAACAAATATATCCAAAAATAAGAGCAAAAAACTGCTTTTATATTATGTTCATCGTGCCACTTGAAGAGGGCAATCCTTCTAATAGAGTGTAAACTATAATTAAAATATTCAAGATTCTTTAAACAAGTGTGATACAACAAACATAATATACAAAAATTTTGGTGCTCTTATTTTTGAGTATATTTGTTTATTATATTTATTTTATTTATAGGTTCCTTGTAATTGGTATTAGAACTCTTGAACTAGGGTCATATTTTGCAGCATAATCACAAGTTTGAGGCTTTTTGTGATTGTTCGTGCCATATGCTCTCACCTCCCCCTCTTAGGATCTTGTTAATAAGAAAGTGGTATTTATTCCACATGCATGGGATAGAAGTAGGTGCCTTTAGCAAGTCTCTCATTATATATATGTGTGTGTGTGTGTGTGTGTGTGTGTGTGTGTGTGTGTGTGTGTGTGTGTGTGTGTGTACACGGTGTCTTTAGCAAGTCTCTTGTTATATAAATGTATATGTATGTATGTATGTATGTATATGTATATGTATAGTGAAAGGGGGTCGGGCTTAATGGCAAGGCCGTAAGGTTCTCAAGATGGAGATCCAAGTTTAAATCCCCCAAGTAACATCTATAGTTGGAACTTTAAGATGCGACTCTTGGACTTTTGTGGTGGTTTCATTGGTGCTTTTTAGTATGGTTCTATGTGGTGACTCTTGGTCTTCTGGTAGCTCTCAAGTGGATTCGTGGCTCTTGGACTTTCGTGGTGGCTTTGTTTGTGATTTCTAGTGCAGTTCTATGCGGTGACTCTTGGCCTTCCAATGGCTCTTAAGTGGATTCAAAAGTGTGTATAAGTGGATTCAAAAGTGTGTATGGATCTTAAGTGGTGATGGGGAGGAGGTCCCCTTGTGACCTCCGCTAGTGTGGGTCGATCCTAAATAATCCCTCATGAATAAAAAAAATGTATATGTATATGTATATGTACATATGTGTATGTGTATGCATATATAAATAATGAGACTTGCTAAAGACACAATGTATACATACACATATATATGTATATATACACATATAGATATAGATATACATATACATACATATATACATATACATACATACATACATTACATATACATACATGCATCAACCACCTTTTGATCACCAAGATCCCAAGAGGGCAAGGTGAGAACATATGGTGGACAATCACATAAAGCCCCAAACTTGTGACGTTGCTACAAACATGACCCTAGAAAGAGTTTTGATACCACTTACAAGGAACCTAAAAATTAAAAAAAAACAACACAATAAACAAATATATCCAAAAACAAGAGAAACAAAATGCTTTTATATTATGTTCATCGTGCCACTTCAAGGGGGCAATCCTTCCAATAGAGTGTAAACCATAATTAAAATATTCAAGATACTTTACACAAGTGTGGTACAACAAACATAATATACAAGCATTTTGGTGCTCTTATTTTTGGGTATATTTGTTTATTATATTTATTTTATTTATAGGTTCCTTGTAATTGGTATCAGAACTCTTGAACTAGGGTCATGTTTTGTAGCATAATCACAACATATATGTATATGTATATATATGTATACACGGTGTCTTTAGCAAGTCTCTCGTTATATATGTATATGTATATATGTATGTATGTATGTATAGTGAAAGGGGGTTGGGCTTAAAGGCAAGGCCATAAGGTTCTCAAGATGAAGATCCAAGTTCAAATCCCCCAAGTAACATCTATAGTTGGAACTTCAAGATGTGGCTCTTGGACTTTCGTGGTGGTTTTGTTGGTGGTTTCTAGTGTGGTTCTATGTGGTGAGTCTTGGTCTTCTGGTAGCTCTCAAGTGGAGTCGTGGCTTTTGGACTTCCATGGTGGCTCTGTTGGTGGTTTCTAGTGTGGTTCTATGTAGTGACTCTTGGCCTTTTAGTGGCTCTTACATGGATTCAAAAGTGTGTATGGATCTTAAGTGGTGATGCGAAGGAGGTCCCCTTGTGACCTCTATTAGTGTGGGGCCATCCTAAATAATCCCTCCTTAAGAATTAAAAAAATGTATATGTATATGTATATGTATATGTATATGTATATGTGTATGTATATGTGTATGTATATGTATATATGTATACATGTATATGTATGTATATGTATATATATGCATATATAACGAGAGACTTGCTAAAGACACAATGTATACATATACATGCACATACATACATACATTACATATTGTAAGGGTAAAATGGTGATCAATCAAATGAAATAAACATGACCCAAACATCAACAGAATAGTGAAACAAGAAGGATTCAATAAACAAAGCAATGAACAAACATAGTGCAAACCTCTCCCGTTTCGAAACTTCTGTTGTTCGCCTATCACAAATCGTCCTTTTGCAGATGAGATGAGCACTCAGAGAGTGCAATCTTTTAAAGCTGTGTTCAAGGAAGTCGATGGTGAATGGCTATGGTGATATGCAATGAAGATGAGCTCCAATGCAAGTATGTGATCTCAAGCTTGGGGATGACAAACGGGTGCCAAAGGCGTGCTGGTGATATTTCTGCAGAGTAACGATGTCAAAAGCCTGGATGATTAGAATGGGAAGATGAAGCTTCATTTATAGACTTGGGAGAATGGGAATCAATGGTCGAGAGGAGATATGAAGATCAACGGCTGAGGATGGTTGAGGAATGTGCAACCAGTGGAAATGTGACAAGTGTCCCAGCTCCATCATGAAAGGGGGGATGTGACAAAACTGATTGGAGAGTTAACTCCATTGACTGGTCTGTTAACAGACTTGATTGATCAGTTAGAAGAATAAATTGTGGAACTGACTGAATTGATTGAGGATTTGACTCAATTGACAGGTTAGTTAACTTTTTTGATTGATTAGTTAACTAATCTCTGATTTGAGAAGAAATAGGCCATGTGGGTGAGAGAAAATAAGATAATTAAATATTAAATATATTTAATTACATGTGCAACCTGATGAGGTGGACAAGGTGAGGTGTAAAGGTGATGTGGATTTTTAAATTTAGAACTTAGGATAGAGGAATTTGGATTAATTAAATAATTTATGATTATTTAATCATGTAGGACATTTAGAAGAATTTTAATTAAATAAATTAAACTTATTTAATTATGGAACAGTGAATCGATTAAATAAATTTAGAATATTTATTTAATTAATAGAAGAAGGGAATAAATATTTAGAATATTTATTTAGGATGATTCGTGTCATTTTTAGGTGTATACATTTTGCCCCTCTTTGATGCAATGCAGTTTACAGCGTTGCTTCAAAGAATTTGATAGTCTGAATGATGATACATGCCCCAGTTTGCCCCTGGTATAGGTTTAATGACGATAGGATGCCCCCTCGGGAGATTAGACGGGAAAAGGGCGAAAGATTCGGAGACGGACAATCTCACGAAGACAAAGGGGTAAGGATAGGTTGGAGGAAAAAGGGATGCGGTCAGGGATGCGAGAAGAAAACAGGAAGAAAAATAGGCACGAGAAGTAGTCACAGTCATCACCTAGCCAGAATTAGGGTTTGGAGGCTATAAATAGGAGCTGGGTCCACAAGAATAGTCATTTGTACACTTGTTTACTCTGGATTGGAGTGAGAGAGCCTAGAGCAACTTGGAGCAGCATGGCAGCCAGAGCAGCAGACATTCCACGCGAGGAGCACCGATTCGAGTGAGTCCGTCGATTCGGGCGGCCAGCAGAGGCAGGACCCCCGGTATGTGTTTCAAAAAATTTCTCCTAGGGTCAATTTAGGATGCAATAAATGCTCTTAGAAAATAGGTCAAATGCATGCACCGAAACTCAGAACAGCGCATATGCCTGGCAAAGCGGTGCTTTTGTAGTTGCGTGGCGCATATGCCGGTTTCGGCGGCGCATACACGAAAACTGCGCATCTGTGCACTGTGGCTGCGCATTTGCAATTTGGCGGCGCATGTGTAGTTAAGCCGCGCATATGTTGAAAGTAGCGGTGCATCTGTTGATGCTGCGCATATGTTGATGCTGCGCATATGTTGATTTTAGCGGCGCTTGCATAATATGCTGACGCATATGCCTAATTAGGCGGCGCATCTGTCGGATCTGCACATACGTGCAATTTGGCGGCGCATTTGTGTGAAACGGCGCATACGCTAATTTCAGCGGTGCATATACCAAAAAACGGTGCATTTACCACCTGTAGTGGCGCATTTGCTGTGAATAGCAAAGGACTTAGCCAAATTGACTCGATTAGCGTCCTGTTTGACGCGATAATCGATGAGCTATCTCCGAGATTGTAGAAATCTAGTCAAGAGATGTAGTGTGCTGTTTTGATCAATTTGAAATGCTAAGTTTAGTTGATATAGTTCAGTAGGTATGTTGAGTATAGTATATGTCGCTTGAGATTGACGCTTTGCCTTGCTTGCTTGCAGGAGAAGATTCGGGACACACTGCAGTCGAGGGAGACGTTTCCTATGCCCTTATTGCAGAGATAAATGCTAACAGAGTATGATAGAGTGGCGCTTGGTGCCATGGGTTTGGATTATGTATGCTTTATGCCCGAGGTGCGGGTGAACCGTGGACTGCTGATAGCTGCCGTGGAGAGATTCCACAGTGAGGACGGGACCTTCCACTTCCCGACGGGAGAGATGACGGTGACCCTGGAGGACGTCTACCGGATACTACACTTGCCGGTGGTAGGCGAGCTAGTAGAGTACGATGCACAGCGGGACGTGGGACTCGCCGAGTGCCAGCGGGTGTTTGATGATCCCGAGCTAGCTGGACAGGTTATCCCATGGCAGGATATATATGACTACTATGACTACTTCCCTGGGATTGTGGCTGGACTGATCGGGGGCGTTGTATGCCCGGACAGGAGATCGCATGGGTTCCCCATTGGATGGGGTAGGATCATGGAGCAGATGCTGACTGAGGGCACCCGATATGCGTGGGGAGTCTGCGTACTGGCCCACCTCTACCACGACATGCATCAGGTGGTGTACCACTGTAGCATGAGTCTATCGGCTGGGGTGTTACTGTTACAGTTCTGGCTGTGGGAGCACATAGCGGTGACTAGGCCGATATGTGTCTTCGCGAGGCAGCGAGGAGAGCCATACAGTTATGGCTATGCAGGAGTGATTTCCCAGCACAAGCTGGGGAAGCTAGAGTACTGGAGACATACCCTGGATGGAGTAGATGTGGTCGTTTGGCGACCATATCTGGACTGCGAGCCCTGGGATGACGAGGGAGACGAGCTGCCATACTGCTTTCAGACCAGGTGGCTGATAGGCCGGACACGACATATTTTGGAGAGACAGATGGTGGGCAGGGTGCAGCGACAGTTTGGGCAGAGACAGGGTATGCCATAGGAGCAGGCCATGTTTGCACGGACGCACGTAGAGAGGGTCCGATGGGGACCGATGGCTTCTTATGAGGAGGCTCTGGCAGAGTTTCAGCAGACGCCGTATGTGGCCTAGGACATGCGGGGAGAGATAGCAGATGCGGGGGTGACACAAGAGTACGAGGATTGGATCACTACACATCCTTTCCTGAGGTATTCAGGACTCAGCATGCTGGTGCCTCGTATTGATGAGGCGGACTCAGAGGAGGAGGGAGAGGCTGGCCCAGGGCAGAGGGTAGTTAGAGGAGGACGAGGACGACGGGGTGGCAGGGCCGGAGAGAGGCCGAGACAGCGGAGGAGGATAGCTCAGGCTGAGCAGGCAGTGCTAGGGCAGGCAGAGGCACAGCAGCATATACCTCAGCAAGCACAGATGCCACCACCCCAGCAGGTACCACAGCAGCAGGTGCCCCAGCCATAGGGGCCAGGACAGGCAGAGGCAGCACAGGGGCCAGTACAGGGAGAGGTTCATGAGAGGACCATAGCTAGCTTGAGGGGACAGGTGCGAGAGTTGCAGGCACAGCTGAGGAGGGTAGAGCGGAAGCGAGAGACAAACGCAGCGGTGATCGCGGGGTTGACTCGCGAGAGAGACATGGCAAACGCACGGGTATGGATTATCCGTGTAGAGCGGGATACTGCGGTGGCTCCTATGGGGACAAATGCAGCGAGTTCATTTTTGGTTGGGCAGGTGCAGCAGGCGCAGGCACAGGTTGGCCAGTTGCAGACGCAGTTGGCATAGGCACAGACAGACCTAGCCAGAGCACAATCCCAGGCGCAGTATTACCGAGGGTTATACCATGGTGCCGTGGCATCGAGCCAGAGGGCAGGGAGTTTCAGGAGTCAGTCTGGGGCAACTCATAGAGCAGGTCCATCACAGTCAGGGGCTTCCGTGATGGGTCCTCAGCAGTCAGGAGCTGGCAGTGGTGGCCCACAGCAACAGGGATAGACAGAGGCTGGATTTTGTACATTTTGGGACATGTATCACCATCCATTTGGGTGCATATTGTATATGACACTTTTATTCCAGAGACAGATGACAATTTTGTACATTTAGACTTCTTTTATATGATAGTATATATGATGGTGCAGCTTTGTGTATCTATTGCATGTGTTATGTGATGAAGATGTACTTCTATTATATGATGTGATGTATGTGCATAGTTAGATGGTCTATCTGATGCTATATGAGATGCTCTATGATATGCTGCTATATGATGTTTATGTGATTTAATGTTTTGAAATAAATGCAAAATGTAATATGATTTCTATGTGATGATGCAACTGTGTTATGGGACGGCTATATGATCTAATGCAAATGTATGTATATGTGTGATGTGAGTTTGATGTGATTATCTGTTCTTTAAGATGTGATGTGATGCAAATGTATTGATGACCTAATGCATTGGATGGTGTATTCTATGAACCTAAGCATGTGCATGACTAGTCCTACGAATGATTGATATGCTCCTATATGCTTTGTTTTTGTGAAGTCCAAATGTACTTGATCGACACAAGGATGACATGATAGACAGATAGAAGAATGGTTGCGACAAGAGGACTTAGAAACTCTACTTGATATCGTTACTCTGCATAGTTTGGATAATGAGGATTGCATGGATGTGTATGTGGATATAAGATGGATGCTTTGCTTTTAGAGTGCTTTATTTCATCATTGGGCATATTTTTGTGGTACATTTTCTGAAATGTTGTAAGTGAATACAAGCATCGAGGTATAATTGAACCGAGATGACCTGAGTATCGCTTACATGGATTTGGATTTAGCAAGTTAATACAAACATCTAGTCAAAATTGAATCTAGATGACCTGAGTACCTCCTGCATTTCAACAAGCAAGGATTGCCCCCGTTCGTGTTATACCTTTGATGTCCTCGATGATCTTTTGCCAATCATGTCCTTAGACAAGGCTTCACCTTACTAAAGGTTAATCCACAAATAGCAAACAAAGAGAATAATCATGCCCCCATCATAGCGTCTCTAGCTTTTGGCATCCTTGAGTAGCATAGAAGGACATGATAACAAAAATCCAGACTCTGTAACTTAACCATGGTTCCAATCCACAAAACATTCTTGCATTTAGATGTGAGTTTCTTGCCATAATTTAGATAAAATCAGTTAGAAGACCTTGGGTATTTGCTTTGCTTTAACCTCATTGTCAAGATTTCTGTTTGAAGCGCAGGTTCTGCTTGCATTTGTTTGCTTAGTGAGAAGATTGCACAATCTTTATTGGGGAGACGGACCCTAAGGGACTGACCTAGTGCCTCGGGGGCTCATTGCTAAAATGGCCTTGCCTACGTGACGACGCAGAGGCAACGTAGTTCGGGGTAAACCCTAATGGACCATGGATGGACTAGAAGAAAGACGACAAGAATGAAGAAAAGAAAAGGGGATGAATGGGACCACAGAAGAAATGGGAGCCTCAAGGGCGCATTAGAATAATGGCCTTGCCTACGTGACGGCGCAGAGGCAACGTAGTTCATGGACTCGAACCAT
Organism: Cunninghamia lanceolata; assembly: GCA_027924645.1. Classification (NCBI taxonomy): domain Eukaryota; kingdom Viridiplantae; phylum Streptophyta; class Pinopsida; order Cupressales; family Cupressaceae; genus Cunninghamia; species Cunninghamia lanceolata. Next base: position 7,702,843 of record BSBN01000420.1, on the reverse strand, counting down.
GGGCACTGACAAGAGATACTATACTAGGCTCAAATTGAGGAGACGGTATGGGACAAAACCTTGGTTGACAAGGCCACAAGGAAAGTATCAAGCCATGATAGGTAACTGTCAGGTGTTTATTTGTGGGATAGATATGGGTCGAACGGAAAATGAGCGAAGGAAGAATGGACTCGAGGTGATTGGATTCTCAAAGACGGAGAAGGTGGTTTATCACAAGTAACGCCTGTTTACCAGGTTTTCATCACTTGCTTTTATTTGCACGAGAAGCTAGAAAGTAAACATGACGCCTGTTTGCTAGGTTTTCATCACGATACCTATCCAAGGCGCCTGTTTGCCAGGTTTTCACCAAAGGACGATTTTTTTTGTATGCTTTCTATTTTTTCTGATTTTTCTCTTTTCAACTTTTTTTGATTTTTTTACTTTTTTGATTTTTTGACTTTTTTGATTTTATTGTGCCCCCTTGCATTGGGATTCTCCTAGGTATAGAACCGGCGAAGATGCATGCTGTTGATTGGATCATCTAACAACTCACCCTCTGATGTGGCCAACTGATATGCCCCTGATCCGTAAGCAGCTACAATCACATAGGGCCCAAGCTAGTTAGGCTCGAACTTACCTTTCTTTTCTCTGTCCTGCTGATTGCGAGGGTTCTCTTTTAGAACGAGGTCCCCAACCTTGAAGCATCTTGGTCTAACCTTGTGGTTGTAGCTTCTTGACATCATCTGTTGATAGGCTTTGAGATGGTCAAAAGCTTTCTGGCACCTTTCCTCTAGCAGCTCGAGTTCTTGTAGCCTAGAGACTTTGTATTCTTCATCTAATATGAGACCTTTCAACAACACCCTGAGGGATGGGAGTTCGACCTCAATGGGAAGGATGGCTTCAGAACCATAGACAAGGGCGTAGGGTGTAGCACCTGTGGGAGTGCATATACTGGTTCTGTAGGCCCACAGAGCAGGATTGAGTTGGACTTGCCAATCGCGACCAGCTTCATTGATAGTCTTCTTTAGGATTTTCAGAATGGTTTTATTTGATGCCTCCGCTTGGCCGTTACCTTGGGGGTAGTATGGAGTGGAGAAACGGTGTTGGATTTTGAAACGCTCACAAAGTTCATGGACATCCTGATTTTTGAATGGTCTCCCATTATCCGTTATGATGGATGAAGGGATGCCATATCGGCAGATGATGTAGTTCAGAATGAATGAGGAAATTTGCTTGCCTGTGACGATGGTTAGGGGAATGGCTTCAATCCACTTTGTGAAGTACTCAGTGGCGGTTATGATGAATTTATGGCCGTTGGAAGAAGGTGGATGGATCTTTCCCACAAGGTGAAGTCCCCATTGGCAAAAGGGCCAGGGTGTCGTTAGAGGTCTCAACTCCTGAGCAGGTGCATGAATTAGGTTCCCGTGTATCTGGCACTGTTTGCACTTTTTGACGAACTGATATGAATCCATTTCCATATTGGGCCAGTAATAACCCAAACGCATGAGTTTCTTAGCTAAGGAAGGACCGCTGGAGTGTGTTCTGCAGATCCCTTCGTGTATGTCTCGCAAGGCCATTATGGATTCTTCTTGTTCTAGACAATGGAGTAAAGTACCATCTAGACCACGTCGGTAAAGGGTATTAGCAATGATGGTGTAACGGGAGGCTTGTCAGATGAAAGTTCATTTTTGGTTGGAAGAGAGGTCTGGTGGAAGAATATTGTCCTTGAGGTAAGTGTAGGTCTTACCGTACCAAGGTGAATTAGATCCTACTAGGAGGCAAATGGAATGGGTTTTGAGGAGATCATAAGCCGGTTGCCGAATGGTTTCTACTAAGAACTCATACCGTGACTCGTATTCAGGCATTTCAAGAAGAGAGGCTATGGTAGCCATTGCATCTGCTGCTTTGTTCTCGATCCTGGGTATTTGTTCAAAGGAGATGGTCCCAAAGTGTTCTTTGAGGTCGTCGACCATCCTTTTGTATGGGATGAGTTTCTCATCTTTGGTTTGATATTCATCGTTGACCTGATTTATGATAAGCTGAGAATCACCGTAGACACATAGTGCGTGGATTTTCCACTCAGTGGCCATCTTGAGACCAATTACCAAGGCTTCATACTCCGCTATGTTATTGGTGCACGGAAATAACAACCTGTAGGACTTCGGAATTGTGTCGCCTTGGGCAGTGATAAACAAGATACCTGCCCCCAATCCATGATTGGTGTAAGACCTGTCGAAGTAGAGTTTCCAAGGAGATGTTGACAGAGTGAATAAAGACTCATCGGGAAACTCAAACTGCATTGGTGAAGTGTCCTATAATGGTGCCTCGGCCAGTTGGTCAGCTATGATTTGCCCTTTGATGGCTTTTCTGTCCACATATTCTATATCATATTCGCTAAGAAGCATAACCCACTTTGCTAGTCGACCTGTGAGAGCTGCTTTGCTGAGAAGATACTTTAGTGGGTCGATTTTGGCAATGAGTTTGACAGGATGTGCCAACATGTAGTGTCAGAGTTTTTGTGAAGCAAAAACCACCGCAAGGCATGATCGTTCTACCTATGAGTATTGTAACTCGTAGCCCACTAAGGTTCGACTGATGTAGAATACAGCTCTTTCCTTGTTCTCATAATCTTGCTGTGCTAGGAGAGCCCCAAGAGCAATAGGTGTAGCATAAATATAGAGAATTAAAGGTTTTCCTTGGATTGGCGGCATGAGTATAGGAGGGTTCATAAGGTACTCCTTTAGCTTGTTAAATGCCTCTTCGCACCACTCATCCCATTTAAATGGAATATTCTTATGTAGGAGGTGACTGAAAGGTTGACACTTGTCTGCCAACTGTGAGATGAACCTTCAGATGGCCTGCAGCTTGCCCTGTAAGGATCTCAACTGTGTTAGAGTCTTGGGCGGTGGCATGTCCATTATTGCTTTGACCTTGGCCAGGTCTACCTCTATGTCGTTTGCTGACACGATGAATCCTAGCAGCTTGCTCGATGTTACCCCAAACACACACTTCTTCGGGTTCAATTTAACTTGGAATTGATCCAACCATTGGAAGACTTTCTCTAGGATGTCCAGGTGTGAGTCCCTCGTAAGAGATTTTGCTAAGATATCGTCAACATAATCCTCCATGGTCACATGCATCATGTCATGGACTGATATGTAGCACCTGCGTTTTTCAGCCCAAAAGGCATGACATTCCAGCAAAAGGTACCCCATGGACAAGTGAAAGCTGTTTTGTGCTAATCCTCTGATGCTATTTTGATCTGGTTGTACCTTGAGAATCCATCCATGAGTGATAGCATTGTATGTCCTGCCGTGAGGTCAACTATGATATCGATGTTAGGCAGTGGAAAGTCATCCTTGCGGCATGCTTTGTTTAAGTCTCTAAAATCGTTGCATAGTCGAACCCTACCATCTGGTTTAGATACTGGCACGATGTTTGATATCCATTTGGGGTAATCTATGGCTCTGATGAACCCCACATCTAGCAATTTCTTGAGTTCTTCCTTGACCAAAAGGGCTATATGGGGATGCATCTTTCTCAGTTTCTGCTTTACGGGCTTCACCCCTGGATCCAATGGCAGATGATGCAGAATCAGGTTCGGGTCTAGACCTGGCATGTCAGCATATGACCAAGCAAAGCTGCCTCTCTTCTTCTTAAAGAATGGTACAAACCTGGTTTTCTCAGGTGGTGTGAGAGATTTTGCGAAGTGGATAATCTTGGGCTGCTCTTCGGTGCCAATATTCACTGGTTCTGTTGGCTCCACCACAATCTGTGACCGTTCTTGGTACATATCACTAGGGAGGGTGTCAAGCATTCCATCATCAGGTGCCACAGTTGGGTTTTCACCTTCGGATACGTCCTTTCTTTTTACTGTTTTATGATCTGACACTGCCGCACGGCGGTTTTCACTGTCAGATCCATTTTTTATTTTAATATTTTTGTGACTAGAAGGCTTGGCACCCTCCCCGAAGTAAGCTACGGTATTGAGTTCGATAGCGAAACCAGCTTTATGATCTCCTTTTGGTAAGTGATCTCTAAGTTCCATATAGTCAATGTAAGCATCATCATTCTGGAACACATCTAATTGAGGGGTTCCTTGCAGATCCCAGTCGATAAGCTCAGGGTGTAAGAGGGGAAGGGAGTCGGATGAGAGATCTGATTCATTAATGTTGTGAATGGAAATGTTATGGGCACTGGCGGGGGTAGTGTTCTGAGTGGTACTCTCCTCCAGGTTGTTTATCGCAATGGAATCGAAACTTTCCTCAAAAGCCATAATCTCAGGGAGGGGCAAATCAGACTCCAGTGGTCTGTCCCGTTGCGTCTGTCCCTCATGGTAGGGGCTGAGAGTTTGGATGGTGTCAATCTCCTTGTCATCGTAGGAGTGCTCTGTCAGCTCGTCCCACTCATACTCATTCGACTCATCTGAATCTGCGTCACTATCCACTTGGAGTGTTTGAATTGTCTCCACTAGGCAGGCATTTTCTTTGGCTTTACCTTTACCTTTGTACCCTAGGCCAGTTGTGTTTCTAGCCGAAGAGGATGAAGAAGGTTGGATAGGTTCAACGATTCCTTCTTTTCTGAGGCCTATGGGGCCTTGTCCTTCATACCCCATCCTGTGCAAAATTGTTTCACCCCGTCCATAGAGTTCTGTAGGGAGCCTAGGCGGCTCTTGGGGTGTGTTTTCTTCTTCAGCATAAAGCCATTGCAGGAGATCTCGCTCCTCTGTCTCATCCGATAAGGTCCCCCATTTTACAAAGGGATTTGCGGGAGTTGTAGGAGGAGCAGATGGCTTTGGAAAATGCCTAGGTTGATGCTTGGGTTTGCCAAAGGAACGAGGAGACAAAGGCATGGTGGCAAGGTTGAGGCTGTGCTCAATGGAGTACTCCCCCACACCATTTTCTTTTATGGTAAGTTTCAACGGTTTGGGCCTCGAGGAGGAAGCTTCGGCAGTATGGTCTTGTGGCGGAGTAGGGGAAATGTAGGCTCGGTTATTGGGAATGACGCATTCAGATTTTGCTTGGAATGAATTGCAATGTTGGTAGGGGTCGGGGTCGCCTTGTATGGTGACCTGCTTGCCATCGTGTGGGAACTTTATGCATTGATGGTAGGTGGAGGGGACAGCCTTCATGGCGTGGATCCATGGTCTCCCTAGTAGAATATTGTAAGCAATCTCCCGATCAAGGACTTGGCACACCACATCTTTAATTACCGGTCCCACTTGAATGGGTAGGACAACCGTGCCCTTTGTGGTTCGTTCCTCCTTGTCATAGGCTTTGATAATAATTTTCCGTCTTGGATCTACTACCTGTTCGGAGAACCCCAGTGCAAGGACTAGCTTCAACGTGCAAATATTTAGACCAGTGCCCCCATCAATGAGAACCCTCTTGATGCGGTGCTTGTGCACGAATGCGACAATGTGTAGAGGAGTGTTGTGGGGTTGAGATATGGAAAGGTCATCTTGCTCTGTAAACGAGATGGAAGTGGAGGATGTCAAATTACCCACCATGGTTTGAAACTTTTCTTGGGCTAGGTTAGTGGGGACAGTAGTTTCCACTAAGGCTTTCTCAAGAATCTCCTTATGAGAAGGAGATAGACGCAAGAGCTCCAATATAGAAATGTGAGCTGGAGTTTTTTGCAATTGGTCGATGACATTATATGGGCGGGAGTTGGACGGAGATGGTGGCGACCTTGGAGGAGTGGTGTTGATCGTGACCTTACCACTACGGGTAATTATACTACAACCAGTTCAGTTAGGTCCTAGTTGTTGGTTGGGGGATATGACGTTGACTTGCGGAATATGTTCAGAAATGCAGTTAATGGTGTACTCAAAGGGAACGCTTGCATAGTTATCATTACTCGACCCACTGTTCTGGTTTGGCCTGTTGCGATTGTTGTCATTATTGTTATGGCCATTGGAGTTGTTGCCGTTGTGACCATCGTTGCTGTTGTGGCCATTGTTGCGATTATTGTTATACGGCCGGTTGTGGTTTAGAAGAGGATCCCGGTAGGCTACATGAGATTCATTGGAGGTATGCTGTTGTGCCCCTCCCTGATTCTGATCCAGTATATCCTGTATGACATTCTTGAGGCGGATGCAATTGTTAGTCGTGTGCCCCCGTCCTCGATGATACTCACAATAATCTGTGTCCTTCCAATAGGGAGGTTTGACGATAGGCTCATAGTCACTTGTTGGCGGTAGGGAAATTTCATTGTTAGCCAACAACTTCCTGAGGGCAGACTCTTGAGATTCCCCCAACGGCGTGAATTTTCTCCTTGGATTTGAATTGAACCAAGGTCTAGGTTCCCGAGGGGGTGGCTTGTTGAGCACACCGGTATTTGCTTCTTCCTTAAGAGTGAATATAGGTTGTTGCTTAGGGGCTGCCGCCTTGGCATCCACTACTCCATCGTTGACCACATTCTTGTTCTTGGTCCAAAACTTTGATTTATCTGTTGTATAATTGGAAGGAGGTGTGTCCTTGTAGAGCTTGAGAGTTCCTTTAGTGATCATGGCTTTTTTAATGAAGAGGCCCATTTCAATGACTTTGGCGAACGAGGTAGGGCATTGTATCTGAATCTGATAGCTAAGATCAGTGTTTAGGTTGTGGACAAACATTTCCAATAGCTGCTTCTCAGGCATGTCGTAAGAACACTTACTAGCTAGCTGTCTCCATCATTGTAGGAAGGCGGCGAATGACTCACCACCCTTCTGTTTGGTGTTGCATAGATCTAGCATAGATACCTCGTGTTCTATGTTGTAGGAGAAGTGCGTTATAAATTTATTGACAAGTTCATCAAAAGTTTTGATTCCTGGTGGGAGACGCGAGAACCACTCCATAGCTTGACCACCTAAAGATCATGGGAATAGTCTCATTAAGTAGGTCTCGTTGTGAGCTACTTCTAAACATGCTGCAATGAATTCCCTGATATGATCTCTAGGGTCCCCCTTCCCTTTATATTTGTCAAATTTCAGAACTCCGAACTGATAGGGGAATGGTTTCATGATCAAATTTCTATCAAAGGGGTATGGTGCTATATCTTCCAAAGAGTAGTTCTTAGAACTTGTACCAATCTTAAGGTTGGATATCTCGAGCTTTAGACTTTTGATTTGTTGTCTCACGTCTGCCATAGGAGTAGTTGGATCTACGGGTTGCTTTCCTCTCTCATTTGTATGAGGAACCGTGTCATTTGTACCTCTCTCATGCACATGTGGGACTGTGTCATTTGTTCCCCTCTCATGATCATTGTCTGCATTTTCCATGATGGAGCTAATGTCAAAGTCTGCGGGGAGTTTGATTCTGAGACTAGCAAGATGATGGAAATACTTATGGGGATCTTCAAGGATCATCTTCTCTATGACGCGTTGGAATTTTCTATCTTGCATGTGCGCCACTAATTCTTCATGAGAAATCTCTTCTTCACCATCACGTGGTGGGAGAAGGTGATCAGATGAGTCGGCCATTTCGATTTGTTTGTTGTACTGAGATCGAGTAAGAATCATGCAAGGTGACGCGGGATGGAGGGGGTGAGGACTAGAAATTCTGGCAAGGTGCCGACCGAGACTATTATGAATGGGATACCTAGGATGAGACTTGGACAAAGGATTCTCTCGCTCAATGACTTCAAGTAAGACGGTTGACACAAGACTCTAGCCACTAGCAAGGGTAGTCGATACTAGTCTTACTGTGTAGGGCTTAGTCATTCAACAAGACTACTAGCAAAGGCACTGTGACCTACTAGGCTTACGTGAATTCACTAATGAAACAAAAAAGAACTTATGCCGAATCGATATGGGATAGGCTGACTTTGGGACAAGAGTGATTTGGACAGAAAGCGAGTGCGACAATCGACGAAAGAGAGAGTTGGGTGAAACGGATGGAGATTGACTGCAAGGTTGACTCTGATCTCAGAAAGTGAAACTAGGCTGAAATGGGTGCTCTGATCAGGTGAAAATTTCTCCTCAAAAATAGGGCAAGTGCTCACTGTCGCATATGTGCAGAAACAGATGCGCCGCAGAAATGGACAAATGCGCAGCAAGTCGCAGTAAATGCGCCGGTCTGGTGAACTATATATGCACCGTAACAGTGCATATATGCGCAGCAATAAGGTATATGCTCAGTAAGTCGCTACAAAAGCACAGCAAGTCGCTATGTATGCGCAGCAGAAATGTGTAAATGCACAGCTCTGAAGTTTTTACAAAATTTTTAGTTTCTCCTCTGTTTTTGGTATTTTTTTGGCTAGAAAAGGTCTTCCTGATTTGATATTATGAATTTAATAGCAAAAAAACACAGCAAGCACAAAGAATATTTTGTAGTTTTCTATTGTTTTTGTAAATTTTCTGACTCTATTTTGGACAAAAGCAAGCACAAAATCCTAGGTGAGAAATGGATTATGAGGGATTTGGGCCACTAAAACAAGAGGTATTTAATTCGGGCAACCGTTCAAGTGGTTACACGTGCGGCGGCACTACTCTCCGTTATGGAGTCTCCCAGCCTCACAGGGTTGCGCCTGAGAGGGTTTTGGGGGAGGTTGGCCGTCGGTGTAACATAACAGCACTTGTTGCAGGAAGTTTTCACCTCAAGCACAATTTATTTTAAGTGGCTTGGTAGGGCTTGGCGTTAGCCTGTTACCACTCAGGGTCGTTCCCACTTGGACAAGCGTGCATCCAAGGGCAGGCCCCTCCTAAAGGTTAAACAGAGAGAATGACAAGTCTGACACTCTGATCACCCAGAAGAGGGGAGAGCATAAGCCTATTGTCATTCGCAAGCATAGAATACACTGATTAATCCACCCTAGTTAAAAGTGAAAAACTAAATGGGCTAATCTACTCAAACAGAACTTTGAAGTGATTCAGCAATATAGCAGTGGTTCAGTTTTAAATCCCAGAAAGCAGTAGTGAGTTCAATTCTTAAACCGCGTAGCGTGAGTTTGTTAACTTTGAAATTCAGGTCTCACGATATAGCAATGGTTCATTTTAACTTCAGAAAGCAGTAGTGAGTTCAATTTTAACCTTTTGATAGCAATAACTTGGAAGGTGTTTGCAATGCAAGCAAGAAAATAAATCCAGTTACTTCCTCCCTAATTAGAACTAGATGAAGATTTGAATGAACATTACTTTTTACTTTCCCTGTGAAAATGAAATGTGAACTAATTAGATGCAACTACATGGAACTAAACCTGCACCTATCCTGCAAAACCGCTCCAGCAAACACCTGCGAAAGGGTTAGCGTTAGCAACTTCCCCTAAAAAAAAGTACTAAAACTTCAGCCTGTAACAGATGCATAGCTTCAGTGATCAGATGCGCAGAAATGATCAACAGAAGCGCAACAATAATGAATGCGCTGCAATATTGCACGTATGCGCCGTAAAAAGGAATGAATGCGCAGTATAAATGCATGCATAGTAACAGTCTTTAAAAGCACCGCAGGAATGCACAGATGTGCAGGAAAAATAAAAGCGTCGTGATAGTACACAGAAGCGCAGCGAAAACACACAGGTGCGCAGAAAAAGCAAAAGCGCCGTAACAGTCTTTATATGCGCAGCTGAAATACACAGATGCGCAAAAATAGCAAAAGTGTCGTAACAGTGTTTATATGCGCCGTGGAAATGAACAGATGCACCGAAGTAATCTGTGCGTGACTCTGCGTGACCTGTACGGAACCTGCCTTCAAAAAAAGCTCAGAAACGGTAAAATAAAGGGGCAAACGGCCCCACGGTGGGCGCCAAAAATGTAAGGGTAAAATGGTGATCAATCAAATGAAATAAACATGACCCAAACATCAACAGAATAGTGAAACAAGAAGGATTCAATAAACAAAGCAATGAACAAACACAGTGCAAACCTCTCCCGTTTCGAAACTTCTGTTGTTCACCTATCACAAATCGTCCTTTTGCAGATGAGATAAGCCCTCAGAGAGTGCAATCTTTTAAAGTTGTGTTCAAGGAAGTTGATGGTGAATGGCTATGGTGATATGCAATGAAGATGAGCTCCAATGCAAGTATGTGATCTCAAGCTTGGGGATGACAAAAGGGTGCCAAAGGCGCGCTGGTGATATTTCTGCAGAGTAACGATGTCAAAAGCCTGGATGATTAGAATGGGAAGATGAAGCTTCATTTATAGACTTGGGAGAATGGGAATCAATGGTCGAGAGGAGATATGAAGATCAACGGCTGAGGATGGTTGAGGAATGTGCAACCAGTGGAAATGTGACAAGTGTCCCAGCTCCATCATGAAAGGGGGGATGTGACAAAACTGATTGGAGAGTTAACTCCATTGACTGGTCTGTTAACAGACTTGATTGATCAGTTAGAAGAATAAATTGTGGAACTGACTGAATTGATTGAGGATTTGACTCAATTGACAGGTTAGTTAACTTTTTTGATTGATTAGTTAACTAATCTCTGATTTGAGAAGAAATAGGCCATGTGGGTGAGGGAAAATAAGATAATTAAATATTAAATATATTTAATTACATGTGCAACCTGATGAGGTGGACAAGGTGAGGTGGAAAAGGTGAGGTGTAAAGGTGATGTGGATTTTTGAATTTAGAACTTAGGATAGAAGAATTTGGATTAATTAAATAATTTATGATTATTTAATCATGTAGGACATTTAGAAGAATTTTAATTAAATAAATTGAACTTATTTAATTATGGAACAGTGAATCGATTAAATAAATTTAGAATATTTATTTAATTAATAGAAGAAGGGAATAAATATTTAGAATATTTATTTAGGATGATTCGTGTCATTTTTAGGCGTATACACATATACATACATGCATATACATACATTTGTTAGAGCCTTGTTCATAGGGTAAAAGGAGGAATTATATTCATTAGCATTGTTGTCTATGGCTCTTAAAAAACATTGCTTTTGCAGTTTGGCAGCAATTAATGTTTTAATTTCTACAAATGTAAATCTTCCACAATAGTTCTTTTCTTTCCAACAATGTAGTTCTCATCCCACCTTCCAAGCTTACAAGGCAAAGAGTTAAGATAATATCTTTTAGCAGCTGGGTCATTTTGGAATCTAGTAGCAAACAGGTATTTTTCGAGTAGCAAACTATATTGTTGAAATAAGGCTAAATTCTTCAATTTTAGACTATATAGAATTCTGACAGTGTCTTTAACTGCATTATTTCTGGCTACAAAAAACTTATCTATGAGACTAAATTTCAACTGTTCAAAACCTGCTTCTGCAATATCCTCTTTTCTCATCTCAACATCTTTTACCAAAACTTCATCTTCATTTATCCTAGTAGAAGGGCCATGATCTACTAATCCATCCCACTAATATCTGAGTTTACCAGAGAATAATCTTGCTGCATAATGGACTTTATAGGGTTCAATCCAATGTGGCTTGTTTTCAAAGAAATTCCTAAGTGAATCATACCAAGTACATATTACATCATAAGGATCAATGAGTTTATCAATATTTAGAAAATATCCACTAGATGCACTAGGTCTCATTTGTTTTGGATGAGTATAATTTCATCAAATCCACTAAATCAATCTCAACATAATCTTCCCATTCTTCTGGGTTTTCTTTTATGATATCTAGATCTATGTCTAAGACTACATCTAAATTATTACTAGAATCAGACATGGATTCATTTAGTGCAATTTCATGGACTGAATTTGAATTTTCTTGTTTAGCAAAAACTAGTTTAGGCATTGGGTCATAAATTTCTACTTCACCTAACCAATCTTTTTCTATACAGGTGTATCTTACCTTGAAGGAAATTTTGCCTTATTAGATTATGGAAGATGTATTGATCATACAGGTTTTGATATAGGATTCCCTATTATTGAAAAATTGATCACAAGGGATAAAACTAGATATAGGGATCTTAATATTCCTTCACATTCTATTTTCTCTGATTCTTCAAGAATCCAGAGACAAAGAATCTCACTCATTGACATGCCGACTAACCTTGAACAAAACCTCATCAAACAAGCATTAGAACTAGAACCAGGCAAACACTCTCTTAAAACACATGTCCAAAGCTACTCAATGACTAGACCATACATCATGCCACATATTCCTCACACTCTTAACAAACCATTTATTGATTACTTTCCAAATGAAGCTTCTAGCTCTTCCTCTATTCCTCAAAATACTCTTAGGATGAAAAACTTTGTAAATCCTTATCCTTCTAGAGCATCCATGGTAGCATTATCCAATATTAGTAGAAATCCCCAATTAATGGATGCATTAGCTAGATAAGTCAATCTGAACATTTAGTTTAAACTTTATAATAATGATCTTTGTTGTATTAGATTCTACATTGTGATTTTAATAAAATGGTATCAGAGCCAAGTTGGTTCTATTTGATCTTACATTGTGTGTACCTTATTAGAAAATAGAATGTGAAGGAATATCAAGATCCATATATCTAGGTTTTTCCCTTGTGATCAATTTTTCAATAATAGGGAATCCTATGTCAAACTCTGTATGATCAACATGTCTTCCATAATCTAATAAGGTAGAATTTCCTTCCTAGTAAGATACACTTGTAGGAAAATTTGAGGGTGGAAACATAGCGTTGAGCAATCTATAGATGCATCGCCCACCAATGGTAGTATAAATGAAACCTAGTTGCAAATCTACTCCTTTGACTTGTAAGAGAAAATAAAATGCAGGACATATATGGTCATCATCTAAGGAGATTTTGAAATTTGTCCTAACTGCACATTTGCCATCACCTCGATCTTGATCTAATATCCCTCTAAATTGGGCAATGACTACTTGGTCCCAAATCCTACATCGGGTATCAATAAGGGTTGCAAAATATTCAACACCAATGTCATAATTAAACTGGGGATGGACAATGAGGTCAACATAGGAGAAATGGACATGGAAGTATCCTTTGTCTTTCCATCTCTAAACATCCTTGGGAGTAATGAAAGGAAGATAGATGGGGCGGATTCCTAAACCAAATTTAACTCAGATTGTCATACAAAAGTCATCATTCTAGCTTTAATACCATTTTTAGGATATAACCGAGGAATACTAATTTTGGTAAAAAAAAATCAACAATTATCTTATTATCTACTACAAAATCATAAATAGGAATTGTTATAGAAATACTTGAATCCAATGACCTTTTATGTGCCATAACTACGATTCAAACAAAAGAGAAATATGCTTACTTGAAATTTTAGAACTTTGTTTTCAAGTACACTTCTGCCGACTTACTATTGCCCTTAATATGCTTCCCTGGTTTCAAACAGGTCTTATGGTTGTGGTCTTCCTTGAGAATTGAAGACTTACACTCAATCATTCAAAATAAATTCACTTTTTTTTAATAAGAATGACACAATGTAAGATCAAAAAGAACTAACTTGGCTCAATACCATTATATTAAAATCACAATGTAGAAGCTAATACAATAAAGATTATTAGTATAAAGTTTAAACTAAATGTTCAAACTGACTTGTCTAGCTAATGCATCCATTAACTAGGGATTGCTACTAAGATTAGATAATGTATGTATATGTTTTTGGATTTACTCCTTGCCCTGCTGATTGGGATGAATTGTGGACCCCAATACCCGATGAACTCTTACCACCTATTCCTTTACCATTAACATACTCAGAATACTCTTAGGAGGAAAACCTCTGTAAATCCTTATCCTTCTAGAGCCATATAATTGTTATATATACATACATACATACATATATATGTATGTATGTATGTATGTTTGTATGTTTGTATGTATACATGTATGTATGTATGTATAATGAAATACTTGGTAAAGACACCTACTTCTATCCCATGCATGTGGGATAAATACTTATTCTAATTTACCATGTTGGTTTAGCATATGCACCCAATGTAATACTAAGTAATACCTATACATATATTAGAAAAGGGGTTCCTAAAAATGACTAAGAAAAAGAGAACATCTTGCACACAATGCAAACATAAAATAATCATTTAGTGACATCAACATTTTAGGGCATACTTCATGATTGTTTGTTGTCCCCGATGTTACTCAAAGTCATTGACTCAATGTCTTTGTTGGGGATTTGACACAGGATTAATTATCTGTCATGTGCAAACTCTTGAGTACATAAATCAACTTTTTATGCAAAGCTCAGAATAAAAACTTCAAGGCGAGCCAAACATGAACTCTTCAAATTTAGTAAAGATCAAATTTATGGGTTTGGTTTAAATCCATGAGTCATAAGTCATTTACACAAGTGTGGATTTGATCTATAATTTTTTTAGAATGACCTAATTCATATTTCATCACTCTACTTCCAACACATTTAGGAAGTTGAGATTTAAAGTTATAGTTCAAAAATAATAATCAAAACAAAGAACAACTATATTGTGACCTTTGAAATTAGTTAAGTGTTTTCATTTCCATTTATTTCCATATATCCAAATTTTATTATATTACTTGTCACAAATCTTAGCGCTATGAAATTTGTGTATCAATGTTAATTTAATTTCTTTATCTTAAGGTTTTATGTAAACAAGTGTCACATAATGACATATATAGATGCAAATGGCTTGCTTTGAGGATCACACATGAAAAAAGAAGGGAAATCAGACAAACAAAACATAGGAGGAGCTCTGAACGAAAGAAACTGTGGAAATCAGCCTCCTTAGAAGTTGTGGGGGATCTGGAAGCTTTGAAGGAAAAAGATATCATCTGTCATTTCATGGGTAAGAAGACAACTAGAGAAGAAATAGAATTATGGGCAAAGGAGAATTGGAAGTGTTCATATGTGCTAAAATTTTCCTAAACAAGGAAGACTGCGAGCAAAGAAATGTGGAAGGGAAGGAAGAAGAGGTCTCTCTTTTTGTTAAGAAATGGTGCCCTAATTTTGACCCCCTAAAATATGAACCAGTGGAGGAGCCCATCTAGATAAGGATTTACAATCTACCTTTAGAATTTTGAGCAGATGATTGTTTAAAGAAAATTGGTAATACCATTGGATCTCTCTTAGAAATTGATGAAGAAATAGTGGAAAACAATTCGTACTTGTACGCTAGATTAAAGATTTTGGCAATCTGAAAAATCCCAAATAAGATAACCCTAACAACTGAAGAAGGATATTGGAATCAATAAATTGAAGAAAATAAGTTATTTTGTCTAAACTACAAAAGAAGGGATCATTCGATGAAAACATGCCCTCTGGTGCAATGCGAAGTATGGGTGAAAAAAGGAATATAATATGACTCTAGAAAGACTCAAGGTCTGATTGTTCCTACCATTGAGAAAGAAAAAACATCCACACCAAAGGCAATGGAAGAAAGGATAACAAACGTGATAACTGTCCATCTACCAATTGAGCCCCGGCTCATGACGAACATGGAAGTGGATTTAGAACAAGGAACAAAAGGATTAGATCACTCAGATTGGGAGGAAGACAAAAGTATGGAAGAATATAATTTTGGTACTAAGGAGTTGAGGATCATTAATCAAGTGGCCTCTAGGATCTCAAAACCAAATCTGAAGATGGAGAAAAAAGAGGTGGCATGCCATAAGAATCAATCTTCAATCAACAAAATTTTTACTAAGGGCAGAAGCCCCTCCCTTAAGGACCAATGAAGATAATTACTTGGAATGTTAGGGGCTTAATTTCCCTAACAAGAGGTGCCTAATGAAGCACCAGTTTGAAGTTCTAAACACATACCTGATCATCCTACAAGAAACTAAACTAAGTACAGAGGAGGCAAAAAAATTCTCACTAAATTCAAAGACTAGGAGGGACACTTTATTGGATCCAATAGAGCGTCTGGTGGTATTGGAGTCATGTGGTGACTGAACAGAGTAAAAGCATGCCCTCGTAGGAACATGATGAGTTGGATGGCAACAAAAATATCTTGCACCATGTCTAGCCTTTCACCATGTCTAGACTTTCATTCGGCCTGATAAATGTGTATGGGCCTATTAGAATAGAGGATAGACTAAAGGTATGGAATGAGATCAAAATTTTCCTTGATAAGGCTAACTTCAATATGTTTCTTATTGGAGGGGATTTTAACACAATCCTCTCCCAAGGTGAGAACAGAGGCAGACAACAAAAGGATTTTCAAGATTTCGTGGGAGGATTAGGCCTAATTGATGGACCCCCCAAAAATGGAACTTACACATGGACAAATCGAAGACAGGGGTTTATGAATATTGCAGAGTGGCTAGACAGATTCCTCTTTAGTCCAAGTTGGCTAAACACTGAATATATTCTAACTTCTTGGATCAATCCATGTTCAGGATCTGATCATTATCTTGTTTCAATCACAATGGAAGATGACAAATCCCCAAATAGGTGCCCCTTCAAATTTGAGTGAATGTGGATTTGGAGTAACTCTCTCCAGGAACTAATGAAGGAATAGTCGCAAAATGCTCAGGTCCAGCGGGGAACCAAGATGTTGAGGTTCACCAAAAAGTTGATCACCATAAAAAATCAACTAAAAATGGGAATAAGGAAGTCTTCCAGAACATCTTCAAGGAGAAGAAAAAGGTAGAAGAGAGTGACATTGCACAATCATATCCTAGAACATGGAATGACATAGGAGGAATACATATTGGAGAGAGATCTAATGAAGGAACATGATGAAATACTTTCTAGAGAGGAGATATACTAGAAATCCAAGTCAAGGCAAAATTGGCTCAAAGAGCGGGGTCTCAACACTAAATTCTTCCACAATTCCACAAAGTGCAAAATAATGCAGAATAGGACCAGTTCTCTAAGAAAGGAGGATGTATCAATTACTAAAGACAAAGAAGAAATCAGGGAAGAGGCTTTGCATTTTTTCAAAACCTTTTGGTAAATTCTGAAGCCTTAAACATTTTGGACCAAAATTTCATTCTCAATTTGATACAAAAATTAATCAATGATGAAGAAAATCAAATGCTCATGACCCCCATCACCAAAGAAGAAGTAAAAAGTGTAGTCTTCCAAATGCATCCCGACAAATTGCCTAGACCAGATGGATTCCCTGAGGTCTTTTACCAGAAATCTTGGCACATCTTGGAAGATGATGTTTGTAGTTTAGTAGAGGACTCGAGGAGAGTTAGAAGTGTCATCAAATACATCAATACAATGTTGATTGCCTTGATACCCAAAAAGACTAAACTGGATTCCCTCTCCGACTTTCATCCAATTTCACTATGTAATACCATATACAAAATCATAGCAAAAGTCATGGCCAACCACCTTAAACCCTTACTGTCACGCATTATTTCAAAGAAAAAAGTGGTTTCACACCCGACAGAACCATAACGGACAGGGTCATTATGGCTCGTGAGGTTATTCACTTAATCACAACCGTCAATCAAAGTTGTATGGTTCTGAAACTTGATGTCAATAAGGCATATGATAGGGTCGATTGGAGATTTACTATGAGTATTCTGAAAGCTTTTGGCTTCAATAGTGAATGGATAGATTAGATTTTTAGTTGCATCTCTACAATGAGGTATCTGATATTGATTAACAACAGCCTTGTGGGGTTCTTTACACCCACATGAGGTCTTTGGTAGGGAGATCCATTGTCACCATTCCTCTTCATAACAATGGTGGAAGTGATAGGAAGAGCAATCAAAAGGCAATCAGATACTAGACAATGGAAAGGAGTTCATGTGGCTAATAACTTCCCCCAGATTACACATCAATAGTTTGTTGATGACACAATATTATATGGAGCATTAGAGATCGCTAAGGCGAGAAAAATCAAAGATTTATTGGCAAAATATGTCCATGCATCAGGACAGGAAATTAACAAGCACAAATCCTGTATTTTCTTTTTCAACACTAAAAAGAGTATTAGGCGGAGAATACTTTCTCTATTAGAGTTCCAACTAGCGGAGCTGCCAAGGAAATACTTGGGAGTGCCACTTTTTAAGGGAGCAGTCAGGACCAACCTTTGGGAAGATATATAGTAGAAAAATGTAGAATAAAAGCAGCCTCTTAGAAGGGAAAATGGCTCACCCTAGCAAGCAAGATCACCATGATAAATTCAGTTTTATCAGTCATACCAATCTATCTTCTGTCAAGCATTTAGATCACAAACAAGATGAATAACAATATTGAAGGAATCCTCAAAAAAGTTCTATGGGAAGGGTCAAATGAAGTCAAAAGGATCCCTCTAGTGAGTTGGGAAATAGTATGCAAGGAAAAGGAGGGTGGCATAGGGATCAAAAGAATTAATAAGCAGAATCCCACATATGGAATTTCATGCTCAATTGCAAACACATAATCTCTAACCATGTCTCATGGAAAGTTAACAATGGTGAAAATGCTCTATTTTGGATCGACTCATGGAACGGGTATCCTTCATTAAACAATGATGCAAGACTTCACAATTACATGAAAGTGTTGTCAGAGACATGGGGGACCCAAGTAAAAAACTATATTTGTATCAACAAGGATACAAAAGGAGCAGTCTGGAAATCATTGGACAATGTGAACATACTAGAAGAAGAGAAATTAATATTAAGATAGGATTTGGCGCAAAGGAAAGTATTCCTGAACTCAGGTAATGACACAATCATATGGATAGGTGCAGTTTCAAGAAAATGCCCAATCAAAATGGGCTACAAACTCCAAAATACAATTGAGCAGGGATTAGGGTGGTTGACAAAGTTATGTTGGAGTCATTGGTGCCTGCCTAAAGTTGGATCTTTCTCTTGGACCTCTATACATAAAAGGATCCTCATAAACAACGGGTTAAAGAAGATAGGCATAAGTGGTTCGTCCAGATGTATTTTATGTAAGAGCACCGAAGAAGATGTGGATCATCTTCTCCTATATTTCCCATTCACACATGATGTCTAGAGCTTGTTCTTTGATTGTTGTGGATGGAAGGGAGCTTTACCAAAAGATATTCTTTCCCTATTCATGAGTTGGCCAAAAATGAGAAATTACTTATGGGAAGGCATTTGGATCATGAGTCCCTCAATGATCATATAGCACATATGGTGAGAGTGAAACTCTAGAATTTTCCAAGAAAAGGAACAGCATGCAGAAGAAGTAAAAAAGAAGATCGAGGCGGAGATTTGTGAAATTGTCATGGCTAGAGTCTGGAGAACACATAACAACTTAAAACCATTCACGTGATGGGATGAGGTGATAATGAAGAAATGAAACTTGTTTAAAAGTATCTGCATAGTATTCAATAAGCAGATCGCACATCTCAAATAAAAGAAAAAGAGATCAGGTGAAGTGGTTTTTGCCCCCTCAGGTCATTTGAAACTGAATTTTGACAGGGCGCCAAAAGGCAACCCTAGGAAATATGGAGCAAGATGTGTAGTAAGAGATGAGAAGGGAGAAATCGTGTGGGCCATCTTGAAGAAGCTACTTGATGGAACAAATAATGAGGTTGAATTCCAAGCTTTGTTGCCAGGTTTGAAACTATGCAAGGACAAAAGACCAAATGATATAGAAATTGAAGGAGACTCTCAAATCTGCATTAATGCCATCAGAATAAGGATGATTCAGAACTGGAAATTGAGCAATTTAGCCACTACAATATTGGTAATCATTGACAATATGCAAATTGCATCAATACAACACTGCTTCATAGATGCAAATTAGCTAGCAGATCAGTTGGCAAACAAAGCATTCATTCAATAGGAAGAGGAGATCATATCTAATGATTTACTACTTGGGAAGGAATAATTCCTTGACCAATTTTTGTGTTTTCATCTAAATTTATTACATATGTTGTCATATGGGCAACAAGATTATCCATAAAAAAAGTATCACATAATGACTAGTCCATGCCATTACAAAATGTTTTAAACTATAGTTGATAATAACTAGTTAAAGTACTAGAAAATAGTGATTGCTATATATTAAACAAAAAGTTAATTGGGTTATTTGGTTGAGTTTTTTGTCAATAGATAGTCATAGAGGACTATTTTTTATGTGCATTAGGAAGTACATGTGGTTGTTCATATGGTTTTCTAGAACTTTGGTTTTGATAATTATCAGTTTGTCCAAATCTACATTAAATATTACACTTATCCATAATAAAAATCAAATATTATTTGATTAGTTGGCATTTGAATCACTACATTATTTCATCTTTATTTACAAGGGTGACTCTTACTAAATTTAACTACTCTATAATATGGTTGGTAGAAAAGGCCCAAAATGCCCTAAAAAAATTATGATTACCTAAATTTATTCCACCTCTCTTAATTTTTAGCTAAGGCTATAACAAATACTACAACAAATGTTTGTAGTACAAAACATTAGATGTCATATTTCGTAGTCAACAACATGTAAAACTATGGGCTTGTTAAACATTAAGATAATTGAATCCCATGCACTTTGCAATGACCATATGGTCATGTGAGACTAATAAAGAAAATATGTTGATGCCTAGTTAAGTGACATTGAAGAACATCAATTGCCAAATGTTATGAAAAGTGGGTTTTCATTGATTTTTTGTCCAATAGGTCATTATTATGTGAATTTTCTTGATAACTATAAAATTTTCATAGTTCTTTTGATTGTCATTTTTTTCGTTGTCCCAAATTTTAAAAAAAGGTGTAAAATCCTATATATGAAACTTCTAAATAATTTGGTTGATCAATTCTCCAAGCTCTCTGAATTCAATCTACACCTTTTAGGTATGAAAATTTATGTAACATTAGTGAATGATTTTCATTTATGCATTACATTTATGGAGGGACATGCATGGAATGATGGAGATGGTGTATTATAGTTTTGTAATAAGGATGTTTGCCATGAATTTTCTATTTATACATCGTGAGTCTGAAATTGCCATTTTTGTGCTACAAATTGGTGTTAGTGGGTAAAGTGGGCAAATGCAACATCAAAGTAGAAGCACTAATAGAAATGAAAGTGGCCATGGATCCTATGGTAATTATTCTTCATACATGGGTTGTGCATGCAGAAAAATAGATCAAAGGTATAAAGAAGATAAATGCAATATACTTGATACCTTCAATTTCAAACCAAGTCCTCCACACTTGATAGAACGGAGTAGATGCACCCTTATCTACTAGCTATGTTCTCTATGATATGATGGATAGAATGAGATGTTGATTTCTCATTATTTTTGTAGCATAACAATAGTATGAAGATGATGGATATGAGGTCCTAAAATGATTTGGATAGCATGATGTTGTATGAAGATATGATGCCAAATGGCTTGGGTGAGGCTTTATTTATAGGAGATGAGGGATAGGAATGGATGACTATCATTATATTAGTGATGGATGGCTAGGATTAAGTGAGACATACAGTTGTAGTCATGTGACAAATGTCTTGTGAGCGTTGAATGAGAGGAATAAAGTCAAGATGCTTCCTTGTAATAAGGATTTCTAGAAGCTTCTAGTCATATGAGGATAGAGACAAATATAGAATTAAATAATAAAATTATTTATTTTTTGGAGAGGGATGACTTGGAAAACACTAATTAAATAAATCTTTAATTTATTTAATTAATTTGGATGAGGGAGGGAAAGTGGGAATTAATTAAATAAATATAATTTAATTAATTAATTGGCTAATGGGAGGATAAATGGGACGAAAATAGGATTAGAAGGGATTAGTTAAATAAATATGATTTATTTAACTAATTAAGTGATTAAAAGGGTATGTAAGGGTCCTAGGACAAAATGTGTCATAAGGTGTCTTAAGTGATGTGTCGACAAGGCGATGTCACAAGACATGTGTCAATTTTAGGTGTCTACATTTTGCCCCTGTTTGAGATGGTGTTGCGACTAAAAGAAGTAACATCATTTCAAAGAAGATAAAGTATGGATGGAATGGAAAGGATAACCCAACCACTTGAAAGAGTGACAAGGAATAATGGATGTAAGGATGGGATGATGTAAGGATAGGATGATGCCCCCTCGAGAGGATAGGCGAGTTGGAAGAACATGGGTAAGCTTTCAAAATGAATGAAACGATAAAGGATGGATAAGGAGATGGAGGATGCAAGATAAGGGATGGATGAAATAGATGAATGAGACATTATGATGCAATGAGGTGAGAAACCATATAGTTTGATATAGCACTAGACATTATGCACCAAGGTATAAAGACCAAGATGACGACGTGTCATGTGCACCCAGCATAATACAACCTTGTCTAGATGTATGAGGAAGGAAACTTCAAGCATTAAAGTCCAAGTGCCTAAAAAGTATGATATGTGTAGCATCCTTACTATGTCTAGTAAACTTGGTGATAATCACACAATTCAGAGGAAAAACCTAACTGAACAGTCCACTTGAACCTTTGGAAAGACCTTCATTGAATTATTGACCAGGGCTAGTAAGCTTGTGATGGTACTGGCATTGTATGTGCTTTCAAAGATTTAAGACTACCTAACTCATCCTAGTATAGTATTATACTTGGTAGAAAATCTCAAAAATGCATAACGGTAAAGAAAGTAATGTTGTCTCTATTGCTACGGGTACATACAATATAAGACTGCAACTAATTACTATCAAGAAATGAATGCTAAGGTTTAACTTGATACTGATAATCTAAACCTACACTCTACACTCCGGAGTACAACAAGTTGAAGAAAACTAGAATATCTTGTTAGACTTAGGGCACACAACTGAGAGGGGGGGTGAATCAGTTGTGTGAAACTTTCTCAAATCAAACACTTAAATCTTCTTTAGTGATTAGCAGAATATTAATCATGAACCATAATGCATTCAAATCAAAAGTAGAAACATTTCAACACATATAACACCAAGATTTTGACGTGGAAAACCCGGTTAAGGGAAAAACCACAGGGTGATTAACCTAAGAATGTATTCTTTGTTAGAAGAATAGAAAGAACAAAATGGCACATGCCAATTAGGTCTCACTGCCCAAGCACACTGCTCACAAGAGGCTCACTGCCTACAGGAGACACACTGTCTACAAAGAAATAAGTATCACCTCAATGAACTGGAGAATAGCATCTTCACTATGCTTGAGTCAGTTCCATTTAAGCCCAATACTTCTGCTCTGCCTTTCGCACTTCTCGCTACCACACACTCATCACCGCAAGACACACTTCAAAAAGACTTCACAATCCTTTATTTATACAAGGCATCGACTTAGGAACAATCATCTAAGTCGGCAAACACCTACAAGAACATCTGCAAGACGTGTAATACATCCGGTCAGCCAGTCTCAAGAAGAACACCAATATCTGGTGGTAATTCTTCAAATGCAAACTCTAACTTCAATGTAGACCACCAACATGAACTGGACATGATCCAACGATCATCATAACCTTCCTTGAATCACCAAGAACATCCGCACTTCATCATCCTACTGGAATTCTTCTCTCCTTCATCTGGAGCTTCAAGAACACAGTCTATCATCACTGTCATAAATGAATAGGCTCTTCCAAACCTTCAAACCATGAACCAATCTATTTGATACTTCACAGGGACGTCCTCAACACTCCCTCAAATCCGCAGAATGGGATGATGAAATTTTGGATCTCACCGGACCTATTTGTGACAATCTGTCACCTCTGAACACCTACCGGAACCGGTTCTACTTGAGCGACCATAACTTCTTCAGATCTTCATGCGGACCTCT
The DNA here is from genome assembly GCA_027924645.1 of Cunninghamia lanceolata. NCBI lineage: Eukaryota > Viridiplantae > Streptophyta > Pinopsida > Cupressales > Cupressaceae > Cunninghamia > Cunninghamia lanceolata. The sequence goes on along the minus strand of BSBN01000420.1, from coordinate 7,679,320 downwards.
GAAAACTTGACTGGAGCATCTCAAGACTTATATCTATAAACCCTTTAAACTGCATCCTCTGATCCTCAACCTATTGAGGACTTTTACCTTCTTGTCATCATTGTTCTTCATTGTTCCTGATTGAGACTAATTTTCTCAATATCCTCAGCACATAGCTCATCTGATCCTTCTCATTAATGCAACATAAGTATGTTGACATCAATGACAACACCGGTTAGGCCCATACTTGTAACAATCTCCCGCTTTGTCATTGATGGCAACATATGATGTGAAAAACCATCAAGACAAGGACTTCTCCTTGTTGTCACAACTCCCCCCTAATAGCAACAACTGTTCACATGTCTTCTCTTCCTTTATTGCTCCCCCTTTGATTAGCAACCACTTGTTTTTCACATGTCTTCTCTCCCCCTTTGACATCAATGACAAAGGGCACATACTTGCAATTTCACCACCTCAGACTCATACCTGCTGCTCCCCCTGAGTAGCAGCTCCCCAACATCAATAAGGATCATAAGATATGACTGTGATATCCACCAGATTGATGCATATCAGTGCATCCTAGATCATCACCAGAGGGGCAATAACCCCTAACTTTTCCCTGAGATACTCAAAAGAGTCCTTGGGAAGAGGTTTAGTAAAGATATCTGCAATCTGATCCTTGGAGGGCACATACTCCAATCTAACTTCATCTTTGTTCACTTGCTCTCTCAGAAAGTGAAACTTGATAGATATATGCTTAGTCTTAGAATGCAACACTGGATTCTTAGAAATACTTATTGCACTTGAATTATCACAGAAAATTGTGATAGGCTCCTCATATTCTACTTGAATATCTCTTAGCATTTGCTTCATCCACAAAACTTGAGTGCAACTACCTGCTGCTGCAATGTACTCTGCTTAAGTTGTAGACAGGGATATTGCCTCTTGTTTCTTGTTTAGCCAAGAAACCAATCTTTTTCCCAAAAAGAATACTCCTCCACTTGTACTCTTCCTATCATCCACATCTCCTACCCAATCTGCATCTGTATATGCATGAAAAGAAAAAATATGATCTCTAGGATACCACAGACCATACTCAACTATTCCTTTTAAGTACCTAAAAATTCTTTTGATTGCCATGACATGTGATTCTCTGGGATCAGCCTGGAATCTCACCACAAGACCAACAACCTGCATTATATCTGGTCTAGTTTGAGTGAGATACAATAATCCTCCAATCATTGATCTGTACTTTGTCTGATCTGCCTTAGGAGAGTCATCATCTTTGCTCAACTTAGATCTAGTTGCCATGGGAGTGTTCATTGGCTTTGAATCTTCCATTCCAAATTTCCTCAACAATTCTTTCACATATTTGGTCTAAGAAATAAAGATTCCTTTCTTTGTCTGAGTAATTTGCAAACCCAAGAAGAAATTCATTTCATCGAGCATTGACATCTCAAACTCACTTTTCATTTGATTTGCAAAGGTTTTACACATACTGTCTCTTCCTCCAAATATGATATCATCAACAAATACTTCAACAATCAAGATGTTTTCATGATCAATTTTGAAATATAGGTTACTGTTAGCAGTACCTTTGTTGAAACCAATCTTCAAAAGATGTTTGTCCAGTCTTTCATACCAGGCTTTAGGGGCTTGCTTTAGTCCATACAGTGCCTTCTTCAATTTGCAGACCATATCACCATGCTCAGATAATTGAAAACCATCCAGTTGTTCAATGTACACTTCTTCTTCTAAGTCACCATTCAAGAAGGCAGACTTGACATCCATCTGATACACCTTGACATCCTTGAAGGCAGCAAATGCAAGAAATAGTCTGACTGCTTCAATTCTTGCCACCAGAGCAAAGGTTTCTTCAAAATCAATCCCTTCTATTTGAGAGTAGCCTTTGCAGACTAATCTGGCTTTATTTCTGATTACTTCACCAACTTCATTTAGTTTGTTCCGAAAGACCCATTTGGTTCCAATCACATTCTTGTTTCTAGGTCTGGGAACAAGATCCCAAGTGTGATTTTTCTCAATTTGCATCAACTCTTCCTCCATTGCTTTGGTCCAGTTTTCATCATTGCAGGCTTCATTTATTGTCTTAGGTTCAATCTTTTAAATCAGAGAATATTCATCTGAATTTTGAGCAATTTTCCTTCTAGTTTGCACACCTTTGCTTTTGTCACCTATGATCTGATCTTCAGAGTGGTTCAGTCTTACATACCTTGGAACTTTGGGAGTTTCTTGCACTTCTGCTTCTTGATCAGGCTCATTCAGACCTATCTCTTCTTTCTGATTTACCGGATCAGTCTGAATCTGACTTTCAAGAGAGGATTGAGCTCCTTGAACCAAAACACCATTCTGATCATCTTCATCATACTCATAAAACCTTGAGGGTTTCTCTATTCCCTCATCAACCTTCACATTTGTACTTTCTATCATCTTTCTTAGTCTCTTGTTATAACACCGGTATGCTTTGCTTTGAGTAGAGTAACCCAAGAATATTCCTTCGTCACTTCTAGCATCAAACTTGCCTAAATCTTCATCTCTTTTGATGTAACACTTGCTACCAAATACTCTGAAATATCTTACAATAGGAGTAATGCCAAACCAAAGTTCATAAGGGGTCTTACCAGTATTGCTTCTGATTTGAACTCGATTAAAAGTATAGACTGCAGTGCTGACAGCTTCTCTCCAATAGATCTGAGGAACATTTGCTTCCATCATCATGGTCCTAGATGCTTTCTGGATGGTCTGGTTCTTTCTCTCCACTACTCCATTCTGCTATGGAGTCCTAGGAGCAGACAACTGTCTCTTGATTCCATGTTTCTCACAGAACTCTATGAACTCACCGGATGTGAATTCTCCACCTCTATCAGACCTCAAACACTTCAACTTTAATCCTATTTCATTCTCTACCATAGCCTTGAATATTTTGAATTTCTCAAGAGCTTCTGATTTATCCTTTAGAAAGGTTACCCACATCATCCGGGAATAGTCATCAATTAACAGCATGAAGTATCTATCACCTTGAATACTCCTGGTTCTTGCCGGACCACAAAGATTAGTGTGAACTAAGTCTAATAATCCGATAGAAGACAGTTCCTTGCTTTTGAATGTGACTCTGCTCAGCTTACCCAACTGACATTCTTTGCACAAGCTGTTAGTAGGTTTCACCAGTTTTGGAAGATCTCTTACAACCTGAGTATTGCTTATCTTGATGATATTATCAAAATTCACATGACACATTCTCCTATGCCATAACCAACTCTGATCAACTTGAACAAATAAACAACTTTTACCAGTACCAACTAAGTGGAAGATATTACCTTTAGCTTGAGCACCGGATGCAATCTCTGTTCCGGATCTTTCAAAGATTTTGCATTTTCCATCCTTGAATCAGAGATCATAGCCTTTGTCCACCAACTGTCCAACATTGAGAAGATTGTGCTTCAAACCTTCAACATACAGTACATTACCAGTTTTGTTTCTTCCATCAAAAGAAATAGTTCCTCTTCCTCTGATTCTACCAGCAGAATTATCACCAAACTTCACCACTCCTCCTTCATACCTTTCCAAGTCTATGAACGTATTTTTGTCACCTGTCATGTGGTGAGAGCAACCACTGTCAATGACCTAATCATTCTTTTCTTCAACTTGGGCAGCCAGAGCTCTTTCTACAACTTTATGATTGATAGATACGGAGGATATTGGTTCTTCTTCCTTGATGACAATAAACACCCATTCACTTCCGGATTTGTTTCCTGTCTCTAATTCATCATCTGTTACTCCTTCATTATCATTTTCTTCATGAACATAGTAACAATTCTTTTGGAACCTTGATCTGTTAGGATTTGGCTTTGAAAATCTTTCTAGACATCTTGAGGCAAAATGACCAATCTTATTGCAGTTAAAACACTTAAAAGGCAATTTTCCTTCATACTTACCGGATCCTCTTGGTAGTCTCTTTGCAATGAGGGCTTCAAGTTGAGCAATTTCTATTTCTTCTTCCAGGTCTTTTCTTGCTTTTTCATACCATGACAATTTCCTTTATGAGTTCTCTCCTGGATCAAATCCTTGTTTACCTTTCACAAAGGCACTAGCTTTGAATGCAGATTCAGTTTTGGGGGGATCATCTCCAAACTCGGTCATTTCAAAAGCAGCCAGTTTGCCAGCCAATTGATCTCTTGTGACAGTTGTATGGGCTCTGAATTCATCAATGGCAACAACCTTGATTTTGTAAGAGGTAGGAAGGGATCTGAGAATTTTACCAACAATCTCATTTTCATCCAAGACTCCACCAGAATTTCTAATTCCACAAACCAGCTCATTTACTCTTGGCATGAAAGTGGTAATATTTTCATCATCTCTCATCTTCAGTTTTTTAAATTTCCCTTTTAGACTCTATAACCTTGCACATTTAACATACTCATCTCCTTCATGCAAAAGTTCCAGTTTAATCCAGATCTCATAGGCAATTGGTAGGTCAATAACATTTGAGAGCTCTGAGTTAGTTAATGCGCTTAGAAGAGCCTCTTTGGTCCGCAGATTATTTTCAGCATCTGTGATTTCATTTAGGGTTGTCGAACCACCCTATGGAGGTACATACGCTTTTGTGACCATGGACCAGTACGCCATTCCCATACACTGCAAGTGACATTTCATGCAACCTTTCCAAAGAGCAAAGTTGGTTCCATCAAACTTCGAACTATCCTTCTTGTATGACGACATCCTGGATCTCCTCAAGCGGTTAAGCTCCTTTTAGAGGAACTTAGCTCTGATACCAATTGTTAGACTTAGGGCACACAACTGAGAGGGGGGGTGAATCAGTTGTGCAAAAATTTCTCAAATCAAACACTTAAATCTTCTTTAGTGATTAGCAGAATATTAATCATGAACCATAATGCATTCAAATCAAAAGCAGAAACATTTCAACACATATGACACCAAGATTTTGACGTGGAAAACCCGGTTAAGGGAAAAACCACGGGGTGATTAACCCAAGAATGTATTCTCTGTTAGAAGAATAGAAATAACAAAATGGTACATGCCAATTAGGGCTCACTGCCCGAGCACACTGCTCACAAGAGGCTCACTACCTACAGGAGACACACTGTCTACAAAGAAATAAGTATCACCTTGATGAACTAGAGAATAGCATCTTCACCATGCTTGAGTCAGTTCCATTTAAACCCAATACTTCTGCTCTACCTTTCACACTTCTCCTCGCTACCACACACTCATCACCGCAAGACACACTTCAAAAAGACTTCACAATCCTTTATTTATACAAGGCATCGACTTAGGAACAATCATCTAAGTCAGAAAACACCTACAAGAACATCCGCAAGACGTGTAATACATCTGGTCGGCCAGTCTCAAGAAGAACACCAATATCCGGTGGTAATTCTTCAAATGCAAACTCTAACTTCAATGCGGACCACCAACATGAACTGGACATGATCCAACAATCATCATAACCTTCCCTAAATCACCAAGAACATCCGCACTTCATCATCCTACTAGAATTCTTCTCTCCTTCATCCGGAGCTTCAAGAACACAGTCTGTCATCACTGTCACAAATGAATAGGCTCTTCTGGACCTTCAAACCACAAACCAATCTATTTGATACTTCATAGGGACGTCCTCAACACTCCCTCAAATCCGTAGAATGGGATGATGAAATTCTGGATCTCACCGGACCTATCTGTGACACTCTGTCACCTCTGAACACCTGCCAGAACTGGTTCTACTTGAGCGACCATAACTTCTTCAGATCTTCATGCGGACCTCTGAAAACTTGACTGGAGCATCTCAAGACTTATATCTATAAACCCTTTAAACCACATCCTCTGATCCTCAACCTATTGAGGACTTTTACCTTCTTGTCATCATTATTTTTCACTGTTCCTGATTGAGACTAATTTTCTCAATATCCTCAGCACACAGCTCATCTGATCCTTCTCATTAATGCAACATGAGTATGTTGACATCAATGACAACACGCTTAGGCCCATACTTGCAACATATCTCAAAGAATATAATTAATCACACACTTATAAAATAACTATTACAATAAAAGTAATCATAGAGGAAATGAAGTGAGGGATAGTTACCTTGAGTGGCCCTTGCTCAAGTGACTGTCTCCACTAATCTAACTCAAATCTAGCTTCTTAGATTGACACAATCATAATAATTTAAAATCATTCATTGCTCAGTCTTCACAATATCACATAAGATTCTACTATAATATCTTATTCATGAATTCAACATTGAATAATAAACATTGTTTGTGTAAAAAAAACTAAAAGATCTGATAACTATATTTGCAACTTGAATAACTTACAACCTTCAACAAACTTTACCTCAACCACCGAGCCATACATATAGGCATGGGGAAGTTTATTAAAACAAGTTCTCTCAACTAAAATCATAAATCACCACTCCCTATGTATCAGAGTGTGATAAATACTAATCAATCAATAACTAAAAAAGAAAGAAGAGTCTAAATGAAACTAAGACTCTTGTTGTAACAAAACTAGAATGTGGACCAGTTGAATCAGTCATGTTAGATTCCTGACTGCAACAAAATTCTTCTCCTTCAATCATCTTTATTTATTGTCATCATGATGCACAATCATCTTCATTAAGTGCCTCTATGCTATAGTTGTTGCTCTCAGTTTATTCTGGAACCTCCCCTGCTTTGTTGTCTGGGAACTCCTTTGGCTGCGGGCTGCACCTTGCAGTTGCTGCAGGCTACAGTCTATCTCCTCCAGCTACAAAGAGTTAGTTCACAAAACATGTACACAATACTAACAACCATAGCTAAGCACATATATCCATTACAATGCATACATATCCACACATAATCATGCAATATCCATCATATCATAACCATATTTCCATATACTTTAAATCAGGTTCAAGGTTGCATAATGAGCATAAAAGATAGCATAGTGTAGGAATATGTATAAGATAAATGTCTGAGAATGTCTATGAACTTGCATAAAAACATAAGAAAACTAGTGAATAATTGGACTCATCAATACCTTAGATGAAAAGGTATGCAAAAGGCTATTCCACCATACACAAGATAAGATACGAATATTAGTTGGAAAGATGAGGACTTTGATACAAATGCAAGATAAAATGATAACACACACAAGCATGCACAAATTATTCAAAAACAAACAAGGTATTGCCCCTATCAAGCTATAAACCGATGTTTGATTGATGATGATGATGATACTAGTGTTGTTGGTCATGCGAAGCAACACCAAGATTTGATTAATAAGGATAGTGTTGACATTGTGGGGAATAATATATCCCTAGATTAACACAAGTACATGGGAATAATATATCCCATTGATTATTGATTGATGTGGGAACGATATATCCCATTGCTGATTGATTGATGATTGGTTGATTGATTTGATTGATTGATTGATTGATTTGATTGGTTTACAATAAGGCTAGGATCAAGACCAAAGGACGTGATTGGATGATTTGGCTAGATTGATTAGCTAGATTGGTATGGATTAAGAATGACTTGAATTTGGAGTTATTGCTTAGATTTTGTTATATATTTGATTTTTTTGTATTTTTGAGATTTTATTTATTTTTTATATTTTTGGGATTTTTTTTGTGTTTTTTGAATGTTTTGGGATGACATTGGATTACAAATTGGATAGCCTTTGCACTAGATACCAATGACAAGGGAAAACCAAGTCTAGATGCAAGGATGAAGGTGGGATTGGATAGATGCATAAAAGGATAGGCAATAGTAAATGGGATGCAAAACTCATCCTAGATGGATGGATAAAAGGATGGGCAATAGTATATAGGATGGAATACTCATGATAAAGGGATGTATAAAAGGATAGACAATATTAAATAGGATGGAAGAATCATGATAGAGGGATGGATAAAATGATAGACAATAGTAAATAGGATGGAAGACTCGTGATAGAGGAATGGATAAAATGATGAGTGATAGTAGATAAAATGGAATGGATTGGAGGTTTAAGATATGATCTCCAAAGACTATGTCACATAAGAATAACATGCCCCATTCTAGGTGTAAATGCTTATGATTTTGCATGACAAAGCTTGTGACAATAGGATGATAGGAGTGGTTGGAAAGTATATGTTATATCAAGGGATATCCAAAGCATTTGTCAACATTTTGCCCATATGTCTTTATCAAGATCAAAAGGAGGAAGGCAAGATAGATAGTGTAATGGGATATGTATGTGGGTATAGTGGATAAGGATGGTAGGATGAGATGGAAAATGATAGGATGTGAAATAATAGGTTGGATGAGACAACGTACCCCCAAGTGTAAGACACATAGATAATCAACCTACACATGATGCGTGTTTGCTAGGTTTTCATCATGGTACTTATCCAAGGCGCCACCAAGGTGGTTTTAACCATTGGACAAAGGGATTTCTCTTATTTTGATTTTTTGTCTTTTTTTTCTCTTTTATGGGATATTTTGATGGGATAGGTGGATATGGATCAGAGGGACTTAAGCGTCTAGTTCCATGAAGGGTGATAGTCCCTTTAGAGATTGATGTCACACATGGACCATGGAAAATGTCATTATGCTCATGGATGTTGGTAGGGGTTTGAATGAGAGGGAGAGGGAGTACGTAGATAATAGATTATGAAAGGTTTATGCAAGGATGGATGCGGGATAGTGGATTATGTATGGAAGGATAGTGGATTATGATGTGGATTATGGAGGGTTTATGCAAGGATGGATGCGGGATAGTGGATTATGTATGTAAGGATAGTGGATTATGATGTGGATTATGGAGGGTTTATGCAAAAGCATGGACCATAGGGATATGATGGGTGAAATATGTGGGATAGTAGATGAGAGATGGGGGGATGGAGGTATTTGGGAATGTTGTGGAATGGAAGGGAACCAAGACCAATGATTGCACACACCATGATAAACATTGAAGCTTTTGATTTGGAGGAGGTGTAGGGAGAAATGGAGATGTTTGCTTAGGGCATGATCGATGTAGGAATTTAGGGACCTACATGGACTTAGGATGTTTATGCTTTGTGCATTGGGATTTTTGGATGGAGTGAGATTTTTGGGATTGTTGGGATGTGGATGTTGCATTTGACTTAAGTTCTTTTTGCTTAGGGACCCAAACCATTTTAGTTTTGGACTTTTCATGTGGAGGTGAGAGATTGGATAGCCTTTTGGATACATTTTGTTTTGACTCTTTGCATTGGTGCCCTAAGGTATGAAGATCTTTAGGATTTTTTGCTTTATGAAAGGAGGCATCCAATTTTTTATTTTTGAATCCCATGGACTTGGTAGAAGCTTCATGTTTGGTCAACGAGTGCATTTGTTGATCATGATTAGGAATGTTAGGGAATTTATGGATGGGGGGATTAAAAGTGGATTTGCGGATAAAGGGAGTGAGGAATTTGAGGATGGGTATATTAGGAGTTGGGAGAAGTGGTGGTAGAGTGGATGGAGGGATAGGGATGTTAGGATTTGGAAGGAGTGGCGGTATAGTGGATTTGAGGATGGGGATATTAGGTGTTGGAAGAAGTCGAGGTAGAGTGGATGGAGGAAGATGTATGGTCACATTCTTTTGGGATTTGTATGACAATGGAGGAGGGGTGGAAACATATGTTTTGGAGGTATGATGTGATTTGTGATGGCAAGGGGTGGATTTAAGAGGCATGGAGGAAGTACCAACATCTTTAGATTGTTTTCCTTGGGGTATATATCCTAGGCCATATGATCGTGGAGGGACTTTGATATGGATGGGCCTAAAACACCTTGTTCATGAAGGCCTAAGACTTTACCTTAATAATTCATTTTTTGGAGTATGCGATGGACAATGGGACTGTGGGTATTTTGGATACTAGACATAAGATCATTATTTAATGAAGAGGATGATGTGGTGGATAGTGGTTGTTGCTTTCCTAAGGAAGAACATTCATGAATGAAGGTGGTAAGACCAAGGGGATGGGATGATGGATTTGTAATATGGTCGATAGTGGATGACAAAGGATCAATAGGATCTTGATTATAATTATGCTCATTAAGATACAAGCTATTTGTTTGATCATCTATGTTTACTTGGGAGCCAAGTGTCTCGTCAAGGGAAGTGGATGTCTGTAGATCATGGATATGGCTAGATGGAAGATGGATAGGAGTAGTTTGGATATCTTGCATGGATAGTTATGGGATTATGGATAGGTGGAGTGATAATCTCTCGATCATGGATAGGCTCTTCATCATATATAATTTATCTTGATCATAAAGAAGATATAGGTTATGGATAGGCTGAACTTGGATTGCTTGCTCATGGTTAGGAACTTGATCATGGATAATATCTTCATCATAGAAATATATAGGTTATAGATGGGTTGAATGGAGGTGCTTTGATCTTGATTTGGATAAAGGGTTGATGCTTCCACATGCTTTAGATTATACTCTTAACATAGCTCTTGGTTTTGGATGTAAGTGAAAGTGGGAGACTCTTTGATGGAATTGATAGGCTCTTGATAATCAACAATATGGCTATATGATAAATCTTGACTTGGACTCATGGTAAGGGGTTCTTCAAGACGCTTGATGGGTTGTGGACTACATGATGGGATTAGAGGAATGGGCATGGTGTTTGAAGGCTATTTGATAGGTTCAAGGATAGGAATTTAATGACATGGAGATAGTTTATTCCTTGCTAATAGCCATTGAATCACATCATTCATAAGTGTATGGGTGGATGGACAATATAATGGATGGATAATAAGGGTGGAAGTTGTAGGCTTATGATTGGGATTAGGTGGAGGGATAATAGTATTGGACATATTAGAATTTGGATTGGATGGAGGGATAATGGGATTGGATGGATTGGGATTTGGACTAGATGGAGGGATAATGGGATTGGATCGAGTGGGTTTATGATTAGGATTTGATGGAGGGATAATGGGATTGGATGGATTGGGATTAGGATTAGATGGAGGGATAATGGGATTGGATGGACTGGGATTTAGGCTAGATGGGGGGATAGTTGGATTAGATGGATTAGGATTAGGATTACATGGAGGGATAATGGGATTGGACATATTAGGATTTGGATTAGGATCATCTGGCACAATCTTACCACAATTTATGAGGTTTTTGATCAATCTCTTAAATATTACATGCAAGTGTATGGCCCTTAATCTGATGGTATGCACAATATTTATTTTCATTGTACCAATAGGGTTTAATGACATTTGGATCATATTGTTGTATCTTTAGACTTAGTTCAATCAATTTTGTTTGGACCAATTTTTGTAACAATTTTTGTAGTTTTATCTCCAAGTGATCCTTTGGTTGAGGGTTGGAGGAACATGGCGAGGAAGGGATTAAAGGGGTTGATGGATTACTAGATTGATGAAACAATGAATTAGGAGTGGGATTACATGGTGGTGTTGATATAGGACTAATATTCTCTTAGATAGGCATATGATTAGATGATGATGGAGAGTACCAATAGGATGCATAAGCTAGAGTGGATTTCCCCTTGTCAAAGGTAGCATGAGGACTTAAGGACACTTGATCTTGGTGCAAAGGGTAACTTGGACTTGCATGTTCTTGTTGTGAAGGAACTTGATAGTCTTGTAAATGGATTTGGGGGTGAGGTGAAATATTGGGATAAGTAGTTGGATGTTCTTGGGGTATGGATTGATATGGATATTGGTTAATATTGGAATAAGTGGGATACGGTGATGTAGAACTAACATGATATGTGGATGGATTGGGTTGGTATGAAGTTGAGGGGGATGACTCATAGGATTGAAGTGGAATGTGTTGAGGTTGTATGGATGAAGGTGTAGTGGGTGATGTGTTAAATGAAGGTTGTGGTTGTGGTTTTTGAATGGATAGGGGTTGTGTTTGTTGTAGTATGGTTTGGAATTGTTGGAAAAGGGCTTGTTGTTGGGCTAGGAATTGTTGTTGTAGTTGAATTTGTTGGTCTAGGGGATGTTGGAGTTGTTGGGATTGTTGGTGTTGTGGTGGGGTTGTGACTTGTTCCTTTTAATATATCATCCTAAGTTCATCAAACATTTTCTGAACACCATAACGATCATCCTCTAGGTTCTTGTTTTCTAATGTTGGAATGGTTTTATACATATGTTTAAGTCTTTGTATTTTGGCTTGTTCCTAAAAATATGCATCATGATCTACAAGGTGCTCATCATCATTAGAGCTAGAAGGAGGGCTTCCTAGAATGGTGATTTTGGGTTTTGGATTTGTCCTAGGCTTGTTAATGATCACAACCATTTTGACGAATGATGGATCAGATGGAGCTCTAAAATGGGATTATGATTAGGATGATGAACTTGATTAGATTGGGACTAGAATGATTATGTGGAGTGATTAGGCTATGAGGTGGATGAAATTGATTGGATTATGAATATATTGGTGATGAGTGATTAGGATATGAGATGGATGAAATTAATTGGATTATGAATAGATTGGGATTGATTAGATTATGATTGAAGGCTCATAATGATTCTAGATGAGGTGGATAAGAGAGGTGAATAAGATGACTAGGATGGACTAGTTAGATATTTAAGGTGATGAGGATGGATAATGAGGATGACTTGGATGGTTAGGAATGATGGGATTGGATGATTAGGTGGATGACAAGGATAATGAAGGATGGGGTGATTGGATGAGGATTAGAAGGACTTGGATTAGATTGGATGATGATTATGATGATGTGGATACGACAAGTAGGATGATTAGGGATAATGAGATGGATAACAAGGATGATTAAGATCACTAGGATGGATGATTAAGGTTTGGATTATGATAAAGGTGACTTGGCTTAGGATGGTAGTGATGACAAGGATAATTAGGGTGATGTGGAATGTGTTTATCTTGATAGCTTGACTTAGGCAATTTGCAAACACAATATTCCACATGTACATGCATAGTTTTCACACACAAGACACAATGGCAAGTTTGACTTTTCAAAATTGATTGTTTGAATTTATGAAGACACCTGAAGACACCTCAACAAGCCTAATATTAGACAAATGGGTGTGGCCAAGAGGTCTTAAGCTAGGATGAACAAGTTGTCTAAGGATGTCCCCAATATACACAAGGCATGGGGGCCCAATTTGTAAGGATTAAGGTGCCATAAACCTTGTAAATCATATGTAATTTATTCCTATTATTGTTTGTAAATCACCCATAAGGGATTCAAGGTTTCACTAGCAACAATCTTGTTTCAGTTGCATGTTTATATCTGATTCCCGATGCTAAGTTGTCTGCGACAAGGGTTTGTAGGGGTTTTTTATCATTGTAAATCTAGATCATTTGTCATTAGGTCACAGATATGATGATCAATATTATGTCAGTTCTCTTGCCCTAGAGGCAACCCCCTTTTATAAGATATTTGTACTACATTTTTATCAGAGTTGAGAGTTACAGGCGCCACTGGATTGAAGACTGAAAAAGAAGAGGAAGTGTATGTATTGTAATCTCATTTTGAAAATAATACAACTTGGAGCCTCTTTTCTTGGTGGAGTTTTTTACTCGAAAAGAGTTTTCTCCATGTTACATAATGTGTTGTGTTTAGTTCTTAATGCATGTTATTTCTGTGTAGTGGGTTTTATTTTTGTTGCAATCTCCATTGATTCTACATTGTTTAGAGGACATAAATAAGGTTTGAATCATATTTCTATTATGTGGTTTGCACCTTCATTTCTAACACAATTTCATGAAATGAAAGTGAAATAACGCCACACAACTGGGAGAAAGGGGTAACCCACCCTTCACTGTCACTTCCCTAAGGTATAAAGTTCTTGGGGGCTTAGCCTGAATGACAAGATTCCAACTTCCAAGAGGTGTGTCTTTAGATTCACTCCTCACTTTTTATACTCCATCGGAACACTAGAGTTGAGGTCATCCCTTAGAGTGGTGTGTCTCCAAGAAGGCCTCCTAAGAGGGGTGAAAAAAGCAAATCAAGTGGTTTTTTTGATCTCCAAGATCACCTTGCGGTGCTAGGAGAGAGCACACACACACACTTGACTCATACTCACAATGTTAATTTACCCTTAGAAATTGAAATGTGTGTGTGAAGATGAATGAAATAAATGATGTTTTTGATTCCCAAGATCACATGAAGTGCAAGGGAAAAGCATACACACCCTAAATCACACTCAAATCCACCAATCAAAGCAAGCACAAATTCATTTTATGTCCAAGCCCAAATGTGATGATGGAAACACATGTTCATTTTAAGCCCAAATCTAAATATGATGTTGCAGACAAGTGTTCTTTTTAAGCCCAAGTTGAAATGCAAGAGTTAGATTGAGTGCACCTTGAAATATAAGCAATCCACTTGATAATAGGTTTGGATAATGATCTTTGACAAGCGAACCTACAAACAAAAATTAGCTCAAAAAAGGATAAATCTACAAAGAAACCATAAATAATTGTCAAGATATAGAAGATTAGATGTCACCAACAGATTCCTTATGACTTTCTATACAATTTTAAAAAAAATTCATCAAGTTTTGTGAAAGTTATGAGGGTTTGAAGTTTAAAGGGCTATTTCAAAACCATAAGCGTGGATCTAGCAACCAAAAGTGCATCATTATAGACCATAGGCATGGGTCTGCATACCAAAGGTGCGGATTTAGAATCAGGGCACCAAGATGCCCTAAAATGTAACACAGGCACAAATCTATGAACCAAAAGCGCATTGTTAGCAACCAAAGACACGTATTTAAAGGGTTTGTAGATATATGTCTTAAGATGATCCAGTAAAGATTTGAGAGGTCTGCATGAAGATCTAAAGGAGTTATGGGCACTTGAGTAAAATCAGTTTTGGCAGTTGTTCAAAGGTGACAGAGTGTCACAAATAGGTCTAGTGAGATCCGGAAATGAAATATCTTGTTCTGTAGATTTGGTGGAGTGTTTAGGATGTCAATGTGAATTAACAACTCAATTGGTTTGTTGTCTGGAGGTAAGCAAGCATCTATTCCAGTATGATAGTGATGACATACTGTGTTCTTGAAGTTTCAGATGAAGGAGAGAATGATTTCAGTAAGTAGAAGTAATGTGGATGTTCTTGGTGATTCAAGAAAGCTTGTTGAGATCTTTAGATTGTGTCTAGTTTGTGTTGATGGTCCGCATTGAAGATTGAGCTCGTAATTGATGAATTACTTCCAGATGATGTTCTTCCTAAGTTTGGCCGACCGGATGAATTACACATCCTGCAGATGATCTTGAAGATGTTCTGTGAAGCATGGTGTGTTTCCAAAAGAAGATTGAAGTCCCAGATCTATGTGGCCGACAGTGTGTTGATCTGCATGAAGTCCTTTTGTAATTAGTCATGTTGTGTTTATGTATTTTCTCTGTAATGTATGCCGACTTGATGATTATCCCTAAGTCGATGTCTTGTATAAATAAGGAGTTGTAAAGTCATTTCAAAGACATCTTGTGGAGATGAGGGTGTGGTAGAAAGGAGTAGAGTGAAAGGCAGAGCAGAAGTATTGAGCTTAAATGGAACTAACTCAAGCATGGTAAAGATGCTATTCTTCAGTTCAAGTATGTAATACTTATTATTCTGTAGACAGTGTGTCTCCTGTAGGTAGTGGGCCTCTTGTGAGCAGTGTGCTCGGGCAGTGAGCCCTAATTGGCATGTGCCATTTTGTTCTTTCTATTCTTTTAACAAAGAATACAATCTTGGGTTAGTCACCCCGTGGTTTTTCCCTTAACCAGGTTTTCCACATCAAAATCTTGGTGTCTTAAGTGTTAATGTGTTTCTGCTCTTGATTTAATGCATTATGTTTCCATGATTGATTTATTATTATGCTGCTGAATTATAGAGAGGATTTAAGTGATTAATTGGAAGAAAGTTTTGAAGAACTGATTCACCCCCCCTCTCAGTCGTCTATCTTGAATCTAACACCAAAGGCATGGATTTAGAATTAGGCCACCAAGATGCCCTAAAATGTAACACATACGCACATTTATGAACCAAAATTGTATCATTACAGACCATAGGCATGGATTTGCATACCAAAGGTGCTAAAGCAGAAAATAGGGTTACAAAATCAACACACAGGTGCAGATTGACAATCGAAAGCATGGATCTGCAACCTGCAAGGCAAAATGACAAAACTTCTCCCAAAAAGGGGTTAAATCAAGGACATGGGTCCCACTGAGCATGCCAAAAATGTATGCAAAAAAATGGATCAAAGGTATAAAGAAGATAAATGCAATATACTTGATACCTTCACCTTCAAACCAAGTCCTCCACACTTGATAGAACGAAGTAGATGCACCCTTATCTACTAGCTATGTTTTCTATGATATGATGGATAGAATGAGATGTTGATTCCTCATGATTTCTATAGCATAATGATAGTATGAAGATGATGGATATGAGGTCCTAGAATGATTTGGACAGCATGATGTTGTATGAGGATATGATGTCAAATGGCTTGGGTGAGGCTTCATTTCTAGGAGATGAGGGATAGGAATGGATGGCTAGGATTAGGTTAGTGATGCATGGCTAGGATTAAGTGAGACATAGAGTTGTAGTTATGTGACAAGTGTCTCATGAGGGTTGAATGAGAGGAATAAAGTCAAGAGGTTTATGTGTAATAAGGATTTCTAGAAGCATCTAGTCATGTGAGGATAGAGACAAATATGGAATTAAATAATAAAATTATTTAATTTTTTGAGAGGGATGACCTGGAAAATATTAATTAAATAAATCTTTAATTTATTTAATTAATTTAGACGAGGGAGGAAAAGTGGGAATTAATTAAATAAATATAATTTATTTGATTAATTGGCTAATGGGAGGATAAATGAGATGAAAATGGGATTAGAAGGGATTAGTTAAATAAATATGATTTATTTAACTAATTAGGTGATGAAAGGGGGTATGTAAGGGTCTTAGGACAAAATGTGTCATAAGGTGGCTTAAGTGATGTGTCGACAAGGTGATGTCACAAGAGATGTGTCAATTTTAGGTGTCTACAGGTTGTAGACAGGGATCCATGCAACATTGCTACATTTGAAGGAATCACCTGCAACGATAGGGGCAAAGTTGTGATTGTTTCTTTGCAAAGCAAAGAGATCTCTAGAGTTATGAGCCCCTTTGTTGCCAATCTCAGGTGCCTCAACAACCTCTACTTGCACTACAATAAGTTAAGTAGAGAGATACCTAAGGGAATTTTAAAGCTTACAGATTTTGTTGATCTTTATATTGATATCAACATGTTGTATGACACCATTCCTCTAGAACTTACTTCAATGTCCAACCTACAAGATTTAGAAAACCTCTTTCTCTTACTCTTTATTTTATTTTCTATTGATGGTGTTTCGATGAAATGGTATTTATCTTTTTGTACCCAAAGTGTGACTCAAACTTGTGTTAGCATTTTTTATCTCCCTACAAGTTTTGTTGATGAAATGCATTTGTATTTTTTAAATTCCTTTAATGAGATCTATTTGTGCTATAGCTTTACATCTATGCTGCAACCAATTGAATAGTTAGATACCCAAGTTGGGAAATTTCAAGAAGCTTACCATCCTTGCATTGTAAAATAATCAATTAATGAGGGGCATTCTATCTTTGTTTGGGATGTTGAGTTCACTCATTAGGTTGGATCTCAGCACAAATTATTTGAGTGGAGTTATTCCCCAAGTTCTTGTAAATCTTAAGGAGCTCATAGCTTTGGACTTGTGTAATACTAATATTTCTAGCTCTTTACCTTAGGGTAGGATTTTAAAGCCTACATTTTTCCTATAATTTGCTTTGTAAAGTTTTTAAATTACATATTATGAACTTTAGAGTGCAATTCTAGTATTTTTTTGACTGTGTTAATTTTTTTCCTTTTCTTTCTTGCCTTTCATAGTAAATTGTGGCAACCTTGTAGTATAGAATAACACTAGGTTTCATTTGTGCTTAAGATTTTCTTTATTCAGACACTTGATGAACCAATATGCTTATGCTTCTATAGAATTTATTGCATGTTTGTAGTTTGTAGTGAGATTCAAGGATGTTGTTGTGCAAATTTTTATTTAAAAGAGTGGAAATGTAGGACATTAATAGATGCTTTTCTATATATCATAAATTTGAGGAAAATTATTTTGTATTTACTCTTTTTTAGGTTTAGATTGTGTTTGATTTGGCCAATAAGCCATTATTATGTGAACTTTCTTGATAATTGCCAAATTCTTGTAGTTCTTTTGGTGATCATTTTCGTCATCATCCAAAAATTAAAAGAAAGTGTTAAATCTTATACACAAAACTACTAAATAATTTGGCCGATCAATTCTCCAAGCTCTCTAGATTCAATATGTACCTTTTGGGTTTGAAAATTTATACAACTTTAGGGAATCCTTTTCAATTATGCATTACATTTATGGAGGGTTCTGCACGTGATGATCAATATGGCATATTATAGTTTTATAATAAGGATGATTTTCTATTTATACATTATGCATCTAAAATTGTCATTTTGTGCTACAAATTGATGCAACTAGCTCTTGTTGTGTTCTTCATAATAATGTATGTTCACAATTACAAAAATATCAGTTTGCTATGGGGATTTTCTATTTTCATTTTAGTGATTGTATGGGGCACACCCTTTATAATGGGATTCAAATATTTATTTTTTATTGTTTGTTCTTATTTAACGATGTGATTTACATTAGGATTTAGTATGAAGATATTTTGCTATCTATTTATATGTTTGGTTTGCAATTTATTTATGAATGGAAATATGCAATTTCACCATATATTATTAAGTTTGTTGTACTCTTGAAAAAATTTAATATTTATTATCTCTTATGCAAGCCAATTAACTTGATCATTTTCCTAAGGGTCACAATACGCTAATTAAATTCTATCACCAATTAATAGAAGTTTAATATTATTGTGTTTTGCCAATGTTTTTTATCGTCATTCTTAAATTTTGGATGATATGTTGTTTGAATTCCAATTCAAATCATAACATGATAAATTATGATTTAATCATGTGTTAACATTGCATTTGGACTTGTATTAGGGAAAAATCAGAGCTATTAATCACACACAACAATCATTAAACCCTAACAACACAACGGAGTACAAGATAGAAATATAAATCTAAATGACAAAACAAACCAAAAACAAATATCTACGCTAAGCTTGGCTCTCCTCCATTGCTCTTCTCAATCTTGCATACGAATGCATAATATCGAAGGATGAATGTTGATTGCTCACTATTTCAGCAGCATAACATTAGGAAGAAGATGAATGAGAATGGAGATCCTAGAGGAAATTCGACAACATGAGGCTACTTGCAAAATGGATCCCCCAAATGGCTTGGGTGAGGGTTGATTTATAGGAAATGAGTGACTTGAATTGATGGCTAGGATTGAAAGTTGATTTGAATGATGTGGATGACTGAGATTGAATAGGATTTCCCACTCCACAAGGAGTTGTAGTCATTTGACAAGTGTGTGAATAGGAATAGGGTTGGCCTAATTTAAATAAATATTATTTAAATTAGTTGGTCATGTGAAGGCATTAAATGAAAAATGTAGTACATGACATGTGTTGGAATGAGGTGAAAGGTGAGGACTAATTCAAATATTTTATTTGAATTAGTTGGAAAATGGAGAGGGAAATTAATTAAATAAATATGATTTATTTAATTAATTGGCTAGTGGGATAAATTGGATTAGGAATGGGATTAGGATAAAATGTCATATGATGTCTCTAGTAATATATCGACAAGGTGATGTTGCAAGACATGGACAATTTTAAGTGTCTACAGGACTCATAATGGTGTTGCATGATTTTATGTCAAAGATTGTTCTTAATGAAGGCAATAACTTGCATATAAAAAGGATGTTTATATGTATTCCATGCTCAAAACTACTATTTTGTACTGCAAGTTAATGCAGTTACCTCCTATTGTGTCCTTCCTACTAGTATAATTGCAATTATAATAAATATTAGTTTTCTATGTAGATCTTGTTTCTAGGAGTGTTTATCTTAGTTATGGAACTATGTTGGCCTCCAAGTCATTGAGCATGTTCATATTTTTGTGTTTGATTAGTATTTACATGTTGGAAACTGAAATTGAGCTAATAATATTATCACCTAGAAACTCAAAAGGTTTAGTGATAAATGAGAAATCTAACATTGAAGTGTTATAATTATCTCTAAAATAGTTTAGTAGCCATGACACGTGTTCCTTAAAAATATCAAAGACTTCATTATCTAGTGTAGACAAACTTATGTTCCATCTAATTTAAACTATAGAAGTAATGCATTAAATGATTCATTGTGGGCTTAAAAAAATTTCATATTAAATAGCAATATATAACCGTGAATGTGATGTGTTCAATATATTGCCCCTAACTAATTAGAATACATGGGTTGGGGCCATTCTATACATATACTCACATCACATGGTGATTTTTTAGTTAAATTTAGGATCTCAACATATAAGAAATGATAGATCCAAGTATTAAAACCCTACTTCCATTGATTGGTAAACAATTGCATTTATATAGTACAATAACAAATACAGGTTTGGATTTTACTTGATGAGTCCAATGATCATTTTTATAATCATTGCTATGCCTTGTTCTTTTTTATATATTTCCATACATTTTTGAGAGTAAAAGGAAGATAATCATCCCAACGCCATGACTATAAAAATAAGATACTAATAGGTGAAAGACTGACAAAGATTAGATTTCAAGGCCCATTCAGATGCATCCTTTGTATGTAGGTAGAAGAAACCAATGATCATCTCTTATTGAAATGCCCTTTTGCCACTAGATGCTAGAATTGGTTGTGTGATAGATTAAGATGGAATACTCCCCAAGCATATTCTCTACTACAATTATTAAAATAATGGCTCGTCCCCAAAACTAAAGCCATATTCTCTAGCTTATGGATGACCAACCCATCACTAGTTATATGGAACATATGAAAAGAATAGAATTGGAGAAATTTTAAAGACTCGGATCTAAACTAGAACACCTTCCTTTCTAAACTAAAAGAAACTAGATTTGAAGTATTCATGAGGCACACCACTATAAAAGTATAAAGGAAGTGTATGTTCACAACTTGGGATGGGGAAGATGTTGAGAGTGTGGAATAAGCTATACCTCTCCCCCATTCATGGGATCTTAGGGTTAAATTATCGACCAGTTAATAGAGCTAAAATCATATGGATCACACCTCTAGAGGGAGAACTCAAACTAAACTTTGATGGTGCCTCTAGAGGCAATTCATGGATATCAAGAGTGATTGTGTCAAAACATGATTGTGAAATAATATATTGAGGAGCACTATAGGTTGACAATCCAGTCTGAACATCATGAGGAAGGAGCTGAGAAGGTAGAAAAGTACATTAATGGTTTGAAGGAATCTATTTAAGAATAATTGGTCATGTGGAATATTCAAACAATAAAATAAGATTATCAGTTGGCCCTCACCATAGAAAGGAAACTAAATCAAAGGTTGGAAGAGAGCCAAACTAATAGAAGGAGAAAGAGGAGAGAGCCCAAAGTGGCAGGATAAGATGTGGTGACAAAGGAGCATATCCAAGGGGTCAAGGGAGAGGTAGCCCATACTGTAATGAAGGAAGGTGCTGAAATACCCGTGTAGAGATAAAGAAGACGGTGAATCTCACCACAATGAGCAAAGAGATGATAGCAGTACCCACCGTAGAGGTAAATATGTTGGTAAAATCTACCAAACGGATGAGGAAGGCAACAATGTACACTACATAGATGGATATTAGTAGGGTGGAGGATATGAGAGGAATGAGAGAAGATATTTCAGAGGAACATGTTTTAAGTGTGGTGAAGGACATAGAGAATTTGAGTGCTAAGGAAAGAGGGCAGAAGGTAGCACAAGTACTGCATTCATGGACGAGGTCACCTAGTGCAAAGGGGAATCAAGAGCATGGAGAATCACTTATCTTAAGAAGAGCATTGAGGTGTGATAGTAGAAGACAACCAACATAGAGGAAGAGTTTATTTAAGAATATATGTAAGGCAAGAGGAAAATAGTGTAATGTTGTTATGGATAGTGACAATAGAGACAACTTAGTATCTGAAGAGATGGTTGACAAGCTAGGGTTGCAGAGGTTAAAGCATTCACACCCATATAGGATTGGTTGGTTGTAGCAGGGAGATAAAATATATGTGGAGGAATAATGCTTGATGAGATTCAAGATAGAAGTGTACTATGATGAGGTGCTGTTTAATAATACGCCAATGGATGTTTCATTTATTGTTGTGAAGACCTTGGCAATTTGATAGAAGTCTTGTGTATGATGGGAGAGCTAACACATACACACTTTGGAAGGATGGCAAGAAACACTGATTGATGCTATTGAATGAGACTAAGTAGTAGTTTTGTAGCAATGTTCAAGTTTGCATTAGGTATAAGCATTATGCATTAATTCCAAGGATTCGTGGCACCGCAAGCCTATCAAACAGTACCACAACTACAAAGGAGATACTACAAAAGATGGAATGCAAGAGTAGAGGTCACCAAAGGGAAGTCATATAGAGGACAAGGTAGATGATGGATAGGATGAGGAGTTGTACCGAGGAATATGCGATGGTGGGAGGCGTAGAAGGAAGCAATATAGAAGGGTATGCAACAACAAAGAACCAACCATATAAGGTGGATGACAGATGTACGAAATAGGTTGATGAAGATAGAAAAGGCACGATGATTGTGAATGAATGTAGGCTAAGAGGAAATAACATAGAATATGATTGGTGGAACAGAGTACCACAACCATAAAAGAGGAAACTTGAAGGAATATTAGGCGGTGAAGAGGAAGCTAGCGAGTAGGATAGATCACTTGAGGCATATCTAAAGACATGGAAGGAAAGTGTTGAAGAAATATTGAGATGGAACTTATACGTAGGGGAAGACCATCTTGAAAAATGAGGGAATCATTATTTTTATTAACCCCAAGTGTCTGATGCAGGAGCATCCCTGGGTGTCAAGGCAATATTACATCACCCAAAATATTTTCTTTCAGTTTGAGTTAAGATTTTTTTTTCTATTATTATAATTAAGAAATCACTATTATCCCTTGTTTCTTTTGAATATAAGCCTTTCTCATTAGGTTTCAATCCTAGCTCCAAAGAAAGCATTTTCTTCAACTTACCTATCAAAGAAGGAGAATAGGCAAAATAATAAGTCGTCTCTTAAACTTCCCAAAAGAGATTTCAATTCAGAACTTAGAAGGCACCTACTTTTAGCAAGTAGTCTTTGTGCCAACATTTTATGGTATGCCAATCTTAAGCCTCTGGAGGATCCAAGAGAGAGGCATATCCTAATCTCACCAAGTAGTTTCTACTCTTAGAACATTTCCAAAATAACTCATCCTCCAAGTTGTTGATTCTAATTTTGAATGAGTAAAAAGAGACTCAATTTGGCTTAGGGGGCTTCGATTGTAGATAAATATCTCCATCTATATTGTTTAACCTCTTCCACCTAGTATGTTTCCACATAATCTGCCACTCTAGTTCCCTAATTGTTTTCCACTTGACTTGACAAATATCAGATAAATCCACTCCCTCTTGCAACAACATGTGTCCATTCCATGAATCATCCCTAAATTTAACTTCCCTTCCATTCTTTATTGACCAAGAGATGATTGATAATGATATACCCACACTTGATGATTAAGTCTCAAATATGTGATCTTGAGGAGGCATTATGTGTAGTAAAAATCATGTCAATTTACATGGAGTTTAGATATATTTCTTTCTTATTAGTTGGCTTTAGGTTGACTCGGGAAATGAAAACATGTTCCAAGCGAATTTCTCCCCCAAGGCTAGATTTTGAAGAGAAAGCTTTCTTATGCCTACCCCACTACTTGCTTGTGGGAGGCATACTTTTTCTCAGACTATGAGTAAGGATTGTTTCTTATCTTCTGCTCCCTGCCAAATGAAATCCTTCATGATCTTGTTGATTGAGTCAATTATGAGCTTTGTGGGGTTATAAAACTAAGAATAGATATATCGGGAGGGTTGATAGTATTGATTTAATCATGGCTATCTTGCCAACACAGGTGCCATTTTCCTCTGCACTATGCTCGCCTAGCTTTGAATGCATCAACCAAGGAGCTCCATAATGAAGATTTGCACACCCTTGCAAACATGGGCACCCCAAGACACTTGCTAGGAAACTTCCCAATTTTGAACATGAGAATTTTAGCTACCCTTTGTTGTATTCAAGGATGGGAGTTAAAGAATAAGATTTATGACTTTTGCTCATTAGTTATTTGACCCAATACCCACAAATAAGAGGAAAGAATATCTCTAATTGAGATGGCTTTAGACATGTTGGCTTCTCCAAACAAGATCATCATCAATAGACTGTAGGTGAGTGAAGGCCTCAACTCCTGCAACAACAATTCTCTATTAGCGATTCACTTGGTAAGAATGGGGGATGGACTTGCCTAATGCCTCTACCATGAGAATGGATAGATAGGGTGAACTAGGTCTACTCGATGAAGCCCTCTTGTGGCCGTAAAGAAACCTTTTAGGCCACCATTAACTAGGAATGCATATTAAGGGGAGGAGATACATTCAGATATTAGTTCCCTCCAATTCTGATTAAAACCAAATTGCTCCAAAATCTTCATTAGAAACCTCCAATTTACTCTATCATAGGCTTTGCTAATGTCTAATTTGATAATCATGCTCTTCTGATTAGCATTAGATATCGAATGAATAATATCATGAGTGGTAATGATGCCTTCAGTGATTGCCCTGTAGGGAACAAACCCACTATGCACTTATGAGATGAGATTAGGAAGCACCACTTTCAACCTAATGGCTAGTGATTTTGAGAGAATCTTTTAAAGAGTGTTGCATAAAGAAATGGGGGTAGAAGTTAGAAAAGGAACTAGAAGAAACATTTTTTGGGATGAGAGCTATAAAAGTGCAATTCAAATCTTTTATAACCTTTCTAAATCTCCTAGCTTCATTGCATGCATCAACCACCTACTCACCAATGAAATGCCAACATTTTTTGTAAAAGGTTGTTGAAATCCATTAGGCCTAGGGGCCTTGTCCGAGTTCATTTGGTTGATAGCTAATTTCACCTGATCTTTAGTGAAGGGGCCATGAGCATTTAGTTATCTTCCTCATTCACCAATCGAGGAATAAATTGAAGTAAAGAAGATTGCACATGTCGTGACGAGGCCTCCATGCTTCCCAAAGTATTGTTGAAGAAGGCAACCACTTCAGCTTTGATATCTTTGGGGTTAGATATACTTGTACCATCCTGAGAGTTAATGGACATAGTCTTGTTCCATCTTTTCTTGGCCTTAGTTGAATTGTGGAAGAATTTTATATTTTTGTCCCATCCTCTAGCCAAATTTCCTAGGATTTTTGCTTCCAAAATACTTCTTCTTTTGTCTGGATATCTATCAATTCTACCAATAGGCTTTTCTCTTTCATATAGTGCTCTTGTCTCAGTCCATTGATAATCACTTCCTTATTGAGGACTTGAATCTCCCCTTTTACCCTCTCCTTTTCTCTGAATATGTTTTTTAAGGTGTGGTGATTCCATTCCTTCAGATATATAATTTATATTTGTAATATTATTTAATTTTTAAAAAATTATAGTGAATGTAGGTCCATTACGAAAAAATAATGAGCCGTATTCAAGATATTAGGAAAAATAACAAACATTGTTAGAAAAACCTTTAAAAAATGCATTGTACTCCATATGAATGTCCTTTTTCCATTATAAAAAGAAAAAAATATTTTCAATATATATGTTAAGATAAATGTGTTATGGAAAACTATAGGTTTGAAATTTTTGTTTAGTATTAATTCAAAAATTAATAAAAAATAAAATATCTAATAAAAAAATTCAATTCCAAGAAATTGTGGGAAGTTTTTATTTGTAGCAAAAGTTATGTGATATGGAAAAATGTCACTCAATAAAAATAATAAGAATAAATTGATTTAAAAAATAAATAAAAATGACAGAAATAGTTCTTTAAAAAATTCAAAAAAATTACAATTTAATTCTACATAGAAAATGCCACAAATCATTAGTTTATATCATCTTTAAATTCTTGACTGCTTGTTCGATATAATTGAAATAAATTAAAAAATGCTAAAAATTATTGATTTTGAGTGTTCTACTTAGGCCAAAAAGTGGGACACACTATTGTGTTGTCACTCATCCGTGTCTCTATTTGGGTAAAGTCCTCATATGTAGATCATTTTTTCCTTTACATATATGTTCTCTACCACACAAATCTGATCATGTTGGTTGTTCAACTCTACTCTCTGATTCATTGAATTCCTTAACATTACTTTACTTTGAAGACTGGTGGTAATTAAAAACATCTTTAAAGGGATGCTAGATCATTCAACGACAAGTTCTCCCAGGTCAACCCATGGAAAAGATTGACTTTATGGTTGTGCTAATGATTCAAGCCAACAAGCTTTAGTCATGCAAATGCTCCTCAAATGAATGTGCATATTCTAATTATTTCTAGTGTATCAATTCAGAAGATTCCTATAGTAAATGCTCCTTGAATGCTCTAGGACGATATATGATATTTAGATGTGAGAGGATGTAAAATGAATGTAATTGAATGCTTTTAAATACAAATACATAGTAATAAATAATGCAAATGTGTGTTTAGTCAGCTCACAATGGCTAGTGAAATGGGTGGGAGTCATTCAAATTTGATTTGATTTTAAAAAAAATAGGGGTTGAATCTATAAATGTGGGATCGATATTGCACCAACAAGAGTGACCTATGATAATGGAATAATGAAATCAATGCATGGATGTCTGATCATGGATGGTGCAATAAATGTGGACACAATGAGAAAATGTGTAGATATGGATAAGATGTGGGTAGATGTATGAGAATGGGTGTATATGGGGATAGGTGAAGGCTAGGGGAATGAACCCAACTTCACAGAAGATTGCGATATTTCCATTTAATTCAACATTCTCTCAAAATGCATACAAAACTAAATGAGAATTGGCAAAGGTATGCAAATTTCACCATTGCAAATAGAAACACTATTGATATATGAGCTCAAACATTTAAAAAGTAAAAAATATGAACATATAATTAGTCATTTGAACAAACATTTAAAAGTTTATTAAACTTATTAATTGTTGTAATACTATGCCACAATAGAAGAAAAACAAAACATTTGATTAATGAAAGCGAAGACAACAACACAAGACTATGTGACATGTCTATCTTTTTATGACATGTGTGTGGCCACATACTATTCATTTGTTTCCTCAAATGTAAAATTAGATTTCTATTGACTAAATAATATAGGTTTTTTTATGAAAATACAACTTTTTATTGTTTAAGGATTTTTAGTATAAAAATTATTATTTCTTGTCATAACAAAGCAAGTACCTTAATCAAAACTTGTTAGTTTTTTAATTGATTGCCATAAACTATATTAATAAATATATTGCAACGATAGTGACTAGTCCCTACATGACACTTGTTATATTTTTGATGTGACCTTTGTTTGGTGACTTGTTATATTTTTGATGTGACCTTTTGTTTGGTGACAAGAGTTTTAAGTGGAAGTGAAGATGATATATTAAAGTTACAATAGTGAGAAGGCTCTACCAAAGATCGAGACAAGAAGATTGTTTTGGAGGGTACGTAAAAGAAAAAAATATAATATTGTGGAGTGGCCACCACATAAAACGAATAAGAAATATAATATTGTGGAGTGGCCACCCCATAAAGAAAAAGATTCATTTTTAATCATCATCTACATGAATATGAAGAAAGATCATAGTAAATATTAAAACTTTATAGTAGAGATTTTTTTTTGATATGCCTGGTCCTTTCAAAATAATGAATTAAATTGAATGGAAATTAGTTGCATGACAAGACCCAAAAAAGTCATTTCAATGGAGATAACTCAATCAAAAACTAAAAAAAATAGAATTTATAAATGTTTTAAATTCGAGAAGATATTAGTACAAAGGAAAATAACCTTTTGAGAAGATATTAGTGTAAAGGAAAATAACCTTTCGAGAAGATATTAGTGTAAAGGAAATTGACCTTTCCCTAAGCTTAATCTAGGCTAACTAAACAAATGCAACAATCAAAGCATAAATTAACCTAGATTAATTAATTAAGTCATGGGTGTGATAATTCTAAAATAAATACTAATTTAAGAAAGTAAATGTGAAGAAGGTTAACGACACTTAGCTCTAGGCTTGATGAAGAATAAATTTGATATGGTACTGGAATTGATATATCTCGAAACTGGAAATATAACCTCTCTATCTTTGTTTCACCTTAGACTCTATGTTAGATCTATGTCTTTATTTGGGTCAAGTCCACACATGTAGATCATTTTCACATTTACAGATATGTCCTCTACCACACAGATATGATTTTGTTGGCTGCGTGACTCTGATCTCTAATTCATCATATTCCTTGACATTTACTCTATTATGAAGCCTGGTGACCTATTTAAACATACCTTTAGAGGGATGCCAAACCATGCGAGGATAAGTTCTCCTAGGTCAACCCATGGAAAGGACTGACTTTAAGGTTATGTTGATTGAATACAAGAAGCTTTAGTAGTGCAAATGCTCCTTGGATGAATGTGTGTATTCTAATAATTTTTGGTGCATCGATTTAGAAGACTCCTACAGTAAATGCTCCTTGAATGCTTTACGATAAAGTATGATTTTCAAATGCAAGATGATGTAAAATGAATGCAATGGAACACCTTTAAATACAAATACATAGAAATAAAACACACAAACACGTGTTTAGTTGGCTCACAATGGCTAGTGAAATGGGTGGGAGTCATCCAAATTTGAATTTGAAGTCAAAACATTATAGGTTAGATTTGTAGACACAAGATCGATCTTGCACTCACACGAATGACCTAAGATAATGGAGCAATGAAATCTATGCACATAATAATTGTTCGATCATGGATGGTGCAATAAATATGGACATTATGAGAAAATGTTCATATGTGGATAAGATGAGGTAGATGTACAAGAATGAGTGTACATGGGGATAGGTGAACGTTAGGGGAATGAACCCAACTTCAAACAAGCTTGCGAGATTTGTTGATATGTAATTATATTAAAACATTCTCTCAAAATGGACACAAAACTATTTGGGAATTAACAAGGGTATGCAAATTTCACCATTGTAAATAGGAGCATATTGATTTGACTTCAAATATTTAAAAAGTGAAATATACAAATATATAATTGGTTATTTAAACAAATATTGAAAAGTTTATTTAAACTTGTGGATTGCTATAATATCATGCCATGATAGGGACTACAAAGAGTTTTATTTCATTACAATAATTATACAAGGTTTTAGTATTTGGCAAACTATAAGGTAAAGGCAAGATATTTGATAAAATTGTTATATCAATAAAAGAGTGTGGTCCCATTAAGTTGCTTAACTAAATTTGTTACTTAATTTTTAGTACCATAAGAAGTCCCAAAAGCACAAAAAGAATAAATTTAGAATCCTTCTTATAATAACGGAGTTCTATAATTTAAGAATTGAAATTTTAACTATAAATAAATAGAGGGAGCTAAAATTATGCATTGACTATTTAATAACAAAGTGCCATATATATATATATATATATATATATATATATATATATATATATATATATAAAAGAGAGTGGTCCCATTGGGTTGCTTAACTAAATTTGTTACTTAATTTTTAGCACCCTAAGAAGTCCCAAAACTACAAAAAGAATAAATTTGGAATCCTTCTTATAATAATAAAGTTCTATAATTTAAGAATTGAAATTTTAACTATAAATAAATAACGAGAGCTAAAATTATGCACGTACTATTTAATAACAAAGTGCCACATTAGCTATATATAAATTTTTTCTTTTACATGTTTTTTAACCTTTTCTAATGTATATTAATAATTTTTTATATGGATATTGGAGCCCATAACTTTAAAAAGAATAAAACATAAAAAATGTAGTGGAGCAACCGCCTTGGACCCCTCTTAAAGTGGTGAAAAGAATACAACAAATCTTCATTTAAAGACACGTGTGAAGCTATTAGACTTTTCAAATGTTTGGCCCACAAGGGATATTAGATATTTTTGTGGAGCGAGAAGGGCCCACCAATACTCAGCAAATAAGAGATCTATCGAATATCTCTATCAAACCTCTCTGCACCCTGTATTTGATTTACCTCCTCTTCGAATATTCCACGCGGCATATCGATGGCCCTGAGCGAGATTCGATGACGAGTCCTCAAAAAATATCCCGCTGGGAGACGTGTACGTGATGAAACCACTGTTTTGTCTTTTATTTATTAATCTTCTCGGAATCAAAACCACCAGAGAAAACAGCCGGGGAACATAATATTTCAGTGGAATTTGTATTCTGAAGCAGGCATACAAAGTGTTTGATGACGGTCTTAGGGTTTGTTCTTAAGAGCTAAAAGTTGAAGAATAATGCCATGGAGAGAGCTGGAAATGAAGCTATGGAGGTTCGACTGGATTGGAAGGTGGAGTTAGCAGCACTCGAACCGTCAATGGCTGAGGTGTACAGTAGCAAAGAGAAAGAGAAAGAGAAAGAGAAAGCAAAAGCGAAAGGTGAAAGAATAGTTAGGTGGGAGAGGATTCTTCCGCGGCGGTCTCTGAGAATACTAGTGGTGGAGGCCGATGATTCTACGCGCCAGGTTGTCAGTGCTCTGCTGCGTGATTGCAGTTATCAAGGTATTCACTTCATTTCTTAAATTTTTTAAGTAGTAATTTTCCCTTGCTGCTTGTTCGGCCTAGATGGGGGAATTTTTTCTGTCAAAGTCATCCGGGGCTAGATTAAGGTATATTTAAAGATTAGATGTGATAGTTTACCCAATTAAACATTCAATATTTATGCATTTAGACAGGTAACACATATTTGTACACAGGTTTTCACTTTGGAAGTCCCATGTAGCATTAGAACCTATCCCTTTGACACTGTATTTCTTTATAAGTAATATTATTGTTTTGTTAAGTTAAAATCTTATCTACTTACTGTTTTTTCTTCTAAATAACGTGTTATGTTATGGCCAGCCTTTAACTCTGTCTGGAGTAAGGGTAGACCGCATTTTGAAGATGCATAAACCTTAATTAGGGCTGTTATCACCATATGCTGGATTTATGGCGGTTTTATTGGACTTAGACATAATTGTTTTCTAGATAATTTAGCCGCGGGTTCTACAGGGGCTCACTCCCAAGAAAACGATATTGCAATCGGCTTAAAACCTAAAATAATATACTAAAAAGAGAGGCTGCAAAATACTTCAAAGCAAAATTAACAAACCACAAAAAACAAAAAATTAAAGAAGTGTCGAGACAGCAGCAGCAGCAGCAGCACCCGGCCTATCAACTATCATGATCCCAGGATCTACAAACTCCTTTTGCTCCACATGCGCTACTCTTTCACTCAAAAGGTCGAAACAGATGGAATCGTAATCATACTGGATATTTCCAGATTTCTATTTCTTAACACCACCCGAAGATTATCCACGGCCAATACTAAATCCATACAAAAAGATTCAACATTAAACACCATGCTGTCTGTCGCTTCCATTCTCTCTGTTATCCTTGCAAGTTTTACCTTCAAACCTTCCATCTCAGGCCCTAAACCTGAGGAAAAGAACCAACACCCCGCTCACAAAAAAAACACACAAACAATTGACAAAACCTCATACAACCAACATACACATTCATATAAGCAAATACTATGCTTAACTCCATTTAAGATTGCAACTTCAATCATGATTTATTTATTCAAAACTAAAACCAATCTGCAAGAATATTACAAACATGGCTTTCAATGTCCTTCTTAGTTCATACCCATACTCACACTTCACTCTCCCAGCTGGATCAACCGGTTCTCTGAACAAGGCACTTCACTCCTCTACGAGTCTCTTATTCAATGGACTTCATTTCTGTCAGCATATCCTTTCAAAATCTCCCCTTTTCATTTACTCTCTGTTGTTTTCCATAGGCAGCGATTCCCTTTTTCTCTATCGGCCTATCTGCTGTTCTGCTCTTCTTATTCACTTATTTCTCCTTACTCTGACTAAGCCGACCCCTCCCAAGCTGTTCTGTTTATGTTTTATATGTTCAAATCGATGAAAGTGAATGGACATTCCCAGGCATCTCAAAAGACACTTCTTTTCCCAAATATTTTATTGAAACTCATACATAATCCAACGCTGGGTAAAAACCAAGCATTTTTTTTATGCTGTGATATCAGATTTTAATGAATTGAAAAGTCACTCCTCAGCCAATCGACGCCTATGGAAGACAGCATATTGGATATTATTCTCCAAAACAATCACTTAAGCAATAATCCAATAAAACTCACTCAGCAAGTATCTAATTACATCCTCCTTTCCTTTGCTTTCTCTTTGATTTTATGTTTGGAAGGAATTCTTTCATTGCTGTTACGCTATCGGAAGGTGAAGAGATGTTTTATTTTTCCCCCAAATGAATGTGAAACTGCTTCTTTTCTTTTTAATTAAATCCAAGACTTATACGTTCCCTAAGACAGCAATTGGTCAGCAAAGAGAGAAAGAACTTATATGATTTTCCATCTGGCATCCTTTTAGTCTTGTGTGGAGTAGGAAAGTATTACAAAATATAAACAACAAGAATATGATTCTTAGCCTAGGCCATATGGTTCCTTGGTATACCAAAGCTTCATGTGTCAACCTCTTAAATGTGACTATGCATAAGTTCTTCAATGGCAGCTATATTGATTTATATTGTATGCAGCCCCAACACTGAAATTTTCTCTCTTTAACCTCTGAAAAAGGCATTGGAAATCTTTCGAAGCTGAAGAACTTTAATTGTGTCGTTGTGACGGGTGCAAGGCTGAAAACTGACTTCAGCCATAACTTTTCACCAAAAGCTTGAAACCTCGCCGAAATTGACAGGGATGAGCATTTTAGCATTCCTAAGACTTCCTCCAAAGCGTTTGGTCTCAACCATCACGAAACTCGAGATATTAATATTTTTCCAATTTGCCAGCATAAGTCAGAAAACATTAAAATCTTCAAAACTTGAAGGTATTTGCTCACGAAACCTTCGCGTATAATTCTAGAATGGAATCAAGAATCTGCCTGTCGAAGGATTTGCTATTAAACTTCACCAAGCTCCTGAAACAAGTGTTTTACAGAAACTAACTTCATGCGCGCTGGGACTGAATTCAAACAACACTGCTAAACTACCTTCCTGACTGGGCCAAACACACATAGTGCCGAGAAAAGCCATTAGAACCCAACAAACCAAACAAAATTTAAAAAAACAAACTGCACTCTGTTTTTGGTTGATGCCGATTGCACGTGCGCCTGGGTGCTCTTGCATCAAAACCCTTCAGCACCTCATTAGAGCTCGCTTCAACATGGAACACCTTCTAAGGTGGCAATGAAGTTTGAACAATCCACTGTTGGGTAGCATAGTCTTCTATCCTAGACTCCATTTTTGCAAAAAAATCTTCAAGTATAGAATTCTATGTTGGGATTTGGGTGATATTTACCTACAGAGAGTCCTTGTAGCAAAAGTTTGTCTACTTATTTGATTGCGGTGACATGTGGTGAAGTTACAAATATTGCGGTACAATAAGCATAGTGATTTGCATATGACAATGATGTTGTAGGTTTTGTGGTACATCATATATGTTGTTTCACATGTGCTGGTGCTGTGATAGCAACTGCAAGGCATTTGAAGAACAACTCACAACCGCATATGTAATTAGTGTTTGTTGGAGCATGAACAGTGATGCAAGAGCTCATGCAGTAGAACTGTAGTTCATGCAACACAATCTAAAAGCATTATTGTGTCCTAGAAGACACACTAGGTACCACAAACAGTCAAGAGTAATGTTATGTTGGTGTGAACTATTGGAAGTGAGGAGTTGGTAGTGGTGGTTATATTGGAAACATACATGTATATTGACAATGTTTATGTTGTAACTATTGATTCATAGTGCACGGTAGTGATAGAGTTTACTAGGTGGTTATCTATGTGGAGGCTTCACACTTGGTGTTTTAAGCGGTATGCTAATGTCATGTATGGTTGGATTATAGTTACACGACTCTTGGTATTTCATAGGTTGGTTGGACAGTTAGACGGTTGATATTCCATTAATATGTCTCTATATATCATCTCATACGAATGTGCCAAGGTTACTTGCTGTTGGCGTTTCAATTCGCACCTCTGGAATGCGAGTTGGAAACGGACAACTATGCACAGATAAACTGCTCTCCTATTGTGAGGGGGAGTTCCCTTTTCGCTGATGTTTGCTAAAAAGATAAATAAAACAATATTTGCCTATCTTCTTTTTGATTCTCAGCTGCGAGCACAAGGTTGTAAAACTCTAAACGCTGCAGAAGAGGTTTTTCCTTTTTAAAACTTCTACTACAACTAGGCTTAAACTAATGACGCTTTTAATCTCCTAAGTAAATTCAGAGCAAAGGGATTAAAAGTGGACAAGGAATGATTGTTTTAACATGAAAAACTTAAGTAAATTTCTCCCAGATTTACATCACAAGACTCATTGTATTTTAATAATGAAAGCTGAAATAAAAGTTACACAAGCCACACATCTGACGACAAAACTTGATGATCTGAGATAGAATATCAAAGCAAAGGCAGGCATGAGATTTCTATTCCAACATCACAAAGTTGATACAACTCCAGGACAACAATACTGTAGCAAAAGGCAGGCATACAACAAGCGATCAAACATTGGAAACAGATTACACAGAGTGAACTAACACTTGGAACAACAAGATCTGCAGGCTAGAATAGGCACAACAAATTTGCTATCACAAAAGTAGCTTCATTACAATGGGCAAGGCTGGCCTTATTTATACTAAAATCAAAAGAGTAGAGAACCCTAAAATCTCCTTGATTAACCCTAACTAACTGGCCAACTCGCAAGCTTTATTTCTATTCTAAGACAAAGATTACAATGAACAAATGCTTTAAAGCAAAGAAAACTCCAACTAATACAAAGTGATTTCTTTCTAAATAAACAATGGATGAGCTTAGGATGAAAGCAAATGCTTTAAAACAAAAAGCATCTGATTTAAAGTTGCTTTCTTTTGAATCACATTTTCATCAACATTCTTGCTTTTTGGTGATGTCATCCATTGATATTCTGGGAAACAATATCTTCTAAAAAGCGAGTGACCGCATCTTTGCCAGGAACACTAATACTCTCTAGAATGATATTATGATTTTCTAACATTTCTTCACCACTTGCAACCATCTGAAGAAATTCATGAACTTCGCCCATAGCTTTGTCAAACTTCACTGTCATTGCGGCAAAACGATCCATCTTGCCGGCATTGATATCATCATTAAAATTGCTGCGGACGAGAGTCTGGAACTCTGTCTGTACTTCCTTGAGATCATACAGGGTACCATCTTCTTTTTCATATGGACACGGGATCTGAGAAACAAAAGATCTGACGAACTTGAGAACATTCACCACCTTTTCTTTCCATTCTGCTAACTCTGAGATTATATTGTCATAAGTTTTTACTGTGAAAAGATATTGTGCTTTCCAAGTAGAAACAATCTTCTTATCTTCAGCGGAACAAACAGAATTATGTGCTATCTTCAAGTCGGAGATAATGATCTCAAACACCGGTCTATTTTCAGCCATAGTTTGCTGTAACCCCTGGATGCCTTGACACAGATCATGTGCATTATACTTCAATTGATAAAACTCTGAAAGTACAACTCTCCCTTTAGTCACAAATTCTTCCACCCAATTATTCATGTGTCTCCCATAGAGGACCAACTGACTGAATTGCTGCTGATCAGCTGGTGATTCTAGATTCGGAGGAAGCAATAAATCAGCCTGTGATGTGCCATAGAAAAGGTTGGAAATATACTGCCACAGTTGTCTAACTTCAGCCTTGAGAGCTACTTTATCTTCTCCATCTTTCAACACCCTCTCCTTCAAATTATCTGCTGCAACCTCGAAGAGATTTACATCTGTATGCTGGGTACTCCTACCAAGGTTAGCCTTGACAACCTTGAAGTCATCAACCTCAATATCATCAGCACTTCTATCTTTTGGCGGCATTGCAGTTTCAAGGATCATTTCTCCATCTGCATTCTTTTCAATGCGAACCTGCTTCTTCAGCTTCTTGTCTGGCATGTTTTGGTAGACGCTTTTAAGCTCTGTTAAATCCAACTGATATGAAGGCTTTCTCCTTTTCCTTCCCAGAATGTTTTCAAGCCAAGATGAGCCATCCTCTCTCGGAAACTCGGTTTTAACTTCATCAACTCCTGATGAACCAATATGTGTATCAGAGTTACGAATCGGCGAATCTGGCTCTGAATCTATGTGGATAGAAGTGCTCGGTGAAGAAGGTGGAGAGACATGATCTGAAGGTAATGCTTCAACATGCGGCGTTGGTTCAATGGGAACTTCTGATTCAACTGCTAGTTGTTCCTACTGGACATGAGCTGGAGACTCATCCTTTTTCCTCTTTAACTTGGCCATTTTTGTTCCTTTTGGAAGAACACTCATAGCTTTAATCCTTCGTTTTGGTTTGGAAGTGGAAGGTTTTGATGGTTGTACAATTGGCGGCTCTGCTACTGGAATGTCCTCCTTTCACTTATTCTTCAAAAATATCAAACTGTTCTTAACAACTCGACTCGTTCTTTCTTCAATGGAAGTGTTCTCTTTTATTGACCAATTAACTGGTGGCAATGGTTGTTGCTCAACTTGATCTCTGAAATATGTGGGAAGTAAAACTTCACCATCTTTTATCAAACCCTCTACATCTTCCGACAAGATATCAGACATCTGTTGAAGAGTAAACCTGCTGTAACTGCGTTCTTGCACTTCAAACTCATCAGCACAATTAGCCCATAAGTCTTCAACTGCAGGTGTATGCGCACAATTTTGACCAAGGTGTGATGCAAAAACACCACGAGGATCATATGAAGTCCTCCTGTCGAAAAACTTGAGACCATACTTGGATGATTCATTACCAATTACCTTGGCATCTGCTCCAGATCTGCATCTGTAAATGCCCATCCCAATTGGAAAATTGAAAGCTGCCTGGCGTCTGCTACGTAGAAATGTATGAACTTCATAGGCTTGCCTCAAAAATTCCACAAATGCTATTTCATCTGTAGGATATCTCGGTAACATGGCTGGCTCTTCTGAGAAGCCATATACTCTGATGTAGGGAAAAGTGGGAAACTGGATAAACCAATCAGCCAATTTTGCCATTGCCATTCTAGCATCTGCTGAAAACCGTATATGCAACTCATTATCCATATCTCGCAATGAATGCATCAGGAATGCATCATTTACCCGCTTGTAATGTCGCTCAGCCTGAGAAAATTCTAACTGCGGGAAATGGTGATATACATGTTGAATACCCAGAGTTCCAACAATATTCAAACCTCTGAATTGACCCTGAAAAGCCATCAAATACACAAGGTATGACATCATGTGGAATTCATGGGCCCTTTGAAAATAAGTATTTGTTGGTGGAGACTATCACTGATGAGTGCTGACCAGTCATAGAATTCGGTTTCATCAACAATCTGGGACATGATGTAAAACATCCAAGGCTGGAACTTGTTAGCATCTGCTTGACCCGTGATCCGGCTTAGCAGAGTAATCATTATTGCATGTTCCTCCTTGAACTCTCCACGTCCAACATTCTTTGGCATGATGTTCTGTTTTTCTTTCAACCACTTCTGAGCAATCCTTTTCCGGTACTTTTCTTTATCATTGTTCCAAACCCTTTTGCATTCTTCAATTGAAACAATTAAGTTATCCCTCCAGACTGGTATTGAAAAACACTTCTCAACTTCATTTGGGTTGAGACTGCAGAGCAACCGTCCATCTCCTGATTGAATCTCTCTTGTGATTGGGTTGTAATGCTTCACACAAGCAATCACGAACTCGATACTTTGCACTGTGATGGGGAAGGATGTTGCTGCAACCAAACCGGTGTGTCCCAGATTCTTGATAGCATTATTTCCTGCATCCTCCAAAGAATGTAAATTGATCACTGGAAGTATTTTATGCAAGTCTGTCTGGGAAGTTCTCAGGTAGTTGTGAACCAACGCCGTTTTGGGCTTGATTTGTGTTGGAGAGTATTGCATACTGAAAGATTTGAAAATTGATTGTGAACACGCCTATGTTGGAAAAATCTTTGGACAAATGGCTGAAAATTACTTGCTGATTTTTTAGAAAAAGCGGAATGTGAGCAAAAAAGTTGGCACATGGGTTTTGTAGGCAATTCCGTTTTGAAGCAACCCAGATCGTCGGATTTTGAAAAAGCGGAGGATTTCTTGAAAAAGCAGCAAAAAAAATAGATTCCCGAAAAAAACAAAATTCCCAATCTTGAAGAGGATGAAATTCTGGATGGACCTATCTCGATGAAAACTGAAAAAGCTTTGGTCCAATTTCTGAAAAATGATCCCCTAGAAAAAAGGACCCTGAAAAAGCGTGCCTCCTTGCTTCCTCAACCCGAAACTATGAAGAACGTTGAAAAAGCACTTTGTTTGAGACTTCGAATCTTCATGGAAAGAAAAATATTTCTTCTTCTGGGTGCAACCTGCAAAAGATAATAAATAAAAGAAGCCAAATGCTTGTCTTTATAGAATTTTAGGGTGAAAAAACAACTTTCTTTGTGAAAGAATAAAACTTGGATCTTATCCATGAAGAAAACAACTTTTAAAGCGCAAATCCAAGTGGATGTCTTCGAATAGGAGGAATCCCTATTTTATCATCTGCTGACTCGACAGAATAAACCGTTGAACCAACGGCATACTTAACAGAAGAAACGGCATCATCAACTTAAGCTGGATAACCATATACTACAAAACTTGAACTATCGCTCTCCATAATCGTTCAAGACTGCGCTGCCTGCTGGCTCAACATTTGCTTCAACTTCCGAATCTTCAATTGCGAGACGATCTGCTACGAAGGTATTTGGATCTGTTCCTTCCTTTGATGCTGATGGATCTACTGCTTTTGCAAATTAATATCATAATGGCAGAACCCGATCTTTAGGTATAATAAGTAGCCCTAGCCTGATCATTCTACGAGGTTCTTCTCCCTAATCGTTGATGTCATATCTTGAACTTAATATAAGAATTGTAGGGGAGCCAGTGTTCCTAGAAGTTACGCTCCAACATACAAGGTTGTTCCTAGGAGTGCCCTGTGGTGCCCAACCCCTTTATATTAATAAGGGAGAAACTGCTTAAACCACTTAAATGGCGGGAAACTCCCACTCCTGCGAGAAACTTTGCCTTTGTTCCTGTCGCTGCTGGGTCTTCGGGCTGCTGGGTCTCGATCTGGGAATGAAGAAAGCGCTGGGTCTCGATCTCGATATGGAAGGAATGCTTGTTCTGGAATAGGCTCTGCTCCTTCCTTTGCTACAAGAACTGCTGCTGGTATATATGCAGAGAGTACTGGATCTACTGCTTATACCGCTACTTAAACTACTGTTGCCTCCCCTGTCTTTGCTACAGGTGCTTCAAATGGATCCGAAGCTAGAATTAGAGAATCGTAGACTGATGCTATGGGTCTTGATCTGGACCTAGCACTACGACTGGCTATGGCTTAAGATGGCTTTTGAGAAGGCGAGAACGGATCGACTATCTTTACTATGCCTGCCTCTGCCTTTGCTGGTGCCTCCACCTCGCCTATTAATGCTTCTACCCCAGTTGCTTTTACAACTCGGTCAATGAGATCTGCTAGTATAGTTCGGCATCCACCTCAATTAATCTACCTCCCAGAAGGGGGGGCCTAATCTACCTCCCAACTATCATCCACCCGGCTGCTAGTATGGTTCTAATCGCCGGGAACTATTGCCTCCCACCCACCTCGTTATGACTCTCCTGAACAATAGTGAAGGTGAGGAACTATATCTCCCACCCAACTATAGTTAGCGGGGGGCAACAACTATGATGTATCCTATCAATATAATGGATGGATACGTTCTCCCTACCATGACGAATAGATATAATGATTGAATGTAGGGATAGGCATCATCACCATCAAGAAACTAAACTTCGCCCTCTACATCTGCCCTTCATACCATCGTTGGGTGGGAGGCCCTATCTACCTATCTAGTGCCGATCTCAGTCTCGAACCAGACCAATCTGATCTTCTTATATATGTAATACAACTGTCCGCGCATCACTCGAAAATCACTCAATTGAGTGCCCCCCTCCAGATAGAATAGAGGGGCGGGGGCGCCATGTCTATACTCTAGATGCGGGTGGGCGACTTTCTTGTAGAGAGTTTCATTGGCATTCGACCAGATAGGTATATATGTAGAATCTATATGGGGTCGAGGAGTGAGCGTAGCGAACCTAACCCTACCCTAAAAGGTAGAGGGAGATATTCGATGCGATTCGATTTGCCCGGGCAAGGTAGAGTATGATAGTTAGTTCGGGGTGGGAGTCAAATCAATTGGGTAATCAATCGAGTCGGAGATGGCTTCATGTGTAAGATGATTAAAAATATCTTCTTTTGATAATGTCATCAAACATGCGAGTTGGCAAAAGTGTTAGCCAATTTTACTTTGTTTTTTGAAACTTTTGCACTCGTTTTGACTCTAGTATGGCTTGTCTCTAACTTCAACAAGACGGCAAACTATCACCGTTGACTGATAAAGCTGATTGATCCTGTCATTTTGGAAACCTATCAACTGTGATTCCATTCCTATCAAACTGATGTTTTGACGATGTTTGACCGTAAATTTGACTTCTGGAAACTGTCACCGGGTGAAGTCTTGGAAGCGGCTGTCGGAAAACACTCACACACGAAAATAATCTAAGGCATTAGATGTTGGGCGCCCCTAGCCTCCAGGGGCGCCTGGTTTTCCATGCCTTAACCATTTTTTGAAATTTCAACTTTTTCAACTTCTCGATTCTGGCGCTCATTTCGGTGACAGGTGACCCTTGGTTAGTTGTTGATTTCTGTCTGTTGGGACAAAACTGAGCCTGATGATCTGGTAGATGTGCAGGCCTGATGAAAACTGAGCTGACTGTACTCTCTGTCTGCCTTGGGAAACGCGCCAAACCGACTTGCTGTGAACCTGATCGGGCTGACAGAGGAAGATTTTCATTTTTCAGAAAAACTCAAAAATAAACTAAGTTTGGTGGATTTGGGCCAAGGGCGCCTAAGATTCAGTGCCTTGGAAAATTTTTGGTATTTTTTAACTTTCATGTCGTTTCTCGATTTCCGTGCCAACAACACCTGTTTGATCTTTGTTTTCGGTTGTCCGGATGACTACTGAGGTAGGACGGGGGATGATCTGGGTAGCCTGAATACATCTATGATGAAATCCCAGCTTTTATCGACGTTTGACTGAGTTTGACCGCCTGGAAACGAGCTGACGGAGGCATTTTTGACGTTTCTCGAAAAACACAAAATTCTAAGGCATGAGAAGTTGGGAGCCCCTAGCCTCCAGGGGCACCTAGGATTCTGTGCCTTAGCCAATTTCATGATTTTCAACCTTCGTTTGCAACTTGCTCCGTTTCGCATGCCGGCAACTGCTTCCTGATGCCGATTTTGATGATTTCGTCAATCAACTGCCATTGGATAGTGAATGAACTGGATAGCCTGGGTACATCTGACGTGATTTCCAGCTTTTCGGGCCTGTTGACCAAAATGACTGCTTTTACGCTCATCGGAACTGATCGACGGAGAAATTTCTTGCATTTTCTTGAAAAATGCGAAAAAAATCTAAACACTGGTGCAACTGGGTGCCCCTAGCCTCCTGGGGCGCCTAGATTTCCTAGACTAAGTCAATTTTCATGATTTTCAAATTTTCACCTCACCTCGATTTCATCCTGCTCCGTTTTGCATTCTTCGTTGAATTGACGATTGTTCGTCAGTTTTGCGTCATCGGAACAATGTTGAGAACTTGAAAATGAGCTCTAGCAGATGAACATCCTCCACTGCTGGCTTTGGGGCTTGAGCTTCGCCTTCTGAGAAAAATAGAATTGACCCAGTAGAGAAGACTTGACCTTTGCAGATTCTGTCTCGACCACGCTGATCGTGAAGCAAAATCAGCCAATGAGAATCAGGCATGACATCTGAATCGGAGATTCTATTTTTAGAAAATTTTGCCAGCATCCGTATCTCAAGAAACCCAGAAAACCTAATTTGACATCTATTTTTAGGAATTGACTTTTTGACTTTTTTGACGAAAAATTTTCTAGACTTGCTCAAAATGCCTTAGTGAAGCAACAAATTTTGATTGGGTACAACACTTGCTCAGTTGTATATGCTGAAAGGATATGTGTTGATTGTACATTGTTGGTGTGTGAACTTTAGAGTGATTGTTGAAGAGTATGTTGTAGATTGAAACTCTAAAAAAGGTTCCAAAGACCTTGCATTGAATTGGTTCTGATTTTGAATAATATAATTGTAAACATCTTTTGGTGGTGGATTTTCTGCCGAAAGAGTTTCCCACGTAAATCTTGTGTACGCATATTGTTCCATTTACTTCTATACATGTTAAATAGAGTTTGCAAGTATTGTTGACTATCATCTGTTTACATGATCTTAAGTTTTCATCCTCCCAGTCTATTGGTTGATTGTAACATGGGTTAAAATCCCCAACATTTAGTATTAGAGTGCAAGCTTGTTGTTTGGATGGTTATTACTTTGTTGGAGTGTAAACCTTAGCGTGTGCAATGCTAAACTCTAACAATTGTTGGTATGTTGCAATTTTTGTATAACTGGAAATGAAGGAAGACTTTGAAAGATTTTGTGAGAAAATAGAACAACGTTAAATCTATGGCTAGCATGTTGAGATCTAAAATTGACAAATACAATTGTCAAAATTTCGAACTATGGAAGTTGAAGATGGAAGATCTTTTGGTGGAAAGAAATCAGTGGGTTACCGTGTCTACTTCAACCAAACCCTTAGATATGTTTGATGAAGATTGGTTAAAACTAGGTAAGAAAGCTAGGAGTACAATCCGGTTGTGTATATTAGATTCTATGTCGATGAATGTATTTGAAGAAAAGACTACATATTCATTATGGAAGAACATAGGTACGTTATATCAATCAAAGAGTCTAGTTAATAAGATTGTTTTGAAAAAGAAGTTATATTCTTTAAAAATGAGGGAGGTAGACTTAGTTACTGATCATAACTTGCGTCAGTAGGAGTCAAAATGGATGAAGGGGACAAATGCATTGTGTTACTTTGTTCCTTACCAGATTTATGGGAAAATCTTATAATGTCTAAGTAGTAATGCTACATCACTTACATTGGAAAATGTTATTGGCATTTTGTTAAGTGAGGAGATTAGGAAAGGTCCATGGAAGGTATTTTTTTTGATGCCCTAGTTGTTAGAGGTAGGTCTAAGGAGAAGAAAGGTAAGAAGACTGGAGATAAGAAATCTCAGGGAAAGGATAGGTCCAAATCTCCTGGAAAGTCTAAAGTAAAATGCTGAAATTGTGGCAAGAAGGGTCACATGAAAAAGGCTTGCAAGTCCAAGAAGAGGGAGAATTCTTCTGATCATGATGAGTATAGTAGTGATGCATTTATTTCTGCTAACGTCATTGGTGATGATTCTTGGTTGATTGACTTAGGTGCTTTTTTTGATATGACACCTCATAGGGAGTGGTACTCGGAGTATACCAAGAGTAACGAAGGGCAAGTATTCCTTGGTGATAACAACTCTTTGAAGATAGTTGGTCGAGGAAAAGTTAGGGTTGCCTTTATGGATGGTAGAGAGTAAAGACCCACACCAATTTTTTTTTTGAGACTTTTGCAATATAGAGAATGCAAATGCAAGTCTTGGCACTTTCTGATCACCAAGTTCTTAGTGTGGGCAAGGTGAGAGCATATGGTGTTTGAACAACACACAATCTATTTAGATGAATGCATTGCTGAAATGAAAAGGCGGCAAGCTAACCAGAGCATGTAGGTGGTAGAGCCGATCCAAATCTACACCTCTTCGGCGGACAAGCATGCGTAGAGAATATAGAGCTATTGGCAGATTACAACGAAATTCAATCAAGCCAAAACGACCGATTGCAATGCGGATCTGATCAATGTCAAAACGGGCTATGAATGAATACAATTAACTGGTGGTAAATCATCTAGTTTTACAATATGATATTTGGTACTACCATCCGGAATTACAATAAGGT
Organism: Cunninghamia lanceolata; assembly: GCA_027924645.1. Taxonomy (NCBI): domain Eukaryota; kingdom Viridiplantae; phylum Streptophyta; class Pinopsida; order Cupressales; family Cupressaceae; genus Cunninghamia; species Cunninghamia lanceolata. The sequence continues at coordinate 7,635,095 of BSBN01000420.1, read as the reverse complement.
GAGATATAAACTACTGATAATTATATTGAAGGGAAACTAAACACCAACGTACTGAAAATACTATGCTAATAAGCAATCAGCACTGTTGCAACACATAGAGTTAGTTCACAAATGACTTGCAAATGAATAAACTCTGAATACCAGGTTGAAAGTGAAGATATACTGCTGTTTTGAAAGCTGGAACTGATCATATGAACTTATCAGATCACTGAACTACCCTCATACACTTCTGCAACTGAAAACTCAGAACTGAATAGCCCTAAAATCATTTATCAAACTCCAATATCATTGCTGTATGGACTACAACTGCTCATCTAAACATTGTTGAACACACTTATAGACCTGTACGGCCTAACAGAACAGTGGTACAGCACCCCACAATCATGTATAAACTGCTGCAAATGAATTTCAGATGCTGTATGGCCTCATAAACATGCAGAAAACACCAAAAATCAGATTGCATGAACCTCCCAAAGACACCACAAACAATTATCAACATGATGCAAATATTAATCTCCAACATCAACTAAACACTCCAAAATCTCCGCAAATACTAGAATCTGGAAGCTTCAATAAAGAAAATGGAAATGAAATCAACATAGATAATAATCTAGGTCACTTAACACTCAAAACACATAAAAAATCTCCATTGTAATTGAAACCGAAAAAACTGGAACTTCAAAACCTCACAATCAGCACATAGGTGATTCCTGGGTGAAATCACACAACCAGTTAGCAGGGTTTTCTTCTCCGAAACTGGATTCACCAAAGAGTTTTCGTCCTTAGGCAAATAGAGAGACTCACGTTCTTTCAACAGAGCAAATGAAATGAATAAGTAGTAACCCCTTTCTTTGCACAACTCCTTTTATAGGCACTTTTAGGGCAACCAAATATTATCTCTTTTATTTCACTTTTCCCCTCAATAATAAAATAAAGTGACTTTTTGTCTTTTAAATTTGATATCACTTTTAGTCTTTGTTTTCAACATCACTTTTAAAATAACCTTTTAAGTCACTACTTTGTACCCCATACCTAGTATTATCACTTTTGGCCCTCTTTTAAAAACCCTTTATGACGTTGGCCACCCTTCTTATAAAATAAATAAATAAATAAATAAACATAAGTTGCCTTTAAGAAAATAATATAAAGTTATTTTAAGACAACTTACATTACTTATTTAAGTATTTTGCCACACATCCCAAAGCCTACAGAAAGTTGGCGCTCTCCAAGGATGTTGGAATTCTGCAAGAATCTTGGAACTTTCCAAGAATGTTGGAATGGACCCAAAAGGGGACATTACATAGAGTAAGGGCACTCTCAAATGTATTGCATATTCTAGGTCTGGCTAAAAACCTTATGTTTGTATCTAAAATGGTTGACTCAGGAATTCATGTCACATTTGATGGAAAATGTTGTAGATTAGCTAGAGGTAATTTGGTGCTTGCAAAGGGAGTGTGCTATGGTACTTTGTATAGGTTGGATGCATCAACTTTATCCGATTGTGCTAATGTCACTACATTTGAATCAAGGTTATTATGGCATCTAAGGTTGAGTCACCTATAAGTGAAAAAGGTTTGAAAACTTTGGTGAGTAAGGATATGGTAGAAGGTCTTGTTGATTGTTCTATTTGTATTGACTTTTGTGAGCATTGTGTGCTTGGAAAATAAAATAGATTATGGTTCAACTTTGGAAGCACTAGAGTAAAGGAGATTTTGGAGGTGATACACAGTGATGTGTTTGGTCCTATGGATATTCCATTCATTGGCAAGTCTTTGTACTATTTGTCATTCACTAATGATTATTCTTGGTATTCTTGGGTGTATTTTCTTTGGAGGAAGTCTTAGGCGATTCTCAAGTTTAAGGAGTTCAAAGCGCTTGTTGAGAATCAGACTGGTAAGAAGATCAAGGTACTAACGACAAATAATGGCAGTGAATTATGCACTAAAGAGTTTGATGCATTATGTAAGCATGTTGGAATTGTAAAGCAAAGGACTACACCATACACACGGTAGTAGAATGGAGTGGCTGAGAGGTTATATAGAACCTTGCTGGATTAGGCCAAAAGCATGTTGAGTAGTGCGGGTATAGGACATGAGTTTTGGGCTAAGGAAGTTAGCACCACATGCTACTTGAAGAACATGTCTCCTACTTCTGCCCTGCAAAACAAGACGCCATATGAAATGTGGATTGAAAGGAAATCAATTGTGTTTCGCATTTGCATGTCTTTGGTTGTGAGTCATTTGTTTAGGTGCCTAAGGAAAAGTGGTCTAAGTTGGATTTCAAGGCCAAAAGGCATATTTTCATTGGTTATGGTGAAAATGTGAAAGGCTACAAGCTCTGGAATTCAGGAACCTTGAAAGTTTTCTACTCAAGAGATGTTACATTTAGGGGATTTAGAGTCGCAATTGATGAAGAAAATCCAAAGGAGAATGAGAGAGAGAAGGTGCATTTTAAAACAAAATTGGAGCAATAAAGTGCATTTGAAATTGAATAGGAAAGTGGATAAGATAGTTTGGGAGAAGAGGCAACCACATTTGGCAGTGACTTTGAAGAAGAATGGAATGCAGATGAAGTTGAGAGTTCATCATTGGTAGTTGTGAGAAGGTCTACAAGGTAGCGAAGATCACTTGATAGGTATAGTCTACCAAATCTTCGTTGTGTATTTGCTCTTACATGTATTGATAGTGAACCAAATTCTATGGAAGAGGCTCTTGCTTCTAAAGAAAGAAAGTCTTGGAAGAATTCCATGGATGAGGAGATGATGGTATGAAAGTAGTGTAAGAATTGGAATTTGGTTAATCTGCCTTAGGATAGGAAACGCATTGGCTACAAGTGGATGTTCAAGAAGAAGTTTAGAGTAGATGAGTCACTTGAGCGATACAAGGCACGGTTGGTGGCAAAAGGATATTCCCGGGTTGAGGGAATTGACTTCAGTGAGATATTTCCCTACTTGCTAAGTTGTGTTCCATTAGGATGATGTTGTTTATTGTTGTGGCCCTTGATTTGGAAATTGAGTAGATGGATGTCAAGACAACATTCTTGCATGGAGAGTTAGAGGAGGAAATTTACATGAAACAACCCAAATGATACAACGTGAAAGGTAAGGAGAAACTAGTTTGTAAGCTTAATAGGTCTCTGTATGGGTTAAGGTAGTCCCCATGGATGTAGAACCAAAAGTTCGACACACATGTGGTAGAATTGGGCTTTGGAAGAAGTGATGTTGATCATTGTGTGTATTGCAAATAGCTAAATCGTCACATTCTAATTATTGTTTTATATGTTAATGATATGCTTATCATTGGAGACAATAAAGCACTAATTTAGGAACTTAAAGCTTAGTTGTCCAGCTAGTTTGACATGAAAGAGTTAGGGGCTGCTAGATACATTCTTGGTATGGAGATATGTATGAATAGGACTAATAGAAAATTATGGCTAAACTAGAGGAAGTATCTTAATATGGTCTTGTGGAGGTTTGAAATGCATGACAACAAACTGGTAAACTCATCCCCACTAGTTGGCACAAAGTTGAGTATGGATCAATGTCCTAAATTGTGGAGGATTTGGAGGACATGAGGAAGGTTCCTTATGTAAGTGCCCTAGGAAGTCTCATGTATGCTATGGTCTGCACTAGACCAGACATTGCCCAAGCAGTGGGAGTTCTAAGTAAGTTCATGGCAAAGCTAGGTAAAGAACATTGGACACATGTGAAGAGGGTGTTCAAGTACTTGAAGGGAACTCTAGATTATTGTTTGACTTATCATGGTACTAATGATGTAGGTAGAGTGTTGGAGTGTATAGGGATTTGTTGATTCGGATTGGGCTGGAGATCTGGATAACCGGAGGTTTACAAGTGGATATGTGTTTATTCTATTTGGAGGAGTGGTGAGTTGGATGAGCAAGAGGCATCAAATGGTTGCCTTGTCAACTAGTGAAGCAATATGTAATGCCCCTTTTTGGGATTTCACTAAATCTTGCCCTAGAATCACAGGTTAGGGTTACAACTTACCTATCAAATGCTGAAGCAAGATAAATCCTGGTTTATGTAATGTTCCTAATAAGAATTTTATCCTAAACTATCAACTTTCCAAGCAAACAATGGATTTAGAGAGTACCTTGGCCTGACTTAATCCTTGCATCAAGTTAGAGATCTCAAATGTCAGTAAGTCCATAGCAAATTAATAAACCTTACCTTGGGATGATCAACCATGGGGAAGCATGGAAGAGAGTGACTTGATGGGTATCCTTGTCCTTATGAGGCGCATGCCATTCATATATGGTGCCTTCAATCTAATGTGGCGCATGCCATTCATATGAGATCGCCTTGGCCTCATGTGGCGCATGCCATTCATATGAGGTTGCCCCGGACTCATGTGGCGCATGCCATTCATATGAAGTCCATTATCCTCTCATCTTGCCATCTTTTCCCATTTCCCATGATTGATCTCTTTGTATTGTTACAACATGATAGGAGATTGAGGTTACGAAGGTGTCCTAGTAGCCACTCTCTAAGCCTAGAGGCAATACCCTTTATGCTAAAGGCAGAACTCCTCTAGCCCATGTGGGCTCATTGCGTCCCCCCAGAGTGGCTTACCTAGAAGAGAGCCCTCTCGCCGTTCCCCTTTGCAATTCTCATCTACCTGTATTGTTGCACCATGACAAGGAAGTGAGGTTACGAAGGGTGTCCTGGTAGCCAACTCTCTAGGCCCAAAGGCAGTACCCTTATACTAAAAGGCAAAACACCTTTGGCCCATGTGGGCTCATTTCTTTCCCTCCTGGGTTGCGTACCTAGAAGAGGGCCCTCTCACCGTCCCCCCTTTGCAATTCTCCCTTTTCCCATCATGGTGAAGGTATGTGCAGAATGAACTAATCAAATTCACTTTTATAAATAATCACATCAGCAATAATAATTTATGAATATGCTATTATATGACAATAACAAGCATAGACCATTAACCATATTAAATTTTACATTATACTCCCATATGAGTATCCTGCCACAAATAGATTAATGGACCATTCCTCAATTTAATGCCTTTTCTATATATCTTGATTGCAGATCTATTTCTTTATTTCCTCTTTGTTGCCTCTTCTTTATATACTTCAAGTGTAGATCTTATACTTAGAATATAAATATGTATATTGTCATACTCCCTATACAATGAATGTCCTATATATATATATATATCAAATGACATATAAGGTCAACAATTAAGAATAAGTTCTAATTCACTATATGACAAGATATATGTAAATATATGCATTAATATCTATTGCAATAATCACACAAAATTTAGATACATGCATAAGATGTAAATAGATTATAAGTATACATTTATAAGCATACATTTATCGATATATATCTAATTCCTACATACATAAATATGATAGCCAATAAAAATTTAAATAAGCAAAAGATAGTGATCTCCCTACGGGACACCGATCACATAAACTAACATATTAAACATCATACATATTTAAACAAATTAAAGAACTAGCGAAGCCCCTCTTGCTAATCGCTACGACTCTTAGTAATCAGACCCATTCGTGGGTTTATTTAAAGGATTCCGCTCCCCCTCATAAGGATCGACGGGAATGGACTGCGAAGGAAATCGATAATAATCTACCATCGGGTATTGAACAAATAAAACATATCACATCTGTGGATATGAACATCATCGAACATTGGATCTTATTATAGTCAGCATCGAATAAAGACATCGAAGATACCACAGGGAATCAGTGAATTGGCAATATACGATAGGAAGTCGGGATTCAGGCCACAGCGGGTAAGAGAAGACACCAGTTCTGCAGGGCATCCACCGTCCATTAGAGGTATTTAAGGTAAGTCTATTACTTATTTATCATGTTTATAAGCTTTAAAGAAATTGGTATGCAGACATTACTATCAATATACAATAGAAAATATATAATGGTAAAATAGGAATCTAGTATGTAGGATGGAAAAGCAATAAAATGAATCTCATGCTTATCTATCTCTGAATTAGAACAGGATATGTATAGTCATGTTTTAGGATCTGCACTCATTATTAAGTTAAGGATTATAGCTAAATATGATTGAATAAGTGAAGAAATGGAATTAGATTAACATAGATATTTAGTGTGCATATCTCAATAAAGGATTGAATTGCAATGTATTAGATAAATAAAGATTTCCATATTGGAATATATGGCAACGGCATAAGACAAAATTGGTATCATGGTTTGTAAATATGAACTTAATGGGCATGATCACCCAAGGGTTAGATATGAGACCCCTTACTAAACTACCTAACACTAAGGATGTGGGGTAGATAGTTACGGTAGGTATGGATCATTCCATGGGAATGGGCCTTGATTGACGAGTCAAGGATATTATGGGCCTTGATTGATGAATCAAGGATATTGCTATGGACCTTCGATTTAAGTATCGAAGGAATGGGCCTTAGTTGATGAACTAAGGAATTATGGGCCTTAGTTGACGAACTAAGGAATTATATTAATGGACCCATAGGATTGAGATGACATCACCTACCTAACGAATCTTCTCTCACAAGGTGAAAGGTGAGGTTAATAAGAGGTCTAAGATTATCTCACCCAAGGAGAATCATGATGTATGGAAAAATGGATTTATGAAATGGCAAATAGTATATGGTTATGATTATGATTATCATCAAGATTAAAAGAAAATGAAAAGTGGAATACTAATGTTCTCTTTTAGTAAGTTGAAATTGTTTGCAAGGTTGCAGAAATTTTGGCTTGCCAGAAGGGGACATTACATATATCAAAAATATATATATTTAACTCAGAAAATATATTCTTCTTTTTTCCTCTAAGACTTCCACCAATTACCTCTTATACCTTTCCAATGAATACCTTTTTAGTGAAGGGATATGACTCTTCATAATAGGCTGTCCTTAACAACAGATCACACTCCTTCATAAATTAGATTTGCTGCTCCCTCAAACAATTCACAGCCTTTTCATATTACAATGGCTCCCCTTAAGAAATATTCATCATAAACAACAGATTACTTAATAGATAGTCGCTGCCCATATGTAATGATCGCTGTATGATTTGTCTTAAGTCAGCGATCCCTTAAATTCTGATCGCTACATTAATCACTGTCTATTATTGTCTTCCTAATAATCGCTGCTTTGTCAATCGAATCAAACATCACATTATTATTAATTATTTTATACTCCTTAAGACCGCTGCATTTTGAAGTCTATGAATCAGACTTTAGTTGCTAATCGGTCTTCCTTGTTTAATCATTCAATATGATGAAGTCATATTTATTAGTAAATATGACTTAGTAAATATTTGTAAATATATACTAGATATTTGATTTTATATTTGTAAATATATTTATTAGTTTTATATATATTAATATTTAATTTAATAGTTATATTTATGTTTATATTTTTATTTATATTCGTTATTTATAAATATATCTAGTTAATTAAAATAAATATATTATATTTTAATTACATTAAAATATTTATATAATAATATTATTTAATATTATTAAATATTATATATTAATAATATATTTTTATTTAAATATTAATACATACACAATTATCTCTATCATTCAAATTGACTAAACACCACATTTTACGAAAGCAACTTCACCGTCTTTTATCATGATGTTTAAATCTTTAATTTAAACAATGCCTTAATATCAGGTTATCACGCAATATGGTTGAAGAGGTTAAGTAGCAGTATTGGTTTTGAGAGTCAAATAGTAGTGAAGTGTGATCCACAAGGTGTAATTTATCTAGCCAAGAATCTTGTTTACCATGCTAGATCCAAGCATATTGATGTGTAGTATCATTTTGTAAGGGACACAGTTGAAAGCAAGAAAATCCAGATGGAGAAAATTGATACTCAAGTAAACATTGCAAATTCCTTGACAAAACCTGTAAGTATTGTGAAGTTCATGTGGTGTAGGGATGAGATGGTCTTATTCCATTCTCGAGCATGAGGTTAATTTGTAAGAGATCTAATTTAATTTGATTGCAAACTTTGACAATTTTAGATAAGTTTCCTTGCACAAAATAAAAGCTCAATTCAACATACAATCAAATACACATGAAATTATGATCGACCAATGGATATATCATGAATGGAGCTCCAAATGACTTCACTTATTTGCTGCTGTTACAAAAATCAGTCACTCTGATATTCAGGTTAGACCATTATACATCAAGTTTTTCACATCAAAATGACATCCAAACGACGACTTCTTCAAGTAGGATCATGTACAAACACTTGGCAATTGATTCCAAGCCAAAGATTGAATAAAACAGCCCTGGAAATGAAGATATAATCGACTGATATAAAAAGACAACTTGCTGTTCCAACTGCTGTAGGTGCAACTTTTCGCCCAGCTAATGAAAATATGCTTCCAAATCCTCAAATCTTCACTCCTAAGCTAAATGATGATGTTCCTATGCAATTTCCAGCCCTTGGAATCTTTGTAGAATGTTCAAAAAGCCCTGAAACGAAATGAATAGCTCATTGTTATGAATTTTCAGTCCCTGCAACATACAAAAATCTCACTCCAATGATGCAAGAAGCCCAATTGCTACCTTGACAATGACACCAATGAATCAAGGGCTTCAATATATCATCCAAATAGCTTCAATCAATCCTCTAAACCTGCAAATTTAAGCTCAATGGTGAATATTAGAACAATATCACCTCACAAATTGTATGGGGTCATCATCATACATATACAAGGGGTCATCACCTTGCAAATTAGCATGACAATTGGAATCTTCAGCCAAAATCAATTAGAGAGAAAACATACCATAGCATCAATCATTGCAAATTGATGTTCAAGTCCTCTATTTAAACTCCTCAAGCATGGACGTCCTTCATCATTGGCATTCTGAATTGTAGCTTGAATTCCACCAATGATGAGCAATGAACTTGAACAATATTGAATGAGTTACATTTAAAACACACTCATTTAAAACAATCTTTAATTGTTTAAATGAGATACATCTATTGCATTTACAATTCTCACACCTAGCCTTGGCGTCTCCCAACAACTTGCATGCAATCATTTAATATCCTTCAAAGCATTTAAAATCTTGATTCTTGACATAACCGACTAGATATTTGGCATTCAATTTATTGCATCGATCCACAACTACCTCAAGGTGAATGCATTGGATGATGGCGTTGGCAATTAATATTATGAGTTTGCATTTAAAATAACTCTTCTTTACCTTGGTCGCCGATCCTTGCATAGGCGATTGCATTTAATTTCATTGCAATTGTTTTTAAATGCTTTTAACTTGGCAAATGCTCCTCCACATGGTGTTGATCCTTGACACAAGATCCAATGGAATCCTCAAATGCTAGTTGATCCTCTTGATATCTACATACAATGTAGCTCCATCTCCAATGCTAATTGATTCCTTTCAAATTTCAAAGCAATTGATCCTCATGATGACCATTGGGTTTAGCTTGGACCTATTCTTTCATTGAGTGAACATCCTTATTCCACACAACTCCATAAAAATCGATTCAGAGAAAATGTAATTAGATATTTCATTTTCCCTCTTATTCCATCATTTGAAAATTCAAATCAAATAATTGAAAATACAATTTCAATATTGCATTTCCCATATAGCACAATAACATACTAGTTGATCCAACTTTCCGATTCTCCATGCATAGTCATATACCAACTTCCCAGTTCTCCATGTATAGAAGCAACTCAACTAGCAAATATAACTTAGCTCAAAATGGGGACATTACATAATTTCTTGGATTGAATATTGCACCCTTTCTTGTAGTAAATATCAAGTGGGAGAATGTTGGGATTTGGGAGATATTCACCTATAGAGAGTCCTTGTAGGAAGAGTTTGTCTATATACTTGATTGTGGTGATGTATGGTGAAGTTGCAAATGTTGTGGTACAACAGGCATAGCGATTTGCATATGATAATGATGTTGCAAGTTTCATAGTACATCATATATGTTGTTTCACCTGTGTTGGTGCTATGATAGCAATTGCAAGGCATTTAAAGAACTCACAACTGCATATGTAATTAGTGTTTGTTGGAGTGTGAACTGATGCAAGAGCTCATGCAATAGAATTGGAGTCCATGTGGCACAATCTAAGAGCATTATTATGTCCTAGAAGATGGCACCAGGTCTGCAAGCAGTCAAAAGTAATGTTATGTTAGTGTGAGCCACCACAAGTGAGGAGTTGGTAGTGGTGGTTGTACCAAAAGCATATATGTATACTGACAGTGTTTATGTTGTAACTATTGATTCATAGTGTGTGACAACGATAGAGTTTACTAGGTGGTTATCCATGTGGAGGCTTAACACTTGATGTTGTATGCGGTATGCTAACGTCATGTATGGTCAGATTATAGTTACATGACACTTGGTATTCCACAGGTTGGTTGGATGGTTAGACGGTTGATATTTCCATGAATATGGCTAAATATATCATCTCGTACGAATGTGCCAAGGTTGCTGTTGTACAGGTTGAAAGGATATGTGTTGATTGTACCTTGTTGGTGTGTGAACATTAGAGCGATTGCAGAAGAGTATGCTATAGATTGAAACTCTGAAAAAGGTTCCAAAGACCTTGTTGTATTGAATTAGTTTTGATTCTAAATAATATAATTGTAAATGTCTTTTGGTGGTGGGTTTTTGATGCAGTCGTGATAAGGGGGTCTTATCAGACAACCCAATCACGCAACCACAACACATAAATTTCTACACAAAACAATAAAATTGAATCCTTAATTTATGTGCAGTATTACCATGCTCAAGAAATACTTTACAATGCAAAATAATATGCTTTGGTTACAATTCGCCTTCACAGGCAACCACGACTATCATGCCCCAGTTCCCAGATTCAGCAATTCAAAAACATCTTCCCAATCTACCAGCGCTTCTCTCTTTGCCTCCCCCCCCCCAAGGCAATAGATCCCAATTTATACCGCCAAGATGGAATTTGAACAGTTGTACAATTCAGTTACGGAACTGAATAGTCAGGTATCTCTGCCACAAGTTCTCACTTAAGATTTACCCCGTCAAACCATGGTAACGTGGTCATTAAGAGCATTAGACTATCGCGACTCCTTCCATGTCATAATTGGCACCTTTTTAAACTTTTGAAAAGAAAATGGCATTCTGCAATGTAGCAGTGAGGGGAACACATCACGAACCCCTATTGGTGTCTGTATGAGTTCACGAATTGATGTGGGCGCCGATAGTCCCTTAGAAATTCTTCAATCTTTCTATTGACAAGTTTTGATCCCACGAACCTTAGACTTTCATCCGCTATCGGTCAACTTCGCCATCAACGAACCATAAAACTTGTGAACTTTATCTTCTTCAAAGCTTTCATCGGCGGGTTTTGACTTCCATGAACTTATAAAAGCTTTATTCATGCACTTATTGGCAAGTGTCCAAGATTTTGAACTTATGTTTTATTCTTTTGTTCCAAGTTCTCATCGCCAAGGTAGGCGATCGGCTAACTTAAGGCTTCACGAACCACCCATCGGGCCGATGACAAAAAGATAAGCCTTATCGGTGCATCACCAACTTTCAAAACTTTCAAACTGGCCGATACTTAGAAATTTCCTTCAATCGGCGACTTCAACTTTTCTTAAACTCAGTGATAAAAGGAAAACAAAAAGAAATTGAAAGTTATAAAGTTGCCTCCTCGGTGATCTGTACCATCGACGAACCGCCCAATTGCCTAACTTTCAAAACTTCAAACTTAAACTTAGTTTTGCCTAGGCCTTCATCGGCGATATAAAGATTTTGTGAACTCATCTTCCATTCAACCAAAGGGAAACTTTTAAGAAAAAGCCATCAGGAAAGGAAGAATTTCACTAACCAACATACCATAAAGAGGAAGTTTTCATTGCTTCTTATTGCCAGCGGTGAACAATAACACTGGTGAACTGAAATGTTTGCAAACTGAATAGGTGGCCGACCAAGACTTCATGCTTAAACGATGTTGCGGTTTTCACTTGGCCAAAACACTAAAATTCTCCTGAACCAGTTACTGCAACACAACACAAGAAAACAACAAAACTTAGAAAGCAAAAACTTGTTTTTGGTGACACAAGATTATGTGTTTGCGCAGGTGCTCCTGCATCAGTTTTCCCCCAAAAGGGTTTCCCATGTAAATCTGTGTCTCATGTAAATCTTGTGTATGCATACTGTTCCATTTACTTTTGTACATGTTAGATAGATTTTGCGTGTTGTTGACTATCTATCATCTATTTACATGATCTTAAGTTTTTATCATCCCAGTCTATCAGTTGATTGTAATAGGGGTTAAAATCTCCAACATTCTACATGCACATAAATACAAAGCTGCCAATACCATCCTCATCAAGCACCATTTTAACATACTCCAAAGCCTTTGCATCCGATAAGTTGACAAGGTTCATCCGTAACTACTTCCTTGGATGCACTAGCTCTCCTGCTTTGTCATCTCATTTTCTTTACTGCAAACTAGCTCAAAATTTCTCCACCTCACAACCTCTAATCATGAAGATATAAAAGCATGAAAAAATCTCCTTATGCATGGTAGCAAATAACAAGTTTCAGCCATCTTAAAGCTTCCCACACTTGAAGCTAAGAACGCATGTAATTGTGGCTGAAAAACTTAATTGCCACATAAACCAACCTTTAATCAAGAACGTTTCGACAAACAGAAATTTGGAAGAGGCGGTAGGATAATTTGCTGGTACTCACAAAGAATAGATTCTTCAATAAGCCATGCAACAGGTATATACTCACCCTTGCCACAAAAGGAAATTAATACACACCTATATTAGAGAATTTATTTGCAAATCCATTGCATTCCTTTTAACAATGCTTAAAAGAAATATTGTGAAAGATCTTTCTATTCAACACTACTGCTCTAAAATTCTTTTCAATTTCCAATCATTAATTTGCCTCGTTACACAACCATTAATGATCACTTGAGAGTACCCTTCAATCTCTATCTTCCTACAGTCCATTGCCTTTGTCATTTTCAAACCTTCCAAAATCACGTGTTTCGGGCTTTCAGCTTCATTGTTCATTTTGTGACCAAAGAAGACAGTTGCTCCTTACTATTACTAGGTGGCCTTATTGTGATTGTACCTTATAATTGTTACTACCCAACCTCTCATTAGAGTATGGTGGCTTTATTGGACAAACATTGATTAGGGTCAATTGTACAGTATAATTGTTAAACCATAACCTTTCATATGGTTGTTGGAGTAATGGCAGCCTTATGGAATTAAATATTACAATTTCATCACATCTGCACTGCACCTATAAGTTATAGGTGGAGGCATTATTGTGGTCAGAGAGATTTAAACCTAAGTCATTCTCTTACCAATATCCTCTATTGAAAGGGATAATTTTAGTGCCTAATATTCACCTTAGACTTTTATACTGAAGTTTCTCTAAAAATATTTGAAATTTCTACAAAATAATATTTCTGTTCTTTTGGGATTTGTCAATATTTTGTACCTTTTAATTGCTACACCAAAACCCCACATATGGTTGCTGGAGTTATGGTGGCCTTATTAGACATGATTAGGGTTACTTGTAATGCAAATCTGTTAATACACAACCCCACACACAGTCACTGGAGTTATGGTGGTCTTATTGGACATGGTTAGGGTTACTTGTTTGTAAATCTGGTAATCCATAAGCCTGCATGCAGTCACTGGAGTTATGGCAGTATTATTGGACTTAGACATTAGTTAGTGTCAGATATACCTTATAATTGTCTCACCAAAATCTTGCCACAACTACATTAAGATTATGAGTTATAAGCGGCCTTATTGAGATTGTACTTTATAATCATTACCCTAGAACCTCACATAGATCACTGGAGTTATGGTGGCTTATTGGATATAAATGTTGGTTAGGCTCAATTGTAAGGTATGATTGTTACACCACAATCTCACACATGATTACTGGAGTAATGACATCCTAAATGGAATTAAACATTATTAGGATGAGATATACTTTCTAATTGTTATGGCACAACCTCACCATATCTGTACTGTGATTATGAGTTATAGATGACCTCATTGTGGCATGAAGGATTTAAACCTAGGCTATGGTCTTACCAGTACCCATTTTACGGGATAATTTTAGTGCCTAATATTCTCTTATGGACTATTTTTACCAAATTTTCTCAAAAAATAGTTGGCATTTCTACAATTATAATTCTTTTCTTGTAGCTTCATCAACTTTTTGTACCTTTAAATTGTTACACCACATTCTTGCCACATCTGTACTGCAATTATGAGATGTAGGTGGCCTTTATTGGAATGAGGGATTTAAACATAAGTCATGCTCTTACCAGTGGCCTCCATTCCATGAGATAATTTTAGTCACCTACTGACTATTTTTGCCAACTTTTCTCTAAAAATATTTGCTATTTCTGCAAAATAATATTTCTTTCCTTTTATAATTTGTGAACATTTGTACCTTTTAATTGTTACACCACAACCTCACATATGGTTGTTGGAGTTATGTCAGCCTTGTTGGACGTGGATGTCGGTTAGAGTTAGTTTTATTGGACATGGATGTTGGTTAGGGTCATTTGAAGTGTAAAACCATTGCACCGCAACCTCGCATATGGTGGCTGCCCCACTGGAATTATGGCAACATTATAGAACTTAAACATTAGTTAGGTTGATCTGCCTTATAACTTTCACACCAAAACCTTGCCACGTCTGCACTGGGACTATGAGTTACAGGCGGCCTTATTGTGATTATACCTTATTATTGCTACATCACAACTTCACCTATTTTAACCAGAGTTATGGTGGCTTTACCTGCCATAAAATTGGTTAGGATTAATTGTATGGTATAATTCACATACCATTATCTCGCATATGATTGCTTGAGTTATGGCGGACTAATTAGAATTGAACATTATTTAGGGCCAGATTTTCCTTGTAATTGTTACACCACGAACTTCACACATCTGCACTGGAGTATAAGTTATAGGTGGCCTAATTGCTGCAAGATGGATTAAAATCTGTCACACTCTTACAAGTGTCCATTCTAAGGGATAATTGTAGTGCCTAATATTCACCTGTTGTCTGTTTTTGCCAAATTGTCTTTAAAACTATTTTCCATATATACAAACAATATTTCTTTCCTCATAGAATTTGTCAACTTTCTGTATAAAAATTAAAAAATAGGAAAAACCTTCAGAAAATTGGAAAAGTATTTTTAAATTATAACCAAAACAGAGAAAGCGAGGAGTCAAAATCAAAAAAGATCTGCCAATATTTCTAAAATTCTAAAGGAGTGCTACTACTTAAAATTGTCCCTGCATCACACTAACTCGATTCTATATTTTATTGACTATTTTTTTGACATTTTTGAAGGAGTCTTGAGTCTTACATTAATTAGTATTGAATCTACACACCCTGTACTTTATTTTTTTTTAATGACATTATTGAATGAATTTGGTGTTTATGTTGCTGCTAGAACATTTGCCAATTGCTTTTTAATTAGTCTTTTGAATTTGGCTTATTAAGTTTTGGAGTTATGGCCTTTAAAGGAGTATAGGATCAAATTGTCTCTTGTTGCAACAATTTTTGGTTTTGAACTCCAATTCATGTAGACATGCTTCTTGTAGGAAGCTTAAGGAAAATATCAGTCTTGTTTCTTTCTCTTTCCATCTAAATGACATGGCCAGCGGTTTTTTTCTGTCAAAATCATGTGGGACCGGCATTTGCCTGTCCTCATGCATTATGCTGTTCTCAGACTCGGATGCAGTAATGTTTGCTCAATTCAACAATTAACATGTTGGGGAGTTGAACACAGGGCTCCACTGTGAAGTCTCAATGATTTACTACTTAAGACTGTCCCATATCAATGCCATATGGATGTTTATTTGCTGTGTTTTTCTTATCTTAGGACCATTTTGGCATTTCAATTCTGTATTTGTGTCACATTGTTTTAGTAAATTGACTACGCCTTTTGAAGTATTTAGCAAAGGATTCATTTGCTGTGTTTTTATCTTGAGTCATCTGTCCTGTATTTGTATTGCATTTGCTTAAATTGAATTGACACCTTGGAGACATTTAGCAGAGGCACATTATTGTAAGGGCTGTTACTTGCTGGCCAAAGTTGGAGAGTGAAATTTCTTTCCTTATAGAACAAGCTTTTTACAGGTGGACAGATAAAATTCTTGGAGTGGGATTCTAACTAGTTCAAGAAGCCAAAAATTTGAGGAAAAAATAGATCGTTTATAATTGACTTTATCTTTAGACTTTAACATATTCTGTATCAAATGAACATAATTTCATACAGTCCCTCTGGCTGTTATCTTGTGGTAAAGGTGAGTGCTTACCACTACTGTGACCCAGGCGGTCTCCCCGTTGAATCCCATCCCAAAAAATGTTTTGTTCAAAATTTCCCTTGTTTTTAAAACGAATTGAAAAAATAGATTGGCCCAGTAAAATATAATATGCAAACAAAATCATTACTAGTAAACCAATTCCATGTTTTCCCTCAAATATTACCATTCTATTCTTGTAAAAAATTTCTATTCCCTAAAGTTTTCCTTGGACAGTGGTAAGGTGCCCTGGAACAGTCTTTGGAGGCCAATTGTGGTCATCTGCAGGCTTTATGGTACTCTTAGCTTTTCATTTGTTGTGAAAATGTAATTTATTGGAACTTCATTCTAGTTATATGATTATGAGACACCAGTGCTTGTGGCAAAACACCAGTAACTGCAGTTGGAGATGGGTTGCTAGCATGGGGACTTTTGGAAGATCCAAGCAATTGTTTTGACCTTGTCTTAACAGAGGTGGCCATGCCATCACTCTCTGGGATTGACCTTCTTTGTAAGCTCATGAGTCATGAGACCTTGAAACACATTCCTGTGATAAGTAAGACCTATTCACTCAAACACTTCATCTTATGTTACTTTTTTGTTTTTTTATTAAGAAGGCTAGTGTAGCATGACTCTCCTGCAAAAGGTGTCTATATTCATTTTCTTTTGCCTTGTTGCATGCAGTGATGTCATCCCTTGATTCTATGAGTATAGTTTTCAAATGTTTGACTAAGGGTGCTGTGGACTTTCTGGTTAAACCTGTTCGGAAGAATGAGCTACAGAACTTGTGGCAGCATGTCTGGAGGAGGTGCCGTAGTGTATGTCTCTCACTCTTCCTATTTCCTTTTAAATTTTAAGGTAGACATTACCTTTTCTAATGTAGGAATTTGTCTCTTCAGAATCTTTATGCAATGCATGGGGCTATTCTTCCTTTTTCTCATCATTCTTCACTTTGCTATTGTTTGTAACATGTTAGATCTTTGAGCTAATGAGTTATACCTGTCAGTCAAGTGGCAGCGGTAGTGGAAGCCAGAACCAAAATACTGCACAGAATAAGAATGAAGCTGGATATGATAACAATACTGGAAGTATTGGTGGAAGTGAGAATGCAAGTGGTGGTTTGGATATCAGAGAAGGCAGTGATAATGGAAGTGGCACACAAGTGAGTCTATTCATTTATACCTTACCTGGATAGATTATGTTTTGTGTGATACTTTGATTCCAGGAATGCATTAACAACAAAAGTGGCATGCAAGTGAGGATCTTTTAATTTCTGCATTGCTTAGGGAGGCTACATTTTGTGTAATGTTCTTTCCTATCATGAAGTAACTGCTTGTTTGTGTTTCAACAATTTAGAAACATGTAATACAAATTATCTTTTGGTTATGTATATTTTTACTTGAAGTGTTCCATTTTCCTTTAGATCTCGCATGTATTCAAAACAGTTTGAATCTGAACTTGGTTTTGTTAAGTGATTTCGTCTTATCTTTATTGTTTGTCGGTCTTCTTTGGGTATCAAGTAATAAAATCTTTAAAATGCAGACTAATCAAAATGCTGATTACATGGAATTTAGAGTTGGCTGTCATGCTTCTTTTGGCTCTATGCATAAACTTATTAAAAATATTCTCGAAACAGCGATTGTAGTGAACAATCCATTATTCCAGAGGGCATAACAAAGATCTCACAATATGCACAAACTGTGAATTATTTGCATCACTATCTTTGTTAACTCCTCGTTCTTGATTTTTGTTAATGCTATAGAGACGCTGAGTCATCAAACCTGGCAAGTTACTCTTGAATTTGTGAGTTGTATTTTTCATTGGTTTTGTATGATGTTTATAATTTAATTAAGTTAGAGGCTCTAGTGGATATATGTTCTGAAAGTGCTGTACCTTGATTTGGTTATATCAATGAACCATCTTGCAGGGTTCGTGGACCAATCACCATGAAGAAGTTGAAAGTTCACACCGGAGAGGTAAGTGGAAGCGGCATTGCTCCTATGGAAGCACATTTACTCAGGTTAAACAGACAAAGAAAGAGAAGACACAGAATAATTGGATGCAGATTGTGGAAACTTCTGCAAAAGCTTGTGGTAAGGTTATTCCAGGTTAATTTGTTCTGGCAGGATCTTTTTTTATTTAAGATGCGATGCTATTTCTCATGAAAGCCTAAGACAAACATTTATTTTTTCATCACAGATGATGCGACAGGTCAGGATCTGGTAATTG
Source organism: Cunninghamia lanceolata (assembly GCA_027924645.1). Taxonomy (NCBI): domain Eukaryota; kingdom Viridiplantae; phylum Streptophyta; class Pinopsida; order Cupressales; family Cupressaceae; genus Cunninghamia; species Cunninghamia lanceolata. The sequence goes on along the minus strand of BSBN01000420.1, from coordinate 7,616,512 downwards.
CTGTTCCTGGACAAGTCCCCACACATGTGGAATGCCTTCGAGTGGAAAGTACCCTACATCATCAATCTTGTCAGAACCAGGAAGCTGGCTGCTCAGCAAGCTGTGGAGAGGGTGACCATCTAGGTGCTGAATCTATTAAAGAAGGTAGTGAGGCTTTAACAAAGGCTATTGACTTGATTGGAAACATGGGCAATGAACCTCAATGCAGGAATGGGGATCAAGAAGATGGTAGGAGCGGGAAAGGTAAAATAGACACGGGGGTAAACTGCTGTCACGGGAAACACAAAGCTGTATCTGATTATAATTGCATGCCAGAACTGGAGCTCACTCTAAATCGTCCACAAGCCAATTGGAATGAATGTAGCCAGCTCAAAGACAAATGTACACTTAGACAGTCAGATGCTTCTGCATTTTCAAGGTGAATATATTCCCACTTATGATGATTCAGAACTTTTATTTTGACCTTTTTGGTATATTAGCTACTCTTGCTTTTTATTTAGATATTGTTTGTTTTTGGGATTTTTCATGAGGTGGAGTATTTTCATACTGAAGTCATCACCACAATGACATTTCTGAGTAGTTATTACCTTAATGAATTCTTCATTTAACATTATGTATCTTGCTAATAATCTCAAGGCAAAGGGACCCAAAAAGCACAAAAGTGTCTCTGAGAATTTATTAGCAGGGGCAGAATGGTGATTATAATTCACCACTTTGGGATTTTCTCCTTCTAGCCTCGTTCCCCATTGGCCAAGTTTTTTGGGTGAGTGTATGCCTTATAAGCCAGCCTTGTGTCACAATTATTGACAATGTGGCATTATTTTAACTCAATGTATGTTAGTTGTAAGTAAGCGAGGCTTTCGTAGTATGGTTTTATATAGATATTTTTTTTGATTAGAGGGTAAAGGTTGGTTGTTGAAAGGGTCCAATCCCTTGTACAGAGAAAGTTGAGATTCAGCAGTGAAGCCTGCCAAACAAATCTGAACTAACAAAGAGTCCATCATCAGCAGAGCTGTTAACCAACAGCAATACACTAAACTAACAGCATCTAGACAGCAAGAGGATATCAAATACGCACATGGCTACATCACCAATATTCACTGTTTCTTTGGAGCAGGTTTCCTTCCCATTCGTCCTCTCTTTTATAGCATCTGCCCCCAAAATTATAGCTTTCCTGGAGCTTCTAGTTGCCCTCTTACAGGACTGATCTCTAATCTGCTTTCTATTTGAAGGAGGGGAGGGCATCCAATGCTCCTCAGATTGGAATAAAGAGCAAGGGACAATTTCATCTTCTCCCATATTTTGGAACTTGAGAGTGTCCCTTCTTTGATTACCTGCTCTAGGGCTTGATTCCTCCATTTTTCTTTCTTCCTTGACCATTGAAGGAGGGCAGATTGAAGGCTGCACCTTTCTAATAGGGCTGTTACTTCTTTCTTCCTAGGAAGGACCCTTTGGTTGAGCTCTAGCATCTTCCCCTTTTCTGCAAACTTTCCTTGGATCACTCAAATCTGAAGCATCCTTGCTTAGTGTCTTAGTGCCAAGGAGGAAAAGGTTGCTGTTCTCTGCTTCTCTAGAGTTAGCCCTAACCTCGGAAGTGCAATGCTTCCCAAGGAGAGGAAAAGTCTCTGACCCGTGAGAATTTCTGCTCCACCTTTGAAAAGCGCACTCAACTTCTCTAATATCCAGTTCATGGTTTAGTGCTTTATTTTGCATCTGCTCCGAGGGAGACATCCCGTCCTTTCCCCGAGGAAGCCTAAGCATAGATTTTTTTTCTTCCTCTAGAATTTTTGCTTCTTCCTAATGACCAGGCAATTTCTCGCATAGTGGCCAGATTTGTGGGACTTCTAGCAAACAACCAAAGAGTTCTAATACTCAATTAGTTGCGTCCAGTTGCCAAATTTTGAGGACAAGACAATAGAAGATGGGAGAGTCTTATCCATATTAGCCATCATATAGAATTTGGGATATAGCAGATGTTTTTTGGATGCAAAATCAATAACTATGAGTTGTCCAAAAGAATTAGCTATACTAATTATCACTTGATCTTCTCGGTACTCCAATGGTAGGCCCAGATGCCTAACCCATAAAGGGACCCTATTAATGTTCTTCTACGAATCAAAACTCGATTTCCATTTTCTCAGAAAGAAACTTGTTTTTCCCAAAAACCAAGGTCCATCCAAAAGGGTTCAGGTGCAATCCTCATGATTTGAAAAGGAGATCAAGTAAAAACCCAAAGGCAGAGCAAAGATCTTGACTTGGCCTAACAATTTTCACTTCTTAGAGCCCATCTTCTAACCACATTGATGTTAACCCTAGAACCTAGAAATTTTCTAGTAAGAGTATTTTCCAATCTTATATAGGATCTATCAACTATTTAGTTAGAAACCTTAAGAAGGATACTTATTGATTGAAACAAGTTCTAGAGAGCAGGACGGATCAGGTTTGGAAAAGTTCTTACCTCTGATCACCTTCGCGCAAGATTTTTGTCCTTTCCAAAGGCTCGAAGATCAAAGACTATTAGATCCCTTAGCTAATCAAGTAGAGAGCTAATCAAGTAGAGGATGACATGCAAGGGGTCCCAACAACAATAGTCTCCCTGGCCTCCTTATGTGTTGCTTTAGTACTACAACATCTGGCCAAAATAGACTAAACTTCCTTGGAGTCTTGCATAGACAACTTCTCAGGGACAATCTTAGACTCTATAGAAGGGAATGTAGGACCCCATCTCTTTTACAAGGCAAATATTGCACCTAGACATTAAACTTCACTTGAGGGATTCCAACATTGCAAATAGAATCTTTCCCAACATGACTAGACTCACAATAGGGGAGGAACCCATGCCTTAGACCTTGCCTCGAGTGCGACCTACTGTAATGTGCCGTACCTATTGGTTCTTTTTAAAAATCTTTTTAGTGTTATTTTATTATTTTATTTTTGTGTTCTTTCAGACTAGAGAGAAGATGTAGAAGGGGTTTCAGTTTTCCTGCAGATGTGTGTTGTCGGAACATACAATAGATAGCATATAATGCAAACCCAGAAAATATACAACAGATATGAAAGACCCAAATAGTAAAATAGCCAAATATCAATTACTACCACATACCCATATTCAGATTTGCAACTTGATATTTATGCTGTAGTTGGACCAGCCATGGGTATACCAGAAAACACTCCAAATCTCCAAGGAACAAGAAATGTTTTGCATACAAGTTATAACAGCAACAATAGAGGCAGCCCTAGACGCCCCAAACTGAGCAACAAAGTGGTTGAAACCAAAGGAAAATAGAAGCTAGAAGTCCCACACCCCTTTGGCAGACTTGGTACAACTGGGTATGAAGCATTCGGCAAGGAAACTCCACGAACAAGTCTGTAGCAGCTCCAAATATATCTGCACATTCCTTATAAACTCCAACGCACAAGATAGAGTGAAGAAACTAGTCCCAAACACCTCAAAAGGCACTCAAGGAATGGTACGACTGAGCTGTGATGGTACGGTTGAGCTGTGATGGTACGGCCAGCAAATGAAATCTATATCAGCCTTCAGATATGCCACAAACACTCCAAAATCTGTCCCTACACTTCAGTTATCAGCTGAATATCAAAATCTGCAAAAGATATAAGCAATAAACTCCACAAATCTCATCAAACAAACTCCATTGAAGCTCTGGATGCAAACACTATGTGTATTTGCCATTCTAGCACCTTTGGGTGGCCTTGCATGCCTGTAGAATGCTGTTACTAGACGGAGTTTTCGTTCCCAATAGCCTATGGTTCGAATCCTCTTCAAACCTTCTCAGGGAAAACCCTAGTTTTTGCAAATAGCCAACAAAATCATATATTCAAGCATAGAGCAAATGAGTCTCTTTTCCTTCTTTTATAACTCTCCAAGAGGTCGTTGCACTTTTGGAGGGAATATTTCTTTTAATTTCATTTTAATATTTCCCAAGGTGAACGCTCCACAATATAACTTAAGTGACATTTAAATATTTATTTATCATCACTTAACCATTAAATCCCAAAGTCCAATATTTAAATAATAATATTAATTTACGGACTTTAAAATGGAGGCCCAAATGAACTCGAAATTCAGTGATCTATAGCTTGCCGAAAAGGTCTCGACGAGACGCTCCATCTCCAACACTGAAAATCTCGAAACGGACAGAAACCCTAATTTGCCAAAAATAGCAAGTTCGGGCCCAAAGACCAAAATCACTTGGAAAGACATCACCGCAAACCATCTGATATCACTGAGCCCAATGCAATGTCTGGGATAGCCAACAACTGACTGCCAAGTCACCAAAACCGCGCCAGACTGACACTTACTAAAAATAGTAGTGTTCTCCAAGGACCAAAGAGAACAAACCCAAAAAAACCCAGAAAGATTGTCGCCATGCAAGCACTTACTATAAATAGTAAGTACGGACAAGTTGTCTGAAATCTCTCCGGAAAGTGTCATACAGCGCCATTGGATCAGTCGAACACATTGGTGACATCGAAATACTCCTCTGATTACGCTGTCACCAACCCAAAAAGTCAGCTCCAATTGGGCCACAAGAGAACCCGAAAATGGGAACATTACACCTACCTTGCTCAAACTTGCCACCCCCAGTAGAAGGGGAGGAACATTTTGATTGTAGATGAGCAGCCTGGGGTTGTTGTGAAGCATTTAGGGAGCCAACCTTAGCAGAAAACCCAACACCCGAGTATTCCTAAAGACCTCGGAAGCCTTTAGAAAGCCCAACACCCGAGTATTCCTAAAGACCTCGGAAGCCTTTAGAAAGCGCGACCCTACCACTAGCCCTAAATTGCAGGCTCTTCTTTGCAACTTTATTTAGGTTAGGTAGAAATCCTACTAAACTTGGGTGATTTGGCTACATGATGCCTAGAAAAGTTGCCTCCAGCCATAGATTGAGGAGCTTTTCATCCTCTCCCTCATCTAGAGAGTCTTCCCAAACATCCTCATCTTCTAGCTCCTCCATAGACGAAAAACCTGACTTGGGAGATTTCTGCCCATCTCTTAATTTGTGATAGTGTTGACAAATATTAGAATGGTGTCCATGAAGCTATTTGATTCTAGCTTGAGAATGGTTTTATATAGATATTATGTTTTTGTGGGATTATTTTTTACTACATAGAGTATGGTCATACTCAAGTCATCATCACAATGATTATTTCCATGAGTAGTCGATACCCTAATGAATTTTCACTCATGTATTTTGATAATAATATGAGCTCGTAAATGATATAAATCATGGAATGAATGAAATTCATGTTGGAAAAACCACATTGGATGCCACCCACTTATTTGTGAGTTGTAGCTTTGCCAACCTTTGTACTCGTTGGCTCCCCCTCCCTCCAAATTCATTTGGACCGGGCTGTCCATTTCAATTTGGTTTCACCTAGAGGCTAGGACTTAGAAGAAACACTAGGAAGTTGAAGATCATTTGGAAGCAGCCTCCTCCTCGAACAAGATTGGATAGTTTGTCTCCATTTTTGTGGTGAGGCAGAAACAAGGAGGTGACTGATTGAAAGATTCTGCTATGAAAGCTATTTGGAATTGCCTTGAGACTTAGGCAAACACACAAACCAACTACACTTGGAATTAGGATTTGCAATTAGGATTTGGGATCCAGAGGTAGGAATCTAGAGGCACTTTACACATCTGCCATTGCAATTACAAGGTAAAGGGACCCCAACAAGCACAAAAGCATCTCTAAGAAATTTTTAGTAAGGGGAGGAATAGTGATTATAATACATTGCTTTGGGATTTGCACCTTCTAGCCTCTTTTACCATTGATCAAAATTTTTTGGTGTATGCGGGCCTAGTAAGCCTTTGTTTCACAATGATTGACAATGCAATATTATTGCAATCCAATACTTGTTATTTAAAAGTGGGCTTTCATAGTGAAGTATTATCGAGATGATGTGTTCTTGTGGATTTTTTTGATGACGTATAATATTTGTATACTCCAATGATCACTAAGATGATTATTTTCATGAGTAATCGTTACCAATGTAGCAGGAAGATGCGTCTCCCACCCCCCCGAGAGACATCTTGGAGACTGGAATGTGTCTCCCATATGGATACAAGTACAAAGACATCTCCAATCGCAGGGGACGCCCCAACCGTGTCTCCAACCGTCTCTATTTTAACAAACCCTAAATCACAATGTCTCCAAAAAATCCTTAAAAAAATGAAAAAAACCTTAAAAATTCATTTAAGTACATCTGCTGCTGTTAATTCATTCACAACAAACACACTAAAGGAGCAGCAAAAATTCAAAAGGAGTGGTCGAAGGTAGTAGGAGTGTTGTTCAAAGGTTTATAGGGCCAAGTTGAAGCTTCTCTTTGTTTTTGTGATTTTCCTAAGCAGTGTGGATGCCTCTTGTGTCTCTATTTTTCTGAGCTTCTCAAGAACAGTGTGGACCCTGTATCTTCTTGTGAATAAGCTGCCTGGCTGCCTGGCATTAAGTTTTAAATTATTAATATTAAAAACTTTAAAACATTATCCTTAATAGTCTACCTCCCATGTAAATTTAAATATTAAAATTGAATATCTGCACATTACATCTATTCAAAATTCCAATATTTATTATTTATAATTATACAAATTACACACACAATTTTTTTTATGGTGTCTCCAAGTACATGTCTCCTATTTTAAAAGGAAATGATGTATTGGTTCAAGGACTGGTCTCCTGTACCAATCTCATGGCAACCTTGATCATTACCTTAATGAACTTTCACTTGTGTTTCTTGATATTAATCACAAGTCAAGGGGACCCACATTACATGGAGTATTTTCATATCCAAGTCATCACCATGATGCATAATAACCCTGCTTTACCGACTCCTTTCCCACATTCTAAGCGACCCCCTAAGATTGTTTTATTTGGTCTTTGAAGTGAAGTTGGAAAATATTTATTGGCCAAACTATTTAAACTGGAGCTCATTGTGTACAACAAATATCCTAAGTTCTCCAAAAAATTGGATCAAGATTAAGAAAGTATTTATGCAAGATTTGTGTGAAAATTGTGAAAACATGGTAGCAAAAATGATGCAAAAGATAATTCAACAAGAGTTGTTTCGATGCACACTAGTCTAAAGCAAAGCATCAATTGTTTTCTGTGTTCCTCTTGCAGGGTCAAGGGTCAGTGCTGCTTGCCTCCACCCTAAACCATTGCAGGGTGGTGTTGAGGGGCAGCACACTCTTGACACCAAATATCATAGACATATTTTTTGCACTATCATCAAAGCTCCACATGGCATAAGCAATCATGCATCATGTGCCATTTTAACTCAGTAGTTCCACCACCAACAGTCTGGAGTAAACCTACAAAGGTAATGCATTAAAAAATGCACAACATTTACAACAAGAAACAATGAATATAGATGGATGGCAAGATACATGAGAAGAAGGAATATGACATCTTCTTAATTTGTTGGAGATGCTTTACCCTGGAAGTGCATGAAGACGATAAGATGATACGACCTAGTTAAGACTTTAGAGTAACAACATATTGAATTAGGATTGATCTATCCAAGATCAACTTTGTTAATCATTGATTATCTTTGTAAATTCACTTATAAATTTTTGTTGCCTTGACCATTGTTGACTTAGAATTCATGTATATCTTTTATAACTTTGGTTATGCAAGATGAGATACTTTGTGGGTGAATGTTATCCCACTGAAAGTGATTGAGCTTCAAAATATATGATTTACAATGTGGTTTGATCCCAATTGGATCATAGAAGTATGTGGTATCTTAGTTTGGTCGAGATAACAAAATCACTTCATACTTTTTACTATTTTAGTGCTATTGACTTGTTTGAGACATGTTTCCACTTCCCCCATAATGGAGTGCAGAGGCTGATCAAAAGCAAAATGGGTACAAAATGAATTATGTACAGTCCAGACACCTTGGGACCCGCATTAGTCAACAAAACTTCTTATTTTGGCATCTTCAACATGTTTTGAAGATGCAGACGCAGATTGCCAAAGATGTCCTCTTCAGCAGAGTAGATACAAATGACTTTGGAAACTGCATCATAAATAGAAAAAAATAGACTTTAACTTCTAATAATGGAAGTTGAAGTTGTTTCTTCTTCAATCTCTTTGTTGAAATTGGCGTTTGGAGTCTCTAAACAGTGTAGCTGCTTATCTGATTTTATAATATGTTCCATGGAGACATGTAATCCCCAACCCTTGAATGGGAATCTGGTCTATTCATTACCATTGCCTCATTTCCCTTATTTGCTTAGGTGACTAAATTGCCTTGCCTGTCATTCAGCCTCTTAAACTTAAAGTATTAATCATTTGGAATATTACTCCTTGGGGGTGTGGCATGTCTTTGTGCTACAGCACAATCACCTCTAATTGTCTTCAACTACATTGCTAGGAAGGCCTTTAATAGTGATATCAAAGCACAAAACAAGGTTCTCAATGGGGATGTGCTTGGGAATGATAGAAAAACCTAGTCTATTTTCTAGCAACTGAGTTTTGGGCTGTCCAGCAGCTTGTTAGAAAGAGTATCAAGAAGAGATGTGCTCCTCTCTCTTGAATCACTATGAAATGAAGCTGCCATTTGTTGGTCAACTAAGGAAGGTTCCGTAGAATTGAAAGTGGGCAAAGAAGGATCTAGAACAGAATTGCTAAAAATAATTTGTGAATTACTTTAAGAATGAGATGTCAAAATCACCGACTGCTCCACATGGCCAATATCTGACTAAACCTTCAGCTCCCTCCTGTTGTTTGTAGAAATTCTTTTAACTCTAGAACTGCTTTTATATTCTCTCGAATGACTGGATACACGAAAACAAGAAAAAGGGCAGTCGACATGCCCCGCTGGTTGTCTCACCTGGATGTGGAGAAACTGCAGGGCATCTGGATAGATGGGAAGCTTGGGTCAACAAAACAAATGGATTATTAGAATTTTGTCTGACTTGAATAACCTTTGGCAGCCTGCAACAATCTCTGGTTTATCAGAGTCATTTTCATTTTCAAATTGGAAATAGCAGCACTTTTTCCCGATTAATTTAATATTTCCTCCACTGAAAATGTTGGAATAATCTTGAAACTCATCTTTGTTTACAGAGGTATAACCATTCTGGGAAAGAATGCTCCCAGCCTCAAAAAACTGAATTATTCTGTACTGTATGCTGTGAACACTTTTCTTGCTTTGATCCAACTAAATCAGTTAGAATGCATCCCAGTCCTGAGTTTATATCAGAAAATGATTTCTCACTGCATCATTGCATATTTGTTACATGGATATGCATTAGACACTTCATGGTTACATATCTGATATACCAAAGTTTTTCTCTAACAATCTTGGCAGGCATATGCAGATCAGTTGTATCCAATACTAGTCATGTTATGTACCTGAGCACTCTGATATAATGTATATGGGTTGTTATGGGTAGCTTCATAACAAGTTGGTTACTCTGTAAACCCATATACATTATAATAGAGGAGAAAATACCAATGATTTCATCACTATCTAGGTTCTAATCTAGTATTTTTTGTCTATAGTGATGAAAAATTGGCTTATTTATGGGTTTCACGAATAGTTTAATATTTATAAGAATTTATCTTCGTTAACATGAATAAACCCTGGTGTCCAATACAGACAAAAACAATGAAAATACAATATAATCCATTCAAAGCACTAGGGACATCAATACTAAAATGCATCTCAATCAGTTGCAATTTTAGATTTTGCAAGATGAGGCAGGGAGTGAAAAAAGAATAATACCAATAAGGTTTATAAAATGAAATTATAGGAAATGGGAGCAGAGCAGTGAAGTTCAAAATGGCACTTGTCATATAATTTGTTTCTTATTAACATATGTGAATCACATAAATAAGTGTTAAATTTGTAATCATGAAGGAGTCTGCTGACCAACAAGCATATGAAGTTTGACATCTTGAGACTTGTTTTTTTATTATTTCAGGTAATATATTTTTGCCTTTTGTTACATATATACACGTATCTCCTGAGGTCTTTAAAAATTATAAGGATTACACCACTCTCCTGAACAAGATTGAGGAGAGAGCGTCATTGTTCTTATGTCCTTAATATGTTTTGGATTACAGCTAGGCAATGCAACTCAACCTGTTTTGATTGGACACAGATAATCTCAATACCATAAATGCTTAATTTGATGGATTTTCCTAAACAAGACAGTTCTATGTGGTATCTTATTTGGTGTATGCCATGTTTTTCACAGTGAGTTCATAGGAATAGGGTGTAAGAGGCAAGATCCAGACAGCGACCCAATTTTGATACCCCCATGTGCATTACAAGAAATATGTGAAGGGTTTCTGTACTTTGAGTGAATAGTTTATATTGACTGTTCCATTATATCATAATAATGTTTTTTTTTTTGGTATTATATCATAATAATGTTAATCCTCAACTCATAAAATAGAGCGAGAACACTCTCAAAAGTAAGTGAACTGATTTATTGAGAAAAATTACACGTAAATTTGTGTTTTTGGGGCAAAGTAGGAATTTACCACCTTGCAACCTTCATACTCGATTAAATGTTCCCCTTTGAACTTTGTAGACAGTATATTACACTGCAGTAATCGTCCAGTTTGAAAAAGGTGAAACTCCCATTTAAGTCTTATTTATGCTTTAGAGGGTACATAATCAAGGCTGTAGATGTTGATCTCTACCAATATAAATTGTTGGAATTTAGGCTGACAGAGTGCTAGGTAGAAAATACCTTGGCTTGCAGATTTTGACAAAGTCCGGATAATTAGAGAGAACATCTCAGGGCACCTAGCTCCTCTCAGCACCTCCCAGATGAAGAAGCATATTTCTCTCTCTCAGTCCATGTGGCCTGACAATCTTCATAAGAGGAAGAGCCAATGGTCATATCCAAGCTTGTAAGAACAACTTTTAACAACAGAGCACTGGGCAATCTCGACGAAGCTTATTCAGAGTCACAATGCAACCGATTCCAGCCAAGAGACTCTAGTTGAAGCCAGGTTGAAGGATGTCAAGTCCAACAAAGTAATACGCCACTAGGAGGACCACAAGATAGAGCTGAGGATCTGGGAAAAAGTGGAAAAGCAGCCAAGCTGCCAATGTTGATAATTTTGTTAAAAAAGAAAAGAAAGGCTAAAGTAGAGGGATGATTAACTCAAATTTTTGAATGTGGTCTCTAAGAAGCAAGAACAGAAAGGTACAAAGGAGGGAAAATAAAGGCGGATTTAGAGTTTGTGGAAATTGGGGTAGCATGCATCCCTTCTATGAAGGTCAAAGAAAGTGAGTCAAAAATACTCCATATCGATTTCAAAGATGAAATTAATTCATTGTGCCTTGTTTGGTAACTTGCCTTGACCTTATTTGTCATTCCTATTCTCCAAAATTCCTCGCTGTGACTCTTTATTGGACCCATAAAACTGCCACAGCTCTCAAGTGTCTTAATGTTGATCTTGTGTATACCTTTCTCTAGTACCAAATCACATCCTTTACCTTACAAATGAAATCTATCTCAAATTTGGTTCTCAAATGAAGAATACCTCTGGTTATTCTTGCTTTAGCTTCTTATTCACGCCTCAATCTTTACTTTCCCAAATGTTTCATGGAAGTATACATCTGTCTGCACCATTTTTGGAACTTCATCACCCCTGTTTACCATCTACAGCTACTACCTTGATTCAACAACTCTACCTTCACTAGTCTTTGACATTTTCAATTGTTCTTTTCTTGCCCCTTTGTCTTTTATTTCCAAGTCTAATTTCTATGTTCTGCTTTTTCCTATGACTATCCTAGGTGAATAAGCTTGATGTTTTCTTTCTTTTTTCCTCACATACCCACTCAAGTCTTTTTCCTATTTGCTTTCTTCATGCCTTTTTTGCTTTGTTTCATTCATATTTTGCAAATTTAATTGTTTCTTCCACACATGTTTTTTGCTTTTATTGCCACTACTCCTCTTGACTAATGAATCTTGGACATGATTTTCAATTCTAGTGATATACCTAGGACTATTACTAGGACTATTATGGGCCATTAGTCCTCTTTTCCACTTCAAATATTGTAAATCTATTATTGACCTCAAGTCCTTAGTAGAATCTACTAAAGATTTTACTTGTGCCTATATTCATAACATGGTCTGTACATTGTTTCACATGCTGAGTGGGAAAACAGGGTTGAGGAGGGAATGGGATTTGGAGTAGACGAGAAGCAAGGACGATGGTGAGGGCGATGTAGAGATCTCTTCTGGCTTTGAAGACAAGTGGGGAGGTCCATTTGTTGATGATGAGGACGTGCGTCTCCTCAACATCTAGTTGGACGCTCGTCGGAGTGTGAGCACATGCCCTAAAGACTGATGTGTTCTGTTGAGCGAGGGGCTCACAGTGGCGCCTATGACGAATTCACGCCTGTTTTGCAATGGTGAACGGATTCCCAAGGGTGGATTTGGCCAGGGATTGCATAAGGGCTTCTTGCTTCCTCCTTGTGAGCCTAGGGTGAGTGCCATTGCTCTTGTCCTAGATGCAACATATTTGTTTGTGAAGGCTGGTTTTGAAATCCTTGTTGTGGAATTGGAGGATGCTGTGAGCGCATGTATGGTGGTTTGTAGTCCTTAGAATGCCACGGAGCTGCCAGTTTATTTCAAAGACACAGTGTTGTTGGGGTTGGAGAAGGAGGCATTCCCTGTTTCAATGCTTTGGTTGGGGCCTTTGGGGGTTGCTGCTAGTTACCTCAATGGCTCTTTTGAGGCTCAAGCTGTCCAAGGTATTTCTTCTCCTACTAATTCTTCCCCTTTGATCTTGGTTGTGAAGGGTAATGATTGGGTGTTTAAGATTCTTGATGCCCTTTTGGATAAAGTGTCATCCAAGTTGAAGAATGCCCTTGTTGGTAAATTGTTAGGGACTAGGCCTAATGTTGAGTTTTTTAGAAGGTGGGCTAAGAGAAAGTGGAATCTTAGTGGCCTTGTCGAGATCTTGATGCTTTCGAAGGGTTTCTTTTTTATTGCCTTTTCCCTCCATGAAGATTGTATCCATACTCTCCTAGGGGGGCCATGGTTTTCGGGCAATTTTGACCTATTCTTTAAGAGGCGGAATACGGGCTTTGATCCAGAGAAAGAATCCATTAAGATAGTCCTAGTTTGGGTTAGACTACTTGGTTTACCATTGGAATATTGGGACGAGGAGGTTTGGTTTGGAATCACTAGCTCTTTCGGCTAGCTCACTGCTGTTGACAATGTGACCAAATGCAGAAAACGACTATTATTCGTGAGGTCTTGCGTTAACGTTGATGTGGATAAGGTGCTTCCCTCTTTGATCACCTTATCCTCTAAGCTAGGTGATTAGGTGCAACAAGTCAAATGCGAGGACTCCTTGGTTTTTTGCAATCATTGCCTCATACCCGACCATGCCATGAGTGTAGGGTTGTTGGAATGTTTGTCATTGATGTCAAAGGTGAGAAGACATATAGGCATTGATGTCAAAGGCACGGAGTAATTTATGAGATAATTTGATATAATAAGAGTTGCACATTAAGAGTGGCTCGTTACATTTTCCTATTGAAGAGCAAAAGAGTGTCTCTGTTACATGTTGGAAGTTTGTGGTTTTAGAGATATGATTGTTTAAATTAAAGATTTAAACAATGTGGAATTCGCATGGGCTGATTTATGGTTGGAGAGGATAAAGATTTAAACATTGCAAGAAAAAGATAATGTGTATGTAAAAGAAAAAATAAGACAACTTTTAGATGGGCCGACCCATGCATCCCTTGGCGCCTAAAGGAGATATGATTTAATAAAGATTTGAATTTTCGTAAAAATGGCCGATCTCATAATATAGGCCAACTTCATTATGGCCGACCTATTTTGAAGAACAAAGAACAATTTTAATATCACTAGTGTGGTGCGATTTTCATTTATTTAATAAGGTGCGATTTGTGTTTAAGAGCAGCGATCATAATCATAAGAAGTGCGATCTGAATTATTGCAAAGTGCAGAGATCAGTTAAACAAGTGCAGTGACTTATTAATAGGGCAGCGATCTCATTTTATGAAGAGTAGAAATTACAAATTAAAGGGCAGCGATTTAAGAAGTAAAGTGGTGCGATTTGTTTATGAAAGGGCAGAAATAAATTTCAAGAGCTGCATCCATTATAGAAGGTGGTGACTATTGTGAAAGGGTATGTCTCTTACCCTCCTTGAAGACATATAAGAGGTAAATGATATAGTTGTTTTAAAGCAAGCAATCAATAAATATTTTCTGAGTATAAAATAAAAGGAAGAGCAGAAATATGAAAAGTAAATCTGATGTATATTTAAGATATTTGTGTGATAAAAGGAAAGGATATATGTTAGAGAATTGAATTGATAATATTTAGATTTAAGGAAGAAATTTGTGATTGAATCAGATTTGTGTAAAGAGTAAAGTTTGAATCAGATTTGAGTGCATTGTGAAAAGAGTAAAGGTTGAATCAGATTTGTGAGGAATGTGAAAGGATTTACAATTTGGATCAGATTTGTGTAAAGAAGTATATCAGATCAGCCATTGAAGGATTAATAGGTTGGAGCCTCTTGCTGGGTCGGAGCTCAATTTGTGTGGGAGTTGGAGCCTCCAATAGGGTGGTGCCTATAATTCTATCAAGTGGAGATTGGTGTATCCTGTGAGTTGAAGCTCACTATTTGTATGTGAAGTAGGTTGGAGTTTACAAGAAGAAGATCAATATAATATATAAGCAATATTTTGCTGTGGTTTTCTCCCGCAAGGGTTTCCACGTAAAATCGTGTGTTGTCTCTGTGTTCTAATTTGCTAGATTATACTTGAGTATTTTATTGTGGTTAATTAAAGTAGAGAAAGGAAAGTTTTATTAAATACTGATTCACCCCCCCCAGTATAACTAAGTGCTCATTAATTGGTATGAGAGCGGGTTCCTTCGGAGATAGTCTAACAGCTAGAAAGTAGATCTAAGAAGAGCACTCATGACCGGACAAGAAAGTTATGATTTCTCATGAAATAGGGCACCATTGTTTGATGGAACTAATTATGCAATTTGGAGCGTAAGAATGAAGACATATCTTAGTGCCTTAGGGTATGACATTTGGCAAATTGTGGAAGACGGATGGATATGTTATACCTACTACTCGTCTTACGGACAAAGATGCTAAAAGTGAAAGTGAGAACAATTCAAAAGCTATGTACACCATATTATGTGGATTGTCCAAGACCGAATTCATAAAGATGATGCATTGCAAAACTGCAAAGGAAATATGGAATAAGCTAAAAAGCATTTATAAAGGGGATGACAAAGTGAAAAAGGCTAAGCTTCAAACTCACAAGGCAAGATTTGAAAGTCTCAAAATGAGTGAAGAAGAGAACATAGCCGACTATTTCCTTTGAGTTGACGAAATTGTTAACACCATGGTGGGACTTGGTGAAACTATTGAGGAAGCAACTATTGTACGAAAGATATTGAGATGTTTACCAATGAGGTCTGATTCTAAAATCTATGCAATCGAAGAAATGAAAGACTTGGAAAAATTGACCAAGGATGATTTGCACAACACTCTTAACTGCCTATGAAATGAGGATTGAAGATAAACCATCAAAAAGAGAGGCGGCTTTCCAAGCAACACAAAGAGGAAAGAACAAAATCTATGAATACAATGATGAACCTAGCGAAATGGATGAAGAAGCTCACTTCATGAGGAGGATGAAGAGAGGCATAGGTAAGTATCCAAGTAAGTCTTCTTTAATTTGTTATGGTTGTGGACATTCTGCTTCTAAGTGTCCGCAGGGAAAGATGGAGAACAATGACTATGATGAAAACTATAGTATGAATAGAGGAAGAGGTCTTCAACCACCAAGGGCAAACTACAATCAAAATCAATTCAAGAGAAGGAATAAAGACTACAATCAAAATCAATTCGAGAGAAGGAATAATTTTCAAAGGCAAAAGAAGAGCCTTTACTCAAATGAATATGATGATGGGATGGAAGAAAGTGATGACGAATTTTATGGTGATCAAGAAGAAATAATGTTCATGGCAATAGCGATTCAAGACGACAGCCAAAAGGAAGATAAAAAGGACATTGAAGTAGATGATGAAGAGGTGGACTTTTTGGAAGAAATTCACCTTGCATATGAAGAGGTTCATTCTCTCCAAAGAAAAAATTTAGATTTGAGATCAAAAATTCAAGAAGAGATTAACTCCAAGGCTAAGGTTTCACAAGCCCTTGAAGAAGCTGAAAAAATGATTAAGGATATGAAAGTACAATGAGAAAGCAAAGAAAATTGAGAAAGAAACCGAGAGAACGATCTGAGACTTGAATGTTCAATGTGAAGAAGTAAAGAGGATTGAATAAGTAATGAGAAATTAGATAAAAGAAAAAGAAGAAAATTGTGAGAAATTGGAAGCCGAGATTGTGTATCTAAGAAAGGAGTTTGAAAAAACCATAATACAATTGAACCGAGAATTGAAGAATGTGAAAAGTTCAGAAATTTTGGAGGAAATTATAAATGCTCAAAAGCCCACATGTGACAAGAGTGGGATTGGATACGAAGAAGGACAAAGTTGAAAAGGGGATGAGTCGATTAAAGAAGAAAAGGAGGAGGATCCAAAAATATATTCACAAGCCGTACAAGGATCCAACAAAAATAAGGGAATAAAAGAGAAGAAAATCAATGGAAAACCGTGAATAGTACATCAGATAACCTCTCCCACAAAGGCAGGTATGTACAAACAGGTACTATCATTCTTTCTTTGGCTATTGTTTCTTTTGCAATAAATTTAGTCATAAGGCAATAGATTGTAGATTGAATGTTAGAAATAACTATAGGCATAGAGCTATGAATTATGGTACATATGCTAGAACTAACCCTGCAGGAAATAAGATGGGAAAATTAGGGATGATAAACATAAATGTCAATCCATTTGCTCCGCTCATGGATCCAAATATAATATGCCACAAGTGCAACAATTTTGGACATCCGACGAAGTTGTGCAGAAGCAGTTTTGTGGAACATCCCAGACAAAACAAGGTGGATATACTTGGCAAGCAAAAGGAAGGATCTACACAGGTATGGAGAAGGAAACAAGAGAAGGAAGAATCAATGCTTGTTATTCATGAAGTATCACTAAATCCTTAAGGAAAAGTATGAATTCAGGGGGAGCTAACAATTGCATTATTTTAGCTCCATGGAGAAGACAATTCAAGATAGATCAGCTAAGGCATATTTTATATGAGCTTTCCGTTGTCATTAATCAAAGGGGAAGAATTATTAGAGACATGAGTTATGTTCTTGGGATGATGGAGGTTAAAGACACGAGAAGTAAAAACCATAAACACCCAAGCAAAGTATAGTTCAAAACATATATGATAGGACGGTTGACAAATGATGTATGGCAACATTTTAAAAGACAAGGTATAGTGGGAATGGTGATAGTATAGTCATCAAAGGCATAAGAAGTATGACACATTAAGAATGGTGATAGTCTTCAAATCAGAGATAGCAGCCTACAATGATTTTCATAGAATATTGAAGACGAATGTTATAACATGCCAATATGCAAGAATGACAATCAAATAAGAAAGATCATACATGAATAACAGAATGTGAAAGTATTTGATGACTGTGTGAAAAGTGGCAGAGGTTATAGTAAAAGATGGAGAATTATAGAAGGATTGAAAGCTACAGCTCTATGGATGAGAAAAAATCAGAGATAGATGAAGATTTCTTACCATTGATAAAAAGAAAGTTTCAAATGGAAGAATGATGCCATTAATGTCAATAATTAATGGCTTCAAGCCACCTTGAATGGTGGGATTTGTTGTTTTTGGTTTTAGCCTGGGTCGGTCTTTGCTGCCCCTGTTGATGGGGAGCTGTTGGTTTGTAACTGTTTTGTTGCTATTTTGCTTTTTGTTTCTTGTCGTTGCTCTTAGCCATTGGCTTCTTTGTTTTGTCTCTTTAGTGCTTTGTACAAGGGTGGGGTCCTTTCAAAATCCTTTGTTTTGGTTCATAGCTCCGGTCAAAAGTGTTTACCATTATCAAAAACATGGTCTGCACTGAAATGGAAAGCATTTAAAATCAAAAGTTTGCTTGTGTAAATACCCAAAATCCATAACAGTTACTGATTACAATGGAATATTTTTTGAACTCAATTCAAGATAGATTTTGGCATATGTCGTCATTTTCCCTCTCTTGTTGAAGTCTAATGATTTAACATGCATCCCCATAGATTTTCGAATCATTATGATCAACATCTCATCTCACAGTTCCAAAGTTCCCCCATTTTGTCACTTGTTCCATGAAGCATGGGATCATAAACTACATCCCAAAACTTCAGAAAAAGATCAACCTAATGAGAAAGCAAAGCTCTCTTGTAGTGTCCTTGACGATTATTTCCAGAATTAAACTCATATAGTAATCAGTTGCAACATTAGTAATCAAACACTAAATAGATTAGGAACTTCAAGTATTAACACCACAAGTTAGTTCCTCATAAACACAACGATTTTTCAATCCACTTATACATTTCTGGTAAACAACTCAATTTGGATCCTCAAAAATTAGTTCACAGGTTCGATCACACTAATTGAAGATGCTGGTATCAGTAACACTTATACAGAATGACTTACAAGTAGTATCCTTGACATATATAGACTTGTGACATAAGAAGATATGGATCCCTGCTTCAGGTTGCAAGTAAAAGTTTTGGTCTTGGAAGCTTTAGTGCGGCCTCTTGATGATTATGCTGTCCACCCTGATATGAATCTTGATCACCAAGCCAAATAAATGTTGCCACGTTGGAGATTGTCGAGCGCTAAATTCTTATCGGGCGTAACTTCCTGAAAATGCTGGTGAGCGCAGATGATCTCAAGGGAGTTATGGGGCTGATGCGGTGTCGTACATACTAAGCGCTTACTCCACAACCGCTTCTGCTATTGATAAGAGATGCCTCCCATAACTTTGCGACAATCCTAAGATTCCTTTTGCCCACATCCTGAGTTAGCTCGAGATCTTGGTGTCCAAATGCGGCCAATTATGTTTGGTATTTGGAAAGGTGCACTAGCTGCTCTAGATCTGGTCCACGGTCTCCCATATTGCGACTTGGTACTTCCTCTTGCTATGGAGATGATAATCACAGACCTGGAGAAATAAAAATTCAATCAGTTTCGATTCCAAATTCCTGAGATGGATTTAGCTCACACAACTATCGAGCAGGGTTTTCGTCCTACCCAAATTTGCTTTCGCGGGTGTTTTGTCCCAGTCCAACAGATCAGATTGCAAATCAGCAAACTCAAAAATAGTATATTCTCGGATGATCAAAATGAGGTCACCGAAGTTGCTTTTATACCAATGTGATTTAGCTTCAAGGAGGTTGACCAATCTTCAAATTTGAAACTCTTTTGGGCGTCGACCTGTTAGAAGTTATTTTAATTTTTATTAATAATATTAATATTATTATTATAATATTATATTATTATTTATTAGTGTTTAAAAACACTATTATTAAATTAAAATAATAATATTATATCTCTTGGACGGAGGGGACATGACAGTCCTCCCGCCCCAAATATTGCTTGTCCTCAAGCAATGACAACTCCGGAAACACTACCCACTTCATACCAAGGTAGCGTGTCATGGGGTGATGCTCATCGATCCTAGGCACTATTCCTGTAAATTTGACAATGAAAAATAAACTATCGTCTTTAGTAGTAATACTCACTAATCCTTGCTTCATCATTGACTTTGCTTTGATGACCCCATCATCATATGTGTAAGCTTCAGCATCTTGTGCAATAACCTCTTCCCCTTACTTCATCATTGCCTTTTCTAATGACATCATCATATGTGTAAGCTTTAGCATCATGTGCGAATACCACTTCTGAATCACTGTTATGAAGTTTACTTGGGAATTCACAATTGCTGACTGCGATATCACATGTTGTCCCCATCGGGAAGTGACTTAAATCAGACTGTATGAATGCCGATAAGTGATTGCAGCAGTCACATATTACACCAAATTTCATCCTTGACGCTGCTAACAATACTGGTACATAAGTACTTAGTGCTCTCCACATTTGGTACCATCTACTCACTCCCTTAAACTCAGAAATTGCCTCTGTGCCTGCTGATCTAATGCTGTTCAAAGATGATTCAACCAACTGAAGTATTCTGTCATGGCTGTCCCCATGCCTTTGTTTGCTCAAAAATGAAGATGCAATAGTTGGAAACCTCCTTGCATAAATCTCAAATACCTCTTTGAAAACAAACAGTGGAAATTGCATCTTCCATGAAATCAACCTTTCTTTGGTGGCTGTCCCAAGTATGTGGGAAAGGCTGAGAATGTAGAAAACAGCAGTATTGAGATGCAAAACAACACTCGTAAGGAACCATGTATTATAGTTCTTGTCTTCGAGATAACAAACAACCATGCTAGGATGATGATTCTTTCCCCAAAGGTTCTGTTTTGCTAACACTTCATAGGATGGCCATCTTTGGTGTGCCACCGTGAACAAACTCAAAATGGACCAAACATTATCATAGTGGAGTATCTTACCTTGGAGGGAATCTTTGAATATCTCCATTCTTTGAGTGGCTTGGTTTTTCTGGACACACATCTCCATTCTTTTCCCTTTCACCATGCTTGGGGTCCCATTCGAAATGCCTTGGAGTATGACCTCCTTACCATCTGCCTTGAATTTGAACTCCATTGTTTGATAATTTTGAGTAAATTCTCCAAGTGAGTGCAACCATTGCATGCCCAAGACTAGATTCGTTTCGCCCAATCCCACAACGTAGAAATCATCCTTCACTTGATACCTTCCCCAAGATAAGTTGGGCTGTTGTATTTGTCCCCTACAAGGAATAATAGTATGGCCATTTGCAAGCATAACATTAAACCCATCAAACTCTTTCCTGACCAAACCTTTCTTGGAAACCAAATTTGCATCTATGAAATAATGAGTGGCCCCACTATCAATCAGCACTGTCACTTTGTGCTCTTGCAAAACTCCTCGAATTCTAAAAGCATGGTACTTGGATGCTCCAGAGAGAGTAGCAAGAGTGCCTCCTAGGATACTCTCAGACTCTATCTGATCAATCATCGCCTTAGGCACAATTCCCTCTGTCTCTGAATCTTCTTTGGGAATAACCTCTATGTAGTGTATTTTCCCTCTTCCCAAGCATCTGTGCCCTGGTTCCCATGGCTCTCTACAAGAAAAGCACAACTTCTTCCTCCGAAGCTCATTCTTAGTTTCTTCCTCATTTGGTTTTGGAGGTATTGCTAATGGTTGAGGGGTATCTTTTTGGAAGGGTTTCTTATGTTGTTCCTTTGGTGTGCTCTTGGGGTAGGATTTGTTCTTGAATGCTGAATCTTCCAATTTCAAAGCACGCTGGATAGCATCTTGTAGAGATGTCTCAAAATCTCTAACCAATCCTCAGAGTGACTCCACTAATCCCTCAATAAACAAAAACATGAGTCTACTCTTAGTGACATCTGGTACCATGATTGAAACCCTTTGAAATTCTACTACATAATCATCTACTGAACCATGCTGTCCCAATCGTGTCAATTCTCTGAAATGCATCTCTGGATTCTTCCTATCAAATCTGTCTATGAGCCTCTGTGTAAAACCAACATTCGTCACAATATGCTGATGCCCTTGTGTGATAATTTCGTGATGCCACCATGCGCTGTACCATCCAAATGAAGAATAGCAAACTTGATAGCTTCATCCTGTATCTTAGGGTTGAGTGAGAGGTAAGTATCCAATTTCTGAACCCAAGCTCGTGCAGTGACCTTCCCTGAACCATCAAAAGTTGGAAGAGTCAACTTGCTCAATCTCTACCATAGATCTCTGTTGAATTGTTGCATGGGTTGTCTTCCTCTTGATCCATTCCTAGCATTATGGAATTGTATGAATGGAATCTGACATCTGAGATTCGGATCAAGTCTTGAATACTCATCTATGCAGCCATTAAAATCATTTACTGTTGGGTTTTGCTCTTCCTCTTCCTGTGGTAGCTCAACTCTAGGCAAAAATGTAGGTTGTGAAGGTCTTGGTGTTGATCCAGTTGGGATCCTGCTGTTATTTATGTGATTTCCAGCCCCATTCTGATTCAAGTTACTATCTTTTACTCCATTATTTTGTGCAGGTTTTGTTAGAGTTATTTGTGTTCTGTATATATTTTAAAGGAGAAATAACTAAGGATATATATATACATATATATATTTTAAAGGAGAAATAAATAGAAGGCAAGAACATGGATGGACATTAAAATCAAGCATTCATTCTGCAATTCAAATCACCTTGAATCAACTCAGCAAGCAATCAGCAGCAAATCAAGGTATGATTCTCATCACAAGTAATATGTCTTAATATTCTAGCATAACTGATCATATTGGCATATAATGCTCATGACTGAAATAAGAGGTAGATGAAAATGATTTATAATCAAAATAGCATGATAAAGTAAGAATACTTATATAGGATAAAAATGAATATGTATATAGAAAAATGGTGCAAATGATATAGTAAGTAAATAGATTAAATGTATATGGGAATACATGTCAAATAGCTGATATAGAATAAATGAAGAGGGAATCAAATATGAGGATTAAAGAATATCATATAAATTCATGGAATAAATGGAAATTTAATATGATGATTTAAGTTATGATAAGGCATAAACATTGCTTATATAATGAACATTATCCTTATAAGGAAGCAAGAAAGATATTGATTACATTATCAACAGTAAAGGATAAGTTTCTTAAAGGATGGTCATGAAATCCTAGGGATGAGTAAGTGGCCTTGTTGCTAATCTGCCCAACACTATGGAAATGAGGTTGATAGTTAGGACAGTAATTGACCAACCATGGGTATGGCTCGTGGTGGTGAGAAATCATCCCCGAGACCAATGAATAGGCCTTGATTGACGAATCAAGGAATAATAATAGGCCTTTGATTGACGAATCAAAGGATGTAATAATGGGCCTTTGATTTAAATATCGAAGGAATAATAATAGGCCTTGGTTGACGAATCAAGGAATGATAATGGGCCTTCGATTGACGAATCGAATGAATAATGATGGGCCTTTGGTTTAATAACCAAAGGAATAATAATAGGACCCATGATAGTTGGTATGACATTGCCTCCTAATGAGTCATCTCTCATAAGGTGGAAGGTATGATTAACAATAGGCTGAAGACTATCTCTCCCAAGGTAGATCATGAAATATGGAAAATGGGCTTGTGAAAAGATAAATTGCATATAGTTATGGTTAGTCGAAGTAAACTACATATGATTATGGCCAAGTGTAAAAGGGAATTGAATACTAATGTGCTCTTTAACAAGTTAGAGTTGTTTTCAAGGTTGCGAAAAATTTGGCTTGTTAGAAGGGGACATTACAACATTAAGTGCTTACTCCACAACCGCTTCTGCTATTGATAAGAGATGCCTCCTGTAACTTTGCGATGATCCTAAGATTCCTTTCGCCCATGTCCCGAGTTAGCTTGAGATCTTGGTGTCCAAATGCGGCCAGTTATGTTTGGTATTTGGAAAGGTGCGCTAGCTGCTCTAGATCTGGTCTACGGTCTCCCAGATTGCGACTTGGTACTTCCTCTTGCTATGGAGATGATAATCGTAGACCTAGAGAAATGAAAATTCAATTAGTTTCAATGCCAAATTCCTGAGATGGATTTTGCTGATGCAATTATTGAGCAAGGTTTTCGTCCTACCTGTAACATACACCCCTCTGTATATGTTGGTTCTGAATATGTTTTTGTGTTTTTCTATTGGGTTTTGGTTTAGGGTTTCAATGCATGTTTTTGCATGTATGATTTTTGCAACATTGGCATAGAAAATGAAGCGTATATGGAAAACCCAGAAAATATACAATGAATTTGCATGAACAAACAACCCAGATCATAAAAAGTGCTAAAACTAATTATAAGGAAATACCCACTTGGAAATCTTCAACTTGTTTGATTGCCGAAATTGATAGCAGCATTACATGGCCATGGAAATCACTGCAGACTTCATACAATGCAAAGGGAACACGAATCACAATAGCTACAATGTTATGGCAGACCTTGAGAGATATATGAGCACCAAATACCAATAAATCTGCCTCCTTAATGACCCAAGTCCTGCATCAGCTGGTACGGCCTCTATGGCTGCATATAATAGCATCAAACACTCTTAACTCAGCCTGTGGTAACTCTGTTTTTGACCGGTCTCCTTTGCAGCAAGGTAACAATTAGATTGATGAAAGAAAGCACCACAAAATGTCACCCAATTTTCACAAAACTACAGCAGATGATGGTACGGCCCTGCTGGAGCAGTACGACCAGCTTGGGTAAAGCAATAACCACTAGAAACTCCTCCAAAATGGTATGAATCTTTCACTTATAATGCTGTTCACCTCTGCAGATTACGAATACTTGGAAATGTAGTCATTTCACGCTTGAATAATCTCCAAAATGTCTTTCCTGAATGCACAAATGAGACTCCTGGATGAAGTCTCCAATAACCTCTCCTGATACGATCTTCCACACACGAGGAAAGGGATCAATGAAGGGGTTTTCGTCCCAACACTGTCACAATCAAACCCTAGAGCCAAGCTCAAAATGCCAAAGCACAATAACTCACAAGTGAGAGCAAAATCCAATATTCTCGCATAACCAAATGAAGTCAATTTTGCCCTTTTTATTTCCTCTCTTTTGCAACGCCCAAGATGAGAGTTTTATTAATTTTTAATTCATCAGTTAACCCCTTATCTCTCCACGAGGGGCGCCCATCCCTAGGAATGCAACTTTAAGTTACAACTTGCACTTTATAAAAAATACTTTATAACTTAAAGTCATATCGAAGTCTCATAAAATAATATAACTTAAATATTTAATTTGACTTATATTATATCGTTTTGAGCTCTAGTCACATCGAGACCATGAATATTGTGCAAAGGACCTCCACAACTGCCCTGCTAAGAATAGTAACTGCTCGGCTCTTGACTTACTATAAATAGTAAGTCCCTGGAATGACTTCTTAAACACCTCCATTAGCCTACGGAAGTCGAATTATAGGCTAACCCTAGTCCACTGGTGCAATGGGCTAGGTGGGGGACATTACACTACCCAAATTTGCTTTTGTGGGGGTTTCGTCAGTCCAGCAGATTAGATTGCAAATCAACAAACTCAGAAAATGTATATTCTCGGATGATCAAAATGAGGCCAACGAAGTTGCTTTTATACCAAAGTGATCTAGCTTCAAGGAGGCCGACCAATCTTCAAATTTGAAACTCTTTTGGGTGTTGACCTGTCAGAGGTTATTTTAATTTTTATTATTAATAATATTAATATTTATTATTATAATATTATATTTTTTATTAGTGTTTAAAAACACTATTATTAAATTAAAATAATAATATTATAGATCCTAGACGGAGGGGACGTGACATCTCCATTGAAAAGCCTCTCCCGTTTTGGACTTGCACTGAAACTTCACACCAAAGTATAATAGTATAATTCTGGCTAAGCCACTTTGGTTGATCCATCAAAGTTCTTATGAAAAGTCATATAAGAATAAATTTATATAGTAGTAGATTCTTTTCTTGCAATTATGTCTTCCTCTATTTAACTGTCGTCTCCTTCAAATAAACATTTTGGATCTTTCAGTGCTTTCACAAAACAATATCGTCCCCAAATTGGGTGGTTATTGATTTCTATTCTTCCCAAGCAAGGAGGATTTAAAATCTCTATTTCCACTTTCACCCTAGTATTGAACTGTACCTCCACGAAGGATTCCAGTAAGACATGCCCCCTTCCAAGTATCTTTGACATATGGCATGGCTTTTTGGAGCTTCAAGTAGCTAGTGTGCTAGTAGCAAATGCTTTCCATGAATTTTTCATGTTTATCAAATAACCTCTTTTCAAGTAGTTGTATCATTCACCTAAGATTAGTTGTGTGTAATAAACGCCTTGTGTTACTACTATTTTTTTTTAAAACATATCGAGTACTAAATTAATTGACCAAGCATCTTGTATCTGATTTAGAAGTGCCAGTTTCAGAGACTTACCAACCATAGTCATGGCAACAACTCTATGCCACAACTCATATACTTGCACTAGAGTATGGTAAGCTACCCATGTTTGGGTCATCCCCAGACCTAGACCTTAACCTCAACGGTTCATTCGTAATGGCCCTGCCTACGTATCGCTTACTGGGAATCAGAGGCTTCATAGTTCATATACCACAATAGAGAGAATTCATCCTCTCCTCTGATATGAGATCTTTCATCTCATTTTAAAATCACAACTGTTAGTTGTTCTAATGCCTCCAAAACCATCCATACACAATATGAGAGGACACTTATCATTTCAGCTATATCTGTTGTAATGTGCTTCATTCATAATACATTACTACTGCAATTTAGTGTGTTGTTTCCTGGCTTTTTCCTAGGATTTTAGTGGTGATTACACAAATATTTGAAAGATGTACAATAATCCGAGTGTTCCAAGTTAGAGTGAACTTGAAGGAATTAAATTTTGCAGCAAACTTAAAGACATATATGCAAGAATTTTGAGTTGTACCAACTGCACACGTGTGATGTAAGTGAGACAGACTATATAGCATGCTCAAAGCCAGCAATCCATTGATTCTGAGATAATTCTAAACTAAGTAGATGCAGATATTTATCTATTCTTCTCACAGCCTAACTTGTTATTGGTTATTATATCTCAATCAGTCCTTAACTGAAGTACTTTTTTTCTTATATTGCTAATTGTTTACAAATATTCTGCTTGATTGAGCATCAAAATGAGACTAATACAAGCTCTTGTGAGCACAACCATGAGACCAATACAAGCTCCTTTCGAGCAACAACACTAGAAACCACTTATGGAAGACCAAGAGTCACAACTTAGAAATCTATTTATTTAGAAACCATCTCAACACTAGAAGCCAACAATGGAAGACCAAGAGTCACAACTTAGAAATCCACTTATTAGACGTCCCTTTGGGATTTGAACTTGGGTCTCCACAATGAAAACTCAATGCTTTGACCAATTAAGCTCAACCCCTTGGACTTAACTGAAGTACTTAATGGAACTCCTTTATTGTTTAGCCATCTAGTATAAGCAAATTCTTAAGCAATCATCCGTGTAAAGGCTGTGATTTAACAAGTAGTAAACATATTTTTGTATCCTAAAGCTTTAATGTTTCAAACATGGAACCTATTACCTGGCTTAGTTCATATCATTAGGGGGCAATACAACAATGTGTTTAAAAACGAAGTAATGAGTTCAAATTTGTAATACCATTTGCCTTACAATACAACAAACAGTTAAAGTTTCTATGGACGTGCATCTCAGTGGATGGATCAATAACAAATTGTAAATGGTTATATTTCTTTCAGCACAATTCTTAGATTTTTTACTTTAATCATGTTATTTCCGAAGCTATGCATCATTACCTTTTAGGATCCTTTCTTTGTGCTTACTTAAATTAATTTTCTCAGGTATAACATGGGTGGCACACATTTTTCATTTCCACGGGGTGGTTCCTTTCCAGTTAATTTATACCCATTACTGGAAGAATACAAAGAGCAATATTGTGTCTCTTCTGAAAACACAGGATCATTACATTTGACAGTCCCATTTGAGCAGGCGGGTTTTTCAAAGGGAAGCGCTGGTGATGCTCCTGACCAATATCAATTATCACAGGGTACCAACAATCAAGATAGGGGCTCTTCTGTAATTGGTCCTTCTGGTCAAGCTGCTCTCCCAAGCTCTGTGCCAATGAAAGATGAGACACCTGTGTCCCTGCAGATGGGAGTAGCGATGCCCGTACCCCCTGAAGTTATCTCCTTTGATGGTGTAGCACCTGCGTATGGTCCTGCATTGCATCCCAGGCTGTATTCTTATCCAGGTGTTCCTATTTTGGGTTCAGATACACCACTCAAAGCAGAGAGAGAAGATGCTCATGATAATTCTTCTTACAATGAGCCACATTGTGTTTCCCATCATGTTCCCGACCATTCTCATCATTACAATCACCTTCATCACCACCACATTCAATACCATCACCATCATCATCACCACCACCACCATGAAGGGCATGAACATAAGAAACATGCAAAACATGATGAACATGATGTAGATAATGCAGCTACAACAGCTCGGGGTGGTTCCCATGTTATGCCCAGGAATACTCTGAGTCTGGATGGTAATTGTGGTGAGAGTGGAAGTAGCAATGGTAATGCCTATAGAAGTGCATCTGGGAGCAACAACAATGGAATCAATGTGCCTAATGGACAGAGCACTGTTGTTGAAATTCCTGGAACTAATGGGGGCAGTGGGACTGGCAATACAGTTACAAGTGGTACTGGCAGTGGAGTGGAAAAGAACTTACCTGCTCGTCGGGAGGCAGCATTGATGAAATTCCGGCAGAAGAGGAAAGAGAGACGCTTTGAAAAAAAGGTTTACATTTGTCTCTTCTGAGTTGTGGATTGAACTTCCTGAATTCTAAATAGATTTTTATAATTCACATATTTGCTTTGCAGGTTCGATATCAAAGTAGAAAAATGTTTGCAGAACAACGGCCTCGAGTAAAAGGACAATTCGTGCGTCATCTGTCAATCAACAGATCTGAAGCTGGTGAAGAAAAATGATAGATACACAAAAAAATTCAACCATTACAATCAGGTATTTGTTTCCAAAAGAAATTTCAGGATCAAGAATTTTGGGTTACCATGAAGCTCTCCACACTGGAAATCTATAAGTTCATGAATGGATAGATGATGACATTGACGAGTTTTGAAGAATATTGTCATAGGTTGTGGCGACTATGTTAATAGGAGCATATCTTGAGCTGAATTTTTTCATCAATACGTCATTTGTTGTTGAGAAGTATACCAATGTTTTATGCGACTAGTTCATAGGTATCAATGTCTTGGATGACATTTGCTGTATATATGTCTGGAAAATTGCATTTTGCCTTAAAACTCTGTAAAATATTTGACGCCAAGCATGTATATCTTCACTGCAAACTTAGATTTAACTGATTTGCTAAAATGTAACTTATGTATTGTTCTAATATAATGCAAGATGTAAGAAGTTAATATGATGGACTAAGAACGGTATGCGGGTTCGAGGTTCGGTGAATGGATGTATTTGACATCATTTCATTATTGTTACTATTGGTTGTAGGTTATATCATAAACGGTCACAATGCTTTTGTAATAATCTATGAAACAGAATACATGTACCCAGGATCTGAGAGCACAACTGCATAGTATAGAAATACAGGCAATGCTACCCGTAGAATATGCTCTAATGAGACATTTTTAATTAAATGCATACACACTGATGGTCTAAATGTATATTTAATTTTAACCATTAATCTTTTATTAGATAGTACATCAAAATTATTTGAGTATAATGAACTCGTGGACAATACAAGAGATTGAAAACACTTATTGCAAAAATGTTGACAACAAAAGAAGTGCATTTATATTTACTTTGAATATGCAATTCCTAGAAGATAAAGATATTTTTGAGTAAACGCGGAACTATAGTGATATGCTTTGTTAGTAAAATTACCGTAAATTTAAAATTGAAGTGATTTATTATTAGAGGGAATCACCTAAGAATCGTATAGGGCTATTAAGGGTAAAAATTACAAGTCTTAAGTTAAAAAGAACATCGTTATTGTGTGACTGTAAATTAGCAGAAGCTTCTAGATGTGCCTAAACCTACAATCCTCGGAAAATCTGAAGAATCGGGAAACATTAATATGAATGTATGGGAAAGCCTACGATCAGCAACTTGTATGTGTGTCCTCTTTTTTGAAAATTCTAATCACGCATTCCAATACTGACTTTTTATGTTTGAGGATAAAAAAATTCTCGTCACTCGTTCCAATACCTTTTGTTTTTTTTTTTGGTTGAGGATATATAGTTGAACATTAAGTGCTGAGCTAAAAGATAAGGCGGACATTGAACGATATCAAGCTGAAATCCTGAATCTCGGGAGCCTGATCCTTTGCCTCGCATCATCTTTTAAACCAAGCTGTCAAAGGGCTTCTCTAAAGAATGGATTAAAAGTTAAATCGTTTCCATTTAAAAAATTGTAAACTAAAATGAGCCAACTAATTATACAACCATCGTAATTAGCCCTCCATTAAATCGAGGACAATAATAGGACCACCAAGAAGCAAGACAGCTTTGAAACTTTGAGTTATTGCTGAAGATTGTAAGAGTTGTTGATTAATTAGTCTATTTTTGCCACCACCTCTATATTCTATCGCCTAGGGTTTGGTAAGCGGCCACTCCAAGCGTTTTCCAATTCTCTATTCTAACCCCCACACACACCAAGGATGCCAATTTTGTAATATGGCCGTAAGGAAGGAACAAATAGAGTTGCAAGTAATAATACGCATGACCCAAAGCTAAGCCTTTTTCCTATCATTTTATTTTATAAACACCACAAAATATAATCCTGAATCTCCAAAAATCTAAAATTTAACTTTCAAGTTCTTCCATGAAGCTTATAAAATTTACAAAATTTACATGACCATCATTAATGAGGTTTCTTATTTATGTAAACCTGGAAAATACATGGAAACAATATTTTCTTTTCTTTTGCACAAGCAAGAATTATTCAAGCTTTCATTAATCTACATACAATACAACACTACAAGAACAAGAAAAATACATTGACTTGCTCAAATCATGTGCTCCAAAAGTTGTAGGTTCTTCAAGCCCAAACAAACAAACTCAACAAGCAATCCTCTTCCAACAAAAAGCTTCTTCCAAAAATCTCACACAACCCTTCGAGGGTTTTAACTTTTTCCAAAACTTGTGTAAGGTAAAAAGGATAATTCTTGAGCAGAAATGAATTCTTTTTGCATATAAGGTAAAACTTGAAAAAAAAATCTCTTTTCTCCTTTTCACATTCCCGTATCTTTTCAACGAAAATATCCAAATGATCTTTGAACTTTCTAAATAAGTCATTTTTCACCTTGTAAACAAGTTAGAAACACTCCTAAAACATACATATCAAAAACTCACTTTATTTTTGCAAATAAAAAAGTGGAAATGACTTTTTCTAACATATATCACTATTTAAAATCCAAATGATCCCCTTATATTTCTAAGTGCATTTTGTCATTCCAAAAAGCTATTAAATAATTCATGCACTCATAGTGACCAAGAGGCATATAAAGAATTAGTTTAAAACACCCAAGGAAGAACACACTTTACAAGTGTAGCACACTAGTTTTCTTGAATCACAATTAAGATAGGTGGTTCATAGGTTTTAATATGTTTTGTTGGCTCTAAAAACTATAGGCCCTCTCCTCTAACACCATTACTCAAAGTGAGGCAAGGGAAACATGGTAATACCTTAGGCAAAAAGAATGAGACATCAACAAGGAGAAGACAATTTTGGGCCAATGTATGGGATATCCTCTTCTTCTTCAGGCTCTCTAGAACTTAGGGGGTATTCCCTTGAGGTCGTATGACATGACAAAAAATGGAACAAGGCTTTGATTACCAAGCCCTTATGGAAATCAAGAACAAGCCTACCAAACCTCATTAACAATAGATACGGACAAGTATGTAAGTGCACCCACATAGATGTAACAAGTTTCACTCACTAAAGATGACCCCCCTTAAGTCTCATACACACTCACACCTTGTGAACTCACCATTATAGCCCTTTGGACATTTATCTAACATAGACTCACTAAAGATATACATTCCTGAAACAATGGGCTATAAGGTGGGTAAGAATCCTATTAGGGAAGAAGACTTGAAAGCCCATTGAGGTCTGAGGTTTGGGATCCATGATATGACATCCTTTAAGTATAATGGTAGGGAAAAGTCTATGAACTCGTCTCATGGCAGAGATTAGGACTAGGGTGTTCAAATTCCCTATACCAGAAATGCAAAGAGAGAAGGCGAACTTTGAAAGTCTATCGAGAGACGAGAATAGGAACACGAGGGTCTAGGGGACTGAGGGAAAAGGAACCAAGGTAAGGAAAACCTTGAAAGCCCACATGAGATGGAAAATAGGAAATGCGAGGCACATGGAATTGGGGATTGGAGTAAAGGATGCTAGTAAGAGAAAACTCGAAACTTTGCTCAAGGTAGGAAATTCGACTCAAAGGCCCTCATATTTAGAATTTTTTGAATTTAGGTACATGATAAAGTATGAGGGGAGGTAAAGCATGAAACACAACACAAAATTGACCAAGGGGGGCCATAAAAGGATTTCTTTGATTGGTTATCAATGATGTGTAGAGTAAGGCCAAGGCGAAAAAGGGGGCACTAGACTTTAGATTTTTTTTGGCATTTTAGGGTGTACAAGAAATAGTCGCAACATTACTCCTAATAGAGCAAAAAATTAACATAGTTAATTATAGCCATGCGAACACCTCTAGTACTAATCACCATTTGTTTTAACCTTATGTTTGCACATTTAATTTACACATCAAATGTATTTGCACAATACTTATAACAACCAAAACACAACATATAAAAACATGAGAATAAATCAAGGAATATACATCCCACAATCACATCATATACATCCTACCTTAATGTTAATCTTTTAATTAAGCGTAATAAGGATAATACATAGATGCATGATTACACTATATACAATCAAATGTATGATACTAAAACACTAAAATAAGTCAACTAATATCACATGATAATAATGAAAAACACTAAAGTTGAATAAATTATACTAGTTCAAGTATAAAATAATAACATATATCTCAAGTATAAATATGTCAAATATGATCCATAATGATCATATAACAACACATAATTGATACAAAACTATGTAGCAATAATGGAGGTACAAATGCCTCTAGGCCTTACATCCCTTGCCCCTAGAATTAGGATTACTCTTGGAATCCTAAAAAGAATGTGGATATAGTACCCATAGTTGTGTATCATCATTCCATGTGGCTACTCTCATCATGCTTATCCCACTAGAACCTTGGTCCAAGTTTCAACCTCAAAGGCCCAATTTCTAATGTTGTAATATATGAATGATCTCTAGAGAAAGTTGCCCACCCTTGACTTGCAAAGCACTTAGACAAACACATGTAATGTTTGGAACATACTACCTTAAAACTAAAACATATAAAACAATATGGATGCATTAAAGACTAGGCCACAAGGCAAGTTGATAAGCACTAGGACCAATTCTCTCAACAATGTCAAATAGTCCTATTAAACACAATTTGAACTTAAAACATTTTCCATATTAGATATTGGTTTTATACGTCTACACTCTTAGAAAAACTCAATCACCAATAGAGATGTGTAGATCTAATCTCTTATCAACATATTTCTTTTGGTGATTTTGGGCAATTAACAATTGCTTTCATATTTGAACCACTTGGTGTTCCATATCCTAAAGAATCTTAGGACTAATGACAAATCAATCCTCAATCCTATCCCACCTCAAAGGAGTTCAATAAGGTTAACCATATAAAGCTTGGTATGGTGACATGCCCAGGGAACTGTAGTGTCGATTGTTATAAGCAAACTCAATGTGATATATATAGTCATCCCACTTGTATTACTAGCCCAACATATAAATGTGGAGCATATCTTCTAAACTTTCATTCACCTACTTTATTTCTCCATCTATCTTAGGGTGATAGAGATTGAACTAAAGTTAGTTGAGTGCTCAATGGATGCTGTATTTATGTTCAAAACAAAAACATGAACACCAAATCACAATATGAAATGATCTTGCAAGGCACTCCATGCAAGCAAATTATATCATCCACGAACACATGTGCCATTGACATGATACTATAGGTCATCTTCATGTGTGAAAAAATGGTCAACTTTAGTTAGCTTGTACACCATCGCCATAGTAGCATCATGATGAAAGGTAGACATGGGCAAACCAACCATTAAATCCATAGTAAAGTACACATTCCAAAACAATAATTACTGAAGTAAATAATCCACTTATTTACATTAACTCAAATAAAAAGATAGATCTTCTATATATCAACAATAATGTCATTACATCTTACAAAGTCATGCCATAACCAAGTGTTAGCACTATAAAAGAATATACAATGTACATCTTAGGCCCTCATGGCA
Organism: Cunninghamia lanceolata; assembly: GCA_027924645.1. Classification (NCBI taxonomy): domain Eukaryota; kingdom Viridiplantae; phylum Streptophyta; class Pinopsida; order Cupressales; family Cupressaceae; genus Cunninghamia; species Cunninghamia lanceolata. Next base: position 7,582,394 of record BSBN01000420.1, on the reverse strand, counting down.
TAAGTCATCGCAAAGAATAATAAGATACAATAATCAAGTACAATACAAGTAATGAATAAGATCTGAATCACTATCATCGGCTGCCACTAACCCACATAGTCTTCCGCAAGCTGAGAGACGGGAACATGGCCCAGGGACTTTTCTGCCAAATCAAGAAGCAATTGCACTTCCCCAGAATCTTTCATGATATGAAGGATACCCGACCCTGCATGAAACGCTTAGCAACCTGGAAACCACTGGCAGCAGGGAACACCCGATGCAACCTGATGTCTAAATGCAAATCTAACTATGATGTGCAATAACTCACAATCAAGATGTGACAAAGAAACATATTAATAAAGTTTTGCTAGACATTCATTCGTCTATTTCAATGAAGACATGACTTGGCCCAAGCACTTATACAAGTAACATTCAAATCGTACAAAGAGGAAAAAGCCTTTTCTGTTTACCCACATTCGGTATTATAGCTCGAAAGTAACCCAACATGCACATAAAGCAAGAAGATAAACTAATTCCAATGTATAAACAATCCATAATCTCAAAGCACTCAATGCACACACAATTACTTCCTTTCAAGAATCAAAGTGATATATACTTTTATTTTCAATACTTGAAGTGATGCATAATTTGACCATAAGAGAGAAAGTGCTCACTAGATCGTTGCATAACTGACTCATAAATTCTTATATATAAAGCAAGATTAAGAACAGTCAATTTTCAATCATTGGAACTAAGTAAATAAAATCTATTATTCCACATATAAATTTAACTCTATTTTGGTTATGCACTCCAATACACACCTATATGCAAAAGTAGGTAGAAAGAAAAATTAACATCGGACAATATAACAAACATAGGTCGAATAAAGCTATAGAGGTCGTAACATATGATTTGTTAGGGGCCGACTCAACAACAACAGTTAGAAAAAGATTTTTTTTGAAATGGACGGGAAAGGGAGCAGGTCTCTGCGTCTGACCGTTGGCGCAGGGTCCTCTAGCATGCATGACCGCTATTGTCGCTGTTGGCTCGCCCAAGGCTCTGGGTGGGGTGCGAGGCTCTACTGGTATTCATGTTGGTAGGGACATGAACCCTGAAATGGATGTGATTATTGTTGCGAACAGTGTTCTGGAGGGGATGAATGATCCCTCCGACTGGGACAAAATTCCTAAGGAAAATGGGAACAATGGTTTGCTGGGGGTGCAGGTGGTGGCTGGGACTGGTGTGCCCGCTCCTAGGCTGCATGCCCTTGCTGGCCCTAGACGGTCTTTTGCAGCAGTAGCTGGTTAGAGTGTTCATCGTGCTTCGGGGGGGAGGGTAGAGGAGTCTGGCCTCTCCCCTGTGCCCACTCTTCCCCTGTTGTGATGTGTGGCCCTGAGATTGCTAAAAATGAAGAGTTTTACCGCAATATAGGAGTAATTTGCAAGTTTAATGGATCGTGGCCCTCTCTGCCCGACCTTCACAATTGGGTGTTGGAGTCTTGGAAACCACTGATTGCTAAAAAGATTGAGCTCTTCCCTAGTGCTCGAGGTTTTTTCATCGTGACTTTTGCTTCTTCTGAGCAGCAAGATGTAGTGTTTGATGGTCGGTTCTGGATGTGGGGGGGACATTCTCTGTCCATTAAACCATGGACTCTTGCATTCAACCCCCTTACTGAGACGCTTAATATCAAGCCAATTTGGGTGCGTCTCCTGAACCTCTAGTTTTGGGAGGATTCTTGCTATGAGGGCATTGGTAATGCCATCAGTCGATTTCTGAAAGTAGATTCTGCTACCTCTTTCATGGGTCACTCCACGGTTGCTCGTATTTTAGTAGACATTGACATCTCCAAACCCCTTTTTGGAGATGTTTTGATGGTAGGGAATCGGCCGTGGAAACAACTGCTAGATTATGAAGGTATCCCCTTCAGATGTCGGCGTTACTTCTCTATTGGTCACATGGCTACTGGCTGTCCTCTATCACGTCATAAAAGAGCTGCAACTTGGTGGAAGGATGCTCTTGTTGACCACTTGACTATCAGTGCTTCCCAAGAGGATGGTTCGTCTTGTGGCGATGCTTCCTCTCAGGAGGAAGAGATCCCTCTTGAGGCTCTTCGATGGGGGTGGTGGAGGCTACTGTTAATCCCACAACTTTGTTGGATTCTTCTGTTCCTCCTTCGGCTCCCACCTCAGCTCCTGCTACTCTCGACCGATTCACTTATGTTTCAGCTTCGGGTATTCCTTCGTTTTTGCCTACTTCGAACTTGTCAGCTCTGCTCTCTGGGGCTCCAGGTCGCGCTCCTTTTTCTGTTACTCCGGTCACTCTCCTAGCTGTGCCTTCTTCTAGTTCGGCTTCGCTGGCGCCCTCGTTGGCTATTGAGGCCCGAGAGGATCCCCCCCTCTCACCTCGCTCAAAGGACTTCGACTCTGAGAGTTCTTGGTCTGTGGTTTAGCGTAGAAAGAAGTGGTTCCCCAAATCTATTGGGGAGCTACGCCCTAGGGCTAAGGGTGTTAGATTTGCTTGTTCGGGATCTGGTGTTGTTTAGATCCTCGGTCTGGGTTTTCTACTGTCAGTGTGCTGCTGGTGCACTGTTGGGGTTGCCTTTTTTGAGCAATTGGTCTCTTTCTATTTGGCTGTTGTTGTACTGTTGTGGCCTTCTTCTCTGGGCCTTGGTTGTTGAGGGTTCAGCCCCTATTTGCTGCCCTCTTTTTCTAATCTTGTAATAGGGATCGACACCCTTGTTTTGCCGCTTATCATAATAAAAAACAAACAGCAGTCAGACCGATCATAAACAAAAATAAAGGCTGGTCTCATTATCAAGAAGGCAGATTTTATGAGATAGTAGGTAGACGGCTACCTAAAATAGGTTGTTCAAATAAAACATTAACAAGTGTGAGGACCATTTAGATAGCAAAAAAAGTGAGAAGCCGTTAACAATTGGAATGTCAAAACAATAAACAACAAGGTTGACAGTAAATAAGAGAGGATTGTTTCAAAAATAGGCCGAACCTATAAAGTGGGAGGCAGTTTATCAATAGGAAGTCAAACAAAATACAGAAAGGCCGAAGTATAATATTGTAAACCAAGAAACATGCCACATAACTAGGATAAGGCCAATTAAGTTATAACTACTGGCCGAATTAATAGTTTTAAAGAGGCTGGAACCAGTTAAAGAGGTCGTTGCATTTTACATGCATGCCAATGCAAGTTTTAAAGAGGCTAAAGCAAATATAAGAAGGCCGACCAGATGGGGCCATTCTAACAAAGCATAGGCCGTACTAAAAAATGTCACAGGCAGTTCTAACGTGACAAGGGCCGCTCCAAACAGGCCATGGTCTACAATACAAGGGCCGCTCAAATTGATATAAGGCTGAAATAAAAAGGAATAGGTTGATTGAAACAATTCATACCATTTAGATTTTATAAAACATGTTTTAATTTAAAAATATGGTTGTTTCTAATAATTTAAACAGATCGATCTCAAAGGAGCGATGGTCGATGCGTATATTAGCAAGCCATCGTTTAAACAAAATACAAGGCCGATTACCAGGCATATAGGGGTCGATGTCTTTAAAAGGAGAGGTCGATTTATATTGAAAGGAGAACCATTTACAGAGTAAAAAGGCCGATAGCTTTAAACATGATAAAATACAGTTTACATGAACATCTAGAAGAACAAAGGCAGTCGTCCAAAGTGGAAGTCTGCTGATAACAAAGAACAAAGGAACTTTTACAAAGGTCGACTAATAAGCATAGAGGCCAAATCATAAGAGGGTCGAATCATAGAAATAGGGTGAAACATTCACCATACATAGGAAGTTTTATGTCCTAACCAGACTTTTTTAAACTGAACATATCCATCAATAACTGGAATGTATAAAACAAAATAGTTGTATTGAATACTCGGGCTAAAATTCCAGCTAAATACCTATCGCCTATGTGAAGGATCTCTCTCTGGTCTAGTTCTTCTGCCCCTCTTTTTCCCTCACTGTGCTGTCTACCCTTTTTCTCCCATGTGTTGCTTTTCTTTCCTTTCTTTGCTTGTTTTTTTATCCCTCTATTCTTCTAAAAAAATGTGGAGTATCTTTAGAACTTGAGTCTTCTCTCATGTTGACTCCACTTTGAGTGTATGGCGCATGGTGCCTTCGCCTCAATTTGCATGCTTTTAAGTTTTTATTAATAGACATTTAGAATCTAAAAAATAACATCTATACAACATTTAAATATTGTCTATATTTAAAACACTTTATCTTTAGTTTCGGCTAGACTATCATTTCAATATTTATATCTAAAGTAATTGTAATCAATTTATATAGTTATAGTTAAATCAGACGTCAAAAGAAATCAAGAAAACATGTCGATATTTTGTACTAGAAACAATCACAGTGAAGCAAACGAAATTAAATACATTATCTAAATTGCATAAGCCAATCGCGCCAATCATGTGCTCAATAAGATTATGCCACAAGATCTCCATGAAACCTAATAAAGAATGCAAGATGATTTTATGCAATATGATCTATGCGAGTGTGCATGCATCAGGGTTTATCCTATCATGCCAACTCTTTCCGGCGGCTAGGGCACGTGTCCTCAGCGATGTTCCCATCTTCGATGTTTCCTGCACTCAGTCACACTCAAATTCGCATCAATAGGTTAGTCCCATAATCATAGCCAAAGTAAAACATAGATCCGAATCACACACATTTTAATCCATCATTATAACTATGTTCAATATATGCATTCATAAACTTAGGACAATTTACCTATTATGCATACACAATTTACCCAAGCAGTAAAACAAACACACGTAATATCAAATAGTTTGAATTGTAAATGAATCAAAAGGGCCGGGATGCGACATCCTTCTCCACTAGGAAGAGATATTGTCTTGATGTCTTATTACACAAAACTGAAATAATAATGTATCTCACTACTACTAATGTATCCATAAAGTACCATCAAATCAAATAATAATATCTCAACTATGCATAAATAAAAGAAACTCTGCTAAATCCTCAAATGAGGAAAAGATTTGTCTATCTCCTCAACATCGTCCCATGTGGTACTATCCAGAGAATATTGGTCCCATTGGACCTTATACTACACAATATCCCTATTACGCAACTTAATGTTGCGCCTCTCCAAAATTTGAGTGGGCTCCACCAACACCACTCCTAGATCTTGTACCTGTAAAGCATGCCAATCAAGTATATGTGAAGCATCAGGATGATATGGCTTAAGTAATGACACATGAAAAACATTATGGATTTGGGCAAGAGCAAGTGTAGAGCAAGTCTATAAGCAACAAGATTTATCACTTCCAGCACATCAAACGGTCCTACGAATCTAGCAGCAAGTTTGGACGATTTGCCAAATGAAACTAAACTCTTCTGAGGCTTGACCCTCATGAAGACTTTGTCCCCTATAGAAAACTATCTGAACATCCTATTCCTATTTGCATAACTCCTCTGTCGGTCTGAAGCTTGCTTCAATTTCTCTTTGATCAACCTCATCTGATCATCCATTTACCTAAGCATATCATGTCCAATTACAATTATGTCTTCTACTTTGTCCCAACTGATAGGTGTTCGACACTTGCACCCATAAAGAGCTTCGAAAGGTGTCATCCCTAATGATGCATGGCTGGCACTATTATAAATATGATTCATCATCTACACACGAGGAATCCAAGTACCTAGAATATCCCTTAATGCTGACTCATTCATAGTATGGCTTTCAATTGCCTTTTTCAAATTACTTAGACAAACTCATGCATCATCTACTTTATTCAACACTTTACTCATATGATGATCCAAGAAGTTTTTAATCAAAGCTACCTGTTCATTTTTGTGCTCTTCTTTGAGTCTGTCATTCATACTATTTTTCTTTCTCAAATTCTCTTGTAATTCAATAACAACCATAGAATCTCCTTCATATCCTGATAAACTCTTTGGACTAGACACAGAAGCTGTTGATAAGACTTCAATTCCAATGGAAGGAACAAGTGATTTGAGCTTGTTGTACTCATGTAATAGCTTCACATAATCCTTCGTCTGTCTAGTTCTTCTTGTAGCTTCCTTGTTGCAGTTTCATTGAATTTGTTGTAGCTACCACAAATGATGCAGCCTGAGGGGCAGTGGTGTCAGTTAATCTTCTCACATTAACTGACCTGTGAGCTCATTTATATCCCTTGCCACTTGTGGTTTATTATCACATGGAGCCATAGCCCAAATTTCTACAGTCTCATGACTGGCATTAAAACCTGATCCAAACAATTCTTCTGCTTGCTCATGTGTCAATACTTGATCATCAAATTGATCTTGCCTTCTAATAGTATCCATAGCAATAGTGGATGAGATATCCCATCCTAACAAGAGCAAAAAACCACTTTCCTTTACTAACCTTCTTCCTTCCTAAGGGGTAATTCTACTAAGATCCATGTCAACTTCCTTCAAAACCCTCTGAGCAATTGCCACCTTATCCACATTTTTAGCTTTACCTTGTTCCTCATTCAACTTCTTCAGGTACATCTCAGACTTCCTTTGCATAAGTAAAGATTTGAATTCCTTTGATTTAATGAATTCATCATCAGATAGAAATTCCTTGCAAGCCAATGCCCTAACATCTTTACAGTTGCACTGCTTTCTTGCAGACTTAATAAAGTTATTGATGGGGGAGGCAACCGTATTTCATTCCTAAGAGGGGACCTTAACACCTGATGTACCTCATCCAAGTCAATTTGGTTTTCCTCAACCTCCTCTGTCAAGGAGTAATCAACTAAAGGTTGATTTTCAATAGTTGGTTCAGAGGAAGTGAACTCCATGCCTCTCCTGCAACCTCCTCAACCATAGGTTGAGCAGGTTCTTCAATATTTTCCTCATGCAGCTGTTGCTTCTTAGGAGACTGTGGCTTCCTTTTGGATACAAACTTGAGTTCCTCGACATGTTCCAACATCACTTGCATCCTAAGAATAGGATCACCAATCTCACTGAGGGCACCATTGTATGCAGGGTTCTTCAACTTCCTCTGCCTTTCTCCAAGGAGAATGAGACCTCAATTTTCTCTTCTCAATTTCATCTTTGTCTTTAAAACACAATTTCTAAGCAAATCCTCCTGCTCATCGAAACAATGCTCGAACCCTGATCTGTGTTTATGTCTCCTTATCTTGTCAATAAAGTGCTTAGGGTCATAATTCCTATGCTCTGTTGTGGGTAGTATGTATTGTTGCAATTTTGCCAAGCAGGCCTCCAAACCTTCTTTAGCATTGATAAAGAAACTAGGGAACCTAGTTGTTGAAGTAAGGAAAGTCCCCTTTTTACTATTTCTCAAGTGAAACTTATCAGATTCATTCAACTGCGACATAATCTCCAAAAATGTAATCCTGTTTGGCACTTTCTTGGGCAATAAGTGGGGTCTGACATTTGCCCCATAAACCCTGATTATGGTTACATTCCTAAAAGGAACCAATCACTCTAATTGTGATCCCTCACACCATTTGGTTTTCTCTCTAAAGGCCTTAGCAAGTCCATTATCTCCATGGACAGTCTAGGCCTCTCCTGTCCTAATAGTCCCAACACCCTTTGTGCAAAATGCTCCTCAAACACCAGGTAATTTGCATTGCTGCAAAACGAGTCTCATAAGTGAACTTTGCCCTGAATTGGTATAGGTTCTTCATCCTTGGTTTGATATTGGATATGCAATTCACTGCCCTAGAATCTTCTCCCGTAGTGCAATAAAATATGGCATAACAAGGAATACATAGAAAAGGTGGGGGCATTATCTTCTTGTTTGCATCCTACTAATTCCTTATGGATTTGTTCAAACATAAATGTAGCATAATCAAGCCTTCTATATTGGTATTTATCTTGTATATCAACAATCATGACCAATAAATGATTTGGTATTAGGGAATTATAATTGATCCCAAAAACTTGAGAGAGGGCAAAAAAGGTAATCACAAAGTAGTCTTCAAACATGTCAATGCTGAAAGGTTTTGTTTCATGGTCAGATATTTTCAAATGCTTGGCCATGCTTCTTGGACTGTGAAGAGGTAACTTGTATGTTCTGTAAGCCTACCTGTTTCTGTTGTATTCCTTCTTTAGCTCCTCAACATCAATTCTTTCATGGGCTAGGGGGTTCAGACCAAACACTTCAATTATCAATTCTCTGTTTAGATGGAGAAGTTTCTCACCCTTATAATTTGATAGCACTCGAGTGTTTGAATTGTAACCTTGGGTATTTGCTCGAATGAGGTCCACATTTACAAATACATTAGGGACAACTAATTTCCCTAAATCCAACTCCCAAATGTGTGAAATGGGTTTTTCCAGGGCATGATGATTGTATCCAAAATCAAATAGCTCCCACTCTCCTATTGGTAGGATTGCATCTTTAATGTATTGATGAAAATCATTAAACCTATCTGTCAATTCCCCGGTACCATGGGCATGTTTATATTTTTTAGAAGATCCTGGGAGCTAGTTTATAAGGTCTTGAGATAAATCCCTCTTGATTTTACCCCCACAGCCAGACCTCTGACTCATGATTACAAGCAAAAGGACAAGCTACAAGGAAAAAAGGGGGGTGAGTGCTTGACAACTCTAACAACTTGGGAGGGGCTTTACAACTTACAATACTACCACAAAACAAAAAACATTTAACATTCAATGCATGTCATAGATAGCCCTATTGATCAACATACCAGTTTATTGGTGATTAGGGGCCATGGCAGTCACTCGAACTTTGAAGTCGCAACTCGCAATCACCAGCTACTCAGTCAAAACTTGCTTCAACTTGCAGAAGTCTTCAGTATGATCGGAATTGTAATGTGCATAATGGACTTCAAAATGGAGGATGAAATCCATTTATTTCCTGTCATTGCCTCATTAATTGCTCAATTAAACATAGTCTGGCAACTTGCGTTCGCATGTCGCGAACGGTCACTTCTTTTGAATATCAACCATTCGATCAAGACTGGGCCTTAGTCCTTGAATCAACGGTCATCACATGCCAAGGCCATATTGTAACCTCAAATGAAGGATCAACACTTTAAAGCTGCGTGATACGCTAGATCATTTGATGAATGTTTCGATGGACGGTTGTAGTTGAATTCCAGAACAAAATGTCCAAAGCACTAGACTAGAGAACTCACACCTCTAGAATCAATCTAGAACCGTTAGATTTACAAAGATCAACGGTTGAATAATTATTATTTATTATATAATATAATTAGTATATAATATAATATATAATTATAATTATTATATAATATATCTAACCTATATTATAATATTATATAATATATTATAATAATATATCAACCGTTTGATCAAGACCAAACCTTGGTCCTTGAATCAACAATCATCGCATGCCAGGGCTTTATCACAACCTCAAGCAAAGGACCAACACTATAAAGCTACGCGGTGCGCTAGACCATTTGATGAATGTTTCGATGGACGGCTGTAATTGAATTCCGGAACGAAATGCCCAGAGCGCTAAACTTGCAAACTCAAACCTCCAGAATCAATTTAGAATCGTTAGATTTACAAAGATCAACGGTTGAATTTTTTTTTTGATGATTAAGTGCTACCAGTGGGGGTAGCCCCTTTATGCTATAAAGAATTTCCCAATGCCATTTTCTCTAATAGGCTAGTCTATCTACCTCCATTGGAGTAAAAAATGGCTGGTTCTATTTGAACTACACCAAAATTAGCTAAAAGATCTGCAACCCCATTTGCTTCTCTGTAGACATGGTTTATTGTAAAATCTTGTACGGACTCAAGCTCCCAATTAGAGATGCAATTCTTCTTGACAGCTTCGATGCAAATCTGTGAGTCCCCTTCAATGTCGAAGATGGTGGAACGGTTGAATAATTATTATATATAATAATAATAATTATAAAATATATTATAATAATATATCTAACCTATATTATAATATTATATAATATGATAATAATATATCTAACCTATTATTATTAATTTAGTTGGCCAAAGGAGATCCAATGGTGTATTGCATCACGCAGCCTCAAAGAGTTTTATGTTGGAGAAAGCCTACAATGGAGTCTTGGCATGCGATATCGTTGATCGAAAGCCTTGAGTTGAATAATTATTATATATAATATATTATAATTAGTATATAATATAATATATAATTATAATTATTATATAATATATTATAATAATATATCTAACCTATTATTATTAATTTATTACAACCCTACCCCCGGCTCTAGGGCTGTGACGGTGGGATGTGGTGAAATCTGTCCGATTGAAGAGATTAAGATGAACGGTGATGTTTTAATTTATTTTGGCCGAAGGAGATCCAATGGTGTATCACATTGCGCAACCTCAAAGAGTTTTGTGTTAGGGAAAGCTTGCGATGGAGTCTCGACATGCGATATCGTTGATCTGAAGCCATGATTTGATCTAACCTTATTTCTAAAGTGGACCAGCGTTCATATAAAAGGAGTTTCCGTGTGATGCTTCACCGTTCGATGAATCTTTCGATGGACGACTGTAGTTGAATTCTGGGATGAAATGTCTAGAGCGCTAGACTTGCAAACTCAAACCTCCAGAATCAATCTGGAGCCGTTAGATCTCTAAAGATCAACGATTGAGATTATACAATAGTTTTCAATTCCACCGCTTGACATGTGTTGTATTAAGTTATTAATTCAAGCTACATACTTGCAAGCCATCCTTAAATTTCGTTTGAAGTGGGAGTACAAATAGAATATAATAAATGGAAATAGTATCAAGGTGAAATACTAGCATGGAAATAAAATAGAATATAATAACTTTAAAAAATTAACTTCCACGAGAATAGAATAAAATTTATATAAACTCAAAACAAAGAATTACATGTTGATAAACACATCAAATTCACAGACTTCTATTCCTATGACAAACATCAAAACTACATACATTCCATTTGGTTTTACAACCCTTGTTCCAACTGAGCGCATCCCTTTTATAGAATTAAGGGTGTCTCTTACAAACATTTCCCTGGTAGTTTTACACCAATTGTATCTTGTTTCACATAATGACTGAGAGTGGGCACGTTGGTTGTTTGTGGGGACACTTCATTAAAATAACCTTCAAATATTGGCCTTTAGCAATGCATCCAAGATGTTATGGGGAAAGCCCATCAATTGTTCTGAAGATGTTCTTCCTACACACCAAGTTAAGCTACTGAACATTGGGCATTGGAAACTAAAAATTTCCACCAATTCAAACTCAACAACAACAAACCCTAAAACAGATTGAGTAGCAATATTCCTATTATACGAAGATGGGGCTATGTGAACGAGAAAGCTGCTACAATGAAAGATAAACTTCCTCTACAAAACCTGGGACACCCTTACACAACCCAGCATGGATGAAAGCAAACGGGAATCTCTTTGTCAGTGCCATTCATTCCCAGAGAAAGTGTCATTCATTCTTTCCTTTTCTTTGTAGGCACATAACTATAACCAAGAATATACTGATAAGCTTTCTTTGAAAATGGGTATTACCACAGTCATGATAAGGAGAAAAGACAAGCTCTAATCCATTAAAGGAGGAAAACATTGATATATTGCATGATAACACTTGTCTCCTTTATAGAATTATGAAAAGGACACTAGATACTCAAGACTTTCTGCTTCCCAAACATTGTACTTATCATCACTTATGAGACCCGAAGACTCGCACATTGATCTTATCCGATCACTCCTAGAAAAATGTAACACAACCAAAACAAGAAATGGAGGCGGAAGACTTCATCACCAATCACGTACATCATATATTCTGAATAAGATGAGTGTACTATAGTTGTATTAACTTATTATTATTAATTTTGTGCCATTACTATTATTATGAGTCATCAAAGTAGGCCCAACTTCATATAAAGGGAGCTTCAGACTTCAGTGCAATGTTTCATCGTTCGATGAATGTTTGGATAGACAGTTGTAGTTGAATTCTGGAACAAAATGTCCGGAGTGCTTGACTTGCGAACTCAAACCTCCAGAATCAATCTAGACCATTAGATTTACAAAAATCAACTGTTGAGATTATACAATGTTTTCAATTCCACTGCTCGATGTACAAGTATTAAATTATTAATTCAGGCTACAGACTTGTAGGCCATCCTTAAATTTTGTTTGAAGTGGGAGTACAACTACAAACTTATACTGAAGAATAGAACATAATATAATAACTTTTAAAAAATTAACTTCCATGAGAATAGAATTATAAGAAGAGAATGTAACACGTTTCACTTGCTTTACTTCATAGTTGGCACTTAGCAATTGTTTGAGAATAAGAAGAAAATTAAGAAGTTAAAAACCTAAGTCGTAGTATTGCACAGAGGCAATTGAAGTTGCAGCTGCTAAGTGAGATTATGGAAGCGAGAGCCTAAAGGGTCAGGGAGATTGCAGTGCACTAGGGTCCAGGGAGAGTCATCTTTTCAAATTCCAGGTATGTGTCATTTGAAATATAAAAATCCTACATTCCTTCAAATTCAAATTAATTTATAAGCCTTCGGTTTAAAATTTTTGAATCTTGGGGTTGAGGGTTTACAAACATGTCTACCACCACTACCACACCACTGATTGGGAAAGGCAAAGCAATGCACAAAATAAACTATGTCAAACTACTTAAAACCCCAGGTTTCATTGATGAAAACCATGATATTTATGATCCTGAAATCTCTGGTAGGGCTATCTTAGAACTTGGATTTTTATGTTAGAGTAAGGTTGGACAGCAAATGCAAGCTAACCCAGAAAAGCAGTTACCAATTAATAGTTTCACTGCACTGTGGGTGGTTGGACTGGGACGCCTAATGCTCCTAGAGGTTTTCCCTTCCCCAGAATTTATCATGGTTTGTGCCCAGAATTATGATGAAAAAAGAAAAGCAATTGTTAATAAAGATACCCAGAATGTAATGTTAACCATTACTCTAGCAAAAATTAGCAAACTATTGGGGTTTGCAGCCAGAGATTTTGGAAATGTCCACATTGACCTAGAAAAGTTAGCTAGTGATTATGCTAGAAAGCAAATGCAAGCTAACACAGAAAAGCAATTACCAATTAATAGTTTCACTACACTGTGGGTGGTTGGACTAGGACGCCTGATGCTCCTAGAGGTTTTCCCTTGCCCAGAATTTATCATGGTTTGTGCCCAGAATTATGATGAAAAAAGAAAAGCAATTGTTAATAAAGATACCTAGAATGTAATGTTAACCATTACTCTAGCAAAAATTAGCAAACTATTGGGGTTTGCAGCCAGAGATTTTGGAAACGTCCACATTGACCTAGAAAAGTTAGCTAGTAATTATGAAGTAGTCGCTCGAAATTCCAAAGATTCTTATCTCAAAAAAATTACAATAGACGGTTCCATATCCAAAGATAATCAGAAGCCTCCTTATCAAATTAAAATTTTTAAACCATGGGTTATGCTAGCATTTTGCCTTGGATTGGATAGTAATAGTAAAGTGGATGCAAGCCTCCTTGCAATGGTATACAATATCCATTACGTTTTTCCCCTTGTTAAATACAAATTTGTAGAGCACATTGGACAATCTATGCAGAAACAATTTTTAATGATTAAAGGAGGTTCCACTTCCAATTCTAACACTAAGACCTTTAGGTTCACAACCTAATTGTGCCATTTATTTCTAGTGCAATTTAGTGGAATATTTGTGGACAACAAGCTTCAGATTCAACCTTTCACAAATGATGGGGCGAAATGAGCACTTCCAATACATGCTTGGACCCATTAGATAAGGATGCATGATTCTTGAAGGAACTACAATCATTTTGTGGACTATTTTTTGACTCCACTATTTTATGCAATTACAAGTACTCCAATGCCTAGATTGCCTGAGTCTTGTAGAGATTCCATTCGACTAGAAATAGAAATACAATTGGTTGACTGGTACTTAATGGAAGAATATACTTGTTAAAGGGGAAAAGATGAATGACGGTGTATGATGAAGACAAGCATCCACACTAAATCAAACCCTCTTCCACAAAAGCATTCAAGGAAAATACTAAGCTTAATCACAACCAAAAGGAGGTGGACTCAGCTATAGATCTTGTGCTCTTGTTTGCTATGGAAAGATAAGATTTAACCAAGCCTTTTTATCAAACCTTAGGTCAAATATGCATAAAACCCTAGTTCTGAAATAAACAACTTATAACAGACAGAAAACAACTGAAACTCATAATCTAAATGCACAAGGAGGGTTAGAAAGATATCAAAACATGTGTCTCAGAAGATGAAGTGTTGGAGGACGAAATAGGGACTGCCCAAGTCCTGTAAGTAAGAATCTGTTGGAGGTCAAAACTGAGAAAATGTTGTAACTAATGCTCAGATGTCAGATCCAGAGCCTGAAAGCCCAGAAGACTAGGGAGCCAACCGCCCAAGTCTTTTTGGAGGGATTTTTCAAAACTTCTTTCGGATCTCAAAACATTGATTCCTTCACAATCTTCCTGTAACTTCACTTCTCTCGAACCTTGTACTTGTAATCTGCACACAAGATGACAAGAGAGGGTTTGGGGGGTTATAGTGTTTAGGGATTTGCCTCAGTCAAACCTCGGAATGGCATTCAAGCCTTCCAACATCGTTGATAGATAAGAGAGCGTGCCCTAGCAGGGCAGAGGCTAAACCAAATGATGGTAGAATGATTCAAACAATAATGATATCACCTAAGAGGTGAAGGCCTTAGAAAAATGAAGATCTTTCAACTCATAAGGAGATGGATGATGATTCCAAATCTACAATAACACAATGAATGCCTTGAATGCTCTTTGCTCCAATATCATAAGTTCACAATATCCATCTAGGTTACAAATGAATTCAAAAACACACTTATATATGCTTTCCCACTAACATTTGTGAAATTAAATCACAAGAGCCGACAAAGAGGAACATTTTTAAAGGTCCCATGCCAACATAGCATTAGTTGGCCCTGACCAATCAGGAGGGACTTGGACGGTTGGCGCCCAAATCTAGGAGCCCTTTTTTAGTTCAAGATAAGATTAAGGAAGGGCCCAAAGTCCCAAATTTACATTGGTGTCAGGCAAATCTCTTTACGATGATCAATTATAATGCATAATGTAATTACGAGGACTTCGGAGCTAAACAAGGAGGTAAAAAGGCATGTGTCCACTTTTTACTCCATAACAATACTGTGCTTAGATTTTATGGATCAGAAGTAGAGCCCCACAAACTTCTAGTACATGTGACAGAGAGGGTTTTTGCATTAGAATACATACGACAGATGGACAGTACAGATCAACTGTACTTTGTTAGTTAGCAAAAGAACATATTTCCATCCTTACCTTTTTCATGTGGAGCTCTATCAATTGTTGTCGAGCTCTAAAATCTAAGATTCAAGATCTTCTTGATGAGAGCATTTTCACTTTTTCTTGTGATACCCCTCTTTCATCTTCTATTGATGCCACTACTCATTGGTAGATGAGGCCAAGCACACTACCACTTGTGAGGACTCTCCTATACCCTCTACATCCCTTATTTCTATCGTACTTGATACACTCCTCCCTTCTTGTGATGAGAAGTTGTTTTAGTCCATTGTCGGCATTCTTCCTATAATCTCTATATTCACACCTCTTGAGAACTCTTCATTCTCCTTGTGAGGTGGACTTAGCAAAGTCATCAGATCACTTCACCTTTATCATTGGTTGATTCTACTATCACTCCATTGTGTTATTATGTGGCACACAGAGATTTATTTCTTTGCTTGTTGCCATTCATGGTGGTACAATTCAGGTGCAACCACCTCTTTTATTGTGTAACAACACGACCTTCATCTTTGTTGTCCTCAACCATATTTTGGGGGGAATGGACAACTTGTTTTGGGAGCAAATGTCCTACATGCATCCTTCCTAAGGACCTTTTCCTATCTCTACCCCTTTCATTTACCTCTAAATCAATTGCATACTTCTGATTTATGCAATTATTTTAACCGGGGGGGGGCGTACTTTGCACTTTCACATGTGCATCCATACATATGCACACACACATTGTTAGCACACTCCCTGCAGCATTAGTAGCTTGTCGTCCCAAGTATAGACACTTGCTTGGATCGGCCACCCTTATTCGGATTGCCTAGCCACAAAACATGTTAGTCCATGTAATCCTTGATATTGTACTTGCATATGGGTCACCTAGCAACACAATACATTAGCATGTGCACTTCATACGAGCTACTCTTCATACTTTCCATGGATTTCCTAGCAACAGAGCACACTAGTACAAGTGATTCATTGATTCTTATGACTCTAGCAACAAATTAAGCTAGACTTTGAGTCATGTTGTTCATCTTAACAACTTTCCTTTCTCTCCATTCTCTTCTCATGACCTCTCGCAACAAAGCAAGCTAGAGACTGAGTCATGTATTTTCTTTCGTATTGCGTGCTTCCCTTTCTGTTTGTATGCATCAGTTCATTCTCCCTAAAGTAATCAATCGGCTCATTGCATTCTTATTTCTATATAAAAATTCCTCTATTTGTCATCTCTTTTGTTATTCATTACATTTTGGAGACGATGCAAAGCATTGAGACAACTTTCACATCTAAATCTCTTTCATGTTGATCCACAAATTTCTGTCTATTTACTATGTGTTTTCTTTCCATGTGTTGTTTATGTCTTGTTTCTTTCCGGCATGTGTGATGCAGGTTTATGTGTTTTTGATGCATCTATGTTGTAGGTTTTATGATGTTTGTGATGCCCTAACATAGTGGTTTTGTAGGTTTTACTTTTAACACTATTGTCTTGCATGTTTTGTTGTTTATCATACTTGTTTCATAGGTTCTCAGCCTAGGGACATGGTTCCTCTGCTTGAAGAGCTCTCTCCAACCTCTACAATATCTTTTTGGAGTATCCTCTATAATGACATTTACTTTCAATATTTCATTCTTATACTTTAGCATAGCTTATCACCTAATGTCATCAACTTGCTAAAGTGGGAGCAGAATGTAACGTCAAAAATGTCATACCCTTGCAATTTCATGTTATGTTTTGCATTTATTTTAGTGTCCATTCCCTTAACATGTTTTAGGGATCATTTTAGCTTATCCTTAGCCATTTCCTTCACCATATTGTCAAATTTCTTCATCACATTTCGATTCTTCTAGTTGACCTCAAACCACGTGCTAAATTTTGAGCAATTTCTCTAAGATGTTTGCGTGACACGCAAATGTCTCGCAAGTCTATAAAAATTTAAACATCACTTCTCACCCAACTACTAGTTGTCGCCTGTTGTAATGTCGGTCTATAAAAAAAAACACTTTTAGCATCCAAAGCCGACCCTTCAACTTCCTCATAAGCTTCATGCAAAAGCAACCTTTGAATCTAACTCATGCAATCTCATTATCTTCCTCTCTTGGCAATGCTTAGTTGAACATATCTCCATTGTTGAAGCTTGTTGAAGTTGCATGCTATTAGACTTTCATTAACAACATGTGCTCAGTTCTCTCTTCTACATCATGTTGGTAATATTGTTTCATTAAGTTATTACTTTGAAATGTTGCGTTCTCAAATATATTATTGTTGGGGACATTATAGAATGATATCTCTGAAATTTAGCAGAATAATAGCATATAGTGACTGTAGATATTTGTGAACAAGTGATATAGAGATAGCTCAAAACACAGTCTATTGGGAATAGAAGGCAGAGGATATCAATTAAATGTAGATAAAGAT
The DNA here is from genome assembly GCA_027924645.1 of Cunninghamia lanceolata. Classification (NCBI taxonomy): domain Eukaryota; kingdom Viridiplantae; phylum Streptophyta; class Pinopsida; order Cupressales; family Cupressaceae; genus Cunninghamia; species Cunninghamia lanceolata. Next base: position 7,564,710 of record BSBN01000420.1, on the reverse strand, counting down.
TAAACAGAGGAATGAAAATACACAGAAATAAAACAATGAGAGACAATTTTAACATGGTTCACCCAAACTCAGGCTACATCCACCAACAGAGAGTCCAATATTATTATCCAACAAAAATAGAATCGATTACAACCAGCAATCTTTTACAACTCAATACTGTTGCAATATGCTACCATGCAATATAAACTGTAACCCTAACCCTTAAGCTTTTTCGCCTTCTCTAGCCGTTTTTTATCAAAACTAATGGTGGTTACAAAAATTAGGTTTTTATAAGTCTGCCAATAGAAAAAATAACTCCCGACGCCTTTATTAAATAATAGGCCCCCCCACACTCCCCGTTAAATACTTTGGGGGGAAACTGCGCTGGAAAATTTAACCTTCGAGTCTGATTGGGCTCCATATAAGAACACAGTCCAATTGTTCAACATAAATTAACTTTGACTGTTCAGATCCAGTTTTTAAATACCCCAAACACCCTTAATGATGGCCTGCGGCCTCAAAGAATAACATAAGCTAGTTGTATGTATTAATGAGACTCACCGGTGCTGTGATCAGTAAGTGAATTGCAATGCCCAGATCCGAGTTGATTATCAGTTTTGATGGGTGTCGCCTGGTAAGTGAAGAGCTCGTGCAAGGGTAATTCACATATTCCATGTCAAAGACACCTTCAACGCTCCTCATTCTTGATATTGCGCCTATACTCGGGGGATAGATAAGTCAACTGGTAGGACTTCTCTGTCTGAGCCAGTTGTGATTCATGGACTATAGAGTGTCTGGAGAATATAGTGACATCTTATATCACTCCAACGAGTAGACCTTAGCCGTGACCAGATCTAAAGGTATTCCTACTACTGGGTAGTGTGCATTGGAATCTAGGGATTCCTTCTAAACAGACATGGCCCTGTATTAGCTCCCATGCCACGTGGTTGACTTATAGATATGAAGATTTTGATGTCTAAAATATTTCCTTATGTTAAATCCATGCGTCAATCTCACAAAAAGCGGTGGAGGAAACTACTTAAGGTGCTAGCAATTTGGGATAACATGTTTAATTAAAATTAATTAAATCATTAATTTACTCCAAAGGGCATCAGAGGTATTCTAGAGGGGTGTGACTCTTTTAAGAGGCAAGAGGTGCATATGAATAAGTGTGACTCTTTCAACCAAGGGGATATAAAAAGAGAAATCATAAGACATTTGAAGGCATCCATCCAAGCAAAAATAAATAAAGATATATAAAAAGATCTACATCAGATAACAAACATATACAATAGAAAATCATTTATTGCAGTCATTAAAGAATAATCTTGTCCATCTATCAAGAGGCACTCAATCAACAATCATCTAGCAAATTCCCTAAACAATCAATTTTGAATTTAAGGAAGAATCTTGCAAATAGGAAGAATGACCCCTTTTCCGGTTCACGAGAGATGAGAGGATGCCCCCCCACTCATGCTCTTATCAAGTTATGGACTGAAATTGGGCTTGATCAAGGAGGACGGCCAACCCCTAAGGTGGACTGAGAGCAGGAAGGATGGCCCACCTTCCCTGCTCTCGGCAAGTCAAGGATGACCAACCTTGATGTTGCCATTTGCAAGTAATTCCAAGAAACTCACAATGTGATTAGCTGTGAGGATTATGCTATGATGTATTGATCTGAATATTAATGATGCTATGGTGTATTGATATGAATATTAATGTTGCTATGATGTATTGATTTGGATCTAAATGATGTTATGTCACATTGTTCTAAATATTAATAATGCTATAAATTGAATATTAGCGTAATTTCTTGATCTTTAATATTTCTAATATCATTTCTAGTGATTATTATTGTTTGTAGGCCAAGAAATCAGGAATATCCCAAAAAGGGACATTACAAGTGGTATCAGAGCTTTGATCTTGCCAACCTGCGGAACAAAGATAGTTAATGCAATTAAGCTAAAGAGCTCAACAGGGTTTGGAAAGATAAAGGGAAATATGAAATAGAAGATGTTGCAAATAGTACATTGGCAACACAAGTTTAGGGGCAGATCTATAACAACACAAATGGTGTGCATTCAATTACCGAAATCAAATTCAGAGTCTTGATTGCATCCTTCATCAACTACATTTTTTCTTCAATTCTAAAAATACTTGCCCCATCCTGTTGACTTATTTCATCCTTCAAGTCTCACATACTCTCTTCAATAAGATAGATTTTTTTTCTTCTCATGCCATAGATTGTCTTCACTCTATCTTATCATCTTTCATTGATTGTTCTACACTTCTACAACTTGTTCAATACTCAACGTCTTACTTAAAGATTCAAATTTACCTTCTCTATAACATCATTGGATTCATCTTTCCAGTCTTTCTTTGAGCCGTCTTCATCATTCAGATGTTCCATCAATATTGCTTCATCTTGGAATATTTTGCAATCTCCAATCTTTGATTCTCAATGCTCTTTGGCATTAAAAATGTTTTCTTCCTTCACTTGCTTAGTTGCATCTTTATCTATGACACTTGCATTACTTCAACATCCTCATTTGCATTCAATCTTAATTATTATTTTTACATGCCTTTGAGAACGACATTCTTCCTTGTTCTAAATCTTTAGATCTTGCATCTGTCACATTATTGTTATTCAAAACATCAAACAAATGCTTCCCAATCCATTCATTAGTCCTTTCAAGTATTCCTTGGTCACAAAGTCTCTTTCCATGGAATCGCAATCATTTACTCCATTTTCTTTATGCATGTTCACAATAACATTCATTATGCCTTCTTGTCTTCATCCTCATTTAAGTTGAACATGACTTCTTCTATCCTTCTCAACTTTGGTTAATGATATATTGGAAGGCAAACTACAAGTCGATAAGTACAAAGTAGTGGAGGAACTCATTCTATACAAAGACTAAATATATCTCATCCCAAGATCGAAGATCAAAATATCTTTTGAGGATGAGAGAAAACTTGACATAAAATTATAGACATTGCAAATTACCAACTCTTGGTTTTGTTGTTGAGAGATATTGGGAAATTCAAGTACATGAACAAGAAGAATATTTGACAATAAATTGTCCTCATACTTTAGAAAACGTTATCAACCTTATGATCTGAAAGGACAATGTTGGCAGTTGGATCGAGGTAAGAATACTAACAACAATTATTCAACGCAGTTGATTTGGGATACTGATTACTTTAGGAGCATCCTAGTTTGTGATTGCTTGAGGAAAAGCAATCTTGGGTAGGGTGGACAGAAATATCTCGTTCTCAAATATATTGTTGTTGGGGACATTATAGAATCATATCTCTGAACTTTAGCAGAATAGTAGCATACAATGATTCTAGATATTTGTGAACAAGTGATACAAAGACAGCTCAAAACACAGTCCAATTGTTCAACAGGAATTACCTCTGATTGTTCAGATCTAGTTTTTAAATACACCGAACACCCTTAATGATGGCATGTAGCCTCAAAGAATAACATAAGCTAGTTATATGTATTAATGAGACTCACTGGTGTTACGATTAGTAAGTGAATTGCAATGCCCATATCCGAGTTGATTATTAGCTGTGATGGATGTTGCCTGGTAAGTGAAGAGCTCGTGCAAGGGTAATTCACATATTCTGTGTCAAAGACACCTTCAACGCTCCTCATTCTTGATATTGCATCTATACTCAGGGGTAGATAAGTCAACTGGAGCGCTTCTCTGTTTGAGCCAATTGTGATTCACGGACTATAGAGTGTCTTGAGAATATAGTGATATCTTATATCACTCCAGCGAGTAGACCTTACTCGCGACCAAGTCTAAAGGGATTCCTACTACTGGGTAGTGTGCATTGGAAACTAGGGATTCCTTCTAAACAGACGTGGCCTTGTATTGGCTCCCATGCCACGCGATTGACTTTACAGATATGAAGATTTTGATGTCTAAAATATTTCCTTATGTTAAATCCATGCGCCAATCTCAGGAAAATACTTGAGGCGCTAGCAAATTGGGATAACAAGTTTAATTAAAATTAATTAAATCATTAATTTATTCCAAAGGGCAGCAAAGGTATTCTAGATGGGTGTGACTCTTTTAAGAGGCAAGAGGTGCATATGAAGAAGTGTGAATCCTTCAACCAAGGGGATATAAAAAGAGAAACCGTAAAATATTTTATGGCATCCATCCAAGAAGAAATAAATAAAAGTACATAAAAAGATCTACCACAGATAACAACAAACATATACAACAGAAAATCATTTATTGTAGCGATCAAAGAATAATCTTGTCCATCCATCAAGAGGCACTCAATCAACAATCATCTAGCAAATTCCCTAAGCAATCAATTTTGAATTTAAGGAAGAATTTTGCAAATAGGAAGGATGGCCTCCTTTCTGGTTCATGAGAGATAAGAGGATGCCCCCCTCTCATGCTCTTATCAAGTTATGGCCCAAAATTGGAAGGACGACCAACCTTTCATGCTTTGGGTTTGACAAGAGTGGGGAGGACGACCAGCCTTCCATGGTCTTGGGCTTGATCAAGGAGGACAACTAACCTCCAAGGTGGACTAAGAGTGGGAAAAATGGCCACCTTCCTTGCTCTTGGCAAGTCAAGGACGACCAACTGTGATGTTGTCATTTACAAGAAATTCTAAGAAATTCACAATGTGATTAGTTGTGAAGATTATGCTATGATGTATTGATTTGAATATTAATGATGCTATGATGTATTGATATGAATATTAATGCTGCTATGATGTATTGTTTTGAATATTAATAATGCTATAATTTGAATATTAGCATAATTTCTTGATCTTTAATATTTCTAATATCATTCCCAGTGATTATTATTGTTTGCAGGCCAATAAATCAAAAATATCCCAAAAAGGGACATTACATACTTTTATTTGAATAATATTGCAACAATCTCTTTATCACATTCACTTCTATATTTCTATTAGCAAAACTCTTGGTAACCATCACCACCTTTTATCCAATCACATACACACTAGGTTATTCTTCCCCATAGACCAAGGATTAATGTTTATAGTATTACCTTATTATTGTCATTTTTAGTCCTAGATGCACATAAGATAAGAGCATACATATTTTCTATTGCTTCTCTATCATTGATTGTCCGTGGAGGTTGAAAGACTAAAATAGGGGCTTGACCATTCCTAGCAAGTTCCCAAATAGCCCGAACCATTTTTCTTGTCTTGGATATAGGTTTCTCGATGATCAACTCACATGATGGTTTGAATCATCTCATCTCTCTTTTGTCATTTCCATTTTCATTTCAAAATACATAGACTAGAACACTTTCTATATTTCTGTATCATCTAGTATCCCTTGGATTATTGCTTTTGTTGTACTTGTTTTCTTTTGTGCATGTGGGTTCAAAATTTGGTGAAAAGTGAGTTTTGTAACTTTTCTAGATTACAGTGCATTGCACGAACGTCCACATCACCATAGCATCTAAGGCAATGAACTCCATATTTTGGTGTCAGGTTCTTTATTTTTTGCAATTTCCATTTTTATATCCAATTTATTATTTTCAGCGCTTCTTTCAATATCATTCCAATTTCATTAATGTAATATTAAATTTTGAAGTAGCTTAATTTTTATATTACATTTACTAAATCACACAAGTAACGTTTCAAAATTGTTGGTTATGTGTTGTATAATTTGCATATCTACACCTTGCTATAGCCAATAGGGTCGAGGGCTATGCCCTAACTAGAAAATATGGGGTGAAATTTTTTTGTTGTTGTTATAGGTGGCTTTTTGGCCCATGGTTCATACCCATTGTTTTTTAATACTGCCTACCACTTTCCTACTGTGAATAGTGAGAAATATCTTATTGTATTGTGAATGGTTGAATTAATACAATGAGTGTTGTTTTGTTGGAATATTTCCCAAAAGAGTTTCCCAAGGTAAATAATTGTGTTACATTGTGACACTAAGTATTTTTTTTCCTATTACATTTATGGTTTATGTTAGCATTGCTTCTCCTGTATTTGATTTATCAATATTATTTCTCTTGGAAAATACGACTAGCAAAAAGGGGATGGTAAGATTGGGATCCTACAATTTAGATTTGAAAACAAACCCCTTCTATTACAAGATCTGAAACCATAGCTTCACAACCCTTAAAGGTTCAGTGATGATTAGCTCCAACCCACAACCCCTAAACCCCTACGTCCACATGGCGTGCTTAAGTGCAATAGGCTCCCGCCTCCAAGTTTATATTGCTTGCAGCACTCGATTCTAAATTTTTATGAAAGACCATTTTTGTTACAAGTCAGCTAGAACATTTTATTGAATCACATCTAGGCTTATGAACACAAGAAAACCCAACTAATTCTACAACTCTGTGATCCATTCATTCAACTAGCAACAACACCTTGCAGTGCAACCATTAGATGGATTGGACAGAGGTGGTAACGCTCATGAACAAAGTGGTTGCCCTCATATCTTCCTAGCCCTTCATTCCCTCCCACAAGTTAGTTATATAGGTTTGTCCAAGTCCAATTGAATCTCGCTACAAAATCCTCCTCCAGTCTATACTGTGGATATAAAGATGGAATCAATAGTATTTTTCTAAATGCTGCATATCAAGAAATTGGCAGGCTCAATGCAGTGCAGTAATCTACAGGTGAAATAAAAGAAATTACCAAATAAAATCAATTTTGTAAATATAAGTTCAAATAGGATGAGGTCATTTTATAAAAGCATCAATGCTTCCAATGCAGAGCCCTAGGTTCAAATTCCAAGTTAACATGATAAAAGTGTTAAATAGGATAAAAGTACCGCATCCAACCATTAGGTGTAGTGTACCCCAACAGACAAGGCCCAATGCAAAGCCCCAGGTGCATTTGAAAGAAAAGGCACCCCCTGGTCGTGGCAACTAAGCTGAAAGTCACTCCACAAAGGAAATTTACCAATTTTTTACAAAAATGATGTAAAATAAAAGAAATCAAACAAACAAAAACAACCCTTAGAAATGAGCTCAGAACAGTAACTGAATAGAGCAGCAAGCAAATAAAATTGCACCATTATCACAACCTACTCTCAAATTTAGCTGTTCAATAAAAAATTTAGCCCTCCATAGTTTGATTTTAAGGGAAGTCACAAATGCCCAATGCCACCATAGCACAATGATGCCTTCGACCAACATATCTCCAGGAATGTTCAGAAGATACATGTGTCACCTGCAACTATTATAAAATATTTTTTGGGCATGTGTAATGCATGAGTGCTTGCGTTCCTTCTAATCCACTTGTGTGACTCATCTTAGGAATCCATTAGAGATATCCTCTAAATGACTTCATTTAATGTTAAGTGTGCAGCTTCTCTGTATTTATATGTGCTGTAAGCTTGCTAAGTTTAGAGCAGGGACCATCCATTGTGTGCAGCATTCGAAATACCATTTGATTGCAAACTTAAACACCCACCACTCTGTTGTTGGTCCATTTGAACAGATCATCGGACTACATGCTTGTCATTTATAGAAAGCAAAAGCCATCAAAGGTCCTTGCTAATTAAACGGGTCAGTTTCCCTTTCTAATTAAGTGGTTAGCCAACATGTTTTCCCAATTAATTTACTAAAATTTAAAAAATCTGAATAATGGGGGCTCATCGAGTGCTCTTTGCAAGAGATTTAAACAAACTGTCAAAACTTCGCAGTGGGTTGAGTGCATTTAGCTTGGCTTGTGGGAGGTCCAGTAGTAATAATTGTTTGCTTTGTCTCCAAATGGAGTCCAATGGAAAGACTTGCAGATCGACTAAATGGTATCTCTGAGTCTATTCGGACCAATATTTGGTGCAACAAGTGGTTCTGGAGAAAAGCATGCCCATATGAGATGCTTCAAACCTGGAGACTAAAGTTGATAGGAATACTAAGGTGACAAGATCTGAAAAGATGACCATGATGATCAAGGTGCAAGGAAATGGGGTAGAGTGGGCATTGGTTTTACAAATGGTAAGAGGCATTCATAAAGAAAAGTTAGGCACCCATCTAGGTCAAAGACTTTCCATTGGGGAAACAAGAAAATTGATAGCCAGGTGGAAGAAGAGCTTTTAACAGCTGAGGCATCATTTGCATATAGAACCCTGCCATTCTTTAAATTCAGAAATATTCCATTGATTAAGTGGCCTCAGTGCAAATGCCTTGTTCAATCAGGGATGTTAGTCAGTGCCACATCTAGAATTTATGCTTGATCATTTCACCATCAGGTGCAATAGAATAATGTTCTACATCATTTTTATTGTTGCTAACAAGGAGAAAGATAAGTGTTACTTGCAATGTCATGGCAGTCGAGCTTCAAAATCAACTCATCCAAGTGCATGGATGGGGTGAGGAGATCTCCTCCAATGTTCACTTACACGTCCATCAATGGTTCCTGTGAGAATATTGCAACAACTACCTCAATAAGCATCTTTGGAGTTACATTCGGTGATCTGCCAGCCCAAGGTGAGCTCTTTTCCCTTAACAGTTAACAGTATACCTTTTCAGATATCTGTGTTTCTGAAAAGCCATACCTATTGTGCCTCTGGCCAAGCACTCTTCTGAATACTTTACTGTTGAACTCATCCATTGTCGTGGACCAAAGCTTCTATCATTTTGTCCTGTGATTCCAAATCATTTCTATTCCTTATTAGAACTCCTTGGCCAGTCAGGATTAAATCTTCTTTGATTTTGCAGGCAAAGTGGAGAAGGAACAAATACAGTTGAATCCCTCCATGCTACTAGCACAGGTGACGGAATTCTCATGCTAGGTCAAATCTTCTAAAGCATGGAACATGTTTACCAACCTTTCCTAATATACTTGAGAGCCGGAGCATGGCCCCATACATATTTACTCAGTAGTACTTCCTCTTCAGATCCAATCGGGAATATGGACTCTTGATCCCCCATCTCAGCTAGAATTATCTTGCTATATACCCAAGAGCTCAATTGGGATAGTCTATTTTAGGAATCTGGAGTCGATATCATATCCTTGGTCATCTCTCAAACATAGGCAAAATCTGCTTGACTCATTTATCTCAATCTGAAAATTCCAGTGTGAGGGTTTCATACATAATAATTAATTGATATGTAGGTCGATGATCCAACCGACTATTGTAGGTCACCTTGGATCCATGATTCACCATGTGAATAATCTCTTGGACTGATATGGCTAAAGAGGTCAGAATCTACTTGATTACATAAGTGCATGGCAATAGAATAGGGATTACATGTAACTCCAGACACTGAAACCCCAATACAATTCAAGCTCTGTCAGGTAGCATTGTGTATGTTTAGCATGCCATGGATCTACTCATGTCAGAAAAATTACTCTAGATTGAATCAAATTCTCATGGATTAGAGTTCCAAATTTATTACCCACATCTTAACTCCAGCCAGTTGGCATCTGAAGAATTGCTGAAAGAGTTCCAAAAGGATTGCTTACTGTTTGTAGTGGCACACATCATAACAAGAAGAAGAGAACGTTATAATAACAAATTTGCTCAACAAATTCAAAGTTCATAAGCCATATTCATGAGCATTTAAAGCATAACCACCAGGGGATGCTGCATATATCAATGGGGGCATCATTTTGAAATAAGTTGCAGAATTATATGAATAAAGGTATGGCCATTTTATATCTGAATATATCTACCCGGAGCTGTGGGCAATAGTAAGAGGTCCCCACCCTTGAACTTGAGTTTCTTATGGATTATAATTTCAAGCAAGAAAAAAATTACAAATTGCCTTACTAGAAAAAAATCTCATAATCTACATTAGCAGAATGAGATTACCAACCCATCTTTACTCTCCAATGTCCATGCTGTCCCCCAAAAAGTGTTTGCCCTAAACCAGGACTGCCAGATGTTGGAATCTGTAGACTGAGCTTTTGAACAATGAAAATGCTGGAACTTACTACCAAATGGAGAAGAAACTTACTGCTCAATGAAGGGCTATGAATGCCCCAGAAGGCTTCTTCCTTTGGCTATGAATCACTCAGGGTTGGATCACTATAATTTATATCAGCTATACATCTTTTCATTTGTAGTCTCCAAGCTTATAGAGGAAAACGCATTCAATAAAATAGGCTGTGCTTGCTAGCTAGCAATCATGGTTGCAAATATTCTTTAAAGCATTATAAATTAAATGCAATTAATAATATATGCTACCAGTAGCACATAAAGGAATGTAGCGCACAAGTGTTAAATTTGTGTGAACAAACAATGCATACCATTTAAAAAAGATTGTCCCTTGAGCTTGATCGAAGTGATAAACTATAGTCCTTCACCATGAAATGAGCACTCCAAAGATGAGGATATCACCTTTCTCTGGTAGCCGTCCTTCCATCATGTACTCTGGTGTCATATACCCACTGTTCATGTAAAGAGACACAAAAAATCTTTAGAGTTTTATCCGGGATTTGCATACATTTTCAATTTAGAATAGAGAAACGTCTATGCTCATAATGTAATAAATCATTTCTACTTCCACTTACCAAAACATTTAAATTGATTAATTTTCTCTAATATAAACCATGATTGAATCATATTCTCTTGGATTATTCTTCAAAATCCAACAAACATTTGCTGCTAATTTTATAGACCTGGTCCACAGCCTCTAATTCTTTCCCTTCTACAACCTGAAGTGGCCTTAAAAATCACAGAGTCTGCATAGATATTCCTCTGGTAATTTCATGCTTTATTTACTGTACCGTGTTCCATACATAAGGATCATAAAATGTTGATTACCTCAATGTAATTGGTGATCAAGCATTTCCACTTTTTCACAATGCGAACTCCAGCAGGATATTTCTTGGGTTTGTGGGAGTCTTGAAGAAAAATTGTCCTTTTAAACCATTCTTTAAGACCAAAACACCTGATGAGCATTCTATCACATCAGTTGAAAATAGATGTCTACAAAACCTACAAAGACACATGAGCTGCTAATTATTTCTTTAAAATTCAATTAGAAAACATGTCATTTTTTCATCAAATGCCTTACAAACAATCTGCTTAGATATAATACCTGGAGAACGCACTCAAACATTCAGGGAGAGTTTGTTGTTGCATCATAACCTGGAGAATGTTCACATGTCTATACACAGCCTTCCGTAAGGAACTATACATTCTATGCTTCATAACAACTGTGTCCATAAAATATACTTATAAGCTATGTGTTATATTGCCACTATGCATTACCTCTTTGGATATGTTTCAGACAATGCAAACTTGCGATTTTGTATTGGCCATTAATGTGATCTGGAACAGAAAGTCTAAAACACAACTATATATGACAACTTGCAAGCCCTAGTGTTAATACAATCCTTCCTGCAAAAGATTATTTCAATAACAGAAATACAGGAAAATAAGCTGCAAATAGAAACACAAGATTATATTGCAGTGAAATAATAGAATTGTATTTTGCAGGCCTCTCCGAGGGGGCAACCTCCAGGAGCAATGCTCAATACAATATAATTCATGAGTACCTGCTGTACTATTAAACCCTCTATTTATACTAATTCTACTCAATAGAACTATTATCTCCCAAACATGTGGGATAAACTAACTTAGCAAAAGGGACGACTTACAAAACATACACATCCGATGCTTTTATTAGTTCTACCTAAATACAAAAATAATTACTCAAGAAAATAGTTAGGACTGTTGGTCCTAACAAGTGTTCCCTAAGACAAGAGACATCGCATAGAAGCCTTCCCAGATCATAACTTGCAAGCTAGAAAAAACAAATCTGGAACAGTACAAAGCATCTGCAAAAAGTCCATACCAACTAGGTAAAGACAGCAACCATGATCCAAATCCTGAAGCCCACGAAGGCAAAGTCTTAATGCTAAGTTACCAGGAAATATGTAGAGATATGGATACAGACCCGGCATTTTTTCAGGTAAGCTTGAATATGATATGATGCAGATACATCCGTACAAAAATAAAGTATAAAACAAGATCTGAGCACTCTTGAATATCTATACACTAAAAAGTATTAAAGCTTAACATATTTTTTGCACAGATTTTAAAAAAAGGTAATGAATTGAATTTAGGATGACTATAAATGTTAGCCATATATTTCTTGAAAGAGAGGTTAGTTATAAGTGTTCATGTTAAAGTTGATTTTTCATGTTTCTGGAAATTTCTCACGTATTTACTATTTACCAACAGAATTGATCCATTTAATTTAGTTTCCATTTATTTTTTTGTTGGTTAGATATGACAAATTCCATGAACACTACACATTGCGCCGACTAAAAAAGTTTTTCCAACCAATATAACTATACGCCAATCACTTAACCGCCCATGAAATGAGGCCTTGATTCCACAACGTCCAATAAGAAGTTCTGACACAACTATGTGACAGATGAATTGTGTAGCTGCTTTTTACATGATAGATACATATTTTAGTATTTTACCATTGTTAGAAATCTTCCTGTTGGCTTAGATGCCAAGATCTAAGGGTTAACTATTCTGCCAAAATTTGTCTGGAACATGCATAAGACCTCAAACCTTATAAATGCTGGGGTTCTAGCGTTCCATTGAAGTGGAACCTTGTGGTCTGTATAACAGCCAATTCAACTCACCAGTAGGCCAAAGCCAACCTGATACATAATACACAAATATTTGCAATAGAAGAATAAGATTACGGCTTTTGTAATTTACAAAATCGTTTTGTTATATACATTGTTTTACATCATAAAGAATATCATTGCGTTGCTCTTGTGTTGTAAGAAATTTATGTAACTAGTTGCTTGCTTTTATTTTTATTCTAAAGCTTAACTGTTCCATATCCTGCAGCATTCTAACAGAGTAGTTCATCAAATCCTCAATGAACTAAGTGATAAGGTAAAAACTTGAAACAAATGGCCAAGTCTTTTGCACCAGCCAGCTTCCCATTATATCAGCCTTTCATCAAAGACCGACCTAACAAATTAAATTTGGGACAGTGAGATTTGGTCCACATCAATACACAAGAGAGTAGCAATGATGATAGAATCGACTATGTGACACCTTTAATATTCCTTCATTGAATCATTGTTAATCTTGGGATATTTCCACAGCCTCAAAAGCTTTTTATATACCATTCAAAAACATCAGGGATCTTGAACTTCACCAAATTACAGCATCCAGAATCATCTTGAGCAGCAAATATGCACCCAACCCTCAATATACATAGTAAACGAAGAGAGATTTGCAGAACTGCAATTCAGATTGACTTTATGAGGGTTCACTTCAGGATCAAACCACAACGACAGCAATCTTTACTGATGAGAAATTTCCTTACGATGATATTTCTTTTAAGAAGCTGAAAAACCACGATCCTCTAACACTGTGAAACACCATCAAAGTTATTTTATGTTTAATTGTGCAATATACTGATAATGAGAAAAAGACATCCCATTACCGTGGTTTTATCCCTCACTGGCTATCATCCACTTGTCATCTTAAAAAGGCTGATGCTTCAGTGCATTTGAAATGTCATACCACATCAACTACCAGTACTCAATGCTATATCATCTTTGTGTCTTGCTTACTTCACTACTGCTACGCATGAGCCTCCTTGATACATAAGCAGCCTGTTCAAGTTTTCCTTCTTTTTGAAGAAGGCTAGTCAACATTTGACAGAATGTTAGATCTGCGCTCTTACCCTTCTCTGTCATTCTTTGGAAAAGAAAAAAGGCTTCCATGGCTTTACCACTGGTGCAAAGGCCGTGTAGGACAGTATTATAATATGCAATATCTAAATAGCAGTCTTTTTGCAAAACAAAGTGATTCAATCTCTGGGCCTCTAAATATTTTTTCTCTTGGCAAAGGTCATCCATCAATTTTTCCATGTTGGGAAGAAAACCTTTATGATACAATAAATCAAGAAGATCAAAGGCTTCTTCACTAAGGCCTTGGCAAAGAAGTTCACTTAAAACCTTGGTGGAAATATCAATGTTTTGTCTAACATCCTTATCTAGCATTGTTTTCATAATCCTACTTGCATCTTGTACTTTCCCATAACTACAGAGATTGTCAATTAAAATATGGAAAGTAGAAGCCATGGGCATCAGTCCACTTTTCAACATCTCTTCAAAAGTGTTTCTTGCATCTTCTAGCTGCCCCATCTTCAAGAAACTTTGCATAAGGGCACTGTAAGTATCAATATCTGGAGAATAGTTTCTCCACAACATTTGTTTAAGGATCTCAAAACCTGCTTTGGGTGCACCTTCCTTGCAATGACCAAGAATCACTGTTTTGAAAGATAAGGGATCCTGAGTGCCTTGCATAGATGACTGTCGGAGAAATTTCTCTGCCTTTGCAGTTTTGCCATGTTCACAAAGAAACTCAAGCATAGGATTATATGCAGCAACTAAAGGCGTACAATCCCCCGCCTTAAGTAAAATACCTTTCTGCAAGAGGTTGTCAAAGAGATAAACTGCCTTATCAAAATTTCCTCTACTGCAAAGACTCCTGATCAGAATACTGTAAGTCGCAGAGTTGGCAATGATGCCTAGCTCTGCCATTTTGTCAAAAGTCACCACAGCCTCTTCTAACTTCCCCCCCTTGCACTGAGCGTTCAGAAGTATATTAAAAGTGCATGCATCTGGCTTGAAGCCACCCTCAATCATCTCCTCAACAATCTTACCTGTCTCATCCAACTTGTCAGCATCGCAAAGAGCCTGAATGATGGTATTGTAAGTAATCTCATTAGGCTTCACACCACATCTAACCATCTCATGTAAAAATTTCAATGCTTCGTCTAAACGCTGCCTCTTGCAGAATCCTCGAATCATTGTAGTATAAGTCACAACATTGGGGCTAAGGTCAGGGCTCATCTTCTCCATCCCTCTCCACAACTTATATGCATCTTTAACCCTACCATTTTTACAAAGCCCATCGAGGAGCGTATTGTAGGTGACAATATCAGGCCTACATTTTCTGCTCTTCATATCCCTAAAGAACCCGAAAGCCCTGTCTACCTTGGAAGCCAAACAAAAACCCCTGATAAGAATATTGTAAGTGTAGACATCGGGTAAAACCCCGTCAGACACCATGACTGCATAGTGTTTCTCCACCATGTTGGTTCTGCCTCTTTTCAACAGAATAGTGAAGAGGTTATTGAAGGTAAAAACCGTAGGCCTTACTCCAACTTCTTTCATCATTTTAAAAAATTTCACAGACACTTCAATGTTTCCTTGTCTTCCATAGCTCCTTATCAAACTGTTGAAAACACAATCTTCCCATGGAACTCCATTTTCTGGCATACTCAACAAGAGGGTTTTAGCAAGCTTTAGGTTCCTTGCGCGGCCTAGTATTTCCAATATCTTGAAATACGTATTTATATCGTGCTTGAAACCCAAGATGGTCTGTGAATGTTTGAAAAATCTGTATGCTTGCAGGGAAGTTTTTGCATTGGATAGAATGTCAATGACCGTGTGGGTTGTTAAGTTTGTCGCTGCTAAATTTAACTGGATCTCTGCCTTTTTCGTCCATGGGTATGTAGCCAAAATTCTGCAGATAAATTTAACTGGGTCTGTTGGGGGTTTAGGTGACTTACCTGGCTCTTGAGTTATTTGCTCTTGATATGAGCTGGAGAATCTACAAAAATGCCTTGTCACGATCTTCAGCTCAGTATGTTTTATTCGTGAAGGGATGGAGCCCTTCATCAGCATCTTTGGCACTCTGAATTATTTCCTGGTGAAAGGAGAGATTAATTTTTCAACATAAAGGAGTTGTGTCTATACTGTGCACTTTGGAATTGTGCAGGATTCGAAGGTCCCAAGTATATGTTTAACATATCAGCTTATTGAAGGGATAGGTTAAGCATTTAAAAAAAAAAAATGGTTTAGATCAATTGTTCAATTGGTTGGCGGTCTTGTTCTTCTAGGGTGAGAATCGCGTTCAATTCGATTAAAGGATAAAAGTAGGCTGCAATCTATTAAGACCCTTATTAAAAGTTCAGCAAATATATACTTGCACTTTCACCTTTAGGATGTGCCGATAGGAAATTTTGGAGAACATCTTGGTGGGCAAGAATTTCTATCTCAAGGTTTCCAAGTTTTGATTGGTTAAATTGGTAGAAAAGAGTGCAAGTGAAAAGTATTCAAGATCAAGGGGATGTGTAGGAATATTGTGTCAAAGTGGTTTGAAATCAATTTTATCACCACAAAGGTAGACATGTATAACTTCAAAATGATGTTTTTCGAGCTAGTTAATAGGAAGAGGGATTTGATTGTCTCCAATTTAACTAAGTAAGGCAACAAGTTCTATTCTCTTGAGTGGGCATTTGAGATGTGGGTGGATAAAAGTTTGAGAAGAGTAACATAAAATTGGAGTGATGTAGAGGCAATAAAGATATACAATTCCAACGAGATACAATTCTAGGACTGTCTAATTTATATGTGAAATCACACACTAAAAGCAAACAAATATGATCTCTAGATACAAACTTAATCTAGTACAATGCACACTAATATTCTTAGATTCCTTTGATTTGCTCTCTTTCTACTATTTGGACTGATAGTATTTATGAGTAATCAAGGGCAACTATCTTCAATCATGCAAATGCTCTAGGTTGAGTATGCAGATCTAGATTTGTTTTAGTGAACCAATGGAAGTGTTTATTACATCCCCAAACTTTGACTATGTTTAACTTTTACTTTCATGTGATTAAGTGGATAAGTAATCATAGATTAATGATTTGACGTTTAGGAAAATGTTAGGACAAATCATTGATTATATGAATTATGAGTAATGCTCTAAATTAGAAATGAGATTATATGTTATTGAGATTATTTAAGCATAATGCATAATGATTTGTTGATGATGCATTGATCATAGTTTGAATGGCTGTGAGTGTAACCAGGAAAACTATTTCCACCTCCAAGAATGGAAGTAGAGTATCACCAGAGAGAAGGAGATAGATGTTTTGGAAAAGTTAGGTTTGCCATTTGAGTTTCAAAGTTGTACACTACGTGAACCTTCGAGACAGGGTATGTATTGGTTAACCTCCCTTGTTCAGTCAATCTCTATTCGACTAGTATCGATTTATTGTTACGTTGATTTGGTTGAATAATGTTCAGGGAACATTATTAATGAGTAGAGTTTAATCATTGTCTTTTGTAAGAGATTTCTGATATATATATATATTTGTAAGTATCGAATTAATTTTAATAACATCAGTTTTAGATTGCGAAGGAGGAGGAAGAAAGCCTCAACCCCATATTCACATTTTATTGCATGATTATTGTTAGCACCATAATTGTGATAATATTTTTCATGGTGTCAAATAGTTTAACGTATAATTATATTTGCATATTATTACTTATATGATATATAAGCAATAATTGTATGATATAGTTTTGAATCATTATCATGTTTTGATAAGTCCCTTATGTCAAGAGCAACTATTTTAAGTAGTTTGGCATGATTCCACTCTCCACGAATTGTGGAGAAAGTGCAGCTCATGATGGACGCGAGCCTTGTTATCCAAAGGCCCCACGATCAAGCATGCACTGAGATTGGTTAGAGATTCGGTGGAAATTGGTTTAGTCTTAGTTATCCCCGTCAGTGGGGAGACAAAAAGTTTTTATGTTTTTGCTTGATTCGAAAGAGAGCGGAAGAAACTCTCAGGAAGAGTTCTAAGAGAACATTGGGAAACAAATCAGAGTTAAAGACTGTAAGAAATACAGAAGAACTTCTCACAAAAGACTTCATTCAGAGTAAGTGACTTGATGAATTCAGGTAAGCTTATATTGTTTTAATACAACCAACTGTATATTGCTTGAGATATTTGGGTTGGTGCTTGTTTTAGGCTAATAATAATGAGATGCTATAATAACTCAGTTATAGCTTGAAACCATTATTCTTCAAATGCCTCTATGAAATATGAACCCAAGCCTATGTATTAAGGTCGATGTGATAAGACATTTTCTGTCTCTACAAGTTATCAAGTATGAGACTGTGGCGTAGTCGACGTCTTTGTTATTATCCTTGTACTGAAGTGCATCTGTTAAACATTAAAACCATGGATAGACATTATCCATACTGTCTCATTAATGTGAAGATTGTTTTTATGGTTCGATAGTGGCAGGAAGCCATGTTATTTGAGGAACCAAACTATTCTAAATAATAATTACTTTGTATAGAATGATCACCGATAAAGATGGTATCTCAGAGATGAGAGTCATTGTGTTATGAACCCATAAGATACTGTAATTTAATAGTAGTTTGAATCACTAAGCAGTACTGGTTGACTGTGACAATGAGACTTTAGAACTTGTGATGTGAAAATTAAAAGGATTCAACTTGAAATCATTATCTTTATGTGCCTTTTGGCTTTGTAACTTATCAATAGAGCTATAAGCTTCTTTACTCTACATGAGGAGTACTGAAATGATAGTAATGTTATTACTGCACTTTGAGTACATGTGGTGCCTCGAGCACAAGGGAAAGTGAAAACATGAATAGCTCTAGATTATTTATGAATAGAAAATGAGAGAGAGAGCGCTCGATAGCTCAATTGCTATGTAATCATTATTGATTAATTTCTTTCTTCTTGATGTTATTAATACTCTAATTAGAGTAGAAGGTGTTAGAACCTTTTAAGTCTTAAATAGACTAAGAGTCTACTATAATGGAAAATGGTATTCTTCTTATCCTGAAATAATAAATGAATATATGTTATTACTTATACGATGGGATTAAAGAAGATAGGTCTTAAGTGTATCCCAATCATGTTGAATAAATGTAAAATTTCTTTTACTTTATACTATCGGTTTACTTTATATTATCTACTTAAACAGGGTATGTTTATAGTTGATGAGGATTAGATGAAAATCCTTGAATAAGGTCAAACATCTTAATTGATCTCATGAAGTTATCAACTAAAACTGGCCTTGATTATTGAAAACTAAAAATATTTAAACTATTGAAATAAGGAATAGAGTGACGTGGAGTCACAGGTTCCATGTTGTAGATGCAACAAGAAAACTTTTGGAATGCACTCTAGGAATCAGAGTTAGAAGTCTAAGTCAGATGGACTAAATGGGAAGTTTAATTAAGTTATCCCATGACCAGAACAAGTCAAACTATAATCTCTGTAGGATGAGATAGCTTCTAAGTTGAGTTAGAAGTGTGTAAACAATTGACTACGTTCATGGCGAAACATCTATTTATATTAACTCTTTGGCCAAAGTAATGCATCTGACTCTTCATGCATTAGTCGGTTCACTGTGTTCCAGATGGCATAACCATCCAATAGTGTCATACATAGTTAGAGGGGATCTATAGTTGTATGACCGTGATGGGTTATGTAGGACAAAACACTAGAAACTAAATGGCAAACCTATTGGTTCTTTATATCTATTCCCTTCGTGAAGGGTAGGGCCACTTCCAAGAAGGAAGGTGTGTGGGGGACCGTCAGTCTGTGGTTGGAAGGAAAAGCACTCAGGTGATGCTCTCCTTCCCAAGCAGATGACAAGCCAAGACTTATGAAGATAGATATCAAAACTCTAGATGTAGTCTATTCAATTTATATGACTTAATAGTCAAATTTTATGTAAATTTATCTTTATTTCCATGAGCCAAACATTGTGATTGTAAAGTGAAGGGATTCAGTAACATGCTCTCTTTGAATATGTTATAAATTTTCAATTTGAAAATATTAAAAAAAAGATATGCTTTTTATGTAATGATTATTGTATATTAAACAAATGTTTATGATGCTCATGATTATTTACTTGATAGTAAATTAGGAATGTAAATCCGGGTAATATGAGATGACATGTTATAATGTTCCTAGCATGCACCTTTCTTAAATGCAAGTGATATTCAAAAAATGCATATGGATTGAAATTGGACATGATAAATAAATGCAATTGAATGCTTTCAAATACAAAGACATCAATAAATCACATTAAGGCATGTTTAGTTGGCTCATAATGGCTAGTGAAATGGGGGAGTCGACCAAAATTTAAATTTGAGTTTTTAAGTTTCAATGGTCAGATTTGTAGATGTGGGATCAATCCCACACTCTTGGGAATGATCCAAGATTATGGAGTGGTAAGATCTAGGAAGAGAATGGATGTTCAAACATGGGGAATACTAGGCGTAATAAATGATAAAATATTTAGAAAAATTAATAGATAAGATAAGGTTAAAAACACGTAATAATGTTTGTAATGAAAATAGGTGAAGGCTAGAGAAATGAACCAAACTTAACACAATATTTTACCATTTGTCAATAATAATTACATTAAAACATTCTCTCAAAATAAACTAAAAAACTAAATAAGAATTGGCATGAGTGTGCAAATTTCACAATTATGCATATATTTATATTTAATTTTATTAATTTTGACATAAGAACTAATTACACATTACTAAACTGTAGCTCACTTGAAGTGTTATTGCCAAGTCATGAGCTTTAAGATTAAGGCTTTTTGCCATAATAGATTACCCTTTTTTATTTATTCCATTTGAAGTTTTGCTTTATGCCACATAATTAATTTAATTCAATATGGTAGCACAAACAAATTATTATTTGTATGACTCAATGGTAAGAACTAAGAAGAGTCAATTCAGAAGTAGCACATTCAAAGGAGTATGGTCTCACATTGTCTCTTGAACCTTAAGTGCCCACTACCCATTTGTAGGTTCAAGAGCATATAATTTTTTTGACGAGTGACAAAATGATATATCTTGAAGCTATTTAATTCCAACAACTGTAAAATATTTTTTGATGTTGAACAAATTTGTCGATAGTGCTAGTCTTATTATGTATTTCAAAATTTACATGTATATGCTTATCTGTCTCACATTGTGTATAGAAATTCATTTACATTCCATATTTGTTTATATAAGTAAACCTTTTATTTTAGTACATATTGAAATGGGTGGACTTTCGAAGCCCCACTCCTCCCAAATGATGTGATCCTTATTTGATCTAGTTGAAAAAAAGAGCTTATACCACATGTTTATGTTGCATCCATATTGGCGTGCAATAATGTATATATTATACTTTCTATTAAATAGAAAATAATTTATCAGTTTGGTGTTTATATGCATTTTAATTATTTATATGCAATAGGGATGAGTGATTTTAGAAAGAACGTAACCAAATGTACCCAATACAAAAATGTAACAGTGGTAGTATAAAGAAATAGATAAAAATACGATGACCTAACTATAAATCAAACCTCACTAATCATCACTTGTTAAAATTAGAAAAAGAAACATACATATGACTCTAATTATCCCTTTTAAAAAGTCCTTTATACCACCTCCTTTTCAGATATTTAATGTCAAAATTTCACACATGTACTCTCCTTTCATCAATTGGTACTCTACAGTTATTTGTAGGACTAGATTTATCAAAATCGAATTGGGATATCAAAGGGTTGTAGTTCAATTAGTTGAGCATAACTGGTGATGATGATGGCACGTTCTTTGATTATGCCATCCACCAAGGTTAAAATTCTCCAGAGGTGTGATTAGGCCAAGTTTGATCTCTAAGCGATTTTGACAGATTGGACATAAATACTTTTAAAAAAATGAATTAAGATGACAAGGAATAATAAACATTTTTGGACTTGTATATTTAGTCAATTTTCTCTATTTATATAAGTGATGTTCTTGTTGAGAAAATGGCTTGTGTGCTTGTAACAACTAACAAGTTGGATTTTCACTCACACTTGTAAGTTATGTACAACTAAAGTTAGTAGCTACTAATTATTGGTATAACTTTGTTGGAAACTTGCTGGTGTTGTCATTGATGTCAACCTCCAGCAAATGGTTCCCTTGGTTTCCAAGTGCTTTTGATAAAATTTGATAAAAAGGCGTGCTGTGTGACAGAGGTGCTCTCAGTGTTGTGCTTCACATTTCTTCTTAGTTGAAGATATGCTTGTGCGGTTTGGAAGTGTTGATCAGATGTGTTCAAAGGTGCTATATCTAGAGTTTCAGTTTTTGGATCATGTGGAAGTGAAAGATGTGTTTTACAGAGTGTTTGCTTATGTAGAAGACTGTCTGGGAGAAATGAGATTGCTCCACATTTCTCTGCATTGAGGTTTCTTATTCTATGGATTTGGGGATGTGCTTATACAATCTATATCTACCTTCCCTTGAAGTTTCCAGTGATGGGTTACTTCGCAAGTTTAGTTATTGTGTTGGTGTTCAGAGGTAGTGGATCCTAATGTGCAGATTGAAGACATTCTTTGTTTCAGGAGGTTGCGGAAGTGTTGCAAGAAATTTTGATGGTGTTGGATGTTATGGAAAGAGATGTGTGAATGTTGTGGAGTGTCTCTCTTTGGTCTGCATGATGTTTTTAGACTTCGAGAAGCATGGATGTGGTCATTAGCTTAGGTTTGGCTGACCTGGCTTACTAGCGTCATTTGTGGAGGTACCTCATGGATTGTGGATGTGTTGAGCAGCTTGGTGATATAGATCTGAGTCCTAGTTAACCCTTTACATGGTCCACTTTCACTTCTTTCTACTGTGGAAGTGTTTAGTGCTGACCTAATTGGTGTTGCATGTTTGAGGTGCACATGCTTCATTAGGACCGACCTAATTGAAATAGGTCTTGGTTGTAGAAGGCATAAGTGCAAGATGAAGTTAAGGGGAGCAAAGTAGAGAAGAGAATGCAAATGTGAATCAAGGGTAGTGAGTTGTGTGCAAGCTTAAATGCTTAAGACTCTAAAATGCAATGAGCAGAAGGTGTCTACATTTCAGTGTGCCAGAAGTTGCTAGAGGCAGTGAGCCAAAGGTTGCGAATGGTAAGGAGTGGCAGTGGTGGATTTCTCCTATTTCTTTGAGATAGTGAATCTCTTTGTAATAGTCTTCTTATTTCTTCTCTCTTTTGGGCAGTGATCCCTTGGCAATGAGCCTTTCTTTTGGCAGTGAGCCTTTCTTCTGGGCAGTGAGTCTATTTTATTTCGGTGTTGTTATTGATATGTATATGAGCTAATCCTCACCGTGGTTTTTCCCTTCTTGGGTTTTCCACATAAATATGGTGTTCTTATGTGTTTGAATGTGTTTGCATTGATGCTTCATATGTTTAAATTCTACTAATGCATAATAAGTGGTTGATGTTTGGAATTGCTTTGAGGGTTTAATGTTTTAATAGATAACTGATTCACCCCCCCTCTCAGTTGTCTTGTACATTCTAACAATTGGTATCAGAGCCAAGTTCTCTGTAGAAGCCTAACCGCTTGGGGTAGATTTGGATGGCACACAGGAAAGGTATGGAGGTTCCAGTGTTTGATGGAACAAATTATGCTTTTTGGAAGACCAGGATGGAAAGCTTTCTTGTCTCACTAGGATATGACGTATGGAAGATAGTTGAGAAAGAGTATACTATACCTTCTAATGGTCTAAAGGATGAAGATGAAATTAAAGAATATGAGAACAATGGCAAGGCAAGGAGTGCTCTTCTGAATAGTCTCTCTGATTCTGAATTAGTGAAGGTGATGAGTTACAAAACTACTCATGAGATCTAGAAGAAGCTGGAAAGTACCTATGAAGGTGATGACAAGGTCAAGCAAGCAGAGTTGCAAATTTTGAAGACCAAGTTTGAAACCCTAAAGATGTCAGAGGATGAAAATATTACAAACTACATGCAGAGAGTGGATGAGGTTGTTAACTCCATCAATGGTCTTGGTGGAAAGCTAGAGGAAAGTGAAGTGGTAAAGAAGGTACTAAGAACTCTTCCAAAATCTTATAGTGCTAAAGTTTCTGCTATTGAAGAAACTCAAAATTTGGACAAGTATTCTAAGAAACAAATGTTTAGTACTTTAACTACTTTTGAGATAAGAGAATTTGGTCAAGATGATTCAAGAAAAGAAACTGCTTTTAAGGCTAGCAAGACAGAAAATAATGTTTAGTCAGATTCAGATGACTTTGATGAAGTAGAAGCAAATTTTGTAAGCAGATTGAAAAAGGGCTCTGGAAAATACATAGGTAAGTCACCTTTCAAATGCTTTAACTGTGGAAAGATAGGTCATTGTGATTCAAAATGTCTAATCAAAATTTCAAATGACAAATACAAGGACAACAAAGGTAAATCATTCAGGAGAAGTTATTATGTTAAGGAAGATGATAGCATATCTGATGATGAATCTAACTATCTAGATGATGAAAGCAATGAATGCTTGTTTATGGCTTTGAATGTTGGAACTAATTCTGAAAGGAGTATGAAGGAAATTGCTTTGGAAACAAAGCACAATATCAAAGGAGTTTTGGTAACTGCTTTCCATGCAAGAGAAGAGGAGAACCACTGGTTAATTGACAATGGGTGTTGAAATCATATGACAGGAGATAAGAATAAGTTTGTGAAGCTTGAAAAGTTTGATGGAGGTTTTGTTAAGTTTGGAGATGATGCATCTGCTAAGATCTGTGGAAAAGGTTCAATCAGTTTTGATGGCAAGCACAATATAGATGATGTTCTCTATGTTAAGGGTCTTCGGCATAATCTTCTAAGTGTAGGACAAATGTGTAGCAGAGGATATAACCTTGTATTTTAGGACGCTGGTTGTGAAATTAGAAAATAAAATTCTAGAACTCTGGTTGCTATAGGGACAAGGACAAAAGGGAATATGTATCATCTCAAAGGTGCTAATGGTATGTGCTTCATGACCTAAGTTAATGAAAGTTGGCTATGGCATAGAAGAATGTGTCACTTCAATTTTGACAGTCTAGTGAGGATCAGCTCTACTCAAGCTATGAGGGATCTATCAAGAATTACAAAGCCTATCAATGTAACTTGTAAGGAATGTCAGATTGGGAAGCAAACAAGGAAGAACTTCAAGATCAAAGAGTATTCTACCATCAGACCTCTGGAGTTGGTGCATACAAATTTGTGTGGACCTACAAGAGTAGGAAGCTTTCAAGGTGACAATATTTCACGTTCTTGATTGATGATTACTCTAGAATGACTTGGGTAACTTTTCTCAAAGAAAAATCATAAGCCCTAGATAGGTTTAAAGCATTCAAGGTTATGGTTGAAAATGAAATTGATTTGAAGATCAAGTGTTTGAGGTTTGACAGAGGTGGTGAGTTCACCTCTAATGAGTTTAACTGCTTTTGTGAAGATCATGGAATAAAGAGGCATTTTTCAGCCCTTAGGACTCCTCAACAGAATGGAGTGGTGGAAAGAAAGAACAAGACAGTTTAGGAAGCAACAAGGACAATGTTGAAAGAAGCGAATTTACCAGATATCTATTGGAGAGAAGCTATTCACACTGTAGTCTACATACAAAACAGAGTGCAAGCAAGAGTCAATAGTTCAAAGACTCCATATGAGCTATGGTATGGAAGAACTCCTACTGTAAAATATTTTAGAGTGTTTGGAAGCAAGTGCTACATTAGGAGAGATGAAGAAAATTTGGGAAATTTTGATGCAAGATCATATGAATGAATCTTCTTTGGATATTCTACAAAGAGCAAGGCTTACAGGTGCTACAACAAAAGATTGAAGAAATTAGTGAAAAGTGCAAATGTCAAAGTGGATGAAGAACCATATCAAAGTTCAGTGTTAATAGAAGGATATGAATCTAATGAGATCCCTTGCAGAGAAGAAGAAAGAGATGAAGAAAAGGAAAAAGAGAAGCAAGTTGATGAAGAAGATGCTTCAGAAAGGATTCCTAAGAGCCGTAAGTATGTGCAGAAGAATCATTTTGAAGATCAGATCATTAGAGATAAGAACAAAGGTGAGTTGACAAGAAGAAGTACTGATATGGCAAATGAACAGGTAAATTTGTGCTTGTTGTCTAAAATAGAACCCAAAATAGTGACTAAAGCATGCAAAGATGAGCACTAGATCAAGGCTATGGAAGAAGAATTGATGCAGATTGAGAAGAATCAGACTTGGGCAGTTGTCCCAGGACCAATAGACAAAAATGTGATAGGAACTAAATGGGTCTTCTAGAACAAATTGAATGAGAATGGAGAAGTAGTAAAAAATAAGGCTAGGCTTGTGTGTAAAGGCTACTCGCAAGTGGAGGGAATAGATTATGAGGAAACATTTGCTCCAGTGGCAAGATTAGAGACCATCAGAATGTTCTTGGCCTTTGTAGCTCATAAGGACTTCAAAGTCTATCAGATGGATGTGAAATCCACATTCTTGAATGGAGAATTGGAAGAGGAAGTATGCGTTGAACAACTGGAAGGCTTTCAGTTATCAAATGATCCGAATATGGTCTGCAGATTGAAGAAGGTATTATATGGACTCAAACAAGCTCCCAGAGCTTGGTATGCAAGGTTGGATAGGTGCTTGCTGCAGCAAGGTTTCAAAAAGGGCACTGCAGATAGCAATCTATAGTTCAAAGTTGAAGAAAATCAAATCCTGATTGTGGAGGTATATGTTGATGATATAATCTTTGGAGGTAATGAAGGTATGTGCAAAAAATTTGCAGAAGAGATGCAAAAAGAATTTGAAATGTCAATGTGTGGGGAAATGAATTTCTTCCTTGGGTTACAAATCAGTCAATCAGAAAAAGGTATTTTTATCTCACAGTTAAAGTATGCTAAGGAAATGTTGAAGAAGTTTGGAATGGAAGACTCCAAACCAGTGTGTACTCCCATGACTACTAGTTGTAAGTTAAGCAAAGATGATGAATCTCCTAAAGTTGATCAAAGCAAGTATAGATCAATGATTGGTGGATTGTTATACCTGATTGTACTAGATTGGATATCATACATGCAGTTTGCCTTGTGGCTAGATTTCAAGTAGATCCCAGAGAGTCACATGTTTTAGCAGTAAAGAGGATATTCAGATACATGAGAAGCACTCTGGAGTTTGGCCTGTGGTCTCCCAATGATATTGATTTCTCCTTGAGTGCATATATAGATGCAGATTGGGTAGGATGTATAGATGATGGAAGGAGTACAAGTGGTGATGCTTTCTTTCTGGGAAGCAAACTTGTCTCATGGATAAGTAAGAAGCAGGACTCAGTGTCATTATCTATTATAGAGGTAGAGTACATTGCAACAACATCTTGCTACACACAGGTGTTATGGATGAAGCAGACATTGAAAGATATCAAAGTGTCATATGATGAACCTATTCCTATCCTATGTGATAATGCAAGTGCTATCAACATTTCAAAGAATCTGGTAATGCATTCAAGGACAAAGCATATTTCAATCTGGTATCACTTCCTAAGAGAGAAGGTTGCAAAGAATGAGGTGAAAATGGAGTTGTACCTACCAAGGATCAAGTTGCAAACATCTTTACAAAGGCTCTCCCTAAGGATACTTTTGAGTATCTCCAGTAGAAGTTAGGGGTTATTGAACCTCCTTATTTTAACTAGATGCATAAGTGTGTTCATCTATCTAGGAAGCATTTCAAGATACATTTCTGGTCCTCGACTGTGTTGAAGGCTACCTCTCAGGGGGAGTAGGTATTGATACTATTGATTGGTGCAGTCAGATAGAGCATATTTTATGACCTTAAGGGGGAGAGTGCAGAAAAGTGAGAGCAGTAAAAATAGAGTAGGTACTCGCTGGTGTTGCAACTATTGCCCTTTACCATTGATGCCAAAGGAGGAGAAAGTTAGAGTGGCTGAAAAACCATAGTACAGGAAAGTGTGTGAAGAGTGAGAGTTGGTCCAGTCAGGGGGAGTACTATTGAGCTGCTGATTGATTGCTTTAGGTCTTGATGGTTTTTCAAAGAGTTAGTGTTGCCATCAATGACAAAGGGGGATATTGTTGGAAACTTGCTGGTGTTGTCATTGATGTCAACCTCCAGTAGATGGTTCACTTGGTTTCCAAGTGCTTTTGAGAAAATTTGATAAAAAGGTGTGTAGTGTGACAAAGGTGCTCTCAGTGTTGTGCTCCACATTTCTTCTTAGTTGAAGATATTCTTATGTGGTTTGGAAGTGTTGATCAGAAGTGTTCAAAGGTGCTAAATCTAGAGGTTCAGTTTCTGGATCGTGTAGAAGTGAAAGATGTGTTTTACAACTCGTGTTTGCCCCTATAGAAGACTATTTGGGAGAAATGAGATTACTCCGCATTTCTCTGCATTGAGGTTTCTTGTTCTGCAGATCTAGGGATGTGCTTATATAATCTATATCTACCTTCCCTTGAAGTATCTAGTGATGGGTTTCTGCACAAGTTTAGTTATTGTGTTGGTGTTTAGAGGTAGTGGATCCTAATGTGTAGATTGAAGACATTCTTTATTTTAGGAGGTTACGGAAGTGTTGCAAGAAATTTTGATGGTGTTGGATGTTATGGAATGGTGTGTGAATGCCATGGAGTGTCTCTCTTTGGTCTGCATGATGTTTTTGGACTTGGAGAAGCATGGATGTGGTCATTAGCTTAGGTTTGGCTGACCTGGCTTACTAGCGCCATTTGTGGAGGTACCTCATGGATTGTGGATGTGTTGAGCAACTTGGTGATACAGATTTGAGTCCTAGTTAACCCTTGACATGGTCCACTTTCATTTCTTTCCACTATGGAAGTGTTTAGTGCCGACCTAATTGGTGTTGCATGTTTGAGGTGCACACGCTTCATTAGGACCGACCTAATTGAAATAGGTCTTGGTTGTAGAAGGTATAAATGCAAGATGAAGTTGAGTGGAGCAAAGTAGAGAAGAGAATGTGAATGTGAATCAAGGGTAGTGATTTGTGTGCAAGCTTAAATGCTTATGAATCTAAAATGCAGTGAGCAGAAGGTGTCTACATTTCAATGTGCCAAAAGTAACTAGAGGTAGTGAGCCAAAGGTTGCGGATGGCAAGGAGTGGTAGTGGTGGATTTCTCTTGTTGCTTTAAGATAGTGAATCTCTCAGTAATAGTCTTCTTCTTTCTTCTCTCTTTTGGGCAGTGAGCCTTTCTTTTAGGCAGTGAGCCTATTTGATTTCGGTGTTGTTATTCATATATATGTGAGCTAATCCTCACCGTGGTTTTTCCCTTCTTTGGTTTTCCACGTAAATTTGGTGTTCTTATGTGTTTGCATTGATGCTTCATATGTTTTCATTCTGCTAATGCATAATAAGTGGTTGATGTTTGGAATTGCTTTAAGGGTTTAATATTTTAATAGACAACTGATTCACCCCCCTCTTAGTTGTCCTGTGCATTCTAACAAACTTTATAATAGTATCATTTTAAAACTTCTAGAATAAAATCTAGTGTATAGGTTGCCTACCACCCATTACAAGCAATCTATGTAATGAATTTTATTTTAGAGATTCTAAACTGATAAAAAATCCTAAAGGGTTATAAATTTATTATCTATTAAAATGTATAAAAATTTATCAAAAGAATATATCTTTTCATTTTAATTATCTATTTATCTTAAACTATAAAAAAATATAAGCTTATCAACAAAACAAGAATTTACCACTGATGATGTACAAGGAATTGTGAAATATGCAAAGGAATTTCTGGACCTAATTGATGTTGTAAATGCAACTGCTTAAGATGATATTGCCAATGAAGTTCTGAAAAGACTTGCGACTGTAGGCTGTGTAAAGGGAGCATTACTACTAGAAGAATTGTGAGGGATGGCATTGGGACTTGCAAATCATGGTGAATTCACACACTTATCGGTATGTAGAATCCTCTGACCATACTTGTCTTCCTTGACTAAAAAATAATTGAATCAATTTCCTCATAGAAGTTATAGAATAATCCCAACAATCTCCATGGTGTCTACATCAAATCTCATCATTTCCTATTTTTGGTGCTTGAGACTGTTTTCTAATGTCCGTAAAGATGTGGCATGAGACAGGTTTTCTAAGGCTTTGTGTATTTGCAAGTCCACTTAAAAAGCCTATCGGCTAATTAAAATTCATTTCTCGTGAAATAGATTATTCATACAATTATGTAATGGTGAAATTTCTATACCCATGCCAATTCTCATTTAGTTATTGGCCCATTTTCATGGAATGATTTGATACAATTATATATGATAAGTAGTATACTTTTGTGTTAATTTCTCTACAAATTTGATATCTTTTCCTATCCACTTCACATGCATATTCATGCATTCACTTTACACATCAAAATTAGTACCTTGTTGTCTTAGGTCAATCCCCAATTCCTCGGGATTGATCTTGAGTGGCTCAAGATTGACCCAAATTCAAAATTTGTTGTGAGCCAACTAAACACACTTTTGTGCGACATGTTGCTATGTCTTGGTATTTAAAGGCATTCAATGTGCAATTAATTCATATGGTCAAACAAGGATCATTCACTCTAGGAACATTTCAATTTAGAGCTTAAAAGAAATATCGACTTGCATCAAAATCACATAGGCCATCTACAAGTTTGTGCACGCTATTTGCAACCATTTTTTCAAAGTCATAAAGCTAGATCAAAAAAGGGTTTGACTTTAGAGAACTTGACCCTTGTGATCAGTAACTTGCCCAAAGGTAATTTTTGCTTGATAAGCTCAAGTAAGGATCTCTTAACCCAATAATCTAAACTCCAAAATTATGTAGAAAAGACTAAACTTTAGGAGGAAGTCATGTGGCAACAAAAATCTCATGCTCAATGGTTATAGGCAAGGGACAAGAATTCTTCTTTCTTCCATCACTCTATTATGGCTCATAAACATTCCATGCCTTCAAGGAGATCCAAAGAGAGGATGGATCCAAGATTTAATCTATTTAGGATATCTAATTGTAGACACCTAAATTTGACCTTGTCCTTACGACTTCACCTAGACACCATCTTGCGACATCTTGTGACACTTTCATCCTAGGACCCTTTCATTATCCAATTAATTAAATAAATTATCTTTATTTATTTAATTAATCCTAGTCCATTTCCTAAATTAATTAAATAAATTATATTTATTTAATTAATCCTTTAGTCACATTAATTAAATAAATTTTATTTATTTAATTAATTTGTTTCTTCCACTTTGTCCTATAATTAATTAAATAATTTATTATTAAATTAATTAAATAATTTATTATTAAATTAATTATTTTTCACCTATCCTAATCCTTACACACTTTTACCTATTAGTCTTAACTAACATTATGAAAATAGGTCCTAACCTTCCCACATCCAAGATCATATAAATATCACTATCAATCAAGTCATTTTCTCCTAGCTGAATTGAGAACCAAGATCCTATCTAGCGCACCTATCTAAATTTCTCCTAGCAAGATCTACCTAGAATGTCTAACTATCACATAAGCTTTCAAGTATTGTTACGCTGCTAGTGTGAGAAATCAACATTTATACATAATTCACTCATCGTCAATCCTCATCTTTGGGATATATCGTTCCCTTATCATTGTGTTTCTCTAGGGATATTCCTCGAAATGACAACACTATCCTTATCCAATCAATCAATCAATCAATCATCGGTTTTCAACTTGGCAAGGGAAACACCTTGTTTTTCTTTGTATGATTTTGTGCATGCATGAATGCTTGCTTGTGTACATGTTATCATTTTACTTGCATTTGTATCAATCCTTGCAACATATTTGTCACAATGACATCATGGTATTCCATATCATGGTGCCCAATGGCATATGTTTGCTTGTGTACATCGTCATTTTATCTTGCATTAGCATTATCATTTATATTAGCATTATCTTGTATCCACATTATCATTTTATATTAGCATTATCATTTTATCTTGTATCTGCATTATCATTTCATCTCTATGCATTAGCATTATCATTTTATCTTGCATCTACATCAGTCCTTGTAACCTACTTGCCACAGTGGTATCATGGTCTTCCATATCATGGTGTTATATGGCACATGGTTACTTGTGACCTTATGGGTTGTTTCATCATAGTACCCACTAAGGTTGTCAAATGTATTTGTGATGTGTTGGGGCATTGTTCTATGCACAAGACACATCATCACCATGGTCTTTATTGTTGAACACCCAAAGTAGTGAGGGGGGAGGGGGCAAATCAATAATTTATTAAACTTCTTACTTATTGAACTAACAATCCATTTACCACATGCAATAACAAAGAAAATTAAACATAGAACAAACAACCAAACTCCATCACACATGAACACTAGGATTTTTACGTGGAAAACCCAAAATTGGGAAAAATCATGGTGAGTGTTAGCTCATAATATATTATGTAGGATCAATACCAAATTACAATAAAGGCTTACTGCCTTAGGGCTCATTGCCCAGGGCTCACTGCCCAAAAGAAGTGCTCACTGCAAGAAGGCTCACTACCTAGAGAAAGAAAGAAAGAAGAAGGGTGGCTCACTGCCAATTTGAATTTCTCATATTGCATCTACTCATGCATGGATGTAACTCCAATAAATGCTCAAAATAATGTCTTAAAACTCTTCATCTTGACTGCTTTGTTTCACTGCTCTGCTTTTACATCAGACAAGATCTCTCTTCTTCTGCTCTAGTCGCCTACTCTGCACTTTCACATATTCTACACTCACATATCCACTTCATCTTCTCTCAAACATGAAATTCAAATTCACATTTTTATCCACAACAAAAAAAACTTTATATTAGGTCGTCCTAATGAAGTGTACCATGTAGTCATGCATTATGTACTCTGTCGGCCAAATTCATTCTCTAAAATCTACAGCGGACTCAAACAATATTTGAAACACCATCACACATGTTGGCCTCAAATATTTTACTACTTAGGATTGAGTTCAAAACACCAAAACTTGCCGCACATACATCATACTGTTATGTCGGCCTTATTCACATACTGTTCACTAGTTCAGTTCAACTGTCAAACAACATCTTCCACTGCGGACCACAAGACCTATTCAAATCCATATCAGAGACTCTTCACCCATCATAGATCATACCTCCAGAACTACAAGGCAAAATATTCTTTTGTGATAGAATTCAGACCACTGAAACACATGCCTTGTCACAGTCACACTGTGCCATACCAAGTAGCGATACTTAGGCATTCATAATTGACTCTCCGATGGAACTTAAAACTTGCAACTCTAGATTTGGATACTTCAAACATGTGTTTACAACACCTCAAAACCATATAGCAAGATATGTAATAGCAAAGGAATGCGGACCAAAACAAATGAGTGTTTTGCTCTAAATCACAATGTACTTTATCTTTCCAGACTTAGTTTGTTGGAGTGTGTACTTCCGGTACTTTTCAGGAGATAAAAACTTGGATATAGGATCATTAAAGGAATACAAATAACATACTAGAACCACATGATCTTGTCTTCTACTACGGACCAATGCCATCCATTATATCACCACTCTATCATTGTCTCTTGTGTACTGCCAACACTTTACCAAAATGGTTGTCTTTATCCCCAGACCAAAACTTCTGTTCTAACCTTGTTCCTTTGCTTGTTGCCATCAATGACAACATCTTCAAACATCATACACAAGTTGCCAACAATCTCCCCCTTTGGCATTGATGGAAACACTTGATGTGAAAAACTGTTACAACTCCCCTATCTCTTTATACACTATTCCCCCTGTCTTCATGCTTCTTCTATTGTTTTTCAAAATTGTTTTCACATGCTTCATTTCATCTCCCCCTTTGACATCAATGACAAAGGTGTATGATACAGAGATATGTACAAGTTGCCAAAAATTCAAAACTGTTCTTCTACTTTGCCGCATGTAAGTGATATAAAAAAATGCTTACTATTGTTGTTGTTCTGAGAGAACATCTTTATAGATCTATTTCAGCTGCACCATTTCTTCATCCCAGCTAGTCTTGGCATCACTCAAAATTAGTATGTTCCCATTAATCTATGACACCAAATCTTCTACTTTCTTCACTGTGTCAAGGGCTTTAGTGATCTATCTTGTCTTGTCTGTTGTTGCTATTAACTTAGTTAGAGATGCAATTTTAAAACTTGCTACCTCTCGGAGCTGACCCATTCTATGCTTTATGATATCCCTCTATGTCTACAACTTATGTATATTAGAATGAATGGTTTCAACTTGAGCCCTCTAATTACTAATAGCATCTTTTGTCAGATCGTAAGATCTGGATATCTTCATTATTTGAGCTTCCCATTTATCTATTTTATCTTTTATATCCTTAGTCTTAACCGGCCATGTAAGACAAAATTGATATAATTCACTGGCTTCTTTAAGAGCTAACTGTGCATATTCTATACTTTTGTCTAACAAAATTTTATCTTGAGAGGCTTTCTCCTTTAGCTCAACTAATCTCTTACTATCTATTTCAGCTCATACCTTTTTATCAGCAACTTTCTCAAAAGATTCAAAATGGGAATTCATGGACTCCATAAGCCTTTTCATTTGAGTTGTGGGATAGAGTGTTTTATCTCTCTGAACTCCAAGCAATATCTTTTCAAAAATATTTATTGCTTCACCAAGTAACTCACTATCTTCCAGATGGGATTTCAACATCTCTTCTTGTGCAATAGCTTGAAAAATTGTTCCAAGTCTTAGCTTCTATAGAGGGGACATTGCAGCAAGGTTGATAGGTCCTTGTAGAAGCTCAGGAGCAGTTAAAATTTGAGCTTCTTTTTGTTTCTCCAAGAACTCCTTAAGGAGTTAGCAATGTCTCTCTTCTCTTCACCATGAGACCCTTCAACTTCTTGTCTCTCTGGAGGTAGTTCTTGGCTCTGTTCTTGTTCATTTCTTTTAGGATCTGGAGCAAGAATGTCCATCATTTGTTCATTTCCTCTTTTCTCTGCTCTTCTTGTTCCTCAGAGATATCTTGTTCAGGGATTGTCCTTGCTTCTTCAGACTTCTTCTCTTTTTCAACCTCTTTCATTTGTTTATCCGGAGGAACTGTTTCACTTTGTTCTATATTCATCTCCTCTTCACTCCTTATGCTCACCGGAGGATTAACTATACTTGCTCCAAGTTCTATTCCACATCTGTCTCCAGAATTGTATTGTTACCACCAGCATTCTGTTCCTCTTCATCAGTATCAACAATGGTTGAAATTTGTAGCTCATGTACCACTTTTAGTGTTATCTCCTTTGTCTCCTTGACCACTTTCTTAGTTTCACCAGACATCAGGGCATTAACTCTTTTCATGGTTCTAAATTCTTCACTTAGCTATTTGGTAACCTTGGCCTTTTCTTCTTTTGTGATGTCCAGACACAGTTTTATCAATACATATTCCTTTATTTCAGCATCTTTAGCCATTGCCCCTTCTTTTTTTCCTGACATTTTGCTACCCAAACTATCCAGTAATTCATCTATAACTTCAATCAATGTTTTGCAGAACATGTCTAAGTATCTTACAACTATTGTTTCAATGATTTTCTTGTTAGCATCAGTTCTTTCATCATACATGTCAACCATAGGTTTTAGGGTACCATGTTGAGCAAATGCATTAACCATTGCTTCCAAGGATAGTGTTTCTTCACTTTTAGTCTTTTAATTTTCCTTCTTCTTTCTAGACTTTTCTGAGGGCTTCTTCTTCTTACCAAAGGAGGTTTCCTCTGTTCTTATCCGTTTTCCTTTAATCTCCTCATATGTCTATGTTTCCTCTTCTTCTTCTCCTTCACCTATACTCACATACACTCTTTGTATTGCCTTAATTTTTGTTCTTTTGTTCTTTTCTTCATTTTTCTTTACTGGTGCTTGTTTTGCAGGTTTAATCTTTTCTTTCTCAGCCTTCTTCTCAATATTTGTAGCCTTTGTTTCTGCAGTAGAGTGTCTAGAACTCTTTGAAGCAGCTGCAGAGGTGGATGCTCTTGTTCTTCTTACAAGGCTAGATGTAGGTTTTTCTTTTTCAATTTTCTCCTCTTCCTTCTTCTCTAGTGCTTTTGATCTTTGCCCTTCTAGAGCACTTGCAACCCTTGCTGCCTCTGCTTTTTCTCTTGCTTTGCTTATTTCCTCATCTGTAAACCCATGGCTCTTGGCAAATTCCTCAGCCATTTTCCTTGCATTCTTCTTTATTTCTGGTTATTTGTGCTCAAGATGCACTTTGAGGGAAAGTTCCTCAAAAGTCCCAAACCTTTCTTCCTTGGGATCCCTAGGTTTGCTCAACATTAGATCTACCAAACCAATCAGGACTTCTTCTATCACCTCATAACCCATAGGTGGGACCCAAATTGTTCTAGGTTCAACAACCTCCACGAGGCATTTGTCCTTATCTACCATGAACACTATTTCCTTCTCATACTTTTTTACAACATTTTTAGGGATCTGAGCCCCATTCTACATTTTCTTTTGAAAATTCTTGAAATATCCCCATAAGGCTGCATTTTGTTTGTCTGCATTTCCCAAACTGCTTAGGTGATTTTTGATTTGTGTAGCTATAGGTGCATGATCAAGCCAACCAATGTTCCCCATGCCAGGTAGCTCTCTCAAGAAGTAGAAGAATAGACAAGTGATCAAAGTTCCATATTTGAAAGGATATTTTATTTTCTTTGTTCTTTTCAAATTCTCCATTAGTTCACCCTAGAGTAATTCACATAGGTCATAATCAGTGTTATTTTTTACCATGTCATATGCTGTGTATATAGCAATTGCAAAAACATAATTCTCCCTATTGGAGAAGTACACTTTGTATCCAATGACCATTGATGCAAACCTGACTGCTGGATCCTCAATGTCATTTATGGTGAGAGCTCTCTTATCAAATTTAGCTCCTGTCAGCTGCATTACCACATTGTTCTTCATTTTCTTTAAAGCCAGAACCTTTCCGGTGGAGCACATACCAGTTACAGCCTTGATGGCTTTTTTTGTTATCATGTATGGTTCATCAAGCCATAGAAACTCATTATGAACCCTACTCAAGATGTACCTAACCAAGGCATCATCCGGGATCACATGAAAATATAACCAGGTATCTAATTTCTTCTCATTCAGAACTTTGTATTCTTCTTTCAATACAATATTAACAGTAGTCAGTTCATCCAAGTACAATTTTCCTAGTTTCATGTGATCATATTCCTCTAGGTTAGTATGAATGTATGCCCTAACATCTTCCATATGCATAACACAGTATGGAACTTCAAAAAATGTGCCATCTAGATCAGTCAATGTTGATTTAAAAAGATGTTTCTTGAATTTCAGGCAGGGCCTCTCAGTAATCTCAACTACTTGAGGGATATTCATCTTTCCAATTTCAACATAGATAATTTTTCAAGAGAGATAATGATAATACCTTTTGCCTCTGTTAGGATTTCTTTGTTGGATGCTTAAATTTGCCCTAGCTTGCTTCTCAGGTCTCTTTAGTCGCTTGAAGGTTTGAAAGTAGAATGATTTTTCTTTCAAATGAATCCCTTATATTCTCTTTTCATTAGGATTTAATCACATTAAATGCTTCATTCAAAAAGCTATCAAACCCTTTCTATGTTGTTCCCAGTCGATCAAGATTGCTCCGTAATTTACCACATTAGTTTCTTTTTTGCCGAAATCTTCTCCGTAAGCTCTGTCATTCAGTCTTATACCCTTATCTCTTTGTGTTGGATATCAACACTGCAATTCTGGCTGGGGGAGTAGGATTTTGCATTAAGCTCCTCCTAAGCCAGAGCTCTCAATTTACTTCCCAGAGGAAGTACCAGCACCAGAGTCTGGTGCAGACACATCCTTGACTTCCTGTACACCTTTCTTGACCCACATTTGATTCATCTCTTTCTTGATCTCTACTAAAATTGTCTTTTGTACCAGTTTCTTCATTTCATTCTGATTATCCTTCTTCATATACCTACTTCTGTAGAATCTTGCAAAATGTCCAAGCCTATTGCAATTGAAGCATACAACATTTCTCTACCCATTGTTCCTTTTATTCATCCTTGATCTGCATTGGTTACTGTTATCCTATTTTGACTTTCTAGCCAAATAGTCTAAGCAATCCTAAAATCTGGTGTTTTCTTTCTCTATCAAGCATGCCAATTGTTCAAGCCCTCCTCAAACTCTTAGGGTTTCCATTGTTTCCCCCTTAAACCCTAAGGTTTTATGGTCAAATCATGTCTTCGTTCTAATTCATCGTTGACTATTTATTCTCGGTGCTCGGTCACTTAAGTCACAACATGAGTCCCTTTATATCGTGAAGTGACCGGCCCAACATCCTAAGGTTACCTTCTACCATCCGTCGACTTCATTTCCTTAAGTCCTACGTCTTTCAAGGCCCAAATGCTACGTGGTGGTATATCGCATGCTCACAGACCATCTATGATGACGTCACATACCTTCCACGAGGCTATGAAATGCAGAGAGCTGTAAAGTAAGTGCGGTGGGGCCCCATGTAAATCAATGGCAGTGCGGCGTCACAGATGAATCTTGCTGATGTCGTAAACCTAGTGGGTGACTGCGATATTAAGACACGCGATAGCTTTTTAGGTTGTAGAGCTCAAAGGAAACAAATTTTTAGATGGAGGCCCCAGAATGCTACCGTTCCCTGTCACATGGAGGGCTTAGCACGCTTCTACGGAGCCCATATGAAGACGATCCTTTTTCTTCCATCGGCTCCAAAATGATGACACGTGTAAAGAATATGAGGTGGGCCATGGTGTTGAATTGTTGACTCCATTGGATGGCAGCACAGCGTCGCAAATGAATATTGATGACGTCATAAATCTAGTGCGCAACCGCGAGATGTTGCCAAATGGCAAGTTCATGCTTTCTCTACGGGATCTTTGTGGTGGGCCCTCATCTGACAACTGCTATTAAAATGAAGGATTCACTCTTTCAGATGGCACCAGGTGTCGAAGAAAGAAGGTAGTGATGGAGATAATGTAAATCAACGGTGGCGTAGTGTTGTAGACACCTAAAATTGACTTGCTTTGCAAACCAATTTCCCGTATCTCTACACTAATTTATCCCTCCTATTAATTAAATAAATTCATTTTATTTAATTAAATTTATCCCTAACCATCTGTCTATCCCTTGTGATCAATTAATTCACTTAATTTATCACCATACCTTATAACTATATCCTCATTGATTATATAAATATTCTCAATATTTATTTAGTTAATTTTGTCCATTTCCCTAATCCTTGTTAATTAGATAAATCATTCTTATCTAATTAATCTACCCTACTAATCAATCTACCCTAGCCTACCTATCTCTTAGATCTAATTTAATTAAGCTAAACACTTAATCAACCCTGCTTAGCCCATCCTTCCACACACCTTTGAATAAAAATCAATTTCTTATTCAAAGGGTCAAATCCTCCTTACCCCTCATTTATCACCCTCTTACACATGTAAGTGTACATCTTCATATCTCCACATAAAAGT
Organism: Cunninghamia lanceolata; assembly: GCA_027924645.1. NCBI lineage: Eukaryota > Viridiplantae > Streptophyta > Pinopsida > Cupressales > Cupressaceae > Cunninghamia > Cunninghamia lanceolata. The sequence goes on along the minus strand of BSBN01000420.1, from coordinate 7,525,622 downwards.
GAATTTTTAATTCACACTCCCCCATGAGTTGAATTAAAAATTCACTTGTCATATCCACTCTTCCCAAAAATGAATCTTTAATTCATTTTTTGTCCTCCACACCTTTCCCCATGTGAATTTAAAATTCACAAATAATGAGAGCCTTCCAATCCATTGACCAAGCTTCAACCCTTGATCTCTCTCACCCACTACCCTTGTGACACTTTTCACAAGGCTATGGCTTCAATTCAAACCCTAACTCATTCATTTCTAGCCCTTGAACTCATCTTTTGATCATCACCCTCCATCCTCTTTTCCAAAAATCTATAAATGAGACCCTTCTCTAAGCCATTAGAGAAGGGGAACTTCTTCTTGCATCCAAACTCTACCAAAATTTCTCTCAAATCTCATTATCCCAACATCACAATGCCAAAATCACTCTAACCATCCCATCTAATCTATCAATCTATCATCCAATCCCCTATCTACATTGTGTTGAATGCATTTGAGCAATCCACATTTCAATCAAATTGGGTAAAATCTAAGGAGCTTGGGTGCAACTCCTTCCACCCTATCTTGGATTTGTAGGTCATTGTGAAGGTATATCATTTGTGTTTTGCATTTGATTTGTTTTTCTACTTTCATTTTGATTCATAGATCACAAGTGTCACAATGGAATCTTGCTTGCTGGGTAGATTCTTTGCGCACATGCAAGATCTTGCCACGTATCCTAAAGCCTCAGCGCCAAAGTTAAAAGTAAAGTATGCTGTAGAGCTTACAGGGCCATCGATCTTCTAACCATTCCTTCATCTGACGATCCCAATTCAAACTTAGGATTTTCAAACCGTTGGTGGCGCTGAGAGCATTTATCTCAGTTGTTGGGCTCTGTAGATGAAATTCATAAGGATGGCGCAATTCTTCAATGCGAAGCGACTCCTACGGCTTAGTGTTAGATATTTCTCCGATTGGCTATGGCTTTTGGACTTTCATATTCAATGCCCTATCCTAACTTACGTATGGGCAACCATTGCTAGGGTTGCAGATCTGCTAGAGGCATGGCCTCCATCCTCTTTGCCATTGGTTCTTAGCTTTGCATTGATGGTGTCATTGGTAGTCTTGGACCCTATGCACCTACCTCAACGTTCTCTACACAAGAATTTGATCTATAAAAGCATTGTAATCTTTAGTAGAAGTAGGAGTTAGTAATTTTTCATGGTTGTTATGCTGCCAAATTTCTTGTAGTCAGACCTCTTAGTGTAATTGCAGGATTATCAGAATCTGACTCATTGTGCCTAAAGCTTGGCCTCTGTTTGCCTTTTGTTTAATCCACCAATGAGTGTAATTAGCTATACTGTGTCTTTTTCTGCTATGAGTTGTTTTGTAATGTAATAGTTGCTAGCCTTCATGATCAATATATGCACAATATCTTGCCTCTCTTATGCTCTGATTTTTGTGTTTTACTTGAATCTGTGACCTATTTTGTGAGTAAAAAGGCTTCTTTATAGGTTAGGACTTCATACCGAAGCCTCAATCAGTTCTATAAGTCTGTGTGAACCTTCTATTGTGAGTTGAGATCATTGTTGTGTCTATTCAGGATTACTACTGCTCATTAAATCTGGTGCATCACCTTTATTTCCATTCAGTTTCCTTCTAACCCTTTTCCCCTGTAGTATTAGCACTAGGTTTAGTTAGATTTTTCTAAGCTTTAGGCTTAGAATGAGGAACCACCCTTCTCTGGAGGTTTGATCTCAACTTGCAAGGTCCCACACCTTGAGATCATTCCCATTATGTAATTAGAATGCTTGGACTCTCTCCAAGTTGGGTGCAATTCTATGTGACAACAATTACCCTTGTGACCATATCTATTGCGTGCAAAACAATTCCCATTGAAAGATTGAGCATTCCTTCCATTATAGTTGTTCCTTATCTAAATTTTGCATTCACTAGCTTTGTGACCAAACCTCTTACATATAAAGCAGTTACCTTTGAAGGTCTGAGTATTCCTTCTATTGTTATAACCATTCCTTATCTGATTTTTACAATCATTGGCCTTGTGACCTACTTTGTTGCAAGTGAAACACAGACCAGAGAATGGTGGAACATTTTGATTTACTCTGCTCCTACACTGAGTAGCCTTATGACCAAATTTATTGCATGCATTACAAAAACCATTAAAAGAAGGGTACCTTTGAGCATTTGTTTGCCTGACCGGTGGTCTTCTAGGTCTGTTCCTTTGATTTTGAATCTGTTTGCCTTTGTTCCTTTTGATCCCAACATTCTTTTCTTGATCGTTTTTAGAGCTTTCACCTTTCTCAAATCCCAAACCTTTTTTGTCATCAGGACTCTTCTGGCTTGCAATCATTTTATCAAGTTTTGCAGAGCTTATCTTAAATTTTTCTTCATAACTTTTTGCTTTTTCCAAATCAGACTTCAGGTTCCCAACTTCCTTTTCAAGCTTTGTGTAGTCTTCAGTTTTGCTTTTCACCAACTGATTTAGATCTTCATTTGCTTTTGCTCTTTTTACAATTTCCACTTTCAAATTACTCAAGTTGTCTTCTGCAGATATCAATTATTCACTAACCTCCTTGTATTTTTATTTGAATCTCTTGACTTGCTCCCTCAATTTCTTGATACACTCATCTGCTTCCTTGACATTACCTTTCAGATCCATGCTTTCCAATTCAACCTTTTCAAGGTCTTCAAGGGCAACCATTAATTCATCTTCATTGACAAGCAAACATTCTTCTTCTGTGGTTTCAAATGAATCGATTTCTTCAAGAGGAGTAGCAAACCTTTTTCTTGCCATGTGTTTACTTCCCAAGATCTTCCTCAAGTTGTTAGACTTCTTCCAAGGAACCAGGCTCTGATACCAATTGTTGAACACCCAAAGTACTGAGAGGGGGGGTGAATCAGTACTTTATTAAACTTCTTACTTATTGAACTAACAATCCATTTACCACATGCAATAACAAAACAAATTAAACATAGAGAAAACAACCAAACTCCATCACACATGAACACCTTGATTTTTACGTGGAAAACCCAAAATTGGGAAAAACAACGGTGAGTGTTAGCTCAATATATTATGTAGGATCAATACCGAATTAAAATAAAGGCTCACTGTCCAGAAGAAGTGCTCACTGCAAGAAGGATCACTGCCTAGAGAAAGAAAGAAAGAAGAAGGGTGGCTCACTACCAATTTGAACTACTCAGATTGCATCTACTCATGCATGGATGCAGCTCCAATAAATGCTCAAAATACTATCTCAAAACTCTTCATCTTGACTGCTCTGTTTCACTGCTTTGCTTTTACATCAGACAAGATCTCTCTTCTTCTGCTCTAGTCGCCTACTTTGCACTTTCACATATTCCACACTCACATATCTACTTTATCTTCTCTCAAACATGAAATTCAAACTCGCATTTATATCCACAACAAACAAAAACTTCATATTAGGTCGGCTTAATGAAGTGTACTATGTAGTCATGCATTATGTACTCTGTTGGCCAAATTCATTCTCTAAAATTTACAGTGGACCGAAACACCATAACACATGTTGGCCTCAACTTTTTTACCACTTAGGATTAAGTTCCAAACACAAAAACTTACTGCACACACATCATACTGTTATGTCAGCCTTATTCACAGACTAGTCATTGGTTCAGTTCAATTGTTAGACAACATCTTCCACTGCGGACTACAAGACCTGCTCAAATCCACATCAGAGACTCTTCACCCATCATAGATCATACCTCTAGAACTACAAGGCAAAATATTCTTTTGCGTTAGAATGCAAACCACTGAAACACATGCCCTGTCATAGTCACACTGCGCCATACCAAGTAGCAATACTTAGGCATTCATAATTGACTCTCCAGTGGAACTTAGAACTTGTAACTCTGGATTTGGATACTTCAAACATGTGTTTACAACACCTCAGAACTGTATAGAAAGATATGTAACAACAGAGGAATGCGGACCAAAACAAATGAGTGTTCTGGTCTAAATCACAATGTACTTTGTCTTTCAGGACTTAGGCTGTTGGAGTGTGTGCTTGCGGTACTTTTCAAGAGATAAAAACTTGGATATAGGATCATCAAAGGAATACAAATAACATACTAGAACCTCATGATCTTGTCTTCTACTGCAGACCAATATCATCCATTATATCACCACTCTGTCACTATCACTTGTGCACTGCCAACACTTAACCAAAATGGCTGTCTTTTTCCCCATACCAAAACTTCTATTCTAACCTTGTTCCTTTTCTTGTTGCCACCAATGACAATATCTTCAGACATCATACACAAGTTTCCAACATTTATACCTTGGTGTATAATGTATAGTGCTATAGCAAAAATCATGATTACTCACCTAATGCAACATAACTTGTCTTTCTCTATCTTTTTGTTATCCTATCCATTTTGAGAGTTTATCTGTGTCCTTCATACCCTCCTATCCTCTCGAGGGGCATCCTATTTTGTCACCCCTTTTCGATCTTCCATACCTTTTCTTATTTGAAATGATGTTACTTCCTTTTTGTTAGATTTCTACCCAAGCATGCAAGTGATTGAGAGAAAGCAAAATAGAAATTACATATGAGCTAAATAAACTATATTCAACTCAAGAGAATGCAAAGCATTACAATAGAATGGGATGCTCATATGAGAGCAAGAGGTGGGTATATATATGATATTCTACCCAAGAGACTCAATACACAACCAATGTGGGATAAAGTGAAAAAGTCCCTAAGTAAGCTTAACCTAGTGTGAAAAGAGCTAAGGTGGAGAACAAGCTAAGAAAGAGCTAGATAGCAAAGTAACCCTATTCACACTAACACCCCCCCTTAAGTGCAACTTAGAGGGAAATGTGACAAAATGCAAAGATGGGTCCCGGCAATAAGGCTTGATGAGGCACCCATGTACAAAGAATCCCCTCAAACAGAAAAAGAAGGAGAAAACCCAGTGGGAAAAAACTCCCCCATGAGAGGAAAAGAAGAGAGCCCAAATAACCCCCGCTCAATGTAGAATCTCTTGCACTAATGGTAGATGCCCGACAATGAATACTGAAGATGATCCACGATCGTCGAACAACGTTCCTACCCTTAGGAAGAAACAAGACCAAGAATGTATGCAAGATTTCTTCCCATTCCTTATAGGAATATGAAGGAAGAAGGATAAATGTCTCTGAACTTTGCACATTATCCAAAGACAACAATGATGCTCTTGAAAACTGCTCAAATGTCTCCAATCCACTACCAAACTGTGACTGAATAGGAGGATGAAGAACAATCTTAGAAGATGATATCTTCTCTAAAGACAAAGAAACCTTCTCCAAATGTTGCCCAATGATCTCTAAGCCAATGCCAAACTGTGACAAATACTGATATGGATTAGGTACCATATAAGATTCAGGTATAGTAACCATGGATGTATGGTGCTCACCATCGGTAAGACAACTGGACCAATGAGAATCTGGTACTTCTATAGAGGATGTCAACATGAATGATGACTGAGTCAGATGTGTGGACTCATGAGTATCTGCATAAACTATCACTGTAGAAGCAAATGTAGGCAAAGAAGAAACAAGAGGGTCTGAATGTGCCCTCAAAACATCTGAAGAAGAATCAACACCATCAAAGAGAAGATGAATGAAATCAATAGTGTCTCCCAAATCTGTAATGTGGGACTCCATAAACAAGGATGCAATGTTTGATAAATAAGAATCCCAATCAGGAAGACAGTAATGATCCTACTGCAAAGAATCACTGGAAGCCCTCAAAGAAGCCTCTCTGAACTCTGTAGTAACAACAGGTGCAAGGACAAAATAATTGTCATGAAAGAGGAGAGATAGCCACTCAAATGTGTCCTCCAAATCTGAAATGTGAGACTCCACAAACAAAGATGCAATGTCTGATAAATAGGAATCCCAATCAGGAAGACTGTAATGATCCTGCTGCAAAGAATCACTAGAAGCTCTCAAAGAAGCATCTTTGGAATCTGATGAAGCAACAGGTGTTGTATCTGAAGATGGGGTATCAATGTATGTCACACAAGATAGGGTAAAAGAAGACTTAGTATCATCCACCAGAGCCTGGTCATCCAAAGAAACATCACTCTCAGATGAAGATCCAAAGTCTCCATACAACTGTTGGATGATGGTCCAAGCAGTGCAAGGGCACTCAGTGTGCTCTATGTGATGTAGAATATCCTCAGAAATAGTAATACATATTAGTCCATAGACCATGTCATTATTGTTAAATAATGCATTCTTCTGTTCATAGTCACTTGGCTCAGGAACGAGTCCAAAGAGATGGGGCAATAGATCTTGCTCAAGGCAATGATTCTTTATCCCTTGTTTCCAAGACAAATAATTCTCTAAGGTTAACTTAACAACAGAAGGATGGAAATAACTGATATCCATGATGAACCCCCAAAATGATTACAATAACCCCATAAAAGATGTGACTCAAAGAGAGCACATAAGACACCCCCTTTTCCACTCAGTCAAAGAACCCCCCCAAGAAAATATGATTTGGCACTTTATATTTAGTGCATTTACAGCTGCCACTAGCAAGAAATACTACGTGGTCTTGATTTCAATGCATTGCAAAACCCTCACAAAGAGCACATGCTAAAAATACAACTTTGGCACAATACTCAGATAAATAAACAGTACCACTGCGATCTACTCGAAAAATCATGCACTTTCAAAAAAAGAATCGCCTCGATACGAGGTCGTATGTGAAAGTTATGATCCTCCGAAGTTCCCAAAAATGAGAACTGTGCAAAGTCATGTGTGAGAATATGAGATTATTAAAAAATCTATACACTGAAATAAAAAAATGATTATACCAGCATGTAGAGCATGAAAAATTAGCCAAAATTAAAAAAAGAAGCTCGCAAATCTGAAGTCGGGAGCTCGAGTTACAGCGTTTGGAAGTTGAACTATAATTTCCAAAACGCCAATGGAGAGGGGTTTTGTTGTAGCTTTTTGACATCGTTTCTACAAAATATATAACCTATATGCAAAAACTAACAGATACCCAGATAGTTTTTCGGTGCTGTGAACAAAACCCGGAAGGCGTTTTTCTCTGTGATCTACAGAAAATGTGACTCTAATGAAAAAAATGTATTTAGCACCAAAAAACGGCATGCAAAGACTGAATCAGCTACCTAAGACAAACAAAGGCATGCTGCAACCTGCAAGATTGATCAGAATAAATAAAATGCAAGCTGATTGTTAGATTTTAGCTCAAAGAGTCTTGAGGAAGCTATGAAAAAAAAATTTGCAACTAGCAAGTCAAAATATGAACCCCCCCAGAAACTAGAGTTTTTTCCACACTTTTCTGTTTCTCCAGATCATCATAAGATGCAAGAGAAGAGCATACTTATGTGCTTCGAAACCCACAACTCACAAACTAGAGTTTTCTCCACACTTTTCTGTTTCTCCAGATCATCCGAAGATGCAAGAGAAGAGCATACTCATGTGTTTCGAAAAACAACTCTACGCTCTCAGATTTCTAAAAAAAATGCTAACCCACAACTCACAACCGCTCTGATACCATGTTAGATTTCTACCCAAGCATGCAAGTGATTGAGAGAAAGCAAAATAGAAATCAGATATGAGCTAAATAAACTATATTCAACTCAAGAGAATGCAAAACATTACAATAGAATGGGATGCTCATATGAGAGCAAGAGGTGGGTATATATATGATATTCTACCCAAGAGACTCAATACACAACCAATGTGGGATAAAGTGAAAAAGTCCCTAAGTAAGCTTAACCTAGTGTGAAAAGAGCTAAGGTGGAGAACAAGCTAAGAAAGAGCTAGATAGCAAAGTAACCCTGTTCACACTAACACTTTTGGTCGCAACATCATCTCAAAGAGGGGCAAAATGTAGACACCTAAATTTGACCTTGTCCTTACAACTTCACTTAGACACCATCTTGCGACACTTTCATCCTAGGACCCTTTCATTATCCAATTAATTAAATAAATTATCTTTATTTATTTAATTAATCCTAGTCCATTTCCTATTATAAGTTATTTAATTAATCCTTTAGCCACGTTAATTAAATAAATTGTATTTATTTAATTAATTTGTTTCTCCCACTTTGTCCTATAATTAATTAAATAATTTTATTATTTAATTAATTATTTTTCACCTATCCTAATCCTTGCACACTTTTACCTATTAGTCTTAGTTGACATCATGAAAAAAAGTCCTATTCTTCCCACATCCAAGATCATCTAAATATCACTATCAATCAAGTCCTTTTCTCCTAGTTGAATTGAGAATCAAGATCCTATCTAGCGCACCTATTTGAATTTCTCCTACCAAGATTTACCTAGAATGCCTAACTATCACATGAGCTTTCAAGTATTGTTATGTTGCTAGTATGAGTAATCAACATTTATACATCAAATATCATTATCAATCATCATTGGAGCACATCCACCATTTGTCATGGTGCATCAAGGGCTATTGTGGTAAAATTGCTTCATTGCTTTCTTATTATTTTGATAGTCCTTTGCTTGTTTTGAGGTGATATAGATTGTGAAATAGGAGCTTTCATTGTGATTGATTTTCATTTATTATTTCACATTTCTATATCATACACTAATTATAGGCTATCTCTCACTTTTGTGAGTTGTTCAAAGCCCCCATTGGTTTCTCTATTGATAATAGATGCATCATTTTGATCTATATTCATAAAATCATCACCCCTCAAGATAACTCCTTTCTTAATGGCCCTATTTATATGGAAGAGCTGGAGCAAGAGGTCTTTATGATGAAAAAAGATAAAACCTCAAGTCCAAACGGATTTTCTATTAAGTTTTTTCAAACTTTCTAGGTTGTTGTTAGAGATGATATTTTGGAGGCTTCTAAGGAGTTGAGTACCTCAAAACAAATGTTAAAAGCTCTTAATAACTCTTTTCTTACCTTGATTCCTAAGAAAGGTCATTTTTTGATTTTTTTCAATGCTTGAGCTATAGCTCTTTGTAATACTATCTATAAGATATTTTCCAAAACTATTGTTGAGTAGTTGAAACAATTCCTTCCTTCTATCATTTCCTTGAAACAAGGTGGGCTTCTTCAAGGGTGTCAAATACTAGACGGTATTGTTATTGTCTAGGAAGTTATTCACTTAATGCATGTTAACAAGAAGAGTTCCATGTTCATGAGACTTGATTTTTCTAAGGCTTATGACATGGCTTGTTGAAAATTTTAGAAGATATATTATGCCTTTGATTTTGATGATCTAGGTAGATTCAATGGGTAATATCTTGTTGCACCTCTTTTTTTGTGTGATTATAAATGGTTCTCCCTCTACCATTTTCCATTCTGAAAGAGTTTGGCATCAAGGAGATCCTCTCTCTCTATATCTCTTCCTTATTTTGGCAAAAGGACTTGGTAGGTTTTTAAATCACCTCAAGTGCTCTAAATCTATCTCTAGCTTTTGTATTGTACAAGATATGGATCCACTCTCCCACCTTCATCTTGTGGATGACACTTGTCAAGATGGACAATGTTACTCTTGCTGAAGTAGTTGTTCTTAGGAAAGCTCTTAACATTTATATCAACATTGCATATGGATATTTCTTGAATGAACAAAAGTCTAAAGTGTTCTTCCACATGGACCTTCACACTCAGGAATAATTTGCTAATATTCTTTGTTTCTAGGTTTCTTATCCTCCTTTTAGATATTTAGGTATATATATTTCTACTACTTGCCTTGGAAAAAATATTGGAATGTTATGATGGATTTTGTTTAGTGTCATATTAGTCATTTGACACAGATATCTTTCATTGGATGGTTGTATAGTCCTTCTCAAATTTGTGATATAGGCTCTCTAAAAGGCACCCTTCATGATTTGAATTGTAGAATGAGAAAGTTTCTCTAGGAAGGAAACTTTGAGAAAAGCGTGTCATTTAGTTAATTAGGATAAAATTTGTTAGCCCAAAGGGATGTTGGGATAAGGTGCCATTAACCTTTTAAATCCCAATATTGTATTTATTCCAATTTATTATTTGTAATCACCCATAAGGGAATGAGGTAGTTTCACCGGCAGTGGTAATTTTGGTTTTACCAGAGGTAATTATAGAGTAACATTTACAGTTGACAATTGTAAAAATCATGAGTAATTGAGGGTGAAAAGAGCACAGTTACATTGAGAGGGGGGTGAATCAGTGTAGTTAAATTGAATGCTTTGTTCAATTATCTTAAAGACACATCAAATCAAATAAGAGAATGAAAACATTAAGCCAAACATGCACACATGACACCAGATTTACGTGGAAACCCTATGAGGGAAAAAACCACTGAGAGTTGCTTGAGTCTACTACTCAAATCCAACCTCAAAAGGTAGAAAGGTACATTTGTTTTTGAAGCACCCACTCTAAGGTACAATAACACCTATAGTACTATTTTCAAGACTTCCATTCACAGGTACAATGCACATCTGATCAACAATAAACACTCCTAGAAGCACCAACTTCAATGAGGCACCTACCTCAATTACCAAAACTCAAACACCACAAAACCCTTAAAAGAGACAAATGAATGTGCAAGTTATGATTCTCAATCAATCTATTTTGCACCAATAAAAACATACAACCCTCTCTGCAAGAAAGATAATGTTCAGTCTATCAACTTCATACTCCCTTCTAATCAGCCAAACACATCACTACAAAACCTACTATTCCTCTTTTATATCACTTCTCTGCACTTTGATATCTCTATATTCTTTATATTTTGTAGACCCCTGTTTACACTTTCTCAGCAATATTCTCAATATTCAATGTGTATATCATAAAACCTTACTATGTTTTTATCAAAAAACCCTGAAAAACCTTGAAAAACCCATGAGAAAGGATTTATTACAATACTTGAGCACCGGAAACAAAACTGGTTAACACACTGTTGCCCTAACTGCATACAACTGCACAACCAACCATGAGCCTGCAAAATTTTACACCAACAAAGGAGATGTTAGGTTTTGAAAAAGGTTTAAACATTGTTCATTGATCTATTTTTTCGTGGGCTTGGGAGATCAAATACTAACCTTCGATCTTGCTTTGTTGCCCATCAAAAGATTCTCACCTGTGAGGATCGGTCTCCCTAGGCAAGGGGGCCAATCATTTCATGTAAGTGACCCCTTCAATTTATAACTTAAGTGAAGGTTACCTCTGATTACAAGTCACCATTCAAATATAACATAAAGCAATTCTCTGTAATGACAGTCTATATAAGGTTAAAAGGTTTTACTTTAGGTTTTAAGACAGTTAGGAATTAGGGTTTTTAGGTTTCTTAGGACTTGAAACTTAGGAAAAAAAACATGAATCCAGGTAAAACTTAAACCCTAGTTTTTGAGACTGAACAATGTAGATAAGAACAAGGCAGAATAAATGAAACAAGACATTAGAAATTCTAGGGTTTCTACATTTGACACCTTAGGGTTTAGAATACACTAGGATGTAAGGAAGATATAGCATTAGGTATAAAAGAAACCCTAGATCATTGTGATCAAATTGTAAATACAAGAACATACAAGGACACACCAAAGAGGTAGAAGGATTCTAATATATAAAGGTTATAATAAAGGAAACATGTCAACCCCTAAATTGAACCCAAATGAATGAGACCTTGCACTGAACTCCTGATGTTAGTCAGAGGGCAATAAGGAAAACTTATGGAAAGAGATCATCAATGACATCAACAACACATAGACAAAACACCCATTCTCCTTACACAACAAATATCATGTAGACATTCTCTTTAATGGCATGAACTCTCTTATTTAGATCACTATGAATTCAACATCAAACACCAAATTTTGTTCACTGAAAAGACTGATCAAACTGCTAACACCAAGCATAAAATTGTGTTGACATTAATGCCAACAAGCCAAAATCATGTGTCAGATGTTAGAGGGTCAACAATCTCTCCCTTTTGCATTGATGGCAACATGAGATATCCTCCATAGACCTAGCCACAAACAAATGACAGAGATTAAAGATAAGTTGCAATGATTGATCACAAACCTCTGACAAAGATGAAAGACAGAGCAAATCTAATCCTGACAGTCCTAATGATTGTTCTGCATCTGCACATTCATTGTCTAACATTGCATATTCATTGTCCTATTTTGCATATGACAATAGAGATAAACAAGCAAATTAAATCAAAGATCAACAAACATTCACTGTCCCTGCATATTACATCAAAGATCATCACAATCCTGTCAACAAAGATCACCGTCCTTAAGAGATCATCAAAGATCATCACAGTTATGTCAACAAAGATCACTGTCCTTAAGAGATCACTGTCCCAATACATTGTCTAGTTACTAACTATCCCAATACATTGCCCAATTACTATCCTCACCTGCTGGTACACTATCATGTCTTCACCTGCTGGTACATAGTCATGAACACCATGAACATCGTCATTGACATGGAAACCACTCACTATCACTGCACATATTACTCACTATCTGTAGATAACTACACACAATCCACTCACTACACCTACTCCCCCTTTGACATCAATGCCAAAGGAGTAGCTCCCCTTGTTAAGAAGGCTTACCAAGAGAAAAAAAATTGTCAAAAGAACATCATTGAGTTAAGAATCCAAAGGATATGTCATAGCACTTCCACAATGACTAACAACTCCACATGCATAAAAGAAGGAAGGGTTGCAACTAGAACATCAAATATCACCTAGACAACATATTGCATTCCAAAATAAAGAGCAACTTGAAACAACAGATTGCAAGATTCAGGGTTATATGAAACAAACAAGTAAGCTCCCCCTGAAACCAACACACCTCATGAACTTAGTTGATAGAAGAGAGAGAGAGAGAGAACTCCTAACTTGAGTCTCAAATGTTCAAACACATCCTTTGACAAAGGTTTAGTAAAAATGTTTGCAACTTGATCTCTTGTGGCAACATATTTAAGAGCAACCTCATGAGTCATCACTTTGTCTCTCAAGAAATGATGCTTGATGTCAATATGTTTGGTTCTTGAATGCATAACAGGGTTCTTGAAGATATTTATAGCACTAGTATTGTCACATAGAACTAAAACAGGTTGAGAGACTTCCACCTTCATATCCTTAAGGGCTTGTACCATCTAGAGTACCTGAGAACAACAAGAAGTAGCTACTATATACTCTGCCTCAGCATTGGAAAGTGAGACTGATTCTTGTTTCTTGCTTGTCCATGCCACCAATCTATCTCCTAGGAAAAATGTTGCTCCACTAGTGCTTTTCCTATCATCTATGCAACCAGCCCAGTCAGCATCAACATAAGCTATCAAAGTGAAATTATTGTGACAAGATACCATAACCCATAATCAAGTGTGCTTTTCAAATATCTAAATATCCTTTTAATAGGCTTAACATGTGTCTCTTTAGGATTGGATTGAAATCTAGAGACCATGCCCACAACTTGCATGATATCAAGCCTTATAGACGTAAGGTATAGGAGGTTGCCAATCATAGATATATAATGTTTGATCAACCAAATCAGATTCATCATCCTTACTAAGTTTACATCCTATAACCATAGGTGTGCCAACTGGTCTACAATCTTCCATCTTAAACTTCTTGAGCATTTCCTTTATGTACTTACCCCGAGATATGAAATGTCATTTTCTAATTGACTTACTTGCAAACTAAGGAAGAAAGTTCACATAACATTGACATTTCAAACTCCTTTTGCATATCATTGGCAAACATCTTACACGTCTGATCACTATCACCACCAAAAATGATATCATCAACATATACAATGACTATAAGCATGTTATTACATTCTTCTTTGAAATACATGTTACTAGATGCATTACCTTTCTTGTAGCCTTGCTGTTGTAGATAGTTATCAAGCCTGGAATACCAAGCTCTTGGAGCTTGCTTTAGACCATACAAGACCTTTTTAAGTTTGTAAACATAGTCCTTATCTTCATGTACCTTGAAACCTTCTGGCTGTTCCATATAAACTTCTTCATCTAAGTAACCATTGAGAAAAGTAGATTTAACATCCATTTGGTATACTTTGAACTTTTTATGGATAGAATAGGCAAGAAACATCCTAATGACCTCATGTCTTGCAACAGGTGCAAAAGTTTCATCAAAATCCAAACCGTCAATTTGAGCAAAACCTTTACAAACTAACCTTGCTTTATTTCTTGTGATTTTCCCATTTTCATCCAACTTGTTTCGAAAAACCCACTTAGCTCCTATAACATTCTTATTTTCAGGTCTAGGTACAAGTTCCCATGTTTCATTTTTCTCAATTTGACTCAACTCTTCCTTCATAGCTTTAATCCAATCTTCATCCTTACTAGCCTCTTCATAAGATTTAGGTTCTAACTTAGAGAGTAAGGAATAATTTACCTCTTCTTTTTGCATTGCTTTGAGTTTTCTTCTTGTCATTACACCATCCTCTTTGTTGCCAATAATTTGATTTTCTGAGTGATCTCTTTTGACAAACCTAGGTAGTGATTTGGTTTGAGATGGACTTCCTTCTTCAAGATTAGTACTCTCCTTGGGTGTACTAGGAGTTGTTTGAGGTTGTATGGTACTCTTCTTGTATGAAGCACATGTATGGGGTGATATGTTGAAATGACACTTTTTTGACCCATGTGCACATAATGCATCATACAGTGAAATGTATAAGTGCTCAAAAGCTGAAAGAATAGCTTTAAGCTCTTTGGTCGTATACAGAGAAACCCAAAAAAAATCATCGAAATCTGATATATCTAGCTATGAGCTTGATGTGTGCGAAGTTAGGCTGGGCGGCTACTGGCCCCTCTCCCCTACTTGATCATTATGTGTGTTTGGTTGACCTTTCCCATGGTGGCTATCTTGAGGACACCCTAAACTTAATCATTAAGATGCCAGTTAAACCTATGGTGGTTGTATGGATGTGTTTTATTGGCACTACAAATCACATATGAATATAGGCTTAGGAGTATTTACAGTGATTGTTTTTTATTTGGACCCTAAAAATATATTGTGACTTATGTTCTCTCAAACATCCATGAAGAAGTGGGAAGGTGGTGTAAGGTTCAAATGGTAAGGAGATTGATGAAAGACAAAGGAATTATAAATATTCCTAGATGTAGTTGAATTGAAGGCCATAAAATGGTATGTGCTTTTTGTGTAGGAGACATATCACATCCAAAGACATAGGAGATCTATGCAAAGTTGGAGAAATTGGCTTGGGAGATGAACGAGGCAAGGTCTTTTCCATATTCAAGACATTTACTTAGTGATGTGGAAAAGGAGGAAAAATAATTATTTCTCTACCACCATAGTGAAAAGTTGGCAATTGCTTTTGGTTTGTTAGACACCCCCCATAGAACAACTATTGGAGTTGTTAAGAACCTTCAAGTATGTGTTGATTGTCACAATGCAATGAAGTTTATCTCCAAGATTGTTGCAAGAGAAATTGTTGTGAGAGATGTGAATTGTTTGCATCATTTAAGGATAGGAGAATGTTCTTGTGGAGATTATTGGTGACGCTAAATGAAGTGGTCTGAAAAATAGGCTCACACTATAATAATGTGAACCATGTCATACATGCATTAATAATGAAGGGACAAGGTTGCATTTTTAGTTACTAGAAAAAATAATGGTTTGTTTTTGTTTTGAGTATTTGGCAATCTAGACTATGATGTTGGCTTCATAAAATTAGATGCATAGAGTGCGATGGAGATCACTACTTATATACACTATTTGGGTACTATCAAAGACTTATTTATGATAACATGGACATTTAATTGAATTGTTTTCATAAAACCTAGATATGTATGAAATCAAAAGTTGGAGGAGGAGGGGGAGAAAGAGTGAAAAACAAAAGGTGAGGAACACTTCAAGTAAATGGAAGGATGCTTGAGCACTAGGAAATGGGAGAGGAGGGATCACAATTAGCCTTGCCATTTTGTATAGTTCTTTTGTTTCTATTAATCATATTGTCTTTTGCCTATGTTAGGTTAAGCATTTAATTACACATTATAGATTCAATATGTAATTTTATATAAGTGTATGTAGATGTTGTGTCATTTATGGTTAGATATTTCTAATGTTGTTTCACATCCCTTTGCTTGATGAGATAGGTAATAGATTTGTGAATTCGTGGATATTTTCTAATTTAATTTGATTTCAGTTTGTTTGGTTTCATTTAGAAATAAACCACTATAATTTATAATGAAGAAGTAAAAAAAATTACAAGTGTGTTTATGTTGTAATTAGTGGTTATGCATCCACATTTGAAAAAATCTCATAATGAGGTTTATAGATTGATGTTATCTAGAGAAGAGAATAACATTTGTAGATGTAAAAATAAAATAATGATTTATATCGCATTGTAATTGCACATTCGTGGCATTACAAAATTGTGCATGATGAGATTTATAAATTAATACTAATGAGATGCTCGGGTTTGAAGGTGGTTAGGAGAGAGCTACATAGGGCATTTCATAAGTGTTTGGAGTGACAATTTAGGATTTAAAACAAGAGGAACTCAAAGGGATGAGGGCAATTTTAGAGAAACGCAATGGAAGACATCATAGGTTTGAAAGGAATATTATAATTATATTCATAATATGGTCAAATTGACTACTCTATCCACTTGTGCAAACCTAACAAATGGTACTAAAGTTAAATTTCATTTGGTAAGATAGTGACGCAGTCACGGATGGAGGGTCCAGAGAATGGACTGTCCAACCATGCAGCTAGAGTAAACACAATGGAAACAACACAAGAAATACACAAGAATTGAATGCAATGGAAGATCTATATGCTTAATATCTCAGTCAATTACAATGCTTATATACCGGCAACATGCAAGCTACAATTTGGCTCACAGACCTTTCCAGGTTACAACATACATGAATAATATAGCATTGAAGTGCATTCGGAAAAGAACTATCTTTCTATTCTACTACTAGATATGAATGACTAACTCCCTAATGCATCTAAGAAATGCTTATATATCATCTTCTAGCTCAAAGAATGCTTCGCGTCAACTTCAAGAGGTCTCAAAGCCTGGGCAATGCATGATGAAACATGTAGGTTGGCCTACAACTCATGGTAATGCTCCACAAATGGATGAAACGTGGTGCATTTCTCAATGAAGGTCTATCCGCTCCTATAATGCCTTGTGTGATGTTCCATTTAGCTCCACAATTCATGAGAATGCTCTACAAACCTTGTATGCTCAAACTAAATGTTGATTGCTCTGTTCTATGAATGCTAATAATCTTTTGATAGCAATAACTCTCCACAAATGAATCCAAATCTCATGAAATCTGAATACAATGTGGATACCATAGTGTAGAACCTAAATCCTACTCTGCGAGCTCTGAAATGATGATGCGGTAGAATGCGGTGGAAAATGTTGAAACTGCAAATGACTGAACTATAATTGAAATGCAAGAAAGAAAAGAATCAAAGTATTTTTGGTTGATGCAAGATTGCTCTTAAACCTGGGTGATGCAGGGTGGTGGTGTTCACCTAAGGTTAGGGTTTTGACTTCCAATTTGCAGGTTCCTGTGTGTTTTCCTTCAGACCCTTAGTGCCTTGGTTTAAATTGTTCCCCAGCCCACATGCATTGTTTAACTGTTTTTCCTGTCGCATTTGAGAAAATTGTTAAGTTCTGTGTATGCAAAGGCGAAATGTGTGCTGGCAATCTTGTGAAACCTCCCTCGGTCCCTGAAAACTGATAAAAAATGGGTCGAATGCATAAAAAATGCATATCAGGTCACTGCTTCAAAGTTTCTAAATGTTTCTGGAAGTGGCTAGAAGGGTCTCATTGTGCCAGTGCTGCATGATTCACCAAGTATTTTGCCCTAGTTCAAGTCCATGCCATTGCTTATGCTTCCCGCGGGGGGCACCACGTGGCTGTTTCTAAGAGTTTCAAGAATGTTTCTTTGAGTTTCTTTGGTGGCCGTGGATCCTACCATGTGTCTGTCTCTGCTTGTGTCTTAAAGACCCTTTAAGTGTTTCCTTTGTGTTTCAAGCTGCTCGCTGCGGATGGCGCCACGTGTCGGCTTCCACCGAAGTTTCAATAAAGTTTCTGAATGTTTCAAAGTGCTACGGGAGGCACCACGTGGAGGCACCCGAAAGAGTCTAGTTGTTTCACAGTCTCCGCCAAAGTTTTTGATAGACCCTAATAGTTTCTAAAAGGTTTCAGCTTAAGCGCGGAAGGCGCCATGTGTCGAACAGCAGGGGCAGTTTCTTAAAGTTTCTTGGTCGCGACGGAAGATGCCACGTGCCCCTGGTTGTGACTGCGGAAGCCGACATGTGTCGGCCTCCGCGTAGTTTTTTTTTGTTTCAATGTTTGGCACCAACAGGGTGGGTCCCAGTTACGTGTCCCTTGTAGTTGCTGTGGAAGTTGACAAGTGTCAGCTTCCGCGAAGGTTTCTTTTTGTTTCAGGTGTGGTAAAACATGGAGGTGGGCCCCGGTTTGAATTTCAAGTGTGGCGGATTGTGACGGGTGGCGGAGGGTCCCGGGACTTCTGACTGTTTCTCTTAAGTTTCTATATGTTTCAAGGTTAATACGGATGATGCCAAGTGTCGATCTCCACGAGAGTTTCAGTAATGTTTCAAAGGTTTCTCAGGTGTAGCACGGATGATGCCAAGTGTTTGATTCTACTGGTGTTTCACAGAGGGTCTCTAATGTTTCATGGGTGCCGCGGAGCTTGCCACGTGGTGGCTTTCGCGCATGGTTCCGGCAGTAAACTCTCGGCAGGCACAACGGAAAGGTATTCGATTGACCCAGCGATAGAAACTTGAAGTGTCTGCATGGCATGATCTAGTTGGTGGTGACTTTTTGACACTTTTGGGGCCGTCGATGACGGTGATGAGTTTTGGATCGACGGCCATGTTTAAAGCTTGCAGCGACAGGTTTTTTCTTTGTATCTGTGAGCTATTTTTGGTAGAAGAAACTCCAGAGGCGCACCATTGCTACATTCCAAGGGCTACAGGTTGGTGAAACTTTAATGGCACTTTGTTGCAGAGGCGTGGGTCAAAGGTACAGCTCAACCACCTAAATTGATGATGCATGTCCCTGAGCGGCAGCTCGAGTCCCAATCTCACCTGCTCCTTCCTCTTTGTCCCTCTGCAACATTTACTATTTTTGAGCACCATTTTCAGATGCTGTGTATCTGGCAGGATTTTTGGCCTCCCATGTAATTAATGCTGAGTGCACCTTCCTCGCTGTATATAAGGGACTGTGTGACTCATTTTTTAAGGTTGTTGAAAACTGGACATTTTGGCTCTGTAATGAAATACATCTGGTTTTGGTTGCTCTGTGCAAAAGATTTTGTGAGTTTATGAGTCTCATGTTTTATGTATTGTGCATAGACTTACTAGTTTCATTGTTGTTTTAGATGAATAATGCTATGCTGCATGTGTTTTGTTATCTGTCTCCTGTATTGAATATACTCTTCTTTTGAATCTGGATATCTAAGGGGTGTCTTGGGTTCAAGGATATAGGTTTACTGTATTGAATGCTTGATTTTTCAACTTCTGGCCAAGGGGTAGATTAAAGTGTTTTCAGATTGAGTGTTGAGAAGAATATATTGCAGTAAGGATATCGTAAGTAGAGATAACTTGATACTCTGTTCTGGGATGTATTTGTAAGGCAGATATCACACAAATCCCCTTGAAATCCAGTTTTAGTATGTTTATGCTGAACATTTACATGTGTATGTCTATGACTCCAAGCCCTGGATAGGCACCAATCTAGCTTTGTGTTGAGGTTATGCACCAGGTCTAGCTTTGCATCCAAACACAAAATCAAAATCAAACTCCAAAACAACCATTAGGACAGTAGAATTAGTTTTAGGATCCCAAGTCCTTTGTCTACAACTGAAAATAGGCCCAAAGCTAGCCCCTTTGCTCTTATCTTGCAGTTTTGGTCTACTTACAGGAGGACTTATCTGCTTCATGTCAGCATCCCAGCCTTTGTATGCATATTCTCATGGATGTTGAATAGGGAATACCCCCCTAGGTTTTGTAGAGCCTAATGAAGAAGAGGAGATAAAAATAGAGTCTATCTCCTATACTATTGGCCCCTGGCCCAGAGATCCTGTTGATCATTGATGGCTACCTTGTAGGGAAATCTGGGAGTAAGCATCTAGTCTAGGAAATAACCAACAGATTTTGGTGACTCTGCTGGGGAACTTGTGAAAGAACCCTGATTTTTAAAAGAAAATAGTTCCTAGTAATAGGTGGCGACTCCGAACCAATCTCCCAACCGGTAAAGTAAAAATTTGTATGCAAGGGAGAAGATCCCAGCGTAATATTCTATTTGAAGAGTTACCCATAAAAATGATGTATAGAAAAAAGGGGACTGTTCAAGCCAGTCAAGATGGTTCTCCTAGCCTTAAGAAAAATGATTTTATTCAGGATAATCCAGGATCCTCAGAGAAGACAGTACCTTATTTTTCAAACACTGAGGCTGAAATCCAGAGTGTGTATGAAAGACAGCAAGGTAATGGTTTGAGAATAAGGTCAGAGGTGTTTCAGGAACGTCCTTTTCATGATTCTCCTGACAGATTTGAAGAGGCTGAATCCTTAAGGGATGATGATAATGATGATCAGAATATGATAAAACCATCCTCTTCTATGCCTAGAGAGGAAGAATTAGCTGATGAAATTAAGAGCTTAAGGGCTGAGTTAGAATATCTGCAAGCAGTAAAAATCAGAGATGATATGAGACAGAAAGTGCAAGCTTTGAGAGTTGCTCAAAATGATTCAATTCCTACCCTCCAAAATGCAAATATGCAAAGAAATCAACAAAGAAATGAAGTCCAGAATCAACAAAATGATCAAAGACACAATGCAAATAACATCAGAGCTCCATTAAATAATGTGAGAAATCAAAATGTAAATAGAAATGCAAATGCTAATCAGTTTGAAAGGCACCCAATGCAGTTGGATAGATTCAGACAGCTTGTTTTTTATGGCATTCCTGGTTATCCAAACCCTGTTGACAAACATGTGAGGCTGCAAGTGCCTAAATTTTTAGGAAACAATATTGTCTCAGGAGAAGACCATTTAAAAGCTTTTCAGAATATCATGGACAACTTTGAGGTTGAGCATGAGGATGTCTTCATGAAATCATTTATGCAATCCTTAGTTGATGAAGCCAAGGAATGGTATAAAGGTCTACCTGACAGAAGCATTTCATCATGGGATGATTTCAAAAGGATGTTTAAGGAGCAATATGGTGACAAAACTGACCCTAGCTTTTTTGTAAATGAATTCACTGGTATCACTAAAGGGTCAAATGAGCAGGTTGCAGATTTTAATGCAAGATTTACTAAAGTGTTGAACAAATTGCCACATCACATGAGGCCAAATGAACCAATGTGCATAATATTATATATTAATGCTTTTGATGCCAAAACAGCATATGGGTTAATAGATAAGGGTCTTGCTACTCTCAGGAATGCTTTCAAGATAGCAATAAATATTGAGAATAACAAGAAAGCATCAGGCAAGACGAACAGAAGGGATGATGTGAAAATTCTGCACAATCCAAACAAACCTCAAAACACTCAAGGTAGTACATCTGCCCCTGAAGATAAACTAGACAAATTGACAAATGTTGTTAAGGATCTAAGCTATAGGCTGGCTAGGAGTGAAAAAGGAATAGGTCCTGATAGGTAAGCTTATCAAAGACAGGAAAAGAGACCATCATTACATGATATGCCATATAATACCAATTGGCATAATGGTAAGCCTATCCTTCCACACAACAATACAAATCAAAGAGCTCAGAATCCAAAGGAAACACCTGATCCTTTGAAGAAGGTTGTTAATATTGTTAATGACACCGCATGGTGTATAATATGCCAAATGCCTCATTCACAGTCACAATGTATGATTGCTCAGTCTCTATATAACAATGCCATGGCTTGTGATGAGTGCAATGAGCCTCATTGCATGGAAGATGATAATGTCAACATGTTGTCTACAAATAGAGAATACTCTTTTCATGATGCTGATGCAAATGTAAATGATGAAACTCAGGGCTGCCAACAATTCCCATATGATGAAGATGATGAAGACAACTATGCCTATGCTCAGGATTCACATAGTTTTCTGAATAACTTGAGGAGGCCTTTTGATGAAGAAATTAGGGCCTTCACAGCTGCAGCAGTTGCTCAAGTCAAGAGCAACTACAACCTAAGAGGTAAAGCTCAAGTAAGCAGCCCACATCAGCCAGAAGGCATTTCTGCAAATCAGCCTGTACACAGTCATAAAGGAATTGAGACACAAAAGAAGCAATGGAACAATAATAGGCAAAATTTTAAGCAAAAAATAGGTTATGATCCTTAAGGACCAGAAAATAGAGTTCTCCAGGTTGAAGATCAAAATAAGAATTTTCAGAACAAGGATGACAGTCAGAAAGCCATAAAAACTAAAGCTAGATCATCTCAGGATAGAGGTAAAATTGAGGATCAGGCTACAACTGTTATTCAAAATTATGCTCCATTTGACATCATTTAGGTCTTGTCTCAAATAAAAGTCTTTGTTCCACTAATGGAGCTGATGAAAGTTGAAGAATTCAGAAATAAAACTGTATCCTTGATCTCAGGAGTACCATGTCAAGCCAAGCAGAATATTGAGACTCAGGATAAGAAACAAGCTATGAGTATTGAAGAGGATGAAATTCCTGAGGTATATCTAGGGATGACCATGACAAAGTGCCCTTCACAAGTGGAGCCATTTTATGTATCCTTGGTTATAAATGGAAAAGTAATTAGAAATTGTATGCTTGATTCTGGAGCATCTACAAATATCATGCCTTTAGCCATTATGCAGCAAGCTGGATTAAAAATAGACAAGGCATGTGGGAAATGCTATGCCATGGATGCTAGAGAGGTGCCAGTCATTGGAATCATGAAGGATGTTGATTTTAGATTGGCAGCATATCCTGAAAAAACCTACAAAATGAACATAACAGTGGTTGATATCAAGCCACAATATGGCATGTTGCTGTCAAGAAAATGGGCAACACTGATTGGTGGAAGTATGCAATTGGACCTGTCATATGCCATGATCCCAATGAATGGCAAGGATGTCAAGCTGATCAGAGAAGAAAGATCATCAGAGACAGTGGAGGATCAAGAATCAGAGGAGCATATATGTTTTGTGGACACTGACTATGAAAATTTTAGAGTTGTCTCAGATGATAAGCAAGATAAAAGAGAAAAAATTTGCATTCAAGAGTTGGACCAGCAAGGTCTTTGGACCATGTATTTTGATAGAGCTTGTTCAAAAGAAGGCTTTGGTGCTGGAATTGTTTTTCTGTCTCCAACTGGTAAGCTTCTCCAATTTTCTTTCTTGTTAAGGTTTGCCTATACAAATAATATTGCAGAGTATGAGGCTCTGTTATTAGGGTTAAATGTTGCTTTGAAGCATAGAATTAAGATGCTCAAAGTGTTTGGTGATTCAGAGCTTATTGTGTCCCAAATTAGAGATAAGTATGCATCAAAAAATAAAAGGTTGAAACAATACAAGCATGATGTTTGGGATACAATTGAATTGTTTGATGCTTTTTCAATAAATTGGATAGAAAGATCAAAAAATGTCAGAGCAGATTTTCTAGCCAATGTAGCCATAAGGCCAGATGATATAACTTTGTCAGATGTTACAAATGTTGAAATCAAGCTTAGGCCTGTAGTGCCAGATAATGTATGCAGCTGGCAAGTGTTTGATGATGATAAGGATTTCCTGAGATTTCTGCATTGTATTGATGAATATGAGAACCAAGAAATGGATTTTCAGAACTTTGTGGAAGTTGTAGGTGGAAAAGAAACCCTTTTAGGGAAGGAACTAATTCAACTCAAGACAAACAAAATCCCTAGAGGGCTGGTAGCTTTAGAGAGAGCTTTTGACAATAGGGACCAATTTGTTACAAAAGCATCTCCAACAAACAAGAATGACTTGGAGGAGATAAACTTGGGAACATCTCATGCTCCCAAAAGGGTATACATTGGCAAACAACTCAAACCACATATTAGGAGTATGCTGATTGCATTACTGAAAAAGTATAAGCATGTTTTTGCTTGGTCATATGAGGACCTAAAGGCCTATAGAGAGGATTTATTCCAGCATGAGATCCCATTGAAGCCTGGAGCTAAGCCATTTAGACAGAAGCAAAGGCCTATTAATCCTACCTTGGCTCTAAAAATGCAAGAAGAACTCAAGAAGCTTAGGGAGGCTGGAATAATCATGCCTATCAGACATTCAACTTGGGTGTCTAACCTTGTCCCAGTCAGAAAAAAGAATGGTGATATAAGGTTGTGTGTGGACTTTAGAAACCTAAATGTATCTTCTTTGAAGGATAACTATCCATTGCCAAATATGGAGGCCATGTTGCAAAGAGTGACTGGTTGTGAACTTTTATCTATGATGGATGGTTTTTCAGGATACAATCAAGTGAAAGGAAAAGAATCAGAACAATTTAAGACTGCTTTCACTACTCCATGGGGAACCTATGTATATGTAAGGATGCCATTTGGACTAACAAATGCAGGTGCTACATTTCAAAGGGCAATGGATGTTGCTTTTGCAGGATTGATTGACTCAATCTTGGCTGTTTATCAAGATGACTTGACTGCCTTTTCAAAGAAAGAAGAACAACACTGTATGCATTTGGAACAGATTTTTATTAGAGCATTAGAATATGGTATCTCACTCAACCCAAAGAAATGTGCTTTTGCAGTTGTGGAAGGAAAACTCTTGGGGCACATTGTTTCCAAAGATGGAGTTAGGATTGATCCTGATAGGGTAGCAGCGATTGACAGAATTTAGATCCCTAAGACAGTAAAAGGTGTTCAGTCCTTCTTTGGACAAATTAACTTTGTTAGGAGATTTGTTCCTAAGTTTGCAGAGACCACAAAAGAAATCTCCAAGATGCTGAAGAAGAATGCAACTGTCAAATGGGAGGATGAAGCAACTGAATCATTCCAGAACATAAAAGAGGCTATAAAGATGGCTCCTGTGCTGAAGTCTCCTGATTTTTCTAAGCCATTTTAGTTATTCTCATTTGCTTCTTTCCATACTATTGCTGCATGCTTATTGCAAAAAAATGAGGAAGGGTTTGAACAGCCTATTGCTTTCTTTAGTAGGTCATTGCAGGCTACTGAATTAAAGCATGACATTATGGAGAAACAGGCATATGCACTGGTTAGAGCAGTCAAGAGCTTTAGGCCATATTTGGTAGGCTCACAAATAATTGCATATGTACCTCATGCAGCAGTCAAAGATATATTTGCTCAGCAGGAGGTAACTGGAAGAAGATGCAGATGGATAAATAAGTTGCAGGAGTTCAACATAGAGATACATATCACAAAATTGGTAAAAGGACAAGGATTAGAAAAGCTAATGACACAGTCAAACCTAGAGGCATGCCAAGTGAATCAAGTGCATAATGAAGTTGTAAATGTGTCAGAATCTGAGTGGTATAAGGACATAGTATATTATTTGCAAAATTTGAACTGTCCTTCCCATCTCAGTGATATCTAAAAGAGAACTTTGAAGTTGCAAGCTATTAAATACATCATTGTTCAAGGAGAGCTGTATTGGAGAAATCATGATGGTGTATTACTCAGGTGTGTGGATGAAAATCAAGCCAGGAACATTCTAAATGGCATGCACAATGGAGTATGTGGTGGACACTATGTTGCCCATACAACAGCCCACAAAATTCTTAGAGCTGGCTACTGGTGGCCAACTCTTTTCTCAGATGCACATAGAATGATAAGGAAGTGTGATCCTTGCCAAAGGTTCTCAGGAAAGCTAAAATATGGAGGTGCATTGCCCCTTAAGACTGTGATTGTAGAAGCTCCATTTCAGCAGTGGGGGATTGATTTCATAGGGGAAATCTCAGAGAAATCAAGTGGACACAGCTGGATTCTTGTTGCTACTGATTATTTCACCAAATGGATCGAGGCCATCCCGACCAAAAGAGCTACTAGCAAGGTGGTGATGGATTTCATTCTAGAGAATATTATTATCAGGTTTGGAGTACCATTAAAATTAGTCACAGATAATGCTATGTGCTTCAGGTCTGGTGAATTTATAAATTTTTGCAGTAATTATGGAATTAATTTATTACATGCATCATCGTATCACCCACATGGAAATGGTCAAGCTGAGTCAAGCAACAAAAGCCTCATGAAAATTGCAAAGAGAATGGTAGGTAAAAACAAAAAGGCTTGGGATTCAAAGCTGAAAATGGCATTGTGGGCTGACAGAGTGACAGTCAAGAAGGCAACTGGAAGATCTCCTTTTGAACTGGTGTATGGTACATCAGCTAAGTTGCCTGTGAACATATTCCTGCCAGTTTACAAATTCATACAAGAAAACATGGAGGAGATCGAAGATCCAATGACTGAGAGAATCAATCAGCTAGTTGCAATAGATGAGATAAGAAGGGAAGCATAGAAAACACACATCAAGAGACAACAAAAGGTGAAATATCTGTTTGATAAGAGAGCTACAGGAAGAAAGTTTTAGAAAGATGATTTGGTCCTTGTATGGAATGCAAGGATCCAAGATAAGGCAAACATGGTAAATTTGAGCCCTTATGGGTGGGCCCATATCAAATCAGCGACATCCATGGAGGAGATTCTTACTTTCTCCAGGCCCTAAGTGGTGAATTGTTGGAATTGCCAGTGCATGGTCAGTTCCTGAAGCGTTACTTCTTATAATGGTTATTTTCTGTGCACATTGTAAACTAAATGTAATTATTTTGTACACGCCCTGTATAGTCAGTTGTGTTTTGAGTTTTGGGTCTTGTTTGGTCTGCCCCAGAGTAGTCTGGTTCTCGCTGTAGTCTTGTGTCTACACGTCCCCAATCGGAGCCACCAGTGGTGGTCACCTAGGGTTAGGGTTTTGACTTCCAATTTGCAGGTTCTTGTGTGTTTTCCTTCAGACCCTTAGTGCCTTGGTTTAAATTGTTCCCCAACCCACATGCATTGTTTAACTGTTTTTCCTGTCGCATTTGAGAAAATTGTTAAGTTCTGTGTTTGCAAAGGTGAAATGTGTGCTGGCAAACTTGTGAAACCTCCCTCGGTCCCTGAAAACTGATAAAAAATGGGTCGAATGCATAAAAAATGCATATCGGGTCACTACTTCAAAGTTTCTAAATGTTTCTGGAAGTGGCTAGAAGGGTCTCATTGTGCCAGTGCCATGTGATTCACCAAGTATTTTGCCCTAGTTCAAGTCCATGCCGTTGCTTATGCTTCCCGCAGGGGGCACCACGTGGCTATTTCTAAGAGTTTCAAGAATGTTTCTTTGAGTTTCTTTGGTGGCCGCGGATCCTGCCATGTGTCTGTCTCCACTTGTGTCTTAAAGACCCTTTAAGTGTTTCCTTTGTGTTTCAAGCTGCTTGCTACGGATGGCACCACGTGTCGGCTTCCGCCAAAGTTTCAATAAAGTTTCTGAATGTTTCAAAGTGCCGCGGGAGGCACCACGTGGAGGCACCCGAAAGAGTCTAATTGTTTCATAGTCTCCGCCAAAGTTTCTGATAGACCCTAATAGTTTCTAAAAGGTTTTAGCTTAAGCGCGGAAGGCGCCATGTGTCGAACAACGGGGGTAGTTTCTTAAAGTTTCTTGGTCACGGCGGAAGATGCCACGTGGCCTTGGTTGTGACTGCGAAAACTGACACGTGTCGGCCTCCGCGTAGTTTCTTTTTTGTTTCAATGTTTGGCGCCAACAGGGTGGGTCCCAGTTACATGTCCTTTGTAGTTGCTGCGGAAGCTGACAAGTGTCAGCTTCCGCGAAGGTTTCTTTTTGTTTCAGGTGTGGCGAAACATGGAGGTGGGCCTCGGTTTGAATTTCAAGTGTGGCAGATTGTGACGCGTGGCGGAGGGTCCCGGGACTTCTGACTGTTTCTCTTAAGTTTCTATATGTTTCAAGGTTAATACGGACGATGCCAAGTGTCGATCTCCGTAAGAGTTTCAGTAATGTTTCAAAGGTTTCTCAGGTGTAGCACGGACGATGCCAAGTGTCTGATTCCACTGGTATTTCACAGAGGGTCTCTAATGTTTCATGGGTGCCACGGAGCTTGCCACGTGGTGGCTTCTGCGCATGGTTCCGGCAGTAAACTCTCGGCAGGCACAACGAAAAGGTATTCGATTGACCCAGCGATAGAAACTCAAAGTGTCTGCGTGGCATGATCTGGTTGGTGGTGACTTTTTGACACTTTTGGGGCCGTCGATGACGGTGATGAGTTTTGGATCGACGGCCATGTTTAAAGCTTGCAGCGACAGGTTTTTTCTTTGTATCTGCGACCTGTTTTTGGCGGGAGAAACTCCAGAGGCGCGCCATTGCTACATTCCAGGGGCTACAGGTTGGTGAAACTTTAATGGCACTTTGTTGCAGAGGCGTGGGTCAAAGGTACAGCTCAACCACCTGAATTGATGATGCATGTCCCTGAGTGGCAGCTCGAGTCCCAATCTCACCTGCTCCTTCCTCTTTGTCCCTTTGCAGCATTTACTGTTTTTGAGCACCATTTTCAGATGCTGTGTATCTGGTAGGATTTTTGGCCTCCCATGTAATTAATGCTGAGTGCACCTTCCTCGCTATATATAAGGGACTGTGTGACTCATTTTTTAAGGTTGTTGAAAACTGGACATTTTGGTTCTATAATGAAATACATCTGGTTTTGGTTGCTCTGTGCAGAAGATTTTGCGAGTTTATGAGTCTCATGTTTTATGTATTGTGCATAGACTTACTAGTTTCATTGTTGTTTTAGATGAATAATGCTATGTTGCATGTGTTTCGTTATATGTCTCCTGTATTGAATATACTCTTCTTTTGAATCTGGATATCTAAGGGGTGTCTTGGGTTCTAGGATATAGGTTTACTGTATTGAATGCTTGATTTTTCAACTTCTGGCCAAGGGGTAGATTAAAGTGTTTTCAGATTGAGTGTTGAGAAGAATATATTGCAGTAAGGATATCATAAGTAGAGATAACTTGATACTCTGTTCTGGGATGTATCTATAGGGCAGATATCACACAAATCCCCTTGAAATCTAGTTTTAGTATGTTTATGCTAAACATTTACATGTGTATGTCTATGACTCCAAGCCCCTGATAGGCACCAATCTAGCTCTGTGTTGAGGTTATACACCAGGTCCAGCTTTGCATCCAAACACATAAAATCAAAATCAAACTCCAAAACAACCATTAGGACAGTAGAATTAGTTTTAGGATACCAAGTCCTCTGTCTACAACTGAAAATAGGCCCAAAGCTAGCCCCTTTGCTCTTATCTTGCAGTTTTGGTCTACTTACAGGAGGACTTATCTGCTTCATGTCAGCATCCCAGCCTTTGTATGCATATTCTCATGGATGTTGAATAGGGAATACCCCCCTAGGTTTTGTAGAGCCTGAAGAAGAAGAGGAGATAAAAATAGAGTCTATCTCCTATACTATTGGCCCCTGGCCCAGAGATCCTGTTGATCATTGATGGCTACCTTGTAGGGAAATCTAGGAGTAAGCATCCAGTCTGGGAAATAACCAACACAGGGGAGGCAAGGAATAGAGATCCTCAATCATTTGGCTTCCAAGATTATTAGTCATGGAGGTAAGTATACCTTTCCAATACTCTATTTCACTAATCTTCCTAGACTTAGGCCAAGGAGCCCAACATGGAATAAGCCATGAAAGTAATCAAGACCTTGGGGTAGTCACTTAGACCAACTTGAGACATCTATACAAACCTTCCAAGCACCTTTGATTGGGTCTTGAATGCCAAGGATTAGTACTTTCTTCACAACCCTGCCTAACTCCTTGTAGCCCTCCTTTGATAGTTTTTGCCCAATAATTTTCTATTGTGGTACTGTTCCCAAAAACCAAAACCATACCCATTTGGTTGGTACATCACATATCCCAAAGTGACTAGGGGTTGATTTGGAATGTGTGCCCCAAAAATTGATTGTTACTACTGGGCAGGGGCTCAATTAGCCCTCTTTTACAAAGAGACCACCCTTTAATGGATCTGCAAAACTCTACCAACCACTTGGACATGTGGGGTCTATGCCCAAACAAGGGATTGTGAAGGTTTTAGGGCTCCTATTGCCAATTAATGAGATTTATAGCTAATGTCCCTCTTGAGTAGCCTAATACATGGGTTTATTAGGTTCCCACTCACCAAATAGCAGCAAAACTCACACCAATACATAAAATGAGGATTAGGACACAACAATCTACTAGTCTTAGGTCCATTCCACCTATTATGGCTTGACAGAGTCGATGGAATGGCTCAAACACTCATCGTTAGGGAGCAA
Source organism: Cunninghamia lanceolata (assembly GCA_027924645.1). Classification (NCBI taxonomy): domain Eukaryota; kingdom Viridiplantae; phylum Streptophyta; class Pinopsida; order Cupressales; family Cupressaceae; genus Cunninghamia; species Cunninghamia lanceolata. The sequence goes on along the minus strand of BSBN01000420.1, from coordinate 7,495,308 downwards.
AACCCTAGCTTAGGGCTTAAGGCATTTTCAGAAAAAAATAGTTATAACTCACTTAAACTTCAATGTCAAGACCTCAAATCACATGCAACAGATAGTAGACTCCTTCCTCTATCGACCCACGACCAAGTGTCCTCTTGACAGTTCTGTACAAGGGAAAAATATGGTCTGCAACTTGCAAATAACAGTAAAATAATAGAAATAACAGAGAATAAGGAGAAATTTCACCAAAAACTACATCATCAATCCTCATTTGATGTTTTTGAAGAGTTTTATACATGTTTTGATCAGTTTCAAATCAGTTGGGGTTGCTCACCAATTGTCAAACTACTTTCCCATTAGTGCCACAACATGAAATTACCAACATATGTTGGCATTTGATGTTTATACACCTCTATTTAGACTTTGATCATGTTTAGACCTTATTACAAATCTTATTATGAAGCTTGAGATGCCAAAACCATACTTATCCTAGTCCTAGACCTCCCTAGGACATTTTATTAGACTCAAAATGCATTAAACATGAGAACAAATTGCATAAGACCATGGAAACATAAGGGTGCTCTGCACCATATACCAGGGGGTGAAAGAATTTCAATCTCCTGATGGAATGAGGTCTGCAATAGTGACCCCATGTTGTTCAATGTCTACCTCAGACATCCAAGTGGCATCCTCAGGTGGTAGGCCAACCCATTTGACCAAGTACTCCTTGTAGACCTTCCTTCTTGTCCTTTTAACCTCCTTAGTGTCCAAGATAGTTTCAAGTTGCATAGGCTGAGTGGGTGGCAAATCTCTGACCCATTCTTCATCTGCAACATCAGAACCACATGCCTCTTTGCCCACACCAATAGATCCCTTGAATGGATAGAGGTCTGAAACATTGAAAATTGGGGAAATGGCAACTCCTTGTGGGAGTTCAAGTTCATAGGCATTGTTGCCATACTTGTGAAGCACTCTGCAGGGTCCTATTCGCTTCATCATGAGCTTGGTGTATTTCCCTTTTGGTAACCTATCCTTCTTCAAATGGGCCAACACAAGATCACCCACCTTGAAGTGTACTTCCTTCCTCTTCAAGTCTGCAGTCTGCTTGTACTTGTTCACATTCTTTTCAAGAATTTGTTTGACTTGGTGGTGTATATCAGACATAGCTGTTGCAAAGTCCTCTCCTTGAGCACTTCTTCTAACCATCCCACTCAAATCCTAGAGTTCAGAAACACCTCTTGGATGTGCCCCATAAACAATCTTGAAAGGAGTCTTACCAGTAGTCCTATTAACTGAATCATTATAGGCATATTCAACCTAAGGTAGGATTAAATCCCAAGCCTGATTATGTTCCTTAGTGAGGCATCTTAATAGGTTTCCTAAGGACCTATTAACAACCTCAGTTTGTCCATTTGTCTGAGGGTGATAGGCAGAATTGTAAGTTAGATTTGTGCCTAATTGTTTCCACAATGTTTGCCAAAAGTGGCCAAGAAACTTTGCATCTCTGTTAGATACTATGGATAGTGGTAGTTCATGAATCCTTACAACCTCCTTAAATAACAAATGTGCAATATGGGATGCATCATTGGTTGTCTTGCATGCAATGAAGTGTGCCATTTTACTAAACCTATCAACAACAACATAGATGCTATCATATCCTCTTGCAGTCCTAGGCAGACCTAAGACAAAATCCATACTTATTGCTTCCCATGGCTTGCTTGGAATGGGCAAGGGCTGATACAAACCAGCATTGGAACTTGTCCCTTTGGCTCTTTGACAGATGACACATTCTTCTACAAACTTTTTGACATCTAAATGTGTCTTAGGCCAATAATAAAATCTCTTCACCTGATCTAGTGTTTTGTCATAACCAAAATGTCCTCCTAGGCCTCCACTATGCTTCTCTTTCACTAAGTTCTCCCTCATAGAACATCGTGGGACACATAATTGGGCTCCTTTAAACAAAAGACCATCTTGTAAAACATACTCAGCATATTCTCCATGAAAGGAATCAAAAAATTGATTGCATACCTCAAAAGCTTCCTTGAAGTCAGCATCCTCTTTGTACATTCTGTTGAGAGAATCAATCCCCACACTTTGGAGTTGCACTTCTTGTACCATCAGTACCCTTCTACTGAGTGCATCAACAAATTTATTCTCTTAACCCTTCTTGTGCTTAATTGTAAATGTGTAGGCCTGTAGTTGCTCCACCGACTTCATGTGCTTGTGGTTTAACTTATTTTGGCTGTTTAGATAACTCAAGGCATGGTTATCTGTGTGGACAATGAACTCTTTGGGTAGAAGATAATGCCTCCACTTCTTGAGGGCCAGCACCATGGCATATAGTTCAAGGTCATAAGAGGAGTATTTTCTCTTGGCAGCATTAAGTTTTTCACTAAAGAATGCCACTGGTTTGCCTTCTTGGCTTAGGACTTCACCTATTGCTTGATTGCTGGCATCACATTCAATAACAAATACCTTGTTAAAGTTAGGAACAAAAAGAAAGGGTATTCAAAGCTTTTAGCTGCTGCTTCTGTCCACTAAAATCTATTTCTCTTTTCTCCTTTTATTGTGTCAAGAATAGGAGCACATATATGACTGAAGTTCTTGATGAACTTTCTATAAAAAGTGGCCAGTCCATGAAAGCTTTTCACTTCTCCCACTGATCTAGGTGGTGGCCAATTGAGTATGGCCTCAACTTTGGCTGGATCCATCTTGAGAGAGCCTTGAGATACTACAAATCCAAGGTAAACTAGTTCTTCTTTCAAAAATTCACACTTTTTGAGATTGATGACCAACTTCTCCTCATCTAACCTCTGGAAAACTTTGTCCAAGTGCTACAAATGATCATATTTGGTCTTACTATATACAAGAATATCATCAAGATATACTACCACAAACTTACCAATGAAGTGTTTCAGAACCTCATTCATGAGTCTCATGAATGTGTTAGGGGCATTGGACAAGCCAAAAGGCATCACCAACCACTCGTAGAGGCCTTCATTTTTCTTGAAAGCTGTCTTCTATTCATCACCTTCCCTTATCCTTATCTTATGGTAACCACTCTTGAGAACAATTTTTGAAAAGTAGCATGCCCCTGCAAGGTTGTCCATGAGGTCTTCTATCCTTGGTATAGGAAATCTGTACCTTATTGTAATTTTATTGAGGGCTCTTGAATCGGTACATAACCCCCATTCTCCTCCTTTCTTTGGTACCAAAACAGTAGGCACGACACAAGGGCTCAAACTCTCTCTTATCAGCCTTTTATCCAATAATCCTTGAATCTGCTTTTTGACCTCCTCATTTTGTTGTGGGGTCATCTTGTAAGCTGCCTTATTAGGCAAACATGCACCAGGAATGAGGTCAATTTGATGGCTAATAGGCCTCATAGAAGGCAAAGCACTTGGCAACTCCTTTTCCACAATATTCTCATACTTATCCAACAAGGATTGCACCTCATAGGAATCTCATTCTTATCAGTTGTTGCTTGGTCTGAGACAACCTTAGAAACAATGGCAAAACCCACTCCTTCTTCATGCATGGTCCTCAAAAACTCCTTCTCTTTCACCACCATTACACTAGGCCCTTCATGCTCTACCTTGTCTCCTTCTTGAAGAGGTGTGAGGTTATAAGACACTCCATTGTTTGTGACCACATAAGTGTTTTTCTCCCCATCATGTTTAGTTTTTCTATCAAACTGCCAAGGTCTGCCAAGAAGAAGATGACATACATCCATGGGAATTATATCACATAAAACATTGTCCTTGTATGGGCCTATGTTGAACTCTACCCAAGATTGTTCATTTACAAGTACTTGCTGCCCCTTATTAAGCCATGAAACTTTGTATGAGTTAGGATGAGGGATTCTTTTTAGTTTTAACTTCTCAACCGTCTCTAATGCTACAAGATTATTAGTTGAAGCAGAATCCACTACTACCCTACACACCTTACCTTGTACCTTGCAATTGATCCTGAATAGTGCCTTTCTTTGTGGTGGCTCTATTGCAAGTATGGGCCTAACTGGTGTTGTCATTGATGTCAACATACTCATGTTGCATTAATGAGAAGGATTAGATGAGATGTGTGCTGAGGATATTGAGAAAATAAGTCTCAATCAGGAACAGTGATGACAAGAAGGTAAAAGTCCTCAATAGGTTGAGGATCAGAGGATGCGGTTTAAAGGGTTTGTAGATATAAGTCTTGAGATGCTCCAGTCAAGATTTCAGAGGTCCGCATGAAGATCTGAAGAAGTTATGGTCGCTCAAGTAGAACCGGTTTCGGCAGGTGTTTAGAGGTGACAGATTGCCACAGATAGGTCCGGTGAGATCCGGTATCTCATTATCCCATTCTGTGGATCTGAGGGAGTGTTGAGGATGTTCCTGTGAAGTATCAACTAGATTAGTTCATGGGTTGAAGGTTTGGAAGTGCCTATTCATTTGTGATAGTGATGACAGACTGTGTTCTTGTAGCTCCGGATGAAGGAGAGAAGAATTCTAGTAGGATGATGAAGTGTGGATGTTTTTGGTGATTCAGGGAAGGTTATGATGATTGTTGGATCATGTCTAGTTAATGTTGGTGGTCCACATTGAAGTTAGAGTTTGAATTTGAAGAATAACCACGGATATTGGTGTTCTTCTTGAGACTGGCCGACTGGATGTATTACACGTCTTGCAGATGTTCTTATAGGTGTTTGCTGACTTAGATGATTGTTCCTAAGTCGATGCCTTGTATAAATAAGGGATTGTGAATTCATTTTGAAGTGTGTCTTGTGGTGATGAGTGTGTGGTAGCAAAGAGAAGTGCGAAAGGCAGAGCAGAAGTATTGGGCTTAAATTGAACTGATTCAAGCATGCTGAAGATGCTATTCTCTAGTTCATAAAGGTGATACTTATTCCTTTGTAGATAGTGTGTCTCTTGTAGGTAGTGAGCCTCTTGTGAGCAGTGTGCTCGGGCAGTGAGCCCTAATTGGCATGTGCCATTTTGTTCTTTCTATTCTTCTAACAGAGAATACATTCTTGGGTTAATCACCCCGTGGTTTTTCCCTTAATCAATTTTTCACGTCAAAATCTTGGTGTCATATGTGTTGATATGTTTCTGCTTCTGATTTAAATGCATTATGGTTCATGATTAATATTATACTAATCACTAAAGAAGATTCAAGTGTTTAAAAAGGGAAAGTTTCACACAACTGATTCACCCCCCCTCTCAGTTGTATGCCCTAAGTCTAACAATTGGTATCAGAGCTAAGTTCCTCTAAAAGGAGCTTAACCGCTTAAGGAGATCCAGGATGTCGTCATACAAGAAGGATAGTCTAAAGTTTGATGGAACCAACTTTTCTCTTTGGAAAGGTTGCATGAAATGTCACTTGCAGTGTATGGGAAAGGCGTACTGGTCCATGGTCACAAAAGCGTATGCACCTCCACAGGGTGGTCCGACAACCCTAAATGAAATCACAGATGCTGAAAACAATCTGCAGACCAAAGAGGCTCTTCTAAGCGCATTAACTGACTCAGAGCTCTCAAATGTTATTGACCTACCAACTGCCTATGAGATCTGGATTAAACTAGAACTTCTGCATGAAGGAGATGAGTATGTTAAATGTACAAGGTTACAGAGTCTAAAAGGAAAATTAAAAAAACTGAAGATGAGAGATGATGAAAATATTACCACTTTTATGCCAAGAGTGAATGAGCTGGTTTGTGGAATTAGAAATTTTGGTGGAGTCTTGGATGAAAATGAGATTGTTGGTAAGATTCTCAGATCCCTTCCTGCCTCTTATAAAATCAAGGTTGCTGCCATTGATGAATTCAGAGCCCATACAACTGTCACAAGAGACCAATTGGCTGGCAAACTGGCTACTTTTGAAATGACTGAATTTGGAGATGATCCCCCCAAAACTAAATCTGCATTCAAAGCCAGTGCCTCTGTGAAAGGTAAACAAGGATTTGATTCGGGAGAGAACTCATCAAGGAATTTGTCATGGTATGGAAAAGCAAGAAAAGATCTGGAAGAAGAAGTAGAAACTGCTCAACTTGAAGCCCTCATTGCAAAGAGACTGCCAAGAGGATCCGGTAAGTATGAAGGAAAATTGCCTTTTAAGTGTTTTAACTGCAATAAGATCGGTCATTTTGCCTCAAAATGTCTGGAAAGATTTTCAAAGCCAAATCCTAACAGATCAAGGTTCCAAAAGAATTGTTACTATGTTCATGAAGAAGATGATAATGAAGGAGTAACAAATGATGAATCAGAGACATGAAACAAATCTGAAAGTGAATGGGTGTTTATTGCCATCAAGGAAGAAGAACCAATATCCTCTGTATCTATCAATCATAAAGTTGTAAAAAGAGCTCTGGCTGCCCAAGTTGAAGAAAAGAATGATTGGGTCATTGACAGTGGTTGCTCTCACCACATGACAGGTGACAAGAATAAGTTCATAGATTTGGAAAGGTATGAAGGAGGAGTGGTGAAGTTTGGTGATAATTCTGCTGGTAGAATCAGAGGAAGAGGAACTATTTCTTTTAATGGAAGAAATAAAACTGATAATGTACTGTATATTGAAGGTTTGAAGCACAATCTTCTCAGTGTTGGACAGTTGGTGGACAAAGGCTATGATCTTCGATTCAAGGATGGAAAATGCAAAATCTTTGAAAGATCCAGAATAGAGATTGCATCCGGTACTCAAACTAAAGGTAATATCTTCCACTTGGTTGGTATTGATAAAAGCTGCTTATTTGTTCAAGTTGATCAGAGTTGGTTATGGCATAGAAGGATGTGTCATGTGAATTTTGATAATATCATCAAAATAAGCAATACTCAGGCTGTAAGAGATCTTCCACAATTGGTGAAACCTACTAACAGCTTGTGCAAGGAATGTCAGTTGGGTAAGATGAGCAGAGTCACATTCAAAAGCAAGGAACTGTTTTCTACCAGACTATTGGACTTAGTTCACACTGATCTTTGTGGTCCGACAAGAACCAGAAGTATTCAAGGTGATAGATACTTCATGCTGCTAATAGATGACTATTCCCAGATGATGTGGGTAACCTTTTTAAAGGAGAAATTAGAAGCTCTTGAGAAGTTCAAAATATTCAAGGCTATGATAGAGAATGAAACATGAATAAAGTTGAAATGTCTGAGGTCTGATAGAGGTGGAGAATTCACATCCGATGAGTTCATAGAATTCTGTGAGAAACATGGAATTAAGAGACAGTTGTCTACTCTGAGGAATCCACAGCAGAATGGAGTAGTGCAGAGAAAGAATTGGACCATCCAGGAAGCATCTAGGACTATGATGATGGAAGCAAATGTTCCTTAGATCTATTGGAGAGAAGTTGTCAACACTGCAGTCTATACTCTTAATCGAGTGCAAATCAAAAGCAATACCGGTAAGACCCCTTATGAACTCTGGTTTGGCATTACTCCTACTGTAAGATATTTCAGATTCTTTGGTAGCAAATGTTACATTAAAAGAGATGAAGATTTAGGCAAGTTTGATGCTAGAAGTGATGAAGGAATATTATTGGGTTACTCTACTCAAAGCAAAGCATACCGGTGTTATAACAAGAGACTAAGAAAGATGATAGAAAGTACAAATGTGAAGGTTGATGAGGGAATAGAGAAACCCTCAAGGTTTTATGAGTATGATGAAGATGATCAGAATGGTGTTCTAGTTCAAGGAGTTCAATCCTCTCCTGAAAGTTAGATTCAGACTTATCCGATAAATCAGGAAGAAGAGATAGGTTTGAATGAGCTTGATCAAGAAGCAGAAGTGCAAGAAACTCCCAAAGTTCCAAGGTATGTAAGACTGAACCACTCTGAAGATCAGATCATAGGTGACAAAAACAAAGGTATGCAAACTAGAAGGAAAATTGCTCAAAATTTAGATGAATATTGTCTGATTTCAAAGATTGAACCTAAGACATAAATGAAGCCTGCAATGATGAAAATTGAACCAAAGCAATGGAGGAAGAGTTGATGCAAATTGAGAAAAATCACACTTGGGATCTTGTTCCTAGACCTAGAAACAAGAATGTGATTGGAACCAAATGGGTCTTCCGGAACAAACTAAATGAAGTTGGTGAAGTAATAAAAAATAAAGCCAGATTAGTCTGCAAAGGCTATTCTCAAATAGAAGGGATTGATTTTGAAGAAACCTTTGCTCCGGTGGCAAGAATTGAAGCAGTCACACTATTTCTTGCATTTGCTGCCTTCAAGGATTTCAAAGTGTATCAAATGGATGTCAAATCTACTTTCCTGAATGGTGACTTAGAAGAAGAAGTGTACATTGAACAACCAGATGGATTTCAGTTATCTGAGCATTGGTGATATGGTCTGCAAATTAAAGAAGGCACTATATGGTCTAAAGCAGGCCCCAAGAGCATGGTATGAAAGGCTAGACAAACATATTTTAAAGATTGGTTTCAACAAAGGTACTGCTGATAGTAATCTATATTTCAAAATTGATCATGAAAACATCTTGATTATTGAAGTATTTGTTGATGATATCATCTTTGGAGGAAGAGACAGTATGTGTAAAACCTTTGCAAATCAAATGAAAAGTGAGTTTGAAATGTCAATGCTCGGTGAAATGAATTTCTTCTTGGGTCTGCAAATTACTCAGACAAAGAAAGGAATCTTTATCTCTCAGACCAAATATGTGAAAGAATTGTTGAAGAAATTTGGAATGGAAGATTCAAAGCCAATGAACACTCCCATGGCAACCGAATGTAAGCTGAGCAAAGATGATGACTCTCCTAAGACAGATCAGACAAAGTATAGATCAATGATTGGAGGATTATTGTATCTCACTCAAACTAGACTAGATATAATGTAGGCTGTTGGTCTTGTGGCGAGATTCCAGGCTGATCCCAGAGAATCTCATGTCATGGCAATCAAAATAATTTTTAGGTACTTAAAAGGAATAGTTGAGTATGGTCTGTGGTATCCTAGAGATCAAAATTTTTCTCTTCATGCATATACAGATGCAGATTGGGCAGGAGATATGGATGATAGGAAGAGTACAAGTGGAGAAGCATTCTTTTTGGGAAAAAGGTTGGTTTCTTGGCTAAGCAAGAAACAAGAGGCAATATCCCTGTCTACAACTGAAGCAGAATACATTGCAGGAGCAGGTAGTTGCACTCAAGTTTTGTGGATGAAGCAGATGCTAAGAGATATTCAAGTAGAATATGAGGAGCCTATCACAATTTTCTGTGATAATTCAAGTGCAATAAATATTTATAAGAATCCGGTGTTGCATTCTAAGACTAAGCATATATCTATCAAGTTTCACTTTCTGAGAGAGCAAGTGAACAAGGGTGAAGTCAGATTGGAGTATGTGCCCTCCAAGGATCAGCTTGCAGATATTTTTACTAAAACTCTTCCCAAGGACTCTTTTGAGTATCTCAGGGAGAAGTTAGAGGTTATTGCCCCTCTGATGATGAACTAGGATGCACTGATGTGCATCAATCCGGTGGATATCACAGTCATATCTTGTGATCCAGATTGATGATAAGGGAGCTGCTACTCAGGGGGAGTAGCTGGTATGTTATGAAGTAGTGAAGTTACAAGTATGAGCCCTTTGCCATTGATATCAAAGGGGGAGAGAAGACATGTGAAAAACAAGTGGTTGCTGATCAAAGGGGGAGCAATAAAGGAAGAGAAGACATGTGAATAGTTGTTGCTGTTAGGAGGAGTTGTAACAGCAAGGAGAAGTTCTTGTCTTGATAGTTTTTCACATCATATGTTGCCATCAATGACAAAGGGGGAGGTTGTTGCAAGTATGGGCCTAACCGGTGTTGTCATTGATGTCAACATACTCATGTTGCATTAATGAGAAGGATTAGATGAGCCATGTGTTGAGGATATTGAGAAAATAAGTCTCAATCAAGAACATTAAAGAACAGTGATGACAAGAAGGTAAAAGTCCTCAATAGGTTGAGGATTAGAGGATGCGGTTTAAAGGGTTTGTAGATATAAGTCTTGAGATGCTCCAATCAAGATTTTAGAGGTCTGCATGAAGATCTGAAGAAGTTATGGTCGCTCAAATAGAACTGGTTCTGGCAGGTGTTCAGAGGTGACAGAGTGCCACAGATAGGTCCGGTGAGATCTGGTATCTCATTATCCCATTCTACAGATCTGAGGGAGTGTTGAGGATGTCCCTGTGAAGTATCAACTAGATTAGTTCATGGGTTGAAGGTCCAGAAGTGCCTATTCATTTGTGACAGTGATGACAGACTATGTTCTTGTAGCTCCGGATGAAGGAGAGAAGAATTCCAGTAGGATGATGAAGTGCGGATGTTTTTGGTGATTCAAGGAAGGTTATGATGATCGTTGGATCATGTCTAGTTAATGTTGGTGGTCCACATTGAAGTTAGAGTTTGCATTTGAAGAATAACCACAGATATTGGTGTTCTTCTTGAGACTGCCGACCGGATGTATTACACGTCTTGCGGATGTTCTTATGGGTGTTTGCCGACTTAGATGATTGTTCCTAAGTCGATGCCTTGTATAAATAAGGGATTGTGAATTCATTTTGAAGTGTGTCTTGTGGTGATGAGTGTGTGGTAGTGAAGAGAAGTGCAAAAGGCAGAGCAGAAGTATTGGGCTTAAATGGAACTGATTCAAGCATGCTGAAGATGCTATTCTCTAGTTCATAAAGGTGATACTTATTCCTTTGTAGACAATGTGTCTCTTGTAGGCAGTGAGCCTCTTGTGAGCAGTGTGCTCGGGCAGTGAGCCCTAATTGGCATGTACCATTTTGTTCTTTCTATTCTTCTAACAGGGTAAGTGCACAAAGATGGGGGGCCAAAAAGTGGCCAAATTCTTAAAACTTTTTAAAAAGCCATAACGCGAGCGCGTTATAGCGTGCTCACGTTATAGCGTGCTCGCGTTATGGCTTGGTGTTGCCGAGCCTTTGGCTCGACAACACAAAACCATAACGTGCTCGCGCTATAATGTGAGCGCGTTATAACGCGAGCACGTTATAACGAGAGCGCGTTATAACGCGAGTATAACTCACTCGCGTTAGAACACGAGCGCGTTATTGTTTTCTTTGCATTTTTTTCTTTTTTGTAAAAGTTTCCCCAATGTTTAAGGGTCAAGGGTTTAATGGTTGAAGGATTAGGGTTTAAGGCATACTATCAAGGGTAGAAGGTTTAGGGTTGAAGGTTTAAGGGATGAGGGTTGAGGATTTAGGGATGAGGGTTAAGGGATTAGGGTTTAAGGTATAGTGTCGAGGGTAGAGGGTAGAGGGTTTAAGGTTTAAGAGTTGAGGGGTGAGGCTTTAGGGATAGGGTTTAGGGTTTAAGTTATAGTGTCGAGGGTTGAGGATTTAGGGATAGGGTTTAGGATTTAAGTTTTAAGGGTTGAGGATTTAGGGATAGGGTTTAGGGTTTAAGGTTAAATGAGAGACCTAGATGGCTAAGGATAGATGGAGAGGTAGACAAGGAGTGACTAAGAAACTTAGAGAGGGGAGAGGTAGAGGTGAGGGGGAGATAGAAGTGAGAGATAGAGAGGTGAGGGGAGAGATAGAATAAAATGAGAGAGTGAAGTTGACAACTTGAGGGAAAGATGGGTAAGGAGGAGGGAGACAGGTGGAGAGGAATGGAAATATCTAGAGAGCCTTGAGAGATATACAAGTGAGAGACCTACGACCTAGGGAGAGAGGGGTGAGAGAGATAGAGGAGAGATGGGAGTGAGGCAGATAGGGGAGGAGAGGGGTGGATAAGGGTTGAGGGTTTAAGGGTCAAGGGTTTAGGGTTTAAGGGTTGAGGGTTTAAGGGTTGAGGTATTAAGGGTCTAAGGGTTGAGGGATTAGGGTTTAAGGTATAGTGTCGAGGGTTGAAGCCTAATCCCTCAACCCTCGACACTATACCTTAAACCCCAAGGTTGAGGGATTAGGGTTTTAAGGTATTGTGTCAAGGGTTGAGGGATTAGGGTTCAACACTCAACACTATACCTTAGATCCTAATCCCTCAACCCTTAGACCCTTAATACCTCAACCCTTAAACCCTCAACCCTTAAACCCTAAACCCTTGACCCTTAAACCCTAAAGCCTTAAACCCTTAACCCTTATCCACCCCTCTCCTCCCCTATCTGCCTCACCCCCATCTCTCCCTTATCTCTCTCACCCCTCTCTCCCTAGGTTGTAGGTCTCTCACTTGTATATCTCTCAGGGCTCTCTAGATATTTCCCTTCCTCTCCACCTCTCTCCCTCCTCCTTACCCATCTTTCCCTCAAGTTGTCAACTTCAGTCTCATTTTATTCTATCTTTCACCTTACCTCTCTATCTCTCACCTCTATCTCCCACTCACCTCTCTACCTCTCCCCTCTCTAGGTATCTCAGTCATTCCTTGTCTGCCTCTTCATCTGTCCTTAGTCATCTAGGTGTCTCACTTAACCTAAACACTAAACCCTATCCCTAAGGCCTCAACCCTCAACCCTTAAACCTTAAATCCTAAACCCTATCCCTAAACCCTCTACCCTCAACACTATACCTTATACCCTAATCCCTTAACCCTCAGCCCTAAAGCCTCAACCCTCAACCCTTAAACCTTCAACCATAAACCTTGTCTCTAAACCCTCTACACTCGACACTATGACTTAAACCCTAATCCCTCAACTCTTAAACCCTTAATCCATCAAACCTTAAACCCTTAAACCCTAAATACCCTTTACACTTAACCCTGGACACTTAACCTTGAACATTATCCCTCAACCTTCAAACCTCTACCCTCTACCCTATACCCTAAACCCTAATCCCTCAACCCTCAATCCTCAACCCTAATCCCTCAACCCTCAACCCTAATTTTGATTTTCTTCCATTGATTCAACATCATTGTTGTTTTCCCCATCAGAAACCAATTCATTCAGCAACTTGCTGCCCATTGGTTGACTTGAACTGCATATTCTGTTAGAAAAAAGGGCATCTTTTATTTGTATCAATGTTGGTATTCATAAGCTGAATAGCATTGATATTTTTCACACACCCTATTCTTTGAAATATCTTAACCTTAAAATATGACTTGGATATGTACTTGAACACAACAAAATCTCCAATCTCCAACCCATGATGATTCACAAAATTTTCCCAACCCTGCCTAAATTCTAGTTTATTTATTGTATACCCTCAACCCTAATCCCTCAACCCTAATCCCTCATCCCTAAACCCTAAATGCTATCCCTATTCCTAAACCCTCAACTCTCAACATTAAACCCTAATCCATCAACCCTAAACCCTAATCCCTCAACCCTAAACCCTATCCCTAAACCCTCAACCCTCAACACTATCCCTAAACCCTCAACCCTAAACCCTATCCCTAAACCCTAAATCTATGTTTCTTGTTGTCCACCCTACACTTAGGGGAGGTATATTGTTATGAAATAGGCAAATAATCTCCCATTGTTTACTGGCTCACGTTTTGCCCTGCTATAGATTGATCCATTAATATTTGTGCCTATCTCACCTTCGGTAGCACCTTTACAATATCTCACCTCTAGTTCCATTAGCTCATGTTCTATATCTCACTTATCTCTCCCCCTCACCTCTCTACCTCTCCCCTCTCTATGTCTCTCAATCGCTCCTTGTCTACCTCAACCCTAAACCCTTGACCCTCAACCCTATCCCTAAACCCTCAACCCTCGAACCTCAACCCTCAACGTCAAAACCTAATCCCTCAACCCTTAACTCTGATCCCTCGACCCTCAACCCTATCCCTAAACCCTAAACCTTAAAGCCTCAACCCTCAACCCTCAACGTCAAATCCTAATCCCTTAACCCTTCACTCTAATCCCTCAACCGTAAACCCTATCCCTAAACCCTCAACACTATACCTTAAACCCTAATCCCTCAACCCTCAACCCTAATCTGTCATCCCTCAATTCTAATCCCTCATCCCTAAACCTTAAATGCTATCCCTATTCCTAGACCCTCAACAAGCTCGATGCTATACCTTAAACCCTAATCCCTTATCGCTAAACCCTCCAACCCTATCCCTAATCCTTATACCCTTGACCCTCAACCCTATCCTGAAACCCTTAACCCTCAAACCTTAATGTACTCAACCCTCAACGTCAAACCCTAATCCCTCAACCCTTAACTCTGATCCCTCAACCCTCAATCCTATCCCTAAACCCTAAACCCTAAAGCCTCAACCCTCAACCCTCAACGTCAAATCATAATCCCTCAACCCTTCACTCTAATCCCTCAACCCTAAACCCTATCCCTAAACCCTCAACACTATACCTTAAACCCTAATCCCTCAACCCTCAACCCTAAACCTTATCCCTAAACCCTAATCCCTTAACCCTCAACCCTAATCCATCATCCCTCAACTCTAATCCCTCATCCCTAAACCCTAAATGCTATCCCTATTCCTAGACCCTCAACGGGCTCGATACTATACCTTAAACCCTAATCCCTTATCCCTAATCTGTATACCCTTGACACTCTACTTTAACCCTAATCCCTTAACCCTCAACCCTATATCGAAACCCTTAACCCTCGAACCTCAATGTACTCAACCCTCAACATCAAACCCTAATCCCTCAACCCTTAACTCTGATCCCTTGACCCTTAACCCTTAAAACTTGAACCCTAAACCCTCAACCCTCAACCCTCAACCCTCAACTCTCAACATTAAATCCTAATTCATCAACCCTAAACCCTAATCCCTCAAACCTAAACCCTATCCCTAAACCATCAACCCTCAACACTATACCTTAAACCCTAATCCCTATCCCTTAACCCTTAAAACTTAAACCCTATCCCTATACCCTCAACACTTGACACTATATCTTAAGCCTTAAACCCTCATCCCTAAAGCCTCAACCCTCAATCCTTAAACCTTCAACCCTAAACCCTATCCCTAATCCCTCTACCCTCGACACTCTAACCCTAACCTTGACATTAAACACTAATCCATCAACCCTAAACCCTAATCTGTCAACCCTAAACCCTCAACCCTCAACACTATACCTTAAACCCTAATCCATCAACCCTAAAACCTAATCCATCAACCCTCAACCCTAAACACTATCAATAAACCCTCAACCCTTGACACTATACCTTAAACCCTAATCCCTCAACCCTCAACCCTAATCCCTCATCCCTAAACCCTAAACTCTATCCCTATTTCTAAACCCTCAACCCTCGACACTATACCTTAAAGCCTAATCTCTTATCCCTAAACCCTAAACACTATCCCTCAACCCTCAACCCTTAAAAATTAAACCTGAAAACCTATCCATAAACCCTCGACGCTCAACACTATATTTTAAACCTCAATCCCTTAATCCTCAGCCCTAAAGCCTCAACCCTCAATCATTAAACCTTCAACCCTAAACCCTATCCCTAATCCCTATACCCCCAACACTCTACTTTAACCCTAATCCCTTGACCATCAACCCTATCCCTAAACCCTCAACCCTCAACCCTCAACTCTCAACATTAAACCCTAATCCGTCAACCCTCAACCCTAAACCCTATCCCTAAACCCTCAACCCTCAACACTATACCTTAAACCATAATCCCTCAACCCTAAACCCTAATACCTCAACCCTAAACCCTAAACCCTATCCCTAAACCCAACAAAACTGCTTTGCCTTATGTTAGGTTGTTAAACCCATCATTTTTGACACTCTTCTCTTAAAGATATTTGAGTTGCAAGAATATGTCAGAAAAATGGCTATGAACTTTTTTAATGTTAGTAATGTTATATGGCATGTTTTTCTAGCCCATCTGGGGTTCATTATGCCAATAGGTGTACACATTGTGAGAAAAGCTTTGCGTATGGTACATCCACAATGAGTAATTAACAGTTGAAATTAGAAGGATGATTATTATGAGAAAAGCTTTGCATTGGGGTACATCTATGTTTCTTGCTTTCCACCCCACACTTAGGGGAGGTATATTGTTATGAAACGTGCAAATAATCTCCCATTGTTTAGTGGCTCTATCCACAAGAACTACTAAACTATACCTTAAACCCTAATCCCTCAACCCTAAACCCTATCCATAATCCCTCTACCCTCAACACTCTACCTTAACCCTAATCCCTCGACCCTTAACCCTAAACGCTATCCTTAAAGCCTCATCCCTAAACCCTAATCCCTCAAGGTCCTAAACTCTAATCCCTTATCCCTAAACTCTAAATCCTATCCCTAAATGCTCAACCCTTAACCTTAAACCTCAATCACTCAATCCTTATCCACCCCTCTCGTCCCCTATCTAGCTCACTCCCATCTCTACCCTCCTCTACCCTCGACACTATACATACATACATATAGGCATACATAGATACATACATACTTATAGGTATACATAGATACATACATAAATATAGGCATACATACATACATATAGGCATACATACATACATATATACATGATTAATAGCCTTAAACATAATTTTTTTAAAGTTGAACATAACGCGCTCACGTTATTTAAAACATGAAAAATAGCACAAACTTTTGTGGAAAAGGAAAAATGCAAAGAAAAGAATAACGCGCTCGTGTTATGTCTTGCTTTGGGAATCCCAAGCCTTGGGCTTGGGATTTGCTTTGGATTTCCTACCCAAAGGCTTGGAGTGCCTTTTGAACAGTAACAGACGTGTTTTTCCATATTCTTCAAGATTTTACATAATTTCATTCGTGCTAACCCTCATATTTGCACGTGTTTCAGGGTCAAACAAATCAAACACCTGGGTAATGTTAGGATTTCTCTCAGCTATCTGACGATGTAATTTTTTTCACATTTTAACAATGTTAAGCCTTTCATCTTTAATTTCTTTTATTTGTGTGTCCATTTTTGGGCAAAAACCACTGTTTGGTCTTTTTTTCATTGTAAATTAACTATTCATTGAAATTTCAAAAAAATTACATATTTAGAAACCAGACTCCATTCTACAAATATTAAAAAAAGAAAAAAATGATTTTCGATAAGTTTTCAAAATTTATAGGGGTAGCATGGCCAAAATTCTATTTTTTAGGATGCGTCCACTTTGAAAATTAGTAAAAATTCAAATATTCATCGAAAAATTATCAGAAAAATCAGGCATAAACTACATGCTATTAGCTAATTTCTCACTGAAGCGATTTTAAAAATACCAAAAAAAAGTTGACCTTTTGAGGGAGCCACAAAACATGCTATGTTATGTTTTTTTGACAGAAACAACACCAATTTCTGTGGCTCCCTCTTTTGAACCTCTCAATCTATGCCATTTTCAAAAAAAATAGTAGTTTAGAAAGTAGACTCGGAGCACTAGGAACATTGTTTTGGTTGCATCTCCAAATTTTGAGTGTAACTATGCTCAATTTCTCATCCAAGGTTAGTATTTCCTGATTTCAGAAAAAAAGTGGCCACTTAAGACCCCTTTTTGGCCCCCCATCTTCCTGCACTTACCCAACAGAGAATACATTCTTGGGTTAATCACCCCGTGGTTTTTCCCTTAACCGGGTTTTCCACGTCAAAATCTTAGTGTCATATGTGTTGATATGGTTCTGCTTCTGATTTAAATGCATTATGGTTCATGATTAATATTATGCTAATCACTAAAGAAGATTCAAGTGTTTAAAAAGGGAAAGTTTCGCACAACTGATTCACCCCCCTCTCAGTTGTATGCCCTAAGTCTAACAGGCTCTTGGTCAACTGGTACCTTGAGCAATGTCCTTCTAATCATTAAGGATTCTCCTACCTATGAAGTCACATTCACTAATGGTGAGGTTGCACTCTCTTCATCCTCTTGTACAATTTGATTTCTACGTTCTCCTCCTTGAGAATGTGATGGTTGCTTCTGAAGACACTTCAAAGCAGGGTGCCCAAATTGATTGCAATTATAATAACACTTGCCAGAGAATGTATTGGATACCCTTCCTTGCCCATTGGATATTCCTCTTCCAAAGGGTCTCCTACCCCTAAAACCTCCTCTTGAGTCTTGGACTAGTTCTTGGCTTGATCTTGATTCTCCTTGTGATCTTTGTGACTGATTTCTGCTGCCAAAGTTTCCTCTTCCTCTTGAATTTCTGCTCCTTCCTCTACCTTGTTGCTCTTGCTTCCTCTTCAACTTTTCTTCATCCTTACATGCAATTTGGAAACACTCCTCTATTGTCTTGGGTGTAACAAGACTCATCTCATCTTGGATACTATATCTGAGACCATTCAAATACCTAGCCACCTTTTATTTTTCATTCTCCACATGGCCAGTCTTCAAACTAAGCTTGTGAAACTCCTCAGTGTAGGCAGCCACATCCATATCTCTTTGTTTCAAGTTCTACAATTTTCTGTATACTTGTACTTCATAATCAACATGCATGAATTGTGCCTTCAACTTAGATACCATTCTACTCCATGAACTGATCATGGATTTGTTATTCTTTACCTTTTCTCCTTGAAGGTAATTCCACCATGTCAAAGCAGACCCCTTCAACTTCGTCTTGGCAAACTTCACTTTCTTGTCCTCTGCCATCTCTTTGTATTCAAAATAGTTGTTCAAAGCATCTATCCATTCAAGCAATTCCTCAGCATCCATATTTCCTCCATACATTGGCAGGTCCATTTTTACATCAGAAGTCTCCCCTCTTATAGACTTCAAAGAATTAATAAACCTCCTCTCTTCAGGAGCTATCTCCTCTTCCTGAGGTCTCTCTAGAAGGTCTCCACCATCTCCCTCTTCTTCTTCTTCTGAGGTGGTACTGTCTTCTTCACCTTCCTTGCTCCTTCTCTCTCTGGCTTTCAATGCTTCTATCTCCTCTCTTAGGGCTTTCAATTCCCTAGCAACCACTGACCCACCTTTTAGAGGCATCTTGACACCTTGTTTCTCTCACAACCTTCAAATTCTTGATACAAACCCACAACTACTTCACCAAATCAGAACTATCTTTGATACCAATCTGATGTAGGGGAGGTAAGGAATAGACTCCCTCAATCATTTGGCTTCCAAGATTATTAGTCATGGAGGTAAGTTATACCTTTCCAATACCCTGTTTCACTAATCTTCCTAGACTTAGGCCAAGGAGCCCAACAAGGAATAAGCCATGAAAGTAATCAAGACCTTGGGGCAGTCACTTAGACCAACTTGAGACATCTATACAAACCTTCCAAGCACCTTTGATTGGGTCTTGAATGCCAAGTACTTTCTTCACAACCCTGCCTAACTCCTTGTAGCCCTCCTTCGACATTTTTTGCGCAATAACTTTCTATTGTGGTACTGTTCCCAAAAACCAAAACTAGATTGGAGTACCCATTTGGTTGGTACATCACATATCCCAAAGTGACTAGGGGTTGCTTTGGAATGTGTGCCCCAAAAATTGACTGTTACTGCTGGGCAAGGGCTCAATTAGCCCTCTTTTACAAAGAGACCACCCTCTAATGGATCTAAAGAACTCTACCAACCACTTGGACACATGGGGTCTATGCCCAAACAAGGGATTGTGAAGGTTTTAGGGATCCTATGGCCAGTTAATGAGATTTATAGCTGCTATCCCTCTTGAGTAGCCTAATACATAGGTTTTTTAGGCTCCCACTCACCAAATAACAATAAAACTCACACCAATGCATAAAATGAGGATTGGGACACAACAATCTACTGGTCTTAGGTCCATTCCACTGATTGTGGCTTGATAGAGTTGGTGGAATGGCTTGAACACTCATCGTTAGGAGAGCAAAACCCTAGCTTAGGGCTTAAGGTGTTTTTAGAAAAAATAGTTATAACTCGCTTAAACTTCAATGTCAAGACCTCAAATCACATGCAACAGATAGTAGACTCCTTCCTCTATCAACCCATGATCAAGTGTCCTCTTGATAGTTCCGTACAGGGGAAAAATACGGCCTGCAACTTGCAAATAACAATAAAATAGAAGAAATAACAGAGAATAAGGAGAAATTTCACCAAAAACTACATCATCAATCCTCATTCGATGTTTTTGAAGAGTTTTATACATGTTTTGATCAATTTCAAATCAATTGGGGTTGCTCACCAACTGTCAAACTACTTTCCCATTCGTGCCACAACATGAAATTGCTAACATAGGTTTGCATTTGATGTTTATACACCTCTATTCAGACTTTGATCATGTTTAAACCTTATTACAAAGCTTATTATGAAGCTTGAGATGCCAAAACCATACTTATCCTAGTCCTCGACCTCCCTAGGACATTTTATTTGACTCAAAATGCATAAAACATGAGAACAAATTGCATAAGACCATGGAAACATAAGGGTGCTCTGTACCACTGGGATGCTCCTGCATCAGAAACCTGGGGTTGTTTGAAAAATGAACCCCTCACTTTGCTGGGGCTAGAGGAAATCCAATGCGATCTACCTCAACCTGAGAAATCCATGATGAATCTTCCTCCGATCTTCCTTTCTATTTTACTAGGTACTCTTTATATTGCTTGCCTTTGGTGTTGCATCTAATTCTGTTATCCAAAATATGTTCTATCTGCTTAGGTTGTTGTTGTGGTAACTAGTCCTTTACTCCAATGTCAGTGCTGTCACTTGATTCTCCCTCATGATACTGATATAGATCTACAATATTGAATGTAGGTGATATGCCAAATGTCTCCAGTAACTCCATTTCATATGCATTTCCTGAATCAAACTTCCTAAGAATCCTACATGGTCCAAACTTTCTCATCTTTAGCTTGTTGTATGCTCCCACTGGAAATCTTTCCTTTCTTAGGTATACCATGACTTCATCTCTAATAGAAAATTCCTTGTCTCCTCTTCTCATCTACTTGTCCCTTATCCTTGTTATTCATCTCCTCCAAGTGCTTCTTGACCTGATTGTGTAGTGTCTCCATGTATCCTGCAAATTCTTCTACTTCTGCACTCCTCTTGTTATCCATACTGATGTCTCTCAGCTCTGCAAATCCTCTAGGTTGTACTCTAGTCACAAATTCAAATGGTGTCTTCCCTATACTCCTATTTATTGAGTTATTCTATGCAAATTCTGCTTGCGGTAGAATTATATCCCAATTTCCTAGCTTATCTCCTACTAATCATCTCAACAAGTTACCCAAACTCCTATTTACCACTTCTATTTGTCCATCAGTCTGTGGGTGAAATGTTGAACTGAACTTTAGGTCTATCTTCATCTTCTTTCACAATGTTCTCCAAACATATCCAATGAACCTTGTATCCCTGTCTGAAATTATACTCTTTGGTAATCCATGCAATCTCACAATCTCCTTGAAAAATAGGTCAGCAACATGTACAACATCATTGGCCTTCTTACAAAGAATGGAATGAGCCATCTTTGAAAATCTATCGACTACTATAAATATAGAATCATGTCCCCTCTGTGTTCTTGACAAACCTAGTATGAAATCCATGCTTATGTCTTCCCAAGGTCTCTCTAATACTGTCAAAGGTTTATACAATCTAGTATTCTGACTACTCCCTTTTGCAACTTGACAAACTCTACAACTTTGAACAAATTTACTTACATCCTTATAGACTTGAGGCCAAAAATAGTCTTCATTCACCAAAGCTACTGTCTTGTCAATACCAAAATGTCCTACTAGTCCACAACTATGTTTCTCTTTGATCAAATTATCTCTCATTGAACTCCTAGGTATACACAACTGATTTCCTTTGAATAACATATCCTCTTGAATGAAATAATCCAACCACTTGCTTCTATCTGTCACAACAGGTTCCTTACATGCTTTCCATGCTTCTGCATAATCAAGATCATCTTCATACACATGCTCAAGTTCTTCAAAACCTATTACTTCTACCCTCATCTCTGTCAACAAACTCCTTTAAATTTAAGTTTCTAAAATTATTTTTTTAAATTTATTTAATTTTTAAATTTACCTAATTTAAATTTTAAAATTTATAATTTTAAACTAATTAGCTAAAATTATGCTAATCAATATGAATTTCGATCTATAACATTATTGTTCATAAATAAAATCTATTCACTTAGATATCTGATTCATAGATGTAAGATACATAATACTCTCAAATCCAACCATATGCTCAATAGGAAAAAAATATCGTTAATTCTCATTATTCACATTACATGACCTTATGATAACAATACTTCTGAATAGGGTGCAATATTTTCTTATATAGCTTATATTGTAAAAAAGGACTATATATGCAACATCATCTTAAATGCTTTAAAATGATTACACATGCATCATCTTATAGTCTAAAATGACTATACATTCAACTTTTAAGTTTCAAAGTAGGAACACATGCACACAAGGAAAACATGTGTGGACGAGGAGGGTCCACTAATATCAAATGATCCACTATGACCATCTATTTCATGTGGTTGTACTAGTAGAGAAGTGTGTGTAATCAAATTCTCTATCAAAGCTATTATTCAACTATGATACATAGAACTAGGAGCAGAGATCAAGATTTGTAATCTCCCTTTCTAGACATGAGATGAAATTCTCCACCATCTTGGTGCTCTCCACCCTCTCCTTTTATGTCCTACCTTACTATTTTGATGCCTCTATCTGGCAATCCTAGCATTTCGTATTCCCTAAGCTACGTCCAAAGGTCATTGCACCCAGACCAAAGCACTCACCAATAATTATGAGGGAACAAATTCACCATTCTAGCTAGAGCATATCCACAAAACAAAAATGATGAGCCATAGCGAGAAGATATTATAGTGTTCTAAAATCTGCCCCCAAGAGCTTAATCCAACCTATCAAGCAAGGCTTTTAGTCAATGTGCTTCGTGTCATCATGCAAAAACAATTATTGTCAAGTCCCTTGTGATGCAAGATCCAATCTTTGGGATCATTTTATATCACATGATTTAAAGAACCACTCATATTGCCCACGTATGTATTGTAATCTATGGGATTATTTTATAATTATTTTTATTTTTAATGACAATGGAGTTGCTTCCATTCAAATGTTTCCTACTATTAGTGATAGTTACAAAGTGATTTA
Source organism: Cunninghamia lanceolata (assembly GCA_027924645.1). NCBI lineage: Eukaryota > Viridiplantae > Streptophyta > Pinopsida > Cupressales > Cupressaceae > Cunninghamia > Cunninghamia lanceolata. The sequence continues at coordinate 7,472,415 of BSBN01000420.1, read as the reverse complement.
TCTTTTATAAGAATAGAAGGTGCTTCATAACAAATTCCCTTCTTCTATTATAAACATTAAAAATCCACTCATTATAAAGAGTTATAAAAACTTAGAAATGTATGTGTCCTTATAATCATAAAATTGTCAAATGCATTTGCATGAGATGAAGAATTAAAGCTTGTCATTCTAGATTCTTTCCCAAAAAAAACTATTTTTCTTGCTTTTATTGTATACAAACATGCATGCTTATGATAACATTCCATTTTTAAATCAAATAAAAAAAATTGTTAGCCACAAGTGAATAAAGTAGTCAATTTGACCATATTATGAATATAATATAATATTCCTTTCAAACCTCTGATGTCTTCCATTGTGTTTCTCTAAAATTTCCCTCATCCCTTTGAGTTCCTCTTGTTTTAATTCCTATTGTCATTCCAAACACTTATGAAATGCCCTATGTAGCTCTCTCCTAACCACCTTCAAACCCTCATCTCATTAGTATTAATTTATAAATCTCATCATGCACAATTTTGTAATGCCACGAATGTGCAATTACAATGCGATATAAATTGTTATTTTATCAAGTTACATCTACAAATGTTATTCTCTTCTCTCTAACATCAATCTATAAACCTCATTATGAGAGTTTTTCAAGTGCCATGCATAACCACTAATTACAACATAAACACACTTGTAATTTTTTTACTTCATTATAAATTATAGTGGTTTCTTTCTAATTGAAACCAAACAAATTGAAATCAAATTAAATTAAAAAATATATGCAAATTCACAAATCTATTAGCTATCTCATCAAGCAAAGGGATGTAAAACAACATTAGAAATATCTAACCATAAATGACACAAAATCTACATACACTTATATAAAATTAGATATTGAATCTAGAATGTGTAATTAAATGCTTAAACTAACATAGGCAAAAGACAATACGATTAATAAAAACAAAAGAACTATACAAAATGGAAAGGCTAATTGTGAGCCCTCCTCTCCCATTTCCTACTGCTCAAGCATCTTTCCATTTACTCGAAGTGTTCCTCACCTTTTGTTTTTCACTCTTTCTCCACCTCCTCCAACTTTTCATTTCACACATATGTAGGTTTTATGAGAATAGTTCAATTAAACTTCCATGTTATCATGAAATAAGTCTTTGACATATACCCCAATAGTGTATATAAGTAGTGATCTCTATTGCACTCTATGCATCTAATTTTATGAAGCCAACATCATAGTCTAGATTGCCAAATACTCAAAACAAAAACAAAAAAAAATTTTATTTCTAGTAACTAAAAATACAACCTTGTTCCTTGATTATTAGTGCATGTCTGACATGGTGCACATTATTATAGTGTGAGCCTATTTTTCAGATCACTTCATTTAGCGTCACTAATAATCTCCACAAGAACATTCTCCTAGCCTTAAATGATGCAAACAATTCGCATCTCTCACAACAATTTCTCTTGCAACAATCTTGGAGATAAACTTCATTGCATTGTGACAATCAACACATACTTGAAGGTTCTTAACAACTCTAAAAGTTGTTCTAGGGGGGTGTCTAACAAACCAAAAGCAATTGCCAACTTTTCACTATGGTGGTAGAGAAATAATTCTTTTTCCTCCTTTTCCACATCACTAAGTAAATGTCTTGAATATGGAAAAGACCTTGCCTCGTTCATCTCCCAAGCCAATTTCTCCAACTTTGCATAGATCTCCTATGTCTTTGGATGTGATATGTCTCCTACACAAAAAGCACGTACCATTTTATGGCCTTCAATCCAACTACATCTAGGAATATTTATAATTCCTTCGTCTTCCATCAATCTCCTTACCATTTGAACCTCACACCACCTTCCCACTTCTTCATGATGTTTGAGAGAACATAAGTCACAATATATTTTTAGGGTCCAAATAAAAAAACATCACTGTAAATACTCCTAAGCCTATATTCATATGTGATTTGTAGTGCCAAAAAAACACATCCACACAACCACCATAGGTTTAATTGGCATCTTAATGATAAAGTTTAGGGTGTCCTCAAGATAGCCACCATGGGAAAGGTCAACCAAACACACATAATGATCAAGTAGGTGTAATGCAATAAGGGTTACTCATGCGATTGAAGCATGTGCAGCCCTCATCTACTAAACCTGCATTGCTGCATGCACATAGAACACAAGCAAAGCTTATAATGTTAGGATATGTTCCGGAGTGCTTCGTTAATTCAATGATTTTGAGAGCATCCTTGCAAAATCCATTTTGTGCATATCCTAGAATCATTGCATTCCATGAGACCACATTTCTTTGAGGCATTTTGTCAAACAGTTCACGTTCCTTGTCTATGCTTCCACATTTTCCATACATGTCTACCAGAGCATTTCCAACTATAATATTTGACAAAAATCCACCTTACATTATGCTTTGATTGATGTCCATACCCTGTTCCAAAGCTCCCATTTTGTCATAGGCAGGGAGGATGCTGGCTTTACAACTGCCAATATCATTTGCTTGAAAGTTTCTAAAGCCTTGTCAACAAATCCATTTTCGGCATATCTTGCAATAATGGCATTCCATGAGACCACATTTCTCTAAGGCATTCCTGCAATAATGGCATTCCATGAGACCACATTTCTCTGAGGCATTCTGTCAAACAGTTCACGTGCCTTGTCTATGCTTCCATATTTTGGAAGCATGTCTACCAGAGCAGTAGCAACTATAACATCTGACAAAATTCCCCTATCTTTTACGCTTTGATGGATCTCCATACCCTGTTCGAAAGCTCCCACTTGGCACAGGCTGGGAGGCTGCTGGCAAAGGTTTCTGGCTTTACACCAACCAATTGCATTTGCTTGAAAGTTTCTAAAGCCTTTTCAACAAATCCATTTTGTGAATATCCTGCAGTCAAGGGATTTCACGAGAACACATTTCTTTGAGGCATTCTGTCAAACAGTTCATGTGCCTTGTCTACACTTCCACATTTTGCATATCTTGCAATCATGGCATTCCATGAGATGACATCTCTTTGAGGTATTCTGTTAAACAGTTCACATGCCTCGTCTATGCTTCCACATTTTGGATGCATGTCTCCCAGGGCAGTTGCAACTACAATTACTCTATCATTTATCCTTCGATAGATGCCCATATGCTGTTTCAAAGCTCCCATTTTGACAAAGGCAGGAGGATGCTGGCAAAGGCTGCGGAGTTTGGCTTTACACCTGGCAGTTGCGTTTACTTGAATGTTTCTAAAGCCTTTTCAACAAATCGATTTTGTACATATCCTGCGATCATTGTATTTCATGAGACCACATTTCTTTGAGACATTCGGTGAGCAGTTCACAGTTCACAGTGCAATTGAGCGGGAGGTGATATTCAAATTAAAATTACCCCCAGTTTAAAAGTAGCCGCGCGCAGCAGGTGGGGCAGTGGCAGGTTTAAGTCATGGTTAATTGAAACACTCGTTTATGTGTTAACAGAAATTTTTTGGACAATCAAATGGAGTTGGAGAGGGCCCACCAGCCACGTCTAAGGCAAAGCTTAGAGTGTGCTGTTTAAGCCCAGCCTTTAGCAGGGTGATGAGAAATATTGAGATTATAATAATAGTTGTTGACAGACTTCTGTGTGGAAATATTGAGATTATAATACTAGTTGTTGACAGACTTCTAGTGATATTTTGAGTAGGTGGTGAGTCAAGCAAATCTGATTTCAGTACTTGTCTCCATCCTCTGGTGTTGAAACGTGGTTGCTTTGACAACGTAGTTTATCACTCCCATCTCTAGGTTGGGGTAATAAAATTGGTATGGGTGTACAGTTAGTTGATTTCATTTGTCTTGTGGGGACTCTGGCCTAAATCTGGAATTAATTTATACTGACTATATTTTTCTTGGGTTTTTTTCAAGACTATTTTGATACATATCTAGGGAAAAAACCATGCGTAAATGGTGTTTTATTCGAAGCATAGATGAATGTCATTGGTAATCTTACCTCTTTTCCAGGGAAGGGGGCCATTGCTTTATTTCCATACATAAAAAATAATATGTGCGGTGAAACCCAATTTTAGCTTTGGATGAAATCAAATCTGATCGCGATATTTTCCTCTAATTTAGTGTGAGGTGAAACCATCTCTTCTTTTATTTTATATTTTGGTGATAGAATTTACTATGGTAAATGATGCCTATTCTCGATTATAGTTTTTTTTTTTTTAAAGTTTTGGACTTTGGCATTCTCTGAATTGAAAAAAATATTTGTCAACCAAGTTTATCTTTATCCGTTTATTCAAATATGTTCTATTAAGTAGACTCAGCCTTAGCCTGTTTTCATCATTAAAAGAATATATTCGTAAGTCGGTTCATCTTATCCATTTAGCTCAAATTCTAAAGAAGACTAGAGTTTAATATTCGATGTTGAATGACAGTTTGGAGAGGTTTTGCTTTGCTCTTGTTTTGAGGATTAAACATTTCATGGTCAATTAATGTGTTTGATTGCAAGAAAAGAGTATAACATAAAATATATAGATCGATGGTCCAGATTTAAAATCCTAACCATTAAATCTCAAAAGTAACAACTAGGGGCATGGCTGCTTCACTATTGTTAGGCAAAAAAGATGAAAGGAATCCATTGTGCCGTGGCTTTAGAAAGAAGTCCTTTTAATTACAAAGACTTGGCGACCTAAGCTCTTCCGCCCTAATAAGGGGAACCGCCTGCGACTAATGTAAAGACGTTCTACATTTTGAACATCAGAAGCTCTGTGGAAGGAAACGATGTCCCCTTCAAGAAGTTGCATGTCATGGGCGAATTGACTCCAACCCTGGGTGTGTTAATTTTTGTGTAGCTTGGACAGGTGTTCTAGTCTCGGGTGGAGATTACGAGGCTGGAAACACAGCTGGAATAATTATCTCCATACCTAGATAATTGATTTCTCGAGAGACTTCTAGATATTAGGGTTTAGAGTCTAATTAATCCTAGCCATTGATTAAAATTAAATCATGGCCATTGGTTTCCAATGAGGGGATTATAAAAGAGGATCAATAGGCATTTGGAAAACACAGATCCGAGAAGTATTTGCAGCGATAGCAAATAAATAAATTTGCGGTGATAGCAAATTGATTTGCAGTGAAAGCAAAGGGCGCAGTGATAGCGTTGGAGAGCAGTGGAATTGCCGGATAAGGAATATATTGCCGGAGCAATTTCAGCAGGAACAATTGAGGGAAGGGAATTTACAGGAAAGAAATTTCCAGAGCTCTGCCAGTAAGAGGCAAGCAATTTTGTATCTCTTGATTTCCTGTAGTTGAATAAAATTCATATCTGCAGAACTGGTTTTCCCTTCGGGGTTTTTCCAGGGACAATTTGTCCAAAACATTGTGTTCATTTTATTTTTCTATCTCCGTGATTTTTCCGTGAAGTTGCAGCTGTGTTATTATTTAATATTTGCTGTAAATTATTTAATTTTTCGGCAGCCAAATAATCTTATAAGATAGGAAATTAATAATCAGTAGCTGCAATAGATTTTTCACATGGTATCAGAGCAGATCTGAGTGCAGAACAGGCACAGGGAGAAAGGAAAAATAATCTAGGGTTTATAAAACCCAGTTTGACCTCTTCAAATTATTATTTTCTTTTGAGATGGCCTCAGCAGGTTTAAGAGATCAGGACAGATTGGATGGAGCCTCAAATTTTGGTGTCTGGAAAGCCAGAATTTCTTTATTGCTGGAAGAGAATGGTATCAAGGATTATGTGACCACTGTTGTACCTGTACCTACAGACGCAACACAGCTCGTAGCATATAAGAAGGAAGATGCCAAGGCAAGGAGGCTGATTCTTGACGATGTTAAGGATCATATTGTTCCGCATATTGCAGAGTTAGATATAGCAAAGACGATGTGGGACGCCATTATGAATCTGTACCAGAATGCTACCCTTAACCGAAAGCTGATTCTCAGAGAAAAGTTAAGGAATACCCGGATGAATAAGGGAGAAGACGTCACAAGTTACCTCACCAGACTTAGACTTGTCAAGGATGAATTGGCAGCTGTTGGAGACAAACCAAAGGATGATGAGCTAGTACGAATAGCCCTGAATGGGTTTACTAAGCAGTGGGATGTCTTTGTTCAAGTTATTAATGGACGAGACACCTTACCAAGTTGGGATCGACTATGGAGTGACTTCACTCAGGAGGAGCTTAGACTAAGTCTTGTCAATGGAACCAGCAGTAATAGTCAGAAAAGTGAGGTGGAACAGGAAAACGTTGCCCTAGCAGGAAAAGGGAAAGCGAAGAAGGGGTCTGGCAAAGGATCAAATTCAAAAAGTGAGAAGAAGAAGGACTTATCTAAGATCAAATGCTATGGCTGTCACGAGTTCGGCCACTATGTCAGCGATTGCCCACAAAGGAAGAAAAATGAAAAGAAGGGCAAGAAGCAGACGGCAGCTTCAGCAAGTGTAGATGAGCTTTCTAGTAGAATGGAGGATGAGTTTGCACTCATAGCTTGCCTGACTAGCTCAACCTCACAGGGTGTTTGGTATATAGACAGTGGGGCGTCATTTCATATGACAGGAGTTAGGGAGTACTTTTCCAGCTACAAGGAGGAGGACATCAGATTCCAGATTCAGATGGGGAACAAGTCCAAGTGCAATCCAGTTGGGAGAGGGACTGTTCTATTTCAGAGGGAGAATGGCAAGCCTATTTCCATTCATGATGTGTTGTATGTGCCAGGCTTGGGCATGAATCTAATTTCCGTATCTGTCCTTCAGGATAAAGGCTACAATGTACTCTTTAGAGGGGCGCATGTTTTAATCAAGCATAAGGATTGGAAATCACCCATAGCTATTGGAGTTAGGAGCGGCCGACTTTATAGGTTGCAGTTTGATACTCCTAAGGCACTAGTGAGCAGCAGTAATCCTAGAGATCAAGGAGAGCTATGGCATAGAAGGATGGGCCATATACATCATGGAGCACTTAAATTGCTTCGTGAGACAGTGACAGGTGTTCCAGACGTGAGCACAGAGCATGATGATGTATGTAAGGGATGTGTATTGGGGAAGTTTGTGAAAGCATCTTTTCCAAGGAGTGACACCAGATCCAAGGGGGTTCTTGATCTAGTACATTCAGATATATGTGGACCAATGTCAACGAAGTCTCTCAGAGGATATGAGTACTTTGTTACTTTTATTGATGATTTCTCCAGGAAGACCTGGATATACTTCTTGAAGACCAAGGATGAGGTCTTCAGTCACTTCCAGGAGTTCAAAGCTCTTGTGGAGAATTCGACAGGCAGGAAGGTAAAGGTTCTTCGGTCAGACAATGGAGGCGAGTACAAAGGGAAAGAGTTCCAGGAGTTCTGTACCAGGGAAGGAATCAAGAGAGAGTGGACCGTTCCTTACAACCCGCAGCAGAATGGGATTGCTGAGAGGAAGAATCGTTCTATATCGGAGGCAGCAAGGGCTATGTTGTATGACCAAGATATGCCACGATACTTATGGGCAGAGGCATGCAGTACAGCAGTATACATACAGAACAGGGTTCCACATAAGGTATTGGGCAAGATGACACCAGAGGAGGCATTCTCAGGGAAGAAGCCAGATGTTAGTCACTTCAGGATATTTGGGAGTTTGGCATTTTGTCACATTCCAGGGGCTACACGTTCCAAGTTAGATCAGACTGCAGAGAGAGGGTACTTTGTGGGGTACAGTGAGACCTCAAAGGCATATCGGATATTTATTCCAGGGACCAAGAGGATTATAGTCAGGCGTGATGTCAAATTCATGGAGGACAAGGCATATAGGAGGTCCAGAGATTTGCCAGCAGATGATCAGAATGAGCAGCCAATAGAAGCTCCAAGGATTGTTCAACTAGAACAGGGGCAGCGAAGCACGAGTACAGTTACTAGTACAAGCACAGGCTCAGGTGCTGAGAGTTCGCAGAGTATGGAGCAACAGATACAGCAAATCCAAGAGATGCATCAAGAAGATATGGAGTTTGATATTTCATCCTCTATAGTTGACAGGAGGAACCGTGAGGTTCAACAGACACATAAGGATACTCAGGAGTTTGTGGGAGCTCCTAGGACGAGTAATAGACAGCGGAAACAACCAGCTAGGTATAATGACTATGTGGCATTGGTTAGTCAGTTGGTAGATAGTGAGCCTTCTAGCTATCAAGAGGCTGCACAGCAACAGGTGTGGCAAGATGCGATGGTTGAGGAATATACCTCAATAATGCAGAATGATGTGTGGGAGGTTGTGCCTAGACCGACAGATAGAGCAGTGGTTGGATCACGTTGGATCTATAAGATTAAGCATGGTGCAGATGGTAGCATCGAAAAATACAAGGCAAGGTTCGTGGCCAAGGGGTTCTCTCAAAAGGAGGGAATAGACTATGAGGAGACATTCGCTCCAGTGGCCAGGTATACTTCTATACGAGCCGTAATCTCACTTGCAGCGCATATGGGATGGCAGATCCATCAAATGGATGTCAAGACGGCATTTCTTAATGGTGAATTGTTAGAAGAGGTATACATAGAACAACCAGAGGGCTTTGTAGCACACAGCAGCGAAACCCACGTGTGCAGATTGAAGAAAGCTTTGTATGGACTCAAGCAGGCTCCCAGGGCGTGGTATGAGCGCATTGATAGATACTTGCAGGGAATAGGCTTTGTGAAGAGTGAGGCGGATGCTAACCTCTACTACTTGGTGGTTGGGGGTGAAATTCTCATTCTTGTTCTATATGTGGATGACTTGTTTTTAACAGGTTCACTGGGGCTTATAGAGGAGTGCAAGAGGGACCTTGCAGCAGAGTTCGAGATGAAGGATTTGGGGCTTATGCACTACTTTCTAGGCATGGAAGTGTGGCAGACAGATGGAGAGATTTTCCTTGGACAAGGGAAATACTGCATTGAAATCTTGAAGAGGTTTGAGATGCAAGATTGCAGAGCCATGTCTACACCTATGATCACGAATTGGAAGAAGGTAGACACATCCAAGGAAAAGGATGTAGACCCCACCTTATACAGGATGTTGATTGGATCTCTCATGTATTTGGTCAACACTAGGCCAGATATATCCTTTGCAGTAAACTCTCTTAGTCAGTTCATGGTTGAGCCGAAGAGAGTGCATTGGATAGCGGCAAAGCATGTGTTGCGGTATTTGCGTGGTACAATCGAGTATGGGATCAGATATGCTCGAGGTGATGGTATCAAGTTGATAGGCTATACTGATGCAGATTGGGCAGGTAGTGCGGTGGACAGGAAAAGCACTTCAGGGTGCTGCTTTAGTTTGGGATCAGGAGTTGTCTCTTGGTACAGCAGGAAGCAAAAGTCCGTGGCTCTGAGTTCTGCAGAAGCAGAATACATAGCAGCTAGCATGGCAACGTGTGAGGCTATATGGCTTCGGAAGTTGCTAGTAGCCTTGTTTGGTCAGAGGGTTGAGACTACAGTGATACACTGTGATAATCAGAGTTGCATCAGATTATCTGAGAATCCAGTGTTTCATGATAGGTCTAAACATATAAACATCAGATATCATTTCATCAGGGATTGTGTACAGCGGAGGGTTGTTCAGCTACAGTATATACCTACAGATCAGCAGGTAGCAGACATTTTGACAAAGGCATTGGGGAAGGCAAAATTCATCTTCTTCAGAGGTAAGTTGGGTGTTATGCAGAACACCTTCCTCGCTAAGAGGGAGTGTTAATTTTTGTGTAGCTTGGACAGGTGTTCTAGTCTCGGGTGGAGATTACGAGGCTGGAAACACAGCTGGAATAATTATCTCCATACCTAGATAATTGATTTCTCGAGAGACTTCTAGATATTAGGGTTTAGAGTCTAATTAATCCTAGCCATTGATTAAAATTAAATCATGGCCATTGGTTTCCAATGAGGGGATTATAAAAGAGGATCAATAGGCATTTGGAAAACACAGATCCGAGAAGTATTTGCAGCGATAGCAAATAAATAAATTTGCGGTGATAGCAAATTGATTTGCAGTGAAAGCAAAGGGCGCAGTGATAGCGTTGGAGAGCAGTGGAATTGCCGGATAAGGAATATATTGCCGGAGCAATTTCAGCAGGAACAATTGAGGGAAGGGAATTTACAGGAAAGAAATTTCCAGAGCTCTGCCAGTAAGAGGCAAGCAATTTTGTATCTCTTGATTTCCTGTAGTTGAATAAAATTCATATCTGCAGAACTGGTTTTCCCTTCGGGGTTTTTCCAGGGACAATTTGTCCAAAACATTGTGTTCATTTTATTTTTCTATCTCCGTGATTTTTCCGTGAAGTTGCAGCTGTGTTATTATTTAATATTTGCTGTAAATTATTTAATTTTTCGGCAGCCAAATAATCTTATAAGATAGGAAATTAATAATCAGTAGCTGCAATAGATTTTTCACAGGGTGAACACGTAGCTCTGGTTCCTTCTCCAGTACGAGTACCGGAACTGCCATTCTTTCCCCGTAGTGTCTTGGAACGTGAGCAGCAGTCCTTTATCTTTTGCATTTGTGTCGAGAGGAAAATATTTCTCCGCTTGATGTTTGGGAATCACCAGGCGCTTCAGCTTTCCCACATCGATGGAAGTCACCATCTTATCAAACATGTGTTCTCTACGGAAATCTTCTTTTTCCTACATTCAGAGATGAATGTCAATTTTTTTATGTTCCAGTCAAAAAGACAACAGCCAAGCTAATCAACACACATGTTTTAATACCATAAAGTGGATTACAAATTTAGAAGCAGCCGCAAACCTGAGAACAGAGATGTTGAAGCAATGGTAAGGTTTTCCATTCGCCTCTTTTCTCGGTGGTTACTATAAAACCCTTTCTTACTGTACCATCTGACACCATCGGAATCCAATTCGATATTCCAAATTGCATCTTGATTATTTTTTGTTCCTCGGTGACTACAACGGCTGCAATATATTTTCCTCTTCCAATATAAGCCACCATCCAGTCCATAGGAGGAATCTTCAAAGTTTTTCGGCAATCTTTCCCTTTATATGCACTTTCAACTAACATAAATATGATAATTGCGCTAGTTTGTTCCGTCACAGGAACCACTAACTCTGCCTTGGAATCACTAGGAATTTCAGTAACTGTGCCATCTCGCCCAATAAGATGGGATAACACGTTGAATTGTTGTAGAATGCTATCCACATCAACATTTGATTCCCAAATTAAACTAATAACTCGTGACGGTACTCTCTGAAATGACAGAGAGACTAATTAGTCCAATAAATATTTTTTAATGAAAAGATCACAGTTTCATTTTAGAGCACGCCACTCAAACATAATTACAGTAAAAACACTACTTACGACTAAAGATATATCTCAAACACGATTACAGTAAGACATGCTCTCCTATCAAAACGACAAAAGTAATTGTACAATGGAAGTGTAATACCTGCCACATCTTAATGCATCCCCAAATAGCTACAGTGCCAGCTGAAATATGTAGATATTTCAGTCCTTGCAACTCTTCAATACCTTTGATCTTCTGCAGCTTCGAACGTCCATCAATGGTGATTGTCTCTAAGCAGCATAGACGTGCAGAACATGGAAATCCTTCTAGCCTTGTGTTTAATTTTGCATCCTTTGGATAATTCTGTGTGTCTGCGAATCCCAAATCCACTTCAATTAAAGATTCCAAGGATTCAAGATGGAGAGATTTAAGGCTGCGAAGATACTGTCCACTAATTGAAACCTTAGATAAAAGTTTCACATTCCTTATATCTATTTTTTCAAGGCTGACTATTCGAGTCTCAAGAATAGTTGATTCCATGCTATTCTTGAAACTCAATTCCTCACTTATTGTGAAATCCCTCAAATCCAAACTTCTAAGATTAGTGAGTTTTCTAAGTGAGTTTGAGAACCAGCTCCCGTCAATTCTCATGGAATTATTCCATTCTGTACCGTTCCATTCTTCTCTTCCTGCAATGACTAGATTTTCTAAATGACTTAACATTCCCAATGAATTTGGAAAGTTTTCCAAGTTTGTTCCGTCAAGCACAAGCTCTTTCAACTGCAAAGGGGCCTGAAATTTGAAAGTAATTTGTTTAAAACACGTATTCTCCAATTCTAAAAATGGTCCCAAAATAACTACTTTCAGAACGCCTTTACATTGTTAACCAGAATTAATCCCTAACTATAGAAGAACAAATTACCTGTTGATCACTTTGCCACAATCTTCCGAAATATCCATGGGAAATCTTTAAATACTGCAAACTTTGGAGAGGAATCCATGAAGGAATAATGAGTGACCAAGGCATGCTTGACATAACATCTCCTTCAGTATTTTCATGTTCATCCAGCTTTTCCATCATACTTAAGTCAAGTTCAAGCCACAACAAAGAAGTTGATGGACCCTCAAAATCATTTAAATTACCTAAAAAATATTTGAATTGAAGAGCGGCGTGCTGGTCAAAAATGGAATTGAAACACCTGAAACTACGACCATTGATCCCAGCAAGAACGTTCTCGAATCCCTTTTCTTCCTGCATTTAGGGATGAAGCTAAAATTTTGTCACTCTCCAGTTAGAGAAACAACAATCAAGCTATATAAACACATGTTTTTTAATACCGTAAAGTGGACTACAAATTTACAAGGAGAAACAAACCTGAGAACGAAGATGCTGGGAACGCCAAAGTCGACCAGGACTGCTCAATTCATCTGCAATTTCTCTGCCGAGATCCCGGATGTGGTCATGCATTCTCAAAAGAGGAATGTTTTCGGAGTCAAATCCATTCCAGTAAGTCCTTCCCACTTGAACTTCAACAAGACATTTATCCATTAAGATCTGAAGAGTGTGCTTAGCACTCCATCCTGATGCTTCCCATATTCTTAAAGCCATATGACGAGATTTGTTGACAAAAAAGCATGCAACGTCCATAAATACCTGCTTTTGCTCAGCCTCAAGGGAATCAAAGCTTATTCTAAGCGTCTGCGTTATATCTCGGGGTAGATTTTTCCTCACTTTATCCAAAACTAGTTTCCAATAATGCTTATCAGCACTACCAAAAACATGTCCACCCAACACGTGCAGAGACAGAGGCAAACCCCCACACCCTTTCACGAAGCTTTCAACCAAATCTTCATATCCGCTGGTTGGATATGGTTGCTGGAAGGCGTGCCAACAGAAGAGCTCTGTGCTATGATGGACATTCATTTCTTTCATCTTATAACAACAATTAATTCCCGCTCTTATCAGAACTCTCTCATCACGGGTTGTCACAATTATCAAACTACCAGAATTATTGACTAAAAGATCCCTGATTAGTAAGGCATTCAACTCGTCCACGTGATCTATATCATCTATAACAATTAGGAAGCTCACAAAAGGGTTGCTCGCCAGACGAGACCTGAGATAGCTCCATCCTTCAGGAATACTGTCAAACTCACGACTTTCCTGCACCAGATCCTTAAGAAGCTTTCTTTGCAAAGAAGTCAATTTCTTGTTGCGCGATGCTTCTCGCACCTCAAACAAAAAACATGATCCACTGAATTCTGAACGCTTTTGGTTGAACAATTCTTTGACAAGGGTGGTCTTACCAGACCCACCCATACCATAGATGCCAATAACTTTATCTTTCTTTTCCATCTTCTGCCAGCATGTCCTTTCAAAGTCTTCAACCAATTCTTCAATTCCAGTCGGATATCTTGCAACTTCTAAAGATCTTGTCTTTTCTACCTCTCTTCGGACAGCGGACACTACATTTTTACATAGTGTCTCAAGATTACTTGAATTTTGCAATGAAAACAATAATTTCATTAGATCGGGCTAGACTAAAATCATAAAATTTTGTGGTGAGAAAATGTTATACAAAATTTGTTATAAAAGAAGTCTTACTCGTTATTAGGGTTGAATTCGCAGCCAGAGATGTATGAAACACAGCGGAGGGCTTCTTTCCAGCCGTCAAGTTTGTCGAGATACCGGCGTTTCTCTGTGTAGTAATTGAATGAATCAGCATACACTCCCTTTTCTACGTATCTGAGGTGGGAAGGTGGAACATCATAGAATATTGGAATAATCTTTCTCTTGGTTTGTAACATGAGAGCAAGCTCCTCTAAACACCAAACAGACTCCGCATATCTTGGGGAGAAAATGGCGATTTGTACTACTGCAGAGTAAATGGCATTCTGAATTGTGGAAGGAAACAAATCACCTAATTCCATCTCTTTGCAGTCGAGAAATGCTCGGATTCCCAACTTCTCAGGAGAAGTATAAAGCTCAAGAGCCAGGGTTTGTTTGACATCAGGGCCTCGGTGATTAATGAAAACATCATAAAGTTTGGGGGATGTAGATGATCCTATCTTTTCTCCATCATATAACCTTTCCCCGAAAGCGTCCTCTTCCACGTTTAGTTGGCGAGATGATGTAGACGAAGCCATGAATGGGGGATGAAACTCGAATAACAGAGAAACCTTGAAAATTGGAACTCAGAGTGAATTGATATATCAAAGTAGCATTGAATATAAATGGGTGATAAAGTTGTTCGCTATCTAAACGCGTTGCTCGGCAAAGACAGGGTAATTATAACCTTATAATTAAATATTCAACTTAATTGATCAAAATTTGAAGTTGAAAGCAATGTATCCACAACAATAATGTTGTGATTTGGTCTTGAGAAATTTCCATCCGTAGATTTCAAACTTTGATGTAAGGTTTATAGGTACTACGATGTCATTAGCAGATCAAGTTGACCAGCAGAGGCGGTGCCGTCTGCTGTACACCTTATCAAGATTACCACTCACTCTCAATGTACACATTTAGTGCAAAATTCAAACAGCTCTTTAATAGCATTTGCAATCAGTTGTTTTCAGTTTGCGCGTGGTCAACCCAATGGTTTGTCTTTGAAGTCCAGTCCGGAAGCTAGCTTACTCTTGTAAGCTACCTATTATTGTTACGGTAGCTTACTGTTATACGGTATCATTGTTGGGTCTACAGATTTTTTTATTACTAGCAATCGCACCTTAGTATGCAATAGGTACATCAAAATTGAAAGAGTATTAGAATGATTGTCCGTAACTCAAGTCTATCACGCAATGAAACATTTTTTGTCACTCTGTTTATGTAGTAAATCTTAGTTTTGTAATCTCAAGATGGGTAATGATTTTGAGTTTTACGAAATGTCTCTTCAATTGTGATGGGTGGTAAAGGTAAATTTTTGAAATAAGTATTCATACGAAGGTTATGCATGTAGCCATGTTCTCTACTTGAAATTAAAAGGTACTCTACTTCTCTCTTTTGCTCTATCTATTTCTCTCTTCTTCTCTGTCTCTCTACCTCTCTTTTTCTATATATATATATATCCCTACTTATATCTCTAGGTCTCTATATATATATATATCCTCTCTCTCTCTCTCTCTCTCTCTCTCTCTCTCTCTCTCTCTCTCTCTCTCTCTCTCTCTCTCTCTCTCTCTCTCTCTCTCTCTCTCAGATTTCTCACTCTATCTCTCTTTTTCTCTCTCTTTCTCTCATCCTCTCTCTTCTGTCTCTCTATCTCTCTTTTGCTCTATCTCTTTCTCTCTTCCTCTCTTTTGCTCTATCTCTCCCTTCCTCCCTCCCCTCTCTTTTTCTCTATCTTTGTACGTCTCTCTCTCTCTCACTCTCTCTATTTCTATTTCTTCCCTTCTCTGTTCCTCTCTCTCTCCATATAACATTTTAAGGGTAATTTGATTAAGGTGGAAGATGTGTAGAATTTGATAAAAAAAAAAACTTAATGAAATGATTAATTCAATTGGAGGTCTTGACATGACAATAGGTGGAAGCCCCTAAAATAATTCAACACAAAATGTTACTTCTCTACATATGTTTCTCTCTCTACCTCTCTCCTTTTGTATTTCTCTTTATCTCTCTTCGTCTCCGTCTCCCTCCTCCTTCTCTCTCTCACACACTCCCTCTTTATGAGATCTATGTCTCCCTAGGTTTTTCTTATGTTTCTCTCTTCCTATGTTTTCAAAATGACATTCTAAGAAGACTATTGGTGCACCTGAGAGATTACCAAAGAATAAGTCAATACTCTTGCATGGTGTTATGATGTCCATATTATTTTCTCCATCAAGTTTATAGGAAAATCAAAATATTATTTTGAAGCACAAGCAAGTAAACTAAACCATTAGTTATAAAATTCTATTAATAATGTACATAAATAATAGCAAATGACAACACCTAGTAATAAGAAGTTTCATCCAATCAACCTATACAATGACAATATTCTACTTGTGTTATTCTTCTAGGTGCATTGACATGAGTGATGTGTTGGTTCTTTCCCTTAGCCCATTTCTTTCTTTTTGGTGTATCAAAAATCCTAGTTAATTCATTCGTAGTCGCACTTGTTTGTATCCCTAGATATTAAGAATCACCTTTTTCTTGTGGGTTGGGACATTTCCTATTTTTCCTTGAAGCCTATTGTTATCTGTGAAGAATTTCTTTGATTTAGTTTCTTTCAAGAAGAGAAAGAGTGGAATAGAAAATAATGTAATCTACAAATGATAATCTATGTATCTAGTTTCTCCATTTATAGTTGGGTGGCCATAGATTTTCCTTTCTTTTTAGTGGAAAGCTATTTCTTAGAAGTATTTTTTCCATGATAATAAGTAGTTAGGAACTGAGGGGATCTCCTTGCCTTAAGCCTCTACAACTATTTACCCTTTTGGATATTTATTGTGATGGAGAATAAGGGGTTGCAAATACAACATTGTATCCAATCAATCATCTATTTGCTAAATCTAAAATTTCATAGAGTCTTTAGGAGGGAGTTAAAATCACACTTTTAAAATGCTTTAGATATGTCAAGTATTAAAACAATCTTTGACCAATGTTGTTTTGGTTTCAGAGTGGAGTTGTTGGTTAAGATCACATCCTTCATATTGCATGTACTGGTTGTTCATCCACTTACAATAACTTTATAAACTAGTGAATGTTCTAGCTCTTCCTATCTCTATTTTTTGTAGATATAACATAATGGTATACCCAAATTATAAATTAGTGAATGTTCTAGCTCTTCCTATCTCTATTTTGTAGATACAACATAATTGAGTGGTATACCCAAATTATGGAAAGAACTTTTGCACCCTCAATTCTAGCGAACAAAGAAAGTATATTTATTTTTTAAAATAACTTATTTACAAGACATTTAGTTTGATATAATGTAATATTTTTTCTCGTAAACTCGTAGTAATGTTTTGAACTAAAAAAATCATCAAGTCTAAATTAGAAATACAACCTAATAGTAGATCTGTGTCTTCTATCCAACTTGTCCCATTCATCTAGTGATTCATTGTTCATCTCTGTCTCTCTCTATCTCTCTATTTCTTTATCTTTATCTCCCTCCCCCCTCTCTCACACACTTCCTCTCTCTATATCAATCTACCCACTCTAACCCTCTCTCCATCTCTCTATATCTCTCTTTCTATTTTTGTTCCTCTCTCTGTCTCTCTCTGTCTCTGTCTCTCTCTCTCTTTTAAATTAGTCTCCAATTCTCTCTTTATTCACCCCTCTTTGTCTTTCTTTATATATTTGTTTTCTCCCTGTCTATCTCTCTTTATCTCTTTGTGTCTATCTCTATACCTCTCTTTCTCTCTATCTCCCTATCTCTCTTATATATCTTATCTCTATATCTGTCCTACTTTATCTCTATATCTCTTCCTTTCTATATCTGTATCTATCCATTTCTATTTGTCTCTCTTGCACTTTGTGTGTCTCTTAGTCTCTCTTCCTCTATCTCTTTCTCTCTTTCCCTCTATATCACTTATCTCTCTATCTCTTGTGTCTATTGTAAAATAGTCTCTAATTCTCTCTCTATTCACCCCTCTCTATCTCTATCACTTTTATCTCTTCTACCCTCTCTCCCTTATCTCTCTCTCTCTCTCTCTCTCATGCACCATATCTCTTTCTCTTTCTCTCTTCCTCTCTTTGTCACTTGCATTCCATTATTCATGACCTAGGTATAAAAGCTAGGTTTAAGTGCAGAGATCTAAATGTATGTTACTAATTGTCCCATGTATTTGATTCCAAAAGCATATGATAAAGTCATATATGACAAACAAGATAAGCTTAAAAAAACAATATATTTGGCTTGGGAATTATGAAAAGAATAACCATGCCCCTTTTTACATGAGTACAAGATCAATATCTATTTTATGTAGGATGGATGTCTAGCAAAGCATTTGATGGATAACAAAATGGAGTGCTCTATTAAATGTCCTATAAGAGAAGCAATAAGGACTACAAAGGGAATCGAAAAGAGAATCTCTTTTCACAGCATCATCCTTATTGGTCAATGGATCCACAACCTTCACCTTCATCACGTTTATCACTACCTACATACAACACAAGGCATCACTATAGTAAACTATCGGCCATTGAACTCTCAAAATAGTTTATTGAATATTTGGATTGTTGGCATGAAATGACCGATTGAAATTCACTCTCGCTTTTCTCTATCATTGGATTGTTCACATGGAAAGTACCATTTCATGAGGCTCCATTGGAGCTAGATGATCTAGACAAACCATACCAAGCTCCATGATCTTTAATGTAGTACTAACCTCCAATTTGGAATGCTCATTGCATCTTTTGATTGTTGGCATGAAATGAATGATCAAAATGTAGTTTTTCTCTCTATTCCTCTCTCTTTATCAATCTCCCTCTCTCTATATTATTCTATGTGTCCCTCTCTATTTCTCTCTCCTCTTGAGTCATCTCTCTATCTCCCCATCCCTTTCACTATCTCTCCCTCTCCATCTTTCCCTCTCTATCTCTATCTTTGTATCTCTCCTTCACTTTATCCCCCTCTATCTCTCCTTGTCCCACTCCCCTTATCTATCTATCTAACTCTTTATCCCTCCCTCTCTTTATCTCTATCTCTATCTCTATATCTATATATTTATATCTCTCCCTCTCCCTCTCCCTACCTATCCTCTCTCTATTTCTTCCTATCTCTATCTCTCCTCCTCTCCTTCCAGATTCCTCTTCCTTATATTGACACTAAGGCAGTAAAAATAGAAACTGACACGTGGAAGATGGGAAAATAGGAGGCCTCTCTCTCTATATATCTCTCTATCTCTATATATATTCTCTTTATCTCTCTTTATCTTTATCTCCCTTCCCCTCTCTCACACTTCCCCTCTCTATATCTCTATTCTCTCTTTGTTTATAGGTATTTGTAGTTGACAGATCATGTTTTCTAGCAGAGGTGATGCTGTCTGCTATACTCCTAATCAAGATTACCACTCACTCTCAATGTAGACATTTGTTTCCAAATTCAAACATCTCTTTAATAGAATTTGCAATCAGTTGTTTTTAGTTTGCATAGTCCCAACCCAATAGTTTGTGTTTAAGTCCAGTTGAGAAGCTAGCACTATTAGTATGTGGCTCAAGTTATGATAGCTTACTATTATAATCTATTATTGTTATGGTAGCTTACTATTATACGCTATCATCGTTGGGTCTACAAAAAAAAGTTATTATTATTATATAGCATTTAAGTATCGCTGAAGTTTATTTGGTGTAAATATTTTTTTATGTTTGATTAGCGCTAAATATTTTTTTGTACCTGTTAAGTAGAAAGTTGATATGTATTGGATTATTAAAAAATTGTTGTGTTAAACATCTTGTTAGCTATTAGCAATTGGAAATGTGACAAGCATTAAAATATTTAGGAATTTATGGTGATTAATAATTAGAAAGTTTAGTAATAAACATTATGTTATTGAGCTTTAAAGAAAATAATGATTGATTGTTAAAATTTTTGTGTGTACTTAGTAAATATAAATTCCATCCCAATAAACATTCTTATTGAGTGGTAATTAGTAATTTGATAATTATTAAATATTTATTAAATATGTTAAATAAAACTTTAGATAATAGAAAACTTGGTGAGTGTTAATTGTTTTTATGTTTAATATTTAGAAATTTATAATATAATTTTGTTCTTATTAAATTAAAATTTGATGAGTGGTAAATAATTTTAATATTTAGAATATATATTAAAATTATATGAATTATCTATGGGAATTCATAATGGATTTTTTAAAATATATTTTAGGAATTAAAATTTTATAATTTAAGTAACTATAATGAAATGCAAGTTGTAACAACTTTTCTTCTATTATACGTTTATTATAATGATGTAAGGGTCAATCATATATTTATACACTTACTATTTGTACCAAAAAATTAGTTTTATTTAAATTTGTTGGAAAGTTAGTTGTAGGATTCTTGCTTAATTGTACTAATGAATCAACTTTTGTTTACACATTAATATACACACTATTTGAAAGGAATCATAAATAAGTTGGCCATAATAGTTCAAAAATTTGAGTAACTTTAAGAGTAAAGGTGTGTGTGATCCATATTAATATTCACATGTTTGAATCGAAAGGGAGATTAGATTATACATTAATGCACAACATATAAGTTAAATGGAAAAAAACTACCCTTCTAGTGTTTCACTTGATCTAAAAATCTACCTTTATCTATAAGAAAGATGCAATTTGTGTAGTTCAACTTCACAATTATTTGATAAGTTACTCCATGCAAATTTTGAATATAACATTGCTAATTAACTATAATTTGTCTTATTCTTATATGTTAGATATATATATTTAAGATGATCTTAAATTTTAAGTCAACCTTGTTAATAATGAATCTGTTGGTCTAAATTCTTACATTTGGCTTTTTCTAGTTCTTCTTATCATTATGTGGTCCCTTGTTGATAATTGATAAAAGAAATATGACTTAATTGGGCACACTAGGTCCTCTATGGAGCTTAAATTGTTCCTTTGTTTCATGTCTTTAGCCTTGTGTATTTTCCAAACTTGTATACTCTTGACCCAGCTTCATGTTAGATTCATGGTAGCATGCTTATTTTCTTGGTGATTATGTGTACTCTCTAAGTGTCTTGTTGTTTCCTAAGTTTTTGATCTTGACTCATGTTTTAAATCCCAAACTTGAGTATTTTACACATCATATTTCCTATGGGGCTTCACAATAGACACCCTTATGCAATAGAGTTTATGGAAACATTCATGTCCAAAGTCAAAGCCTTAGTTCCAATGATGCTTGTCTATTTTAGAATTGAGATTCTTATATTGTAATTTACTCATCACCTCTTGTATGATATGTTTAAGTCTTTGTTCCCAATGAACTCAAGTCCCTTATATAACTAAGTTGAGTGGAAGTTTTAAGCCCAAGTATTTTTAAAATTCTAGAGAAGTCTAGTCTCAAGTTTGGTGGGGCTTATGTGGAGCATGCTCAAGTTCTATTTATGCCATATTTATATAGGCCTCACATCTAGGAAGTATAATTAGTTTCATTCTCATGTTCCTAATGGACCCCAAAAGCCTTGTAAAGTGGAGCTAAGTGATAATTTCACATTTGGGTGTCAAGGAGTCCAATATTTTTAGACCTAAGTATGCTATTATGTTAGAGTTTAATTAACAACCTAGTCTAGAGTCTTATTGTTTTCATGTTTAGAGGTTTTATGGACTTAGATTCAACTATACATCGTGGTTGAGTGATAATTTATATCTATATTTTAAGTTTAATTTGTTTGTCTTATTTATGGCCATTCTTGTGGAGCTCAAGGGAGATAGGTGATTGACATGTGGCATCATGGAATTAATTGTATTCATCCTTGGGACCAATAGTGACATGGAAAATGGGTTTGGTATATGTCTGGTGGACACATCACATCAAATGAATGGATTTTATTATTTTGTAGAACTAATGTGCATAGTATCAAGATAATTGATCTACAAAGAGCTACTTGTAGATTTTAAATACAAGGCAAGTCATGAATCAAGAGTGGGAAACTATGTAGAGAGAGGTTGAGTAGGTAGATAGAGATTTAATGGTGCCAGTAGATGTCTATAGATTAAAGACCAAATCAAATCTTGTGAGGCCATGTGTCTTTGTACTAATAATGTACCTAGAGGTTCATGGAGAAGCAATGATAAATCACATTAATGTGAGAAAATTTTGAAGAAAACTAAATCTTTGCAGTGTGGGATAGCATCCCACTAATTAATTAAAATTAGAAAACAATGTAGATGCTTGGAAACTATACAAAATTATATGAAAATCAAAGAGAATGTTCACCTATTTTGTCAAAGTTTAAATCTAATAGAGATCTCACCTGCTTATACTTGAAGATCAAATATGATCTTGTCTTTTTTCTATGAGTAAAATAAATGTTAAAATAGAGGGCTAGTGTATCTTGTAGAGCCTTAAGATTGTGACAAATGGCAACATCCTATGTTTTTGAGGGGAATGTGTTGAACTATATATGTAATTTTTTTTAAAAATGTAGTTCTTAGTTAGTTTTAGACCTATTATTATCATATATACTTACGTCTCCATTGATCAAGCTAAGTCTAGGGTATTAATCCTTTCAATTTAAGCTCTAGTTTTCTCATTCCTACATGTGCTACAAGTTAAAAGTGAAAGGAAGCTAAGGTACAAAAGCACTTCTTACATTAATCTAATAAGAGAGATGAATAGAAAATACAATCCAAAAAAATTTGTAGGAAAGAAACAACATGATAAAATCATTCACCATAACACAATGAGGTATATTGGGAAAACTATTTTGAGAAAAAGCCAACCTCTAATATTTGAACAAATGTATTACTCAACAACAATATCGATTACAATGCATTTCAAGAAATGAGCCTTCACAGGGGATAACACCAACACTTATATTTGAATTAATATTGGTAGAATAACAATACCTACAAAATATGTTATATGAAATACATGCAAGCACCCAATAAATAGAAAAACCAATACATGAAACTGAAAGTGGGATTACCAAATTGTGAGATAATACTACTCAAAAGTGGCACCCTATAGCCTGTTGGCATAATAGTATATAATATTACATTGTTAGTTTATGCATATTAAATAAATGTTAGTTTATAAGTTAGGTTTTGGGAAGTTACTTTCCCGTAAGAAGTTATATACGGGAATAACAAGGCTTTAAAAAGCTAATGTACTGCATTGTAAAATCATCTGAAGACAATACTATATTATTCTATAATGGTTTAATTTTGTGTATGTTTGCTCACCATTTATTAATATGGTATCAGAGCATTGATTATATCTCTGTGCCTATGATTGAAAAATGGTCTTGAAGAAGACAGTTATGTCTGCAACGTAGAGAGATGTTTGCTGCGGATGATGTGTCTACTAGGAGAACTATTGAAGTGAAGGCTACTTATGGGGAGAGTATTATCCTCTTTGTTTGCTATTTTATTTTGGTGTTGAACTTCTAAGTGTTGCACAATATTAAAGTATTGGAATTTTTGAAAGGATGTGCAATGTTTGGAAGAGTAAATTTGACTGAGTTCTGCCATTATTTTTAAATTATGGAGTATTGAATTTTGATGTTGGCCGCTACAATTTTTAGATTTAAGCATATTTTTTTTAATTGCTACATTAACTGTTGTCAATCATTGAACATTCCTCTGAAGCCTTAAAGATTTGATGAGGCATTTGTCAAAGGCATCTGGCATTCATTATGAGGCATTTTGAAAGGCTACGCAGGGAGTTAAAACAAGTTTATTTAAATGAATGCCAAGCACAGAAGTTTGGTGAAAGCGGTTAAAGTGTTTGCCCATATGAAAGAATGAAACATCTTGTGAATAGATTATTGTAGCATATAGAAGACATTCCTCGGGTGAGTTTAAAAATTGACTGAAATTTATTAATGTTATGCTATATGAAATGTGAGCCAATGTGAAAAGAAAAAAAGATGTGTTGATGGGTAAAAGACATACATGAGAAGTAAAATAAGTTTATGTTTCATGAATTTTAAAACAAATATTGAAATTTTTTTACCTTACATGAGAAGTAAAATAAGTTTATGTTTCATTAAGTTTAAAACAAACATTGAAAAGTTTTTACCTTTCTTGGGAGAAAGTTAAAAAGAAAAGTTTTTAAAAAGGGAGAGACTTTTCATCTTTTAAAGAGTATTATTTTAAAAAGAAAGAAAAGTGGGGAGACATAAGTAGTAGAATTTTTATGAAGATATTTAATTTTATGAAAGGGTGACATAAAGAGTTTCCTTTTTTTTAAGGGCATTTAAAATATTTAAAGAATTTATTTTTTTGCCTTTGGAGTAATACGGTGGAAAACATTGGAGTTATTTTATCATGGCTACATCAAACATTGCTTGTTCTCTTGGGGCCATTTATACTACACCTAATAGAGTTTTCAAAGGCTCATATGTAACATCAGTTGGATAAAGTGTAACCACATCAAATTGGAGGTAGGCGGCATCGAAGGATGGAGGATTTTCCATCATCTCAAGTTAGCTTCTCGCTTTGAGATGATGCTTTGCATGAGAAGCATTTTTGGTTTTGGTTATTTTATTTTTCTTTGTTGATGCTGATGGAGCTGACAGATTTGAAGAATGTATGTTTTGTGAAGATTTTGTTTTGGAGATAGGTTTGGGGTTTGGTGTTGAGCTCAATATGCTTCAAAGAGTATATGATCTTGAATTATACCCTTTCACGGTCACTAGACAACATGGCAGAGATCTGTCGTATCTCTTAGGGTCCATTGTCGAATAATTCAAGACTCTGTGATTTGAGAGCTTGGGACTAAAGAGCTCAAGAACACAGCTCGAAGCTACGCCTTTCTGAGAGTAGACGAGACAACATGATGGAGCCTCACTTGGTTCAGGATTTGTTCTTTGGGAGAAGATCTTCTATAAAATATGTATTCATATTATGTAATCAGCTTTGTTGAGTATGTTAGCATTCAGGGGGGGTCCCCTGGTACTTTTGCGGGAACAATGTAATAAGGGGGGAATGTTGGCATAATAGTATATAATATTACATTGTTAGTTTATGCATATTAAATAAATGTTAGTTTATAAGTTAGGTTTTGGGAAGTTACTTTCCCGTAAGAAGTTATATATGGGAATAACAAGGCTTTAAAAAGCCAATGTACTGCATTGTAAAATCATCTAAAGACAATACTATATTATTCTATAATGGTTTAATTTTGTGTATGTTTGCTCACCATTTCTTAATATACCATAGTCAAATTCCAACATTCAAATCCCAAGAGATGTCTTATAAGAATTTATTAGAATATTTTGCAATTATCCTCCCAATTTGGGTGCTCCAATTTATCTTATTCAAACCCTCTAGAAAGATGTTGTATGATAGTTATAGTGGGATGTCATAGGTTGGTGAATGTTCTTGGTCAACATGTGTAAGTCCATGTTATAGCTCTTCTTATGTGTCACATATGCTCTTAAATTCCTAATATAGGGGGTGTAACTTCTAGAGGCCATAACTTTTGATCTGGTAACCCAAAATTGAGCCTAGTTCTTTTTCAATTGAAGGTCTCGAAATGTTCTACATCAATGTAACCCACTTTAGCCACTTAAACTATTGTAATAAACTTTGACTACTCATTGATGTAATCCAACATCTAAACATAATCTTATAATCCAAATGGACTCCTTACAAGTATGAGTAGCTACCATGTGTGATGTCCCTTTTTGAAACTTAATTAAGTCCTCTCAAGAATATTTAAATTCCTTTATGTTTAGGAGTGGAAGTTATAGTTTTATTTATAAAAGAGGAGTAAAGACAGAAAAGAGGATATCTAGATTTGATATTAAGAGTTTCTCTTATTTTGTGAATTTTGTGCCTATGCATCAAATTCCTACTTGAGGGATAAAACCCCAAAAGACCATTGAAGTTGAGGACGAAAAATCTATACCTTCAACATGATCTGCAATGAGATGAATGTGTCTTTTTAGTGTCCTTCAGTTTGGAGGTTTCATTATATTTTTAGATTTTTGTTTTGATGTGATTGCTTCTAAGTGGGTGTTTCAGTTTTAGTTGAGTGATTTCAGCTTCATTTATAGTTGAGTGATTAATCATAGAATACAGGAACAATCTTTTTCTTAGTTTTTAACATTAGAGCAAGTTCCGTTAAACACCAAACATACTCAAAATATCTTCTAGAGAAAATGGCTATTTGGACTGATGTAGAGTAAATGGCATTCTAAATTGTGGAAGGAAACAAATCATCTAATTCCATCTCTTTGCAATCTAGAAACACTTGGGTTCTCACATTTTCAAGAGATTTATAGAGCTCAAGAGCCAGGGTTTCTTTGACATCAGGGCCTCAATGGTTAATGAAAACATCATAAAGTTTGGCAGATGCAAATGATCCTATCTTTTCTCCTTTGATATAACATTTCACCGAAAGCATCCTCTTCCACATTTAGTTGGCAAGATGATGTAGATGAAGCCATGAATGGGGAATGAAACTCGAATAACAGAAAAAAAAAAAACCTTGAAAGTTGTAACTCACATTGCATTGATTTATCAAATTAGCATTGCATATGAAATGGGTCACAAAGTTGTTCACTCTCTACTTTGTAAGTGTTGCTCAGTAAAGACAAGGTAATTATAACCTTATAATTAAATATTCAACTTAATTCATCAAAATTTAAAGTTGAGAGTAACGTATTGCCAATCCATAGATTCCACACGCTATACTCCTTACCACGAAGTAGGCATTCTGAACTAATATTTTAAACTTTGATGTAAGGTTTATAAGTATTTGTAGCTGTCAAACTATGATGTCATTAGCAAATAATAATATCAGATCATGTTTACAACCACAAGTGATGCTGTCTGTTGTATGCCTTATCAAGATTACCACTCACTCTAGTGTCCACATTTGTTTAAAAATTTTGTTGGAAAAAGTAATCCCAACCACCGTTCTATCCTTTTTTGTTGTAGCTCATTATTTTGCAGCATGGTCTACCACTCCATTTAATGTATATAATTTTTTTTGGTACTCTTTTACCTTTTCCCTGCTGATGTCCTATTTTTGATTAATATTTATGCAAGGAATGGTCTTGGATGTATGGCCCAACATCTTCTACATATGGCTCAGAGGATTTTGACTTAATTAAAATGCCATTCAAGTAATTTTGGAGTGTGTTGTTTTTGCTTTTTCTTATGTGTAGAGCGTTGTATAAAGGAAGGTGGAATGCTCTATTTTTCTATGCTTTGTATGGAAGAGCAGCAACTTTGTTCAATCAAAAAAATATGTATTCTATTTTTTCTATGTAAAGATCTGCTCATATATATCACAACAAAAATAGTGTTTTCGATATATATGTATTTTGTTTTTGTATGTAACAGTACGTTTAATGTTTGTATTGTCAAAGAGCTTTTTTGTATGTATGGTAAAGAGTAGAAAGCTCTATTTTTAATCAAGTAGAATGTTGTATTTTCTCTACCTTTTCCTTCCTCTGGTATTAGAGCAAGGTTATCAGAGCACAAGTTTTATTAGAGCCAAGGGTTTATCAAAGCCAAGTTCATCAAGTCAAGGTTATCAAAGCACAAGGGCATCATAGCCAACAATGGCAACTTCAAGCAAAAGCTTGACAAATCCATGAATTCCTTAGTTCAATGGAAAAAGTTATGATTATTAGTCAATCACAATGAAGGATTTATTCTATTCTCAAGACATATGAGAGCTTGTAAAGAATGGTTTTTATGGACCAACTGATGCAACAATATACATTGCTCTATCTCAAGGAAAGAAGAATTTATTGAGGGATAATAAAAAGGACTCCAAAGCTTTCTTCTACACTTTCCAACCAATGCATGAGAGTATTTTTGCAAGGGTTGTAGTAGCAACAAAGTCAAAAAAAACATGGAATATCCTCCAAACAACATATCAAGGAATGACGAAGGTAAAAATGACCAAATTGCAAATGTTAAAAAGAGATTTTGAAACCATGTATATGAAGGACTCTGAATCAGTAGATTCATTTTTCACTCAAGTTATTAGATTAATTAATCAAATTAGATCTCATGGTGAGACCATTGAAGATAGGAGAATAGTTGAAAAGATTCTACTTGGAGTTTACCCACAACGTTTGAATCCATTGTTGTGGCCATAGAAAAGACAAAAAAATTCTCACAATTATTTGTGGATGAGCTTCATGCATCTCTCATTTCTCATGAGCATTGGCTAAGCCAGTCATCAATCTCATCCTTGGAGCATGCCTTCAAATCACAAGTTTTAGTTAGTCATGGTAGAGGTAGAGGAAGAAATTCATATAGAGGTGGACGAATCAGCCCAACAAATTCAAGTGGAAGAGGTAGCAACCAAAACCCAAGTCAAAATCAATCTCAAGGCCAAAGGTATGACAAATCTCATGTTCAATGTAATTATCACAAAAAATATGGCCATTATTCAAATGAATGTAAGAAAAAATAATTTGATTTCAGTAAACAAAATGTAAACTTTACTAGAGAAAATCAAAACTAGAGTAGTATGTTTTTAGCATGTAATGTTGCACAAGAAAATCAAAAGGATGTATGGTTTTTAGATTCAGGATGTAGTAACCACATGATAGGAAATCATGAAATGTTTTCCAGTTTGGATGAAACAGTAAAATCAGATGTTACATTGGGCAATAACAATAAAGTATCAGTTATGGGAAAAAGGAAACATTAATATTCTAACTAAAAAGGGGAGAAAAAGTTTATCTATTAATATTCTAACAAAAAGGAGGAGAAATAGTTTATCTCAAATGTTTATTTTTTTCTTGGTCTAAAACACAATTGGATGAGCATTGCGTAGCTTGTTTAAAAGGAGTATAAAGCATTTTAAAAAAATAAAGAATGTGTAATTTTGGATAAATTTCCAAGAAATTAACTCATAGAAAAAATCCAAATGACCAAAAACAAAATGTTTCATGTGAGCTTGAAACTAGATTTTAGTGTGGAATTTGCTCAAGCACACTCTCTAGTGAATCCACAAGTGGATCAAGAAAAAACTACAGAAGTCACTCAAACAATCTTTCAGGTTGAAATAAAAGATGAGAATTGGCTTTGGCATTTACGATTTGGACACTTGAATTTTGGAGGTCTAAACGTACTACACAAAAATGCATGGTAAAAGGTTTGCCACTTAGAAAGAATAGATAAGGTATGTGAAGGGTGGATTTTGGGAAAGCAACATAGAGAATCATTCCCAATAGGAAAGTCAATCAAAGCAAAGGCACCATTAGATATTACCCATTCAAATTTGTGTGGACCAATGTAGACACCTTTAGTTGGTGGACATTTCTATTTCCTAACATTCATTGATGACTACACCAAAAAAAAAAACATGGGTTTATTTTCTAAAACATAAGAATGAAGTGTTTGAGCTTTTCTTTGAATTCAGATCTCTTGTTGAGAAGCAAAGTGGACATTACATCAAAGCATTTAGAAAAAATAGAGGTGGTGAATACATCTAAAATGACTTTCTAAGGTTTTGCAAGGATCATGGAATTCACAAGCAATTTACTACTAGCTACACACCTTAGCAGAATGGTGTGGCATAGTAGGTAAAACTATACTATGATTATCTTTTTTTCTTTTGAATTTCAAAATGAAATTTACCTTTTCCATTTGAAGAGCTCGAAGGATAGATCAAACAAGTGGCTGCCCAAGAAACTTGACCTCTTTAGAAAGCCCTCTCCATCTTCTTTGTTGTCACCACTCTTGGAGCTCCATTTGAAATCCCTCTAAGCATAATCTCTTTACCTTCTGATTGAAACCTGAACTCCATAGTTTGATATTTTGGTAGTGTCCTCCAATAGAATACAACCATTAAGCACTGAACACAACATCAGTTTCTCCAATACTAACAACATAAAAATCATCAAAAACTGTGTAATCTCCCATAGTTATTGTTCAACTATTTGATAACTTTGGTACATGGTATAGTGAAACCAACCACAACTGTAACATTGAACCCTTCAGATTCTTCAGTCTTCAACCCTCTCTTCATTACTAACTCCTCATCAATAAAATTATGGGTTGCCCCACTATCAATCAAAACAATCATTCTCTGTCCTACTAACATTCCTTGAGCCCTAAAATGATGATATCTTGGTGCTCCTAAGAGTGCAGCTAATGAACCTTCTTTAGTGGCCTCCTCTTCAATGTTTGGTTCTGAATCCTCAATGTCATGAGAATTTTCATTTCCATCTGACTATGAATCCTTATTCGAGACAACCTCTATGTAATGGACTTGTCCCTTTCCCAAACACCTATGCCCAGGGACCCATGGCTCTTTGCAATAAAAGAAAAGCTACTTCCTCCTAAGCTCATTCTTCATTTCTTCATCCATTTTATTCACAACATTAGGAGTTGTATTCTCTTGTACAAGTGCAAGTGCATGGTATGTGTAGCATAAAATATGAATTTTTAACAGATTTCCAATACTTCAAAAACCTAAACTCATATTTAATGCCACATCACAAGACAAGATTAAAGTTAACTATAGAGATGAAAAATTAAATGCAAAAACCAAACAAGATGAATGTTACCGAAGATGTGAAATGTGGTTTTTCGTATTTAGCATAACTCCAATGTGTATTTGCCAGGAGAGATAATTGAAAAATGAGGGCTGATTTTATAAAGTTTGGTAAAAACATTTCGAGCAGTTGAATGACAAAAGGTAGGTAAACGAATTTGCATAGGATTCTTTTAGTTTATTTTTACGAAAAGGTTTAGATTAGGTTTAGGTTAATAATAAATTAGAGTTATTAAATTTAATTTATTATTAACAAGAGGTTTATAGGTAAATAATAAATTAGTTTTAATTTATTATTTACGAGATATGGTAAAAGTGAAAGATTAATTAATTAATTAAATCTTTGGATTTGGGGTAACTTAGGGATACATAGAAATAATGGAAATTTAATCAATTAATTAAATTAATTAAATGTCATAGAAGGGAGGACTTAGGAAATTTATCAATTGGTCAACTTTTTATGTCTACATTTTGCCCCTCTTTGAGACGATGTTGTGAAGCAAGATTTTGCGAAGCAATGTTGTTTCAAAGAAGATTAAAACATAGGTTTTGGATTTTGGGTAGGCTTGGATGATGGGGCTCATAAAAATGAAGGATTGGTAGATAATGCCCCCTCAAGAGGATATGCAAGGACGAAGGAGATGGATATGCTCTTGAAAAAGGAAACGATGGGAAGGAGATGGAGTTATGCTGAGTAAACTTTGAGCAACCTAATGTTTGATATAGCACTAGACATTATGCACCAAGGTATAAAGACCAGGGTGATGATGTGTTAAATTCACCCAGCGTAATACAACCTTGTCTAATGTATGAGGAAGTAAACTTAGAGCATTTAAGTCCCAATACACAAAAGGTATGTGGTGTGGTCATGATAGGAGGGTTCACAGAATGAACTATCTAGACCGTGCAACAAGAGTAAACACAATGGAAACAACTCAAAGAAATGGAACAAATGTAGGTTAGTCATTTAGTATATCAAAGAATTCAAATACAAATTGGCTGGCAACATGCGGGCTTAGAATTAGGGCTCAAAGGCCTAATTACATACATGCGCAAGACAAAGATTTGAAGTCCTCTCGCGAAGGAGCCAACTAAAGATCTATCTTCTAAATCATGAAAACTATCATAAATACTTTCCTAAGGATCTATTACATCAATATATATCATATCCAGAACATTAGATTCCTCTGCGTCAGCCACAAGAGATTCAGAATCTTGATGAAGAGGTGTAACGTGTGTTCTTGGATAGGTCAGACCTATTGGCTTGAAAAATCCTTCTCCAATGGATACAATGAAGTGCGGACCTATGAGGAAGGTTAGCCATGAACCAAAGAACATTAAATGTTGTGTCATTGAGATCTGCAAGTCAAGGAACGATCTACAAGCCTTCTCCTTTAGCTGATTATCAGGGACTATTAGAATGCTTTGCTATGAGAAAATAGTTGATCTTTTGATAGAGATATCTTTCCAGTAACTGATCCAAATGCTCTAAGTTCTTGATATGATGAAGATGAATGAATGTAGATGCTAAGTCCAAGTCCACAAGATGTGAAATGCCAAAACTGGACCACAAGATGAACTGCCTCTAACTGCATTGCCTAGACTGAACTGGAAAATGAAAGAACTAAAATGTAAATGAACTGAAATGCAAATGTTTTTTGGTTGATACAAGATTGATCTTGAACCAGGGATGCTCCTGCATCAGACATCTAGGGTTATTGAAAAAAAGTGAGTCCCTCACTTTGCTGGGGCTAGGGGAGAACCAAGACGGTCCACCTCAGCTTGAGAAATCCAAGATTAATCTTCTTCCAGTTTGCCTTTCCACTTCACAAGATATTCTTTGTATTGTCTACCTCTAGTGCTGCGTCCAACTCTGCTGTCCAAAATGTCTTCTATTTGCTCCGGTGTTTGTTGTGGTAATTGCTTCTTCAAGTCTTCTTCCATGCTATCACTGAAACTCTACTTCATGATACTGATAAAGGTCTGCAATGTTGAAAATAGGTGATATACCCAATGTCTCCAGTAACTCCACTTCATGTGCATTTCCTGAATCAAATTTCCTAAGTATCTTACAAGGTCCAAACTTCTTCATCTTCAACCTGTTATATGTCCCAACTAGAAATCTTTCTTTTCTCAAATGTATCATTACTTCATCTCCCTCTTCAAATTCTTTGTGTCTTCTCTTCTCATCTGCCTTCTCTTTGTACTTACTGTTCATGTCTTCCAAATGCTTCTTTACCTAGTTATGCACTATCTTCATATGATCTACAAATTCCTCTGCTTCTGCACTCCTCTTTTCTTTCATGCTAATGTCTCTCAATTCTACAACTCCTCTAGGATTCACTCTGGTAAAAATCTCAAAAGGTGTTCTTCCGGTACTCCTATTGACTGAATTGTTGTATGTAAACTCTGCTTGTGAAAGAATCAAATCCCAACTTCCAATTTTCTCTCCAACCAAACATCTCAACAAGTTTCCCAAACTCCTATTCACTACCTTTGTTTGTCCATCTTTCTATGGATGAAAAGTAGAACTGAACTTCAAATCTATCTTCATCTTCTTCTAAAGTGTCTTCCAAAAGTATCCAACAAATTTTGTGTCTCTGTCTGAAACTATACTCCTAGGTAATCCATGCAATCTCACAATCTCCTTGAAAAATAGATCAGCTACATGCATTGCATCAGTTGTCTTCTTACAAGGTATGAAATGAGCCATTTTTGAAAATCTTTCAACCACTACAAATATTGAATCATGTCCTCTCTGTGTCTTCGGTAATCCCATTACAAAATCCATGCTTATGTCTTCCAAGGTCTCTTCGGTACTGTCAAAGGTTTATACAATCCATTGTTTTGACTACTCCATTTTGCAACTTGACAAACTCAACAACTCTGCATGAATCTCCAAACATCCTTGTGTATCTGAGGCCAAAAGTAATTTTCACTTACCAAAGCCACTATCTTATCAATGCCAAAATGTCCTGCTAATCCACCACTATGTTTCTCCTTGATCAAATTATCTCTCATTGAACTTCTAGGTATACACAATTGGCTTCCTTTGAACAACATATCTTCTTGAATGAAATAGTCCAACCACTTACTCCTATCTGCTACAACAGGTTCCTTACATGCTTTCCATGGTTCTACAAAATCATTATCTCCCTCATACATGTTCTTTAA
Source organism: Cunninghamia lanceolata (assembly GCA_027924645.1). Taxonomy (NCBI): domain Eukaryota; kingdom Viridiplantae; phylum Streptophyta; class Pinopsida; order Cupressales; family Cupressaceae; genus Cunninghamia; species Cunninghamia lanceolata. The sequence goes on along the minus strand of BSBN01000420.1, from coordinate 7,438,908 downwards.
TTCATCAAAACCCAACACTTCAAATCTCATTTCTGTCAACAAGTTTCTTCTCCTACTTAATGCATCAACAACTTTGTTTGATTTTCCACTCCTATGCTTCAACACGAATGTATAACTCTATATGAATTCTACCCATCACATATGTCTATGATTCAACTTACCTTGACTATTTAGGTATTGTAAAGCTTGATTATTTGTATACAACACAAATTCCTTAGGCAACAAATAATGTCTCCACTTCTTCAAGGCTTGAATTATGGCATAGAACTCTTGATCATAAACTAAATATCTTCTCCTTGCATCATTTAACTTCTCACTGAAATATGCTACTGGTCTACCTTCTTGACTTAACACTGCTCCAATTGCATTGCCACTTGCATCACAATCAACTTGAAATACCCTATTGAAATATGGTAATGCCAAAATAGGTTACTTTGTCACTTTCTGCTTCAACAACTCAAAACTTTTATCTGCTCCTGATGTCCACTTGAAATCCTTTCTGTCACCTCTCATTGTCTTTGTCATAGGGTTACAAACTGAACTAAAATTTTTGATGAACTTTCGGTAGAAACTAGTCAAACCATGAAATGATCTAACCTCTCCAATGCTCTCCGGTGTAGGCCATTCAACAATTGCTCTCACTTTCTCAGGGTCCATCTTCAATCCTTCCATAGAAATCACAAATCCCAAATATACTAGTTCTTCCTTCATGAAACTACACTTCCTGATGTTTATCAGCAATTTCTCTTCTATCAACCTCTGCAAAACTTGTCTAATATGCCACAAATGTTCTTCTTTTGTCTTAATGAAAATTAGAATATCATCCAAGTATACAATCACAAACTTACCCAAGAATTTCTTCAAGACCCCATTCATCAATCTCATGAAAGTACTCAATGCATTTGTCAATCCAAAAGGCATCACTAACCACTCATACAATCCTTCATTTGTCTTAAAAGTAGTCTTCCATTCATCACCTTCTCTGATCCTGATCTGATGGTATCCACTCTTCAAATCTATCTTCATGAAATATCTTGCCCCACTCAAATAATCCATGATATCATCCATCCTAGGTAAAGGAAATCTATACTTAACTATGATCTTGTTTATTGCTCTGGAATTAGTACACATTCTCCGTTCTCCATCCTTCTTAGGTGCTAACACTGTAGGTACTACACAAGGACTCAAACTTTCTTTGATCAAACCTTTCCACAACAGCTCTTGTATTTGTCTATTCAATTCTTCATTCTCTACCACTGTCATCCTATGTGCTGCTTTGTTAGGCAAACTTGCTCCCAGTATAAGATCCATGTGATGACTGATACTCCTTATAGGTGGTAATCCTTTAGGTACATTATCTGATATGATGTCTTCATACTCTATCAGCAATTCTCTTATCTACTTCAGTTTCTTTCTTCAATGCTTCAGGCTTCTTAGGAATCAAGGAATAACACATATTCTCATGTCTCAAACCATCCAAAATTTTTCTTCCATCTACCAAACAGATTCTAGCATTCCCACATACTTCACTCTTAGCATCATCCTCCAAAGGAATCAAATTAATTGTCTTTCCATTTGTTGTTATATTATATGTATTCTTTCTCCCATCATGTATAGCTTTTCTGTCATACTGCCAAGGTCTACCCAACAAGATATGACAAACATCCATAGGTATAATATCACACAAGACTTCATCATGATACGATCCAATATGAAATTTCACCATACATTGTTCACTTACCAATACCTTATGATCATCCTAAATCCATGCTATTTGATAGGGCTTAGGGTGTTTCAATCTTTCCAACTTCATCTTAGTCACCATCTCCTCTAAAACTAGGTTATCTGAACTACCACTATCAATTACAACCTTACAACACTTACCTCCTAATTTGCATCTGGTTTTGAATAGGCTCTTCCTCTATGATGGTTCCTCATTTGCCTCTATTTGAAATAATGCTCTCCTCATTACCAATGATTCTCCTTTCTCTAGATTGCCAACTAAACAAGGTGATTCAATAGGTTCTTCTTCAACATAGGCTGCTCTTCCACTATTTTATGTCTTCTTGCTTGTACTACCCTGATTGCATTCAAATGCTCTATGTCCTTCACCTCCACACTTGAAACAAATACCTCTGAATGTTCTCCTATCAAATCCTCTTCCTTCTCTTTTGTATCCTTCATTCTGGTATGCACTAGGGTTTCCTCTCTAGTAAGAATTTCTGTCATCTCTTCGGTAAGCATTGTTATCTTTGTCATCCTTCTTCAATGGGCTATCGAACTTGTTCTGCTCCACAAATGATCTATCATATCCAGAAAATGTTCTTCCTCTCTGAAATTTACCTCCTCTGCCTCTCTACTTCTGATCATGTCTCTTATTCAGCTTCTCTTCAACTTTCAGTACAAATTGGTACGCTTCCTCCAAAGATGTCATCCTTACCAAACTTAGCTCTTCTTGAATATTCAATCTCAGTCCATTGATGTATCTATCCACTTTCTCCTTTCTTGCTTCACTATGTCCCATTCTTATGATCATCTTATGAAATTCTTCAATATACTCCTTCACATATTTCTCCTTTTGTCTTAGGTTTTACAATCTTTTCAACAGCTCCAACTCATAGTCAACAGGTATGAACTGATTCTTCAACTTTGTCACCATTCGGTCCCACTTTGTAATATTTTCTTTTCCTCTCCTATTTCTTTCCACCATATAGTAGCACATCCTTTCAAATTTGTCTTTGCAAATTTCACCTTCTCTAGATCTTCTATTTCTTCATATTCAAAGTATTCTTCCATGTCATTTATCCAATCAATCAACTCTTCCAGATTCAAATTACTAGTATAGTTTGGCACATCAACTATAGGTCTTTTCCCAATCTTTGAAATAGCTCGCAACATCTTTACTTGATCTGATTCTTCTTTATCATGACCTTCTAGGGTTTCACCAGTTTGTTCAACAAATTGAAATTTTTCTTCATCATCACTTTCAACATTAGGTTTCAGTATCAATCCTCTTTGCCTATCTTTTTCAACATCATCCAATCAAATTTGCATTGTTCTCATCAATTCCATCATCTCATCCATTCTATTAGCCATTGTACCAACAGGAGGAACTCTTCGCAATGACATCTTCCTAGGATCAAGTGAAAACTACCTCAGGTCGATGATCGAGCTACAAGTGACAACTACCTCTCAATCAGCGATCAGTTGCACACTAGTAACCCACCTCAGATTGGCAATTTGCTTACAACAAGATCTTATGGAATCCCCTTCTCCAATTTACTCCAAAGAATCAAACTTTCACTCTGATACCACTTGGTGCAGTCATGGTAGAAGGGTTCATAGAATGAACTATCCGGACTGTGCAGTAAGAGTAAGCACAATGGAAACAACTCAAAGAAATGGAACAAATGCAAATTCAGTCATTCAGTATATCAAAGAATTCAAATACAAATTGGCTGGCAACATATAGGCTTACAATTAGGGCTCAAAGGCCTGATTACATACATGCGCAAGATAAAGATTTGAAGTCCTCTCGCAAAGGAGCCAACTATCTATCTTCTAAATCATGAAAACTATCAGAACTACTTTCCTAAGGATCTATTAAATAAATAAATATCATATCTGGAACATTAGATTCCTCCGCGTCGGCCACAAGAGATTCGAAATCCTGATGAAGAGGTGTAACGTGTGTTCTTGGATAGGTCAGATCTATCGGCTTGAAAAATCCTTCTCCAACGGATACAATGAAGTGCAAACCTATGAGGAAGGTCAACCACAAATTAAAGAACATTGAATGATTTGTCATTGAGATCTGTAAGTCAAGGAACAATCCGCAAGCCTTCTCCTTTAGTTGATTATTAGGAACTATTAGAATGCTCTACTCTGAGAAAATAGTTGATCTTCTGATAGCGATATCTTTCCGGTAACTGATCCAAATGCTCTGAGTTCTTGATATGATGAAGATGAATGAATGTAGATGCTAAGTCCAGATCTGCAAGATGTGAAATGCCAAAACCAAACCACAAGCTGAACTGCTTCTGACTATACTGCCTAGACTGAACTAGAAAGTGAAAGAACTGAAATGTAAACAAATTGAAATGCAAATGTTTTTGTGGTTGATGCAAGATTGTTCTTGAACCATGCATGCTCCTGCATCAGTATGATATGACCTTAAATGCAAAGGATAATGCAAAAAGATATTCCAACATACACAAGATATGAATATTAGCTGGAATGATCTGGATGTGATTCAAATTCAAGATGAAATTATGATGCACACAAGAAAGAAAGCAAGGATGCACAAAGGATTCGAAAACAAACAAGGTATTGCCTCTATCAAGCTGAAAACTAATGATCGATTGAATTGATTGATGCTGATAATGATTGATGATTGATTGATAGCGTTGTTGATGTGGGAACAATTTATCCTAGGAGCAACATGCGGATTGTGTTGTTGATATAGGAATGATATATCTCGAGAACAACACTAGGATTAGGAACGATATATCCCATTGATGATGATGATGATGATTAATTGATCGATAAGGTCCACAATAAGGCTAGGAACAAGACCATGGATGCAATTGGATAATTTATCTTGATTGATTGACTTGATTGGATGGCTTAAGGATACTTTCATTTGATTGATTTAATTGGTTGAGTTGTTGGATTGATTGATTTGATGATTGGAGAATTGATTGGAAGAATTGATTTGATTGGAATGATTTGATTAGATTGGATGTGGATTGAAGAGTTGAGAACTGATGAAATGAATTGATTTTATTGTTGGGATTTTTGTTGGATAATTGATTTTTTTTGTATTTTCAACTTTTTTTTTGATTATTTTGGATGTTTGGTATTTGGATTGTGTGTGGATAGGTTGGTGATTGTCAAATGATAACTAATGACTAGGGAGCACCAAGTCAAGAAACAAGGATGGGAAAGTTGGGTGATTTAGGCTAATGAACAGATTGAATTGGATGAATGGGTGGATAAAAAGAACGGATTATAGGATAAATGTAGGATTTGGATGGATAAAAGGAGTGGCGATAGCATAAAGGTAGGGTGGATACTAGGAATGGAGATAGAAAGATAATGGATGGAAGATATATGATAGGATATATTGAGGGAACTTAGGATGTGATCTCAAAGGATTACGTCGCATAGGAATAACTTGCCCCCATTCTAGATATTATGCCTTAGGATTCAACAGGGTGATGCTTATTAGGATGCATGATGGGGATAATGCTTGGAATAGTGGATGGATGTAAGACATTCTTAGAAATGTATGGATGAAATTTGGAGTATGACTAGAGGTGTCAAAAGAATTTTTCAACATTTTGTCCCTACACTCATCAAGATCAAAAAGGAGGAAGGGAAGATGAATGGTGCAATAAGGAAGGTATGACATGTATGATAGGTAAGGATGGCAAGATAGGATGGAGAATGATAGGATATGATATATGTGATGAGATAGGTACGATGGGATAGATGTGATGGGATAGATAAGATAGGATAGATGCAACAACATGCCCCCAAATATAAAGCACATAGATAATCACCTACGCATGACACCTATTTTCCAGGTTTTCATCATGGTACTTATCCAAAGTGGCTGTTTACTCGGTCTTCACCATTAGAAGAATGATTTATCTTTACTACTTTGATTTTTTTTTTTTGACTTTGGTAGGGGATAGGATGGAATAGATAGAGATTCAAGATTTTGTTCACATAGCAAGGTGGTGGGTCTGTTAGAGATGGATGTCATCATACATGGACCATGTCAAGTCAATATGCTCAGAGATGTTGGTAGGGAATTGTATGAGAGGTAAAATGGCTAAAGTGAGTAATGGATTTTGAGGTGGATTGTGAAAGGTTCATGAAAGGATGGATAGGGGATAGTAGATTAGGATGGATCATGGATTAATGGATTATGATGGGGAGTAAAATGGATGATTATGATGGAGATAAGAGAGATAAAAGGATTTATGCAAAAGCATGGATCATAGGGACATGATGGAAGAAATATGTAGGATAGTAGATGGAAGATGGGGGGATGGAAGTATGTGGGAATGTTGTAGAATGGAAGGGAACCATGACCAATGGTTGCACACATCAAAATGGATTTTGAAGCTTGGAAGGGGGATTTGGGAGTAATGGAGATGTGTTATTAGGGGATTTCCTATTTAGGTCTTTAGGGACCCAAATGGACTTATGAATTTTAGGGTTTTGTGATGGAGAGTGGGATGTTTGGGATTTTAGGAGGGTGGATGCTCCATTTGAATTAGGTGCTTTTTGCTTAGGGACCCAGACCATTTTGGTTTTGAAATTATCTTTTTGAGATGTGGACATGGCTAGCCTTTTTGAGTTTTGATTTTTCTTTAACTTTGCATTGGTGCCATGTGGCATGAGGATTATTAGGATATTTTGTTTTATGGGTGGAGGCATCAAAATTTTGATTTTTGAATCCCATGGGAGTGTTTGGGATAGCTTCACGTTTATTTGATGTGTGCATTTGTTGATCCAAATTAGGAATTGTAGGGGATTTATAGGAACGAGATGTATGGATGGATTTGTGGTTAAAGTGATAAGGGGATGTGAGGATGGGAATATTTGGAGTTGGAAGGAGTGGAGGTAAAGTGGATAGAGGTATGTTAGGAGTTGGAAGAAGTGGAGGTAAAGTGGATGGAGGGAGATGTATGGTCACATGCTTTTTGGGTTTGTAGGATAATGGAGGAGGGATGGAAACATATGTTTTATGGGTGCAATGAGGTGCACCTAGCTTGGGCTTAGATGGAGTGGATTTCGGAGGTGGAAATGTGGTACCAACATCTTTGGATTGACTTCCTTGAGATACATAACCAATACCATACAGTTTTGGGGAGACTTTGACATGGATGGGTTCTAGGTTACCTTGCTCATCAAGGCCTAATCATTTACCTTAATAATTCATTTTTTGGAAGATACGATGTGCAATGGGATGCTTATTTTTGAGGATACAAGACATGACTCCCTTATTGGATGAGGAAGGTGAGGTGGCAGACAATGGTTGTTCTTTACCTAAGGAAGAACATTCATGAATGAAAGTAGCCAGAGTATGTGCATAAGTTGATGGATTTGAAATGGGATCACTATAAGATGGTGAAGGAACAATAGGATCCCGATCATCATTATGTGTATTAAGATCCAATGTATTTGTTTGATCATCTATGTGTTTGTGGGGACCAAGTGTCTCATCAAGGGAAGTGGATGTTGTGGGATGATGGATAGGACTACATGGAGAATGGATAGGAGTGGAGGTTTCTTGAGTATAGATAGTATTGGGATTATGAGTGGAAGGACTGACAAGATCATGATCTTGGAATGCATAAAGTTCACTAAGAGGATCATCATGGTTATCTTGATCATAGATAGGATCTTGATCATATATGGGAGCTTGATCATAGATAGGATTAAGTGTGTTTAAGGATATGATCATTTTTCTCAGGGATAGGCTCATCCTCATAGATAATATCTTGATCATAAAAAAGGTATAGATTGTGGATGGGTTGAATGGAAGGGATTCAATCTTGATTTAGTAAGGAACAAGGTTGATCATGTTTTGGATTTGACTCTTGACATATCTCTTGTGTTTGGATGGAAGTGGAGGTGGGAAATGCTTGGATAGGCTCAATGCATGATGTAGAATGAATTGGGCTTATGGTAAGTGGACTTTCAAGAGACTTGATAGTTTGTGGACTGCAAGATTGGATTGGAGAAGTAGACGTGACATTGGAAGGTTCTTGGATAGTTTCAAGGATAGGGATTTGATGGCATGAGGGTGGTGGTTGATTCCTTGCTAGTATCCAATGGATCACATCCTTCATTAGTATATGGGTGAGTGGACAATATAATGGATGTAGAATAATGGTAGAAGGTCTAGGATTATGTATAAGATTAGGATTGCTTGTGCTAGATGGGGATGAAATTGGCTGAGTGGATTTAGATTTCTCCATAGCTTTTCTTTTGCTTTTAGATTTTGCAAAGAATCTTCCAAGAAAGCATTCATTGGTTAATGGATTAGATCTTGGAAAGTTTCATGGTGGTGTTGGTGTAGGATTGATAAGCTTTGGGATATGCATTCTATTAGATGGTGATGGAGGCTCCATATGAATGGATGGATGAAGGTGGCTAGTAGATGGATTGGTGTATGATTCCAAACTTGAGGTGGTATTTCCCTTGTGAAGAGTATCATTAAGATGGCTTAAGGATTCTACAAAATTCTCATCATCACTAAGATCTACAAGATTCTCATCATCACTAGGAACAAAATTTGGGTCACCTTAGAGTATGTATGGTTTTGGATTTGGGCTAAATTTGTTGATGATCACAACCATTTAATGAATGAAGATTGGACTAGGTTAAGGATGTGAATATGAGTAAGATGACACTGACTAAATGGGTTGATGACAACTCTGAAATAGATCAAGGTAACTCTAGGTCTAACAATGATTATGTAGGCAATGATTACTTGTGCTATGATGGATAGACACAAGGACAATGATCAAGATGGGGTATGCTAAAGTAGGAGATGATAAACTCCAAGCAAGTTACCCTATCCCAAGATGATGATATGTTTCCCAACTCAAGGATGATGAACCTCAAGTGGTAAAAGTAATAAGATAGCCAAATATTTTGATTGAAGACCAAAGAGAGCAACCTAGATGCAAATTGAGAATTTTGTTTGATATACAAGTCTGTTTGATATACAAGTGTGTATAATTGACTAAGAGTTTTGTTTGAATAGCGGTGGATATGCAAGTGTGTATGACTAATTGGGGTGTTCTGGATATGCAATGATTTCAAGACAGGAACCCTAGAAGATCCGAATTGAAGAATGATGCCCAAAAGATTGGATATGACTGTGCTTTCACTGCTCAATTTAGGAACCATGGACTGGTGTAGAGGGACAATTTTGTAGTTGTTTGATTTTTTGAGGTTTTGCAAGGTTGAGATGTTGCAGATTCCTAGGTGTGATGTTTGGTTGAGATTTGTTTCAAGAACACACATCAATCATAGAAGACACATTGCAATCAGATTGGCTCTTTCTGATGACATCTTGATGTTTTTGCAAACACTTATAGACAATCCTAGGCTAGGCAAGGACAATACTTGCTAAGTTCCCACTTGGTTTTACCCAGCCACGCCTACTTATGGTGTATAGCTTTAGGAACTTGGGGCATGGGGTCCCCCTTACAGTGCACTCACTTCTCAGGCACACCAAGTTCCAAGTCCTAAGATGCGCAGATCCTGAGGTACCTTTCTATCTCTGCCACAAGCCACAAAAATGTGGGATGGCTATCAGAGTTTCCTCCTGTATCAACAAGTAGAGGGTTTTTGGCCACTAAACAAAAGGGTTCTAGTGAATATTCGGGGGACTGACACCTTACAAGCATCCAACAAGCCACTAAAGGCTTTGACTAACCCTACTAGGAGTTTAGTATACATAAAGGTACGCCTCCTTTCGAGCTAGCACTATACTATAAGCGCTAATATTGGTTAGACTTGGCTTTCACCTTATCCTCAATTTATATAGCAGACTAGACGAAAGTACTACTTGGAGTCGCAAATAAGTTCTCCTTGCGGATGTGTCTCATGAGAAGGCCCACTCTAAAGGGTAACAAAAGTAAGGAAGCATGTTGTTTTTGATCTCCCAGATCACATGAATCACAAGGAGAGAGCATACACAACGGCCTTGCCTCACACTCACATTGGGTTCATTTTAATTCCAAATCCAATTGTATGGGTTGTTATACAAAATGTCAAAGGAGTGCTTTTGATTCTCAAAATTACCGAGTGGTGCAAGAGAAGAGCATACACATTCAATGACAAAAACGCAAACCACAAGACATAGCAAACACTTGTTAATTTTAACCCTTGCTTATGATGTGATCTAATCTATAAAAAGAAGACACAATGTTTCAAGATTAGATTCTCTGACAATCAAACCTATAACACACTGATTAGTAGTTTGCAAAATAGTTTTTAATAGGTGTAAATCTACAAGTAAAAACATTAGACCAAGATGAACAATCCTGCAAAAGTCCACACGAAATGTTAAATGCGACATAAAGTGTGTTTGATGCTTTAAAACAAAGTGAATGAATTTAAAATGATTATACCAGAAAATCTAAGATGAGTTTGAGAGAATGGCCTTCACCATGATGTAGTTCTTTGAATCATCTTTCTGACACCTACAAAAACATGAAAATCTGATGAAAAATGAAGAAGTTATGTTAGTTTATGCAGAATAGCCTCCGAGGGCTAAAAAATGACACTCTAGCAATGGTCTTTGTCATTGACACTTTGAGTAATAGACTTGTTTCACATAGGTAGTTTCCATACCAAATTTGTTCACATGTCAAGGTTTTTACCAGCAATATCCAATGGTTACAACCAATGGTTAGAGTTTTAATGCTTTTGCTAACTGTTGTTCTAACTATTTGGTAAACAATAGCATTTCTTTTGATGTTGATAATACAAATTGAAATCTACCACAAAGTCAAGGTTGAGTAAATGTTATAGTTTGTGACAAATAGTTATATGGCAATAGATTACAACAAACATTTTTGCATGAGAAGTAACTTTGAAATGGAAAACATCTTTCTATAGTTGCAAATGATCTAGAAGACATGTTTGTGAAATGTTGGAGCATAGACAACACACATGAGTTGTTTGGAAAAATCCCTTAAAGAAATATGGTATCACGTATGGTAGTGATTGCAGGAAATGCATAGAATAGGATTGTTGAAAAAGTCTTAAAAAAATTCCAAGTAAATGCTCTTGGCAGATCCAACACCAGACACCAAAACCTTTGCTTACGTACTCCCTACTTGCACCTTAAAGAAGTTTAATCTTGTAGAAGCATATTCTTGTCCACAGTGACATAAGGGGATTCACAGAACAATGTATTTCACATATTGCTTCAATCAATCCATGAATGTGAATATATAACGCAATCACCACTGAAGGATAGAATTCACCATAAATATCTGAAGAGCAAGGAAAAGCAAATATATATATATCTAAGTGAAGAAGATACTGATAGGAATAATCAATGAGTTTAGGACATTCAGGGAATAATAATGCTTAAAAGAAACTCCTTACCAAAATGTTAGGCGGTTAGGGAAAAACTTGACACAGCATTTGCATTCATAAGAGGTTTAAGGAATATGCCGATAGGAACAACAAACGAGTTTGGCAAGTGAGTAGTGTGAAGTCTTATGTGAAAATAATTTTCTAGAACTATTAAAAAACTATCCGGGCAAGGAATATACCATTAGAAAACAACCGACAAACTCAAAAAATTAGCTGGAGTCAAGGAATACACCGGTAACAACACACTGTGGGTTTAAAAATTTGTAAAGTGAATCTTTTTATATAGCATGAGACAAAGGAACAACCAACGAATTTAGAAAGTTTTTCGGGGTGAAGCTTGTTTTATGGCATGACACAATTCTAGCTATGAGTCTTGACTTGGCTCTTTTAAGTGTGGTTCGTATCAGGAGACACATAACACATTGAATTCCTGAGAATTATAATGTTCAGCTATAAAAGCTTATCAATAAAATACTAGTGGTAAAAATCAGATATTAACTACCATGATAACCACCAAAAATACCCGGCAGCCTCTAGCACACAGCGCATACCAGAGTTAAACAAAATAAAGAAACAGATAAATACGTGTCACTTGAATGTAATAAAGAAAAAGACTATGAAGATTGTTAAATATTGATTTCGTTGTTACAATCAATGAATACAATAAATAGTGCCCCGCAAACAAAAATGTAACCGGTGTATTAAAACAAACAGTTTCAGGCTGATGATAAAATCAAAACCAATAAATATTCCTGCAACCCAAAAACTGAAAAGCTGATCTCCTCACACCTGCACAAAACTCAATACAAGATCTTGCAAAACAAACCATTAAGAAGGAGGGTTCACATCAAATTCACCAATTAATGTAGCATAAAATATGAATTTTTAACAGATTTCCAATACTTCAAAAACCTAAACTCATATTTAATGCCCCATCACAAGACAAGATTAAAGTTAATTATAGAGATGAAAAATTAAATGCAGAAACCAAACAAGCTGAATGTTACTGAAGATGTGAAATGTGGTTGCTCGTATTTAGCATAACTCCAATGTGTATTTTCTAGGGGAGATAATTGAAAAATGAGGGTTGATTTTATAAAGTTTGGTAAAAATGGTTCGAGGAGTTGAATGACAAAAGGTAGGTAAATGAATTTGCACGAGATTCTTTTAGTTTATTTTTTACGAATAGGTTAAGATTAGGTTTAGGTTAATAATAAATTAAAGTTATTAAATTTAATTTATTATTAACGAGAGGTTTATAATTAAATAATGAATTAGTTTTAATTTATTATTTACACGATATGGTAAAAGTGAAAGATTAATTAATTAATTAAATCTTTGGATTTGGGGTAACTTAGGGATAATTGGAAATAATGGAAATTTATTTAATTAAAATTAATTAAATGTCGTAGAAGGGAGGACTTAGGAAATTTATCAATTGGTCAATTTTTTATGTCTATAGTATGGTTTCTTTTGAAATCCTCCCTTATGATGCCATGTGTTTGTTTTGGAGAAATGTCAGAAAGCATTCCTTGGAATTGATGGTTCAAGGGTTAGAGCTATTTTAATAGCTTCCTACAAAGTAATCAGTGAAAATGATTTGAAAACCCCCCTAAGAGGTTCAATGAGTCCTTTATTGAATAGGTGCACTATCCTCTTCTCTAAAATTTCTGGAACCATTACAACCACTTTTTAAAATTTTGTTATATACACATTCACTAAATGTTGTTACTTTATCATGGATAACTTGCTAAAATAGTCTTCTTCATCTTTCAACTCAAATCTGCCCAAAATTCTCTGTTTGAACTCATAAAATGTATGTATCTAATCATGGCTCTGAGTGATATGACCATGAAACCACCATTCATAAGATTCCCCTTCTAGATGCAAAGAGGCAAACTGCACTACTTCTTTCTCCTTCATTAGACTGAGAGCAAAATAAGATTCCATTTTCTGAAACCAAGCGCTTGCTATGATTTTATCATTTCCATCAAAATAGGCAGCCATCCACTTCCCCAACTTGTGTTTTACATCATTTTTTTATGACATGCCACTTCTTTTGAGGTTCACTCTTTCAAGCATGTTCTATGTATTATGCATGTGACATTTCAGATTTGATATCATTTGGTAGGGAGTTATATTATGCATGACATCTACTAAGGATATCCAGATTGAAAGAACTATTGTAAATGGTGGTTCATTTGGCTCTTGTTCATCTCTAGGAAGGAATATGGGTTTGTTTGTAGACCAAAACTTGGAATTCTAAGTTTCAACTTATTTTCCTTTACCATTGTTGTTCACCCCCAAAGTACTAGCTCCATTGTTCCCATTGTGGTTATTATTATTCTGTATCCATTTGAACAATTGACCAAACATTTTAGCGAGGTGGGTTTTCTCCTATATTATTTTTTCAAACTTCCTTGCAGCACTCTCCTCTTCAGTTTCCTTCTTTCTATCATTGTCTCTTCTTGCAATTTTTTTTGTTCTCTTCTCAAATATCTAATTTCTCTGTTAGTCATCAATCATCAAACCCTACAGGATGGCAAGATTTATGCTCTAATACCACTAAAATGTCCCTTAACTAATTTTAATAAAATATTTCAGATCTGGAATTTGTTTTTGCAAATTATCTCAAATAAACACCAATTTCTCCAAAGTAGCAAGCTAGTCGCACCCGGTAAATACACCAAATTTACTAAAACTTCATAGAATGATATTAATTGAATTTTATGATACAAATAATATGAAATCAGGTCTAAGACACTAATTTACAACATCATCAACCATTATGAGTTCGTACAACAAATTTTATGCAAAACTCACAAAAACTAAGAACACCAAATAACACCCAAAATCACTACAAACTCCATACACTGAATTTATTTAAATTTTCTGTCATAAACAGTTGATAACATTTCTAGCACAAATTAGGGAACATGCAACATTAAACTTCTATAATAATACCCACAACAGCAAACTGCAAACTACACAAACTGGATTACTTAATGTGTATTTCAACACAAACACTACACATGCAACACTCTTGAGATCAAACCAGCAATACCCAACTTGTAAAAGCTGATCCAAACCTCTAAAATGGATGAAATACATCTTATAAAATAACATGTAATAACATGCAATTACCTACAACAACACAAATACACCGAAAACACAAACTAGCTAATCCTGCAAACAAAACATCGAAACTACCAAAATCCTCCAAATCCTTCAGCTCAAATGCAAAATCTAGGTGAGGTTGCTCCTTGTGAACAAAGGGTTTTTGTCCTCTAGTCACTTGATGCTCATTGGTTTCCATCCAAAAGCCTTCTACTCCAATGGGGTTTCATCCATTGAAGAAGCCAAATGCAAATATGCAAGTGTGAGAGAAAAATGCATATCAACAATACCTCCAAATGAAAAAAATTTCATCTTTTGTATGAATCTTTCTTGGAAGAGATGGGCACCCAAAATTCAAATGCCACTTTTGAGCCTCAAAAATATTTTATTTAATATTTAATTTCTTCTTGAAATTGATAACAGTTGGACAATATTAAATATTAAACATTTATTCTTCCTATGCTTTCCCAATTAACCTATAGAAGAATAAAATGAGTTAATATTGACCATTAATTAATTATTTTAGAAAGGGGACATGACAAAAAAACATATCCTTCAGAAAGGAAAAAGACTGAGAGAAGATACAAGCAAATTTACTAACAATAAAAAAGACTGATTATAGAAAAGATTACATGTAGAAAAGAAGATTACATGCATAAGGCATGAAAAGATTAAGAAAGGAAACAATCAATAAAATCTATCACTTACAGTTGTTAAACAACAAACATCTTCATTCTCCTCCTTGTGATCAATGGGGTGATCACTAATTGATTTCTTAAATCTACAAAACATTCATGTGGAAGAGCTTTGGTGGAGATATCAACAATTTTCTTAGATGTTGGATAAAACTGTGATTTCATTTGCCCATATTGAACCAAAGTTTAAATGAAATGATGTTGGATTTTTATGTGTTTCAATCTAATATAAAACACAAGTTCTTTGTCATTGCAATGGTGTTATTGTTTTATAGTAAATAGTAGTGTGATGTTCCTGTAACAAGTGTAGATCTTGCAAGATCCTTCTAATCCATATGGCTTGATAGCTTGCAGTTGTGGAACTAACATATTCTACTTCAATTGATGAGAAAGCCATAGTTGCCTATTTTTTGCTACTTGAAGATACAACTCTAGAGACAAGTGAGAAACTTAACTAGATGTTGATTTTTCATCATCCACTAAACCAACCCAATCAAAGTCTATTTAATCCACTACATATTTTTCATTGGAAGAATAATTGATGTCTAAGTTTTTTATACCACTCGTGCATACTTTAATATTATTTTTGTAGTACACCAATGAGACTCATGTGGATCCTGTATGAGTTGAGAGGTTAGGCTCACAAAATACATAATATTGGGTCTAGTTGTAGTGAGGTACATGAGGATCCTAGCTATACTTCTAAACAAAGTAGCATCCATCTTGGATCTTGCATCTTCCTTGGTCAGTTTCTTATCAAGTGCTAAGGGAGTTGCAATTGTCATGTATGTCTTCATTTTAAACTTCTCCAATAAATCTGCTACATATTTGGTTTGAGAAATAAATATACCTTTTAATTGTTGTTGCACTTCTACACTAAGAAAATAATGCATTAGTCTTAGATCTAACATTTCAAATTTCAGTTTCATTTCTACTTGAAGTTTCTCTATTAGAGTTTTATTGTTACATGTATAAATAAGATCAACATAAAGGAAAACAATGAGAATTTCAGTACCAACCTATTTGACATATAAGGTTGGCTCTGAGTGGCATTTATTGAAACCATTCTTAAATAAATAACTATCAATTTCTTCCATACAAGGCATGGGGGGCCTACTTCAACCCATATAGATCTTTCTTCAACTTGTAAACCATTTTTATCTACTTGGAGTTTCATGTATCCCATTGGTTGTTCCATAGAGACTTTCTCATCTATATAACCATTAAGGAAGACTAATTTTGCATCCATTTAACATATAGTCCACTTTTATTTTGTAACAATTGTCAAAATAGAGAGGATGAGGGATTAGAGGAAGATGAGATCTCAGAAGATGGGGAGAAATGGATCTTCAAAGAAACATAGGGAGCGGAAGATGAGAGAATTACATCTCAGGAAGTGAACAACCACTTTGAAGGGGTGTTTGATAATCAAGAAGAAACAAAAGACAATATGGAGGCATTAATCGAAGAGGTAATTGCGAAAGTAATGAACGACATATGTGATGAAATCACCGAAGAAGTTCTACAGGAGAACATAGAGGAAGAAATCAAGAAGAACCTAGGCATCTCACAGATAGTCATGGAGTTAATAGAGGGAAGAATACCCTAGCCTCTTCAAGGAAGAGCACCAGATAGAGGAAGAATACGACACAGCTAGAGATTGCTATGGGCGTTCAAACAACCATAGACAAGGCACTAAAGAAGAGGAGAGTGGAATCCTCTCCTCAGGAGCAATAAGAGTTATAACATGGAATGTTAGGGGAATTAATGCCCCTAACAAAAGAAGCCTCATGAAATTCCAAATTGATGAGGCTAAAGAAGATGTAGTATTTCTACAAGAAACAAAACTAACAGCCGAGAAAGGGGAGAAGATATTCGGGGCCAATGGAAAAATTTGGAGATTACAACTTCCCTATTGAGTGGGGCATCTGGAGGGTTGGATATCCTTTGGAAAAGACATCTTCCATGTCTGGATATTATAGGAATAAGAGAGAATTGGATGTTAGGTAAGTTTCCCAAACTTCTGGATTCAAGGGATATGTGGTTTCTTTGCATCGATGGTCCTATGGGCACAACTCAAAAATAGACTCTTTGGAATCATCTGAGCCAGCTACTAAATCTAATCAAGAATGAAAAGACCATTTTAGGTGGAGACTTCAATAAAGTAATGGAAGAGTTAAAAAAATGGGGGGTATCACCCATCATTGAGAACTCAAATAGATTTCAAAAACTTCATTGAGAATAATAATCCCACAAATTGTTGTCCCGAAATGGGAAATGTACTTGGAAAACTAGAAGGAAAGACTTCATGAAGATAGTGGAAAGATTAGATAGATTCCTCATATCAAGTTAATGTTTATAGGATAGATTGCATTATTCATCAGAAATTTTAGCTTTTACAGGGTCTAATCACTTTCTGGTTTGCTTAAAGATAGAAAAGGAAGGGGGGCCGAGAAATAGTCAATTCAAAATTTAGGACATGTGGCTTAGGGATCCATAGTTTCTACCCCTCATGAAGGAATGGTGGCAAGATGCACCATTTATGAAAGGTTTAAGAATGTTTTAGTTAGTTTCTAAATAAAAATTGTGAAGTCAAAAATATTAGAATGGAATCGACTTCACTTCAAGAACATTTTTAAAGAGAAGTCCAGGATACTGTGGGATATCAACATCAATGACGCTAAAATTTTTCAATTAGGCATGAATGGGGAAAGATATTACATTGAGAAGGTATTAAAAAAGGAATTGAAGGAGATATTGTTGAGAGAAGAGGCTTTATGGCGACAAAAATCAAGAGAAACATGGTTGAAAGAGGGGGACATAAACACAACCTTTTTCCACCTATCTATCAAAATAAGAAGGGCTTCTAACTCCATCTGAAACATAAGGAAGACTGATGCAACAATGACAAGAAATATAGCAGAGATTAGAGAGGAGGCTAAGGAATTCTTTAGAGTTTTGCTGACAAAGGAAGATACACAACCCCAATGGGAAGAACACGAATTCAAAATACCTAGATTAGTATCAAATGAGAAAAATAAAGAACTTATGAAGGAATTTACACTAGAGGAAATCAAGGCAACTATTTTCTCTATGTCAGGAGATAAATCTCCAAGACCGGATGGATGGTCGGGTAATTTCTTTCAAAAGTACTGGGACATAGTGGGAAGAGAAGTCTTTTTGGTAGTTGAGGAATCAAGAAAAATTTCCAATGTTCTCAAACAATTGTAGAATGCGTCCATAATGCTTATCCCCAAGGTTAATATACCTCTTTAATTTTATGAATTCAGATCAATTATCTCCCCCTACAACTATGTCTACAAGATCTTCACTAAGGCAACAATGATCAGGCTGGTGAACATTCTCCTAGAGATTGTTGTTGAGGAATAGGGTGATTTTGTTCTAGGAGAGGACACAACAAAAGGGGCTATCATCACTCATGAAATACTCCATTCTATTAAGGAGAGTGATCATTCTAGTATGGTAATAAAGTTGGACATGACTAAATCATACGACGGGGTAAATTGGGACTTCCTCTTATATGTCATGCAGAAATTAGGTTTCTCAAAACAATGGAGGAAATGGATCTCAGCATGAATTTTAGGCACAAAGTTTTCAGTTCTAATCAATGGGATGGTGACAACATCATTTGAATCTACAAGGGGGCTAAGACAAGGGGATCCCATTTCCCCCTATTTATTTATTCTAATGATGGAGGCATTAACATGGGCAATCAGAGAGGCTAATCCTAGTAAGTGGTGGAAAGGAATTCAGCTGAGGAATATGAAAGACAACTTCACTCATGCTCTTTTTACAAATGACACGATACTTTTTGGTCAAGCGACAAAGAGGGAATCCCTAACAATCAAAGGCACCATTGAGAATTACTATAGGGTTTTAGGACATCTTGTGAATGCTAGGAAATCCAAGATTTTCTTATTCAACTTAGACATGGCCTTTCATGCCGACATCTCCAAGCTCTTCAATTTCAAAGTGGAGGTCCTTCCAAGTAAGTACCTCAAGATTCCACTTTTCAATGGTAGGCATAAAAAGGATTTTTGGAAGGAGGTGGTAGTAAATTTAAAAAATAAAATAGGGACATGGAAAGGAAAATGGTTGACCCTGGCAAGAAGATTAATGTTGATAAAGGTAGTGTTGATAGCTATTCCTACATATATGATGTCCACCCTCTAAGCTCCAAAAGGTATAATTTCAGATATGGAAAAGGTATGCAAAAATTTCTTATGGTGAGGAGCTTCTGACAAAAAGAAAATTCATCTGATTTCATGGGAAAAGATTTGCAAACCAAAACAAATGGGGGACATGTATTTTAAATCAAAATCAACAAAATCAAGCTCTAGGAGCTAAGCTGGCATGGAACATGTATAAGCGACCACATTCCAAATGAGCCAGGTTAATGTAGTCAAAGCATCTAGATAACAATGATAGGGAGAGAATCTTCACAATTAAAAATCCTCCACGAGGATCGTCCATATGGAATTTTATTGTATGTAGCGAGGTCTTACTACTTAATCTCAAATGGAAAATTCATATCGGAGAGAAGGCAAATTTCTGGGAAGACTCATGGAATGGATGACCAAAACTCTCATCAAGAGACGAATTGAAGGATGCAAGGGGATTTCTAGAACAACATTGGGGGTTCAAGGTGAAAGATTATTGTTCCTCAGTTCCAGATGTTCTCCCACATAAAGTGATATGGAAAAACTTTGAGAATTACGACTTTCCTCTTGAGAAAAAGAAGATGTTTCAAGGCATTTTGGAAATAAGGTTTTTTTTAATGACAGATCAAGAAGTTGAAGTAATTTGGGCAGCGGATAAATCTGGGAGATATTTGGGTAAACAAGGCTACATATGGTTAAAACAAAACCAAATTGTGAAGTTATATTGGCCAACAAATCTTTGTTGGAATGATGCAGCACTTCCAAAGGCACGAGCTTTCACATGGATAGCTTTGCAAAACAAAATTCTCACTGGGGTTAGGCTACAGAAATTGTCCATAGGGCCAAGCTTCAAGTGTGTTCTATGTGAAGAACAAGAGGAGAGCACTGATCATATCCTACTTCATTGTTCTTTTAGTAGGGATTGTTGGTATTGGATCCTTAATAGATTGAATTGGGATACACTATTACTAGACACATTATTAGCTCTCTTTAAGAGTTGGCCAAATCTGAACTCATAATCAATATTTGCCAGTTTGTGGGATTTAAGCCCTTCCATGGTGATTTGGACCATTTGGAAAGAGAGAAATTTTTGTATCTTCAGGAAAACATCTTTAACATCTCACAAGATCTATAGGGACTTAGACAAAGCTATTTTAGAAGTGGTTATGGGCAAGATAAGGAAATCTAATAATTAGAACTCAAAATGGACAAGCTAGAATGAGTTGATGGTAAAATCATGGGATTTTTTTGAATTGGTATCCAATGGATCAACAGCTAGGGCTAACAGTCTGAAAGTAGACATGAGTCTAGTAAAATGGAGCCCTCCAATTCAGCCATTTGTCAAACTAAATTTTGATGGAGGGCCTAGCAAAGGTAATCTAGGGTTCTCAAAAATGTGGTGTGTTATTAGAAATCATGAAGGGAAATTGCTTGTGGCCAAATCAACCAAAATACTTCAAGGAAAAAATAATGAGGCAAAGGCATGGGCACTCCTACATGGACTCCATCTAGCTATTCAATATGAACTCAGGAACTCATGGATAGAAAGGGATTCTCTAAACATCATAATGGTGATCAAAACAAGGAAAATAGAAAATTAACGAGTGGAATACATACTTAGGCAAGCATTGGTTATCATACAAGATGTGGATAGTTTCCAGGTATCGCATTGTTATAGGGAAGGAAACAAAGTGGTGGATGAGTTGGAAAATAGAGCAATCGATCAATATCAAGAGGAAAAGACCTTCGACCCAAGCCTGGATAAAGTGTCCTCTCATCTAATTATGTTGATAGAGGTCGATGAACAAGGGATAAAGAATATTTAAGCATAAGGTAGGGAAGGGAGTGAAGTCCATAGACTTCTTAACATATCAGTAAATGACACTCCCAGAATCTATTGTTTTGAGATGAGACTGGTAAGTACAGATTCTATAATCTCAGTCTCTTGATTTAGGGGCGGATAGGAACTAAGACCCAAACTCACAGGAAAAAGACTTGCTGTCCTAACACCTAAGCTAGGGCCCATCAAAGTTACAAAGGAGCTATTAGGATGTCCTAGTTGTTTAAACATTGGATATCCTAAAACCTCATTATTAAAGGTATAGAAAGAAATAGAGAATAAATCATCTAAGTTCATGAATGCTTTTTAAAAATTATTATGCCAACATCATGTACACTTAATGTCCATTAAGAAGGTCTGGAATCCATTAACGAGCTGAATTTTACATACCCCAAGACCAGTCTGACATACAAAATCTCTAGGCATAGTTGGCATGACTGAAATCCAAGCCTTCATATATGAAAATGAGTAAGTTAGAACATGAATTATTGGATCAATCTTTTAGAATTAAATGATAGGATCATGATAGGTTTTCCATTAGCCACGTTGACCAAAGAAGGACATGACATAAATGGTGATGGGACATTCGCATGAGGGTGATATGAATGGCAATATGTGCCAAATCTGGAAAGGATCCATATTCCTGATGGAATCAATTAGACATTAACTATAGTGATGACATCCCTGGGTCAAAAGGATAGCAACAGTGAAGAAGATTTATATCAAGCCGCCACACACAGTATCATAGCCTTCAGTCAGTTTGCAATACTACATCTTCCAGTGCTGTTCTCTCTATTTGGTTTTCTTGTTTATTCTTGCAAGTCCTCAATGGAGAATGAAAACTTAAACAAATGCCTCTTCTTTCTAGTAAAGCCATGGGAATTGAAGATCAAGGGTAGAGTCAAAATCACAAATCTTAACTAGGTTTTTGACACAGATTGTATGATGGTGCAATTCACCATAAGGAATATTTGTGGCCAGAAATAGTTACAAGTCTTAGAGGATAGAATTTAGCGCAGGTCAGATATGGTTTTCACACTCCTATCCAATATTATGAATATAGCTCAAGATGGACACTATGTCCACTGATTGCCACTGGCAAGTGGTCTTTGATCATCTCTACAATTTGGAGAGGTGGAGGCAGGTGCTACAAGGTTATGATTTAACCAAGGGAGAAGCTATGGTGGGAGGCCTCTTCCCAATAAGCACCCTGAGAACTTCTATAGTTGCATAGTGTGTTTGTAAGGCAATGCAGAAGGGATTAGATTGTAGTTGCATAGGTGGGTTGGATAGGGCCCTCCATGGACATAGTCACAAATTTTCCAAGAAAATGACAACAAGGTGTAGGGATGTGTTTACTTCAATTCGGTCCCTCAGGATGCATGCCCCAGACTGGACACCTCACCTTCTTAAATAAATAACAAATGAAGACACAACATCCTTGGATGAGGAAAAGGAGCATGTCAACTCGTTTGTACTAGCCATGACTGCAAGAAGTGTCTTGGAGATGACGGGTATAGTTGACCAGGGTGAGGGACAGGGATGACTAGAAATAAGGGGTCACTATCCTTTTCCTTCTTGTTGGATACTCTAGGGTGTTAGGGCTTAATATTTTTGTTTCTTATTGGTTGTATGTGCCAGTTAAAAACTCTCTCCGAACATTTTATACTATTATAGTTAATAGTTTAAGACCATTATAGGGCCTGATTTGTATGTTCTTGGGCTATGTTAGATCCAAATCGGAGCATCTACTGGATGATTTTGATACTTCATAAGTAATTGTTATTTTCAATTAATATTAGTCTAGGTGGTCTACCACCTTTTTATTAAAAAAAATAATTACCAAAATAATCTTGATGGTATCATGTCTTACAACTGGAGCGAAGGTTTGTGAATAATCTACTCCAGGTGTTTGTGTAAATCCCTTGGCAAAGTTAATCTTTCCTTGTGCCAGTTAATAGAACCTTCAATATGATATTTTACCTTATAAATCTATTTGACACTAATCATCTATTTATCTTTTGGAAGATGCATTAATTCTCATGTATTAGTTTTGTCAATTGCTTCCATCTCTTCATTCATAGCATCAATCCATAATTTCTCTTTCACTACTTCATACAAAAATGGTTCAACTTGTATTTCACCAAGAAAAGAAAAATTAACAACTTGGTCATATTACTACTTCTCTAATAAATTTTATTTAAGATTCTTACCTTTCTTCAAGAGATTGGACTTGATGCTAAACTTGAACTATTACTTGAGTTTGTGCTATCAAGAGAACTTGTTGGATTTGAGCTTGGAGAAATTGAACTTGAACTACTACTACAGCTTGAAATTCCACTTAAGTTTGTGGGAGAGGAGGAACATTTTGTATCTTCCATGTCCATAATTATTGGTGTTTTTTTGTTATAGATCTTCTTGCCACTACCACAGTCCCCCTTTATCAAAAACCACATCTTGACTTTCAATCTACTTTTTTGTGTTAGGATTATAAAATCTATACCCTTTAGTTGCATCAAAATATCCCACAAAGATACAAAGGTAAGATTTTACATCCAACTTTTTTTGCTTTTGAACTAAAATATGTACATATTTTGACAACCAAAGACAAAAAAATGAGCCATAGATGCTTATGACCACTATAATCTTCCTTAGGAGTGATTTTCTAAATTAATTTTGTGGAACTACGATTTAAGATGTATACTTGTATTGCCACTATTTCTACCCAATAACAATTGGGAAGGTTCTTTGACTACAATATGCTTCATGCCATTTTCATAATGGTACAGTTCTTTCTTTCTACAACACCACTTTTCTAGGGAGTATGAACTACAATCAATTGTCTATTTATGCCATGATTGTTACAAAAATCAAAGAAATGTTTTGAAGTGTATTCTCCCTCTCTATCTATTTTGAGTATTATGAGATAATACTTACTTTGCTTTTTAGCCATGGTGTTGAAATAATTGAAGCATTTAAAGGCTTCATATTTCTTCTTAATAAAATAGATCCATGTGTGGTGAGAAAAATATCATCAATAAAAGTTAAGAAATAAAGATTCTTACCCAAGGATTTCTCCTATATATCACCATAGATGTCAGAATGCACAAGCTCAAGAGAAGCTTTTGCCCTCCAAGATTTGTTCATTAAAAACTATCTGTCTTTCTTGTCAAGTGTACACACTGAACAAACTTCTTTTGCTTGAATTGCTAGAAGTCCTCTCACCATATTCTTCTTGTGAAGAAAACTCAATCTTTGAAAACTCAAATGTCCATAATGTTTGTGCCATAACCGCGAATCCTATGTGGTTTCTTTGAAGGCATGCACATTATTGGAAAGTAATGTGAGAGGAAGTAACTTATTCATTGTCATTGAAGACTTCTCTAAAAGATGATAATTAGCTAATTTATGAAATCTTTTGCAATAGTTATCTTCAAACATAAATTTATAATTTTTGCTACAAGCTGTCCAATACTTAAAAGATTATGTTGTAATTTTGGCACATGAAAAGTATTATGAACATAATTTTTTTCTCCTTACTTAGTATTTATAGTAAGGGTAACTTTTCCCATTACATCAACCTCTTTGTCATCACCAAATTTCACTTGACTTCTCACAAATTCATCTAATTTGACAAAGAGATTAAATTTACCTATCATATTGTTTGAGTAGCCCCTGTCTAAGAACCACACATCTCAATGATGTTATTTTTCCATGTTACATGTAAAGAATGTGGATTGTTTTGTTTCTTCAAAAGACTTCTTAGTATAGTCTGCTCTTGACTTATTCAAGTCAGATTTCTTCTTTCTACACTTAGACTCATAGTGCCTATAATGTTCACAATCCATGCACTAGATGCTTCTACAATCCATGGAACTTCTTCCTCTTCCTCTACCACATCTTCTACTAGTAGATTTAGGTCTCATTGAGATTTATTTGTTTGAGAAAGAGAAGTTGTAGATATTTCTTCAATTCTTACAATAGACCAGAAATCTTGCATTGAACTCTTTGTAGAACACAACATATGCATGTCATGAGACTACAAAGAATCTACCAAATCCTCCACTTTGAATGTGGTTAGATCTTTGCTTTCTTCAATGGAAATCACCATTGGATCATATTTTGGATGAAGAGATCTCAAGATCTTCTCTACAATTTTCTACTCTATTACAACTTTCCCTTGAGTCCTTGTGATAAAATCTTGAATGGACTTAGCTTCTTTCATCCTTAAATTTTCAGAATCTCTTCTAAAGGTTTGAAGTTTTACCAATCTATCTTTGTCACATCCATGGTATGCAATTTACAAAAACTCCCATGCATCCTTTGATTTTTTTCATGCCAACAATATAGCGAAAATTAAAACATGAATACAAATTGAATAATGAATAGAGCCCGATTGTCCTTGTCATCTTTCAACCTAGTTATTGATTTGTTGTCAAAGCATTGAGAGCATTTTGATCTACAAATTCATTGTATACTACTTCCACTAATTCCCATAGATCTTTGGATGATAGTAGAATATTCATTTTGATGATCTAATATTCATAGTTCTCTTCTATACATTGAGGAAGTTGGAATAGTAAGTTGTTGCCATTAACTATGCTAATAATTGATCTAGAGACAACTGCTAACCTACACAAAAAGATTCTTACAATATTCTTTGATACCAAATGAAAGAAATAAAAATAAGCGAAACTAACAGTATATATTGACATCAAACAAAAATAATTAATTTCACAATTGTAGAGATGAAAATGTAAATCATTTGAAATTATACATGGTGTGAATTCCTTGTGTATTGTGTATCTCTTATTGAAGGTATTTACATAAATATATAATATTCTTTTATATAGGAAAAAGTATATCTTTGAGAAAGAAAAAAGATTAAGAGCAATACAAGCAATTTATTTATTTATTTGTTTTTAATGAAGAAATCAACACCTAGTGAGACCCATGAAGTGATGTTCTTACATGCATGACTATAACCTCCATCCGCATGATCTTCCCTCCACCCATGCAAGGGTAAATCCAAGATCGAACTTACAAGCATCATCCATGTTTTCCAATGGCTTAACTCCTGGAATTTGATGGTCAACCTTGCCTATCATATAAAATTTTTATGACGGTTTGGTCATTTAACTACCTTTCAATTAACATTTTAAGAAAAATATAAATTGTCAAAAAATGTTGAATGAAAGTGTTTATATTGAAAGAATGCATGTTACAAAAAATGAGTAGTCTAAAGACTACGAAAAAGAGCAACAATCAACAACACAGTCACAAATTTGTTTTGGATAAATCTGAGATGAATTTTCAAGAAGAAAAATATTATCTATATATTTATTTTTAATTATTATAAATTACTATTTTTTAAACATGCAATTGACAATATTTTTGAATGTATTGACATTAAAAGGTGTTTTTATAAATTGTATTTAAATAGCTTTGCATCCCCACCAGGGCACCACCATACTTTTAGAGTACAAGAAAAAGGGTATAAATAATATTACTACTCCAACCATTTCAACAACTGAAAAGATGAGAGTGCCATAAAAAATTACACCACCTCCTGTCATTTCAAGGTAGAATGTATGTTTTTTGTGGACATTGAATGATATCAAAAGGGACATAAAGATATATAAATTCATTTTTATTATGTAAATTGAATTCCTAAATAAATCAATAATTATAAATTGAAAAGAAACATGAAGGATTTCTTTTTTCTTGAACCAAACACTCCAATCTTGCAAATTGCAATCATTCAAACGACATTTCAAAAAGATAGCAAAACAATGAGTTTCACAAAATATTGCTAGTACCTTAAGAGCAGCCCATCCACTCCACAAACCAACTTGCCCTCCGTTTGAAGTCTGAGAGAACTTTCAATCGTAACCCTATGCTTAGGACTTGACTTGTCCAGCTGGATCACTGTTGAGAAAACTTCCAATTCGGCTTTGACGTAGGCATCTTCATGCGCTGATAGAAAGGTGGCCTTGGCAAATTGAATGACAATGGTGGAAGTGGCAGCAATTCTTTTTTATCCCTGTAATTGTAAATCAGCTCTTAATTACAGCTCTTCGTAATCTTTGTAATTGTAATTTGTAAAGTTGTATTTATTCCATATATAATACACAATAAAAGGTCAATAAAAAATAACTATAAACAAGATTACATGAACAGATTAAGGAAGGAAAAAATCAATAAAAGCTGCCAGTTACAGCCTTTTAACAGCAAACGTCTTCATATATATGGGTGACATGGGTGACGAAGTTGTTCGCTCGCTACTTCCTAGGTGTAGCTCGGCAAAGATAAGTTAATTATAACCTTATAATTAAATATCAACTCAATTTGGTCAAAATTTAAAGTTGAATATTTAATTATATTATAACCTTATAATTAAATATTCAATTGAATTAATGTATCCACAATAATGTTGTGATTTGGTCTTCAGACGTTTCCTTCGTAGATTCGACACGCTATGCTCCTTACCACGAAGTGGGCATTCTGAAGTAATATTTTAAACTTTGATGTAAGGTTTATAGGTATTTGTAGCTGTCAATCTACGATGTCATTGACAGATCATGTTTTTTAGCAGAGGTGATGCCGTCTGCTGTTACCACTCACTCTCAATGAAGAGATTTGTTTCAAAATTCAAACAGCTCTGTAATAGACTTTACAATCAGTTGTTTTCAGTTTAGGCTGGGTCGACACAATAGATTGACAATAGTTTGTGTTCAAGCCAAGTAATTAATATGTGGCTCTCGAGGAATTTAAACCCACTATTTTAGGACCTCAAGTTACACTAGTTTACCTTGCCAATCATTGTCGTGAGAGGTCCTAATACCCACTAGTAACTACAATAATTTCAAATTTTTTATTGATAAATTTTTATTATAGTATTTAGGTTTACTCAAATTTATTTAGTGGTAATATTTTTTAATCTTTGATTAGTATTAAGAATTTTTAATAATTTTTAATTAAGATAAGTATTTGATAATTTAAAAATTGTTGGCTTTTAGTTATAGCAATTGGAAATGCCATGAACATTAAAACATTTTTTAAGTTTAATAGCTTAGAAATTAGTAACTAGAAATGTAAAGGAAGGTATGGTGATTAGTAATTAGCAAGTTTACAAATGTGTCATTTCAATGACCTTTAAACAAAAGAGTGACTGATAGTTAGAAATTTTATGTGTTTCTATTAACTAGTATATTTATATTTAAAAAATATATCTACAGTACGCCAAGAGATATCCTTCTTCATGCGCCTATTTTTTTTATCAATTTACCGCACTCACCTCAAATCCTACAATTTGATATGTTCGTTCTACATGTGAAAAAAATTAAGGAAAGAGGCAATATAAATAGATTCAATGTGTGTCTTTTCATATACCATTCTGTAACATTTCTTTCTTTCATCTTAGTGCATAGTGATGGCTTCTATGAAACTATCATCCACCTTTCTTTCAATCCAGAATGTATTTTTTGTTTATTCCTTTAACCTTCTTTTTTTTTAGTTTTTTTAATTTGTGGAGTGACTATTTTATTTTTTTAATAAAGATTCTAGATTGGAATCTTATAAGTTTACATAGAAATTATGGAATCTTTCAGCTCCCATTCGTGCTATGAATGTAGGAACGCCTCTCAGCGTAAATATAATTTTCATGATAAATATTTTTATTGAGTGGTAATTAGTAATTTGGTAATTATTAAATATTTTTTAGATATTATAAATGAAATTTTAGGTAATGGGAAATTTAATGAGTGTAATGTTTTTTTATATTTAATATATTTTTTAATGATGAATAGTCTATTTTCTATATTAAATTATATAAAAATGTGTTATATCAGTTTACATAAAATATAGGTGGAATGGTATCATACCTTTAAAAGTTTATATAAAAGTTCAAAGACAAAAGAAAAGTGATCACACTATTATGCAGTAAAAGTAATCATAGTGAGGGGAGGAGGTGGGTCATGATCAAAGGGTTGCCTTCGACAACCACGAGGTCCTAGCCATCAGGAATGGGCTCCCAAACTGCGATGATTCCTCTTTATCATTTTCTTCTTCTTGATCCACATGAGTCATGCCAACCAAGGACACCATGATCACACTAAGAGGTAGAGAACTAGCCACATGATGGGAGAGACCAACCATGACATCTATGTTGGGCGAACCCATGAGAACCATTAGAGCCATATTTGGAATGGGCATTATGGCTATGACAATGTTGGTGTCCACACAAAGGTGAGGCATCCCTACTAGTAGGAGAAGGCGACACATTAGCAACAATACATAGAGCATTAGTTTAATGCTCAATAAGAGACTACAAGTGGGAAATCTCCTAAGCCACTTTATCAACCTAGACCATAATGTGTAGCATAACATAAGAGCATATTATGGCTTTAGTATACATGGAAAAGTGAGCATCCACAACAACACCATAAAATAAAGCAATATTCCTATCTATCCATATGCTAAAAATAATTTACATTCTCAAAGCATGCCAATTTTGGGTAAATTTCATAGGTATTTTAGGCTAATCGACTATAAAATTATATACTAGGGAAAAATCCTTAGTCAAAAGCACTGTAAGAAATCATGTATACAAGTTCATGCAGCTTGGGGTTGTGGACAAAACTAGAAAAAAATGATTAAGAGTCTCGAATGGTCCATAGAAAGGATATAGGGGGTTGGAAACATCTAAATGGACAAGTTGAGATTGAATAGGAAGACTCTTGAAAAGGAGACACAAAGAAAAGTCAACTAGTTTGGGTTCTATAGTGCAATAGTTTAGTTTGGTTGTTATGTGCTCTATTCAGGAGGTCAATGGAGGTCTAGGGCAAGAATGACTAGATGGTGAACATAATGGGGAGATTAGGATTTCTTCATGATAAGAAAACTAATAGAGAGATTGGGCCAAGACAAGGATGACTAGGGAGATTCAATTCTTTCCTCTAGGTAGGGCCCCTACCCATCTAGTTGGTAGCCGATAGCAGCCTGGAGTGGGGGCTTATATTGGGAAAGAGTAGGAGCTGTCTCGCAGCCTTTGGCCCCAATTATAGTTGGCCACCCAACAAAGTAGGGGGCACCCCCACCTTGCATCATATAGTTATAGTAGAGCCCCAACCTTGAGAGTAGAACCTTGACCCCCACCAATAATTTTAATAGCAATCAAGGGCCTCTCTTTCAAGTACTCTTTCTTTAAAGTACTTTATTGGGTCATGGTAGTTGTGGGAGGTAGTGAGTATCCCATAGGTCATGATAGTTGTATTTGGGAGATAGTATCCCTTATGTAGGTTGTGGGTGGTGAGATAGAGATAGTGTTAGGGCTCCAATTACCCCCGTTTGTCGAGTATATCTCTTAAGGAGGCATTATTATTGCTTCATGATAAGTTATCCATAAGGTAGGGACTTTCTCAACTCCTTAACTTGGCTGAGCCCAAGATAGGCCCAAGTCGACATGGTAATTATTTTTGTACATTGACCCACGCTAAACCCTAGGACATAACAACTTATGCCGAAAGGAATTTTGTATCCATAATAAACTATTTACACATAATCCCATGAGAGAAAAATATGCAAGCAAGTATTTAGAATCCACAATCAAAATAATAGACAAACACATGATGATGATGACACAAGATGTACCTTGGAAAAACCCTCATGAGGGAAAATCTAGCCTCCAGAAGCATCCACACTTAATGTATTATCTCATGAACAAAGATTACAATACATAGCCTCCATGAATACTTATGAACCATCAATCTCCCGAATTACACTCCATGTGAATAAGAAAATCAGAATCATGTAATCACGCATCCCAATCCATTCTTCCCCTCCTCACATATGCAACCTATAAGAGATGCTCAATCCAACCTTAGACAACAAGCCAAAGGTTATGCAAGTCAACCTCAACAACTACTCATGTTCATTCTTTTATAGAAATAATCTTACACAAAACCACTAAATGGTATTATATAACCATGTCCATCTAAACCATGAGCTCACTAAACCATGTCACCCCTTATTTACTTTTTGGTACTATGCTTTCCCTTTTGCTACTGAATTTTTCCAATATTAAATATTTTCCCAATGTTCAACCCACATTAAATATTTATCCCAATGTTATATAAAATTTGCAAGTGACCTCAAGAATGCTTAATCCATTGTGATCTTCACATTTGTAAGATGTACCAAAATTAAATATTACATTTTACATTATATGCATTATGCAAGGTGTACAACACATCTTTCCAACGTTCTCCCACTTGTTGTATACATCACATAAGGGGTCTAAAGTAAACTCAAACATTAGGGAAATGATCTTGTTGACTTATTTTCCTCTGTCCAGAGTTAAATAATTCACATTGTATTTTCTTTGAAAATCCTTTAGAAAATAACCCTACAAGGCCTAAATCCCCCCAAGAAGCTTACCATGTGAAAGAGCTTGAAATTATAGGCAGGCTTCCTTTTTACATCACCCTGAAATTCAGCCAAATAAGGAAGTTATGTGCGGTCAAATTCTGGTCAAACCAGACATTCTAAATCATCGGAGTCATATTTCTTAATATGACTGATATTCACAAATATCACCCTACTTAGAAAATCCACTATCTACATATTTTTATATGCATGACAAGTTTATACCCGAGGGTCATCTACCCATCAAAATACTCGTGTATTTCAATCGGGGTCATATTTCTTAATATGACTGACCTTTGCTAACCATGAGGATGATGTCATTTTGACCCCCGATATACAATAGTTCAACATGACCCTGACATCATCTTATTTGAAGGGTAATATTCCCCAATATCAGGGTCATATTTCTTAAGCACCCTGATTTCATTCAGCATGACCGTGATGTCATCTTATTCGAAGGGTGATATTCCCCAATATTAGGGTCATATTTCTTAAGCACCTTGATTTAATTCAGCATGACCATGATGTCATCCTTTCACATTTTAACGAGGCCTGTCCCTGATGATGACATCGTCATCATATCCCGATGATTGAAGATAGTTACATTAGTTAATATCCCTCATATTGACTAATGTGCATACCAGACCCGACAAGGTTCAAAGTTATAATGAAAGCGCAGTAAAATCCGTCAGATGCATCTTATGCATACAAGGAGTACATACAAGGGATTTTCGCCAGAAATATACAAGGAGAAATGTGCAAAATCAACATGCAAGGGAAAGTGATTCAAAGCTGGGGCCCACCACTTGAATATTTGCGATTGTATGTTTGCACATACAATCAAATATGCATTCCTAATACACAAGCCAGATCTGAAATAAACATACATTCCAGTTGATAAAGGGCAGAATTCCGTAGTTTGTATGTATAGTTTGCTTGTATGTTCGCATTGTATATGCGACATACATTGGTTATATACAAAGAGGAACATGCATGCCTCGGACCCGATGGCGATTGCAATATGCTTCATAATGGTTTTAGGTTTGCAGCTTGCATGCATATGGCATTGTATCTTGTGATATACAAGAGATTGAAGATACAAGGCATGGATTTTAAATTTCTCCAATCTGGTTGATAAAATGGCTAGGGTCCACAGTATGTATATTGCAAATGTATATTGGCTTCATGCAAAGGAAACATACCAGGCAGAATGTACATTGAAGGTATCCTATAGTGACATGTATATGTAATTGTATGTTCATATATACAATTGCACATACAAAGGAAATGTGCAAAAGCAACATACAAGGAAGAATGGACATCGACAGGATGCAACAGTGGAATGTATGCAAGGTTTACATATGTGCCAGGGTAAAAGCACAAAGTTGTGTCACACTTTTAGCCGACTTATCAGCACAAGTGAATTTGAGTATTTCTAACTAAAAATCATTTTTGGTCAAACATATGATCTTGTAAGATTCAGTCTAGGTAAGTTAGATATGTCCACAACTTTTCCAACTAAAATTGTTGGCTAAATGCATATGTAGCACCGCTATGAGGCCAATTTACCAAAAAATAAAATTATTTGAAAAACTTGATATTTCAACAACTTCTACTCGTGTAAATAACATTTTAAAAAAAATATAAAAATACCATTTTGTAGATCTATAAGTTTAGTTTTCAAAAATATATATATTTTAATAGTTTAATTATTATTTATATTTTCCTTCTATTTTTACTAAAAGAAGGTTATCAGAACAAAACATTAGGTCGATTACCATGTCAAGGAAAAAAGTAAAACTTATTATTAAAAATTGAAAAAAATATGATGCACTAGATAAAAGAATCTATATCAAGATGATATAATTTTTTTTCTATTTTAGATAAATAGTTAATATGAAAGTTGATGTCGAATGGAAACAACTGCATTTTTATACACGCGTATTTTATTATTTATTTAAAAATATATAATTATCAAAATTGGAAAAAAAAATCCATGCACTAAAGTTTCAAGTTATAAATACACACAAAAAAATTGAAGAAAAAAAAAAATTTACTATATAAAGATTGACGTCTCATGTAACTTCATTTTTCAGCATTTTATCAGCAACTAAATTATAGTGTCAATTTATTAAAACTATATTCAAATAATTTTTTAAATTTTTTTTAAAAATACAAACATAAAATATACTAAAAAATAAATATTTTATTAGTTTACATCATTTCAAAATTCAAAACATATATGTCATTTTTTAATGATGGAAGTTTAAAAGTTGGATCAGCGTTGGCCGTTTCCTTTATAAAAGTGTGACACAGCTTTGTGCTTTTCCTTAACAGTGGAATGTACATTCACGACATGCAAGGAAAAGATGCAAGTTGATATACAAGGGTGAATGTACATTTGAAATGTACATCGGCGAAACATAGAAAGAAAAGCATACAAGGCTGATGTAAAATGGGCAAAGGCATAAGCTACAATGCTTTGTACATTTCGTGTTTGCATGTGCAATATACAAGTCATACATACAAAGGTCATAAACAAAGGTCAAAAAGCAACAGTTGTATATTTGTAATTGTATGTATGTTTTTGCTTGTATATTGCGATTGTATATGCGATATACAAGGGAAATGTACAAAAGAGAAACATACAAGCCAGACTTGTCCTGAGGATCAAATGCAGCAAATAATCTTTTTTTGGGTCCGCATTGTATAATTGCAAACACAAAAATCATGTGCAAGGTGATATATAAGGGGCAGATGCATGTTTGCATGTACAGGAATGATTGTATATCTTTTGCTTGTGTATTTCGCATTGCATAAGTGAGATACAAGGGTCACATGCAAGCAAAAGATGCATTGACCGATAGGCATGCAAGCAGCAGGTGGAGGATGTATTTTCAGCGATGGGTCCCAGGGATCAATTCAACGACTAACCAGGTGGTGCCACGTGTCAGGTACATTTCAAAGGCTGATTCAAAAGGTGGAGACTCACGGTTGTATGCAGACACATGCATATACAAAGGCAACTTCAAGGGTTTTTAAACACCGAAAGTAAAAGCGCATACAAAGGGATTGCGGCAAGACTTTGCACATCAGTGACTTGACTAGAGGTCGTTCCGACAGCCCGACACAGCCTGATATATATAAGGCGCTTTGCATGTGCAAAGGTAGTTTCAGAGGAGGTTTCAAAGGCTGATACAAGCATAGATGCAAAGCGATATACACAAGTAGTTTGACTGCAACTTTGATTGCAAATATCTTGCGCATCTTGGCAAATTTTTGCATGTTGCAAGAGGCAAAAATGCTTGTTTTTGCCTCCTCTTTCATTTGGTGGGCTTTTTAGTAGGTTTTTCCACTTTCAAATTTTGGATTTGGATTTGCATGGTATGGCGACAAGACGTTCCAGTGACCATCTTTGGGCATGATGCAGATATTTTTTTTGCATTCATTGCTACAGGTCAATGTTTAGTAGCTCGCATTCAATGCCCATAATATCAGATATTTTTTGCATTCATTGCTACATATCGATGACAAAGCAACTTGCATTGAAGATTAGAAATATCTTCTATCTGCCCCAGTTCCAGATCTTTTATCCCATGAATTTTGAGCAGGTAGACGTCCCTTCTGTCATAGATATTTTCTATTACAGCTCATGGAGCGAATTCTTATAACCGACCTTGGGTCATTTGTAACTGCTATATAAGCATAAGAGAGAGATGTAGATAGGGTTGGAAATTTTTAGTATTGAGGCTTTCTATTTTCCAAGCAGAGCTTCCTGCTACTGTAACTATGCCTTCTTATTGAATATATGCAAGTTATTTTTACCTCTTTTACTGGTTTTCTATTTAGTGTAAATCTGCATGTGACTATCTATGAACATCTTTTGTTCCTCTCAATTATTGTGTTTCTTACCTCTGCTAGAATCAGTTGAATCTCTGTATGTCTACTTGTTGTATCTAGTTATGTTGTGCATTTTCTTAGTACTGTGAGAGTTCTTCTATTCAAGTTGGTGAATCACCCCTTATTTTAAAAATTTTTCTATTTATTTTTCATTAAAAAGCATTCCTTCTCCCTTTTCCTTTGAAGATCTAGTAGATTTTAGGTGATAACCAGTTAAGGAAGCCGGCCTTCTCCGGAGGTCTGATCTCATTTTGTAAGGTCCCACACTTCGAGATCATTCCCATGTTTCTCCAGATTGCTGAAGTTTGACAACTACAGCAGGGGTACAAATCTAAGAGACAATAGTTTTTGGTACGCCCAGTAGGACTTTACAATCATTTTTTGCTGGTTATGATATGCTACCAGCATTATCAGCCTTTTAAGAGGCAATTTTGAGCATATCTGGTGACTCATACTAAGAAAAGACAAGTAGATTAGTGCTATTACATATTGTATGAAAAAAATACAAACTCAGAGTTTGAGTTCATTTGACTATTTACAGCTATCTCCGCCTAGAAGATAGAGTAGAACTGTGGTAAGGACTCTAGTTTCAAAGAGGTTACAATCAACCCCACCCAATTTTAGGTCAGTAGTACCTGTAGTCCCTGTACCGGTTCAAGCAAACCCACCTCCAGCTATTCCAATGGCAAGAAATCAACCATTTGTAGCTTTTGATGGGGGCAGCCCATTAAACTTAACAGTACATGACAATATACCCATGGTAGTTTTGAAGAGCCTGCCCTATTTCATAGGGGAGGATGAAACTACTCCAATAGAGCACATTAGAGACATAGCTTCTCTATGTGGTGTTCATCATGTAACCCAAGAAAATGTAGCCATCAGACTGCTGGCTACTTCATTTAAGGGAAAAGTATTACAATGGTTCATGAGTTTACCAGTGCAAAGCATTGGATCTTGGGATGATTTAGGCGATAAGTTAAATAAACAATTTCAAGATAAGTCAGATAACTTATCGCTGGTTGAACAGATGACTACAATAAAGAGAGCTCCTCAAGAGCAAATGATGGACTTCAACTTCAGATTTCAGAAGACATGGGACAAAATTCCTACCATGGTAAGGCCTCCATCAGAATATACTTTGCTATATTTTTTGAAAGCTCTAAATACTGATATTTCAGTGATGATACAATCATTGGGAGGTCCAAGTTTACCTGCTGCATATGAAATAGCTATTAGAGTAGAAAACACCTTGATTCAGGTTGGGAAAATATCACCTAGACCACCAATGCCCATTTTTCCTGAGATTCAAGCTTCAATGCCTTTGCCAATCCCATCTTTTGCCCCTTTACCTACAACAGCATTGTCAAGTACTGCTACTTCTGAAGCCGCTGTTTCTAACTCATCTCAAGAGTTAAGAGAGATAAAAAATAGCCAACAGAAAATAGAGAATATCTTGTAAACTTTTGGGAATGAATTGGTGAATGTAAAAAAGCAACAGTCCTAGAACAACTAGCCTTATCAGCCACCCAGCCAAGGGCAAAATTAGCCTTATCAGGGGCAAAACCCTCCATACCAAGCTAATAGGCCACCTTACTAAAGCAATTACCAGGACAACATGCAAAATGTGAACCAGAGGCCTTTCCAGCCTTACAATCATGTGCCCATTAATGCAGTTAGGGACCTTGTCCTTGTCTAAAATAACCTTGTAGCTGAGTATGAATGGTGTTTCCCATGCAATCAGCCCCACAGTCAAGCAGCCTGCTCAAATGGGGTGATAAATCAGGCTTTGATGGTGCAAAATATTGTAGCCTCACAGCTAAACACACCTAATGATGGGGGTGTGCAACAACAGGAACAATTTCAGAATGATTTTGCGTTCATGAATTGGCAAGAAGGTGAATTCTATGGTGTAAATAGAGATGATGTCTCAGTTGCAGCAAATACAAGAGCTAAAAAGAGGGGTTATGAGATGGATCAAGTAGCAAACAAAGGAAAAGGACCTACTGATCCTTCTACATCCCATATTCCCCATATTTTGCAAAGAAATACTCAAGCAACAGCAAGGGAACAACCTCATTTGTAGGCTGATATTGCTGCTACAAAGTCACAATAGAAGGTAAATGTTACTCCACCTTTCAATATCATTGAAAATATGAAGAAGATGAATGTGACAATGTCTATGTGGGATTCCTTAGCCATCCCAAGCTCAAAGGACATGTTACAATCTGCCTTGTCTGATTTAAAAGTGTCCAATGATGCAATTGTTGACCCAACTAGGGCTGTCCTTACCAATTCATCCCTAACAACAGCAAATAGCCAAACAAAAGTGCTAAACCACTTCCATTTTATGTGTCATTAATAATTGGAGACAAGTTAGTACATAACTACATGGTGGATGGTGGTGCAAGTAGTTCTGTAATGCCAAAACAGATTGCAGACCAATTAGGATTGAAATACCAGCCCCTTATGAAGGGTGTACTCTAGCTAGATGGCATAGCTGTTAACACTGTAGTTGTGTAATAAAAGATCTAGGTCTCACTTTGCACACTTGCCCAAATATTTCCATTTCCCAGGAGGTGTTCGTCATAGATTTACCCCCTATTTTGCCATGTGTTTGTCAAGAGAGTTCACAACCAAAATAGGAGGATATTTATCCTTGGACTGGTCCCACATGTTTTTTAGGACTAGATATGGCACAAAAGTGACCCTAAGATCTAAATTGCTAGCCAAATACCACATAGAGCCTTATACACCGATTGTTGTTAATGTAAATTATATTATTTCTAATTATCTTGAGCTTGTTGCTGCTTAAGAGTTGCAAGCTATACCAGAGGTGCTGTTAAAGGAGTGGGCCTTGGAAAATGTTGTAGATGATCCTGAAGGGCACATCTAAGAAACTGATATGGGTGTTTACATACTGAACGAATCTGAAACAAAAATTCCAAACCTTGTAAAGAGTGCAGAACAACAGATAGAGTAGTAAGAGGAAGTATGGAAAATGTACTTTGATGGCTCTAGGAACAGGAATGGATCTGGTGGTGGTGCAATGCTGGTGTCTCCACAAGGTGAAAGATATTATTCTGCTTTCCATTTTACTTTTTCATGTACAAATAACACCGTTGAGTATGAGGGATTGATCCAAGGTTTGTAGTGGGCAAGAAAGAAGAAAATTGGCTGTTTGCAGGTGTTTGGGGACAGTGAACTTATTGTAAGTCAAGTGAGGGGACTACATGCTACAAAAAATGATGTCCTGAAATGCTATAAACATAGGGTATGGGATATGATTGAAGAGTTTGATGCTTTCAATCTAATCTCCATTCCAAAAAATTAGAACCAT
This sequence comes from Cunninghamia lanceolata, assembly GCA_027924645.1. Classification (NCBI taxonomy): domain Eukaryota; kingdom Viridiplantae; phylum Streptophyta; class Pinopsida; order Cupressales; family Cupressaceae; genus Cunninghamia; species Cunninghamia lanceolata. The sequence goes on along the minus strand of BSBN01000420.1, from coordinate 7,400,274 downwards.
CATGCTGATAGGTTAGCTGCAATTAGGGCTCAGTTTGATATCCCCAGTGATATTCAAAGGGAAAAGGTGCAGCCTCATGTGAAAATCATGGATAGGCCTTCTATTCCTGACAATAACATTCATTGGCAGGTTTTTGAGAGTGATGAATAGATCCCGCATTTCTTGTTAGAAGAAGATGAGTTTTCTGTGATAAATCAGGACAAACTCAAACAACAATATGGCAATGATCAAATTGTTTAGTTAAGAACTAACAAGCTGCCCAAAGGTTTGGTGACCTTGGAATCTATTTTTAGCATTGATGATTAGCTAAAAAAGAGTAAAACCAACATGCAGGTCAAAGAGGAACATTACGAGGAGTTGGAAATTTTCAAGGGTAAACTTCTCAAAATTGGTAAAATTTATTTGCCTGAAGATAGGAAAGCTTTCATTGCTCTATGTCAAGAATTTGAAGATGTGTTTGCTTGGGATTATTCAGACCTAAAGGGGTTTGACCCTCATATTGCACAACATACTATAGAGTTAGAACCAGGTGCAAAACTTGTGAGGCAGAAGCAAAGACCTTTAAATCCAAAGCTTGAGCCTCTAATGATTAAAGAGTTAACCAAGCTGATCAAGGGAAAGATCATTTTCTGATCAAGCATACTTCTTGGGTCTCCAACCTTGTCCCTATGAGAAAAAAGAATGGAGAGATTAGGCTGTGTGTCGATTTTAGAGACTTGAATAGAGCTTCCCTGAAGGACCACTACCTGCTATCCTCAATGGAACAAATTCTACAAGTAGTGGCTGGTTTTGAAAGATTCTCCTTGTTTGATGGATATTCTAGCTATAATCAAGTGCTAGTCAAGGAGGAGGATCAGTTCAAAACCGCTTTTACTACCAAATAGGGCACCATGACCTACAAAAGGATGCCTTTTGGTCTATCAAATGCTGGCTCTACTTTTCAGAGAGCTATGGATATGGCTTTTGAGGGTTTACTGTATAAATGGGTACTGGTGTACCTTGATGACATTACAGTTTTCTCTAAAGATGCAGCTGAACACTTATTCCACTTGAGGCAAGTATTTGAGAGATGTAAAGAGTTTGGGATATCTCTCAATCCCAAGAAATGTATTTTTGTGGTGCATGAAGGCAAGCTTCTGGGGCACATTGTGTCAAAATAGGGAGTTACCATTGATGCAGAAAGGGTAAGGGCTATTTTGGAGCTGCCTTTACCCAGTCACAAGAAGGGACTACAAAGTTTTATTGGCAGAATTAATTTTCTGCAAAGATTCATACCTAATATTGCAAATCTTTTGAAGCCATTAACCTCTATGTTGAAGAAAAATATAGTTTTCAGTTGGACAAAAGAGGCCAAACTCATCTTTGCATCCATAAAGGAGGTGTTATCAGCTGCACCAACTCTGGTAAATCCTGATTTCTCCAAAGATTTTATTTTGTATGCTTATGGTGGTCTAGATACCATTTCTGCGATTTTGGTACAACAGCAGAGTGACAGCTTTGAATAGCCAATCGCTTTCTTTAGCCAAGGACTAGAGGAGTATGAACAGAGGTATAGCTTCATTGAAAAACATGTCCTTGTAGTGGTAAGGAGTCTCAAGAAATTTAGGCATCTTATTTTTAATAATAAGATATATTTGATGGTTGCTCACCCTAGCATGAAAGAGTTCATGTTAGGCAAAGATGTTAATGAGAAAAGGGATGGTTGGATCACCAAAGTCATGGAATATGACGTAGATATCAAGATAACCAAGCTTGTCAAAGGTAGATGACTCAGTGAACATCTTGCTACCAGTTCTGAAAATAAAACAAAAGAAGAAGAGGAGGTGTTTCTGACCTTCAAAGATGCACATCAGGATGATACAACAACAGTGAGCACAAGTTGGGTTAATAACATGACTCAATTTTTGCAAACTGGTGAATGTCCAGCAGGTCTAGATAGAACCAAAAGAAGGTATTTTAGACTGTAGTCCATTCCATATGTTTTAATAAATGGCATCCTTTTCAGAAAAGACTTTAATGGTGTGTTGTTAAGGTGCATTGACAATAATCAGACTGACAAGGTGCTACATGAGTTTCATGATGGAACAATAGGGGGTCATTTTGCCCCAAGGACTACTGCCTGGAAAATAATGAGGGCTGAATATTACTAGCCTAGCTTCTTTAAAGATGCCCATGCATGGGCTAGAAAATGTGCAAAATGTGCCATTTTTGTAGGCAAAGAAAGGCTGTCAGCTTTACCTCTGCAGCCAATTCAAGTAGAGCAACCCTTTATGAGATGGGGCATTGATTTTATAGGTCCCATTAACCCACCATCAAGTGCAGGCCATAGGTGGATACTTACAACTACAGACTATTTCACAAGGTGGACTGAGGCAGTGGCTCTGAAGGAATCTAATAAGACCATTGTTCTGAGCTTCTATGATGATTTGGTATCCAGATTTGGGGTGCCTGAGTCAATTATCTCAGATAATGCTTTAGCTTTTGTTGGATTGAGGATAGCTGACAGGGCTGTTAAGAATGGAATCTATTTGAGTACTTCATCAAATTATTACCCACAGGGTAATGGTTTGGTTGAATCTACCAATAAGAATCTCATAAGGATTATTAAAAGATCAATGGAGGACAACCAGAGGACTTGACACACTAATTTGAAATATGCCTTATGGGCAGATAGGATAACTCCCAAGAGGTCTATTGGAAACTCCCCATATATGTTAGTTTATGGGAAAGAGGCAAGATTGCCTATGTATGGAGCTACCAGCACTAGATATCATGAAACAACTGGAGATGTTTGAAGAAGAAGACCCCATGGCTGTCAAATACGCTCAACTTATGGAACTGGAAGAGAGAAGAGATAAAGCTATGAAAGCTATGGAGTATCATCAGCTTCAGACAAAAAGAGTTTTTGACAAGAGAGACACTCCCAGAATTTTTAGGGAGGGTGATATGGTGCTCAAATGGGATGAGTTAAAAAGCAGGCTAGGAAAGCACTCCAAGTTTGATAGCATGTGGAGTGGCCCATTTATCATTACTGAATGCAAGGAGCACAATGCATTTCAGCTATCAAGCATGGATGGAAAAAATTTGCTTATCCCAATCAATGGGATACACTTGAAGAGGTGTTTTGAGGTATGAATTACCTTGTAAAGCAGTAGGTTAGGTTTCTTGCTTTCAATAAGTGCTGCTGCACAATAGTTTAGATCCCTTTTTGTTTTCCCTAAGTGCTGTCTAGCACAGTTGGAGGTTTGCTTTCAGGCTTTTGGTTCTGTCTTGGTCTTTCCAAAGTTCTTCACTGCTAATATGCTGAGTTGCTAAGGTCAAGGCTGTTTTGTCAATGTATATTTTGGTCTCTGTATGACTCCATGCCCAATGGATGCTTAAGGCCACTGATCTAATTGTTTAGCAGGCAAACATCCCATAGAAGTTGCCAAAATGTTGACCTATTTTCCTCTGTCCAGAGTTAAATAATTCACCTTGTATTTTCTTTGAAAATACTTTAGAAAATAACCCTACAAGGCCTAAATCCCCCCAAGAAGCTTACCATGTGAAAGAGCTTGAAATTATAGGTAGGTTTGCTTTTTACATCACCCTAAAATTCGGCCAAATAAGGAAGTTATGTGCAGTTAAAGTCTAGTCAAACCAGACATTCTAAATCATGGGGGTCATATTTCTTAATATGACTGATATTCACAAATATCACCCTACTTAGAAAATCCACTATCTGCATATTTGTATATGTACAACAAGTTTATACCTGAGGGTCATCTACCCGTCAAAATACTCTCGTATTTCAATCGGGGTCATATTTCTTAATATGACTGACCTTCGCTAACCATGATGATGATGTCATTTTGACCCCCGATATAGAAAAGTTCAACATGACCCTGATATCATCTTATTCGAAGGGTGATATTCCCCAATATCAGGGTCATATTTCTTAAGCACCCTGATTTCATTCAGCATGACCATGACGTCATCTTATTCGAAGGGTGATATTCCCCAATATTAGGGTCATATTTCTTAAGCACCCTGATTTAATTCAACATGACCATGACGTCATCCTTTCACATTTAAACAACGCCTGTCCCTGATGATGACATCATCATCATATCCTGATGATTGAAGACAGTCACATTAGTTAATATCCCTCATATTGACTAATGTGCATACCAGACCCGACAAGGTTCAAAGTTATAATGAAAGCACAGTAAAATCCGCCAAATGCATCTTATGCATACAAGGAGTACATACAAGGGATTTTCGCTAGAAATATACAAGGAGAAATGTGCAAAGTCAACATGCAAGGGAAAGTGATTCAAAGCTGGGGCCCACCACTTGAATATTTGTGATTGTATGTTTGCACATACAATCAAATATGCATTCCTAATATACAAGCCGGATCTAAAATGAACATACATTCCAGTTGATAAAGGGCATAATTCCGCAGTTTGTATGTATAGTTTTCTTGTATGTTCGCATTGTATATTCGACATACATTGGTTATATACAAAGAGGAACATGCATGCCTCAGACCCGATGGCGATTGCAATATGCTTCATAATGGTTTGAGGTCCGCAGCTTGCATGCATATGGCATTGTATCTTGCCATATACAAGAGATTGAAGATACAAGGCCCGGATTTCAAATTTCTCCAATCTGGTTGATAAAATGGCTAGGGTCCACGGTATGTCTATTGCAAATGTATATCGGCTTCATACAAAGGAAACATACCAGGCAGAATGTACATTGAAGGTATGCTACAGTGGCATGTATATGCGATTATATGTTCATATATACAATCGCACATACAAAGGAAATGTGCAAAAGCAACATACAAGGCAGAATGGACGTCGACAGGATGCAACAGTGGAATGTATGCAAGGTTTACATATGCAACAGTGGAATGTACATTTGCAACATGTAGGGAAAAGATGCAAGTTGACATACAAGGGTGAATGTACATTTGAAATGTACATCAGCGGAACATAGAAAGAAAAGCATACAAGGCCGATGTAAAATGGGCAAAGGCATAAGCTACAGTGCTTTCTATATTTCACATTTGCATGTGCAATATACAAGTCATACATACAAAGGTCATAAACAAAGGTCAAAAAGAAACAGTTGTATATTTGCAATTGTATGTATGTTGTTGCTTGTATATTGTGATTGTATATGCGATATACAAGGGAAATGTACAAAAGAGAAACATACAAGTCACACTTGTCCTGAGGATCCAATGTAGCAAATAATCTTTTTTGGGGTCCATATTGTATAATTGCATACACAAAAGTCATGTGTAAGGTGATATACAAGGGGCAGATGCATGTTTGCATGTATAGGAATGATTGTATATATTTTGCTTTTATATTTCACATTGCATAAGTGAGATACAAGGGTCACATGCAAGCAAAAGATGCATTGGCCGATAGGCATGCAAGTAGTAGGTGGAGGATGTATTTTCAGCGATGGGTCCTAGGGATCAATTCAGTGACTAACCAGGTGGTGCCACGTGTCAGGTGCATTTCAAAGGCCGATTCAAAAGGTGGAGACTCACGGTTGTATGCAAACACATGCATATACAAATGTATATACAAAGGCAACTTCAAGGGTTTTTAAACGCCGAAAGTAAAAGTGCATACAAAGGGATTTCAGCAAGACTTTGTACATCGGTGACTCGACTGGAGGTCATTCCGACAGCCCGACACAACCTGATATATATAAGGTGCTTTGCATGTGCAAAGGCAGTTTCAGAGGAGGTTTCAAAGGCCGATACAAGAACAGATGCAAAGTGATATACACAGGTAGTTTGACCACAACTTTGACTGCAAATATCTTGCGTATCTTGGTGAATTTCTACATGCTGCAAGATGCAAAAATGCTTGTTTTTACCTCCTCTTTCATTTGGCAGGCTTTTTAGCAGGTTTTTCCACTTTCAAATTTTGGATCTAGATTTGCATGCTATGGCAACAAGACGTTCCAGCGACCATCTTTGGGCATGATGCAGATATTTTTTTTGTATTCATTGATGCAGGTCGATGTTCAGTAGCTCGCATTTAATGCCCAAAATATTAGATATTTTTTGCATTCATTGCTACAGATCGATGACAAAGCATCTTGCATTGAAGATTAGAAATATCTTATATCTGCCCCAGTTCCAGATCTTTTATCCCATGAATTTTGAGTAGGTAGACGTCCCTTCTGTCATAGATATTTTCTGTTACAGCTCATGGAGCAAATTCTTGTAACCGACCTTGGGTCATTTGTAAATGCTATATAAGCATGAGAGTGAGATGTAGATAGGGTTGGAAATTTTTAGCATTGAGGCTTTCTATTTTCCAAACAGAGCTTTCTACTACTGTAACTATGCCTTCTTATTGAATATATGCAAGTTATTTTTACCTCTTTTACTAGTTTTCTATTTAGTGTAAATCTGCATGTGACTGTCTGTGAACATCTTTTGTTCCTCTCAATCATTACGTTTCTTACCTCTGCTAGAATCAGTTAAATCTGTGTATGTCTACTTGCTGTATCTGGTTATGTTGTGCATTTTCTTAGTACTGTGAGGGTTCTTCTATTCAACTTGGTGAATCACCCCTTATTTTTAAAGTTTTTCTGTTTATCTTTCATTAAAAAGCATTCCTTCTCCCTTTTCCTCTGAAGATCTAGTCAATTTTAGGTGATAACCAATTAAGGAAGACGGCCTTCTCCGAAGGTCTAATCTCATTTTGCAAGGTCCCACACTTTGAAATCATTCCCATGTTTCTCCATATTGCTGAAGTTTGACAACTGTAGCAGGGGTGCAAATCTAAGAGACAACAGATCCATGCACCCAAAATGTACCATGTAAATATCCAAGATGAGCTCTATAAAGATACCTAGAATAATAATCAAGGTGACCACCATTTCAAACAAGAACCCTCTCGTCCTCCATCATGCCAATGCAAAAAGATAAGATCCAATTCAAAGTGATGCCACTCTAAACTATCACAAAGAAGTAAGAATTATGCCTCGATTGATATCCACACACAAACACCAAATTTAGTGGTAACAAATAGGTTTGAGTATCTACCAAGAATTAATCACCATATCTAGAATAGCAACCACAACTAGTGGCTAACATATCCAACTAACCATTCCTCCAATCCAAGGTATAATCATCATAACAAGTAGACCTTATGCCATCGACATATCCAACTCAATCCATAATGATCACAAGTCCATGTATATACACTGTCTTGCATAAATAAGTCCTCCAAGGTAATAACACATAAACATGTGATAAAGAACCTTAAGACCCTCAATACCGTAGTGTAATGAGAACATCCAACAAAGGACACATATACATCCTAGAACTCCCACTGCATGGGTAATGTCAAATCTGAAATCAATAAAGGCATCAAAAGATCCACCAATAGCACTCACATAGAATATGTGTCTAAATCCTTTATCACATAGTGTTGAAAAACACACAATGATATGAAAAAACCTACAAACTAAAATAATTGCAACATAACTTTCTCACCACAAGTCCATATCTCTCCCAAGTTCTCAGCATCATCGAAGATAGGAAAACCAACTCCAATGTCACGTGAACATGAACATTGAAAATTCATAATTATTGCCATTGAAACATGTAATTCATCTGTATACTCCAAAATTCATCTGTATGCTCTGAAATTCATAATTATTACAATTGAAACATAGAAGTGATGGTTGTGTGAGACTGCTACTCATATTGGCCATTTCAAATCAACTCCTTTGCTTGACAACTTGTCTCCTTTGATAACCTACTCTGATACCACTTTGATAGAACATGTAGAGGGCCAAGAGTGTGTGGAACAACAATAATAAAATTTGAAATACTACTATATGAATATGATAAAACACACACACACACACACACACACACACTTGAAAATATGCACTTTCAAATCAACAAAGTTCTATTGATAAAAATCTTGTAGCATTTATGCATTATTTCTTCTTCCCTTCTTGTTTTTTACAAATAATACTATCACATATATATAGAGATCTCCTACACATGCACTCTTTCTAGAGAGTTCCAAATATAAGTAATAAAATATTACATATTTTAGAGACTTCTTGACTTTATTTCCAAGTTTCAAATCTTGACTTGTACAATATGACATGAATTCTATTCCAAGTTTTTTTTAACTTGACTTGCACTCCAAGACTCTATCTTGACTTGACATGACATGTACTTTAGACATTAATGCATTTGTATAATGAAAATTTGAGGGGTAAGATTACATTTTCTAACAATCTGGGCTATTGTTTTTATTTCTAGGTAGTTTTATGGAATTAAAAATGTAACTATATAATTTAAATGATATTTCTTTAAAATAGGAGTCCTATATTTATAACTGCAAAAAAAATTGTTTTTTGGCTTATATGGTAAAATACGTTTTGAAGGGAGCACAAAACCCTTTACAAAAAGTAGTAGTCCATAAACAGAAAGCCAACCATAAGCCTACCAATATCCAAAAAAATAGATAAAAGCATAGAAAACAGTAGCAAAATAGAAATCCACAAAAAATACAACAACTTCTTCAGTGTTTCAGCTGCTTCCAACTCTTGTTCATAAAACTTTTCATGCAATATGGTACAGTTAACCAGCTCCTTCTTTTCCTCTTCAAACTGCTTCTTTTTTCTACCCTTGGTACGAGTCAACGGGCCTCTAGTATCTTCTTGCACCACTTGTTTACCCTTCTCTTTGTTACCATCATTCTTTCAACCATAACAATTTCCTCCATCACCGGGTTATCCTCAACATTAAGGTCCCTAACCTATTCCTTTCTAAGCTCCTTGAGCTTGTCAGTGAGAAGCTTCATCCCTTGCAAATTATTCTGAATAGTGAGCTTACTGATCTTCATAATCTTCTCTAGGTTTTCATTAACCCCAATCAGTTTCTCCTCCAAGTACTTAATCCTAGTCCCAAAATCCTCTTTCATCCTCAAGAGATAACACTCCATCTCCTCCATGCTTGGAATATCATCCTAGTTTTAGAAAATCTACTTATCTTGATCGAAAGTGGTTTCTTCTCTCCTATCCAAGTTCTCCTATAGAACATTCAACTTGATATTGACTTGGTTGATCACCATGAAGAACCACTTGGTCATCTTATGTTGAATATTGACCACTACTTTCACCAAGCCAAGAGCTTCCTCCAGGTCATCCCTATTCCTAGCCTTCACCACCAATTCTTCAAAGTCATTTAGGAGATTTTGAGAGGGTCAGGGATCTCTGGGAAAGGAGTTCCTATGTTCATCTTCTCAATAGGCAAGTCAATACCACCTCTATAATGATTAGTAATCACCTACTCCTTATCACCCAAATCCCTCATAGGTTTCTTAGGTTTCTTTTTACCTTTCTTCACAGACATGGGGCTTTTCACTTTGTCTGTAGGTTTCTTTTTCCCCATTCTTTTCGCAAGGTTTGAATCCTCACCCATCTGGGACCCCTCAGACCAAGAGATTTGAACCTCTTCTTTTTATCCTCTTTCTCTTTCTACTAGACACCTCATCACTATCCTCCCACTGATCTTCTTCCATCCACTCCTCATCCTCAATCTTGGTCTCCGAGTCACTAGAAACCACAAAAACCTTCTTCTTGGCAAAGGATTTACCCTTCAGCTCACCCTTGGGGGTGTTATTTTTCATATAATCCATAATGAGAAGGATTAAACCTTCATGGAGGACAGGGAGCTTAGGGTTTCTAACATTCTCCTTTATAGAAAATTCTAATGATGCCAACAAGTAGAATGGAAAAGAAACAAACATTTGATGGTGAAAATGATTTAGCAAGTTGAAATGGTAACCATAAACAACAATATACCTACCATCAAGGGTAATATAACGCATAATGACCTCGGCAACCTTGGCCCAAATAGGCTTAATTAAAAAAATGGTTGTAGCCCCCCAATTGCAGCTTCACCAATTTGCTCTGCTCATTGCCCTTAAAGAAGTGATTCAAGGCCTCCTCACTGGGTCTTTTGCTCCCTAAAAAATTTCTACCCATTAACAGAGAGAGATATTATCATGGAAATGAAGTCTTCAGTTATGGTAAGCTCCCATCCAAAAGCCACCACCTTCCGGTTCTTCCAATTCCTAGCAAACATCAACGTTGCAATGGGGTTAGCACCATGCAAAGTCTCCATAAACAGAGTCAAGCCCCATGCCTCCATAATCTTCCACACTTTCTTGTTATTGTGGACCCCCTCACACGAAGAGGGCTCCACTCTATTTCTATCACCACCCATCTTAAGATTTAGATCACAAAGCCCCTCACACACAAACCAGAAACAAATGACATGGAAATGAAGCCTTCTAGGTTTGAAAGGGCCATTAACAATACTCAGAATCCATGTGTGCTAGTCCTTCATGATTACCTTGATGTTCATTCCATTAATATCCATCATAACCATATTAGTATCCCTTGAGCCTGGTCCCACATAGACACTCATGTTCAATCAAAGTTTGTGCTTCACTAGGAATCATGTCCATGACCTCCCACATGAGCTTAGTCTAGCTAGTGACCCTGATGTTAGCAAACACATCAGCCACTTTATTTCCTTCCCAGAATATATGAGTTATAATAATCTCTTCAAAGGATTACATAAGATTGAGAGCTTCATCAATGAAGGTAGCTATAGTCCAACTAGGACTTTGGGATTTCTTTAAACAATTAACAATGTTATTGGAGTCACCTTCAATCCAAACCTTTTGAAAGCGCTTGGAATGGGCTAATTTAATAGCATGGTAGGCTGCCACAGGTTCGGCATAATGGTTTGTCTAGGTACCCAGAGGGAGTGCCATAGCTGACAAAAACCTACCAGAGTCATCTCTCATCACTCCCCCACTACTAGCAACTCCAGGATTCCCCTTAGCTACCCTGTCAAAATTAATTTTGATCCATCCCCTTGGAGAAAGTTTCCACACCACCTCACCTCTAGGTTTCTTCATTTTTTTAAAAGGGATAGAAATATCACGAGGGAGGTTCCAGTTCTTAGATATGTCCAAATCCATAGGAGAGACCCCTAACATAGTTCCTTGGGAGAGTTGTTCATCTATCCAAATAGAGAAGTTCTCCTTAATACATCTAATCACCTTGAAAAACAACCCTTCCGGTTCCACACTAACCTCCTTGAAAATTCTATTATTCTGCTTCATCCAGATGTTCCAAGAAATATGAGGGATCAGTAAAGACCACAAAAATTTAAGGGATAGATTTTTAACAGGGTAGATCCATTGAGTAACCAAATCCTTGAATGAATTAGAAAAGTTCTAGCTTAGGTTCCATAGAGAAAAAACCTTTCCCCAAACCTCCAAAGAGAAGAGAAATTTTTGTTGTTTTTATTAAAGAAAAGGGTGAAAAGTTTTCTCCACTAGCTCAAGAACTTTTATGTTTATTTGGCAGCTTGCATAACATTTGAAAAAAACTCTATTATTTAGTTGCTATAATTTTTTATTGATAATCTTCATTTTCACTTCAAATATTTGAGTGTGGGGTTCAAACCACCAACTTCTTGTTGGCAAGAACTCAACAACTACCAATTGATCTATTAGCCATACTCTTAATGGAGAGAATTTAAAAATCTACAGAATCTCCTACTTTGAAATGAACTTTTAAATTTCCTCAACAACACTCACTTAGATATTTTAACGAGCAACCATTTATGGGACCATAGCCTTAGGGTCCATAACCATTGCATTTTTGGGAGGATAAAACCTGTTGCCCAATGATTCACTTCATAGGCTTGAGCTTCATAAATTATAGAGGTTCTTTATCCCAATTTTCCTCTTCTACTTGTATGTCCACACTCATGATTTGAGCAGCTTCCACAAACATGCAAGCATTTTGCTAGAGTATATTAAGCTCACTTAGGATAGGGCTATTTTTAGTCTTTTATCTTTTATGTTTTTCTATTTTGCAACATGCCAGGACTAGGAGTTTCAATGATTTAATTAGCACATCTAGGGTCTAGGGTGCCAGGACTAGAAGTCTCATGTTTAGAACAAGTGTCTAGGGTCACTTATCTTGAGTTAAGTAGTTGCATGCCTATCGTTAGGCCACTATTATTATCAATCTTTCTTTCCTATTTCTAGCACATCTATTCTTAGGAAACTTGTGCATTTATGTACTTGTTCATGTGAGATAATTCATTATCTCATTATTGCTTTGCACATTGCTTTGTTTTGGTATTGCAGGAGTGTGCAATTGTTAAGCTCTCATGAGTCATGCTAGTACTCGCATCGTTCCATTCAATCATTGCTTCTGACATGGTATCAGAGTAGGAATGGGTTCGGTTGCAAGTCTGGTACAATTTGCACTGTCTAAATTTGGTAAGCATAGCATAGTATTTTAAATTAGTAAGTTTTGAAATTCCTAAGTTTCCAAGTCTATGTTGGAGTGCATTCTATTTGCTTTTGAAGGGTCGTGCCCCTATTTTTGATAGGTTGTGGGCCTTAGCATAGGTCATGGGCCTCAACACAGGCCACGGGCTCCATTGGACCTGGCAAGGCGTCAATCTTTGTGGAAAGATGTCTATCTTGGTGTGAAGAGGGCAGAGTAAACCCCTATTTTGGGTGTTTTTTAACCTCTCTGTGGCATTTTTTCACCCGTGTTCAGTATTGCTGGGATTGTGAAGTGTGTGCAAGGCCTACAAACCAACATAGGCATGGTATGACATGTAAAGGTGTTAGAAGGTGCCAATCAGAAGTCTGCAAAATGAAGGGTGAGAGCATACCACTGTGAAGAGGCCTGAAAAGTACTCAAATCACCACAACACCTCTCAAATCACTTCCAACACCCTGAAAATCTTCTAATTGGTGACATCCATACATGCATATTTGCCTCTATTATCAACAAATCGCCTTGCATTAGAGGTGAACTGACCCCTTATTTGTCTATTTTTTGCTCTCCTTTGTAGATTTCACCTAGTTAGGGAATGTTTTCTGTCCTATTCACCCAAAGTTGTGCTTTTTTAATTTGGGCCTTTTTGTTAGCTAAAAAGCTAAATATAAATTTAATTTAAAAATCTTTTTTTATAAAATTAAAAATTCTACCCCTTGTAGATTTTATTTTGTCCAAATATTTTTTGGCAAATTAAATTAAAAGTGCATTTGAATCATGTAATAGGCAACTTTTTGCCCACACACTACTTATAAAGTGCCAAAACTGGGGGGTGTTCAAAATAATCATCGGGTGTCTTATTGGGTTGTTTTGTCTCCTTCTTTTACACATTGCTTTCAACATGGAGTCTAATTAGTCTATTTCTCCATTAAGCCCATTTACTTATTGTTACCTAATTGTGCATTTTTCCCAATTAGGCCTAATTGTTGAAATGAGAAAGGTACACACACTTACTGAACTTATCTATGATTATAAAAAAATTCAAAACATGTAATAAAATACAGATGTATTCCATTATGCAATTGAGTGTTTTACAAAAGAACAATGTATACATCATTGCATAAGAGGTTGCTATTTATATTCATAAGAGAAGATATGTTCATAGTCTCCCACATAAGCTATAGAAATAACTATACAAATGGAATGAGAAATAGCATATACATGTGAAGTAAGAGAAACATGTAGAAAGAGAAGGGGATCCATCATTGCCTGGACAACGAATCCCCATGGATGGTTGTCTTCAAGTTCTTCTCCATTGCTCCTAAAAGGCTTCTGTAGGAGAAAGGGGGAAAGGGCGTTAGAGCTCAGGATGCCTTCAAAATCTATATGTATTAACATCAGATATACATGCCATCATCCATAAGCATTAAAGGAAGAATAGTAAAAAAGACAAAGAGTCACTCAGATGCAAGCATGCAATCATAAAGATTCAGGATTGAATAGAAACATAGAAGCACAAGAGAGGCTCCTTGCCTCTATACTATTTTCCTAATTTGTTTGCTAACTGTGTAGGTACAGGAAATTGAAGACCAATCATTAATGCCTGCTTTAAAGATGTTATAGAAGTCATAAATGAGTGAGCAGTGTGTGACAGACTCCTAGGACTATGACAAAGGACTACAAAAACAAGAGGACAGTCAAATGCTTATTTGAGTGGAAGGAGGCAATAAACTTATTACATAGTCATTTGAATAGCCTATCAGTAGCATTCATACAATAGGAGCAACCATAAAGATAGGACAGTCATAGAACACCAAAATGAGCAATTAAGCCTTCAGATATCATGATTTAAAATATGGGAGGTCAACAAGAAACCATGAAAGTCATCTATGAGACTATTGAGTAATAAACATGCTATGCTAATGACAATCAACAATGAGCTAAATGAAAGATAGTCAAAGATTTGGAGCAGCAATCTATCAATAGGGGAAACAACTATTATGACTAGTTCAATCATACAAAAGGAGCATTAGATCAATAAAAATGTAGTCATAAATGCCAAGGTATAGGTACTTGTAGATCTTGACAAAGATAGAGGGTAAATGAGGTAAAGAAAAAGTCATGATAGAAGAAACAATCACATAAGTCATCACTATATATCACAAAGAGATCATTGTTGGTTGTCAATAACAAAAGGAGGAAGCAGTCAATTTGACATTCATAAAGGAGTTTCCAAAACATGGTGGACAGTATAGTATATGCATGACAATGTTGAAAACCTTGAATAGGACAAATATTGGATACATAAGCAAGATAGAGAGATACTTGAGACAATCATACAATGAAGACAATCATGAGAAGTGAAGGGATCATTAAAGATGTTTGAAGGTTGACTATAAATTCTAAAGCAATGAAAAGACTAGTCATGACAGTGAATAGAAAAATGAAGACAAAAGTTTAGATCCATAAAGAAAAGGGGTTGTGAGCTCCCTGTCATATCCTTTATTCTCTGTCAATATTGTTTCAAGATATACAAACCAATATCCAAGTATTCATTAGACTGTCCTTAAGTCTATTATGGAATAACAAGCTATAAATGGAGGACAGTGAGTCTTTAATCAAGTATGTTAATAATCTTATCAACATGAGGAAGCAATCATCAATGTTTAAAGACACAATCATCAGGAACAATAGGGGGAAAATCAAGTAGTTTGATCCATTTAGTCTTTATTGTTTGAGAAATATTGTTGAGTTTTTGTGAGAACCACTGACATCATGAGAAACTAGAGCAACTTATGTAGGTGTGTAGTCATAAAAGAGAAGTATTCATAATGCAGAGACTGTCAGGAGTAGTAGGGGAGCAGTAAAATGAATGACTTTAACAACAAGTGACAATTGAACAGTCATGAAGATCATGATAGTACTTCTCTAGGGACTTTAAAGACAACATAGAGATATGAGGGTCTTATCCCCACAAAGGTAAAGATTAAGATGCAATGATAATAAAATACAAGCAGTCAAAGGATAGATAGCCATGTCAATATGAGAGTGAGCAACAAACCTTCAGGTAAAACCCTATCAAGGGTTATCTCAGAAAAACTAAAATTTCTCTTACTTTGCCATAGCATGAAGCAAGAACAGTTGAAAGTAGAAAGAGAGAGGCCACCAGTTACCAAGAAATAGATAAACTTACAAAATAAGCCCTAATGCAGGTCTGTAAACACAAAGAAGAGAAGGTGGGTTTCCTTTACTCAAGCTTCAATGAAGAACTTTTCATGAAACCCTAGCATGGGAAAATCACAGTAGATTAGTTTTTCAAAAGATTTTCTTTAGACGAGACAAGAGCTCTTTACTGAGCTATTCATAAATAAACCCTACCAGTCTTCAAAAGTTGAGAGGTAGTGAATAGGTTCAAGGAGGAAAAAGGTTCCTATAACCATATTTTCCAAAATGAAAACCCTACCAGAGCACTTAAAGTTAACATTTTTATCATCTTCTTCAATAGAGGCAAAGGGAATAGAGGTTGTTCGCTAGTTTCTACCAGAAAACTCACTATAGAAACAAAAAGAAGGGTATCTTACAATATTTATCATTAGTAAGGAAGCAAAGTATGCAGTTTATTTTCCTAGGTTATAATAGCATTAAGAGCATAAAGCTAGGTTCTTACTATTTTGACCAATGAAAGAACATCACTCACAATTTTCATTATGACCTTCATAGAGAAAGCATATGGAATGGCAGAAAAATCATTTCTTTGACTATATATACCAGCAAATGAAGAATAAATGTAGAAGAAAGAGACTTACAGTGCTAAATAACCTTCACCAGAGCCTTCAAAACCCCATGGCAGCGCCCTCCATCATGCAGAGCCAAAAGATGAGTGAAAATAAAATTATTTTTAGGGTTTCTCTTCCTTTTACCGCGCCTTGCCCGAGGTGTTTTCTTTGCCTTAGGTTTCATTTTAATGAAAATCTAATACATGGCATGGTAACACTTGTTTAAAGTCTTTTATCTAGTGTTTTCACTTAGGGGTTGACCATTTTTTGAGTCGCCCTCTTTCTTTTTGCATGTTTTAGAATCAGTTGTAATGTATTTTAACACTTATTAAATGCATTGTCTTTATAAATTGCCTTAATATTTATTACATAAAAACTTGAGAAAGAGAAAGAGGCATCACATAACACCTATTAAGGCAAGTCATAAACCTTTTTAATTGCCTTTAATACTTGTAAAAATAAATTATAGTTGCCCTCAAAAAATGTAAAAAGAAGTAAATAGAGAGAGGGAGTTAGACTTGTTGAAATAAGGGCAGGCAACTGAGAGGGGGGGTGAATCAGTTGTCACAAAAACTTTTATCCTTTGCTACAATTAAACTTTTTTACCACTTATTAACATATGAATGATATAACCATGAAAGCATGAATCAACAACACATGAGCAGGAATAAAATTAGCAAACACCAGGATTTTTATGTGGAAACCCGATTAAGGGAAAAACCACAGTGGGGGTTAACCCACAAGAATTTATACTCTGTTAAAAGTATTACAAATGGGAAGGCAGATGCCTTTGGACACATTGCCCAGAGCTCACTGCTCAAAGAGGCTCACTACCTACATAATTAATTACAATAGTTTACTGGAATGATTGAGCTAAGAAACAACATCTAACAATGCAAAATTACAGTTCCGGTTATGCACAATATACTGACTTTACACACTTCATCTCTTTCTCCTCTGCTTCATTGCTCTGCCATGATCTAGAGTTTAGATCTCTTCCTTTCGTACTTGATTCTTCTATATTTCGTACTTATCCCTTCATATTCACACAACACCCTCAAATGCTTGAATCCATCAATCATATATATCCGCTACATGAAATAACACCAACTACAGTCGGCTTTGAGAAAAAAATGGAAACTATTTCAAGAACACTGTTCTGTTAGCTAAATCCATGCACACATATTAATGTGGACCAAAACTTATGCATTCAAGTCATCACACATGTCGGCCAATACCACTGGATCTCACAAATTACTTAACCAACAACTTTTCCAATCCGCACAATGATCAAACAACAAGTCGACCTGTTCTTCACTGGACTCAACTGATTAACAGAACCTGATACTCAGATGCATGTAACTTTCAATCCCTTCATTACTGGAGGATAAAATATTGGATTTAGGTAGTCCTGACATCCCTTAACATTCCCTCAGATCTGTAGCACAATATAATTAACTGTGAAGAAATGCGGACTAATATGTTGAACCTTGTCAAATGCTCTGTTCTTGTCTATCCAGACTTAGATAAATCTGTACTCTGACTTCCAGTATAATCAAATGATGTAATGCATATGTGTAAGATAGATTTAGTTGCCATCAATGACAACCCCTGATGTGCCTAGTAGTGTCTCTTACCAACAATCTCCCCCTTTGGCATTGATGGCAACACTTAGTGAAAAATGACTAAGTGTTCAAACAACTCCTTACTTTATACACTTATGATTTCCAATGCTCCCCCTTAGATTAATTCTTCATTTTTCACTACTTTTCGTCTCCCCCTTTGACATCAATGGCAAAGGATGGAATCCACATATCAAAATTCGTGCAGAAATTTTATGTACATGGGTCAAACTCTAAGTATATACTTCCGCATATGAACATACAATCCTTAAGCCTTGTTCATCAGCAAAAAGATATCCCCAAAAATGTTTTTCAACCATGACAATTCACTATCCAAGTTCTTCTTTATGCTGCCCAAAATGTATATATTTCCACTGAACAAAAATGCTTGTGATTTTGCCTTTTAAAGGTCAGTAGGATCACTAGTAGCAACAACAACTTGGGATTTTGCCAACAGATCATACATAGTTTCTAATTTGGAGGAAATTAGTCCTTAGAGCTCATCCAATCTGCCCAAAAATTTAACCTTTTCCTTCTCCAAATCACTCAATTTGTTCTGTAGACTCACTACTTGGCACTCTTTGGAGGTTACAGACTCAGTTAAAGGACTATATGACTGAGAAATGTTAGATAATTTGAGCTCTAAGTCCTTAATATTCTTTTCAGTAACTTAAACAGCTTTAGATCAATTTAGACAAAACTTATAAATATCTGCACCTTCAGATAGAGCATTTTGAATACTCTTTACGCTAGTGTCAAGTACTAATCTATCATAACTTATTATTTTCTTTATTTCAGAAAATCTCTTCTCATTGTATTCATTACTAACTTTAACTTCTATTGACTTCTCTAAGGTTTCAAAATGAGTACTTAAAAAGTTTATCAGGTTCTTTAACTGACTAGAAGGAGAGTCAGATGAATCCTTTTGAAAGGTTGGCATAATCTTTTCTAGAATTGCAGAGGCAAGACCAAGCAACTCACTGTCCTCAATGTGAGTTTTCAGAATCTCCTCTCTTTCTTTTGCTTGTGCCACATAAGCTAGCTTCATCTTTTGTAGAGGGGAAAGAGTGTCAAAATTGATAGGTCCTTGAATTAGCTCCAATTCATCAAACTCAAGCTTGTCTTTCTCAAGTAATTCCTTCACTGCATCTGCAGTGTCTCTTGCCAAAAATGCAGCTCCATTTTTTAGATCCTTGTCGGTACTATCAACTTGCTTTTGCTCTTCAATATTCTCTGTTGTTTCTCCCTCTCGTTCATCCTTGTCCTTAACCTCCTTTGATTCTTGCTCTTTATTCTTCATAGAGTCATCTTCACCAGGAGCATCTACTTTTGTAACCATCTCTATATATTCTTCAAAGATTGGTCAGGAGGAATTTGAGTGTCCTCTACACCATCAAAATTAACTTCCCCTACCATCTCTTCATCTCCTTTATTTAGCATTTCATCTTTTAGAATAGAGATGTCAGCTTGTTGTTCACTTTCTTTCAACTCCTCAACATTTGGAATGGATGCATCATCAATGTCAATCGATTCTTCTATGACAATATTGAATTTATTTTTGTTAAAAGATTTCTTGAAAATTTGCTCTGTTTCTTTGACTACCTCATCCAGTTCTCCAATCATCAGCTTATTCATCTAGATTTTGCTTCTAAATTCCTCTTTGACTTCTTTGAAATATTTATCTGCTTCTTTTCTGGAGATCACTGGACACAGACTGGACATTACATGTTCCCTCAGCTCCATATCCTTTGATTTGGCAACTTCTTTTCTTATTTCTAGAATGTCTCTTAAACTTTTAGGAACTTTTGACAAAATCTCCACTAGTGCTCTGTTGAATACATTCAAATATTTTACAGTAGCATCCTCTAAAATTCTTTTGTCAGCATCACTATAATGATCATATAATTTAGTCATTGGTTTTAGGTTTCCATCTATAGTTATTGTTTTAACAATGTCCTCCATAGAAGGAATTGGCTTCTTAACACCGGCTTCTGGCTTTTGCCTTTTTCTTGACTTGGTGCTTCTGGAGGGCTTCTCCTTAGACACTTTAGTAGCTTTAGTTCCAGAGGCCTTCAACTCTTTAACCTCATCATCTGAATCAGTCTCTTCTTCATCCTCCTTCTCCATACTACCATATGACCTCTTGGCCATTGTTTTTGTTCTTTTTCCTTCCTCACCGGTAGGATTTTCTTTGGATTTCTCTGCAATAGGAGAAGGTGATGCACCAGAGGTTGAACTAATACTCCTAGTAGACCTTGACTTGGAAGGAGGTTCTACCGGAACACTTTCCTGTTCCCTATTCTACTTCTCCTTCTCAGCCTTTTCTATTCTTTCCTTGAATTGCCTCACAACTTCCTTAGTAAGGCCTAGATTCTCGGCCAACTGCTCAACTTCTTTCCTTACTTTCCTTTTTGTTTTAGGAGCCTTGAATTCAAGATGCATTTTTTGTGAAATTTCTTCATAAGTTCCAAATCTCTCTTCAACTGGATCCCTAGGCTGACTTAATAAATGTTGTGCCTATAGTTCCAACACATGCCCATCCACTTCATACCCCATGGGCATGATCCACACAACTCTAGGCTCTACTGCTTCCATTTTGCATTGATCAATAGTAACCATAAAACAAATGGTGTCCTTGTATTTTTCAACAATAGTTCTAGGTATTCTAGCCCTAGCCTCCATCATACCTTGAAAGTTTTTGAAGAATCGCCAAAGTGCAGTCTTTTGTGCATCACGACTACCCAAATCACTCAAATTTTTCCTAATCTGGATTGCTACCGGTTTGTCATTTGACCAAATTATATTTTTGTTTCTAGGAAGCTCACTCAAGAAATAGAAGAAGAGACACATATATAACGTACCAAATTTGAATGAGTATTTTTTTTCCTTCTTTATCTTGCTTAGGTTCTCCATGAGCTGGTTTAGCAACAATTCACAAAGATCATAGTTTGTACCTTCTTTTACCATCTTATATGCAGTATAAATTACTGTTCTAAAAATTGAATTTTCTCTACTAGAGTAATATATGATCCTATATCCTATCACCATTGATGTGAATTTGACCCCATGATCCTCTATGTCATTTATAGTCATGTCTCTCTTGTCAAATTTTGATTTGGTTGCCTCAGTGACTTGTTGATTCTTCACAGCCTTCAACTGAGGCAAGATACTGGTTGAATTTAGTCCTATAACTGCCCTTATTGCATCCTTTGTGATTTTGAATGCATGATTTAACCATAGAAACTCATCATGGATACAGCTCAAGACATACCAGACCCACTCATCTCTGTAAAACATGAAAACTCAACAAATTGTATGAACTTCTTGTCTTTCAGGGCTTTGTATTCCAGTTTGAGCTCAAAATCATTACCTTTTAAGTGATTCATGAATAGATCAGCAAACCTTGAGTCGCCATCCTCTTCTAGAGGCATGTGAATATAAGCCCTAATGTCCTCTGTATGAAGAACTCCATATGGAACACCAGGAAATGCTCCCATCGGATCTACTTCAGTGGACTTGAAGGGATGCTTCTTAAATTTTGGCCTAGGCCACTCAGTGATGTTCACAACCAGAGGAGTAGCCATTTCAAAAGATTACAAGTTCAAAGCTTCACAGAGAAATACCTTTTTCTTCATGAAATTAGGGTTAGCTATCAAATTCGTTCTTCACACTTTAATTCTCTGAAATTTTAGGTCAGGTGCTCTTCTCCTTGTTCTCTTCGAATGCAAAGTGATTTAGGTGTTTGAATTTTTATACATGTATCTTGTAAAAGTGATAATTCAGCAGCTTGATATCGTTTATCCATATATGGAATACCAATTTCATGAACGATCATTCCACATCTGATTAAGAATCTTGCTAGAGATACTTCTAGTAGATTATCTCCCATGAAAAAGACAGATTTACCGCATACCAAATCAAGATAATCCTTTAAACTTTCCCATATCCGTTCCTCCCTTTCCTCCAAACCTTGGGTCTCAACACCCAATACAAAACAAATCTTTTCAATCCAAGCACGCGTTCCGTCTGGACCGATAGGAAAAGGAGCTATAATTAATTCACATTTTTCGCGTCTTATCAAAGTTGTCGCTATCCGACTCAAAAATGGGTTAACACCACAAACATAAACTCCATCACCCAATGATGGAAGATCAATATATTTTTGAGCAGGTAACCAACCTGATACCTTGATGGATTGACATTTTAATTCTAGATTTAGTTGAGAAGCCACATTGGACGGCAAAGATCCAAAAAGAACTAAGGAAGGGTGATTTGCATATTCGACCAATTCCTCTTTTTTTCTAGAATGAAAAGTGAAATTTTTTTGTATAGTTTCTTTTCGTTCATGAACGGAGAATTCCGGTTCTGGACAACGATGTGCTATTGCAGCTAACACAGTATCTTCTTCTTGAGTAAAAGCATAATCGAGTCCATTCGCTCTTGCCACTAGAATTGGGATTCCAATTTCCCATTCTAATTTGGGTGCCATACCTTCCAAATCCATTTTGATTATCTTTGTAGTACAAGTACCTATCCATATGATCACACTGGGGTCTCTATCTTTTTTTATTCGAATACAAAGCTTTTTTAATCCTTCATAATCATTCAATTGAGCCGAGATATCTCCTTCTTCCAATTCTGCCATTGCATAGCGAGGTTCTGCAAAAATCATAACTCCAAGTGCATTTTGCAGAAAATAACCGCATGTCTTTGTGCCCACAACTAAAAAGAAACTATCTTCAATCTTTTGATATAACCAAGATACACAGCTAATTGGACAAAAAGTATGATAATTACCTGTCTCACATTCGACAGTGAGAGTTTCATCAATTTTAACTGACATAAATGATTATAACTATGTTGATTAAATCGTCGTAAATCCAAGTAAATTTTCCTTATTATTTTGATGTTTCCCCTCATCAATAGGATTGAGATAAAGGTCAGAGAGTAAACTGAATAATTCCCGATCTGGAATCTCCTTTGGTACAATACCTTCTGGTTGGGACAATATTTGATCCGCTATGTCTAAATAATATTCACATACATAGTTAAGAGATGGTTCGGATCCAACCATTTCAAATAAAGTTTTCCCCTTGACTCTTGAAATTCGAATATCTTCAATAAGAGGTAACACTTCGATTACGGGCATTGGACAGGCTTCTACATATTTATTGATAAGATCTCTTTTAGATGTACGATTTCCAACCAAACCTGCTAATCGGAGTGGATGTGTATGAGCTTTTTCCCTGATAGAGGCAGTAATACGATTAGCTGCAAATAATGCATCAAATCCATTATCTGTAATAATGACGCAGTAATCTGCATAGTTCAACGGAGCAGCAAAACCTCCACAAACCACATCGCCTAATACATCAAATAATATTATATCATATTCATAAAATGCATTTAATTCTTTTAACAATTTCACAGTCTCTCCTACCACATATCCCCCGCATCCAGCTCCTGCGGGTGGCCCCCCAGCTTCCACACAATCTACTAAGATTTTCTGGCTTATGCTTTTTAGCAGCTATCTGGCATTGGGTATATTGGGATCTAGATGTATTCTGTGATTCCCGTACAGGAAAACCTTCTTTAGATTTGCCTAAGATTTTTGGAATTCATTTATTCCTCTCAGGAGCAGCTTGTTTCGGATTCAGAGCGTTTCATGTAACGGGTTTGTATGGCCCTGGAATATGGGTGTCTGACCCTTATGGACTAACTGGAAAAATACAACCTGTAAATCCGGCATGGGGAGCTGAAGGTTTTGATCCTTTTGTTCCAGGAGGAATAGCTTCTCATCATATTGCAGCAGGTATATTGGGTATATTAGCAGGTCTATTCCATCTCAGTGTTCGTCCTCCCCAACGTTTATACAAAGGATTACGTATGGGGAATATTGAAACTGTTCTATCCAGCAGTATTGCTGCTGTATTTTTTGCAGCTTTCATTGTGGCCGGAATAATGTGGTATGGTTCCGCAACCACTCCGATCGAATTATTTGGTCCTACTCATTACCAGTGGGATCAGGGATACTTTCAACAAGAAATAGATCGACGGGTTCATGCCGGTCTGGCTGAAAATCTAAGTCTATCAGAAGCTTGGTCAAAAATTCCTGAAAAACTTGCTTTTTATGATTACATTGGGAATAATCCAGCTAAAGGGGGGTTATTCAGGGCGGGTGCGATGGACAATGGAGATGGAATTGCTGTTGGTTGGTTAGGACACCCTATTTTCAAAGATAAAAAGGGACATGAGCTTTTTGTACGTCGTATGCCTACCTTTTTTGAAACATTTCCAGTCGTTCTAGTAGATGAAGAAGGAATTGTGAAAGCCGATGTTCCTTTTAGAAGAGCAGAATCAAAATATAGTGTTGAACAAGTAGGTGTAACTGTTGAGTTCTATGGTGGTGAACTTGATGGGGTTAGTTTTGGTGATCCTGCTATAGTCAAAAAATATGCTAGACGTGCACAATTAGGTGAAATTTTTGAGTTAGATCGTGCTACTTTGAAATCGGACAGTGTTTTTCAGAGTAGTCCAAGGGGTTGGTTTACTTTTGGGCATGCTACATTTCCTCTTCTTTTCTTTTTTGGACACATTTGGCATGGTGCTAGAACTCTATTCAGAGATGTTTTCGCTGGTATTGATCCGGATTTGGATGCTTAAGTAGAATTTGGGGCATTCCAAAAACTGGGAGATCCAACTACTAAAAGACAAGTGGTATAAGATGGTAAACTTTTTATCCTCCACAAAACCTAATTTTTCATTGTAATAAATGGTTTCCCCTAATTCATCTGATTACACTATTTATACATATAGTCGATCTTCAATTGCTCCACAATCAGTCGCATTAGCTTCTTTTCTTCCAGAATTTGTTTCAACAGATCTAAAATTTGTTTCTTTATCTTCATTCATCATGCCAAATTCAGGCACCCACTTATTGGTTGGCAGAATTAGATTTTCAATGCAACTCCACCTGAGGTAGAGCTCCTGATTCAATTCCCAGAGGAATTATCAGCACTGGATTCCGGTGTGGACCCATTGTCAATTTTTATTTCACCTTTCTTCACCCATGTTTTGTTCATTTCATTTTGGATCTCATTCAAATCAACTTTGCCCTTGCCTTTGTCCAACTTCTGCTATGTTTTTCCTTTACCTACCTATGAGTTCTCCTTTTTGCTTCTGCAAAATTTAGCAATGTGTTTGGATTTGTTGCAGCTGAAACACACAATCTTATTTTCCTAATAATTACATGTTGGAGCAGATTTAGATCTGCATTGAATTTCATTATGCCCAAACTTATTGCAAGTAAAACATCTTCCATTGAACACTTATTTGTTCTTAGGAGGATTCCTTGATCCACTTCTTCATTCCTTAGCCTTATGACCTATCTTTTTGCAATTAAAGCATTGACCGGAGAAAGATGATACATTTTGATTCACTTGACTTCTGCATTGATTAGCTTTATGACCATACTTATTGCATTTGAAACAATTGCCATTGAAATATGGATACCTTTGAGCATTAGGTTGTCTTACCAGAGGTCTTCTAGGATTTCTTTGACCGGATCCAGAGCTTTCACCTTTCTCAAATCCTAGACCATGCTTATCATCTACCTTCTTTTAACTATCAAGCAATGCCTCAAGTTTAGCCGAGCTTATCTTGAATTTCTCTTTATATTCATTTGCAACTTCTAGGCCATGTTTAAGAATGACAATTTGTCTTTCAAGTTGATCCTCATTATCCCTAGTTTCTTGTAGATTAGATTCTAAATAACCAATTATTCTGTCCAATCTGCAGCACTCTTCTATTCTTTCTTTCAGAGATTGATTCAATTTCTCTTTAGACTTCTTTCTTTCCTCAATTTCCTTGGTTAGCCTCATCACCCTGGATTCCATCTCATGTCTTAGGACAACTTCTTTTGCTAACTTTTCACATTCCTTTGTCTTCTCTTTCAGGGCCTCATCCATGTCATTGTCTTCATTCTGATTTGCTAGTTGAAGAAGTAGCTCCTTCCTCTTTTCATTAGATTTGCTCAATTTTTCTTTTAAGGTCTCAATGAAATCTTCAACATCTTTAAGGTTCTCTTGCAGACCTCTGATTTCTACTTTTGACAGGTCAAGATCATCTAAGGCTACTTGTAGTTGTTGATTGATACCATCAGAATGCTTGAATGAACCCATTGAAAACACCTTCCTAGATCTTCCTCAAGCTGTTAAACTTCTTCTAAGGAACCATGATCTAATACCAATTGTTGAAATAAGGGCTAACAACTGAGAGGGGTGGTAAATTAGTTGTCACAAAAAACTTTTATCCTTTGCTGCAATTAAACTTCTTTACCACTTATTAACATATGAATGATATAACCATGAAAGCATGAATCAACAACACATGAGAAGGAACAAAATCAACACACATAACACCAGTACTTTTACGTGGAAAGCTGATTAAGAGAAAAACCATGGTGGGGGTTAACCCACAAGAATTTATACTCTATTAAAAGTATTACAAATGGGAAGGTACATGCCTTCGAGCACACTACCCAGAGCTCACTGCTCAAAGAGGCTCATTGCCTAGAAAATTAATTACAAGAGTTTAATGGAATGATTGAACTAAGAAACAACATCTAACAATGTAGAATTACAGTTCTGGTTATGCACAATATACTAACTTTACACACTTCATCTCTTTCTACTTTGCTTCACTGCTCTACCATGATCTGGAGCTTAGATCTCTTCCTTTCGCACTTGATTCTGCGATATTTCATACTTATCCCTTCATATTCGCACAACACCCTCAAATGCTTGAATCCATCGATCATATATATTTGCTACATGAAATAACATCAACTGCAGTTAGCTTTGAGAAAAAACTGGAAACTATTTCAAGAACATTGTTATGTCGGCTGAATCCATGCACACATATTAATGCGGACCAAAACTTATGCATTCAAGTCATCAGACATGTTAGCCAATACCACTGGATCTCACAAATTACTTAACCAACAACTTTTCCTAATCCGCACAATGATCAAACAAGTCAGCCTTTTCTTCACTGGACTAAACTGATTAACAGAACCCGATACTTAGATGCATGTAACTTTCAATCCCTTCATCACCGGAGGCTAAAATATTGGATTTAGGTAGTCCTGACATCCCTTAACATTCCCTCAGATCTGCAGCACAATATAATTAACTATGAAGAAATGCGGACTAATATGCTAAACCCTAGAAAATGCTATGTTCTTATCTATCCGGACTTAGATAAATCTGCACTCTAACTTCTGGTATGATCAAATGATGTAATGCAGATGTGTAAGATAGATTCAATTGACATCAATGACAACACCTGACATGCCTAGCAGTGTCTCTTGCCAACAAGACTGAAGCTATAAACTAATGCAAGAGGTTACTTCACTTCTATTTTTGACTTGGAATCAAACTGAGCTATTTTTAGCAGTTTTTTGGTCAAACATCTTGGGAGGAGGAGGTCTGAGCTAAAATAGCTCATTTTGGAGTACTTATGGGCCATAATTTTTAGGCTTTTCCCTCTTTCTCACCTAGAAACTGGGAGTTGGTTTTCTAGCATATTCATGCATCGTTTGGAGTCCAGTTAGACTAGAGTTGATCTTCCCTTTTCTTTTGGAGATATTTTTTTGTATTATAGAGAAAAAGCTTATGCTTTTTTTTCTTAGTTCTTGCTTTCTTTTCTTTCCTTTGCACATTGTTGAGAGAGATATTGAGTATTGTAACTCAGCATTTTACAGGTCTTATACAGTAGCAACAATTTATTTTTAGTAGTTTCATAGTTATTGTAGAGTTTTCCTTCTATTTCTCAATAAAATCAGGTGTTCTTCTATTTAGATCCACGTGTCTTATTACCTTATGAATGATTTGATAAAGATTTACTATGTTTTAAAATGAAACCTTTAAGTTTTATGTCTCATTCTATTAAAGCAAGTATACAACAATGCATATTTTACCACAGGTTACAGATTGTGCAGGTGATTCTTTACTTTTAAAGGTGTGAAAGACTTTAGTTTTCCTTAGAAAAAGTGGACCATTTTTATGCCTTTCTGTGAAACATTTTTGTGATAAGATTGTTTAGTTTGAGTTGTAAGAGTAGATATATTGAAAAATAGTTGTGAATTAGTTACAAGTTAGGACATAATTATTGGTGTATCACCCCCTTACAATAAGTTTAAGTTTATTTAATCATTCTTCTATCTCTTTTGCCACAAAAGTACATTAGATCCAAGGGGCATTTAAAGGGATCCGACTCTTCCAGAGGTTCATTCTCACCATAGACAACCCACATTCTTAGAGTGTTCCTATGTTGCACAGGATTGCCAAGCTTTAAGGCTTAGCATTCAAGGTGTAATCCTCTGTGACAACAGTTTTTGCCATGCCCGGTGGGACAGATTGGACTACTATAGTCCATAAGTTCTCATGCATTGTTGATATTTGGTGTTTATATCAGTAAGATTAGCCTTTGGAGGTAGTTTTGCACACACTTGGTGACTCTACAGGTTTAAATCTACTGATTTCAGCAGTCCAGAAGCTTAAAGATTATAAAGGATCAAGATTTAGGTACAAAATTTTCTAAATCAGACCTAGTTTTCTTGATTTAGGAAATTTTTTATGAAAACCCAACTCATTTGAATGTTCTAGTATGCCAAACTATCAAGAAAATTATGTTCCAACCCCTTCATTTTGCCAAAATACAGTCTTAGAGCCTTTTCAATACCCATATCAGATTCAAAATGCTACTGGTTTCATCCCAAACAACCATACAACAGCAGTATATCAGCATGCTGATCATGCTTACCTCCCACCCACCCCTGCTCAGCCTTCTTGGTAGCCTAGCCATGACTATAATTAGGCCCAGGAAGGCTATTTTCATCCTCACCAGCCTATTTACACCCATGCCCAACCTTATGGAACTAATCTTTCTTTAAACCAACCCTCTAGTTTACCCAGTCAAACCCAAAGTGCTAACAATGTTAATAGTGATTGGGCTACCATCAAGAGCATGATACTAGAGCATAATATGAGTATTCAGGATATGGCTTTAGATTTAAAAAAAAAATTAATGTCATTGAAAGAGAACGAGAGTATAACATGCAACAAGAGGAATTGTCTTATCAATCCTATCTCCAACAGCAAGAGCAACAATCTTATGAGGCCTTTTGTTATCAGCAAGAGATGGAAGAAAAGAGAAAGTATGAAGAAGAATGTCTAAATAGGTAGATTATTGTTAAGGAGGAACAAATGAGACAACTTTTGGCTCAAGTTCAAAGACCCAAAGCCCAAATTGCAAGTTTCAGAAGTTTTGATTTTGTTTAAGAGCTTGTTTGCATTCAAAACTAGTTCATTAGTCCTCAGCTTCAATCATCTCAAGAGCTTGAACCAAGTCATCAAAGTTTTGAGCAACCATGGCTGCCTTCTTGGACTAAGCATCCTAATTATAAAATGCCAAACCTTTTTAAGGCCACTCCTTGCATATCAATCCAAAATCAAGAAGAAGAAAAAGTAGTAGTATCTAAACCAATCAAGATTCCAAGTTGGTGTTATGGGCAAAAGGAAGAGTTAGTGAAGATGAAAGGA
The DNA here is from genome assembly GCA_027924645.1 of Cunninghamia lanceolata. Classification (NCBI taxonomy): domain Eukaryota; kingdom Viridiplantae; phylum Streptophyta; class Pinopsida; order Cupressales; family Cupressaceae; genus Cunninghamia; species Cunninghamia lanceolata. The sequence goes on along the minus strand of BSBN01000420.1, from coordinate 7,370,901 downwards.
GAGTCATTTGCTATCTACAAGCCTCCATATGATATACAAAATGAGAAATTAGACCATTTACAAGGAGGTAAGTATGAAAATGAAACTCTATTGCAAGACTTGGAGTAAGAGGTTGCCATTTGTACTCTGTTACCAGCTTAACCTACTTGTCCTAGTACCATTTACCTCTTCCCAGGTGGACCTGTTGTGTGGAAAGCAAGTGAAAGCTCAAAGAGTCAAGAGGAAGAAAAGTGTGAGATTAGGGAGGCAATGAATACTGTCATTCTATCTTCTCATGAGGAAAAACCAAACTTGTTGCAAGAGGAGGTTTTAGGGTTCAAAATCCCAAGTTTCAATCAAGAAAAGTTTTTTGAATCAGGAAGTAAGTCTCCTCGTGTTAAGATTCCAAGTTTTAGAGATTCAAGCCTTTTGTAAGAGCCATTATAGGTACAAAATCAGTCTATCATCTATGAAGAACAACCCACTCAAAAATCCATTCTTCCTCATGTATGTGCAGAGGTGGTTGGTTCATGTTTGACATTGAATCCTTTGCATTTTGATTCATTTGAAAAGTTTTCTAATGTTGTTGATGAGATGAATAAAAGTAGAGTACAGAGGTCACAAGGTGAAAGTCTTCAGTTGCAAAGACAGAATGCCCAAGTTCCAATTGAGAAGGAACCACATGAAGAGGAAAATCCAGTTTCTTTGTTTGATCAACTGCTTGGTTTTGTTGATAGTGATGAAGAGAGCATACAGAGACTCATCTTACTAGCTAATTTGTAGTAGCCAGAAGACACGAGAGAATATGATAGGTTGCTAGTTCATGAAGACAAGAATGAAGATGAGGCATCAATTCAGATAGAAGAACAAAAGGACAGTCCTATTTTGGGGGCTAACAAGCTTGTTTTGCATGAAAGTAAGGTTGACTACCAGGTTGAGAAAGTAACCAAAACAAAACCTATGCTTCAAATTAAAAGTCTTGGTGTTCCTACAAGCATTCAAGAGAGCTATTATAAGGCTGAAATCAGTCCTCTTATATAGAAAAGTAAAGAAGAGCTAGAAGATGACCTAATCTAGGATGAGCTAGATGATGTTTGTGCAAATTTAGATGTCAGACTAGCAGACCTAGGAAGAGGAGGTTCATAAACAACAAGAACAACAAGTGGAGATTGTAATGGGTAAAATGGGATAATAAAATGAATTATAAAACACCCAATAACATCAATGAAATGTGCAAATAACAAAAGCTTTAAAATAAGAATGATACTTACAACATTTGTTACCTCGCGATTTCCATTGTTCGCCTATTCTCTTTTGATCTTTTAGTGATGAATGCAGCCCTTAGGAAGCTTGCTTCCTTCCTTTAATTCCTCAAGATGACAAGGAGAAATTGCTCGAATACTTGTTGCGTTGAAGGTGAGATTCAACACAATATGAAATGGATAATAAATGATGTGAGAGTGGGGGTGCCAATGGAGCACTATGGATTCTGCAACAAAAGTTTACTTGAAATCTTCGTTATTATGAAATGGAAGGATATAGGGGTATTTATAGGATTGTGTGCAAGAAGATCATGTTGTAGAAGAAATAAGAAGATCAATGGTAGGGGATGTTTGAGAGAACATGCGCGAATAGAAGAAGGACATGTGTCATTCAAAAGGATGCTTTGTTGCGTTAACTACTTTCTTGATGAGGATGAGCTTTTATTTCTTAAATTAGAATATATTTTTCTAATTTAAGAATTTGTTGATAAAAACAAATTTGCTTTAAATCAGTTAACTCAGCTTTTGCTTTTACATGACAAGAAGAATTTATTTTTAGAAGATTTTGAAGTTTTTTAGAAGATAAGAAAAGAAATTAAATAAATAAATTTATTTAATTACTTGCACATGATTTGGAAGAATAAATAAAATATTTAATTATATTTTATTTTTGGAGATTAAGATTTAACTTAAATAAATTTGCATTTTATTTAAATTTGGAAGAATGAATGACTTAATTAAATAATTAAAATTATTTAATTGTTTAGAAGAATAAAGTTGATATTGATGGAATTAATTAAATAAATGTAATTTATTCAATTAATGGGAGAAAATGAATCAAATAAATAAATTGATTTATTTATTTATTGATAGAGGAATATTAAGCTGAAATAAATATTTAAAATATTTATTTAGGTAGAGTCATGTCATTTTTAGGTGTATATATTTTGCCCCTCTTTGATGCAATGAGTTTTATCACATTGTTTCAAAGAATAAGAATTTTTGACAATGATACATGCCTCAGTTTACCCCAGGTACAAGTTTAACGACAGGATGCCCCCTCGGGAGATTGGACGAGAAGATGGTAGAAAGCGTGAGACATACAATCTCATGAAGAAGTAGGTGGAAAGTGGGTTAGGATGGAGAAAAATAGGACATGGTTTGGAGGGACAGATATGGGAAGTAGTCACAGTTGTCACACAGTCAACTATGCTTCCCTTGCTATATATATAGGAGCTGGGTCCACAAGTCCTATTCATTTGCACACTTGTCCTTAGTTGATTGGTCTTTGAGAGCTTAGGAGAGTAGAGGAGCTAGAGTAGTCATCAGAGATATGGATATTCTACGCGAGGAGCACCGTTTTGAGCAAGTTCAACGGTTCGATTGGCCACCCAAGGCAGGACCACCAGCATGTAGTTCATCCAATCTCGCTAAAAGTCATTTATTAGGTCAATAAATGCTTAGGAAAAATAGCTAAGATAGATGCGCCGAACTGCAGTTCAGTGCATATGTGTCCCGAAATGGCACATATGCTATGAAACCACACATCTGAGTGATCTTACGGTGCATATGATAAATGTGCACATATAGGCCAAGAAGTGGCGCATCCACTGTGGAACTACGCATGTGACACAAAAAGCGGCGCATGTGCCAGAACAGTGCATATATGTCAAGGATTGGCGCATTCACAGTGAAGCGGCGCATCTGATATGAATCGGCGCATTTGTAACCTGGTTCGACACATTTGCACTAGGATAGTTAGTTGACTTAACAAAATTAACGCAATTGGCACCTTGATCGATGCATCAATTGATAAGCGATCTCCGAGATTACTGAGAATCTAGTCAAGAGATGATATTTTGTTTTGATTAATACGATATGTTAAGTCAATGATAGGATAGTTTGATTGCTTTGAGTAGGTTTGCTTGGATATGGATTTCTTTGACGCTATGCTTTACTTGGTTGCAGGAGGATATCCATGATACCTTGATGTCACGAGAGTAGTTCCCTTTGTCGTTGTTGCAGTGGTATATGCTGACAGAGATGGACTGTGAGGCTCTTGGTGCTATGGGTCTACATTACATTTGTTTCATGCCCGAGGTTCGTGCGAACCACAGTTTGTTGACTGCAGTGGTGGAGTGATTCCATAGCGAGGATGGGACATTCCATCTACCAATCGGGGAGATGAAGATCACTCCAGAGGACGTGTACATGATTATGCACCTCCCTATTCAGGGAGAGTTGGTAGAGTATGATCCATAGTATGATGCAAGATTAGCTGAGTGTAGATGGGTTTTTGATGACCCAGAGCTAGTTGAGCAGGTGATTTCATAGCAAGACATTCATGACTGCTATGACTACTTCCTGGGGATAGTAGCGGGATTGATCAGTGGCATAGTATGCCCTGATAGGAGGTCACACAGGTTCCTGATTGGATGGGGGAGGGTGCTGGAGAGCATGATTACCAATGGGACTCGATACTCATGGGGTGTATGCATGCTAGCACACTTGTACAAGGAAATGCACTAGGTTGTGTACCACAGAGGGGCCAGCTTGTCAGCAGGTGTGTCTCTTTTGCAGTTTTGGTTATGGGAGCACATAGCGATCACGTGACCAATATGTGTTTTTCATAGGCAGAGAGGGGAGCCCTACAACTATGGATATGTAGGCATGATTTCCCAGCACAAGCTGGGGAAGCTCGAGTATTGGAGACATGCGTTAGATAATGTGGATCTAGTTATCTAGCACCCATACCTAGACTACAAGGTATGGGAGGATGAGGACAACGAGTTGCCGTATTGTTTCTAGACTTAGTGGCTTATTGGTAGGATGCGGTACATACTAGAGCATTAGATTGTCAGTAGAGTACAAAGGCAGTTTGGAAGAGTGCAGGGCAGGCCATAGGGGTAAATGTGATTTGTGAGGACCCATGCAGAGAGACTAAGATGGGGTCCCGTGGCATCGTATGAGGAGGCCTTGGTAGAATTTTATCAGATCCCCTATGCAGCTTGGCCTATGAGGAGGGAGATAGTAGATGCGGGTATGACGCCATACTATGAGGAGTGGTTCACTACTAATCCATTTCCCAGATATTCAGGACCTAGAGAGTTGGCTCCTTGTATAGACGAGGAGGATTTAGATGATGAGGGTGGAGTTGGAAGGAGGAGGAGACAGAGGGGGGGATAGGAGGTCAGGGAGATGATGGTGGAGATGGAGGAGGAGGAGGAGACAGAGGGGGGGAGAGGAGGTCAGGGAGATGATGATGGAGATGGAGGAGGAGGAGGTAGATCGAGATAGAGGAGGAGGTCTGGGGAGGGACCTTTGGGTCAGAAGCACATTGTGTAGCTACCGGCTGTAGGGCAGGTGCAGGTGCTAGTACAACAGCTGGCACAATAGCAGGTGCAGGGACAGGGATAGGGAGGGAAGGCTCCACAGCCTAACTTATAGCAATAGGCCATTGTTACATTACAGGGCCAGGTTAAGCAGTTGAGGGCCCATGAGAGTAGCAGAGTCTCGAAGAGAGGCAGACACATGACAAATATCAGAGAGCTTCAGAGCGAGACTTAGCGCTGACAAGTGTCTGGGTGATCATAGTGGAGAGAGATGCAGCAGTGGTAACCCTGGGTACAAATAGTACTATGAGATTTTTGGTTACCCAGGTGCAGTAGGCACAGACATAGCTGGTACAGGTACAGACACAGTTGACCTCGATACAAGGTGAGCTTGCTAGGGCACAGGCTCAGACTCTGTATTATAGAGGATTATATCACGGGGTAGTGTCGGTGGACCAGTGTGCATCTAGTTATAGGAGTCAGTCTGTGGCATCATAGTGAGTAGGTGGATCTCGATCTGTAGCATCAGTGAGAGGCCCCCAGCAGTTAGGGGGTGACAGAGGGGAGGGTAGTGCAGGGAATAGTGCTCCACGGTAGCAGGGTTAGCCAGTTTTTGACACTTGTACTGATTTTTGGCTTGATGTACACATTTTTGATGGCTGAGATAGCCTGTTATGTATTATTTTGCCCCGAGACATGTATCATTATCTTTTTGTACTTTGTATACATTTCATGACATGACTCTAAGAGATGGACATATATTTTGATATATTGCACATTTGGACATGGTTTTATGCTTATATGATGATGCAAGTATTTGATGTTTTACATGCAAGTGTTCTATGTTTATATGTTATGGATGCAATTTATCTTATGATGCTTTGTATATGTGATGTATACTAGATGGATTTGGATGATTTGATATGCTAATGCAAATGTGAAATGTTATTGATATGATTATGTAGCTCTATATGTATTTGTCTATGTTTTTGATTTTTGATATGATATACGGATGCAAATGTATGTGGATGACCTAATGCACTTAAAATGATTTAATCATGTGAATGACTATCTCATGTGATATGATGTGTTATCTATGCTATGTTTTTGATATGTCCAAATGTACTCAATCGACATAGAGATGACATAGATAGGCAGAAGAAAAGGAATGAAAGAATTACGGGCTTTCATTTGATACTATGCAGGATTTTCTTATTGCATGGTTGATATGGATTTCTAGATATGGGATGGATGTGGATACCTTGTCATCATAAGAGCGCAAGTACTTTGCTTTCATCATTGGGCACTTTTTATTTCTTTTGTCTTTTTGAAATGTTGTATGAAAATAAAAGCATCTAGGTATAATTAAAGCGAGATGACCTAAGTATTCCTTACATGGATTTTGATATAGCAAGTTGATACAAGCATCTAGTCAAACTTGAATCTAGATGACCTGAGTACTTGTGTTTTAACAGACAAGGATTGCCATTTTTCATGTTCAGATCTCTGAAGTCCTCGATGATCTTTTTCTGATCATGTCCTTAGACAAAAGTCATCACATTACTAAAGTTTGATCCACAAACAACAGACAAAGAAAAAGATTATGCCCCCATCATAGCATCTCTAGCTTTTGGCATCCTTGAGTAGCATAGAAAGACAATGGCAAAAATCCAAGACTTTGTAAATTAACCTGTTTACAAAACATTCTTGCATTAGATGTGTCTTTTTGCCATAATTAATATAGAGTTAATCTGAGTGTTTCGGTATAGATTTTTACTTTGCTTTGAATTGGTTGATGCTTTTGTGTCAAGATTTTTGTTTTGGGAAGCGTGCTTTGCTGTGCGCGCGTGTCTAGTGAAAGGTATCACAATCCTTATTAGTATCCTCTTTTAGAAAAAGTGGCATTCAAGAATCCAAATCCATAACCAGGTCAAGGAGTTGCCCCCAGTGTTAGACAAAGGATCAACTTAATATGGGCGATATGACAAACAGACATAGAGAGACGGATCTTAAGGGACTAACCTAGTGCCTTAGGGGCTCATTGCTAAATGGCCTTGCCTACGTGATGACACAGAGGCAACGTAGTTTGGGGTGAACCTAATGGACCTAAGACCTAGGGGATGACATAGATGTAGAAATGGTATGGATAGCAGGATAGACGACACTCGATGGAATGGATAAGAAAGAAGTGGAGTGGAGCAGAGCCTCGGGGGTGCATTGACAATTGCCTTGCCTACGTGATAACTCAGAGGTGACGTAGTTCGACATGTTGATAACTGAGAGGGGGGGTGAATCAGTTATCCTAATTATTTCTTCTTCTGAACTTTTCTTGTTAATCAATGCAGCATTAATTCAAACAAGCAAATATAACCATGAAATGAAGATACACATGACACAATATTTTTGACGTGGAAACCCTGTTAAGGGAGAAAACCACAGGGTGATTAACCCAAAGATTATTCTCTGTTAGAAGAATAAGGAAATACAAAATGGCACTTGCCAATTAGGGCTCACTGCCCGAGCACACTGCTCACAAGAGGCACACTGCCTACAAGTGACTCACTGTCTACAAAGAGAATGTTATAAAATAGTTGAATTGATTAGGAGCATCCACAAATGCTGGAATTCAGTTCCGGTTAGGCTCAGTATACTGATCTGCTGCACTTCATCTTTCCTCTTCTCTTTTGTTGTTTTCCTTTCACATACTGGATCTTCCTTACTGCTTCTACTCTATTCTTCTGCTTTTATTCGTACATCCCCTACAACAACAACTCTCACAACTGACTTCATTGTGTATATATATCCGCACAAGTAATTTCATCACCTTTCTAGTCGGCACCCGGAATAGTCAATCTTTTCACTAATTCTGATCTGTCGGCTGAATCCTTGCACATCAAGTAATGCAGATCAATTATATGCTTGTATAAATCATTAATCATGTCGGCCAAACATGATTCATGCCTTAATAACCTTTACCACAATTAGTAACACATCCAGAAAGTAGTCTGATGTTCTATCAGTCAGTTCTTCCTCTATTTACACTGTCACTCAGGAATCCGGTACTCAAATATTCATATCTTTTTCCTCATCTATCACCAAAAGCTAAATCCTTGGAATATACCACTCAAGGTAGTCCTCTTGACTTCCCCAAATCCACACTTCACCAAGATACTTCCTCTGAGAGATCCGGACTTGTCTATCAGACCTTGCCACATGCTCTGTTCTTGTTTACCGGACCACAACATTCTTCACTCTGTCTTCTGGTAGAGACACACCATGTCTTGCGGATGTGTGAGATGAACTTTGTTGCCATCAATGACAACAATCATGAATCCATATAGTGTCTCTTGCCAACAATCTCCCCCTTTGGCATTGATGGCAACACTTAGTGAAAAATGACTAAGTGTTTACATTATGCTCCCCCTTGGCTGATGCTCTGTCTTTATATACATTTTCTGGAGCTCTCCCTTTGTTGGATTCCTCATTTTTCACTGCTCCTCACTCCCCCTTTGACATCAATGGCAAAGGGTAGGGTCTGCATACCAAAATTTTTAAAAATTTAACTATACTTAGCCGCATAAGTATATATATACAAGTTGTACTTACATATACTTAAGTATGTCTGCAAAAGTGTTCTTCAACTGTACAACTTCTGTCGCCCAACTCTGCTTCATTCTGTCCAAAATTGAGATATGCCCACTCAACAGGAATGCAAACGCATCTGCCCTTTTTAGATCTATTGGATCATTGGTCTGGGCTGTAATTTGGGCTTCTTTTATGGCCTCATGCATGGCCTCTAGCTTAGGGACAATTAACCCCCTAAGCTCACTCAACTTGCTTATTCTATTTTTTCTTTCCTTCTCCAACTTCTTGATTTCACTCAAGACTGTGATAGTCTGACATTCTTGATTTGTTATAGAGGAAGAGAGAGGATCAAAATTCTTTGATAGGTTTGATAGTTTATCCTCCTGTTCTTTTATTTTCTTCTCAATGTTCAGTGTTACTTTGGACCATGCTAAACAAAATTTATACATTTCACCGCCATCCTTAAGAGCATTTTCTAAGCTCTTTATTCCAATATTCATGTTTCTCCTATCATTAATAATCAAACCCTGTACCTCAGAGAACCTTTTATCCAAAAACTCCTTCCGGACCTTTTCTTCAGGTAATTTTTCTAGAGAATCAAAATGTGTACTAACACTGCTGACTAAGGTTTTGAGATTACCAGAAGAGGAGGCTGTGGGATCCTTCTAAAAAGATGGCATGATCTTTTCTAGCACTCCGGATGCTACCTCCATAAGCTCACAGTCTTCCATGCGAGATTTCAGTAGTTTTTCTTTGACTTTCTCATTTACAAATGAGGCTATTTTCATTGTTTGCACCGGTGACAGAGAGTCAAAAACTAATGGTCCTTTTAGTAGGTCTGATTCATCAATTTCTATAGTGGCTTTTGTTAAGAATTCTTGAATAGTTCGTGCAGTGTCTCTTGCTGGAGACAAATGTTTCTTCTCTTCTGCAACCTTGGAGCTGTCCTTTGGAGTTTTCTCTCCTCCTACATTCTCACCACTAGCAGTTGTGGTCTTTTTTGTTGAGGTCTTCGCACTGTCATCTTCTTTTTCTTTTACCTCTGCTTCTTTCTCCTATGATTTTTCTTCTCCTTTAGATCCAGAGACTGTAGGGGAAATCAGAGGAGAAATGTTAGTCTATTTAGGGCCCACCTCTTTTGTCATTTTCTGAGGAGTTTCTTCTGCAACATTTGTGGTTGAGGGATCAGTACCCAAGTCCTCTATAATAGGAAGATTAAATCTTTTGAAGGCCTTCCAGAGGATCTCTTCTGTGTCCTTGGCTACCTTGCCAGTTTCACCAAGCATAAGTTGATTCATCCTTTCTTTGCTTCTAAACTCATCCTTACAATCTTTGAATATCATATTTATTGTCTTGGGGTCGATTGAAGGATATAGCTGAATTGCTATTTGTTCCTAGATTTCTAGGTCTTTAGCTTGGGCAGTGTTCTTTCTTGTTTCTAGTTCCTTCTCCAAGCTTTTAGGGATCAGAGATATAATTTCAATAAATGCTTTGTTGTAAATATTTAGATACCTGACTGTGGCATCTTGCAATATCTTCTGATCTGCTTCACCATAATTATCATAAAACTCAACCATTGGCTGAAGATTTCCGTCCACTGTGACTGATTTGATTATGTCGTCAATGTGAAGAGTGGGTTTTTCAACATATTTCTCTGCCTTTTCTTCTTCCTTCTATCCGGTAGAGGGTTGACCGAATGTTTTCTTCTTTTTCTTCATTTTCTTGACTTCTTCATCAGATTCAGTTTCCTCTTCATCTCTTTGACTTGCATAAGCCCTTGTGGCTTTTGTCTTTGACCTTTTCTCTCCTTTGCCGGATGCTTGGACTTCCAATTTTGAGCTTTTAGCAGGGACAGGTGCTGGTCCCTTTGAAGATCTGGTCCGGGTGGAAGTTTCTACCGGAGCACTTTTCTTGCTTCCCCTTTTTGCCTCTTTCTTCTCTTCATCAGCTTTTTGTCTCTTTTCCCGGTTGGCATCAAGTGCCTCCTTTGAGATCCCAAGGCCTTGGGCAATATGTTCTACTTCTTTTCTCACCTTCCTTTTCATCTCTGGTTCTCTGAGTTCCACATGAATCTTTACACTTAGCTCCTCAAAGGTTCCAAACCTTTCTGCCTTTGGATCTTTAGGCTGACTTAGCATGTGTTGAACATGCAGCTCCACAATTTGTTCATCCACTTCATACCCCATGGGCATGATCCAGACTGTCCTTGGTTCTACTGCCTCCATTTGGCACTGATCAGTCTCTACCATAAAGCAAACTATGTCTTTGTATTTCTCAACAAGGGACAGGGGAATCCTTTCTCTTGTTTGCATCATGTTCTAAAAGTTCTTAAAGTATCCCCACAGAGCTATATTTTGTGCTTGGTTATCACCAAGTCCATGCAAGTAATCTCTGATTTGGATAGCTACTGGCCTATTACTCTCCCATACCCAGCCATTAGATCCAGGAAGCTCATTCATAAAGTAGAAGAATAAGCAAAAAATTAATCCACCATACTTGAATGAATTCTTTTTATCTTTCTTGATTTTCTATAGATTCTCTAAGAGTTGGTTTAGGAGAAGCTAACAGAGATCATAGTTTGCATCCTTTCTTAACATTTCATAAGCTGTATAGATGGCAGTTCCAGGTACAAAATTTTCTCTGCTAGAATGATATATCTTATATCCAATGATCATGGAGGCAAACTTGACATCCAGATCAGTGATGTCATCTACTATCATTGCTCTTTTGTCAAACTTGGATCCAGTAGCCTCACTCACAGTTTGGTTCTTTACAGATTTGAGAACAGGAATCCCACCGGATGAGTGTAATCCGGTAACTACCCTGATGGCATACTTAGTGATCTTGAATGGTCCATTCAACAACATGAAGTTGCCATGTATTCTGCTTAGAATGTACCTAACCCATTCATCCTCCGTAAAATAGGGGAAATGTATGTATTGTGCAAAGTGTTTGTTCCGGAGGCCCTTGTATTGGGGTTTGAGCTCAAATGAATCATCTAACAGTTGTTTGTGATAGATATCTCTTAGTTTGAATTCCCCAAATTCTTCAACATTTATGTGTATATAAACCCTAATATCTTCGGTGTGCAAAACACCATGCAGAACACTGGAGAATGCACCTAGGGGATCTACCTCCAAGGATTTGTATGGATGTTTCTTAAATGTAGGGTGAGGTCTATCAGAAATCTTTACAATATTCAGAGTGCCCATTATCAAGAGATTTGCAGTGAGATATTTGAAAACAGAAAATACCTTTTGTGCCTTTCAATTTCACGGAGTTGGTTGGATTGATTTCTGGAAGAAATGGCTTCAGCGAATGATCTTTGATGAACTTGGAGAATTTTGTTGCAGAGCTCCACTTTTCGTTTCTTCTTGAGTGCAAAATGAACACGTGATTAATGAGAAAACCCTTATATTGCTCCGCAAACCCTAATATCAGGTTGCAATAAATGCTCAACCTACATTATTCTAGTTTTGCCTTATTCAGATGATGAAGAACTGGATCAATCCTGAACTTTAAACAACTTGCGGATCTGTCAAATCTTAACCACAATTTGTTTGAATGTATTCCTTATGAATCCTTCAATCCACAACTCTTCTTGTGCCAGTTCCGACACCAATTGACTGGCTAGGGGAACAAGGTTTTCTTTGTGTCTCCCCCTGAGCCAGAGCTCACCTTTTAATTTTCAAAAGGAATATCAGCACCAGAGTCTGGTGTGGATCCAACCTCTACATTCTCAGTACTTTTCTTCACCCAAATCTTGCTCATCTCACTTTTAACTTCATCCACATTCATCTTTTGTTTACCCTTGTCTTGATTCTGATTATGATATACCCGACCTCTTTTGTCTTGATTCTTGCTCCTACAGGCTTTTGCACTATGACTGGACCTATTGCAGATTTGGCAAACAACATTTCTTTGCATATTTGACTGATATCTGCTTGATCTGCATTGATTAGCCATATGACCTATTCTATTGCATGTAAAGCATCTACCATTGAATGATTTGTTCATTTGCATATTTCTGCATTCATGAGACTTGTGACCATACCTTTTGCAGTTAAAACACTGTTCGAAGAAGGATGAATAAGTCTGATTCATTCTCTTTCTGCATTGATTAGCTTTGTGACCAAAGTGATTGCAGTTGTGGCAGTATCCATTGAAGGATGGATATCTTTGAGCATTGGGCTGTCTTACCGGAGGTCTTCCTTGGATTTTCTAATTCAAAATTCTTCTGACCGGATCCGGAGCTTTCTCCTTTCTCATATCCCAAACCACACTTGTCATCTGCCCTCTTTTGACTTCCAAGAAGAACTTCAAGTTGAGCAAAACTTATATTGAATTTCTCTTTATATTCATTTGCTATTTGAAGATCCCTTTTGAGAGAGACAATTTGATCCTCAAGTTTTTCTTCATTATCTTTAGCATCTTCAAGATCAGATTCAAGATGTCTGATAATTCTATCCATCTGGTGGCAATCTTCTAATTTCTCCTTGAGAGATTGTCTTAGATTGTCTTTAGTTTTTCTTTTCTCTTCAATCTCTTGGGTAAACTTTATAACTCCTGATTCCATTTCATGTCTTACCATAATGACTTCTTTTGATAACTTTTCACATAACTTGGTTTTCTCAGTCAGCTCTTCATTTGCATTACTTGCTTCACTTTGTCTTGCCAATTGCTGAAGCAGTTCCTTTCTCTTTTTCATAGAGAGACTTAATATGTCTTTTAGTTCTCTCATGAAATCATCAGCCTATTTGAGTTTTTCCTTTAATTCATTAACTTCAGAGTTTGATTGTTCAAGATCCTCAAGAGCAGTCTTGAGTTGCTCTTTTAAACCATAGGCATCCATTTGGATTCCTAGATCTTCCTTGAGCTGTTAGACTCTGTTAGGAGGAACTTGGCTCTGATACCAATTGTTGATAACTGAGAGGGGGGGGTGAATCAGTTATCCTAATTATTTCTTGTTCTAAACTTTTCTTGTTAATCAATGTAGCATTAATTCAAACAAGCAAATATAACCATGAAATGAAGATACACATGACACAATATTTTTGATGTGGAAACCCTGTTAAGGGAGAAAACCACGGGGTGATTAACCCAAAGATTATTCTCTGTTAGAAGAATAAGGAAATACAAAATGGCACTTGCCAATTAGGGCTGACTGCCCAAGCACATTGCTCACAAGAGGCACACTGCCTACAAGAGACTCACTGTCTACAAAGAGAATGTTATACAATACTTGAACTGATTAGGAGCATCCACAAATGTTGGAATTCAGTTCTGGTTAGGCTCAGTATACTGATTTGCTGCACTTCATCTTTCCTCTTCTCTTTTGCTGTTTTCCTTTCACATACCGGATCTTCCTTACTGCTTCTACTCTGTTCTTCTATTTTATTCGTAAATCCCCAACAACAACTCTCACAACTGAATTCATTGTGTATATATATCCGCACAAGTAATTTCATCACCTTTCTAGTCGGCACCCGGAATAGTCAATCTTTTCACTAATTCTGATCTGTCGGCTGAATCCTTGCACATCAAGTAATGCGGATCAATTATATGCTTGTAAAAATCATTAATCATGTCGGCCAAACATGATTCATGCCTTCATAACCTTTACCACAATCAGTAACACATCCGGAAAGTAGTCTGATGTTCTGTCAGTCAGTTCTTCCTCTGTTCACACTGTCACTCAGGAATTTGGTACTCAAATATTCATATCTTTTTCCTCATCTATCACCGGAGGCTAAATCCTTGGAATATACCACTCAAGGTAGTCCTCTTGATTTCCCCAAATCCGCACTTCACCAAGATACTTCCTCTGAGAGATTTGGACCTGTCTGTCAGACCTTGCCACATGCTCTATTCTTGTTTACCGGACCACAACATTCTTCACTTTGTCTTCCGGTAGAGACACACCATGTCCTGCGGATGTGTGGGATGAACTTTGTTGCCATCAATGACAACAATCATGAATCCATATAGTGTCTCTTGCCAACACGACAACGGTTCAAAGAACTAGTTCAGGATGAATGATATGATGGATGTAAGAGATGAGGTCACAATAGATGGAGGAAGCAGTTTGTCGCAGATAGCGCCTGTTTACCAGGTTTTCACCACTTGCCTTTATTTGCACGAAAGCCAAAAGTACACATGACGCTTGTTTGCTAGGTTTTTATCATGGTACCTATCCTAGGCACTTGTTTGCTAGGTTTTCAGTAGAGGATGATTTTTTGTTATTTTTCCATTTTTTTAATTTTTTTGTTTGTTTTTGATCATTTTTTCATTTTTTTGAATTTTTAAGGACTCCCTTGCATTCAGGTTTTTAGGTATAGAACTTGCAAAGATGCATGCTTTTGATAGGATCATCAAACAGTTCACCTTCAGATGTAGCTAATTGATATGCCCCTAAGCCATAGGCTGTAATGATGACATAGGGACCCAGCCAGCTGGGTTCAAACTTGCCTTTCTTTTCTCGATCTTGCTGATTTCTAGGATTTTTTCTAAGGACTAGATCACCAACTTGGAATACTCGGGGCTTTACCTATGGTTGTAGCTTTTGGACATCTATTGCTGATAAGATTTTAGGTGGTTAAAGGCCTGTTGCCTTCTCTCTTCGAGCAACTATAACTCTTGAAGTCTGGACACTTTGTACTCTTCATCAGATATGAGGCCTTTTAATGAAACTCGCAAGGATGGGATCTCGAATTCAATGGGAAAGATGTCTTCAGATCCGTAGACCAGGGAGTATGGTGTTGCACTTGTGGGTGTGTGGATGCTTGTACGATAGGCCCACAATGCAGGATTTAATTGGACATGCCAATCATGACCGGCATCATTGACAGTCTTCTTTAGGATTTTCAAAATAGTTTTATTTGATGCCTCCACCTAGCCATTGCCTTGGGGCTAATAGGGGGTAGAAAAGTGGTACTGGATATGGAATTTGTTGCATAGTTCCTTGACATCTTGTTTTTGAAAGGTTGTCCATTATCTGTGATAATGGATGAAGGGATACCATAGTGACAAATGATGTAGTTCAAGATAAAGGAGGCAATCTGCTTGCCTGTGATATTGGCTAATGGCACGGCTTCAATCCACTTTGTAAAGTACTCAGTGGTGGTGATTATGAATTTATGGTTGCTGGATGAAGGAGGCTGAATCTTGCCCACTAAGTCGAGTCCCCACTAACAGAAAGACCAAGGAGTCGGTAATGGCTGCAGCTCCTGTGCCGATGCATGTATCAGGTTCCCATGGATTTGGCACTTCTTACACTTCTTTACAAAATGATAGGAATCTTGTTCCATGGTTGGCCAGTAGTATCCCATGCGTATGAGTTTCTTGGCTAGGGTAGGGCCACTAGATTCAGTCCTGCATATACCATCGTGTACTTCGTTCAGGGCGGTTTGATATTCCTCACTATCAAGACATCTAAGGAGAGCAACATCAAGACCTCTATGATATAGGGTATTGGAGACAATGGCTTACTGGGATGCCTGATAGGTGAAGGTTCATTTTTTGGTTATTGGAGAGATCAGGTGGGAGGGTATTCTCTTTAAGATAGGCAAATATTTTTCCATAGAGGGAGGAATCAGCTCCAACAATGTGGCAAATGATATGGGATTCAGGGGTGTCATATGGAGGATGGGACGCTGGCTCTACCAAGAACTCATAATGTGATTGATTATTTGGAATATCGAGGAGAGATGCAATTGTTGCCATGGTATCTGTAGCTTTGTTCTCAATCCTTGGTATTTTCTCAAAAGAGATCTTGACAAAGTATTCTTTGAAGTCATCTACCATTCATTTGTAAGGGTCGAATTTCTCATCTTTTGTTTGGTAGTCATCATTTACTTGATTTATGACCAGCTGTGAGTCACCATACACCTGAAGGTCTTGGATATTCCATTCAACTGCTAGCTTGATGCCAATGACTAGGGCTTCATATTTTGCCATGTTGTTAGTGCAGGGAAATAGTAATCTATATGATTTAGGAATGGTGTCACCACTAGGGGTGATCAACAAGATACCTGCTCCCAATCCATGCTGAGTATATGAGCTATCAAAATACATTTTCTAGGTTGCAATGGTTATGTGAAAGATAGACTCATTTAGAAATTCAAAACTCAAAGGGCTATCATCTGTTAGAGGTGCATCTGCTAGTTGATCTGCAAGTACTTGGCCTTTTATTGCTTTCCTATCTACATATTCTATGTCGAACTCACTAAGAAGCATGACCCATTTGGACAATCTACCTGTTAGCGCTGCTTTGTTGAGTACATACTTGAGTGGATGAATTTTTTCTACTAGTTTGATTGAATGTGACAGCATGTAATGTCTCCACTTTTGTGAGGTGAAGACCACAGCGAGACATGCTCTTTGAATTGGCGTGTATTGCAGTTCATATCCAACAAGTGTTTGACTGATATAGTAGATTGCTTGTTCTTTCCCTTCATAATTTTGTTGTGCGAGGAGAGCTCCCAGAGCTGTTGGTGTGGCCAAGATATACAATAGTAGAGGTTTACCCTGAATCGGTGGCATCAATACAGGAGGCTTCATTAGATATTCTATTAATTGCTAAAATGTTTGTTCACATGAATCATTCTATTTGAAAGGGACATGCTTATGTAGGAGGTGGGAAAATGGGTGGCACTTGTCTACCAATTGAGAAATGAACCTTCTGATAGATTGTAGTTTTCCCTGTAGGGACCTTAGTTGAGTGAGATTCTTAGGAGGTGGCATTTCCATGATGGCTTTCACTTTAGCTGGGTCGACTTTGATTCCATTGGCAGACACTATGTATCCAAGTAGATTACTTGAGGTAACTCCAAACATGCACTTCTTCGGATTGAGGTGCACATTAAACTGTTCCAGTCTTTTAAAGATTTTGTCTAGTACTACCAGGTGTCCTTCTCTTGTGAGTGATTTTGCCAAGATGTCATAAACATAATCTTCCATTATAGTGTGCATCATGTCGTGGAAGATTGTGGTCATAGCTCTTTGATATGTTGCGCTAGCATTTTTCAAACCAAATGGCATGACACACCAACAATAGGTGCCCCAAGGACATGTGAATGCAGTCTTTTGTTGGTCTTCAGGTGTAATTTTTATTTGGTTGTATTCGGAAAAACCATCCATTAGTGACAACATGGTGTGCCCTGCCATGAGATCTACAATAATGTCAATGTTTGGTAGGGGAAATCATATTTTGGACAAGCTTTGTTCAGGTCTCTAAAGTCATTACATATTCAGACTCTGCCATCTGGTTTGGTAATTGGCACTATGTTTGAAATCCACTCAGGATAGTCTATTGGTCTGATGAATTCGACATGTAACAATTTCTTCAGCTCTTCTTTCACCATGAGGGCCACATGTGGGTGCATCTTTTTGAGTTTTTGCTTTACTGGCTTAGCTCCTAGAGCTAAGGATAAGTGATGCATTATGAGATTCGGATCTAGCCCTAGCATATCCACATATGTCCACACAAAATTGATTTGTTTTCTTTTGAATAATTTAGTGAATGCTGGCTTTTCTTGTGTAGTTAGAGACTTTGCCATATGAATCATTATGGGACTGTCACCTGTGCTGACATTGATCGACTCTACTGGTTCTATCAAGATTAAATATCTCTCCTGATGTGTGAGATTGGGTAGAGGGTCAAGCCTTCCATCCTTCGACGCCTTAGAGAGGTTTTCACCATTGGATAGTCTATATTTTTACTTTTTTCATGATCTAACATTGCCGCAGAGCAGCTTTCACCATTAGATCTTTCTTTCATTTTGACATTTTTGAGACTGAAAGGCTTGGCACTCTCTCCAAAATAGGCCTTGTCATTGAGTTCTATGGCATAGCCAGCTCTGTGGTCCCCTGTGGGTATATGATCTCTAAGCTCAAGAGAGTCTATGATGGCTTCATCATTTTGAAAGGTATCAAGCTCAAGGGTAGTGTCTTGTAAGTCCCAATCTATGAGTTCGGGGTGCAACAATGGTAAGGGGTCATTGGGTTGGTCTAGTTTGATGGTATTGATGGTTAAGATAGAGGTGTTGTGGAGGTCATTATAAGCACGGATAAAGTCTGCGATGGTACTCTCCACTAGCTGATCTGTCAAGGGAGGTATCATTCTTTCCTCACGACTTTCACTATCATTATTACGTGGGTCAGACTCTAGTGGTCTAGCCCTTGGACCTCGTCTCTCATTTGCATGGGTTGGGTCATACTCATGGACAACATCGATACCTTTTTCATCACAAGATAGCTTTGAGAGACTATCCCACTCATATTTGTTGGAATCAGTCTCACTCCCCATTTGTAGTTTCTGAATTTGATCAACTAGATTACTAGCAGATGTTTCTAGTTGTTTTCCTTTATTCTTATTTGCTCTGTTGGTTCTTGTTGTGCTAGTGTAACCTAGCCCTGTAGTGTCTCGAGCTGTTAAGGTATGAGGTTGGATGGGTTCAGTGATACCATCTTTTCTTGAACTGAGTGGACCATGTCCTTCATACCCCATTCTTTGTAACATTTGGAATCCTTGACCATATTGTTCAGTTTGTATAGTGGTGTGATGGTCTTGTTGTGTTGATGAATTGCCTTCATCCTTATATAACCATTGAAGGATATCATTTTCATCGCTCTCATCTTTGAGGCTTCCCCATTTGATGAACAGACCTTTTGTAGCTTTGACTGCTTTGGTTTTGCTCAGGGTAGGTCTTCCATATGATTTGGGAGATAGGGGGAGTTGTGCTAAATAGAGGGATTGGGAGATTGTGTACTTACCCAGGCCCTTAACTTTGAGTCTGAGGTCAGGTTGAGATGCTTTTGATGTGGAAGCAAGTGAAGATGGGTCAATCTGGGATGAAGATGAAGCAAAGGCACAGTTATGAGGAATCACAACTTCAGGTTTAGGATGAATGGAGTTACAATATTGAAATGGGTTGGGATCACCTTGGATGGTGATCTCTTGGCCTTCATAGGGGAATTTGATACACTAGTGGTATGTTGACGGTACTGCTTTCAGAGCATGTATCCATGGTCTCCCAAGAAGAATGTTATATGCTAGCTCCATATCGAGGACTTGGCATGCCACATCTTTTACTATAGGTCCCACTCTGATTGGTAACATAACAGTTCCCTTGGAAGTTCTTTCCTCCTCATCATAGGCTTTGATAGTGATTTTATTTTTTGGATCTATAGCTTTCTCTGAAAAACCCAATGCAAGGATTAGCTTCAAGGTGCAAATATTCAAACTAGCTCCTCCATTGATTAGAACCCTTTTTATCTCATGTTTGTGGATGAAGGCTTCGATATGAAGAGAGGCGTTATGAGGTTGGGTGATTGACATATCATCCTTTTCAGTGAATGATAGGGAGTGAGGTGAGGTAATGTGACCTACCATGGTTTGAAACTGTTCTTCGGCAAGGTTTGTTGGAATGGAGGCTTCGGAAAGAGCTTTGTTAAGTATGGCCCTATGGGACGGGGACAGACATAGAAGTTTTAGGATGGAGATATGTGCTGGTGTCTTATGGAGTTGATCCAGGATATTGTATTGATTAGCCAGAGAGGTGGGGGCTCCTCTAAGAGTGACTCTATTACTGTGGGTGGTAGCATTACAATCTGAATCTTTGTTTATAGTGATCACATTGATGCATGAATCACTTTCTGAGATGTGGTTAACAACATAGTCAAAGGACATGTTTGTGTAATTGGCGTTGTTAGTTCCACTGTTGTTTTGGTTGGAAGACCCTCCCTGCTCATAGTTGGGAAGAGGATCCTTGAATGCCCGGTGATCATTATTAGAGGTATGTCCATCAAGTGTCACTTTGTTTTGCTCAATCAAATCTTGGATAGTGTGCTTGAGCGCAATGCAGTCATTTGTTTTTTGCCCCCTGTTTCAGTGGTACTCATAGAAATCATTGTCGTTCCACCAAGGAGGTTTGAATTTTGGTTCATATTCTCGTACTGTTGGAAGTGTTATGATCTTACTTGTGATTAACTTCCGTAGGGAAGTTTCCAATGATTCTCCCTAAGGTGTAAATTTTCTCCTAGGTTGAAAACTTGTAAACTGTGATTCAATGTTTCTTGGTTTATTTTGCGGGGGGGTATTTTGAGGATTTGATAAGTTGAAGATTGGTTGTTTTGGTGCCGCATTCTTGGCATCTACCACCCCATCATTCACAATGTTTTTGTTCTTTGTCTAGAATCTTGGTTTATCTACGTTGGTATTGGTACTAGGAGTGTCCTTATAAAGCTTTATTTGACCCTTTGCAATTAAAACCTTTTCGATGATTAGACCCATCTCAATGACCTTACTAAAAGAAGTAGGACATTGGATTTGTATCTGATAGCTCAGGTTGGTTTGTAGGTTATGGACAAACATTTCTAGAATTTATTTTTTAGGCATTTGATGTGGGCACTTACTTGCCAACTGTCTCCGTCTTTGTAGGAAGGTGGCGAAAGATTCTCCACCTTTTTGCTTGGTGTTACAAAGGTCTAAGATTGAGGTTTCATGCTCAATATTGTAGGAGAAGTGTGTGACAAATTTGTCCGCAAGTTCGTTAAAGGTTCTAATGCCGGGCGGTAGTCTAGAAAACCACTCCATGGCTTGTCCTCCTAAGCTTCTTGGAAACAGTCGCATGAGATAAGCATCATTGTGGGCGACTTCAAGACATGCAACATTAAATTCCCTAATGTGGTCCCTTGGATCACCCTTTCCTCGATATTTATCAAATTTTGGCACCTCAAATTTAGAGGGGAAAGGTATCATGATCAAGGTTCTATCAAAAGGATATGGTGAAATATCCTCTAGGGAATAATGCTTAGTTGATGTTCTTGTTTGCATGTCTGTGAATTGTTGTTGTAAAGCTTGGATCTATTGGGTCATTAAGCTTAAGGCATCCGTAGAATCAATGGTTGCTTTGCTTTTGTCTATGGGTATTTCATCTTGTCTACTTCCCTTAGGGTTTCTTTCTTCCTCAGGTTCTTTTAGAGCTTCTACATCAAAATCTTTAGGGAGCTTGACTCCTTGTTGTGCTAACTGGAGAAAGAATTTAGTAGGGTCTTGGGCAAGTACCTTATCCATTATGCGTTGAAACCTTTGGTCTTGCTGAGTTTGGAGAATCTCTTCCATAGAAATTTCCTCATCACTGTCGTGAGAGGATAGAATAGTTTTCTCAACCATTTCAATCTATTTTGTTTTTGGGACCTCGTTAAGACCATGCAAGGTGACTTGAGATGGGATGGAGTGAGTTTGAAAGACTTGAGTAAGAAGCGATGAAATGCCAAGGTTTGAACAAGGTTTTCCTTAGATCAATTGGTGTCAAACAAGATGGGTGAACAAAACGATAGTCAAAGTAAGGATGATAGAAATCTGTTTACTTGATGTAGACTAGTTTTGCACAAGCCACTAATGGAGTTCCGAGAGAAAAGGATGATTGATCCTTGATAGTGGAGACTCACTAGGTTTGTTTGAGGGTGATGCGATTAAGGATAGCTTGGTACTAACCTGGTTTTTGGATATCTTGCTTGATTTTGGAAAAGCATGGATGATGTGCGTGTGGGAAAAATAGTTATGGTATGGAAGATGGTTGACTTGCACAATTTTAATCAAATCTTGGGAAAACTAAGACAAGTTTGAAATGGGTTCTTGAAAAGTTGAAAGTTTTTTTTCTCCTAGGAAGTACGGAATAGATCTCTGGACTGGATGCATAGCAGTAAATGCGCCAGAACAGAAGGCAAAAGCATCGCAAGTCGAAGCAGATGTGCAGATCTGGTAGATTTTATATGCATAGCAATAGTAATCAAATGCGTAGTTTGTCTAAATGGATGCACCGTAGGCCATAGCAGATGCGCTGTTCTGGTTTTTAATTTTGTTTTTACAGAGTTTTCAGCACGTTTTTCAAAAAAAAAGTTTTTGGGTTGAAAACTTGGTCTCTTCTTGAATTTTGATTTTCAATTATGGTAGATAAAGACACAGCAAGCGTATAGAAGTTTTCATGATTTTTATCTTTTATTATTTTTTTGCATTTTGTGGACTTTTTGACACAAGAACAATTACAACCTAGGCTGGAAAGGACAATACTTGTTGACTCCTCTAGCTATGCATATTCAAAGCGTGTAGCTCTAGGATCTGGTAGTACTGGCTCCCCTCCATAGTACTCACTTCTCACGCATACCAGATCCGGGTTTCCTTAGGCTCGTACCCCCACCAAACCTTAGGATTGTCCCTACTACCTCTACTAAGAATCACATGAATCGGGGCCGCTTCAAAGGTCCCACCTTTTGCACCAACAAATAGAGGATTTTGGTATACTAGACAATGGCTAAATAGTTAGGGCAACCGTTCAAGTGGTTACACGTGCGGCAGTGCTACTCTCCGTTATGGAGTCCCCTAGCTTTTGAGGGTTACGCCTTGGAGGGTTTTGGGGGAGGTTGGCTATCAGTGTAACACAGTGGCCCTCGTTGCAGGAAGCTTTCGCCTTAAGCACAATTTATTTAAAGTGGATTGGTAGGGCTTGGCTTTAGGCTATTACCACTTAAGGTCATTCCCACTTGGACATGCTGGCATCCAAGGGCAGGCCCCTCTAAAGGTTATACATAGAATAACAAGTCTGGCGTTTTGGTCACCCAGTAAAGGGGAGAGCATAAGCCTATTGTCATTTAGCAGACATAGTAAATAGTGGTTCTTTCACCCTTATTTAAAAGGAAAAAAACTATATGTGCTACACTACTTGGGCACTCACACAGTTTGTTAACTTTGAAGTGGTTAAAGATAGCAATGGTTCTTTCCTTTTTGTAAGATATCAATGTTCTAAACCAAAAAAGATAGCAATGATGCAAAGATAGCAATGATGTTTATATACTATCCTCCTAGTTAAGAACTATGTGAGGTTGGTATGCACACATTGTTTTACTTTCCCCCCTAGTTAATCTATGATGTGTGTGTTAAGGAAAATAAAACTATCTAGCTCTCAACCCTACACAAAATCAAAGAAATCAATCCTGCAAGACAAATGTCAGTGTCAGAAAACCTGCAAGAAATCCCTAGAATCACTGAAGAATATATGTATAGCTTTATAGTCTGTATGCACAGAAACAGAGACCATAAGCGCCGAATTACAAATTTGCTAAGACAGGTGTCAAAAGTGCAGGAATAAAGGACAAATGCACCATTTCTATGGATGTGTTGTTCTAAAGGATGAAAGTGTCGTGTATTGGGGTATATGCGCTGGAATATCGCAGGTGCCGAAACAGGTTGTAGATGCGCCGCTTTGGAGGATGTATGCGCCGAAATGTTGCATGCGTTGGAACAGTGCTCAGATGCGCTGACTGAACTTGTTTGAAGCCTATATGAAATCTGTACGGAACCTGTCACTCAACAACTCAATTTTTTTTGGGTTAGATTTGGGGCAAATGCCCCATGGTGGGTGCTAGAAATGTAATGGGTAAAATGGGATAATAAAATGAATTATAAAACACCCAATAACATCAATGAAATGTGCAAATAACAAAAGCTTTAAAATAAGAATGATACTTACAACCTTTGTTACATCGCGATTTCCATTGTTCACCTATTCTCTTTTGATCTTTTGGTGATGAATGCAGCCTTCAGGAAGCTTGCTTCCTTGCTTTAATTCCTCAAGATGACAAGGAGAAATGGCTCGGATACTTGTGTTGAATTTGAGCTTCAACACAATATGAAATGGATAACAAATGATGTGAGAGTGGGGGTGCCAATGGCGCGCTATGCATTATGTAGCATAAGTTTACTTGAAAGCTTTGTTATTATGAAATGGAAGGATATAGGGGTATTTATAGGATTGTGTGAGAGAAAATCAATGGTGTAGAAGAAATAAGAAGATCAATGGTAGAGGATGTTCGAGAGAACGTACATGAATAGAAGGACATGTGTCATTCAAAAGGATGCTTTTGTTGAGTTAACTGCTTTCTTGATGAGGATGAGCTTTTATTTATTAAATTAGAATATATTTTTCTAATTTAAGAATTTGTTGATAAAAAACAAAGTTGCTTTAAATCAGTTAACTCAGCTTTTGTTTTTACATGACAAGAATAATTTATTTTCAGAGGATTTTGAAGATTTTTTAGAAGATAAGAAAGTGAATTAAAGAAATAAATTTATTTAATTACTTGCACATGATTTGGAAGAATACATAAAAAATTTAATTATATTTTATTTTTGGAGATTAAGATTTAATTTAAATAAATTTGCATTTTATTTAAATTTGAAAGAATGAATGACTTAATTAAATAATTAAAATTATTTAATTGTTTAGAAGAATAAAGTTGATATTGATGGAATTAATTAAATAAATGGAATTTATTCAATTAATGGGAGAAAATGAATCAAATAA
This sequence comes from Cunninghamia lanceolata, assembly GCA_027924645.1. Classification (NCBI taxonomy): domain Eukaryota; kingdom Viridiplantae; phylum Streptophyta; class Pinopsida; order Cupressales; family Cupressaceae; genus Cunninghamia; species Cunninghamia lanceolata. The sequence goes on along the minus strand of BSBN01000420.1, from coordinate 7,346,379 downwards.
ATAAATTGATTTATTTATTTATTGATAGAGGAATATTAAGATGAAATAAATATTTAAAATATTTATTTAGGTAGAGTCATGTCATTTTTAGGTTATACATTTTACCCCTCTTTGATGCAATGTGTTTTATCACATTGTTTCAAAGAATAAGAATTTTTGACAATGATACATGGCTCAGTTTGCCCTTGGTACAAGTTTAACGACAGGATGCCCCCTCGGGAGATTGGACGAGAAGACGACAAAAAGCGTGAGACGGACAATCTCACGAAGAAGCAGGTGGAAGGCGGGTTAGGATGGAGAAAAATATCACATGGTTTGGAGGGACAGATATGGGAAGTAGTCACAGTTGTCACACAGTCAGCTATGGTTTCCTTGCTATATATATAGGATCTCGGTCCGCAAGTCCTATTCATTTGTACACTTGTCCTTAGTTGATTGGTCTTTGAGAGCTTAGGAGAGTAGAGGAGCTAGAGTAGTCATCAGAGATATGGATATTCTACGCGAGGAGCACCATTTTGAGTGAGTTCGATGGTTCGATCGGCCACTCAAGGCAGGACCATCGGTAAGGCAGGACCATCGGTATGTAGTTCATCCAATCTCGCTAAAAGTCATTTATTAGGTTAATAAATGCTTAGGAAAAATAGCTAGGATAGATGCGCCAAACTGTAGTTTGGTGCATATGCATCCTGAAATGGCTCATATGTCTCGAAACCGTGCATCTGAGTGATCTTACGGTGCATATGACAAATGTGTGCATATAGGCCAGGAATTGGCGCATCCACTATGGAATTGCGCATGTGACACAAAAAGTAGCGCATATGCTAGAATGACGCATATACATAAAAAATTGGCACATTCATAGTGAAGCGGCGCATCTGATGTGAATTGACACATTTGCAACCTGGTTTGGTGCATTTGCACTAGGATAGTTAGTTGACTTAACGAAATTAACCCAATTGGCACCTTGATCGATGCATTAATTGATAAGCGATCTTTGAGATTGCCTAGAATCTAGTCAAGAGATGATATGCTGTTTTGATTAATTTGATATGTTAAGTCAATGATAGGATAGTTTGATTGCTTTGAGTAGGTTTTCTTGGATATGGTTTTCTTTGACACTATGCTTTGCCTGGTTGTAGGAGGATATCCGTGATACCCTGATGTCACGAGAGTAGTTCCCTTTGCCGTTGTTGCAGCGGTATATGTTGACAAAGATGGACCGTGAGGCTCTTGGTGCTATGGGTCTACATTACATTTGTTTCATGCCCGAGGTTCACGTGAACGACAGTTTGTTGACTGCAGCGGTGGAGCAATTCCACAGCGAGGATGGGACATTCCATCTACTGACTGGGGAGACGACGATCACTCTAGAGGACGTGTATAGGATTCTACACCTCCCTATTTAGGGAGAGTTGGTAGAGTACGACCCACAACGTGATGCGGGATTGGCTGAGTGCAGATAGGTTTTTGATGACCTAGAGCTGGTTGAACAGGTGATTTCATGGCAGGACATTCATGACTGCTATGACTACTTCCCAGGGATAATAGCAGGATTAATTAGTGGCATAGTATGCCCTGATAGGAGGTCACATGGGTTCCCAATTGGCTAGGGGAGGGTGTTAGAGAGCATGATTACCGATGGGACTCTATACTCATGGGGTGTGTGCATGCTAGCACACTTGTACAGGGATATGCACTAGGTTGCGTACCATAGAGGGGCCAGCTTGTCACCAAGTGTGTCTCTTTTGCAGTTTTGGTTGTGGGAGCACATAGCGATCACATGACTGATATGTGTTTTTCACAGGCAGAGAGGGGAGCCCTACAGCTACGAATATGCAGGCGTGATTTCCTAGCACAAGTTGGGGAATCTTGAGTATTGGAGACACGCGCTAGATAATGTGGATCTAGTTATTTGGCGCACATACCTTGACTATGAGGTATGGGAGGATGAGGATGACAAGTTGCCGTACTATTTCCAGACTCAATGGCTTATTGGCAGGATGCGGTACATACTAGAGCGTCAGATTGTCAGCAGAGTACAGAGGCAATTTGGCAGAGTGCAAGGCAGGCCACAGGGGTAGGCGTGATTTGCAAGGACCCATGTAGAGAGACTGAGGTGGGGTCCTGTGGCATCATATGGGGAGGCCTTGGCAGACTTTCGTCAGATCCCCTATGCAACTTGGCCTATTAGGAGGGAGATAGTAGATGCGGGTATGATGCCAGACTATGAGGAGTGGTCTGCTGCTCATCCATTTCCTAGATATTCAGGACCTAGAGATTTGGCTCCTCGTATAGACGAGGAGGATTCAGATGACGAGGGTGGAGTTGGTAGGAGGAGGATACAGAGGGGGGAGAGGAGGTTAGGGAGATGATGGTGGAGATGGAGGAGGAAGAGATGGAGAGGGGGAGAGGAGGTCAGGGAGATGATGGTGGAGATGGAGGAGGAGGAGGTAGACCAAGACAGAGGAGGAGGTATGGGGAGGGACCTTTGGGTCAGCAGCATGTTGTGCAATTGCTAGCTATAGAGCAGATGTAGGTGCTAGTACAACAGGTGGCACACTAGAGACAGATGTCGCCACCACAACAGGTGGCACAATAGTAGGTGCAGGGATAGGAATAGGGAGGGCAGGTTCCGCAGCCTGACTTATAGCAGCAGGCCATTGTTGTGTTATAGGGCCAGGTTAGATAGTTGAAGGTCCACCTGAGAGCAACAGAGTCTCGGAGAGAGGCAGACACAAGACGGATATCAAAGATCTCTAGAGAGCGGGACTCAACCCTGGCGAGTGTGCGGGCGATCAGAGTGGAGAGAGATGCAGCAGTGGCAGCCCTAGGTACAGATAGTACTTCAAGATATTCAGTTTCCCAGGTGCAACAAGCACAGACACAGCTGGGACAGGTACGGATGCATCTGGCCCAGGTATAGGGTGAGCTTGCCAGGGTGTAAGTTTAGACTTAGTATTACAGAGGATTATATCATAGGGCAGTGTCGGTGGACCAGCATGTGTGTAGTTATAGGAGTCTGTCTGTGGCATCACAGAGATTAGGTGGATCTCGATCTATAGCATAAGTGAGAGGCCCCTAGCAGTCAGGGGGTGACAGAGGAGAGGGCAGTGCAGGGAGCAGTGCTCCACAGTAGCAGGGTTAGCCAGTTTTTGAAACTTGTACCAATTTTTGGCTTGATGTACACATTTTTGATTGCTGAGATAGCCTGTTATGTATTATTTTGCCCCGAGAGATGTATCATTATCTTTTTATACTTTGTATACATTTCATGACATGACTTTGAGAGATGGACATATATTTTGATATACTGCACATTTGGACATGGTTTTATGCTTATATGATGATGCAAGTATTTGATGTTCTACATGCACGTGTTCTATGTTTATATGTTATGGATACAATCTATCTTATGATGCTTTGTATATGTGATGTATACTAGATGGATTTGGATGATTTGATATGCTAATGCAAATGTGAAATGTTATTGATATGATTATGTAGCTCTATATGTATTTGTCTATGTTTTTGATTTTTGATATGATATACGGATGCAAATGTATGTGGATGACCTAATGCACTTAAAATGATTTAATCATGTGAATGACTATCTCATGTGATATGATGTGTTATCTATGCTATGTTTTTGATATGTCCAAATGTACTCAATCGACATAGAGATGACATAGACAGGCAGAAGAAAAGGAATGAAAGAATTATGGGCTTTCATTTGATACTCTGCAGGATTTTCTTATTGCATGGTTGATATGGATTTCTGGATATGGGATGGATGTGGATACCTTGTCATCATTAGAGCACAAGTACTTTGCTTTCATCATTGGGCACTTTTTATTTCTTTTGTCTTTTTGAAATGTTGTAAGAAAATACAAGCATCTAGGTATAATTAAACCGAGATGACCTGAGTATTCCTTACATGGATTTTGATATAGCAATTTGATACAAGCATCTAGTCAAACTCGAATCTAGATGACCTAAGTACTTCTTACATTTCAACATACAAGGATTGCTTTTTTTCATGTTTAGACCTTCGAAGTCCTCGATGATCTTTTGTTGATCATGTCGTTAGACAAAAGTTGTCACATTACTAAAGTTTGATCCACAAACAATAGACAAAGAAAAAGATTATGCCCCCATCATAGCATCTCTAGCTTTTGGCATCCTTGAGTAGCATAGAAAGACATAATGACAAAAATCCAAGACTTTGTAAGTTAACCTGTTCACAAAACATTCTTGCATTAGATGTGTCTTTTTGACATAATTGATATAGAGTTAATCTGAGTGTTTTGGTATATGTTTTTACTTTGCTTTGGACAGGTTGATGCTTTTGTGTCAAGATTTTTTGTTTTGGGAAGCTTGCTTTACTATGCGCACGTGTCTAGTGAAAGGTATCACAATCCTTTTTGGTATCCTCTTTTAGAAAAAGTGCCATTCAAGAATCTGAATCCGTAACCAGGTCGAGGAGTTGCCCCCAGTTTTAGACAAAGGATCAACTTATTATGGGTGATATGACAAACAGACATAGAGAGATGGGTCTTAAGGGACTGACCTAGTACCTCAGGGGCTCATTGCTAAATGGCCTTGCCTACATGATGATGCAGAGGTAACATAGTTCAAGGTGAGCCTAATGGACCTAAGACCTAGGCGATGACATAGATGTAGAAATGGCATGGACAGTAGGATAGACGACACTCGATGGAATGGATAGGAAAGAAGTGGAGTGGAGCGAAGCCTCAAGGGTGCATTGATAATGGCCTTGCCTACATGATAACTCAGAGGTGACGTAGTTTGACAACGGCTCAAAGGATTGGTTCAGGATGAATGATATGATGGACACAAGAGATATGAGGTCACAACAGATGGAGGAAGCGGTTTGTCACAGATAGCGCCTATTTACCAGGTTTTCACCACTTGCCTTTATTTGCATGAAAGACAAAAGTACACGTGATGCTTGTTTTCTAGGTTTTCATCATGGTACCTATCCCAGGCCCCTGTTTCCCAGGTTTTCACCAGAGGATGATTTTTTTGTTATTTTTCAATTTTTTTTATTTTTTTGTTTGTTTTTTATCACTTTTTCAAATTTTTTGAATTTTTAAGGACTCCCTTGCATTAGGGTTTTTAGGTATAGAACTTGCGAAGATGCATGCTGTTAATATGATCATCAAACAGTTCACCTTCAGATGTGGCCAATTGATATGCCCCTGACCCATAGGCTACAATGATGACATAGGGACCTAGCTAGTTGGGTTCAAACTTGCCTTTCTTTTCTTGATCTTGCTGATTTCTGGGTCTTTCTCTGAGAACTAGATCACCAACTTGGAATACTCAGGGCTTTACCCTATGGTTGTAGCTTTTGGACATCCATTGATGATAAGCTTTTAGGTTGTTAAAGGCCTGTTGCCTTCTCTCTTCGAGCAACTCTAACTCTTGAAGTCTGGACACTCTGTACTCTTCATCAGATATGAGGCCTTTTAACGAAACTCGCAAGGATGGGATCTCAACTTCAATGGGCAAGATGAATTCATATCCGTAGACTAGGGAGTATGGTGTTGCACCTGTGGGTTTGCGGATGCTTGTACGATAAGCCCATAGCGCAAGATTTAATTCGACATGCCAATCACGACCGACATCATTGAAAGTCTTCTTTAGGAAATTTTCAAAATGGTTTTATTTGATGCCTCCGCCTAGCCATTGCCTTGGGGATAATAGGGGGTAGAAAAGTGGTGCTGGATATGGAATTTGTTGCATAGTTCCTTGACATCTTGATTTTTGAAAGGTCATCCATTATTCATGATAATGGATGAAGGGATACCATAGAGACAAATGATGTAGTTCAAGATAAAGGAGGCAATCTGATTGCCTGTGATATTGGCTAATGGCACAACTTCAATCCAATTTGTAAAGTACTCAGTGGCGGTGATTATTAATTTATGGCCGCTAGATGAAGGAGGGTGAATCTTGCCCACTAAGTCGAGTCCCCACTAACAGAAAGGCCAAGGAGTCATTAATGGCTGCAGCTCTTGTGCCAGTGCATGTATCAGGTTCCCATGGATTTGGCACTTCTTACACTTCTTTACAAAATGTTAGGAATCTTGTTCCATGGTTGGCCAGTAGTATCCCATGCGTATGAGTTTCTTGGCTAGGGTAGGGCCACTAGAGTGGGTCCCACATATACCATCGTGTACTTCATTCAGGGTAGTTTTATATTCCTCACTATCGAGACATCTAAGGAGAGTACCATCAAGACCTCTACGATATAGGGTATTGGCAACAATGGCATACCGGGATGCCTGACGGATGAAGGTTCATTTTTGGTTACTAGAGAGATCAGGTGGGAGGCTATTCTCTTTAAGATAGGCAAATATTTTTCCATAGAGGGGGGAATCAGCTCCAATAATGTGGCAAATGATATGAGATTCAGGGGTGTCATATACAGGACGGGATGCTGGCTCTACCAAGAACTCATAATGTGATTGATTATTTGGAATATCAAGGAGAGATGCAATCGTTGCCATGGCGTCTACAACTTTGTTCTCAATCCTTGGTATTTGCTCAAAAAAGATCTTGACAAAGTATTCTTTGAAGTCATCTACCATTTGTTTGTAAGGGTTTAATTTCTCATCTTTTGTCTGGTAGTTGTCATTTACTTGATTTATGACCAGTTGTGAGTCACCATACACCTGAAGGTCTTGGATATTCCATTCAATTACTAGCTTGATGCTAATGACTAGGGTTTCATATTCTATCACGTTGTTAGTGTAGGGAAATAGTAATCTATATGATTTAGGAATGGTGTCGCCACTAGGGGTGATCAACAAGATACTTGCTCCTGATCCATGCTGAGTATAAGAGCCATTGAAATACATTTTCCAGGTTGTGGTGGTTATGTGAAAGATAGACTCATCTGGAAATTCAAAACTCAAAGGGATATCATCTGTTAGAGGTGGATCTGGCAATTGATCTACAAGTACTTGGCTTTTTAGTGCTTTCCTGTCTACATATTCGATGTCGAACTCGCTGAGAAGCATGACCCATTTGGACAATCTACCTGTTAGGGCTGCTTTGTTGAGTAAGTACTTGAGTGGTGTAATCAGTGAAACCAGAATGAAGATATTAACTAATCTAATGCATAAACAACACGATTATACCTTCATAATGACTCACGTTCCATGCGGGAAGGAGATGCACCTATGTAGCTCCTCAGATGTTTCCCGTGATTAGAATGACTTGATGTGAAGAATGTGGATTGCTCAAGTGCTCAACACAATGCAAGATGAGAGACAAACTGATTCAGATGGAGATAGGAGATGATTAGAGTGATTTTGGCAGAGGTTTGATAGGATTAGGAGATTTGTGGAGTGATTTTGACAGAGTTCTGATGCATGAAGAGGTCTCTCCAATGGCTTAGAGAGGGGTCCAATTTATAGAATTTTGGAGATGAAAATGGAGGGTGAGGATTCATTTGATCAGATCAAGGGCTAGGAATAAAAGTGAATCTTTTATTCCTAGGGGATGAATTAAAAATTCTCATTTTGGGAAGAGTGGAGAAGTGTGGGGACAACTGAATTTTAAATTCAGTGAGTGGATGATGAGTGGGAGACAACTGAATATTAAATTCAGTGATTGGATGAGTGTGGGGGACAACTGAATATTAAATTTAGTTAGTGGATGAGTGTGGGGGACAACTGAATGTTAAATTCAGTTTAGTGGATGAGTGGGAGACAAGGTGAATTAAGTGTTATCTTAATTAACTTAAGCCTAGGTTAATCAGATAAATAGGATTTATCTAATTAACAGGGATTAGGGAAATGGATAAATCATCTAAATGAATATTATGAATATTCATTTAATTGATAGGATAGGGTTGTAAGGTTAAATGAATCAATTAGGTGAATTAATTCATCACCAGGGATATGCAGATTGGGGGAATGGATTAGTGCGAGGTACAGAAAATTGGTTTGCAGAAGCAGTCCAATTTTAGGTGTCTACAAGTGGATCAATTTTTTCTACTAGTTTGACCGAATGTGACAGCATGTAATGTCTCCACTTTTGTGAGGTGAAGACCATAGCGAGACATACTCTTTCAATTGGTGTGTATTGTAGTTCATATCCAACAAGTGTTCAACTGATATAGTAGATTGCTTGTTCTTTGCCTTCATAATTTTGTTGTATGAGGAGAGCTCCTAGAGCTATTGGTGTGGCTGAGATATACAGTAGTAGAGGTTTACCCTGAATTGGTGGAATCAATATAGGAGGCTTCATTAGATATTCTCTTAACTGTTGAAATGCTTGTTCACATGAATCATTCCATTTGAAAGGTACATTCTTATGTAGGAGGTGGGAAAATGGGTGGCACTTGTCTGCCAATTGAGAAATGAACCTTCTAATAGATTGTAGTTTTTCTTGTAGGGACCTTAGCTGAGTGAGATTCTTAGGAGGTGGCATTTCCATGATGCTTTCACTTTAGCTGGGTCGACTTTGATTCCATTGGTGGACACTATGTATCCAAGTAGCTTACCTGAGGTAACTCCAAACACGCACTTCTTCAGATTGAGGCGCACATTAAACTGTTCTAGTCTTTTCAAGATTTTGTCCAGTACTACTAGGTGTCCTTCTCTTTTGACTAATTTTCTAGGATGTCATCAACATAATCTTCCATTATAGTGTGCATCATGTCATGGAAGATTGTGGTCATAGCTCTTTGATATGTTGCGTCAGCATTTTTCAAACGAAATGGCATGGAGGAAGGAGGAGGAAGGAGTAATAGATTGTCAAGAGCAAAACAACACTATGTGTTTGAGCATGGTTTTATCAAGAGGATGTCCTATTTGACATCTAGTCCAGTTGGAAAGCAACAAGGAGAAGCCATTACATATCAAGCTTGTTTCAAGGCATGAATATGAGCAGTAGGAAGAGGAGAGTCAGCTTCTTTATCTACCATAGAACATCTATATTTTCAGTCAAAACAAGTGGGAATGCATGTTTGTTCTTTTTCTTGAAGAGGTATTACATAAGTTCTTTGAATACCCACCCTCTCCACACCCCTTGTTGACTACTCAGAGGCATGAAAAAAACCCTAGGTTGATAAAAAAGGGAAGCTATTTTGTACAGCTAGTTAATGGCTTTGTTTAGCTAGCCTATTTCATTTATTAGTTTTAGGTAGATAGGTTTAGTTTAGTTTTGTTTTCCAAGAAGTGTTGATGCATAGTTTGCTGGTCCTATTTTGGAGCCAGTCTATTTTGTTTTCACTTTTGTTTTGCTGCTGTTGTTTTTCTAGTAGCTGAGTTTCACGAAGTTTTCTAACTTGCAAAGGCTATGAAAAGACTCCTATGCCCAATGGATATGCTAGGCTACTAATCCTATTTGTTTAGCAGGTAAACAGCCCTAAGAGGTCACCAAAAATGTTACCTAATTGTGGATTTTTGCCCAATTAGGCCTAATTGTTCAAATGAGAAAGGTACACACACTTGTTGAACTTATCTATGATTATAACAAATTTTAGAACATGCATTAGTATACAGATGTATTCCATTATGCAATTGAGTGTTTTACAAAAGAATAATGTACAAATGATTGCATAAGAGGTTGTTGTTTATATTTTGTAACGTCAGAAAATGTCCCTTTGGGGGCGTTTGCCTCATAAGGTTTAGCTTTCGGGTCTTTTATCTACATTTAAGACATCTTGCATCATATTTTGATATCCTAATGAAATGATGCCTAAGTTTCATGACAAATGGGACCTAGGGGAATCCATTGAACCTAACCCTGCCCAAAATAGGGGGGAGGACTTGGGCACCTGCACCCTAGTCTTGCCCTATTTTGGGTTAGTCCCAAATTTTGGGTGTTAGCTTGTGATCGTTATTTGGGTCCTATGACGACATGGTAAGTTTGAATTAAGAAATTTTTGGTGGGAGTGTTTGTAGTTACATATAAAAGCATGTGTAGGTATTCATTTGTAAACTAGATTTCAATTAGAAGATTACTAGCAGGCTATTGTGTTCTAAAGGTGATTCAAGGCTTTCATTGTGTTACAAGAGCATATTTGTGTTGTCTATGTGTCTATATTTGCATATTTGAGCAATCATCTCCTTATGGCATGTAGAGATTCTTCCTCCCATGAGATCTTCACTACAAGGTGACATCATTTGTGTTGTGAGAATTTATCATTTAGTTTTTGCCTCTGCCTCAAAAGGGCATGCACTCTCTATCTAACAACGGTGTTCGGAAGACTTGAATGTCTCTCTGAGGCTTGACTAAGGCAAGTCTCTAAACACCACAACCCCCTCCCAAATTTTTATGATTGCAGGTTACAGGTTGAAGCTACAAGAAAAGTGAAGTTGCAGGAGAGTACAACAGAGTGTCGGTATTGTAGATAAGAGAATAAAATAGCTCCCTAGACTAGGGCATCCACTCATTAGTCCTCAAAGTTCTATGATGGGAAAACCTTTGGTACAACAAGAATAGGTTGTAGATCTTGTTTGCAGATCCTGACAAAAAGTAGGGCATTGGACTTGGGTACCCGTTCTTTAGTTCCTGACTATTTCGCTTCTGAACATCAAAAACAAGTGCACAGTTATTTGTCATTTTACATCTTTCTGTAGCAGCATTTTCTGATATTCGTTTGTTTGTTGTCGTATTTGCATAATTAGGGTTTTCAAGTATAATTGAACATAAGAGAAGATAATTGGAAATAAAATAATAAAAATTCAAGCTTCCCTACATCTCATAGTGACCTAGGGTAGGATAGTACATTGCAACTTGACCCTAGGTACTTGAATGAAAGGGTGAAAGGAGGATACACATAAAAACTACCAAAGACTCAACTATCTAAATTTTACCCTTTACATTTTGGTGAACCCATGTTATTGGACTTGTTTGCACCTTTCTGATTGTTTTGCTTCATATTTACATTGATTTCATTCATTCATATTATCATTATCTTATTGCATTGGAAAACTTACAAAAAAATTGAAAAATTGAAAAATTTGAAAAAAAATTGCATTCTAGGGTTTCTATTTTGCATCAATTAAATTGAATTTCATCAAATTTATGATTTTTTCATTAGATTTGATATAAATTGCATAAAATTAAAAAAAATTAATCGCTTGCATTGCATTTTTATCATAAAATTGTTAGGGTTTTGTTGAAAATTATGAATTTTGCATATAACCTAGTAATTCCAAAATCTAGGGTTTGTACGTAGAATCTTGTTTCAAATTTTTCTACTGATCTAATACACTCATTCAAATTTTAATTTGGCTTTAGTGTTGCATTTTAGTGTAAATTTGCATTTAGATCTAAAAAATTTGCATTCTTACATAGAAAATTTCAACAAAAACTAGCATTTTCATTAATTTTTCCTTAGATTTGCACTTGTATTTTGCATGCTAGGGTTCAAAAATCATTTTCAGATCTGAGGATAAATAATTTTCATCATAAATCAGACTGAAATACATTTATATAGAATTTTACATCAAGATCTCAAACCTAGGGCTTGAAAAACATTGATTTTCACTAGATTTGGCCTTATCGACTCTCTAAATTTGCACTATACGCATGTTGTAAACAATATTTTTACACTAATTGGATTATATAATGGTTATTATTTTCTTCCCCTCCTAAAATTCTTTACAACACCTTTCTATTGGCCTCTTGTATTGAAAATTTGGTGAAAAATTGCACATTTTTGCTATTTTTGCCCTAGGGTTTGGCCTGGTTTGCACTCCAAGAATGTTGTGAAAAATTTTATGGCTTGAGGTGATTGATATAATTGTTATTATTTTCTTCACCTCATAAAATTCTTTACAACACCCCTTTTTCTAGGTCTTGGAATTGAAAAATCGTGAAAAATTGCCTATTTTTGCTATATTTTTACTAGGGTTTGATCTTGGGTGGCACTATAAGTGTGTTGCGATGGATATTTTGGCATTATATGTCTGTTATTACTTTTATAGTTTTCTCTCAATCATAATTTTCCTCACAACACCCTTTTTCATGCTTTTTTGCATTGAGATTCGGTGAAAAAATTGCATATTTTAGTGTATTTTCACTATATTTTGACTTGTCATCATCTTAAATTTGCATCAAGAGTGTGTTGTGAAGGATATTACTGCTGTATTGGACTCATATCAGACATATTATTTTCTTCCTTTGATCAATTTCCTTACAACACCTTTTCTTTCATATATTTGCATTAAAAAAGTACAAAAAATCAAGCATTTTAGGTCATTTTTGCATATAATTTTGCACTTGTCTTTTGCATAAATTTGGAAAAGATTTTAAAATCTAATATTGCATTAATTTGAAGACATATATCATGGCTACTTATTTGGAAGCTTTATTTGCATACATCATAGACATTGATCATTTCTCTAAATTCACTGATAAACATCCTCAAGTTCTAGAACAAACAACATGCATACATGATGTTGACCTCTCTATGTGCTCCACATATGAAATCCTTTGTAATATATCTGATTTTTATAGCTTCACAAATCTCATGGGAATATATCCTCTGATATTATATGATCTCACTAAATTCATGTGATCAATAGTATGTATACTAGTGATGACCTCAAAATGTTAGATGAAGCCTTAGATGACTTTATGGAAAAGTTCACTACAGCTCCTATTGCTAAAACATGTGATGATAACTTTGGTTTACCTTATGATCCCTCTCCCAAGGTTGTTTCTCCTGATGAGGACACTTTGATGCAAAAGGATGATTTCATTGACACATCTCTTAACATCATACCATCGAATCTTCTTTCTAATACCCACTTTGGCCAAGATGAAGCATTGGCAAATGAAGAGCCATCACCACTTTTCCATTCCAATGCTCTCCTTGGCCAAGAGGAAGCATTAGTGAATAAATAACTCCCTTCAACAAAGTACATTCCATGGGTAGATGACGAGCTTTCATTTAACAACAATAAAAACTCTATCATAATGCATGAAACCTCTATGGATCATCCTACCAACCTTGTTCCTTTAGTTGATTGTTCACACACCTTGTATATCACTACGAAAGAGAAGACCCTTAGCCTCCCTCCTTTGATCAAATATTCAAGTCATTTGGACACCACTAAGGATTTAAAAACATCAATTACCTCTTTGAACATCACTAAAGATACAAACATTTATAATTGTCCTCACAACACCTTACCTTACCCTCATTCCGATGCTCTTTTCCAAAAATATGTAGCACTAGTGGATGAGGAAAGGTCTCCTACATTAAAACTCTCTTGGATAGATATTGAAATCACTCAAACCAAATTCTTTCTTCCATCTCTCAAGAGCATAATGTATACAACTCAACAAGAAAACATTTAACCTAACATTGAGTCAAACCTAGAAGAGCTTGCAATTGAACAACATGAAAACAAGAACAAAAGTTGGGCTATGATACCTTACATACCTCTCTACTCTAGTATTTGGGATTGTGAGGAGGATAATTGGATTCTTGATAAAACCTAGTATGAGCCTCCCTACAGGTAAGTATCTCTAACCCTTTATCTCTCTCGTGATGTGTTTCCTCGGTGATGTGTTCTATGTTGTTTAGGCCTCTTGGGATGACCCTTGATTCTCTTGTAAGGTCTAGGATACCATGAGACTGCCTCTGTCATGACCTTATTCTATTTGTATCATCATTCTTCTATATTGTCTCTCTCTGATTTCATTGTTGAGTGTTTTGTCTTACGAACATAACGTTGCAGTTGGTGACTTGGGGGCACCCTCCTACATGACTGTTGCTAAGACACTTGTTTCTCCTCTCTTATTTATTGTTTTCCTTCCTCTAGTGTTTCTATCTAGTGGGCAGATGATGAATAAACATTTATACTGATGCGGACCTAGCATCCCTTTACACTTTAGAAATAAAAAATTAGACTTAGTTCCTAATATGATGATCAGGTTGTATATCTTATTTGACGCTTGGCTAGTAGAAGCACTCGTGCTTCTGCGTAGTGATTTTGATGATCTTTATCTCATTTACAAACCTTAACAATACTGATGCTCTACACACTTGGTTTGTCTTTGAATCTAGCCTTGGTGGTACTCGATTCAGAGATCTTCATGATATAGCCCCACGGTTATCCTCGAACTCTAAATTCGTAGTATAACCTTGGCTCTTTGTGTGGTTAATCATATGCATTGATGTTGTTGTTTATCATGGTTATGTAGACACTAACATGTTTCTTATAGGGATGTGTTTGTGGGAACATTGGGTGATCGTAAAGTACATGTCACCTCTGGGGGGCATGGGCTTAGCAAAAGCTTGTGTTCCCTTGTGTGTTTTCTTCCTACCTTCACATTCTTGATATCGATACCTGATATCAACCACCTTAAGGTGGGGGCATATATAAGGTAAGCTGTTTATTGTAGATGTTAGCAATATGCTTTTCCTCAGGTGCATTTTAAAGACTAGTGCGATGAGTACTTCCTGCACTCTGAGTTTGTTTTCAATCAATCAATCAATCATTTAAGCCCTCTATGGAGGCAGGATATTGTGTATATCCTTTTCATCTTAAGCCCTTTGCGGAGGCGAGGGTGGTGTATTTCTCAAAGCAAATTGCACCATCCTATCATTTTCAAAAGTCCTCATTAGGAGGCAGGGAGTGGTTCTGTGACTAACTCAACCCTTAAGCGTGTCTTCGGCAATTGTTGTGGCAAAGCCCAATCGTCACTATGTGCCTGTAATGCATCTGAGATGGTGTTGAGCCTAGAAATAAGAACACTCCATCGCTCATCTATCGTGTTTTCTCTGTGTCTTCAAAGTATGTGTGTTTGGCGTGCTTGCTTTGTTTGGCATGTCTGTTGCCCCATATGTAGTCTAAAGACCTGTGTGATGAGTGCATTCTGCATTATGGGAGGTTTGGTGTGTCTTGCATGTGTGTTGCCCCATATATGTAGTTTAAAGATCTACACAATGAGTGCATCCTGCATTATGGGAGGTGTGTTTACTTTTCTGTATTTGCATCTGCATTTTATATATATGAGAAAAAGAAAAAAAACCATTCTTGTCTTCCATGCATTAACTATCTTCTATGCATCTGTTGTATTCTCTGTGTTTTGTGTGACTATAACTGTCTTCTCCATGTTTTGCGTGCCTATCATTGTCTTCAATGTGTCTGGCATGTCTTTTCTGTGCTTGGCGTGTTTGTTGTGTTTGTTGACTGTACTTTAATGCATGTATTGGCCTCGTGTTTATACATACATTAAAGTGGGGGCTAAATGTAACGTCAAAAAATGTCCCCTTGGGGGATTTTCCCTCATAAGGTTTAGCTCCCGGGTCTTTTATTTGCATTTAGGACATCTTGCATCATATTTTGACATCCCGATAAAATGATCCCTAAGTTTCATGACAAATGGCACCTAGGGGGATCCCTTGAACCTAACCCTACCTAAAATAGGGGGAAGACGTGGGCGCCCGTGCTCTACTCCTGCCCTATTTTGGGTTAGTCCCAAATTTTGGGTGTCAGCTTGTGACCGTTATTTGGGTCCTATGCCAAAACGGTAGTTTGGGTCCTATGCCAAAACGGTAAGTTTGAATTACAAAATTCTTGGCGAGAGTGTTTGTAGTTGCATATAAAAGCATGTTTAGTCATTCATTTGTAAACTAGATTTCAATCAGAAGATTACTAGCAAGCTATTGTGTTCTAAAGGTGATTCAAGGTTTTCATTGTGTTGCAAGAGCAGATTTGTGTTGTCTATGTGTTTATATTTGCAGATTTGAGCAATCATCTCCTCATGGCATGAAGAGCTTCTTCCTCCCATGAGATCTTCACTACAAGGTGACATCATTTGTGTTTTGAGCATTTATCATTTGTTTTTTTCCTCTACCTCATAAGGGCATACACTCTCTATCTGAAAATGGTGTTCGGAAGACTTGAATGTCTCTCTAGGGCTTGACTGAGGCAAGCCTCTAAACACCACAACCCCCTCCCAAAGTTTTCATGATTGCAAGTTACAGGTTGAAGCTACAGGAAAAGTGAAGTTGCAGGAGAGTACAACAGATTGTTAGGATTGTAGATCATAGAAGAAAACAACTCCCTAGACTAGGGCACCTGCTCATTAGTCCTCGAAGTTCTGCGACGGGAAAACCTTTGGTACAATAGGAATAGGTTGTAGATCTTGACAAAAAGTAGGGCATTGGACTTGGGTGCCTGCTCTTTAGTCCCCAACTGTTCTTCTTCCAAACCCTGAAAATAGGTGCACAATTATTTGTCATTTTACATCTTTCTATTGCAACATTTTCTGATATTCATCGATTTGCTGTCATATTTGCATAATTAGGGTTATAAGGTATAATTGAGCATAAGAGAAGATAATTGGCAATTAAATCATAAAAATCCAAGTTTCCCTACATCACATAGTGACCTAGGGTAGGATAGTACATTGCAACTCGACCGTAGGTCCTTGAATGAAAGGGTGAAAGGAGGATACACACATAAAAACTACCAAAGACTCAACTATCTAAATTTTACCCTTTACATATTCATAAGAGAAGATATGTTCATAGTCTCCCAAACAAGCAATGGGAATAATTGTACAAATGGAATGAATAATAGCATATACATGTGAAGTAAGAGAAACATATAGAAAGGGAAGGGGATCCATCATTTCCTGAACAACGAATCCCCATGGATGGTTGTCATCAAGTTCTTCTCCATCGCTCCTAAAAGGCTCCTACAAGAGAAAGAGGGAAACAGGGTTAGAGCTCTGGATGCCTTCAAAATCTATATGTATTAACAAAAGATATACATGCCATCATCCATAAGCATCAAAGCAAGAAAAGTAAAAAGACAAAGAGTCACTCAGATGTAAGCATGCAACCATAAAGAATTGGGAATGAATAGAAACATAGAAGCATGAGAAAGGCTCCTTGCCTCTATACTATTTTCCTAATTTATTTGCTAACTGTGCAGGTATAGGAAATTGAAGACCAATCATTAATGACTACTTTAAAGATGTTATAGTAGTCATAAATGAGTGAGTAGTGTGTGACAGACTCCTAGGACTATGACAAAAGACTATAAAAATAAGAGGATAATCAAATGCTTGTTTGAGTGGAAGGAGACAATGAACTTATTATATAGTCATTTGAACAACCTATCAGTAGCAGTCATACAACAGAAGCAACCATAAAGATAGGACAATCACATAACACCAAAAGGAGCAGTTAAGCCTTAAGAGTATCATGATTTCAAAGATGGGAGGTCAATAAGAAACCATGAAAGTCATCTATGAGACTGTTGAGTAATAAACATGCTATGCTAATGACAATCAACAATGAGCTACATGAAATATAGTCAAAGATCTGGTGCAGTAGTCTATCAATAGGGGAAACAACTATTATGACTAGTTCAATCATACAAAAGGAGGATTAGATCAATCAAACAACAATCATAAATGCCAAGGTATAGGTACTTGTACTTCTTTACAAAGACAAAGGGCAAATGATGTAAAGCAAAAGTCATGACAGAAGAAGCAATCACATAAGTCATCACTATATATCACAAAGAGATCATTGTTAGCTATCAATAACAAAAGGAGGAAGCAGACAATTTGACATTCATAAAGGAGTTTCCCAAACATGGTGGGCAATATAGTATATGCATGACAGTGTTGAAAACCTTGAATAGGAAAAATATTGCATATATAAGCAAGATACAGAGATACTTGAGACAAGAATACAATGAAGACAATCATGAGTAGTGGAGGGATTGTTAAAGATGTTTGAAGGCTAACTATAAAGTCTGAAGCAATGAAAAGACTAGTCATGACAATGAATAGAAGAATGTTGACAAAAGTTTAGATGCATAAAGAAAAGGGATTGTGAGCTCCCTGTCATATTCTTTATTCTCTATCAATATTGTTTCAAGATATACAAACCAATATCCAAGTATTCATTAGGTTTTCCTTAAGTCTATCATGGAACAACAAGTTATAAATGGAGGAAAGTGAGTCTTTAATCAAGTATGTTAATAATCTTATCAACATGAGGAAGTAGTCATCAATGTTTAAAGCCACAATCATCAGGAAGAAAAGGGGAAAAATCAAGTAGTTTGAGCCATTAAGTCTTTATTTTTGTTTGAGAAATATTGCTGAGTTTTTGTGAGAACCCCTGACCTCATGAGAAACCAGAGGAACATGTGTAGGTGTGTATAGTCATAAAAGAGAAGTATTCATAATGTAGAAATTGTCATGAGTAGTAGGGGAGTAGTATAATGAATGACTATAACAACAAGTGACAATTGAACAATCATGAAGATCAGGATAGTACTTCTCCAGGGACTTTAAAGACAACACAGAGATATGAGGGTCTTATCCCCACAAAGGTAAATAATAAGATGCAATGATAATAATATGCAAGTAGTCAAAGAACAGATAGCCATGTCAACGTGATAGTGAGCAGCAAACCTTCAAGCAAAACCCTATCAAGGGTTATCTTAGAAAAGCTAAACTTTCTCTTACTTTGCCATAGCATGAAGCTAGGACAGTCAAAAGTAGAAAGACAGAGGCTACCAGTTACCAAGAAACAAATAAACTTACAAAATAAGCCCTAATGCAGGTCTATAAACACAGAGAAGAGAAGGCGGGTTTCCTTTACTCAAGCTTCAATGAAGAACTTTTCATGAAACCCTAGCATGGGAAAATCACAGTAGATTAGTTTTTCAAAAGTTTTTCTTTAGAGGAGGCAAGAGTTCTTTACCGAGCTATTCATAAATAAACCCTACTAGTCTTCAGAAGTTGAGAGGTAGTGAATAGGTTCAAGGAGGAACAAGGTGCCTGTAACCATATTTGCCAAAATGAAAATCCTAGTAGAGCTAGTAAAGAGAGCATTTTTATCATCTTCTTCAATAGAGGCAAAGGGAATAGAGGTTGTTCACTAGTTTCTACCAGAAAACTCACTATAGCAACAGAAAGAAGGAAGGGTATCTTACGACATTCATCGTTAGTAAGGAAGCAAAGTATACAGTTTCTTTTCCCAAGTTATAATGGCATTAAGAGCATAAAGCTAGGTTCTTACTATTTTGATCAATGAAAGAACAATAGTCACAGTTTTCATTATGACCTTCATAGAGAAAGCATATGGGATGGCAGAAAAATCATTTCTTTGATTGTATTTACCAGCAAATGAAGAATAAATGTAGAAGAAAGAGACTTAAAGTGCTAAATTCCTTCATCGGAGCCTTTAAAACCCCATGGTGGTGCCCTCTAGCATGCAGAGCCAAAAGATGAGTGAAAATGAAACTATTTTTAGGGTTTCTCTTCCTTTTACCTCACCTTGCCTGAGGTGTTTTCTTTTCCTTAGGTTTCATTTTAATGAAAATCTAATACATGGCATGGTAAACACTTGTGCAAAGTATTTTATATAGTGTTTTCACTTAGGGGTTGACCATTTTTTGAGTCACCCTCTTTCTTTTTGCATGTTTAATAATCAATTGTAATATATTTTAACACTTATTAAGTGCAATATCTATATAAATTACCTTAATATTTGTTACATAAAAAGCTAAGAAAGAGAAAGAGGCATCACATAACTCCTATTAGGGCAAGTCATAAACCTTTTTTATTTCCCTTAATACTTGTAAAAATAAATCATAGTTGCCCTCAAAACATGCAAAAAGAAGGAAGGAAAGAGGAGTTAGACTGAAGCTATACACTCATGCAAGAGTTTACTTCACTTCTATTTTTGACTTGGAGTCAAACTATGCTACTTTTGGCAGTTTTTTGGTCAAACATCTTGGGAGGAGGAGTTCTAAGCTAAAATAGCTCATTTTGGAGCAGTTATGGGCCCTAATTTTTAGGCTTTTCCATCTTGCTCGCCTAGCAACTAGGAGTTGCTTTTCTAGCATATCCATGCATCGTTTGGAGTCCAGTTAGAATAGAGTTTATCTTCCCTTTGCTTTTGGAGACATTTTTTGTATTATAGAGAGAAAGGTTATCCTTTTTTTCTCAGTTCTTGCTTTCTTTCCCTGCCTTTGCACATTGTAGAGAGAGATATTGAGTATTGTAACTCAGCTTTTTACAGGTTTCATACAGTAGCAACAGTTTATTTTTAGCAGTTTCATAGTTATTGTAGATTTTTCCTTTTATTTCTCAATAAAATTAGGTGTTCTTCTATTCAGATTCAGGTCTCTTGTTATCTTACGAATGATTTGATAAAGATTTACTATGTTTAAAAATGAAACCTTTAATTTTTCTGTCTCATTGTATTCAAGCAAGTATATGGCAATGCATATTTTACCACAGGTTACAGATTGTGTAGGTGATTCTTTACTTTTAAAGTTGTGAAAAACTTTGGTTTTTCTTCAGAAAAAGTGGGCTATTTTCATACCTTTATGTGAAACATTTTTTATGGTAACATTGTTCAGTTTGAGTCATAAGAGTAGATATATTGAAAAATAGTTATGAATTAGTTGCAAGTTAGACATAATTATTGGTGTATCACCCTCTTAGGATAAGTTTCAATTTATTTAATCATTCTTCTATCTCTTTTCCCATGAAAGTTCATTAGATCCAAGGGGCATTTAAAGGGAGCCAGCTCTTTCAGAGGTTCATTCTCACCATAAACAACCCACAGTCTGAGAGTGTTCCCATGTTGCACAAGATTTCCAAGCTTTAAGGCTTAGCATTCAGGGCGCAATCCTTCATGACAACACTTATCATGACTAGAAATCTAAAATTTAGCTCATGTTAAAGAACAAAGGGTTATACAGGGTTACAATGGGCACTGGAATGGAACCGTCTGATGACGACGCTAAAGTTATATAGTTTAACAAGTGCGATCAAGCCTTCAGTTATCTATGTCTCAGCATCTCTCCAGAGGTCCTCTTTCATGTAGAATCTTTGTCAACTCCCAATGAGGTATGGGTCACGCTCAAGAAGCTCTTTGAGAAGGTAGACAAGATAAGAGCTCATGAATTGGAAAATGAGAAAATTAGTTTGAGTCCAAGCACATTTAACACGTTAGAAGACTTTTTCACCAAGTTTAGATCTCTCAGGTTGTAGTTAAAAGAATGTGGAATTGATAAAAAAGATGACCAACTTGTGCTTTCAATTATCTCCAAGTTAGGACCTGAGTATTCTATATTTGTATCTACTTTCTACTCCACTAAAAGAGATCTGGGAGCCACATGGAAAATACCATCCTTAAGATGACTTCATTGTAAACTTAACTAGGGAGCAAGCTAAGTTAATACACATGGGTACCTTAAAGACATCAAAACCTCAAGCTCTCTTTGGTGGGAATGGGGAACATAATGCTTCAACTAAAAAAGAGGAGAAGAATAAGGAAGACAAGGAGAACAAGAAGGAACAAAAATATGAGCAAAACATGGAATCTTCTTCAAATCAAGGAAAATCTAAGAAAGAGAAAGTCAAGTGTGCCTATTGTAAGAAGATAGGGCACGATGAGCACAAGTGTATGAAGAAGAATGTTGATCACCTAACTCATCTCCTAGAGAAGAACAACATAGGTGTACCTGAATCTTTCAAAGAGTTCCCATCAACCCAAGAAACCTCTAAGACAAAGGAAAAAGGTAAACATAAATACAAGGGCAAGGCACTATTTGCAATAGCATCATCATTAGCTCCATTTTGGATTATTGACTGAGGTGTTTCATACCATATGTCTTCTTCACAGGTTGAGTTTTCTTCCATAGAGCCTTATAACATGTCTAGGATCACCTTGGGTAATGACACAATAGTAATAGTTGCAGGGAGAGGGTTTGTTGAAGTTGAAGGTGGAACATTCACAAATGTTATAAGTGTACCTTCACTTTCAACTAATCTCCTATCAGTGTATCAGATTGTTCATATAGGGAAGACATGCGAGTTGAGTTTACTCTAGATTCATTTGAGATCAAAGAGTTTCATAAAAATAACTTAGTCACTTTGGAAAGAGTAGATCACCTTGCTATGCTATAAACCTCACACTTTGCCCTTGATATTTCTCCTTCTAACCACCCACAGCAGATTCCTGAGGTAGAGTTTTCTTCTTCTTCCAGTTTGGACAACAAGGATAGTGATAGGGTGTCATCTCCATCCATCTCTAGATTTGTTTTGGAGGATGAGGATTCAACACCTAACTCACCCACATTCAACTCTCTTTGGGATAGATAGCTACTTCGGAGCGCTGGTACTAGGGTACACAATCCAGTTGGTGGCCAACTTACATTGTCACATTACAGGGCACATGCTTTCTATGCCTCTGCTTCTGAGTTTAGCATTTCTGCTTCGAGAGTTTCTAGCGGTTCATTACAATAGGGTCATATTCAAGATTCACTTTATTGGGACACACTTCTACTAGACATCTCTTGGCTGTTTGTAGTGTCTCACATATTGGATCTTGATGACACATTGGAAGATCTCATCTTACTGTTTGATGACATTTATCTTGCACCTGCTACTACTACAGAGTTTAGAGAGGCTTCATTGAGGGCTTCCAATGATTCTTCGTAGGACATCTCATGGGATTTGCATTGTATCCACATGTTTTTCATTGACATTCCACATCCATATATCAATTCTCTGGATCTTTCTCTTCATCAGTTTTCACATGATTTTGAGTGGTCACTTGTTTTAGTTAGGCATGAGCCTCTTGATTTGATTGTAACTCATTTAGACATTAGCATTACAATATTTGAGCTGTGTTCTGAGATAGGGTACACCATGAGACTTACCACCTCACCTTGCTTCTTTGAGCATGTTCACCATTGGATTTGTTTCTTCCTAAGGGAAGAAATGTAATTTGCCACAAATGGATCATTTTCAACATTCATACACATGCATTCTCTTTTGGCATAGGGGCTACTTCATTGTGGGGGGCTACATAGTCTCTTTTACACTCCTATGGGGGGGTCATATCTACATCATCACAGTCAGAGCGACATGGTTTTAGGATTTGTGAAGAGTTATCATCTTCAAGGAGGCTTCCTAGCCTTCTTCATTTTCTTTTCTCTCTTTTGGAGAGAAGTTATTTCCCACAGGGTTTTCTTCCTTTCTTCACTTTATGAGAGATTGCATTGCATTGTAGGTGGGTACCTAATCAGGCCTAGTTGTTGGGACCCATATTCATTTATCCCACCTAAGATTTTCTTAAGGGGGGTGTTGGTGTATATTAATCTCACTTAGGATAGGGCTATTTTTAGTATTTTGGCTTTTGTGCTTTTCTATTTTAGCACATGCCAGGACTATGAGTCTCAGTGCTTTAATTAGCACATCCATGTTTAGAAGAGGTGTCTAGGGTCTCCTATCTTGAGTTAAATAGTTGCATGCCTATCTTTAGGCCACTACTATTCTCAAGCTTGCTTTTATATTTCTGACACATCTATTCTTAGGAGACTTGTGCCTATATGTACTTGTTCATGTGAGCTAATTCATTATCTCATTATTGCTTTGCATATGGCTTTGTTTTGGTATTGCAAGAGTGTGCAATTGTTAAGCTCTTGTGACTCGCACCAGTACTCACATCCTTTCATTTGATCCTCATTTCTGACACATTATTTTTCTTTGTTCACTCAATGGTAGCCATGGGCATGGTGGCTCCACCATATTTAGGCAAAGAAGTGAAAGAAATCCATTGTGATGTGACTTTAGAAGGGAGTGATTGGAAATGAGTTGTTTTAACTACAAATTGTTAGCTATTGGAATATATTCCCAACCATTGATAATAAATATTTTCCCATGCTATCTCTTGTTGTAGTAAATAGAGTAATGTTTCCTTCTAAATGCAAAAGACTTTTGCAACGGATAAAATATTGCCCTCTCCTATCTATATTTAGTTCTCTCCATATATCTTTATATAATCATGAATATTATTGTTGGCTATACATAACTCTACTATAATGTGTAGAGGCTAGTTTTATTTATTTTAGTTGCTTTATTTTTGGTGTTAAGAGCCACAATTTTGTTTTAAGAAGAAAATATACTCTATTTTTTTAATATGTGTGTAAATAGCTTATATCTCTAATATGACAGCAACTTTGTTTTGGGTTAGAAGGTATGAAAGTATACTTAATACTTTATCAGAAAAATGAAAAGAATAGCAACTCTATTATATTAATATTTTTATAATATATAATCTCTATTAATTTTTGTGTGAAAAGAGCTTTGTGTAAAGAGCTGTAGCTCCATTGTGTGAGACTCTTCCTACTCTATTTTTTCTTTTTGTTTTCTTCATTTGGTATTAGAACCAAGTAATGACATCTTATTCTAGCGCAAGTCTTACAAATCCATAGATACCTCTACTTATTAGCAATAATTATGAGTATTGGTAAATCACAATGAAGTCCATGTTTAATTTTCATGATATATGGGATCTTGTGGAGAATATGTTTACTAAACCTACAGATGTAGCAACATGCAATGCATTATCTTAGGTGGAGAAGGATTTTCTCAAGGATAATAGGAAAAAGGATTTTGAGACTCTCTTCAACATATTTCAGGAAATGCATGAGGACATCTTCCCAAGAGTTGTAGTAGCAACAAAATCAAAGTGAGCATGGGATGTCCTTCAAACTGCATATCAAGAAATATCTAACCTATAAAAACTATAAAGATGCAAATGTTGAGAAGAGATTTTGAAACTATATCTATGAAGGATTTTGAATTTGCACATTTAGTTTTTACCCAAGTTATTGGACTAGTTAATCAAATTAGATATCATGCTAAGACTTTTGAAGATAGGAGAATAGTACAAAATATTTTTAGGAGCCTACCCACAAAGTTTGAGTCTATTGTTCTAGCTATAGAAGAGACAAAAGATATTTCACAATTTTTTGTAGATGAG
The DNA here is from genome assembly GCA_027924645.1 of Cunninghamia lanceolata. Taxonomy (NCBI): domain Eukaryota; kingdom Viridiplantae; phylum Streptophyta; class Pinopsida; order Cupressales; family Cupressaceae; genus Cunninghamia; species Cunninghamia lanceolata. Next base: position 7,321,565 of record BSBN01000420.1, on the reverse strand, counting down.
CTTCAAGCATATCTAATTTCTCATGAGCATAGGCTAAGTCATTCATCTAGCTCTTCTTTGGAGCATGCCTTTAAGTCACAAGTTTCAATTAGTCATGGGAAAGGTAGAAGAAGATCTAACTTTAGAGGTGAAGGAAGAAATTCATAACAAGGTGGAAGAACCAGTAAAAAAAATTCAAGTGGAAGAGGCAACAACCAATACCCTAGTCAAAATTAGTCTCATGGCCAAAGGTATGAAAAATCTCAAGTTCAATGGACAACATTATATAAAAAGTATGACCATTATGCAAATGAATGTAGAAAAAGATAGTTTGATTTTAGCAAACAAAGTGTAATTTTTTTTAAAGAAAATTAGAATTAGGGTAGTACATTTTTGGATTCATGTTGTAGTAATCACATGACTTGTAATTTAGAAATGTTTTTCATTTTGGGTAAGACAGTAAAATTAGATGTTACTTTGGGTAATGTTAATAAAGCGTTATTCATGGGAAAATGAAATATCAATATTTTAACTAAGTAGGGGGAGAATTTTTTTAATTTCAAATGCTTACATTGCTCCTAGTTTAAAGTATAATTTGATGAGCATTGGGTAGCTTATTTAGAAAGGGTATAGCTCGTGTTTTTAAAAAAATAAGGAATGTGTAATTTTGGACCAATTTCCATGAAAATGACTTATATAGAAAAAGTTCAAATGACCAATAATAGAATGCTTCCTTTAAGGTTGAAACCAGATTTGAGGGTGGAATTTTCTCAAACTCACCCCTTAGTGAGTCCATAAGTAGGTCAAGATAAAACTCAATATTTTTCAATGAATGAACCTCTTATAGAGATACCTTCAGAAATATTGCATTCAACCCAACAAGATATCCCCCAATTAGATTTTACGTCTAAAATAAAAGATGAGAACTAGCTTTGGCATTCACAATTTGGACACTTGAATTTTGGAGGTTATTCTATACAAGAAAAATGTGGTAAAAGATTTGCTACTGATAGAAAAACTAGATAGGGAATGTGGAGGGTGTATTTTGGGAAAGCAACATAAAGATTTACTCCCAACAAGCAAGTTAGTTAGAGAAAAAGGTACTATTGGAGATTGTTCACTCTAATTTGTGTGGACAAATGTAGACACCTTTAATTGGTGGATGTATTTATTTTTTAACATTCATTGATGACTATACCAAAAATACATGGTATATTTCTTAAATCATATGTATTATGTTTTGAGACTTTTCATCAATTCAAAGCTCTAGTTCAGAATAAAGTTACACACCTTAGCATAATAGTGTGGTAGAGAGAAAGAATAGAACAATCGTGGACATGTTGAAGAGTATGTTGAAGGCTAAAAATTTACCAAATGAGTATTAGGTAAAGGTTGTAGCATGTGTAGTCTACATAACAAATAGATGCCCAACCAAGAGTGTCAAGAACATACTTTGAGAGGAAGCATGGAGTGGAAGAAAGTTTAGTGTTTCTCATATGAGAGTGTTAAAATGTGTGGCATATGCACATGTCCTAGATAAATTGAGAAAGAAATTGGATAACAAGGGAGAAAAATGTATCTTTGTAAGATACAGTGAAGACACCAAAGATTATAGATTGTATAATCCTATAACTAGAAAAGTGATAATTAGTAGAGATGCATGCAATTTATAGAAGAAGAATCATGGGATGGAAGTTTGGAAAAAATAGTGAGTATTGCAAAATGTCTACCTCAAGATGATAGCTTGAAGTATTAACTCCATTAGGTGTTCCTTCTATGGTATCTTCTTACACACCCACTCAAGCTCAAAAATCAGTTCACAAATGATGCCTTCATCAAGAAAAAGGACATCCTCACACATTCAAATAAGTACTCAATCAAATGAAACAAAAAACATCACAAGGTACACTTGAAGCTACACCTTGTGCAATAGGCATTCTAGGTGCAAGACTATTAAATCCAAATACTTCAAGATTTGCTTCAAGTGATATGTCAAATCCAACATTGGAAAGTACAAGGAGACAAAAAGTAAGAAGTTTGAGGGATATCTATGATCAAATAAAGGTGAACAAAATGTGGGTTTGCTTTTTGTTTTTGCATTATTTTCACAAAGAGACAATCTAGTTCACTTTGAACATGTAATAAAATATAGAAATTGGGCACAAGCCATGGATGAAGAAATTGATGCTATAGAGTATTTAAATCATACATGGGATTTAGTGGATCTTTAAGAAGGAAAAGATGTGATAGGAGTAAAGTGGGTTTATAAGACCAAGTTAAGTGCAAAAGGAGATGTGCAGAAGCATAAGGAAAGACTAGTAGCAAAGGGTTATTCACAACAACTTGGAGTTGACTACAATGAAACATTAGCTCCAATAATCTCATTTGGACACAGTGAGAATAGTATTGGAAATTGTAGCTCAAAACAAGTGTCTAGTAAGTATATCAAATTGATGTAAAATCCATATTTTTGAGTGGCCTCTTAGAAGAAGAAGTATATGTGGAGTAGCCACTAGTAGATGAGATTTAGGCCACAAAAACAAGGTCTACAAACTCAAGAAAGCATTCTATGAACTTAAGAAAGCTCCTAAAGCATGATACAACATGATTGATTCTTACCTCTTAAGGAATGGAGGCACAATAGTGAGCCTACATTGTATACAAAGATAAATGAGCACAATTAAATTCTAGTTGTATGTCTGTATGTTGATGACTTGATATTCATAGTAGGTTTATCAATTGATTTTTTCAGTGGAGCCATGAAGAAGGAATTTGAGATGTCTGATTTTAGTTTCTTGAAGTATTTTCTTGGCATTGAGGTAAATCAAAATGAAAATGACATATTCATTTCACAAGCCAAATATGCCAATGATATTTTGAAAAGGTTAAATATGGTAAACTATAAGGCATCAACAACACTAGTTGTGATAGGTTTGAAGTTAAGCAAGGATGACAAGGGATTTAATGTTGATCCAACATTCTATAAAAGACTCATTGGTAGTCCAATGTACTTGACAACAAGGCTAGACATAATTAATGGTGTGAGCTTTATTTCAAGGTTCATGGAATCTCCAAAATATTCTCATTAGCAAGGAGGAAAAATAATTTTGAGATTTGTGAGTGGAACGAGAAATCATGGAATTCAATATTCAAGGTCAATTGAGTTCAAACTCATAGGATATGTAGATAGTGATTGTGTAGGCAACATTGACAACATGAATATTACTTCTGGTTATGTTTTTATTTGGAAATAGGTGTAGTATCATGGGTATCCAAGAAACAATCCATTGTCACTCTTTCATTGATAGAAGCAGAGTATGTAGCAGCAACAAGGGTAGCATGTCAAGTAATTTGGATGAGAAGAGTGTTAATAGATTTGAGGCACAAACAAGAAGTAAAAAATATTTTTTGTTACAATGACTTAGCATCACACTATCCAAGATTCCTGTATTTCACAAAAGGAATTAGCATATCGGTAAGTGCAAGAAGATGAGTACACTTTTTGGCCAAAAAGTGGATGTGTTTTTCCTATTTTTTAAATTTTGTCATACTTGGAGTGAAAATTTGAACCACTTGCACATAAAATATTAAGATGATGTAAGAATAATAAATGTAAGATTTTGTTTCTAGTTTTCAAATATGTAATGTTTTCTAATACCCAGATGAAGAAAGTTGGTTTTTATAGGATGTACACAAAGTGGCTTTTTAAAAGTCCCTTGTTTTTTGCCAAAGCATGCATGTGTACGACTAACATAATTTTATCTAAATGAAGGTATTTTTCTAATTCCTTTTGTGGAAAGTGTTGGCAAGAGACACTGTGTGGATTCATGAGTGTTGTCATTGATGGCAACAAAGTCCATCCCACTCATCCGCAGCACATAGTATGTCTATACTAGAAGTTAGATTGAAGAGTATTTTGGTCCGGTAAGCAAGAACATAGCATGCAGCAAGGTCCGACAGTCAGGTCTGGATCTCTTAGAGGAAGTATCTTAGCAAAGTATGAAATTGGGGAAGTCAAGAGGAGTACCATGAATGCTACATTCCAGAGATTGAGCCTCTGGTGATGAAAGAGTGAAAAGATATGAGCACCTAAGTGTTGGGTTCCTGTTTGGCAGAGTAGACTGATCGGCAGAGCATCCGACCTTAATCCAGATGAGGAATTGATGGTGACCAAGTTTCTTGAGGGATCATTCATAGTTGGCCAACATGATTGATGACTCCTATAACTATATTTTTGATATGCATCACTTAGTAAGCATGGATTCAGCCGATAGACAAGAGTTTGGGAAAATCTTGAGTATTCCAGATGCCGACTAGAAAGATGTTGAAATCCTTGATGTGGATATATATACCAGATGGATTTCGGTATGAAGAAGTGTGTGGTGAGTGGATAAGTGCAAAGAAAGGTAGAGATAGGTGTGGAAGCAATAATATAAGTCCAGAATGTGATAGAACAACAACACTAAAGCAGAGGAAGAATGAAGTGTAGTAGATCAATTTATTGAGCCTAACTGGAACTGAACCTCAGCATATGTAGATGCCTCTAATTAGTTCAAACACCTGGTTACTTTCTTTATACCTTGTAGACAATGAGTCTCTTGTAGGCAGTGAGCCTCTTGTGAGCAGTGTGCTCAGGTAGTGAGCCCTAATTGGCAAGTGTCATTTTGTACTTCATATTCTTTTAATAGAGAATACAATCTTGGGTTATTCACCCCATGGTTTTTCCCTTAACAAGGTTTTCCACGTAAAAATCCTTGTGTTATGTGTGTTGATTTCATTTCTTCTTTCATGTTCATTTATGCTTATAAGTTTTGATACTGCACTAATTGTCAAAGAAGAAAAGAAAGTTAAATAATTAAGATAATTGATTCGCCCCCACCTCTCAGTTATCCACCTTGTTTCCAACAATTGGTATCAGAGCTAAGTTCCTCTAGACAGAGGCTAACAGCTTGAGGAAGATCTGGGAATCTCAATGAATATGTACAGTATAAGGGATCAACTTCAGTCTGCCCTAGATGATCTTGAGCAATCTCACTCTAAAGTCAATAACCTAAGGGAAAGACTCAAACAACCTGATGATTTCATAAATGAACTCAAAGAAAAACTAAGTATCTCAATGAAGAAAAGAAAGGAACTACTTCAACAATTAGCAAGTCGAAGTGAAGCCAATGATACTAATGAAGATTTGAATGAGAAAACCAAGTTATGTGAGAAGTTGTCAAAAGAGGTCATTATGGTAAGACATGAAATGGAATCAGGAGTTATGAAATTCACCCAAGAAATTGAAGGGAAAACAAAAAGTGAAGATAATCTAAAACAATCTCTCAAGGAGAAGTCAGAAGATTACCCTAAAATCAATAGAATAATCAGGCATCTGGAATCTGATCTTGAAGAAGCTAGAGACCATGAAGAACAACTTGAGAATTAGATAGACACTCTTAAAAGGGATCTTCAAACCACAAATAAATACAAAGAGAAATTCTAGATAAGCTCTGCTCAACTTGAAGTTCTTCTTGAAAGCCAAAAGAGGGTAGATGACAAGCATGGCTTGGAATATGAGAAAGGTGAAAGCTTCAGATCTAGAACAGGCCTAGAAGACCTCCGGTAAGGCAACCAAATGCTCAAAGATATCCATCCTTCAATGGATACTGCCACAATTGCAATAACTTTGGTCATAAATCAAATCAGTGTGGAAGAAGAATAAATCAGACTAATCCACCCTTCTTCGGACAATGTTTTAACTGCAAAAGGTATGGTCACAAATCTCATGAATGTAGAAATATGTAGATAAATAATTCATTCAATGGTAGATGCATGCTTTGCATGCAATAGAATGGGACATATGGCTAATCAGTGCAGATCAAGAGCATATCAGTCAAAAATTCAAAGAAATGTTGTTTTCTACATTTGCAATAGATCCGGTCATATTGCCAAATTCTGCAGAAGTAAGAATCAGGGTAAAAAGGGTCCAATGCATCATAATCAAAATAGAGACAAAGGAAAAGGAAAAGTGGATGCAGATGAAGTTCAAAGGGAGATGAACAAGATTTGGGTGAAGAGAAGTACATAAAATGTTGGGGATGGATCCGCACCAAAATCTAGAGCTGATATTCCTTCCAGAAACTAAATAGATGAGCTCTGGCTCAGGGGGAGTCACAAAGAAAAACAATTTCCCCTAGCCAGTCAATTGGTGCCTAAAATTGGTACATGGAGTATTGCGGATTGAAGAGATCTCAAAGAGATGTCTAAATAATCCTCAATAAAAGTGTGAAAGATCCGCAAGAAGATTTGAAGAGTCTAATCTTCCAAGATTGATCTGGTTTGACAGCCTTCTGGTAAAAGCGGGACTTTCACAGTTTGATCCGGTGTGATTCTAAATTGAAATATCTTGATCTGTGGATAAATGGGATGATTCAAGGAATGGAGAGACATTGTAATTCATCACTAAAATCAGCTCTAAGTACATCTTAGTGATCCAGAAAAATCTCTCTCAAAATAAGGCAACCAGAATAACTTAAAGTAGTGCATTTATTGCAATGTGGAATTAGGGTTTGCGCAGAAATATAAGGGTTCTCTTGTTCATCATTTGTACATTTGCATTCGAGAAGAAGAAAGAAGGAGCTTTGTAACAAAATTGCCTCAAAACCTCTCAAGGATCAACCGCAGAAGTCGATTCAACCAACAATCTTATCCGGCTCATATCGTGAACCCTAGAGGCGTAAAAAGGTATTTTCACTCTTGAATATATCTCTCTGAATCTTTTGAAAGATGGCTACTCTGAATGTTGTCAAAATCACTAATAGGCCGCGCCCTAAGTTCAAGAAACACCCTTACAAATCTCTAGAAGTTGATCCTTTAGGCGCCTTCTCTAGCATTCTGCATGGGGTTTTGCATGTAGAAGATGTTAAGTCATGGATTCATGCAAATATTGAGGAATTTGGGGAATCCAAGTTGATGGATATCTATCACAAGTAGTTAATAGATGAATCATTTAAACTCAAACCTTAGTACAAGGCCATCCGAGACAAGCATTTTGGACATTGCATCCATTTCCCTTGTTTTGCAGAAGATGAATGGGTCTGGTATGTTCTGAGCAGAGTACATGACAACTTCATGTGGTTGATGAGGCCATTTAAGATCACAAAAGATGCTATTAGGGCAGTAACCATATTGCACTCATCTGGTGGGTTACCTGCTCTCAAATTTGTCAAAAACCAAAATGTAAGTGAGGCTACCGGATCAAAATTTGACAAGAGAGCAATGACAATAGAAGATATCACTGATCCAGATATTAAGTTTGCCTCCATGATAATTGGCTACAAGATATATCACTCCAACAGGGAGAATTCTGTATCCGAAACTGTAATTTATACTGCTTATCAGATGCTAAGTGAGAATGCAAATTATGATCTTTGCGAGCTTCTTTTGAGCCAACTATTAGAAAAATTGAAAAAGATTAAAAAGGACAAGAAGAACTCATTCAAATATGGTGGCCTGATATTATGTCTCTTCTTTTACTAAATGTATGAGCTCCCCGGATCCAGTGGTTGGGTATGGCAAAATGATAGACCAGTTGCCATACAAATCAGAGATTACATGTATGGGCTTGGTGATGCCAAGGCTCAAAATACAACACTTTGGGGATAATTCAAGAACTTTCAAAGTATGATGTAGACCAGAGAAAGAATCCCCCAATCATTGGTTGAAAAATACAAGGATACAGTGTGCTTCATGGTAGACACTGATCAATGCCTAATGGAGGTAGTTGAATCCAGAACAGTCTAGATTATGCCCATGGGCTATGAAGTAGATGAGAAAATTGTGGAGCTACATGTTCAACACATGCTAAGTCAACCAAAGGACCCTGAGGCAAAAAGGTTTGGAACCTTCCAAGAGTTAAGTGTAAAAATTCATGTTGAACTAAGACAGCCTGAGATCAAGAGAAAGGTGAGAAGGGAAGTAGAAGAAGTTGCCAAGAGATATGGGATATCAAAGGAGGCAGTTGATGCTAATAGAGAGAAGGTAGAAAGGGCAGAGAAAGAAAGGAAAGAAATAGAAAAGAAAGTGCTCCAGTGGAAGCCCCCTTCTGGACCAGATCCTCTAAGAGCTCTGCACCTGCCACCTCTTAGAGCCAAAAAGCCTCAAAAATGAAAGCCAAGACATCCAGTAAGGGAGAAAAGAGAACAAAAACCAAGGCTACAAGGTCCTATACAAGTCAAAAAGATGATGAAGAGACATAAACAAATGAAGAAGTCAAGAAAATGAAGAAGAAGAAAACATTAGGTGGATCTTCTGCCGGTGCAAATAAAGAAGAAGAGGCATAAGAATTTGTTGAAAGGTCCACTCCTTCTATTGATAAAGTTATCAAGGTAGTCACAGTGGATGGAAATCTGCAACCATTAATTGAATTTTATGATAAGTATAATGACGCTAACAAAAGAATATTGGAGGAAGCCACAGTCAAATACTTAAACATCTATAACAAAGCATTCATTGAAATCATCTCTCTAATCCCCAAAAGTTTAGAGAAAATACTTGAACTTAGAAAAGACAATGCCAAAGAAAAGGATTTGGAGATTCGGGAACAGACAGCCATTCAGCTCTATCATTCAACCACTCCAAAACAAATGAATATGATCTTCAAAGATTGGAAGGATGAGTTCTGGAGCAAAGCTAGAATGAATCAGCTTATGCTTGGAGAGACTGATTATGTGGCAAAAGAAACTGAAGACATCCTCCAGAATGCCTTCATGAGATTCAATCTCCCCATTATAGAGCACATAAGTGATGAACCTTTTGCCATGAATGTCGAAGGACTAAGCGTATCAAAGGAAGATCCTACAGAGAAAATTGTAGAAGAATCAAAGGAGATAGGTGAGGAGAAGACTAAGGACCTAGATTCCTCTGTTCTAGAAGAGGTAATCCATGAAGAAGTAAATATCTCTCATTTGGATTCCCTAGCAGACTCTAGAACTGAAGGAGAAGCAAAAAAAGAGAAGGTAAGTGAAGAAGAGGAGAAAAAGGGAAGAGAAGAAGAACAAATAGAGAAGGTCTCTGTTGACACCTCTGAGGCTGCAAGAGGAAAGAAGTCTCTGGAAAGATACACTATAGAAGAAATTAAAGACTTCTTGACAAAAGAAATGATGGAATTAGATGAACTGGAGCTGTTTCAAGGACCATTCAATTTTGACTCTCTCTCTCCGGTGCAGACAATGAAGGTAGCATCTTTTGCTCAAGCCAAAGCAAAAGAAAAGCTTCTGAAGTCTCACATGAAAGACTGTGAGCTGATAGAGATTGCTTCTAGTGTGTTGGAGAAGATCATGCCATCCTTCCAGAAGGATCCTTTGGCCTCTTCATCTGGTAATCTCAAATCTCTTGTTAAGTCTATTAGCACACATTTTGATTCTTTGGAGAAATTAGTTGAGGAGAAAGTCTGAAAAGAGTTTTTGGGTAAAAGATTCTCTGAAGTACAGGGGTTCATAGCAAATGATAGGAGAAATCTGAATATTGGAATAAAGAGCCTAGAAAATGCTCTTAAAGATGGTGGAGATCTATACAAATTTTGTCTATCTTGGTCCACCGTGACAGCAGACATTACCAAGAAGGTGGAAGAACAAGAGAACAAACTATCGAGCTTATCTCAAAATTTTGATCCTCTCACCTCTTCCATAATGAATCAAGAGTGCTAGACTATTGCAACTATAAATGAAATAATGAAGCTTGAGAAAGAGAAGAAAAATAGAATAAGCAGGCTAAGTGAACTAAGAGGGATAATTATCCCTAAGTTAGAGGCAATGAATGAGGCCCTAACTGAGGCTCAAACTACAGCTTGGACCAGTGATCCGACAGACCTAAAGAGGGCAGAAGCTTTTGCATTCCTGTTGAGTGGTCACATCTCAATTTTGGATAGGATGAAGCAGAGTTGGGCAACAGAATTTGTCCAGTTGAAGACAACTTTTGCAGATATACTTAAGTATATGTAAGTATAACTTGTATATATACTAATGCGGCTATGTACAGGCTGATTTTTGGAAATTTTAGTTTACGGATTCTACCCTTTTCCATTGATGTCAAAGGGGGAGTGAGGAGTAGTGAAAAATGTGGAATCCAGCTAAGGGGGAGCTCTGATAAAAGTGTACATAAGATAGAGCATCAGCCAAGGGGGAGTGTGTTATAAGACTTAGTCATTTTTCACTAAGTGTTGCCATCAATGCCAAAAGGGGAGATTGTTGGCAAGAGACACTGTGTGGCTTCATGAGTGTTATCATTGATGGCAACAAAGTCCATCCCACTCATCTGCAGCACATAGTATGTCTATATCAAAAGTCAGATTGAAGAGTATTTTGGTCCGGTAAGTAAGAACAGAGCATGCAGCAAGGTCTGATAGTCAGGTCTGGATCTCTCAGAGGAAGTATCTCAACAAAGTATAGACTTGGGGAAGTCAAGAGGAGTACCATGACTACTACATTCCAGAGATTGAGCCTCCGGTGATGAAAGAGTGAAAAGATATGAGCACCTAAGTGTTGGGTTCCTGTTTGGCAGAGTAGATTGACCGACAGAGCATCAGACCTTAATCCAGATGAGGAATTGATGGTGATCAAGTTTCTTGAGGGATCATTCATAGTTGGCTGACATGATTGATGACTCCTATAACTATATTTTTGATACGCATCACTTAGTAAGCATGGATTCAACCGACAAACAAGAGTTTGGGAAAATCTTGAGTATTTTGGATGCCAACTAGAAAGATGTTGAAATCCTTGATGCAGATATATATACCAGATGGATTTTAGTATGAAGAGGTGTGTGGTGAGTGGATAAGTGTGAAGAAAGGTAGAGATAGGTGTGGAAGCAATAATACAAGTCTGGAATGTGACAGAACAACAACACTAAAGCAAAGGAAGAATGAAGTGCAGTGGATCAGTTTATTGAGCCTAACCGGAACTGAACCTCATGATATGTGGATGCCTCTGATCAGTTCAAACACCTAGTTACTTTCTTTATACCTTGTAGATAGTGAGTCTCTTGTAAGAAGTAAGCCTCTTGTGAGCAGTGTGCTCGGGCAGTGAGCCCTAATTGGCAAGTGCCATTTTGTACTTCATATTCTTTTAACAGAGAATACAATCTTGGGTTAGTCACCCCGTGGTTTTTCCCTTAACATGGTTTTCCACATAAAAATCATTGTGTTATGTGTGTTGATTTCATTTCTTCTTTCATAGTCATTTATGCTTTTAAGTTTTGATACTGCACTAATTGTCAAAGAAGAAAAGAAAGTTAAATAATTAAGATAATTGAATCACCCCCCCTCTTAGTTATCCACCTTGTTTCCAATAGAAAGATGCATAGGATGTTGAATTTTGGGAAGGATATTGTTTTGTAATTTTTTGATACATATATTTTTATTAATTTTTAATGACCCTAATTAGTGTTTTTAAAAACCCCTCATGTATGACCAACATGATTTGAGCTAAAATAATCAATTCACTAATTTTTTTCATGTAGAGAATGATGGCTAGTTTGGTCAGACATAATTTTTTTTCCAATAAACTTTAAAAATAAAAAGTTATTAAAAAATAGTAACGTAGGTTATTTCAAGTTTATGAGTTTCTTTGTTTAAAAAAAATTAATAAATAGAAAATTATGTCCAATAGTATAAAAAATTACATATTTGAAAACTAGACTTTAATATCTACAATGGGTTTTAATCTTGTTAAGGGGTAAGTGCAAAAAGTTGGGGGGCCAAAAAGTGGCCAAATTTTTTTCAAAAAAAATTAAAACAATGCGAGCGTGTTATAACACGCTCGCATTATAGTTTGGTAATGATGAGCCTAAGGCTTGGCAAAATCAAACCATAACGCGCTCGCATTATGTTTAATTATATATATATAAGAGCATTTCTCCTCATTTGATTTCTTTTTTTTCTCTACACCCACAGCTTGCAAACCCTAAGGAGCACGCTTGCATTTTTTAAGACCCAATTCGACACCAAAATCTCACTGATTCATTGCCAGAATGCCGCCACGACGTTGAGCAGGCCAAAGGAGTGAGTTTTATTTTTTTTGGTTTGAATTTGTTTCTAAATAGGTAGGTTTGAGTTGATTTTTTATGTAAATTTTCTTAATTGTTAGAAAATGTTAATGTACCTCCTCCTCCTTAATATCCACAAAATTCTGAAGAGGAAATACCTACCGAAGAACAACCCGAACAACAAACTCCTCCATCCATTCCTCAACATGCCCCTGGAACACAAGAAAATCTAATGGGGCAAATTGAAAACAATAAAAAAGAAATTGAAGACATAATTGCAAGGTTGAAAGATCCTTCAACTTCAACCTTGCATAGGTCCATGCTTGCTCAATCTCTTGAATCTGTGTAATCAAATGTAGATTCAATTAGCAAGCAAATATCTAGTTGGTCGGATAAGAGGAGAGAGTTTATAGAGTATTATGCAGACAAGCTATCCTATGAAGATGTGAAAACGTTACAAATTACAAAATTGGACTTGTGTTCCATTTTCACAAACCCACAAACAAATCAACCTCCACCCATTACATGCAAGAGGTTCCCTATCTGTGAGGACCGCCCTTTTTACTACTGTTGTTATGACTATTTACAGTACTGTTATTGTTACTTTCATATTTGTGGGATAGCAGTTCCCGAAATTTGTCAGACTATTTAACTTTATTATGTTTTCGGAAAAACTAATTGGGTGATGTTTGGATAAGTTACTTTTCAGAAAAATGAATTAGGGATGATGGAAAATTGTAATATGATTTTTAATTATGTTAAATTGTACTAAGGCATGAGAATGCATGTGTTATTTAAGTTGCTTCGGCTATGATGAATTTATGTGGTTACTGATCTTGTAATTGAGTGTGCAGGGACTACTAATCAAACCACAGATTTCGGAGATCATTCCACACCTTGTTAATTGTTATTCCCTGTTAAGCCGATCTGGTTCCACGAAGAACCAAGATCTCTTTGTGTTTGATGTCTTGATGTAATGTGGTCTTTCGTATGGTCGAGTGGGTTAGGTTACCCTCATGTAACATTATTTTTATAAGTAAGTGTTGTTAAGAGATTGAATTTGAAATTTCTATTTTTCTTTAAATTATGAGGCCCTTTTTCTTGTGCTTTACCTTGACCTGGGGTGTCTTGTATGGGTTAAAATTGACCCTGGGTTCTACCCCATGGGTCCAGGGGCCCATTTGGCATGGGTAACCCTTGAGTAACCTCCATCTAGTCAACTTAACCTTCCCCTGAAGTTAAGTGGCGAAAATTGGAGGTAGGAGGGGACATGATGGGTTGTACCAACACTCAACCCATCCCCTCTACTTTTCCCTAGATAAGAGATGCCATCCATTAGTAAAAGTTACCTCTTCTTTAGTAAGATTCCCCCATGTACTATGGGGACACCCATGTGAAGAAAGGAGAAAGAGGCATGGGTCACCTGTCTTGTTCCCATTTAACTCTTTTTTTTTATTTTTCCCATGAGAAAGTAGAGTCACATGAAAGGAATAAGGAGTACCCTTGGGAATGGAGAGTGACATAAGCCACCTGGACAGAATAGTGATTTTTGGGAAGGGTGAGGAGGTGACAAGTGTCACTTCCCCATTTCTCAAAATTAGAAAGAAAGAGAATTTTGGGTTATTTATTTTCAAATTTTGGGATGAGAGGGAGTTAGTTGAATTTTGGGGAAAATCTTTCATTTTGGCCTTACCAAAAATAGAGAAGTTAGTTTGGAAGAGAGAGAAGAGAGATGGAGTTGGTGGCTAAGCTTGGAAGTGAACTCTGTGGACTCTACAACAACTTCATTCCAGGAGGGCTTTGCAAGGTTGGTCTGAATTTTACCTTTGTTTTGGTAGAACTGAAATGTGTATGAAATGTGTGTGAAATATGTGTTTAAATTTGTTTTCTGTGGGGTTCTTGTCGGGTGTTTGACAGAGCGTCTCCCACTTGGGAGAAATGCTCATCAAGTTTGGGGTAGGGGAGGAGAGATCCTCCTCGGGTGCATACCTGTTCCTTCTTTTGGGATGTTGAAAGCCTTGAGGGCATGTATCTGTGACTGTATTTTTGACTTGAGAGTCATATACAGATTTCTTACAACTTGTGATCACACTTGGTTGAGACCAAGAGAAATTTATATGAGTTCATTTATCTGTCAGGGTGACACTCTGGAGTCGAGTGTATCCACTCTCCTGCCCCTTATGAAACTCACTGTAGTTGAGTTTCCGTATTGTGTAAAATAGCCACGGGTGTATGTGTGCTTTGGGATTGTTGTTGTTTCTGTTGTGAAGTGGAGTGTTTGAGTACCCAGGTGTGAGTATGGTCTCCCTAGCTCGGGGGTGACCCTCTTGCGGGTCTACGGTAGGGAGGAGAGCTAGACAAGTGGTATTTTCTTCTTTGTTTGTCTTTGATACGCAGGTTTTTCTCTTGGAGCTTCTGGTTGGCTATTTATGAAGAAACAGATTATCTTCTTGTCATGAGAATTAGGCCTGGTTCATTTCATAGAGATGAAGAGAGAACACCTCTCTTGTTAATGTTGTAAATTAATGATATTCTGGGAGTGAAGAAATTCACCTCCCTGATCTTGTTATTATTGGACTTTTATTGGTTGTCATAGTTTTCAGTTGTCTACTGTTTGGGAGGAGAAAGTTCATATCTGGGAAGTTGGTGTTCATGATTGAGAAGCTGTAATATGAATGTGCTTAAAATTTAAGTTGATGTTTGTAATCTTTGTTCAATAGCAATTTTTGTGTTTCAAGTATTACTGAAAAGAAAAAAGTTCGTTTTTGCAAATTAATCTGAGTTGTTTACATTTGAAAGTTTGGAATTGCTTCACTGGTTGAAATGCTATTTTTCTTTATAGTTCAATATTAAAATGGAAAAGACAGTTTTAAATATTTGAGTTATTCTCCATATTTAATGGATTCTGTTAATTTAGAAGGATTAGAGGAAATCTAGCATGTAAATATAATCTGTTTGTAAATTTTACAGGTCTTATATGTTTATGAAAATGGAAATTTATACTTAAAATAAGGGGATAGCTATTAACCATTTGGTGAAATTGGCATATATATATATATATATATATATATATATATATATATATCTAATTGTTATGACAATTTCTTTATAATAGGTTGATTTGGAGAAAATGCATAGAGTAGTGAATTTGAGAAATTGTATAAATTGGAATTATTCAAGTATATAAAGAGTATTTTTTTTCTCTAAATAAATTATAAATATATATATAGAGATATATATATATTTCTCATTTTGAGTAATTATCATTTTAGAAAATAATAGAGTAACTGAAAGTAATTATAACTGTTATATATCAATATAAAAAAAAAGGGGATATATATATATATATGAAATATATATATATATATATATAAATATATTATTGTTGATATATATACATATATTTATATATATATATATATAAATATATATATATATATATATATATACTTGTTAATATATTATTATTGATAATAACCAACGAATGGTGAAAGACTGCCAACATATATGCCGCGGATTAAAAAAAACGCAGTCGAAATTTTATATGGGCGGTGGGGAGTAAACCCCACCGCGAGTTGTTATTACATATGGTGGTGTGGAGTGGGGCGGAGCCCCACCCACACCCCACGTCGTGGGAATGTGGGTGGGGCTCCGCCCCACTCCACATCTCCCCCCCTCCAAACCCTTATGCCTCCCGCGGATCTTGTCCGCCGCTCTGCGGCCACTGCGAAATCCGTCCGCCGCTCTGCGGCCACCGCGGGTCTTGTCCGCCGCTCCGCGGCCACCACCGGCCCTGCTCCTCTGTCTCTGCGGCCACCGCCGCCCATGGCCGCCGCCTGCTGTGAATCTAAAGCTATAAAGAATGTTAGGGCTTGGGCCCTAACATATGAGTGGTGTATTTGTAATATAAATACAGTTTATTTTTATATAGCTTTATATATATAGGCATATATATATACTATATATGTCTATGTATATAGCTATATAGATATATTATAATAATGATTATATATCTGTATATATATATATATATATATATATATATATATATATATATATATATATATATATATATATATATAGGTATATAAGTTGTGGGAAACCAATTTGTCCATTATATAGACATTAAAATATATATATTATAGATATGTATATATATATATATATATATATATATATATATATAATATGCATAGGAGTAAATCTTTGAACCAATTTATTGGGCCCTCGTTTAAAATCGTTATAAACTATGTCTCATGGATATAGAGAAAAAAATATATATATAACAATTATATTCTCACAGTAGATGTTATTAAGTGTTGAACACAACAACCAAAGAAGATATATTACCATGAACAGAGTTTTATAAAGTGGTGAACCACCTACATCTATTGACAACGTCATACGAATTACAATCAGTGTATGAATCGTAATTAAGAGTAACAGTAACAACAGTAATTCTAAACAAGAGAAAATAAAATTATAATGTAAAGAGAGTTTAGGAATATTCTGTGATACTCTGGAAAGAGTTTCTCGGAAGTTTCAACTGTTAACGTACTAATAATCACCCGGAAAATGAAGAGGAAAATTACACAACTCTTTGCTCAAAAGAACACTGGAAATAAACTTATGAAGCCACCACTAACAATCCATGTGGCCATATTAATCTCAACGGTAGCAAACGATCTCATATGTAAACCTGTAAGAGGTTCCGAAGAAGGAAAAACTAACATTGGAAAACACAGAGGAGAAAATGCGCGACCTTTCTCACACAGGATAAGAGAACTAAGTTGACGGACCCTTCTGTCAATTGTGCTTAGGAACAAGTTGACTAAGTATTTATGAAGAGGAGGAACCTAGATCGGGGAAGATTAGGAGACCGAGTCCAGCGAAATAGTAAACCAGCCTTTGTGACCTAGATCATCCTGAAATTAGGTTTAATATCAACAATAACTGCGGTGATAACCCTGATTGACGTAAATCACGAAGAAAGGACAGGATGCACATAAAGAAAGTATAGAAAATGAAAGAGAGAGAGAGACCGAAATATAAACACACTAAATGAACTAAGAGATAGTTAAGGTAAGGGTGATAAAGATATAATCCAACTTAAGAACTTGTGGAAAGGGAAGAGAGGGCAACCAAACCGCCTTGTTGAAAATGCTAAGTCATAGGAGGAGTATGTTTCAGGGAACAAGAGAGGAGACAGACAACCGTGCCTGGCTGAAAAATGACTAAATAGGGAGATCACTAGCCGGTTTAGTCGGAACAAGGCGTCGTGGGGAGTGGTTCCTCTATCAGCGAACCACGGGCGTAAATGAGTGCAGCGTAATTCCCACTAACGCCGTAAGGCATTCTGCTACCGAACATTGCCGAGGATTCGATTTAAGAACTTTGGTAATCTCACTCTTGCAATGACGTTAGCAGCGTTGTATAGACCTTCTTGTTGATCTATATGCTTCTGGTTGCACGCCATTGTACTTGTATTCCGCCGATGAGTATAGTGTTTCGCCATGAGAGAACACCGTTGAGCATGCGTACGCATGCGAAAGGGGTTTTTAGGACAGTGTGAGAAAAGTTTTTCATATCTCGTGTCATAACCACATGACAGATGTGGCTATGACACGTGCGATGTGTGTTGTGACCACAAGGAAAATGTGGGCATGACACTATCCATTGGTACAACAACCAAGTGATAAGGGATAGTTTTGGGTAGAGGTGGTGGATGGTTTTTGACCATCCTCCATGCAATAATAATGAAGTCCCGCAATACTTTTTGAGGAAACTCTACTGCGAGTTTGTCCTCAATAAAGTGCCAAACTATTTTGATATGGACTTCCAGTGTAGAGGTGGGGGGTCAGTACAAGATAGACCAAGGGCACGTGTTGACCCACAACATCCAGTGAGATGAGTAATCAACAGACTAGCCCATGAGCATGTGTCTATCCCTTCCATTGTGAAGGAGAGTGTTGAGGTTGATACACTTCAGTCCATTAGTGCCTTGACCCAGAGCATCATAGAGCATGCCAGTCCTGTAGCATAGCGTGGGTTGGGAGATAGTGCGAGGAGTAGGGTCCCACCCCATACTTGTCAGACTTGTGGGTCAGCCTATGGTTATGACCCCATGGATAGTCAGGATGCAGGTGCACAAGCTACATCTATAGCTGAGCAGATGGTGATGACAGATACCCTCCTGAGTGAGACTTTTGGCCTTGATACTCAGGTAAATACTAGCAAGTTCATTGAATTTAATTTATTAAATTTCATTTTTGATATGCAAGATTAACTAATTTAGTTTGATGATTTTGATGAAATTTTAGGGTCATAGCATTGATGTAGTTCTCAGCAATACTTCACCTGCATTTTACACTATGACATCTACTGACGGGGTATGTAACTAGTAAACAATTATAAATATTACATGTGAATAGTATTGTTATATGAATGGTATTCTAATATCTGATTTTGGATGTTAAATAGGTTAATCTTGGAGATTTCACAGCAACCCCTGCCAGTGGTGTAGTTCAAAGCTTCACTGAGGTAATAAAATAAATAGTTTAACTAATGAATTGTACTTATTAGATTTTTGTATTTTATATTCATATCATTGATTACATTGCATTGTACATCTTCAAACTCAAAGCATTATTAAACATTGCATAACTAATAGCTAAATGTTGATAGATGACAAAATTTCAATTATAATATAGTTAAATTTGACAAAATGGCTCAAAGAAAGGTGCTCTCATGGAATGCCATGAGAAGCAGATGCATAGACAAGGACATCACCATGAGACCACTTTTCTTTGAGTCATCTTTTCAAATAGCTCACTGCCTTGTCTATGCTACCACATTTTCCATACATGTCTACCAAAGCTTGTTGATCCCCTCCACACTATACTTTGACAAATTCTCTCTAATAATCTCATCCAGTTACCACCAATTAGACCCTAGGACATGACACCAGTGAGTGACATCAATCTATGACATCTTATAGAGCATATGATTGACTCGAACATCATCTAGGTTTTAGGTATTAATTATGAGGGCAACAAGTCACCCCTAACCAAAATCTTCAAATCTACACTAACCCTTTCCCCTACAAACTTATGTCAATCCTATTGGCTCAATTTTCTCCCATACCTATGTCTATAAGAAAGAGCTATAGTATATCACTAAGAGAGAAAAATCTTCACTGTGATTATGTGTATTATGTGTCTAGTTGTATCATAGTGATGCATTGTTGATAGTGAATATCATAGTGTTCTTTATTATGTGTACTTCCATGTTTAGGTGAACGTATGTGTATGTTAGGAACCATGACTTGCATCACTATTCTAGTTTCATAATTGAATAATGTTGTTTTATTTTCAGATGATGCAGGTTGTAGAGACACCTCCCAAAGTTTATAGGGTAGTGGAGCATGGTGTGTCCACTGCGATTCATAGCTCCATGCCATTGACGGGGGTATGAGCCAGATTAGTAAATTTTAATTTACATTCATTGTTATAGTTGTTTATTTTTTAAAAGTCAAATGATTATTGATTTTAAGTTTAATTTCTATCTGGATGGTTTCTATAGGACATGACATCACCACAGCCTAATCCTACTACTAAGACAAATGAGGAGGCAGATTATATGGTAGTAGTAAGTGATTATTTTGTTAAATGTTTCACTTTTTATAACATGTAATTTCTGTATATTAATGTCTATACTTTTATTGTAATAGCTACAGGTCCACGAATAACTAAATAGGAGGAGTAACCCTCAGGTTCCTAGTAGATGACCCTCATACACATCTCCATCCTCTCAAAGATCAAAGGCTGCTCGTGATCTATTCCCTTCACCGAACAGAGGGGAATGAATACTTCTTGGGGTCCTTTGTTGTATGCCTATATTGCATTTGTGGATATATATTTTGTATTGCAT
This sequence comes from Cunninghamia lanceolata, assembly GCA_027924645.1. NCBI lineage: Eukaryota > Viridiplantae > Streptophyta > Pinopsida > Cupressales > Cupressaceae > Cunninghamia > Cunninghamia lanceolata. Next base: position 7,301,630 of record BSBN01000420.1, on the reverse strand, counting down.
ATAGGAGACATTGTATGCCTATATGGCTATTTTGTATATATGTTATACTTATATTGACAGATATTGATGTATGCCTATATGGATAATTGGTTAATACAAATTTTTTTTATTGATGGCGTCCATATTTGGATTATAAATCCACGTTTGAATGGATATTTGTAGATGGTTACTTCAAATATTTGAAGTCCAAATGTATTACATAGGATGTTTGTTGATCCAATAAACTAACTATTGTTATTCAAGTATCACCTAAACCTCATTCTGGAACTAAAAGATAAAAGTTGTATTTAAAATAAAAATGAATCATCATGTTGAATAGAAAATATTCATATTCTTTATGAGTTGGTCAATTGAAAATATTCAAATGAGTATGTTGATCCATATTCTTTATGAGTTGCTATATTGAAAATATTTCTTAATTTCTTGTTATTATACCATATTGGGATGCAAAGAGTATGTTTGTTATTTTGAATAAGATAGTCAAAATCATATGCTTATGAGCACCTGATGACCATTGTGGTTATTAAATGTAATTCCTCTTGCATATAAGGAGAGGTTATGAGATTACATTGAGTCTTACCTAATTTTAGTATGCAACATAACATTGGGGCTATAGGCTTTCATAAGTCATCAACAATCAAGGTTCAAGGTTGTCATTGAAGTCAAAGGGTCAAGGTTGTTTGTCCTTGATGTCAAGGTTGATACCATGACGTTGATAAGGTGATACAGTGATTCAAGGTAGGTGATGGTCATGACGTGCATGATGTTGTGAATATGGTTTTCATGATAAGGTCTCTCAATTCATGTTGATGCTACACAAGACAAACATGGTTCATATGATGTAAGGTTCATGTTCATGGTGGATGTGGTTTTGTTCATGCAAGATTTTGTTGTGAATATGGTTTTCATGATAAGGTCTATCTTGGAAGGTTGATATGATGCAAGGTTCATATTCATGGTGGATGTGGTTTTGTTTACGCAATAAGAAGTTAGAGAAGACACAATCTTTCATAATCATAATCTTATTGATAGTTAGGGTTTGCATATTGGGCATTAAACCCTAAAAAGAATCTACTTTTCTTAAGACTTTAAAACTCTCAATTGCCTATCATGTGTAAAGTGCACTTTTGTTTTAATTTAATATTGAATTATAATCAGAAGTTACTATCACTTAAATCAACCTACTAAAGGGTTTTTAAGTCATTAGTTCACCAGCCCTCCAACCTAACTCAATCGACATCTTTGGTAAACTCTCATAAGCTCGAGCACCATATCATAATCAAAGGTCATATTTAATTGATATGAGGGCGGGAAAAAGGATTGGAAGGTCATATTTAAAAGGAATTCAGAATACAAACAATCATCACTATGTGATTGAATTTGATGGGCATGCCTTTATAAAAGGCTAAAAGATAGCTTTATGCAGGATATCATGGTATTTGTAGTGTTTGAAGATTGAAGACTAGTTAGTGTTTGTAGCTCAGACTGTTTTGGCATGTTTGGGTGTGAAAAAGGACCATGCCTAGCCTAAATGTAATCCAGACATGTTGGAATTGTTAGTTTGGCCGCACGAGGAGAAGAACAAAAGTTACACCCCTTTGCAACTTTACACTGCCTCCTTTTGACAATTTTTGGGGCAGCAGAAAACCTTTCACCATGAGAAAACACCTTAAAGATATAAAAAACTGAGAGAGGTTATTGTAGAGGGACCTACGTGATTGCGTTTCCTTAGACGGAATGTATCTAAGTGACATGGTTTCTGAGTAATAGCTCGTTAAAGATTGCTACCTTTTTGCACTTTGGACTCTTCAGGGATATCACCGGTACAATGTAGCTCAGACTGTTTTGGCATGTTTTGAGTGCAAAATAGGACCATGCCTAGCCGAAACGTACCCATCCAGACATGTTGGAATTGTCAGGTTAGCCACATAAGGAGAAGAATAAAAGTTACACCCCTTTGCAACTTTACACTGCCTCCTTCTGATGATTTTTAGAGTAGCAGAAAACCTTTCACCAAGGGTAAATGCCTCAGATATATAAAAAACTAAGAGAGGTTATTGTAGAGGGACCCTACATGATCATGTTACCTCAGACAGAATGTATCTAAGTGACACGATTTCTGAGTAACTGATCGTCAAAGATTGTTGCTTTTTGCACTTTGGACTCTTCAGGGATATCGCCTATACAATGTAGCTCAGATTGTTTCGGCATGTTTGGGTGCAAAACAGGACCATACATAGCGTAAACATACCCATCCCGATGTGTTGGACTATCAGTTTGGTCGCATTAGGAGCAGGAAAGAAAGTTACACCCATTTGCAACTTTACACTGCCTCCTAATAATTTTTGGGGCAGCAGAAAACCTTTCACCATGGGCAAATGCCTCAGAGATATAAAAAACTGAGAGAGGTTATTGTAGAGGGACCCTACGTGATCGTGTTGCCTTAGATGAAATGTATCTAAGTGACATGGTTTTCAAGTAACAACTTGTCAAAGATTGCTACCTTTTTGCACTTTGGACTCTTAAGGGATATTGCCAGTACAATGTAGCTTGGATTGTTTCAGCATGTTTGGATGCAAAAAAGGACCATGCCTAGCCTAAAAATAACCATCCCGATGCATTGGAACTATCAACTTGGTTGCATCAGGAGTAGGATGAAAGTTACACCTCTTTGCAACTTTACACTGCCTCCTTCTAACAATTTTTGGGGTAGCAGAGAACCTTTCACCATGGGAAAATACCTCAGAGATATAAAACTCTAAGAGAGGTTATTGTAGAGGGACTCTATTTAATCATGTTGGCTCAGACAGAATGTTTCTAAGTGACATGATTTTTGAATAATATCTTGTCAAAGATTGCTACCTTTTTGCACTTTGGACTCTTTAGGGATATCGTTGGTATAATGTAGCTCGGACTGTTTCAACATGTTTGGGTGAAAAATAGGACCATAACTAGCATAAATGTACCCATCCAGATGCATTGGAATAGTCAGTTTGGTCGCATCAAGAGCAGGATGAAAGTTACACCCCTTTGCAACTTTACACTACCTCGTTCTGACGATTTTTGGGGTAGCAGAAAACCTTTCACCACGGACAAATGCCTCAGAGATATATAAAACTGAGAGAGATTCTTGTAGAGGGACTCTACATGATCGCGTTGCCTCAGACAAAATATTTCTAAGTGACACATTTTTTGAGTAACATCTTGTCAAAGATTTTTGCCTTTTTGCACTTTGGACTCTTTAGGGACATCGTCGGTACAATGTAGCTCGGATTGTTTCACCATGTTTGGGAGAAAAATAGGACCATGTGTAGTGTAAATGTACCCATCTAGATGCATTGGAAGAGTCAATTTGGTTTCATCAGGAGCAGGATGAAAGTTACACCCCTTTGCAACTTTACACTACCTCCTTCTGACAATTTTTGGGGCAGCAGAAAACCTTTCACCACGGGAAAATGTCTCAAAGATATAAAAAACTGAGAGAGGTTATTGTAGAGGAACCCTACGTGCTTGCGTTGCCTTAGACAAAATATTTCTAGGTGACATAATTTTTGAGTAACATCTCGTCAAAGATTGTTGCCTTTTTGCACTTTGGACTCTTCAGAGATATCGTCGGTACAATGTAGCTCAGACTGTTTCGACATGTTTGGGTGAAAAAAGGACCATGACTAGCATAAATATACCCATCCGGATGTGTTGGAATAGTCATTTGTTCACATTAGGAGTAGGATGAAAGTTACACCCCTTTACAACTTTACACTACCTCCTTTTGATGATTTTTAGGGCAGCAGAAAACCTTTCACCATGGGCAAACACCTTAGAGATATAAAAAAATGAGAGAGGTTATTGTAGAGGGACTCTATGTGATCGTGTTTCCTTAGACAAAATGTTTCTAAGTGACACATTTTTTGAGTAACATCTCATCAAAGATTGCTGCCTTTTTGCACTTTGGACTCTTCAGGAATATCATCGGTACAATGTAGCTCAGACTGTTTCGGTATGTTTGGGTGAAAGACACAATTAGAGACACTTATTGTGTAGTTAGAAACTAAGACACCTAGAGACACCTATATTTTATACATTACCTAGATTTTATATATTATTCTCAGGATCAACTTCATCCATCAGTTAGGTCTAACCCCATGAAGCATAACATGATGATGTAAAAATGTGTATATGTGTAAAAATGCAACAGCAAATAAAAAAAGATAAACCTTACAAATTAATGTGCATACTTACAACTCAATTTAACATGACTTTACAAAATTAATGTGAATACTTACAAATTAATCCAATGAACCATCCATGTCTGCTCTACTCTGTATTGTGTCAAGTATTGCTTCATGGTCAGACTCACGCACCTTCCACAAGGTCTTGTTCAAAGGTCTACCCCAATACTATATCAAATGAACATTGGATGCCACGACAAGGTTTGAGTAATGAAGAATCTTCCGATGCATGTCAAAGTCTTAAAACAGCCAAACATTAACACTCTTATGTGGGTACCTTCTAAGCCATGTTCCAATAATAACCACTGAGCTTGTAGGGTATTCGATGTTTTCTCCATCTGTAATTGGGGCCTCTAATTTCTTTTTGGCCTCAACACAACATAAGTAATAATTTGTTCCCTCTTCATTATCTTCATCTGCAATAACTGCATATACATGCCCTACATTGATATGTGTAGCAAATTAGATGAAATTAGTCAACATTACAAAAACACTACAAAGTAATATGACATTAGGAATTTCAAAAACTATGCAAATAGATATATTACCTAGCTAAACTAGATCTGATATGTGGTCAAAGTCAACTGATGATTCCATCTGTGTTAGTTCCAATGTCGTCGGGGGTCAATACGTGTCAAGTGGGCTAAGATAACTTAACTGCCATTCGTCAACCCACTCCTTTGACTCACACTCATCCCAGGCTTGAATTGTATAGGAAGAACAAAAGCATGACATCTTTCGCATATGGATACTCCATGAACCTGCAATTGACCTTCTGAAAGAGTGCATCTCACTTGATCCTGTCAGTGTAGAACAGTCCTCATATGGTGCATTGTTAGTATCATCTATCAACCAAAAAAATCTATGAACTGAAGACTTACCTTCATTACCTGGACCCATGGAAGTATTACACCACTTGACAATCGATTTTGCATCTGTCAACTTTGCATTGTCTTTATACTTTAACTCTTCTCATGCTATGACTCTTTTGATACATGCTCCTGCACCATCATGCTCCCCCTTTCCATGCCCGGCCTCACAAAAGTTCCACATATGCTGAATACCTATAAAATTATGCCTCCTACTAAGCCAATAGAAATTCCACGAGCTCTTGAATTGTGACGCACAGTTATCTGACCATATGATATGCTGATTGAATGATATGCCCCTTCTAGCCAAATCATTGTAGAATACCTGAAAGCAACCTTGCACGAACTTCGTAGAATGTGTGTGATCATGCACGAACACCTGAAACCCTAATCCCTCAAATCTAAACCCTAATCCCTCAACCCTAAAACCTAAACCCTATCCCTAAACACTCAACCCTCAGCAAGTTATACCTTAAACCTTAATCCCTCAACCCTCAACCCAAATCCCTCATCCCTAAACCCTAAATGCTATCCCTATTCCTAAACCCTCAACCCAAGACACTATACCTTAAACCCTAATCCCTTACCCCTAAACCTTAAACCCTATCCCTCAACCCTTAACACTTAAACCTTAAACCCTAAAACCTATCCCTAAACCCTCAATAATATACTTAAGCACTAATCCCTCAATCATCAACCCTATACCTTAAACCCTAAAGCCTACACACTCAAACCCTCATCCTTAGACCATATTTTACCTCACCCTTATATCCTAAACCTCAAACATTGTGCCTCAAACCTATACTTAAATTAAACCTAAACCATACATGGTCTCAACCCAAGTCAACCTATGCCTTATATACACTTAATCCATATCGTAAACCCTAAACCCTAATCCCCGCGCCTTACACACTTAATCTTATACACTCAAAAACCTAAATATTAACCCTCAACTGTAACCCTCTACCCTCTAGCTATTACTTACTTAATCCCTAATCCCTCAACCCTCAACCCTCAAAACTATACAGGCTCAGGTCCTTATATACACTAAACCCAAAACACTTACATACATACATACATGCATGCATGCATACATACAAACATACATACATACAAAGATGCATACATACAAGCATGCATACATACCTACAAGAATAGATATAAACATCCATGAAACATACTTATGAAAGTTGAACATATCTCATTCAAAGGAAGACATAACGCGAGCGCGTTATAATGTGCTCGCATTGTGTCAAACTAGGAAAACAATGACAAACATTCAAAAAAGCAAAAAAAACACAACATAATGCGGGCACGTTATAATGCGCTCGCGTTATATTGTGCTTTGGGAATCCCAAGCCTTGGGCTTGGGATTTGCTTTGGATTTCCAACCCAAAGGCTTGGAGTACCTTTTCAACATCCACAGACGTGTTTTTACAAATTCTACAAGATTTCACATAATTTTGTTCGTGCTAACCCTCAAATTTGCACGTGTTTCAAGGTCAAACAAATCGAACACCTAGGTAGTGTTAGGATTTCTCTTAGCTATTTAATGATGTAATTTTTTTCACATTTTGACAATGTTAAGCCTTTCATCTTTAATTTCTTTTGTTTGTGTGTCCGTTTTTAGGCAAAAACCACTATTTGGTCTTTTTTTCATTGTAAATTAACCATTCATTGAAATTTCAAAAAAATTATATATTTAGAAACTAGACTCCATTCTACACATATTAAAAAAAAAGAAAAAATGATTTTCAATTAGTTTTCAAAATTTATAGGGTAGCACGGCCAAAATTCTATTTTTTAGGATGTGTCCACTTTGAAAATTAGTAAAAAAATCTATTCATAAAAAAAATTATCAGAAAAATTAGGCATAAACTACATGTTAGCTAATTTCTCATTGAAGCAATTTTAAAAATTCCCAAAAAAAGTTAACCTTTTGAGGGAGCCACAAAACATGCTATGTTATGTTTTTTTGACAAAAACAACGCCAATTTCTATGGCTCCCTCTTTTGAACCCCTTAATCTATACCATTTTCAAAAAAAAATTAATAGTTTAGAAAGTAGACTCGGAGCACTATGAACATTGTTTTGGTTGCATCTCCAAATTTTGAGTGTAACTATGCTCAATTTCTCATCCAAGGCCAGCATTTCCTGATTTCAGAAAAAAAGTGGCCACTTAAGACCCTTTTTTGGCCCCCCATCTTCTTGCACTTACCTTAAGGGATTCTGGAAAAAAAAGTCATCAGCCATAGTGGTGTAACTAGTTTTTTCTCTTGCTATTTTCATGGTCTCCTAGTTGCAGGTCGAAAGCTAAGGCTTGGGTTTCCAAGCCTGAAATCAATGCAAATTGGTGGGTTTGTAATTTTAATATTTTAGAAATGGGTACCCATTATAAATGGGTGCTTGTTATGAACGGGTACTCGTTCTAAAAATAATAGGTACCTGTTTCTAAAAATTTTAAAAAATAAGCCATATGCATTTTTCAAGACAATAAATACTTTTTGAAAAGAGTACCCATTTTAAAATGGGTGCCCATTTTAAAATGGGTGCCCATTTCAAATCGGTACCTATTTCTTAACGGGTACCTATTTTGCTTTGTGTGCCCGATCCTAAACGGGCACCCATTATTTTCAAAATGGGTACCCATTCCAAGTGGCCTTTTCAATCCGTGGAAGACTTCCGTGAAATCTATACTCATCTTCTTGCACTTACCCATAGTGACACCAAATACCATTTCATCAGAGAATTAATCAACAATGTAGAGATTTATTTAGAATACTTTAGGCCCAAAGATCAATATGTAGACATCTTCACCAAGCTATTAAGAAAATAATTTTTTAAGTATCTAAGAGATCATTTGGACATCCTAGATAACGATAGTTGTGATTAAGAGGGAGTGTTGGAATATAATCCCAACTACCAGTAATAAATATTGGCCCATGCCATCTCTTGTTGTAGTAGACAGAGCATTGTTTCCTCCTAAATGTAGGAGACTTCCAAAGGAAACAATATTGCCCTCTTATCTCCATTCAACTCTCTCCATACTTCTTTATATCATCATTAATATTATTATTGACTATACATACCTCTACTATAGTGCATAGATGTTAGTTTTATTATTTTAGTTGCTCTATTTTTTGTGTGTAAGAGTAACAACTCTATTTTAAGAAGAAAATATACTCTTTTATTTCTGTATGTAAACAACTTATAGTTCTATGACAACAACTCTATTTTAAGAAGAAAATATACTTTTTTCTTTATGTGTGTAAATAGTATATAACTCTAATATGACAGTAGCTCTATTCTGGGTTAGAAGTTGAGAAAAATATGAAAAGAACAACTCTATTAGAATGATATTTTTATTAATTATATATATACCTTAGAAGATAAGGAAAACTATGAAAAGAGTAGTAGCTCTATTATACTGATATTTTCATTTTATATATAATCTCTGTTAATTTCTGTGTGAAAATAGCTCTGTGTAAAGAGTTGTAGCTCCATTACATGTGAGACTCTTCCTACTCTTCCTCCAACTTATGTAAAGATGTACTATATTTTGGGTATTGGAAGCTCTGTGGAAGGAAACAATTTCCCCTGGTTGAAGTTTCATGTCATGGATGAAGTAATTCCAGCCCTTGTTGAGTATGTACCTTTGGTTCCTGCTAGTATATGAGCACCAAAATTGCCATTATTTCCCTACACCATCTTGGAATGTGAGCAACAGTCCTTTATCTTTTGCATTTGTGTTGAGAGGAAAATATTTCTCTGCTTGATGTTTGGGAATCACCAGGCACTTTAGCTTTTGCACATCATAGAAAGTAACTGCCTTATCAAACATGTGTTCTCTCTGCAAATCTTTTTTTTCCTACATTCAAAGATGATTGTTAATTCTTTTATGCTCCAGTCAAAAACACAATAATCAAGCTAATTGACACACATGTTTTAATACCATGAAGTGGATTACAAATTTAGAAGCAACTACAAACCTGAGAATAGAGATGTTGAAGCAATGGTAAGGTTTCCATTCACCTCTTTTCTTGATGGTTACTATAAAACCCTTTATTACTGAACCATCTGACACCATTGGAATCCAATTCCATATCCCAAATTGCATCTTGACTATTTTTCTTCCTCAGTGACTACAATAACTGCAATATATTTCCTCTTCCAATATAAGCCACCATCCAGTCCATAGGAGGAATCTTCAAAGTTTTTTGGTAATCTTTCCCTTTATATGCACTTTCAACTAGCATAAATATGATAATTTCTTTAGTTTGTTCCATCATAGGAACACCTAACTCTACCTTGGGATCACTAGGAATTTTAGTAACTATGCCATCATGCCTAATAAACAAGGATAACATGTTGAATTGTTGTAGAATACTATCCATGTCAACATTTGATTCCCAAATTAAACTAGTAACTCGTGACATTACTCTCTAAAATGATAGAGAGACTAATTAGTCCAATAAATATTTTTTAATGAAAAGATCACAGTTTCATTTTGGAGCACGCCACTCAACACGATTACAGTAAACACATGACTTACAACTAACAATATATAAAACTGGTCTCCTATCAAAATGACAAAAGTAAGTGTACAACAGAAGTGTAATACCTGCCACATCTTAATGCATCCTCATATAGCTACAGTGCCAACTAAAAGATGTAGATGTTTCAGTCCTTGCAACTATTCAATACCTTTGATCTTCTACAACTTCGAACGTCCATCAATGGTGATTGTCTCTAAGCAGCATAAATGTGCAGAACATGATGTTGAAATTGGTAGAGTAATAAAACCAAAAAATAATTTAATAATTCACATTGTAAATGATAACATAAATAAATTGGAATTTCATTATAATATTTCATTGTTGTTTTATATTCCAAATAATTGTCTTATAAAGCCTTATTTTCCCATTTACAAAGTGTCTATGGGAATAACTTCCCACCCAACTAACTACCTAATAATTAATTTATTAAATGTAAACCTTATTTCCTAACAACCCCCCTTTAAGATTTACATTGCAAAAGAGAAAAAACAAAAGAAATATTGTATCAACATCAACCTAAACTCCTCCTGTCTACCAACTCCGCATTAGGCCAAAATGTCCAACTCTGCATCAACCCAAACTCCACTATCTAGGCAAATGTCCAACTCTGCATCAACATGAGAGAACATAAAGTGTTCCCAACCTCCTTGCATAATGAGACACCAAATTTCCTTTGAAATTCCATATCTCCAATGAGTGTGTCAAAATACTTCCTCTAGTGCTGCACATGAGAGAACAACTCTCCTCTGAGTGTGTCAATATCCCTCCTCCAGTGTTGTGGAAACAATCCTTCCTATGCTATACAAACCAACCTCAAGAAAAAGTGAATACACCAACGACACCCACAAGAAATGTCAACAAAATCCGAGCCCTCTTTTCTCCTTGAAGGGACATAGATAGAAAAGGTGCTTCTCATGCAATGAATCACCCATGAGTGAGAAGCTAGCTCAAGATGACAAAAGACCTCCTACCTCCATTCTTTGATTTGTTTACACTTTATTCACTTGATGCCACATGTGAATATCTAAAAGGCCTTTAAAGTGTAGTATATATAGTCTTGAAAATACAAGCATTAAATGTGGCCATGATCAAAAGTAAAATTGACAAGGTGTCAATTTTAACCGACAATGCACCTTTTACAATGTGACAAAAACACCTTATTTTCAATTAGCACACTAACCTTATCACTCCAAAGCATATAATTTCAATTTTTAACAAAGAAATTATTCCTTATATCTCCCTTTTACAAAGTTCTAAGTAACATGTCCTCTTCTAAATTAAATTCTAAATATAAATGTGTTTTTCAAATGTGCCCCTTCGTACTTTAGCTTCATGCAACCATTTTTAAATAATTGTCCCCACATGCAGAGTTTAGTTTCAAACTATAGTTTTGAATGTTGCCACGCACTTGGGAAAAGCACATTTATGTTTGACCCAAAACTTCACATTGGCATATCACCAAAATAAAATTCAATGCACTTGGAAAATGAAATAAAATTTTGCATATGGTTAGGATTGCAGTTGCCCATGAAATATATACCTTGTAGATATTAAACCAGTGTTTGAATGAAAAAGAAATGCCTTACATGTCTAGTAATTTCCTTGTTTCTTTGGTTTTCCAAATGTGATGAATGGTTTTTTGCTCCAATGTTTCTATTAAATCTGCAAATGGGGGATTCAACTATGTAGAAAAGACCACAGTGGCCACTATTGTGATCACAGACTTGGATCTGACAGATTACAACTAATCAGGAGTTAAATCCAAGAAGACCACTCCATAAAATATATGTAGCAACAAATATTCATGCCCTTCCAATACACACGCGCATTCTCTATTCAAATGGCTTATGTGTTGAAGTTTATGGAGATTTCAACACCCATTCAACATGTAGTCCTCCACATACACCAATTTCTCTATGTGCCTTGGGCAATATATGGTCACCAGTGTAGTGGCATTAGTAGATATTCCTTTCTTGCACAACGAGAATTTTTCTCATACAAAAATGTCTTCCACAACCTCTACGTTGCTCTTTGTGGATGTTCTAGCCTTGTATACCCATGGGAAATCAAACAACACACACCTTTAATGAAGTAGCATTCTCCAGTGCATATTCCATGTTTGGAATTCCACACTGAGCCTCCTTTACACACAACAAATCTACACACACCCTTCACATAATTTTTAATCATAGGCACATAGAAACCATTAACGCTCTGATACCATTGTTGAAATTGGTAGAGCAATAAAATTGAAAAATAATTTAATAATTCACATTATAAATGATAACATAAATAAATTGGAATTTCATTATAATCTTTCGTTGTTATTTTACATTCCATACAATTGGCTTATAAAACCTTATTTTCCCATTTACAAATGTCTATGGGAATAACTTCCCACCCAACAAACTACCTAATAATTAATTTATTAAATGTAAACCTTAACACATGGAAACCATTCTAACCTTGTCTTTAATTTTGCATCCTTTGGATAATTTTGTGTGGCCATGAATCCTAAATCCACTTCAATTAGACATTCCAATGATTCAAGATGGAGAGATTTAAGGTTGCGAAGGTACTGTCCACTAATTGAAAGCTTGGATTTTACCTTCCTTATATCTATCTTTTCAAGGCTGATCATTCAAGTCTCAAGAGTAGTTGACTCAATACTATTCTTGAAACTCAATTCCTCACTTGTTTAAACTCTAAATCTATTTATGACTAAGAGTAGTTTGAAGAGAAGAAGAACATGAGCTTCCCTCTGAGTACATCAGCGGTAGAAGAGGACAAGAAATAGTGTGATAATAGAAAACAAAAGTATGTTGGCCATGGGAGAATTAGTGTAATAATATCAACTTGCGATTTAACAGGGGCTGGGCTTAAACAACACACTCTAAGCTTTGACTTAGACGTGGCTGGTGGGCCCTCTCCAAATCCGTTTGATTGTCCAAAAAAATTTGTTAATAGATCAATACAGGTTTCAACTAATCATGACTTAAATCTGCCACTGCCCTGCTACTGCTTGTGATTACTTTTAAATTGGGGGTAATTTTAATTTGAATCTCACCTCCCACTCAATTGCACTATGAACTGTGAACTGCTCACTAATGTCTCAAAGAAATGTGGTCTATACCATGATCGCAGGATATCCACAAAATGGATTTGTCGAAAAGGCTTTACAAACTCTCAAGCAAATGCAATTGGCAGGTGTAAATCGAAACTCCACAACCTTTGCCAGGATCATCCCAGCCTGTGTCAAAATGGGAGCTTTGGAACAAGGTATGGGTATCCATCAAAGGATAAATGATAGAGGAATTTTGTCAGATGATGTAGTTGCAACTGCCCTGGCAGACATGTATCAGAAATGTGGAAGAATAGACAAGGCACATGAACTGTTTGATAGAATACCTAAAAGAGATGTCATCTCATGGAATGTCGTGATTGGAGGAAAAGCAAAACGTGGAAGTGTATACAAGGCACATGAACTGTTTGACAAAATGCCTCAAAGAAATGTGCTCTCATGGAATCTCTTGATTACAGGATATTCACAAAATGGATTTGTTGAAAAGGCTTTAGAAACTTTCAAGCAAATGTAATTGGCTGGTGTAAAGCCAAAAACCTTTGCCAGCAGCCTCCCAGCTCGTGCCAAGTGGGAGCTTTGGAACAGGGTATGTACATCCATCAAAGCATAAAGGATAGTTGCTACTGCTCTGGTAGACATGTATGCAAAATGTGGAAGCATAGACAAGGCACACGAACTGTTTGAAAGAATGCCTCAAAGAAATGTGGTCTCATGGAATGCCATTACTGTAGGATATGCAGAAAATGGATTTGTTGACAAGGCTTTAGAAACATTCAAGCAAATGATATTGGCAGTTGTAAAGCGAGCATCCTCCCTACCTATCCCAAAATGGGAGCTTTGGAATAGAGTATGGAAATCCATCAAAGCATAATCAAAGGGAGATTTTTGTCAGATATTATAGTTGGAAATACTCTGGTAGACATGTATGGAAAATGTGGAAGAATAGATTAGGAATGTGAACTGTTTGACAAAATGCCTCAAAGAAATGTGGTCTCATGGAATGCAATGCTTCCATGATATGCACAAAATGGATTTCACAAGGATGTTCTCAAAATCATTGAATTAACGAAGCACTCCGATATACATATCCTAACATTATAAACTTTTCTTGTGTTCTATGTGCATGCAGCCATGTAGGTTTAGTGGATGAGGGTTGCACATGCTTCAATTGCACGAGTAACCCTTATTGCATTACACCTAGGGGAAAGGGCTAGTTGCCACCCATGCCCCAATAATTGCTATGTTTTTAATCACTTGACCCCTCAATTTAATTTTTAAAAAGAACTGTATACGCCTAAAAATGACACGATTCGGTCTAAATAAATATTCTTAATATTTATTCCATCTTTATTCCTCTATTAATAAATAAATAAATAAATTTATTTATTTGATTCATATTCTTCCAACAATTAAATAAATACCTTTATTTAATTTAATTTCCTCCAAACAATTAAATAATTCTTAATTATTTAATTAAATCAAATTCGTTCTTCCAAATTTGAATAAATCAAATCAAATTTATTTAAATCCTTTCAATCTCCAAAAAAAAATAAATCGAATATTTTATTTATTCTTCCAAATCATGCACAACAATTAAATAAATTTATTTATTTAATTTGTTTTCTTATCTTCTAAATGAAACAATTCCAATTATTTAATTATTTCTTCCAATAACATCTTCTCTAAATTTAAATAAATTAAATATTTATTTAAGTTGCTTTTTCTTCTAAATTGAGTTATCTCTAAATATAATTCAATCTTTTTGCACATGTAATTAAATATTCCTAATATTTAATAAAGAAAAATATCTTCTCATTCTCATGCAAATCCCTTCTTGTTTTAAATCACTTAACTGATTATTATATTCTTTTAATTGCTTTAACTCATTCTTCTATTCTTAGCGAATCCTCTCATGCAGAAGAAAGCAAGACACATGTCTTCTTCTTATTTGTTACACTTTCCTCAACTATTCTCAACCGTTGATCTTCTCATTCTCTCTATACCATTGATCTTCATTCTCCCAACTCTATAAATTAAACCTTATTCTTCCATTTCAATCATCCAAGCTTTAAGTATTGTTACTCTACAGGAATTACAGCATGCCTTTGGCACCAATTCCTTCATTGCTTGTGATCACATTCATTACTACACACTACTACCATCGTTGTGAAGCTCCTCTTCACTGTGATACTATCACTGCCATTCCCAATTGACATTCTTGAAGCATAGTAAGGAAGTGCACTCTTTGAGGGCCCTATTTCATATATGCAAGAATGATTGTGATAGGCGATCAATGGAAGCTTCGAATTAAGGAGGTTTGCTTTGTTGTTTGTTCATTGCTTACTTGAATCTTCTTTGTTCACCATTCCATTGAGTTTTGGGTAACTTGATATTGTTTATTCATTTGATCCAATTTTCCCTTAACATTTTTGGCGCCCACCGTGGGGCCTAGCCCCAAATTTAACCCAAAAACTAAGTTTTTGTGTTTTAGAAAGTTGTACATAGGAGGAAACAATACATCTGATACATCCTAACACACATATATTACCTGTCAGGGCACATATGTTTCCGCAGTGCATATAGTCTCTATTTTGGCACATCTGTTACTTGTCATGGTGCATACGTTTCTGCAGCACATACATACACTGTTTCGGTGCATTTACCTTCTGAGACAATGCATACATCAGATCAGTGCATATATTCTGTTTCATAGCACATATACTCTTTTTTGCAGCACATATGTATTGCGGCGCTTCTGTTCACTATTTCTGCGCATTCAGTCTCTGAAGTGACGCATCTGTTTTAGGTAGTGATTTTAGGGTTTTCCTTGAAGTTTTCACTAATTCTGACATCTTTTGTAGGAACTCTCTTATCTGTTTTGTAGGCTAGGTACTGGTTTAGATTCATATAGTTGCACTAGTTAGCTCACACTTTGATTTCTAACGGGAAAGTAAAATGGATGCTCATGCAAACCTCACATAGTTTTAACTAGGAAAGTGGTAATTGAATCATTGATATCTTGCATATCACTGAATCATTGCTATTGCTATCTTTTCAAAGTTATTGCTATCTGGATAAAATTGAACTCATCATTTCTATCTGGGTAAAACTAAACCATTGCTATCTTGATTGACCATCACTTCAAAGTTAACAATTCGTGCTACGTGGATAAAATTGAACTCATTATTGCTATCTGAGTAAAACTGAACCATTGCTATCTCGATTGACCCTCACTTTAAAGTTAACAATTTGTGCTATGTGGATAAAAACTAAACTCATCATTGCTATCTTGGTTAAAATTGGACCATTTCTATCTTGCTATTCATTTCAAAGTTCTGTGCTTGCCCAAGTAGATAGCTCATCTAGTTTTTCTCATTTTAACTAGGGGAAAAGAGCCACTGTATTCTATGTTTTGGGAATGATACCTGGCCTATACTCTCCCCTATCTTAGGTGACCAAAATGCCAGACATATCATTTTCGCATGTGTTTTTCCTTTAGAGGGGCCTACTCTTGGATATCGTTCGTCCAAGTAGGAACGACCCTAAGTGGTAACAGGCTAGATGCCAAGCCCTTCCAAACCACTATAAATAAATTATGTTTGGAGTGAAAGCTTCAAACAATGAGTGAAGTTGTGTTATACCAACAACTAATCTCCCCCAAAACTCTCCAAGGCACAACCCTTGCAGGCTGGGAGACTCCATAATGGAGAGTAGTGCTATCACATGTATAACCACTTGAACAGTTGCCTTCATTAAACACCTTTAATCTAGTGGCCAAAAACCCTTGTAATCCATTTGAAGCCTAGGATTTGTGCTTGTTTTTTCCTTTTAGTTCGAAAAGAGTCAAAAAATCACAAAAAATTAAAAAAACCAAAAAAATATTCTTTGTGTTTGCTATGTCTTCTTGCCATAATTTCAGAAAATTAGATCAAAAAAGACCTTCTTACAACCAAAGTACCAAAAATATCAGAAAATTTCCAAAAAAATTGTAAAAATACTGAGAAAGCCAGAGCGGCGCGTCCATCCTCTGTTGCAGCGCATTTGTGCCGACCTACAACATATCTTCTGTGACTTACAACACTTTTACTTTTTGTTGCAGCACATTTACCTTTTACTAGTGCGGCACATATATCTCGACTTACAGCGCATTCACTAATTTCTGCAGTGCATCTGTTCCAGTGCATGCGTGATAGTGAGCACTTGCATAATCTTTGAGAGAAAATTTTTACCAGTTCTAGGTACCCATTTCAGTCTAGTTTTAGGTTCTGAGATCAGGTCTTACCTTGCAGTCTTTTTTCTGTCCATTTTGCGTCAAAATCTCTCTTTTGTTGGTCATCCCATTCGCCTTCTATCAGGTCTTCCTAGTCCAAAGTCAAAAGTATCCCATATTAGGTCAACATAGGCCCCTTTTTTGTGTCACTTTGGATTCAAGTAACCCTAGTAGGTCACAAGACTTTGCTAGTAGTCTTGGTGCATGACTAGTCCCTATACAGTAAGACAGGTATCGAGTACCCTTACTAGTGGCTATCATCTTGTATCGGCCGTCTTACTTGGAATCATTAATCGAGAAAGTCCCTTGTCCAAGTCTTGTCATAAGTATCCCATCCTTAACAATCTCCATCGACATCTTGCCAAAATCTCTAGTTTCATTCCACCTCATCCCTCGTCACCTTGCATGGTTCTTACTAGATCTCAATACCAAAAGCAACTTAAAATGGCCGAATCATCCAACCACATCATCACACTCGATGATAGTGATGAGGAAATCTCTAACGAAGATTATCAAGGAAGCCTCCAAGATCAAAAATTCCAACACTTGTTAGAGAAAGTGCTCTATGATGATCCTCACAAGTATTTTTACTATCTTGCAACTATGGGAATTAAACTCCCCGCAGATTTTGATCTAAGCACAATCCAAGAAAATGTGGAGAACAATCATGAAGAAAGCAGAAAGAAAGCCATAGACCCAAATGCAGAAGATAAGAATGAAAAAGGAAAGAAAGCCATAGAGCCAAACGTTCCTATGGAAGAAATGAGAAAACAACTCGAGGGTCTAAAGCAACAAATGTTAGATCTCAAGACGGGTACAAACACTAAAACCTATTCTTTGGAAGATATTGCACCGTACCCCTTCGATAAAAGTTTGAACATGACACCATTTCACTTTCGATTTGAAGTCCCTAAATTTGACAAATACAAAGGAAAAGGGGACCTTAGAGATCACATTAGGGAATTCAATGCAGCATGCATGGAAGTAGCTCACAATGAGACTTACTTAATGAGACTATTCCCTAGATCTCTAGATAGTCAAGCCATGGAGTGGTTCTCACGGCTTCCACCGAGCATCAAATCTTTTGATGAGCTAGTCAACAAATTCATCACGCACTTCTCTTACAATATCGAACACGAAGTCTCCATGCTAGACCTATGTAAGACCAAGCAAAAGAGTGGTGAATCATTCACCACTTTCCTACAAAGATGGAGACAACTAGCAAGTAAGTGCTCATTTGACGTACTAGAGAAGCAACTAATGGAGATGTTTGTCCATAACCTCAACTCTGATCTTAGCTATCAAATACAAATTCAATGCCCTACTTCA
The DNA here is from genome assembly GCA_027924645.1 of Cunninghamia lanceolata. Classification (NCBI taxonomy): domain Eukaryota; kingdom Viridiplantae; phylum Streptophyta; class Pinopsida; order Cupressales; family Cupressaceae; genus Cunninghamia; species Cunninghamia lanceolata. Next base: position 7,283,295 of record BSBN01000420.1, on the reverse strand, counting down.
TTTTCGAAGGTCATCGAGATGGGATTGTTCATCAAAAAATCTATGATCGCCAAGGGGCAAATCAAGTTATACAAGGACACACCTACCTCCAATTATATGACTGACAAATCAAAGTTTTGGACTAAAAACAAAAATGTCATCAACAATGGAGTAGTTGATGCCAAAGTGGCATCTCCCAACCAACAACCGATATTCACTCTCAAAGGAGAGGCAAGCAATGTAGCACCCAACAAAACATTCTCTCGGGAACCAAGACCATGGCTCAACTCAAATCCAAGGTGAAAGTTCACACTGTTGGGTGAGTCCCAAGAGTCTGCATTAAGGAAGCTATTGGCCAACAATGAAATCTCTCTACCGCCAACAAGTGATTACGAACCTCAAATCAAACCTCACTATTGGAAAGACACTGACTATTGTGAGTATCATAGAGGAAGGGAACATATAACCAACAATTGCATCCGTCTCAAACATGTTATTCAGGATGTGCTTGATCAAAATCAAGGAGAAACCCAACAACATACCTCCAATGAGACACATGTGGCTTACAGGGATCCACTTCTCAATCATGATAGGTCGTAAAACAACAATAACAACAATAGAAATAACAACAACGGCAACAACAACAACAACAATGACAACAACAACAACCACAATAGGCAAAATTAGAACAGTGGGAATAGTAATGCCAACTATGCAAGTGTGCCATTCGACTATACCATCAATTGCATATCAGAGCATGTCCCACAAATCAATGTGATCATGCCCAACCAACAATTAGAGCCTAACCGAAATGGTTGCAGTATCATTACCCGTAGTGGTAAAGTCATTTTGAATACCGTCCCTCCAAGGTCGTCACCTTCTCAGTCCAACCCCCATCAGTATAGTGTCATAGACCAACTTCGGAAGACTCCGGCCCACATTTCTATCTTAGAGTTGTTGCATCTATTTCCTTCCCACAAGGAGATTCTCAATAAAGCCTTAGTGGAAATGACTATCCCCACTAACTTGGCCCAAGAGAAATTTCAGGCCATGGTAGGTAATCTGACCTCCTCAAGTAACATATCATTTACCGAACAAGATGATCTCTCAGTGTCTCAACCCCATAACACCCCTTTGCATATCGTTGCCTTCATCCACGAGCACCACATCAAGAGGGTTCTCATTGATGGGGGAGTTGGTCTAAATATTTGCACATTAAAGCTAGTCCTTACATTGGGGTTCTTTGAAAACGTAGTTGATCCAAGAAAGAAGATAACTATCAAAGCCTATGATGAAGAGGAGAGAACTACAAAAGGAATAGTGGTGTTATCCATACAAGTGGGACCAATAATCAAAGATGTTGTGTGTCAAGTCCTAGATAGGGAGCTCACCTATAATATTTTGCTAGGTAGACCATGGATTCATGCCATGAAAGATGTTCCCTCTACTTATCACCAATGCATAAAATTCCTCGATAATGGCAAGCAAGTCACCATTCAAGGCGACCCTAACCCCTTCCAACATTGTAAATCTGTCCTTTCAAAACCTGATTGCACATATCAAACAATAGACCATCTACATCCCCTACCCCATAGCTTGATTCTACCTCTAAAGCTTCCTCATGTCAAGGCCCAAAGAGCAAAAAATTACCATCAAAGAAACAGGAGTTGGGGAATACTCCATAGAGCACAGCCTCAATCTAGCCAAGCTACCTTTATCTCCTAGATCCTTTGGTTGACCCAAGCATTTTGCAAATCCATCTGCTCCTCCTATACCTCCCATAGCTCCCTTTGTAAAATGGGGGACCTTATCAGATGAAACAGAGGAAAGAGATGTCCTACAATGGATTTATACTGAAGAAGAAGAAAGCACACAAGAACCACCTAGGCTCCCAACAGAAATCTATGGGCGAGGTGAATCTATCCTACATAGAATGGGTTACGAAGGACAAGGCCCCATTAGCCTAAGAAGAGAAGGAATCATAGAACCCATTCAACCTTCTTCATCCTCATCAGCTAGAAATACAAAAGGCCTAGGATATAAGGGTAAGGGCAAAGCTAAAGAAAATGCTTGTCTAGTAGAAATGATCCATATGCTTCAAGTGGACAGTGACAGAGATTCTAATGAATATGAGTGGGATGAGCTAACAGAGCATTCCTATGACGACAAAGAGGTCGATACCATTCAAACTTATAGCCCCTACCATGAGGGACAAACGCTACCACATAGGCCAATAGAGTTTGATTTGCCTATCTCTGAGAATACAACTTTCAAGGAAGGTTCGAGTTCTATCACAATAAACAACTTGGAGGAAAGTACCATCTCGAACACTCTCCCTCCCAATACTCCTAGCATATCTATTCAAACTATCAACAAATCAGATCTATCCTTCGAATCCCTCCCCTTGTGCATCCTGAGCTTATTGACTGGGATCTACGAGGAACCCCTCACCTATATTGACTACATGGAACTTAGGGACCACCTACCCAAAGGTTATCATAAAGCTAGTTTCGCTATTGAGCTTAATACCGTCACTTATTTCGGTGAGGGTGTCAAGCCTTCCAGTCGCAAAAATATCAAAATAAAAACTGGATCTGACGGTGAAAACTGCTCTGTGGTAGTGTCAAATCCCAAAACAGTAAAAAGAAAAGATGCATCTGAAGGTGAAAACCCAACTATGGCACCTGACGATGGAAGGCTTGACACTCTCCCCGATGACATGCACCAGGAGAAGTCTCAGATTGTTGTGGAACCCACAAAGCCAGTTAACATTGGAATAGAGGAACAGCCTAAGATCATTCACTTTGCTAAATCTCTAACCCCACTAGAGAAGACTAAGTTTGTACCATTCTTCAAGAAAAAGCAAGTCAATTTTGCTTGGTCATACGTAGATATGTCAGGGTTAGATCCAGATTTGATTCTACATCATCTTCCACTAGATCCAGGAGTGAAACCAGTGAAATAGAAGCTTAGAAAGATGCATCCACACATAGCATTGCTTGTAAAAGAAGAACTCAAGAAATTACTAGATGTAGGGTTCATTAGAGCTATTGACTATCCAGAATGGGTCTCCAACATAGTACCAGTGTCCAAACTAGATGGCTGAATTAGACTATGGAATGACTTTAGAGATCTAAACAAAGCCTGCCACAAGGATGATTTTCTGTTGCCAAATATAGATATCATAGTCGACTTAACAGCAGGGCATACCATGTTGTCTCTCATGGATGGCTTCTCAGGATATAATCAGATCAGGATAGCACCAAAAGACCAGCATAAGACAACTTTTACTTGTCCATGGGGCACTTTATGTTGGAATGTCATGCCATTTGGGCTAAAGAATGCAGGAGCCACATATCAACGTGCTATGACCACTATATTTCACGATATGATGCATGTTACCATGGAAGATTATGTAGATGATATCCTAGCAAAGTCTCTCACAAGAGAATCACACTTGGATGTGTTTGAGAAAGTCTTTCAAAGATTAGAGCAATTCAAACTCAGGTTGAACCCAAAGAAATGTGTGTTTGGAGTCACCTCAGGCAAACTCCTAGGTTTTATTGTATCAGCAAATGGAATAGAGGTGGACCCCGCCAAAGTCAAGGCCATTATGGACATGCCACCACCCAAGACTCTTACTCAACTAAGATCTCTACAAGGCAAGCTACAAGCAATCTGTAGATTCATATCACAATTGGCAGACGAGTGTCAACCGTTCAGTCATCTCCTGCATAAGAACATTCCATTCAGATGGGATGAGAAATGCGAAGAGGCATTCAAAAAATTGAAAGAGTATCTTATGAATCCACCTATTCTCATGCCTCCTATCCAAGGGAAACCATTGATACTCTACATATCTGCTACACCTATAGCTCTTGGGGCTCTTCTAGCACAACAAGATTATGAGAATAAAGAAAGAGCCATCTACTATATCAGTCACACATTGGTGGGCTATGAGTTGCAATACTCTCAAATAGAAAGATCATGTCTTGCAGTAGTTTTTGCTTCCCAAAAAATCTAACATTATATGCTTGTGCATCCAGTCAAACTTATTGCAAAAATAGATCCACTGAAGTACCTACTAAGCAAAGTAGCTCTAACAGGTCGCCTAGTCAAATGGGTAATGCTCCTAAGTGAATACGACATTGAGTATGTAGACAGAAAAGCTATCAAGGGACAAGTCATTGCTGACCAGCTAGTGGATGCACCACTACAGGACACCACACTAATGTAATTTGAGTTTTGGATGAATCTTTATTCAACATCTCAACACATTCCTGGAAACTATACTTTGATGGGTCCTACACAAACCATCGATCGGGGGCAGGAATCTTGTTTGTAACTCCTCATGGTGACACCATACCGAAATCTTCCTGTCTATTATTCCCATGCACCAATAACATAGCAGAATATGAAGCCTTAGTCATTGGTCTCAAGATGGCAATAGATTGGAAAATCAAAGAGCTACATGTCTACGGTGATTCTCAACTAATAATAAACCAGGTCAATGATGATTACCAAACCAAAGATGAGAAGCTTGTCCCATACAAAAGGATAGTGGATGACTTTAAGGAATACTTTGTGATCATTGCTTTTGAGCAGATACCTCAGATTGAGAACAAAGCAGCAGATGCCATGGCGACCATTGCCTCTCTTTTCCAGATACCAGAGAATGAGTCACGGTACGAGTTCTTAGTGGAAACTATTCGACAACTAGCTTATGATCTTCCTGAGACCCATTCCATATGCCTTTTAGTTGGATTTGATTCACCTTGGTATGGTAAGATTTATACTTACCTCAAGGAAAACACCCTCCCACCTGAATTATCTTCAAACCAACGACAAACCTTTAAACGGAAAACCTCTCGCTATACCATTATTATCGACACCCTATACCGACGTGGTCTAGATGGTACTTTACTCCATTGTTTAGAACAAGAAGAATCCCTAACTGCCTTACAAGACATACACGAAGGGATTTGCAGAACACACTCTAGCAGTCCTTCCTTAGCCAAGAAACTCGTGCGTTTGGGTTATTATTAGCCGAACATGGAAATAGATTCATACAAGTTTGTGAAGAAGTGCAAGCAGTGCCAAATACATGGGAACTTGATACATGCACCAACCCAAGAGTTGAGACCTTTAATGACACCTTGGCCCTTTTGCCAATGGGGACTTGACCTTGTGGGAGAGATCCATCCACCCTCATCCAATGGCCATAAATTCATCATAACCGCCACTGAGTACTTTACCAAGTGGATTGAAGTCGTTCCCCTCACCACCATCACAGGTAAGCAAATATCCTCATTCATCCTGAATTACCTCATCTGCAGATATGGAATTCCCTCATCCATTATCACAGATAACAGAAGACCCTACAAAAACCAGGATGTCCAAGAACTCTGTGACCGATTTAAAATCCAACACCGTTTCTCCACACCCTATTACCCCCAAGGCAACGATCAAGCTGAAGCATCCAACAAGACCATCTTGAAACTCCTCAAGAAGACAGTCAACGATGTTGGCCGTGATTGGCACATCCAACTTAATCCCACTCTGTGGGCCTACAAAACTAGTATACGCACTCCCACAGGTGCTATCCCTTACATCCTTGTCTATGGCTCAGAAGCTATCCTCCCCATTGAGGTTGAGTTACCATCTCTCAGGGTGTCGTTAAAAGGTCTCATATTAGATGAAGAATACAGAGTCTCCAGATTGCAAGAACTAGAGTTGTTAGAGGAAAGGAGACAGAAAGCCTTTGACCATCTCAAATCATATCAACAGATGATGTCACGAAACTATAACCACAGAGTTCATCCAAGAATCTTTAAGGTTGGAGATCTAGTTCTTAAAGAGAATCCCCACAATCAACAAGATAGGGAAAAGAAAGGCAAGTTCAAACCCAACTGGCTTGGGCCTTATGTGATCATAGCTGCTTATGGATCGGGGGCATATTAGTTAACAACATTAGAGGGTAAGCTGTTGGATGACCCAATCAATAGCATGCATCTTCACCAGATCTATATCTAGGAGAACCCCAATGTAAGGGGGGGCATAAAATACAAAAAAATAAAAAAATCATAAAATACAAAAGAATCAAAAAATCATAAAATACAAAAAAATCATAAAATACAAAAAATCATAAAATCATAAAATACAAAAAAATCATAAAATCATAAAATACAAAAAAATAAAAAAAATTAGAAAAATACAAAAAATCATCCTTTGGTCAAAACCTGGCAAACATGTGCCTTAGATAGGTATCATGATGAAAACCTAGCAAACAAGTGTCATGTTTACTTTCTAGCTTTTGTGCAAATAAAAGAAAGTGGTGAAAACTTGGTAAACAGGCATTACTTGTGATGAACCACTTCCTCCATCTTTGGGAAACCAATCACCTTGTGTCCATTCTTCCTTGTGTCCCATTCGATCCATATCTGTTCCATAATAAAAACCTAACGATAACCTATCATGGCTTGATACTCTATCTCTTTGTTGCCTTGTCAACCAAGGTTTTATCCCATATCCTATTCGTAGTGTTAGCCTAGCGTAGTGTCTCTCGTTAGTATCCATGGTCTAAGTCCATGAACTACGTTGCCTCTGCGTTGTCACGTAGGCAAGGCCATTTCTCAAATGCACCCCCGAGGCTCCCACGGTCCCATCCGTCCCATTTCTTGTCGTCTTTCCTCTAGTCCATCCACATCCATGGTCCAAGTCCATGAACTACATTGCCTCTGCATTGTCACATAGGCAAGACCATTTCTCAAATGCGCCCCCGAGGCACTCACGGTCCCATCCATCTCGTGTCTAGTCCTTCTATCTATCTGAGTCCATGCCACTTTCTATCGCCTAGGTCTTAGGTCCATTAGGGTTTACCCCAAACTACATTACCTCTGCATCATCACATAGGCAAGGCCATTTAGCAATGAGCCCCTGAGGCACTAGGTTAGTCCCTTAGGGTCCGTCTCACCAATAAAGATTGTGGAATCTTCTCACCAGGCAAGCAAGCACAAGCAAAGCCCGCTTTCAAGCAGAAATCCTGACGCAAGACATTAACCTATCCAAAGCAAAGCAAATTCCTAAGGCCTTCTAAATGATTTTACCCAAATTATGGCAAGAAACAAACACATCTAAATACAAAAATGTTTTGTGGATTGGAAACATGGTTAATGTACAGAATATTGATTTTTTCTATCATGCCTTTCTATGCTACTCGAGGATGCTAAAAGCTAGAGATGCTATGATGAGGGCATGATTATTTTCTTTGTTTGCTGGTTTTGGATTAAACTTTAGTAATGTGAAGCCTTGTCTAACGACATGATCAACAAAAGATCATCGAGGACATCAAAGGTCTAACATGAATGGGGGTAATCCTTGACTGTTGATGCACAAGAAATACTCAGGTCATCTTGGTTCAATTATACCTCGATGCTTGTATTAACTTGCTAAATCAAAATCCATGTAAGCAATACTCAAGTCATCTCAGTTTAATTTTACCTAGATGCTTGTATTAACTTACAACATTCAGAAAAAGTACCCAAAAAAAATTGCCCAATGATGAAATAAGCACTTCAAAATACTTGCACCATTAAGATGTCAAAATCAAAGCATCCATTATACATCCATCTATACATCCATACATCCATATCCCATGCAATAAAAGATCCAAGCAATGCAGAGTAACAATACAAAGTCAAGCTTGTGAATCTTTCTATCAAATCATTCTTCTATTTAATCAGTCTTCTATCTATCATTCTGTCATTTCTGTGTCGATAGAGTACATTTGGACATCACAAAAACATAGCATATAGGTGCATATCATATGACGTGAGATAGTCATTTACATGATTAAATCATTTGCATACATAGTAATTGCATCAAATCATCCATGTACAATCATCATATCATGTCAACAGAAAAAGAAATCAAAAACATAGATAAGTGCATCACATAAATTGCATAATCATATAGATACCATTTGTATTCGCACACATTAGAGGCATATCAAGTAAAACATCTAAATCTGCATTAGGTCATATAGCATCACATAGCATCATATGAAAAATCTGCATTAGATAACATCACATAGTGTCAAGTAAACAACATCTAAGTCTTCATTAGATAAACACATACATCACATCATACAATAGAAATGCATCACAACTCGTACATATAGAGAGCATCAAAATAGCTGCATCATCATATAAATAAAAAAAATGTGTCCAAATGTACAATATCAAAGTGGTCCATCTCTAAGTCAATGTCATATACAATAAATACATCCCAAGGATGGTGATACATGTCTCAAAATGCAAAAAGGTACATAAGATCCAAAAATTCTGTAAGTCTCTGCTATCCCTACTGCTGTGGACCACTACTACAAGCAGTGTCCCTCCTCCTCCTCCGCTGGCCTCAGACTATTGGGGGCCCATCACAGAGGTTTCCGACCTCGATCCACCTGCTCTCTAGGGAGCCATAGACTGACTCCTGTAGCTCGAAGCCCTCTGACTAGTTGGCATGACACCATGGTATAAACCCTAGTAATATTGTGTCTGAGCCTGCGCTCTGGCAAGCTCGCCCTGTACCTACGCTAGCTGTGTCTGTGCTTGCACTAGCTGTACCTATGCCTGATGCACCTGTCCAACCAAGAAACTGCTCGTCGCATCTATCCCCAAGGCTGCCACTGCGATATTCCGCTCTACTTGGATAACTCGTATTCGTGCCTCTGCCATATCTCTCTCTCTAGTAAGCCTCGCAATGACCTCTGCATCTGTCTCTCCCCAGGCATTAGCAATCTTGATCTGTGCCTGTAGCTGTCTAACCTGTCCTCTCAACGTGGCTATAGTTGTCTCCTAGACATCTGCCTGTGCTGGACCCTGCTATGCTTGTGCCTCTCCCTGTCCCTGTGGCTGGGGTCCCTGCTGCTGTGCCACCTGCCGAGGTGGCGGCATCTGTACCTGTGGCACCTGCTGTGGTGCCTGCTGTGCAGCCTATGATGACATTGCCTACTGAGCATGGGAAGGTCCCTCCCCAACTCTCTACCTCTGTCTCAGCCTACCTCTATCATCTCCATCTCCCCCTCCCCCATCATCTTGCCCATCTCTGCCACCTCCTCGTCCTCCTCTCCTCCTCCTCCTCTGGCTAACTTGGCCCTCATCATCTGAGTCAGCCTCATCTATCCGAGGCACCAGCACCCCAGACCTTGAGTATCTCAGAAAGGGGTGCGCGGTGAACCAATCCTCATAATCCTGGGTCATCCTAGCATCTACTATCTCCCTCCTCATATCCCAGGTGACATATGGTGTCTGCCGAAACTCTACCAATGCCTCCTCGTAGGATGCCATCGGTCCCCATCTGAGCCTCTCGGCATGTGTCCTAGCAAATCGAGCCTGCCCCTATGGCATGCCCTGCCTCCTCCCAAACTGTCTCTGTACTCGGCCAATAATCTATCTCTCTAGTATAAACCATGTCTGCCCTATCAGCCATCGTGTCTGATAGCAGTAGGGTAGCTCATCTACCTCGTCATCCCATGGCTCGCAATCCAGGTATGGCCACCAGACGTTAATGTCTACTCCATCCAAAGCATGCCACCAGTACTCAAGCTTCCCCAGCCTATGCTGGGAAATCACTCCTGCATAGCCATAGCTATATGGCTCTCCTCTCTGCTTGTTAAGAACACATATCGGCCTCGTGATCGTTATGTGCTCCCATAGCCAAAACTGTAGCAAAGACATGACTGTAGATAGGCTCGTACACCTGTGATATACCACCTGATGCATATCGTGGTATAGGTACGCTAGCACGTAGACACCCCAAGCATACCGGGTGCCCTCTATCACCATCCTCTCCATGATCTGACCCCATCCAATGGGGAACTCGTGTGATCTCCTGTCGGGGCATACAATGCCTCCGATTAGTCCTGCTACAATCCCTAGGAAGTAGTCGTAATAGTCATAGATATCCTGGAAAGGGATGACCTGCTTGACCAGCTTGGGGTCATCAAACACTCGCCTACACTTAGCAAGTCCTGCGTCTCTCTGTGGATCATACTCCACAAGCTCTCCTTGAATAGGCAAATGGAGGATCATGTACATGTCCTCCAAAGTAATAGTCATCTCACCAGTAGGGAAGTGGAAAGTCCCATCCTCGCTTTGGAACTTCTCCACTGTAGCAGTCAGCAACTTGCAGCGCTCCCGAACCTCAGGCATGAAGCAAACATAGTCCAATCCCATTGTGCTGAGCACCTCTCTATCCATGTCAGTCAACATGTGTCTCTGCAACAAAGGCATAGGGAACTGCTCCCTCGACTGAACTGTCTCTCATATATCCTCCTGCAAGCACGTAAAGCAAGGCATCAACCTAAAGCTGCAAGTACCATACTCAACATATCTATAGAAACATATCAACTAACTTAGCATATCAAATTGATCAAAACAACACACTACATCTCTTGACTAGATTCCTGCAATCTCAGAGATAGCTTATCGATTGACGCATCAAACAGGATGCCAATCAAATCAATTTTGCTAAGTAATCTGCTTATCTATATCATATGCACCACAACAAGTGTTATATGCGCCATTTCTTAATGAATGCGCCACTTCTTGACACATGCGCCACTTCTAGCGAAAGCACTGCAAGAATCCATGTATGCGTTGTCCTATGCTATATATGCGCTGCTCTGACGCATGCACCGCTACATACCATAAATGCACTGCATAATTATGCATGTGCTGGCAAAACCTATGCATGCCCAACTTTTACATATGCGTCGTTTCTTTTCATGCATGCGCTGCAGAACTATGCATGCGCAGTTTCGCGTGGCATATGCGCCACACTGTGTTTCAGCGTTTCTATCTATCCTAAATTTCTTCTAGCATTTATTACTATCAAACTCGACCCTAGGGGAAATTTTTTGAGATACATACCGGGGGTCTTGCCTCTGCTGGCCGATCGAATCGACGGATGCACTCGAATTGATGCTCCTCGCATGGAATGTCTATCCTCGTGTTGACTACTCTATGCTCTCTGCTGCTCTAAGCTCTCCAAAGTAAATCAAACTAAGACAAGTGTGCAAATGAATTATCTTGTGGACCCAGCTCCTATATATAGCATGCAAAACCCTAATCTGGCTAGGTGGTGACTACGACTACTTCCCGTACTTGTTTCTTCCAATTTTCTTCTTGTTTCTCTGAAACGCATCCTGTTTTCTTCAAACCTAACCTAGTTTTCCCTTCATTTTCGTGAGATCGTCTGTCCCACGTCCTTTTACCTTCTTCTCGTCCAATCTCCCGAGGGGGCATCCTATCATCATAACCTCTACTAGGGGCAAACTGGGGCATGTATCATTGTCGAAAATTCTATTCTTTGAAGCAACACCATAAACTGCATTGCATCAAAGAGGGGCAAAATGTATACGCCTAAAAATGACACGATTCAGTCTAAATAAATATTCTTAATATTTATTCCATCTTTATTCCTCTATCAATAAATAAATAAACAAATTTATTTATTTGATTCATATTCTTCCAACAATTAAATAAATACCTTTATTTAATTTAATTTCCTCCAAACAATTAAATAATTCTTCATTATTTAATTAAATCAAATTTATTCTTCCAAATTTGAATAAATCAAATCAAATTTATTTAAATCCTTTCAATCTCCAAAAATAAAATAAATCAAATATTTTATTTATTCTTCTAAATCATGCACAACAATTAAATAAATTTATTTATTTAATTTGCTTTCTTATCTTCTAAATTAAATAATTCCAATTATTTAATTATTTCTTCCAATAATATCTTCTCTAAATTTAAATAAATCAAATATTTATTTAAGTTGCTTTTTCTTCTAAATTGAGTTATCTCTAAATATAATTCAATCTCTTTGCACATGCAATTAAATATTCCTAATATTTAATAAAGAAAAATATCTTCTCATTCTCATGCAAATCCCTTCTTATTTTAAATCACTTAACTGATTATTATATTCTTTTAATTGCTTTAACTCATTCTTCTATTCTTAGCAAATCCTCTCATGCAGAAGAAAGCAAGACACATATCTTCTTCTTATTCGTTGCACGTTCCTCAACGTCAACCGTTGATCTTCATTCTCCCAAGTCTATAAATTGAACCTTATTCTTCCATTTCAATCATCCAAGCTTTAAGAATTGTTACTCTGTAGGAATTACAGTGTGCCTTTGGCACCAATTCCTTCATTGCTTGTGATCACATTCATTACTACGCACTACTACCATTGTTGTGAAGCTCCTCTTCATTGCGATACTATCACTGCCATTCCCAATTGACATTCTTGAAGCATAGAAAGGAAGTGCACTCTTTGAGGGCCCTATTTCATACATGTAAGAATGATTGTGATAGGCGATCAATGGAAGCTTCAAATTAAGGAAGTTTGCTTTGTTGTTTGTTCATTGCTTACTTGAATCTTCTTTGTTCACCATTCCATTGAGTTTTGGGTAACTTGATATAGTTTATTATTGTTTATTCATTTGATCCAATTTTCCCTTAACAAGAACCAATACATGTAAAATACCAACCTAATAAATTAACACAAATGCACCAATACATGTTCACAACTCTAATAAATTAACCAATGAAGTTAAGACAAGTGCACAAATGTGATAGCGAGTGGTTACTGGCACATCCTCGCACATGTATGGGGTGACATGTTGAAATGACACTTTTTTGACCCATGTGCACATAATACATCATACAGTGAAATGTATAAGTGCTCAAAAGCTGAAAGAATAGCTTTAAGCTCTTCGGTCACATACGGAGAAACCCAAAAAAAATCATCGAAATCTAATATATCTAGCTATGAGCTTGATGTGCGCGAAGTTAGGGTGGGAAGCTATTGGCCTCTCTCCCCTACTTGATCATTATGTGTGTTTGGTTGACCTTTCCCATGGTGGCTATCATGAGGACACCCTAAACTTTATAATTAAGATGCCAGTTAAACCTATGGTGGTTGCGTGGATGTGTTTTCCTGGCGCTACAAATCACATATGAATATAGGCTTAGGAATATTTACAACAACATTGCTTTTTTATTTGGACCCTAAAAATATATTGTGACTTATGTTCTCTCAAACATCCATGAAGAAGTGGGCATGTGGTGTGAGGTTCAAATGGTAAGGAGATTGATGAAAGACAAAGGAATTATAAATATTCCTAGATGTAGTTGGATTGAAGGCCATAAAATGGTACATGCTTTTTGTGTAGGAGACATATCACATCCAAAGACATAGGAGATCTATGCAAAGTTGGAGAAATTGGCTTGGGAGATGAATGGGGCAAGGTCTTTTCCATATTCAAGACATTTACTTAGTGATGTGGAAAAGGAGGAAAAAGAATTATTTCTCTGCCACCATAGTGAAAAGTTGGCAATTGCTTTTGGTTTGTTAGACACCCCCCATAGAACAACTATTGGAGTTGTTAAGAACATTCAAGTATGTGTTGATTGTCACAATGCAATGAAGTTTATCTCCAAGATTGTTGCAAGCGAAATTGTTGTGAGAGATGTGAATTGTTTGCATCATTTAAGGATAGGAGAATGTTCTTGTGGAGATTATTGGTGATGCTAAATGAAGTGGTCTGAAAAATAGGCTCACACTATAATAATGTGAACCATGTCAGACATGCGTTAATAATGAAGGGACAAGGTTGCATTTTTAGTTACTAGGAAAAAAAAATGGTTTTTTTTTTTTTTTGAGTATTTGGCAATCTAGACTATGATGTTGGCTTCATAAAATTAGATGCATAGAGTGCAATGGAGATTAGTACTTACATACACTATTGGGGTACTATCAAAGACTTATTTATGATAACATGGATATTTAATTGAATTGTTTTCATAAAACCTAGATATGTATGAAATAAAAAGTTGGAGGAGGAGGGGAGAAAGAGTGAAAAACAAAAGGTGAGGAACACTTCAAGTAAATGGAAGGATGCTTGAGCAGTAGGAAATGGGAGAGGAGGGATCACAATTAGCCTTGCCATTTTGTATAGTTCCTTTGTTTCTATTAATCATATTATCTTTTGCCAATGTTAGGTTAAGCATTTAATTACACATTATAGATTCAATATGTAATTTTATATATGTGTATGCAAATGTTGTGTCATTTATGGTTAGATATTTCTAATGTTGTTTCACATCCCTTTGCTTGATGAGATAGATAATCGATTTGTGAATTCATGGATATTTTCTAATTTAATTTGATTTCAATTTGTTTGGTTTCATTTAGAAATAAACCACTATAATTTATAATGAAGAAGTAAAAAAATTACAAGTGTGTTTATGTTGTAATTAGTGGTTATGCATCCACATTTGAAAAAATCTCATAATGAGGTTTATAGATTGATGTTATCTAGAGAAGAGAATAACATTTGTAGATGTAAAAATAAAATAACAATTTATATCGCATTGTAATTGCACATTCGTGGCATTACAAAATTGTGCATGATGAGATTTATAAATTAATACTAATGAGATGCTCGGGTTTGAAAGTGGTTAGGAGAGAGATACATAGGGCATTTCATAAGTGTTTGGAGTGACAACATGGTTAGTGCAAGAAGTTGGGTCCACGTTTTGGCCAAAAAGTGGAAGTGTTTTCCCTAATTTTTAGAATTTGTCACATTTGACCTAAACATTTGAGGCACTTAAAGATTGAATCTTGGAAAAATTTAGTAATATGAAATTTAGTACTCAGAGTCTAGTTTCCAAATATGTAATTTATTTTAATACCTACATGATACAAATTGATTTTCAATAGGCATTTCTAAAAACCACTATTTAAAAGTTACTTTTTTTTACCATACCATGCACGTGTACGACCAACATAATTTAACCTAAATAAAAGTATTTTTCTAAATCCTTTTGGGAAAAAATGTGTAGTAAAGTGAAGTTTGATGAGGATATTTTTTTATAATTTTTTTCCAAATATTTTTTTTTAATTAATTTTTTATTGGCCCTAATTGTTGTTTTTAAAAACACTCGTGTACGACCAGCATAATTTGAGCAAAACTAATCATAAAATCATTTTTTTTTTCATTGTGTAAAGAATGATGTGTAGATTGATGACGTATAATTTTTTTTCAAAAAACTTTAAAAATTAAAAGTTATTAAAAAATACAAACACGTCATTTCAAGTTTTTGGACCAGTTTGCTCATAAATTAAATAATAAATAGAAAAATAAGTCTAATAAAAAAATATATATTTGAAACTTAGACACTGTCATCTGTAATGGGTTTTTATTTTGTAAAAAAATTCAAAAAAAAAATGTCGTCAGCCATATAGATAAAGTCAGTCTTTCATCTTGTTCTATACTTAGACAAATACTTGCAGGTCCAAGGCTCAAGGTCAGCTACCCATGCCTTTCCTGAGCCAAAAACCAAACCAAAAGCATGGGTGTGAAATTCAAAATTTTAGAAATGGGTACCCACTTTAAAACGGGTACCTATTCTAAAAAACAATAGAAAACAAAACGGGTACCCGTTTTAAGACGGGCACCCGTTCTAAAAAATAATAAAAAACAAAACAGGTACCCGTTTCTTAAAATAATAAAAAACAAAACGGGTACCCGTTTCTAAAAATAATAAAAAACAAAACAGGTACCCGTTCTATAAAACAAAACAGGTACTCGTTTTAAAACGGGTACCCGTTCTAGGCCCAGGTGCCTGTTTTCTTTAAAATGGGTACCCGTTCCTATTGAGATTTTTTTTTGCACGACGCTTCCCCTATATGTGGACTCAACTTCTTGCTTTTACCCAATAGGATTTAAAACAAGAGGAACTCAAAGGGATGAGGGCAATTTTAGAGAAACACAATGGAAGACATCATAGGTTTGAAAGGAATATTATAATTATATTCATAATATGGTCAAATTGACTACTCTATCCACTTGTGCAAACCTAACAAATGGTAGTAAAGTGAAATTTCATTTGGTAAGATAGTGGCGTAGTCACAGATCGAGGGTCCAGAGAATGGACTATCCAACCATGTAGCTAGAGTAAACACAATGGAAACAACACAAGAAATACACAAGAATTGAATGCAATGGAAGATCTATATACTTAATATCTCAGTCAATTACAATGCTTATATACCGGCAACATGCGAGCTACAATTTAGCTCACAGACCTTCTTTCCGGGTTAAAACATACATGAATAATATAGCATTGAAGTGCATTCGGAAAAGAACTATCTTTCTATTCTACTACTAGATATGAATGACTAACTCCCTAATGCATCTAAGAAATGCTTATATATCATCTTTTAGCTCAAAGAATGCTTCGCGTCAACTTCAAGAGGTTTCAAACCCTGGGCAATGCATGATGAAACATGTAGGTTAGCCTACAACTCATGGTAATGCTCCACAAATGAATGAAACGTGGTGCGGTTCTCAATGAAGGTCTATCTGGTCCTATAATGCCTTGTGTGATGTTCCATTTAGCTCCGCAAGTCACGAGAATGCTCTGCAAACCTTGTATGCTCAAACTAAATGTTGATTGCTCTGTTCCATGAATGCTAATAATCTTCTGATAGTGATAGCTCTCCACAGATGAATCCAAATCTCATGAAATCTGAATATAATGTGGATGCCATAGTATAGAACCTAAATCCTACTCTCTGAGCTCTGAAATGATGATGTGGTAGAATGCGGTGGAAAATGTTGAAATTGCAAATGATTGAACTACAACTGAAATGCAAGAAAGAAAAGATTCAAAGTATTTTTGGTTGATCCAAGATTGCTCTTGAACCTGGATGCAGGGGAGGCAAGGACTAGAGATCCTTAATCATTTGGCTTCCAAGATTATTAGTCATGGAGGTAAGTTATACCTTTCCAATACCCTGTTTCACTAATCTTCCTAGACTTAGGCCAAGGAGCTCAACATGGAATAAGCCATGAAAGTAATCAAGACCTTGGGGTAGTCACTTAGACCAACTTGAGACATCTATACAAACCTTCCAAGCACCTTTGATTGGGTCTTGAATGCCAAGGATTAGTACTTTCTTCACAACCCTACCTAACTCCTTGTAGCCCTCCTTTGACAGTTTTTACCCAAGAACTTTCTATTGTGGTACTATTCCCAAAAACCAAAACTAGATTGGAGTACCCATTTGGTTGGTACATCACATATCCCAAAGTGACTAGGGGTTGATTTGGAATGTGTGCTCCCAAAATTGATTGTTACTACTGGGCAGGGGCTCAATTAGCCCTCTTTTACAAAGAGACCACCCTCTAATGGATCTGTAGAACTCTACCAACCACTTGGACATGTGGGGTCTATGCCCAAACAAGGGATTGTGAAGGTTTTAGACTTCCTATGGCTAGTTAATGAGATTTATAGCTGATGTCCCTGTTGAGTAGCCTAATACATGGGTTTATTAGGCTCCCACTCACCAAATCACAGAAAAACTCACACCAATGCATAAAATGAGGATTAGGACACAACAATTTACTGGTCTTAGGTCCATTCCACGTATTGTGGCTTGACAGAGTCGATGGAATGGCTCAAAAACTCATCGTTAGGAGAGCAAAACCTAGCTTAGGGCTTAAGGCATTTTCAGAAAAAATAGTTATAACTCGCTTAAACTTCAATGTCAAGACCTCAAATCACATGCAACATATAGTAGACTTCTTCCTCTATCAACCCATGACCAAGTGTCCTTTTGACAGTTCCATACAGGGGAAAAATACGGCCTGCAACTTGCGAATAATAGTAAAATAGTAGAAATAACAGAGAATAAGGAGAAATTTCACCAAAAACTACATCATCAATCCTCATTCGATGTTTTTGAAGAGTTTTATACATGTTTTGATCAGTTTCAAATTAGTTGGGGTCGCTCACCAACTATCAAACTACTTTCCTATTCATGCCACAACATGAAATTACCAACATAGGTTGGCATTTGATGTTTATACACCTCTATTCAGACTTTGATCATGTTTAGACCTTCTTACAAAGCTTATTATGAAGCTTGAGATGTGAAAACCATACTTATCCTAGTCCCAGACCTCCCTAGGACATTTTATTAGACTCAAAATGCATAAAACATGAGAATAAATTGCATAAGACCATGGAAACATAAGGGTGCTTTGCACCATACACCCGGGGGTGAAAGAATTTCAATCTCCTGATGGAATGAGGTCTACAACAGTGACCCCATGTTATTCAATGTCTACCTCAGACATCCAAGTGGCATCCTCAGGTGGTAGGCTAGCCCATTTGACCAACTACTCCTTGTAGACCTTCCTTCTTGTCCTTTTAACCTCCTTGGTGTCCAAGATAGTTTCAAGTTGCATAGGCTGAGTGGGTGGCAAATATCTGACCCATTCTTCATCTACAACATCAGAACCACATGCCTCTTTGCCTGCACCAATAGACCCCTTGAATGGATAGAGGTTTGAAACATTGAAAATTGGGGAAATGGCAACTCCTTGTGGGAGTTCAAGTTCATAGGCATTGTTGCCATACTTGTGAAGCACTCTGCAGGGTCCTATTCGCTTCATCATGAGCTTGGTGTATTTCCCTTTTGGTAACCTGTCCTTCTTTAAATGGGCCAACATAAGATCACCCACCTTGAAGTGTACTTCCTTCCTCTTCAAGTCTGCAGTCTGCTTGTACTTGTTCACATTCTTTTCAAGAATTTGTTTGACTTGGTGGTGTATATCAGATATAGTTGCTACAAAGTCCTCTCCTTGAGCACTTCTTCTAGCCATCCCACTCAAATCTTGGAGTTCAGAAACACCTCTTGGATATGCCCCATAAACAATCTCGAAAGGAGTCTTACCAGTAGTCCTATTGACTGAATCATTATAGGCATATTTAGCCTAAGGTAGGATTAAATCCCAAGCCTGATTATGTTCCTTAATGAGGCATCTTAATAGGTTTCCCAAGGACCTATTGACAACCTTAGTTTGCCCATCTGTCTGAGGGTGATAGGCAGAACTGTAAGTCAGATTTGTGCCTAATTTTTTCCACAATGTTTGTCAAAAGTGGCCAAGAAACTTTGCATCTCTGTCAGATACTATAGATAGTGGCAGTCCATGAATCCTTACAACCTCCTTAAAGAACAAATGTGCAATATGGGATGCATCATTGGTTGTCTTGTATGCAATGAAGTGTGCCATTTTACTAAACCTATCAACAACAACATAGATGCTATCATATCCTCTTGTAGTCCTAGGCATACCTAAGACAAAATCCATACTTATTGCTTCCCATGGCTTGCTTGGAATGGGCAGGGGCTGATACAAACCATCATTGGAACTTGTCCCTTTAGCTCTTTGACAGATGACACATTCTTCTACAAACTTTTTGACATCTAAATGCATCTTAGGCCAATAATAAAATCTCTTCACATGATCTAGTGTTTTGTCATAACCAAAATGTCCTCCCAGGCCTCCACTATGCTTCTCTTTCATTAAGTTCTCCCTCATAGAACATCATGGGACACATAATTGGGCTCCTTTAAACAAAAGACCATCTTGTAAAACATACTTAGCATATGCTCCATGAAAGGAATCAGAAAATTGATTGCATACCTCAAAGGCTTCCTTGAAGTCAGCATCCTCTTTGTACATTCCGTTGAGAGAATCAATCCCCACACTTTGGAGTTGCACTTCTTGTACCATCAACACCCTTCTACTGAATGCATCAAAAACTTTATTCTCTTGACCCTTCTTGTGCTTAATTGTAAATGTGTAGGCCTGCAGTTGCTCCACCCACTTCATGTGCCTATGGTTTGACTTATTTTGGCTGTTTAGATAACTCAAGGCATGGTTATCTGTGTGGACAATGAACTCTTTGGGCAAAAGATAATGCCTCCACTTCTTGAGGGCCTGCACCATGGCATATAGTTCAAGGTCATAAGAGGAGTATTTTCCCTTGGCATCATTAAGTTTTTCACTAAAGAATGCCACTGGTTTGCCTTCTTGGCTTAGGACTTCACCTATTGATTGATTGCTGGCATCACATTCAATAACAAATACCTTGTTAAAGTTAGGAACAACAAGAATGGGTCTTTGTGCCACTCTTGATTTGAGGTATTCAAAGATTTTAGCTGTTGCTTCTATCCACTTAAACCTATTTCTCTTTTCTCCTTTTATTGTGTCAAGAATAGGAGCACATATATGACTAAAGTTCCTGATGAACTTTCTATAAAAAAGTAGCCAGTCCATGAAAGCTTTTCACTTCTCCCACTGATCTAGGTGGTGGCCAATTGAGTATGGCCTCAATTTTGGCTGGATCCATCTTGAGAGAGCCTTGAGATACTGCAAATCCAAGGTAAACTAGTTCTTCTTTCAAAAATTCACACTTTTTGAGATTGATGACCAACTTCTCCTCATCTAACCTCTGGAAAACTCTGTCCAAGTGCTACAAATGATCATCTTTGGTCTTACTATATACAAGAATATCATCAAGATATACTGACACAAACTTACCAATGAAGTGTTTGAGAACCTCATTGATGAGTCTCATGAATGTGTTAGGGGCATTGGACAAGCCAAAAGGCATCACCAACCACTCATAGAGGCCTTCATTTGTCTTGAAAGTTGTCTTCCATTCATCACCTTCCCTTATCCTTATCTAATGGTAACCACTCTTGAGATCAATTTTTGAAAAGTAGCATGCCCTTGCAAGGCTGTCCATGAGGTCTTCTATCCTTGGTATAGGAAATCTGTACCTTGTTGTAATTTTATTGAGGGCTCTTGAATCAGTACATAACCCCCATTCTCCTCCTTTCTTTGGTGCCAAAATAGTAGGCACGACACAAGGGCTCAAACTCTCTCTTATCAACCCTTTATCCAATAATCCTTGAATCTACTTTTTGACCTCCTCATTTTGTTGTGGGGTCATCTTGTAAGATACCTTATTAGGCAAACTTGCACAAGGAATGAGGTTAATTTGATGGCTAATAGGGCTCACAGGAGGCAAAGCACTTGGCAACTCCTTTTCCACAATATTCTCATACTTATCCAACAAGGACTGTACCTCATGAGGAATCTCATTCTTATCAGCTGTTGCTTGGTCTGAGACAACCTTAGAAAAAATGGAAAAACCCACTCCTTCTTCATGCATGTTCCTCAAAAACTCCTCTTTCACCACCATTACACTAGGCCCTTCATGCTCTACCTTGTCTCCTTCTTGAAGAGGTGTGAGGTTATAAGACACTCCATTCTTTGTGACCACATAAGTGTTTTTCTCCCCATCATGTTTAGTTTTTCTATCAAACTGCCAAGGTTTGCCAAGAAGAGATGACATACATCCATGGGAATTATATCACATAAAACATTGTCCTTATATGGGCCTATGTTGAACTCTACCCAAGATTGTTCATTTACAAGTACTTGCTGCCCCTTATTAAGCCATGAAACTTTGTATGGGTTAGGATGGGGGATTCTTTTTAGTTTTAACTTCTCAACCATCTCTAATGCTACAAGATTATCAGTTGAAATAGAATCCACTACTACCCTACACATCTTACCTTGTACCTTGCAATTGATCCTAAATAGTGCCTTTCTTTGTGGTGGCTCTTGGTCAATTGGTACCTTGAGCAATGTCCTTCTAATCATCAAGGATTCTCCTAACTCTGAAGTCACATTCACTAATGGTGAGGTTGCACTCTCTTCATCCTCTTGCACAATCTGATTTCTATGTTCTCCTCCTTGAGAATGTGATGGTTTCTTCTCAAGACACTTAAAAGTAGGGTGTCCAAATTGATTGCAATTATAATAACACTTGCCAGAGAATGTATTGGATACCCTTCCTTGCCCATTGGATCTTCCTCTTCCAAAGGGTCTCCTACCCCTAAAACCTCCTCTTGAGTCTTGGATTGGTTCTTGGTTTTATCTTGATTCTCCTTGTGATCTTTGTTACTAATTTTTGCCACCAAAGTTTCCTCTTCCTCTTGAATTTTTGCCCCTTCCTCTTCCTAGCTGCTCTTGCTTCTTCTTCAACTTTTCTTTAGCCTTACATGCAATTTGGAAACACTCCTCTATTGTCTTGGGTGTAACAAGACTCATCTCATCTTGGATACTATATATGAGACCATTCAAATACCTATCCACCTTTTCTTTTTCATTCTCCACATGGCCAGTCTTCAAACTAAGCTTGTGAAACTCCTCAGTGTAGGCAGCCACATCCATATCTCTCTGATTCAAGTTCTACAATTTTTCTGTATACTTGTACTTCATAATCAACAAGCATGAATTGTGCCTTCAACTTAGGTACCATTCTACTCCATGAACTGATCATGGATTTGTTATTCTTTACCCTTTCTCCTTGAAGGTAATTCCACCATGTTAATGCAGACCCCTTCAACTTCATCTTGGCAAACTTCACTTTCTTGTCCTCTGCCATCTTTTTGTATTCAAAATAGTTGTTCAAAGCATCTATCCATTCAAGCAATTCTTCAGCATCCATCTTTCCCCCATACATTGGTAGGTCCATTTTTACATCAGAAGTCTCCCCTCTTACAGACTTCAAAGCATTAACAAACCTCCTCTCTTCAGGAGCTATCTCCTCTTCCTGAGATCTCTCTAGAAGGTCTCCACCATCTCCCTCTTCTTCTTCTTTTGAGGTGGTGCTGTCTTCTTCACCTTCCTTGCTCCTTCTCTCTTTGGCTTTCAATGCTTCTATATCCTGTCTTAGGGCTTTCAATTCCCTAGCAACCATTGACCCACCTTTTGGAGGCATCTTGACACCTTGTTTCTCTCACAACTTTCAACTTCTTGATACAAACCGACAACTACTTCACCAAATCAGAACTAGCTCTGATACCAATCTGATGTAGGGGAGGCAAGGAATAGATATCCTCAATCATTTGGCTTCCAAGATTATTAGTCATGGAGGCAAGTTATACCTTTCCAATACCCTGTTTCACTAATCTTCCTAGACTTAGGCCAAGGAGCCCAACATGGAATAAGCCATGAAAGTAATCAAGACCTTGGGGTAGTCACTTAGACCAACTTGAGACATCTATAAAAATTTTCCAAGCACCTTTGATTGGGTCTTGAATGCCAAGGATTAGTACTTTCTTCACAACCCTGCCTAACTCCTTGTAGCCCTCCTTTGATAGTTTTTGCCATATAACTTTCTATTGTGGTACTATTCCCAAAAACCAAAACTAGATTGGAGTACCCATTTAGTTGGTACATCACATATCCCAAAGTGACTAGGGTTTCTTTGGAATGTGTGCCCCAAAAATTGATTGTTACTGTTGGGCAAGGGCTCAATTAGCCCTCTTTTACAAAGAGACCACCCTCTAATGGATTTGTAGAACTCTACCAACCACTTGGACATGTGGGGTCTATGCCCAAACAAGGGATTGTGAAGGTTTTAGGGCTCCTATGCCAGTTAATGAGATTTATAGCAGCTGTCCCTTTTGAGTAGTCGAGTACATGGGTTTATTAGGCTCCCACTCACCAAATAACAACAAAACTCACACCAATGCATAAAATGAGGATTGGGACATAAAAATCTACTAGTATTAGGTCCATTCCACCAATTGTAGCTTGACAGAGTCGGTGGAATGGCTCAAACACTCATCGTTAGGAGAGAAAAACCCTAGCTTAGGGCTTAAGGTGTTTTCAGAAAAAATAGTTATAACTCACTTAAACTTCAATGTCAAGACCTCAAATCACATGCAATAGATAGTAGACTCCTTCCTCTATCAACCCACGACCAAGTGTCCTCTTGATAGTTCTGTACAGGGGAAAATATGGCTTGCAACTTGTAAATACTAGTAAAACAATAGAAATAACAGAGAATAAGGAGAAATTTCACCAAAAACTGCATCATCAATCCTCATTCAATGTTTTTGAAGAGTTTTATACATGTTTTGATCAGTTTCAAATCAGTTGGGGTCGCTCACCAACTGTCAAACTACTTTCCCATTCATGCCACAACATGAAATTGCCAACATAGGTTGGCATTTGATGTTTATACACCTCTATTCAGACTTTGATCATGTTTAGACCTTATTACAAATCTTATTATGAAGCTTGAGATGCCAAAACCATACTTATCCTAGTCCTAGACCTCCCTAGGACATTTTATTAGACTCAAAATGCATAAAACATGAGAACAAATTGCATAAGACCATGGAAACATAAGGGTGCTCTATACCACTGGGATGCTCCTGCATCAGAAACCTGGGGTTGTTTGAAAAATAAATCCCTCACTTTGCTGGGGCTAAAGGAAATCCAATGCAATCTACCTCAGCCTGAGAAATCATGATGAATCTTCCTTTGGTCTTCCTTTCCACTTTACCAGGTACTCTTTATACTGCTTGCCTCTAGTGCTGCATCCAATTTTGCTATCCAAAATATGTTCTATCTGCTCAGGTTGTTGCTGTGGTAACTAGTCCTTCACTCCAATGTCAGTGCTGTCACTTGATTCTCCCTCATGATACTGATATAGATCTACAATATTGAATGTAAGTGATATGCCAAATGTCTCCAGTAACTCCATTTCATATGCATTTCCTGAATCAAACTTCCTAAGAATCCTACATGGTCCAAGCTTTCTCATCTGTAGCTTGTTGTATGCTCCCATTGGAAATCTTTCCTTTCTTAGGTATACCATGACTTCATCTCCAACAAAAAATTCCTTATGTCTCCTCTTCTCATCTACTTGTCCCTTATATGTGTTATTCATCTCCTCCAAGTGCTTCCTGACCTGATTGTGTAGTGTCTCCATGTATCCTACAAATTCTTCTACTTCTGCACTCCTCTTATTATCCATATTGATGTCTCTAAGCTTTGCAACTCCTCTAGGTTGTACTCCAGCCACAAATTCAAATGGTGTCATCCCTATACTCCTATTCACTGAGTTATTGTATGCAAATTCTGCTTGTGGTAGAATTATATCCCAATTTACTAGCTTATCTCCTACTAATCATGTCAACAAGTTACCCAAACTCCTATTTACCACTTCTATTTGTCCATCAGTCTGTGGGTGAAATGTTGAACTAAACTTTAGGTCTGTCTTCATCTTCTTCCACAATGTTCTCTAAAAATATCCAATGAATCTTGTATCCCTGTCTGAAATTATACTCTTTGGTAATCCATGCAATCTCACAATCTCCTTGAAAAATAGGTCAGCAACATGTACAACATCATTGGCCTTCTTACAAGGAATGAAATGAGCCATCTTTGAAAATCTATCAACTACTACAAGTATAGAATCATGCCCCCTCTATGTTCTTGACAAACCTAGTATGAAATCCATGCTTATGTCTTCCCAAGGTCTCTCCAGTACTATCAAAGGTTTATACAATCCAGTATTCTGACTACTCCCTTTTGCGACTTGACAAACTCTGTAACTATGAACAAATTTCCTTACATCCTTATAGACTTGAGGCCAAAAATAATCTTCATTCACCAAAGCTACTATCTTATCAATATCAAAATGTCCTGCTAGTCCACCACTATGTTTCTCTTTGATCAAATTATCTCTCATTGAACTCCTAGGTATACACAACTGATTTCCTTTGAATAACATATCCTCTTGAATGAAATAATCCAACCACTTGCTTCTATCTATCACAATAGGTTCCTTACATGCTTTCCATGCTTCTACAAAATCAAGATCATCTTCATACATATGCTTAAGTTCTTCAAAACCTATTACTTCTACCCTCATCTCTGTCAACAAACTCGTTTAAATTTATGTTTCTAAAATTATTTTTTAAAATTTGTTTAATTTTTAAATTTACCTAATTTAAATTTCATTTATTAAAGTGTTTAAAATTTATAATTTTGAACTAATTAGCTAAAATTATGCTAATCAATATAAATTTTGATCTATAACATTATTGTTCATAAATAAAATATATTCACTTAGATATCTGATTCACAGATGTAAGATACATAATGCTCTCAAATCCAACCATATTCTCTTTAGGAAAAAAATATCGTAAATTCTCATTATTCACATTACATGACCTTATGATAACAATACTTCTGAATAGGGTGCAATATTTTCTTATATAGCTTATATTGTAAAAAAGGACTATATATGCAACATCATCTTAAATGCTTTAAAATGATTACACATGCATCATCTTATAGTCTAAAATGACTATACATTCAACTTTTAAGTGTCAAAGTAGGAACACATGCACACAAGGAAAACATGTGTGGATGAGGAGGGTCCACTAATATCAAATGATCCACTATGACCATCTATTTCATGTGGTTGTACTAGTCAAGAAGTGTGTGTAATCAAATTCTCTATCAAAGCTATTATTCAACTATGATACATAGAACTACGAGCAGAGATCAAGATTTGTAATATCCCTTTATAGACATGAGATGAAATTCTCCACCAACTTGGTGCTCTCCACCCTCTCCTTTTATCTCCTACCTTTCTATTTTGATGCCTCCATCTAGCAATCCTAGCATTTCCTATTCCCTAAGCTACGTCCAAAGGTCATTGCACCTAGAACAAAGCACTCACCAATAATTATGAGGGAACAAATTCACCATTCTAGCTAGAGCATATCCACAAAACAAAAATGATGAGCCATAGTGAGAAAATATTACAGTGTTCTAAAATCTGCCCCTATGAGCTTAATCCAACCTATCAAGCAAGGCTTTTGGTCAATGTTCTCCGTGTCATCATGCAAAAACAATTATTGTCAAGTCCCTTGTGATGCAAGATCCAATCTATGGGATCATTTTATATCACATGATTTAAAGAACCACTCATATTCCCCACGTATGTATTGTAATCTATGGGATTATTTTATAATTATTTTTATTTTCAATGACAATGGAGTTGCTTCCATTCAAATGTTTCCTACTATTATAATGCATACAAACAATATTCATTTATAATTTTAGATGTCCCTTGGGACCTCAAGTGTGATACTATTAGTGATAGTTATAAAGTGATTTATCTTTTATAAGAATAGAAGGTGCTTCATAACAAATTCCCTTCTTCTATTATAAACATTAAAAATCCACTCATTATAAAAAGTTATAAAAACTTACAAATGTATGTTTCCTTATAATCATAAAATTGTCAATTGCATTTGCATTTTTTTGGTTGAAAGAATCTAGAATGACAAACATTAAAAATCCACTCATTATAAAAAGTTATAAAAACTTAGAAATGTGTGTTTCCTTATAATCATAAAATTGTCAAATGCATTTGCATGAGATGAAGAATTAAAGTTTGTCATTCTAGATTCTTTCCAAAAAAACTATTTTTCTTGCTTTTATTGTATACAAACATGCATGTTTATGATAACATTCCATTTTTAAATCAACTAAAAAAATTTGTTAGCGACAAGTGAATAAAGTAGTCAATTTGACCATATTATGAATATAATTATAATATTCCTTTCAAACCTATGATGTCTTCCATTGTGTTTCTCTAAAATTCCCCTCATCGCTTTGAGTTCCTCTTGTTTTAATTCCTATTGTCATTCCAAACACTTATGAAATGCCCTATGTAGCTCTCTCCTAACCACCTTCAAACCCTCAACTCATTAGTATTAATTTGTAAATCTCATCATGCACAATTTTGTAATGCCACGAATGTACAATTACAATGCGATATAAATTGTTATTTTATCTTTACATCTACAAATGCTATTCTCTTCTCTCTAACATCAATCTATAAACCTCATTATGAGAGTTTTTCAAGTGCCATGCATAACCACTAATTACAACATAAACACACTTGTAATTTTTTTACTTCATTATAAATTATAGTGATTTCTTTCTAATTGAAACCAAACAAATTGAAATCAAATTAAATTAAAAAATATCTGCAAGTTCACAAATCTATTACCTATCTCATCAAGCAAAGGGATGTGAAACAAAATTAGAAATATCTAATCATAAATGACACAAAATCTACATACACTTATATAAAATTACATATTGAATCTAGAATGTGTAATTAAATGCTTAACCTAACATAGGCAAAAGACAATATGATTAATAAAAACAAAAGAACTATACAAAATGGCAAGGCTAATTGTGAGCCCTCCTCTCCCATTTCCTACTGCTCAAGAATTTTTCCATTTACTTGAAGTGTTCCTCACCTTTTGTTTTTCACTCTTTCTCCACCTCCTCCAACTTTTTGTTTCACACATATGTAGGTTTTATGAGAATAGTTCAATTAAACTTCCATTTTATCATAAAATAAGTCTTTGACAGATACCCCAATAGTATATGTAAGTAGTGATCTCCATTGCACTATATGCATCTAATTTTATGAAGTCAACATCATAGTCTAGATTGCCAAATACTCAAAACAAAAACAAAAAAAAATATTTATTTCTGGTAACTAAAAATATAACCTTGTTCCTTCATTATTAGTGCATGTCTGACATGGTGCACATTATTATAGTGTGAGCCTATTTTTCAGATCACTTCATTTAGCATCACCAATAATCTCCACAAGAACATTCTCCTAGCCTTAAATGATGCAAAAAAGCATCTCTCACAACAATTTCTCTTGCAACAATCTTGGAGATAAACTTCATTGCATTGTGACAATCAACACATACTTGAAGGTTCTTAACAACTCTAATAGTTGTTCTAGGGGGGTGTCTAACAAACCAAAAGCAATTGCCAACTTTTCACTACGATGGTAGAGAAATAATTCTTTTTCCTCCTTTTCCACATCACTAAATAAATGTCTTGAAAATGGAAAATACCTTGCTGCCTTCATCTCCCAAGTCAATTTCTCCAACTTTGCATAGATCTCCTATGTCTGTGGATGTGATCTGTCTCCTACACAAAACACACGTACCATTTTATGGTGTTCAATCCAACTACATCTAGGGATCTTTATAATTCCTTTATCTTTCATCAATCTCCTTACCATTTGAACCTCACAGCACCTGCCCACTTCTTCATGGATGTTTGAGAGAACATAAGTCACAGTATATTTTTAGGGTCCAAATAAAAATGCAATGTTGTTGTAAATACTCCTAAGCCTTGTCAACAAATCCATTTTCGGCATATCTTGCATTAATGGCATTCCATGAGACCACGTTTCTCTAAGGCGTTCCTGCATCAATGACATTCCATGAGACCACATTTCTCTGAGGCATTCTGTCAAACAGTTCACGTGCCTTGCCTATGCTTCCATATTTTGGAAGCATGTCTACCAGAGCAGTAGCAACTATAACATTTGACAAAATTCACCTATCCTTTACGCTTTGATGGATGTCCATACCCTGTTCCAAAGCTCCCACTTGGCACGGGCTGGGAGGTTGCTGGCAAAGGTTTCTGGCTTTACACCAGCCAATTGCATTTGCTTGAAAGTTTCTAAAGCCTTTTCAACAAATCCATTTTGTGAATATCTTGCAATCAAGGGATTTCATGAGAACACATTTCTTTTAGGCATTCTGTTAAACAGTTTATGTGCCATGTCTACACTTCCACATTTTGCATATCCTGCAATCATGGCATTCCATGAGATGACATCTCTTTGAGGTATTCTGTCAAACAGTTCACATGCCTCGTCTATGCTTCCACATTTTGCATACATGTCTGCCAGGGCAGTTGCAACTACAATTCCTCTATCATTTATCCTTCGATGGATGGCCATATGCTGTTCCAAAGCTCCCATTTACACCTGGCAAAGGCTGCGGAGTTTGGCTTTACACCTGGCAGTTGCGTTTACTTGAAAGATTCTAAAGCCTTTTCAACAAATCCATTTTGTACATATCCTGCGATCATGATATTTCTTTGAGACATTCAGTGAGCAGTTCACAGTTCACAGTGCATATTCAAATTAAACTTATCAAACAGAGTTGGAGAGGGCCCACCAGCCACGTGTAAGGCAAAGCTTAGAGTGTGCTGTTTAAGTTTAGCAGGGTGATGAGAAATATTGAGATTATAATAATAGTTGTTGACAGACTTCTGTGTGGAAATATTGAGATTATAATACTAGTTGTTGACAGACTTCTAGCACGATATTTTGAGAGGGTGGTGAGTCAAGCAAATCTGATTTCAATACTCGTCTCCATCCTCTGGTGTTGAAACGTGGGTGCTTTGACAACGTAGTTCATCACTCCCATCTCTAGGTTGGGGTAATAAAATTGGTGTGGGTGTACAGTTAGTTGATTTCATTTGTCTTGTGCGGACTTTAGCCTAAATCTGGAATTAATTTATATTGACTATATTTTTCTTGGGTCTTTTTCAAGACTATTTTGATACATATCTAGGGAAAAAATCATGCGTAAATGGTGTTTTATTCGAAGCAGAGATGAATGTCATTGGGAATCTTACCTCTTTTCCAGGGAAGGGGGCCATTGCTTTATTTCCATACATAAAAAATAATATGTGCGGTGAAACCCAATTTTAGCTTTGGATGAAATCAAATCTGATCGCGATATTTTCCACTAATTTAGTGTGAGGTGAAACCATCTCTTGTTTTATATTTTGGTGATAGAATTTACTATGGTAAATGATGCCTATTTTCGATTATAGTTTTTTTTTTTTTTTTTTTGAAAGTCTTGGAGTTTGGCATTCTCTGAATTGAAAAATATATTTGTCAACCAAGTTTATCTTTATCCCTTTATTCAAATATGTTCTATTAAGTATACTCGACCTTATGTTAGAAATAATGAATAAACTAGAACACGTGTCTCAATTGACTAGGCCACCTATCTTAGTTGTGTTGTAAGATCCACTATTCTAGGAGTTAGTTTAGGGATCTGTTGAGTTATTTGTGGATCTGTTAATCTCAGCATCCCATTATAAATTGTAAGACTTCCAATTTAATAGATATAATATATTTTCCCGATCTATATTTTATCAAAATCTGACCTTCTTTGTTGATTTAGTCGCTGACGACAAGGAGGAGTTAGTAGAAATTTAAAGAAGTTGCTGTTCATTTTGAAAAGTTCAGCTTGAGACATGGCAACAAACAACAGCATTTCTCAGCCCCAGATTCCCGTTTTCAATGGTAAGAATTATGATTTTTGGGCAATTAAAATGAGAACATTGTTTTGCTCACAAGATGTTTGGGATTTGGTAGAAAATGGCTTTGTAGAACCACAAGATGAGGCTGCCCATTAGGCATTAACTCGAGCACAAAAGGAAGAGCTTAAAGAAAACAAGAAAAAGGATGCAAAAGCTCTATTCCTAATCCAATAGGCAATGGATGAATCCATTTTTTCTAGAGTTGCAGCAGCAACGAGATCCAAGTTGACATGGAAAATTTTGGAGACTACCTATAAAGGTAATACAAAGTTGAAAGTAACTAAATTGCAATCTCTTAGGAGAAATTTTGAAAATTTGCAAATGAATGATTCGGAGTCTATAGACCAGTTTATGGGTCAAGTATTGAATATTGTGAACCAAATTAGATCTAATGGAGAAACAATAACAGATTAGAAGATCATAGAAAAAATTCTCAAGAGTTTACCCAGCAAATTTGATGCAGTAGTTGTAGCTATTGAGGAAACCAAGGATTTGGAACAGTTATCAGTAGATGAATTAATGGGATCTTTGTTAACACATGAATCCAGAATGAATAGGAATAACAATACTTCTTTTGAGAATGCTTTCAAGTCTCAGGTATCATTTGGCAGAGGAAGAGGAAGAGGAAGGTTAAATTTCAGAGGAAGAGGCAGAGGCAAAGATGGAAGGAACAATCCAGATCAAGGTGAAAACAATAATCAAAACTACAACAATAGAGGACGTGGCAACAATCACTTCTAGCAAAATTCACAGAGGTTTGATAAATCTAACATTCAGTGTTATTATTGCAAAAAATATGGACATTATGCAAATGAATGCAGAAAGAAACAAGGAGATGTGGACAAGCAGAATGCTAATTACACAAATGAATCTAATTCTAATTCTGGAAGCTTATTCCTCACTTGTCATGTTGCTCAAGAAAATGCTAGAGATATTTGGTTTTTAGATAGTGGATGCAGTAACCATATGACAGGGAATAAAGAATTGTTTGCTAGTCTTGATGATTCTATAAAATCTGAAGTGAAATTAGGAAATGATAATAAAGTGGATGTAATGGGTAAAGGAGTAATAAATGTTTTGGCAAAAAATGGTGAAAGAAGATTTATTCCTGATGTTTATTTTGGACCTGGGTTAAAGCATAATCTTATGAGTGTTGGACAGTTAGTACAGAAAGGTTATAGAGTATCTTTTATGGATAATGTTTGCACAATACTAGACAAATTTCCAAATGATAGGTTGATAGAAAAAGTGGAGATGACCAAGAATCGGATGTTCCCTCTTCAAATTCAGTGCATCCAAGGAGAAGAGAAAGCCCATTTCAAAACCATGCATTTAGACCAATCATGGCTATGGCATTTAAGGTATGGACATTTACATTTTGGAGGTTTGAGTTTGTTACAAAAGAAAAATATGGTGAAGGGATTACCACCAATAGAACAGCCAAGAAGTTCATGTGAGAGTTGTATTTTGGCAAAACAACATAGAGAGAGCTTTCCAGTAGGAGCTTCATATAGAGCAAGGGTATTATTGGAGCTAGTTCATAGTGATTTATGTGGACCAATGCAAACTCCATCATTTGGAGGTAGTTCTTATTTTCTAACTTTCATTGATGATTTTAGCAGAAAGACTTGGATATATTTTCTCAAGGAAAAGTCTGAAGCCTTTGGAAAATTTAAAGAATTCAAGGCTATGGTTGAAAAGCAGAGTGGCCTTTACATCAAGGTACTTAGATCAGATAGAGGAGGTGAATATATGTCTAATGAATTTCAAGATTTTTGCAGATATCATGGCATTAAAAGGTAATTGACTACAAGGTACACACCACAGCAGAATGGTGTAGCAGAAAGGAAGAATAGAACAATCATGGAGATGGCTAGAAGCATGTTGAAGGCCAAACATTTGTCAAATAAATACTGGGTAGAAGCAGTAGCATGTGCAGTATATATTCTGAATAGAAGGCCAACAAAGAGTGTCAAGGATCGAATTCCACAAGAAGCTTGGAGTGGTAAGAAGCATGGTGTACATCATTTCAAAATTTTTGGTTGTATTGCATATTCTCTTATACCATCTGAATTGAGAAGAAAACTTGATGATAGAGGCGAGAAATACATTTTTATTGGCTATAGTGAAGAATCAAAAGCTTATAAGTTGTATAACTCCATTTCAAAGAAAGTGATTATTAGCAGAGATGTGGAATTTAAGGAAGAAGAAGCATGGGATGGAAGTATTGATAGAACCATCACAATTGGAGCACCAATTCCCCAAAATGAAGAAGAATCTGAAGAACAAAATTTGCAAGGTGATCAATTCTCTCCACAAGAAAGAACAAGCACTCCAATAAGAACACCAAGGAACTTAGCACAAGGTGAATCATCTAGTCATGCATGTTATCCTACTCCCAATTCATGTCCAGAAGTACTCTTCCTGTCATCAATGCTACCTGCAAAATCACTATCAGTATAACCAATCAAACCAAAATCATTAGTTGTGGAATATAAAATTCCATATTTTGTTGTTCCTGCCACATATCTCAATATCCTCTTTCCAACTTGCCAATGTGAGTCTTTTGGTGACTCCATGAATCTAGAGATTAAGATGACCCCATACATGATATTTGGTCTTGTAGCTGTAAGATACATCAAACTACCAATTAGTCTTTTGAATGTTGTAGAATCAACATTAGGCCCTTTGTCTTCTTTGCTAATTTTAGTCTCTGTAGCAACTGGTGTAGGTGCTGAATTACAATTCAACATCTTAAACCTCCTTAACACATGCTTTGCATATTTAGTTTGACAAATAAAAATTCCCTTCTCTGATTGTACAACTTCAATGCCCAAAAAATACTTCATTAATCCCAAATCTGTCATCTCAAATTCTTTCTTCATTGCTGATTTAAATGTGTCTACAGACAAATTTCCAGTGAAAATCAAATCATCAACATACAAACACACAATCAAAATCTGACCTTCTTTGTTTATTTTTCTGTATAATGTGGGCTCACTGTTGCTTCTGTTGAATCCATTGTTTGTCATGTATCCGAGTAGGTCTGAGCCTAACTCCCTCATGGGATGGCTCAGGATTAAGATGTAGTGTGTCTGTGAGAGAAAGCTAGGTTTGATGGCTACCGTATGAAAAGAGTCATCAAACAATTTAGTGTGTTAGTGTATTAGATTGTGGGCTGGTTTGGAAATTAGATAAGAGTTCAAGGTTTGGAAATCAGATTTAAGGACTTAGGGCAGTCTCATTGCTGCTCTATCTTCTAGCTCAGAATGGAAATAAGTCTCTTCTATTTATTTCAGTTTTTATGTTTTACAGGTTATTTTGTAATTTGTTATTGGCTATTTGGACTGGGTTTTTCATATTCCTCTCAGGGTTGCACTGAGAGGTTCATGTAAAGAACATGTGTAAGTAGTTTAATATCTGCATTGTAAATGTCACAGAAATATAAGTGACTGATCGGAAGTGCCAAAGATAAGAATATGAAAGTGTGAAGAGTGCCGAGGAAAGGAATGCATAAGCCATGGTTAGGAGCCATGCTACTGATCTGTGCGAGAGGTGATTGAAGCCGAGGTGTTATGAGATGACCTCGCCCATATTTGAAAATATGGTCTGCATATGGCAGAAATCTGCATATGAGGTAGACAATGTTGCAAGAAATGCAACATGGAAGGGTATGAGACCCTTCCGACAAATTATAGGTAGCCAACAAAGAAATGGTTGTCAAGTTAAAGCCCAGGTTTGTTTAACACTGGCATAGATCCTTCGGCAATGTGCAATGACAGTCAACAAGAATAATTGTTTGCAGATGAAAGTTATATTGTAATTGTAATCCAAATGAAAATTAGTGTAGTTTATTCATTAAGGGGGAGTGTTAGAAATAATGAATAAACTAGAACACGTGTCTCAGTTGACTAGGCCACCTATCTTAGTTGTGTTGTAAGATCCACTATTCTAGGAGTTAGTTTAGGGATCTGTTGAGTTATTTGTGGATCTGTTAATCTCAGCATCCCATTATAAATTGTAAGACTTCCAATTTAATAGATATAATATATTTTCCCGATCTATATTTTATCACCTTAGCCTGTTTTCATCATTAAAAGAACATATTCGTAACTCGGTTCATCTTATCCATTTAGCTCAAATTCTAAAGAAGACTAGAGTTTAATATTCGATGTTGAATGACAGTTTGGAGAGGTTTTGCTTTGCTCTTGCTTTGAAGATTAAACTTTTCATGGTCAACTTAATGTGTTTGATTGCAAGAAAAGAGTATTACATAAAATACATAGATCCATGGTCCAAATTAAAAGAACTACTATGAAATAGATCCTAACCATTAAATCTCAAGAGTAGCAACTAGGGGCATGGCTGCTTCACCATTGTTAGGCAAAAAGATGAAAAAGAAGTCCTTTTAATTACAAAGACGTGGCGACCTAAGCTCTTCCGCCCTAATAAGGGGAACCGCCTGCAACTAATGTAAAGACGTTCTACATTTTGAACATCAGAAGCTCTGTGGAAGGAAACGATGTACCCTTCAAGAAGTTGCATGTCACGGACGAATTGACTCCAACCCTGGGTGAACACGTAGATCTGGTTCCTTCTCCAGTACGAATACCGGAACCGCGATTCTTTCCCCGCAGTGTCTTGGAACGTGAGCAGCAGTCCTTTATCTTTTGCATTTTTGTCAAGTGGAAAAATATTTTTCCGCTTGATGTTTCGGAATCATCAAGCATTTCAGCTTTCCCACATCGATGGAAGTCACCAACTTATCAAACATGTGTCCTCTACTGCAAATCTTTTTTTTCCTACATTCAGAGATGAATGTCAATTTTTTTATGTTCCAGTCAAAAAGACAACAGCCAAGCTAATCAACACACATGTTTTAATACCATAAAGTGGATTACAAATTTAGAAGCAGCCGCGAAACTGAGAACAGAGATGTTGAAGCAATGGTAAGGTTTTCCATTCGCCTCTTTTCTCGATGGTTACTATAATACCCTTTCTTACTGTACCATCTGACACCATCGGAATCCAATTCGATATTCCAAATCGCATCTTGATTATTTTTTGTTCCTCGGTGACTACAACGGCTGCAATATATTTTCCTCCTCCAATACAAGCCACCATCCAGTCCATAGGAGGAATCTTCAAAGTTTTTCGGCAGTCTTTCCCTTTATATGCACTTTCAACTAACATAAATATGATAATTGCGCTAGTTTGTTCCGTCACAGGAACCACTAACTCTGCCTTGGAATAACTAGGAATTTCAGTAACTGTGCCATCTCGCCCAATAAGATGGGATAACACGTTGAATTGTTGTAGAATTCTATACACATGAACATTTGATTCCCAAATTAAACTAATAACTCGTGACGGTACTCTCTGAAATGACAGAGAGACTAGTTAGTCCAATAAATATTTTTTTTCATTTTAGAACACGCCACTCAAACATAATTACAGTAAAAACACTACTTACGACTAAAGATATATCTCAAACACGATTACAGTAAGAAATGCTTTCCTGTCAAAACGACAAAAGTAATTGTACAATGGAAGTGTAATACCTGCCACATCTTAATGCATCCCCAAATAGCTACAGTGCCAGCTGAAAGATGTAGATATTTCAGTCCTTGCAACTCTTCAATACCTTTGATCTTCTGCAGCTTCGAACGTCCATCAATGGTGATTGTCTCTAAGCAGCATAGACGTTCAGAACATGGAAATCCTTCCAGACTAGTGTTTAATTTTGCATCCTTTGGATAATTCTGTCTGTCTGCGAATCTCAAATCCACTTCAATTAAAGATTCCAAGGATTCAAGATGGAGAGATTTAAGGCTGCGAAGATACTGTCCACTAATTGAAACCTTAGATAAAAGTTTCACATTCCTTATATCTATCTTTTCAAGGCTGACCATTCGAGTCTCAAGAGTAGTTGACTCCATGCTATTCTTGAAACTCAATTCCTCACTTAGTGTGAAATCCCTCAAATCCAAACTTCTAAGATTAGTGAGTTTTCTAAGTGAGTTTGAGAACCACCTCCCGTCAATTCTCATGGAATTATTCCATTCTGTACCGTTCCATTCTTCTCTTCCTGCAATGACTAGATTTTCTAAATGACTTAACATGCCCAATGAATTTGGAAAGTTTCCCAAGTTTGTTCCGTCAAGCACAAGCTCTTTCAACTGCCAAGGGGCCTGAAATTTGGAATAATTTGTTTAAAACACGTATTCGCCAATTCTAAATAATGGTCCCAAAATAACTACTTTCAGAACGCCTTTACATTGTTAACGAGAATTAATCCCTAACTATAGAAGAACAAATTACCTGTTGATCACTTTGCCACAATCTTCCGAAATATCCATGGGAAATCTTTAAATACTGCAAACTTTGGAGAGGAATCCATGAAGGAATAGTGAGTGACCAAGGCATGCTTGACATAACATCTCCTTCAGTATTTTCATGTTCATCCAGCTTTTCCATCATACTTAAGTCAAGTTCAAGCCACAACAAAGAAGTTGATGGACCCTCAAAATCATTTAAATTACCTAAAAAATATTTGAATTGAAGAGCGGTGTGCTGGTCAAAAATGGAATTGAGACACCTGAAACTACGACCACTGATCCCAGCAAGAATGTTCTCGAATCCCTTTTCTTCCTGCATTTAAGGATGAAGCTAAAATTTTGTCACTCTCCAGTTAGAGAAACAACAATCAAGCTATATAAACACATGTTTTTTAATACCGTAAAGTGGACTACAAATTTACAAGGAGAAACAAACCTGAGAACGAAGATGCTGGGAACGCCAAAGTCGACCAGGACTGCTCAATTCATCTGCAATTTCTCTGCCGAGATCCCGGATGTGGTCATGCATTCTCAAAAGAGGAGTGTTTTCGGAGTCAAATCCATTCCAGTAAGTCTTTCCCACTTGAACTTCAACAAGACATTTATCCATTAAGATCTGAAGTGTGTGCTCAGCGCTCCATCCTGATGCTTCCCATATTCTTAAAGCCATATGACGAGATTTGTTGACGAAAAAGCATGCAACGTCCATAAATACCTGCTTTTGCTCAGCCTCAAGGGAATCAAAGCTTATTCTAAGCGTCTGAATTATATCTTGGGGTAGATTTTTCCTCACTTTCTCCAATACTAGTTTCCAATAATGCTTATCAGCACTACCAAAAACATGTCCACCCAACACCTGCAGAGACAGAGGCAAACCCCCACACCCTTTCACGAAGCTTTCAACCAAATCTTCATATCCGCTGGTTGGATATGGTTGCTGGAAGGCGTGCCAACAGAAGAGCTCTGTGCTATGATGGACATTCATTTCTTTCATCTTATAACAAGAAGTAATTCCTGCTCTTATAAGAACTCTTTCATCACGGGTTGTCACAATTATCAAACTACCAGAATTATTGACCAAAAAATCCCTGACCAGTAAGGCATTCAACTGGTCCACGTCATCTACATCATCTATAACAATTAGGAAGCTCACAAAAGGGTTGCTCGCCAGACGAGACCTGAGATAGCTCCATCCTTCAGGAATACTGTCAAACTCCCGACTTTCCTGCACCAGATCCTTAAGAAGCTTTCTTTGCAAAGAAGTCAATTTCTTGTTGCGCGATGCTTCTCGCACCTCAAACAAAAAACATGATCCACTGAATTCTGAACGCTTTTGGTTGAACAATTCTTTGACAAGGGTGGTCTTACCAGACCCACCCATACCATAGATGCCAATAACTTTATCTTTCTTTTCCATCTTCTGCCAGCATGTCCTTTCAAAGTCTTCAACCAATTCTTCAATTCCAGTCGGATATCTTGCAACTTCTAAAGATCTTGTCTTTTCTACCTCTCTTCGGACAGCGGACACTACATTTTTACATAGTGTCTCAAGATTACTTGAATTTTGCAATGAAAACAATAATTTCATTAGATCGGGCTAGACTAAAATCATAAAATTTTGTGGTGAGAAAATGTTATACAAAATTTGTTATAAAAGAAGTCTTACTCGTTATTAGGGTTGAATTCGCAGCCAGAGATGTATGAAACACAGCGGAGGGCTTCTTTCCAGCCGTCAAGTTTGTCGAGATACCGGCGTTTCTCTGTGTAGTAATTGAATGAATCAGCATACACTCCCTTTTCTACGTATCTGAGGTGGGAAGGTGGAACATCAGAGAATATTGGAATAATCTTTCTCTTGGTTTGTAACATGAGAGCAAGCTCCTCTAAACACCAAACAGACTCCGCATATCTTGGGGAGAAAATGGCGATTTGTACTACTGCAGAGTAAATGGCATTCTGAATTGTGGAAGGAAACAAATCACCTAATTCCATCTCTTTGCAGTCGAGAAATGCTCGGATTCCCAACTTCTCAAGAGAAGTATAAAGCTCAAGAGCCAGGGTTTGTTTGACATCAGGGCCTCGGTGATTAATGAAAACATCATAAAGTTTGGGGGATGTAGATGATCCTATCTTTTCTCCATCATATAACCTTTCCCCGAAAGCATCCTCTTCCACGTTTAGTTGGCGAGATGATGTAGACGAAGCCATGAATGGGGGATGAAACTCGAATAACAGAGAAACCTTGAAAATTGCAACTCAGATTGAATTGATATATCAAAGTAGCATTGAATATAAATGGGTGATAAAGTTGTTCGCTATCTAAACGCGTTGCTCGGCAAAGACGGGGTTATAATTAAATATTCAACTTAATTGATCAAAATTTGAAGTTGAAAGCAATGTATCCACAACAATAATGTTGTGATTTGGTCTTGAGAAATTTCCATCCGTAGATTTCAAACTTTGATGTAAGGTTTATAGGTACTACGATGTCATTAGCAGATCATGTTGACCAGCAGAGGCGGTGCCTTCTGCTGTACACCTTATCAAGATTACCACTCACTCTCAATGTAGACATTTAGTGCAAAATTCAAACAGCTCTTTAATAGCATTTGCAATCAGTTGTTTTCAGTTTGCGCGTCGTCAACCCAATGGTTTGTCTTTTAAGTCCAGTCCGGAAGCTAGCTTACTCTTGTAAGCTACCTATTATTGTCACGGTAGCTTACTGTTATACGGTATCATTGTTGGGTCTACAGATTTTTTTATTACTAGCAATCACACCTTAGTATGCAATAGGTACATCGAAATTGAAAGAGTATTAGAATGATTGACCGTAACTCAAGTCTATCACGCAATGAAACATTTTTTGTCACTATGTTTAAGTAGTAAATCTTAGTTTTGTAATCCCATGATGGGTAATGATTTTGAGTTTTAGGAAATGTCTCTTCAATTGTGATGGGTGGTAAAGATAAATTTTTGAAATAAGTATTCATAGAAGGTTATGCATGTAGCCATGTTCTCTACTTGAAATTAAAAGGTACTCGACCCCCCCCCGCTCTCTCTCTCTCTCTATATATATATATCACGCAATGAAACATTTTTTGTCACTATGTTTATGTAGTAAATCTTAGTTTTGTAATCCCATGATGGGTAATGATTTTGAGTTTTAGGAAATGTCTCTTCAATTGTGATGGGTGGTAAAGATAAATTTTTGAAATAAGTATTCATAGAAGGTTATGCATGTAGCCATGTTCTCTACTTGAAATTAAAAGGTACTCGACCCCTCCCCGCTCTCTCTCTCTCTATATATATATATATCACGCAATGAAACATTTTTTGTCACTATGTTTATGTAGTAAATCTTAGTTTTGTAATCCCATGATGGGTAATGATTTTGAGTTTTAGGAAATGTCTCTTCAATTGTGATGGGTGGTAAAGATAAATTTTTGAAATAAGTATTCATAGAAGGTTATGCATGTAGCCATGTTCTCTACTTGAAATTAAAAGGTACTCGCCCCCCCCCCTCTCTCTCTCTATATGTATATATATATATATATATATATATATATATATATATATATATATATATATATATATATATATATCCCTATTTATATCTCTAGGTCTCTCTATTTCTTTTTATCTCTCTATCTCTCTTTCCCTATCACACACTCTCTCTCTAAGATTTCTCACTCTACCTCTCTCTTTTTCTCTATCTCTTTCTCTCATACTCTCTCTTCTGTCTCTCTGTCTCTGTCTCTCTACCTCTTTTTGGCTCTATCTCTTTCTCTCTTCCTCTCTCTTTTGCTCTATCTCTCCCTTCCTTCCTCCCCCCCCTCTCTCTCTCTATTTCTTCCCTTCTCTGTTCCTCTCTCTCTCCACATAACATCTTAAGGGTAATTTGATTAAGGTGGAAGATGTGTAGAATTTGACAAAAAGAAAGACTTAATGAAATGATTAATTCAATTGGAGGTCTTGACATGATAATAGGTGGAAGCCCCTAAAATAATTCAACACAAAACGTTACCTCTCTACATATGTTTCTCTCTCTACCTCTCTCCTTTTCTATTTATCTTTATCTCTCTTCGTCTCCATCTCCCTCCCCCTTCTCTCTCTCTCTCACACACTTCCTCTCTATGAGATCTCTGTCTCCCTAGGTTTTTCTTATGTTTCTCTCTTCCTATGTCTTCAAAATGACATTCTAAGAAGACTATTGGTGCACCTGAGAGATTACCAAAGAATAAGTCAATACTCTTGCATGGTGTTATGATGCCCATATTATTTTCTCCATCAAGTTTATAGGAAAATCAAAATATTATTTTGAAGCACAAGCAAGTAAATTAAACCATTAGCTATAAAATTTTATTAATAATGTATATAAATAATAACAAATGACAACACCTAGTAACAAGAAGTTTCATCCAATCGACCTATACAATGACAATATTCTACTTGTGTTATTCTTCTAGGTGCATTGACATGAGTGATGTGTTGGTTCTTTCCCTTAGCCCATTTCTTGCTTTTTGGTATACCCAAATTATAAATTAGTGAATGTTCTAGCTCTTCCTATCTCTATTTTTGTAGATACAACATAATTGAGTGGTATACCCAAATTATGGAAAGAACTTTTGCACCCTCAATTCTAGCGAACAAAGAAAGTATATTTATTTTTTAAAATAGCTTATTTACAAGACATTTAGTTTGATATAATGTAATATTTTTTCTTGTAAACTCATACTAATGTTTTGAACTAAAAAATTCATCAAGTCTAAATTAGAAATACAACCTAATAGTAGATCTATGTCTTCTATCGAACTTGTCCCATTCATCTAGTGATTCATTGTTCATCTCTATCTCACTCTCTATCTCTCTATTTCTTTATCTTTATCTCCCTCCCCCCTCTCTCACACACTTCCTCTCTTGATATCAATCTACCCACTCTAACCCTCTCTCTATCTCTCTATATCTCTCTTTCTATTTTTGTTCCTCTCTCTCTCTCTCTCTCTCTCTCTCTCTCTCTCTCTCTCTCTCTCTCTCTCTCTCTCTCTTAAATTAGTCTCCAATTCTCTCTTTATTCACCCCTCTTTGTCTCTCTTTATGTATTTGTTTTCTCCCTCTCTATCTCTCTATCTCTCTTTATCTCTTTGTGTCTATCTCTATACCTCTCTTTCTCTCTATCTCCCTATCTCTCTTATACATCTTATCTCTATCTCTCTCCTACTTTATCTCTATATCTCTCCCTTTCTATATCTATATCTCTCCATTTCTATTTGTCTCTCTTTCACTTTATGTGTCTCTCAGTCTCTCTTCCTCTATCTCTTTCTCTCTTTCCCTCTATATCACTTATCTCTCTATCTCTTGTGTCTATTGTAAAATAGTCTCTTATTCTCTCTCTATTCACCCCTCTCTATCTCTCTCACTTTTATCTCTTCTGCCCTCTCTCCCTTATCTCTCTCTCTCTCTCTCTCATGCACCATATCTCTTTCTCTTTCTCTCTTCCTCTCTTTGTCACTTGCATTCCATTATTCATGACCTAGGTATAAAAGCTAGGTTTAAGTGCAGAGATCTAAATATATGTTACTAATTGTCCCATGTATTTGATTCCAAAAGCATATGATAAAGTCGTATATGACAAACAAGAAAAGCTTAAAACAACAATATATTTGGCTTGGGAATTATGAAAGGAATAACCATGCACCTTTTTATATGAGTACAAGTTGAATATCTATTTTATGTAGGATGGATCTTTAGCAAAGCATTTGATGGATAACAAAATGGAGTGCTCTATTAAATGTCCTATAAGAGAAGCAATAAGGACTACAGAGGGAATCGAAAAGAGAATCTCTTTTCATGGCATCATCCCTATTGGTCAATGGATCCACAACCTTCACCTTCATCACGATTATCACTACCTACATACAACGCAAGGCATCACTATAGTAAACTATCAACCATTGAACTCTCAAAATAGTTTATTGAATATTTGGATTGTTGGCATGAAATAACCGATTGAAAGTCATTCTCTCTTTTCTCTATCATTGGATTGTTCACATGAAAAGTACCATTTCATGAGGCTCCATTGGAGCTAGATGATCTAGACAAACCATACCAAGCTCCATGATCTTTAATGTAGTACTAACCTCCAATTTGGAATGCTCATTGCATCTTTTTATTGTTGGCATAAAATGAATGATCAAAAGGTACTTTTTCTCTCTATTCCTCTCTCTTTATCAATCTCCCTCTATCTATATTATTCTATGTGTCCCTCTCTATTTCTCTCTCCTCTTGAGTCATC
Source organism: Cunninghamia lanceolata (assembly GCA_027924645.1). Classification (NCBI taxonomy): domain Eukaryota; kingdom Viridiplantae; phylum Streptophyta; class Pinopsida; order Cupressales; family Cupressaceae; genus Cunninghamia; species Cunninghamia lanceolata. The sequence goes on along the minus strand of BSBN01000420.1, from coordinate 7,239,701 downwards.
TCTCTATCTCCCCATCCCTTTCACTATCTCTCCCTCTCCATCTTTCCCTCTCTATCTCTATCTTTGTATCTCTCCTTCACTCTATCCCCCTCTATCTCTCTATCTCTATCTCTCCATGTCCCACTCCCCTTATCTATCTATCTATGTATCTATCTATCTAACTCTTTATCCCTCCATCTCTTTATCTCTATCTCTCTCTCTATATCTATATATTTCTATCTCTCCCTCTCCCTCTCCCTATCTATCCTCTTTCTATTTCTTCCTATCTCTATCTCTCCCCCTGTTCTTCCAGATTCCTCTTCCTTATATTGACACTAAGGCAGTAAAAATAGAAACTGACATGTGGAAGATGGGAAAATAGGTGTCTCTCTTTATATCTTTGTCTATATATATATTCTCTTTATCTCCCTTCCCCTCTCTCACACTTACCCTCTATATCTCTATTCTCTCTTTGTCTATCTCTCTTTGTTTATAGGTATTTGTAGTTGACAGATCATGTTTTCTAGTAGAGGTGATGCCGTCTGCTATACTCCTAATCAAGATTACCACTCACTCTCAATGTAGACATTTGTTTCCAAATTCAAACAACTCTTTAATAGCATTTGCAATCAGTTGTTTTTAGTTTGCGCAGCCCCAACCCAATAGTTTGTGTTTAAGTCCAGTTTGGAAGCTAGCACTATTAGTATGTGGCTCAAGTTATGATAGCTTACTGTTATAAGCTATTATTGTTACAGTAGCTTACTGTTATATGCTATCATTGTTGGGTCTACAAAAAAAATTATTATTATTATATAGCATTTAAGTATTGCTGAAATTTATTTGGTGTAAATATTTTTTATGTTTGATTAGTGCTAAATATTTTTTAGTACCTGTTAAGTAGAAAGTTGATATGTATTGGATTATTAAAAAATTGTTGTGTTAAACATCTTGTTAGCTATTAGCAATTGGAAATGTGACAAGCATTAGAATAATTAGGTAGGAATTTATGGTGATTAATAATTAGAAAGTTTAGTAATAAACATTATGTTATTGAGCTTTAAAGAAAATAATGATTGATTGTTAAAATTTTTATGTGTACTCAGTAAATATAAATTCCATCGCAATAAACATTCTTATTCAGTGGTAATTAGTAATTTGATAATTATTAAATATTTATTAAATATGTTAAATAATACTTTAGATAATAGGAAACTTGGTGAGTGTTAATTGTTTTTATGTTTAATATTTAGAAATTTATAATATAATTTTGTTCTTATTAAATTAAAATTTGATGAGTGGTAAATAATATTAATATTTAGAAGATATATTAAAATTATATGAATTATCTATGGGAATTCATAATGGATTTTTTAAAATATATTTTAGGAATTAAAATTTTATAATTTAAGTAACTATAATGAAATGTAAGTTGTAACAAGTTTTCTTCTATTATACATTTATTATAATGATGCCAGGGTCAATCATATATTTATACACTTATTATTTGTACCAAAAAATTAGTTTTATTTAAATTTGTTGGAAAGTTAGTTGTAGGATTCCTGCTTAATTGTACTAATGAATCAACTTTCATTTACACATTAATATACACACTATTTGAAAGGAATCATAAATAAGTTGGCCATAATAGTTCAAAATTTTGAGTAACCTTAAGAGTGAAGGTGTGTGTGATCCATATTAATGATCACATGTTTGAATAGAAAGGGAGATTAGATTACACATTAATGCACAACATATAAGTTAAATGGAAAAAAACTACCCTTCTAGTGTTTCACTTGATCTAAAAATCTACCTTTATCTATAAGAAAGATGTAATTTGTGTAGTTCAACTTCACAATTATTTGATAAGTTACTCCATGCAAATTTTGAATATAACATTGCTAATTAACTATAATTTGTCTTATTCTTATATGTTAGATATATATATTTAAGATGATCTTAAATTTTAAGTCAACCTTGTTAATAATGAATCTGTTGGTCTAAATTCTTGCATTTGTCTTTTTCTAGTTCTTCTTATCATTATGTGGTCCCTTGTTGATAATTGATCAAAGAAATATGACTTAATTGGGCACGCTAGGTCCTCTATGGAGCTTAAATTGTTCCTTTGTTTCATGTCTTTAGCCTTGTGTATTTTCCAAACTTGTATACTCTTGACCCAGCTTCATGTTAGATTCATGGTAGCATGCTTATTTTCTTGGTGCTTATGTGTACTCTCTAAGTGTCCTGTTGTTTCCTAAGTTTTTGATCTTGACTCATGTTTTAAATCCTAGACTTGAGTATTTTACACATCATATTTCCTATGGGGCTTCACAATAGACACCCTTATGCAATAGAGTTTATGGAAACATTCATGTCCAAAGTCAAAGCCTTAGGTCCAATGATGCTTGTGTATTTTAGAAATGAGATTCTTATATTGTAATTTACTCATCACCTCATGTATGATATGTTTAAGTCTTTGTTCCCAATGAACTCAAGTCCTTTATATAACTAAGTTGAGTGGAAGTTTTAAGTCCAAGTATTCTTTAAAGTCTAGAGAAGTATAGTCTCAAGTTTGGTGGGGCTTATGTGGAGCATGCTCGAGTTCTATTTATGCCATATTTATATAGGCCTCACATCTAAGAAGTATAATTAGTTTCATTCTCATGTTCCTAATGGACCCCAAAAGCCTTGTAAAGTGGAGCTAAGTGATAATTTCACATTTGGGTGTCAAGCAGTCCAATATTTTTAGACCTAAGTATGCTATTATGTTAGAGTTTAATTAACAACCTAGTCTAGAGTCTTAGTGTTTTCATGTTTAGAGGTTTTATGGACTTAGATTCAACTATACATTGTGGTTGAGTGATAATTTATATCTATATTTTAAGTTTAATTCAAGTTTGTCTTATTTATGACCATTCTTGTAGAGCTCAAGGGAGATAGGTGATTGACATGTGGCATCATGGAATTAATTGTATTCATTCTTGGGACCAATAGTGACATGGAAAATGGGTTTGGTATATGTCTGGTGGACACATGACATCAAATGAATGGATTTTATTATTTTGTAGAACTAATGTGCATGGTATCAAGATAATTGATCTACAAAGAGCTACTTGTAGATTTTAAATACAAGGCAAGTCATGAATCAAGAGTGGGAAACTATGTACAGAGAGGTTGAGTAGGTAGATAGAGATTTAATGGTGCCAGTAGATGTCTATAGATTAAAGACCAAATTAAATCTTGTGAGGCCATGTGTCTTTTTACTAATTATGTACCTAGAGGTTCATGGAGAAGCAATGATAAATCACATTAATGTGAGAAATTTTTGAAGAAAACTAAATCTTTGCAATGTGGGATAGCATCCCACCAATTAATTAAAATTAGAAAACAATGTAGATTCTTGGAAACTATACAAAATTATATGAAAATCAAAGAGAATGTTCACCTATTTTATCAAAGTTTAAATCTAATAGAGATCTCACCTGCTTATACTTGAAGATCAAATATGATCTTGTCTTTTTTCTATGAGTGAAATAAATGTAAAAATAGAGAGCCAGTGTATCTTGTAGAGCCTTAAGATTGTGACAAATGGCAACATCCTATGTTTTTGAGGGGAATGTGTTGAACTATATATGTAATTTTAGTTAGTTAGTTTTAGACCTATTATTATCATATATACTTACGTCTCCATTGATCAAGCTAATTCTAGGGTATTAATCCTTGCAATTTAAGCTCTAGTTTTCTCATTCCTGCATGTGCTACAAGTTAAGAGTGATAGGAAGCTAAGGTACAAAAGCACTTCTTACATTAATCTAATAGGAGAGATGAATAGAAAATACAATCCAAAATAATTTGTAGGAAAGAAACAACATGATAAAATCATTCACCATAACACAATGAGGTATATTGGGAAAACTATTTTGAGAAAAACCCAACCTCTAAGATTTGAACAAATGTATTACTCAATAAAAATATTGATTACAATGCATTCCGAGAAAGGAGCCTTCACAGGGGATAACACCAACACTTATATTTGAATTAATATTGGTAGAATAACAATACCTACAAAATATGTTATATGAAATTCATGCAAGCACCCAATAAATAGAAAAACCAATACATGAAACTAAAAGTGGGATTACAAAATTGTGAGATAATACTACTCAAAAGTGGCACCCTATACCCTAGTCAAATTCCAACACTCAAATCCCAAGAGATGTCTTATAAGAATTTATTAGAACATTTTGCAATTATCCTCCCAAATTGGGTGCTTCAATTTATCTTATTCAAACCCTCTAGAAAGATGTTGTATGATAGTTATAGTGGTATGTCATAGGTTGGTGAATGTTCTTGGTCAACATGTGTAAGTCCATGTTATAGCTCATCTTATGTGTCACATATGCTCTTATATTCCTAATATGGGGGCCTAACTTCTAGAGGCCATAACTTTTGATCTGGTAACCCAAAATTGAGCCTAGTTCTTTTTCAATTGAAGGTCTCAAAGAGTTCTACATCAATGTAACCCACTTTAGCCACTTAAATCTTGTTCAATAATTTTGGAGGCTAAAAATGATCTTTATAGTCCATAAATTACATTTAAAAATTAGGATGCAAGCTTGAGATGCATTTCCTAATGTTATGACACTTGTAGAACACCTTGCAAGAGAATAGAGAATACCAACATTGTCAACTATCTACTAAGGGTTGAGAGGCTCCCATAGACTTACTACACTACCTAAACTTCTTTGTGCTAACTAGGTTTGTCAAAACGTTTGTAACATTCTCCAAAGTATCAAATTTCTCTAACAAAACTATCCCATCTTCCACCATGTCACGAACAAAATTATACTATAGAATGTTGTGCTTCATCTACATGTGAAATCTCAGGTTTTCTTCTAAATTGATTGCACTCTAACTATTGTAATAAACTTTGACTACTCATTGATGTAACCCAACATCTAAACATAATCTTATAATCCAAATGGACTCCTTACAAGTATGAGTAAGTATGAGTAGCTACCATGTGTGATGTCCCTTTTTGAAACTTAATTAAGTCCTCTCAAGAATATTTAAATTCCTCTATTTTTAGGAGTGGAAGTTATAGTTTTATCTATAAAAGAGGAGTAAAGACAGAAAAGAGGATATCTAGATTTGATATTAATAGTTTCTCTTATTTTGTGAATTTTGTGCCTATGCATCAAATTCCTACTTGAGGGATAAAAACCCAAAATACCATTGAAGTTGAGGACGAAAACTCTATACCTTCAACATTATCTGCAATGAGATGAATGTGTCTTTTCAGTGTGCTTCAGTTTGGTATTTTCATTATATTTTTAGATTTTTGTTTTGATGTGATTGCTTCTGAGTGGGTGCTTCAGTTTTAGTTGAGTGATTTCAGCTTCATTTTTAGTTGAGTGATTGATCATAGAATACAAGAATAATCTTTTTCTTAGCTTTTAAGATTAGAGCAAGTTCCGTTAAACACCAAACATACTCAAAATATCTTCTAGAGAAAATGGCTATTTGTACTGATGCAGAGTAAATGGCATTCTGAATTGTGGAAGGAAACAAATCATCTAATTCCATCTCTTTGCAATCAAGAAACACTTGGGTTCTCACATTTTCAAGAGATTTATAGAACTCAAGAGCCAGGGTTTCTTTGACATCGGGGCCTCAATGGTTAATGAAAAAATCATAAAGTTTGGTAGATGTAGATGATCCTATCTTTTCTCCTTTGATATAACATTTCACCGAAAGCATCCTCTTCCACATTTAGTTGGCGAGATGATGCAGACGAAGCCATGAATAGGGAATGAAACTCGAATAACAACAAAAAAAAAAAAAAACCTTGAAAATTGTAACTCACATTGCATTGATTTATCAAATTAACATTGCATATGAAATGGGTGACAAAGTTGTTCGCTCTCTACTTCCTAAAGTGTTGCTCAGCAAAGACAAGGTAATTATAACCTTATAAGTAAATATTCAACTTAATTCATCAAAATTTAAAGTTGAGAGTAACGTATTCCCAATCCGTAGATTCCACACGCTATACTCCTTACCACGAAGTAGGCATTCTGAACTAATATTTTAAACTTTGATGTAAGGTTTATAAGTATTTGTAGCTGTCAAACTACGATGTCATTTGCAAATAATAATATCAGATCATGTTTAAAACCACAAGTGATGCTGTCTGTTATATGCCTAATCAAGATTACCACTCACTCTAGTGTACACATTTGTTTAAAAATTCTGTTGGAAAAAGTAATCCCAACCACCGTTCTATCCTTTTTTGTTGTAGCTCATTATTTTGCAGCATGGTCTCCCGCTCCATTTAATGTATATAATTTTTTTTGGGACTCTTTTATCTTTTCCCTGCTGATGTCCTGTTTTTGATTAATATTTATGCAAGGAATGGTCTTGGATGTATGGACCAACATCTTCTACATATGGCTCAGAGGATTTTGACTTAATTAAAAATGCCATTCAAGTAATTTTGGAGTGTGTTGTTTTTGCTTTTTCTTATGTGTAGAGCGTAGTATAAAGGAAGGTGGAATGCTCTGTTTTTCTATGTTTTGTATGGAAGAGCAGCAACTTTGTTCAATAAAAAAATAGGTATTCTATTTTTTCTATGTAAAGATCTGCTCATATATATCACAACAAATTTAGTGTTTTTGATATATATGTATTTTGTTTTTGTATGTAACAGTAGGTTTAATGTTTGTACTGTCAAAGAGCTTTTTTGTATGTATGGTAAAGAGTAGAAAGCTCTATTTTTAATCAAGTAGAGTGTTGTATTTTCTCTACCTTTTCCTTCATCTGGTATCAAAGCCAGGTTATCAGAGCACAAGTTTTATCAGAGCCAAGGGTTTATCAAAGCCAAGTTCATCAAATCAAGGTTATCAAAGCAGAAGGGCATCATAGCTAACAATGGCAACTTCAAGCAGAAGCTTGACAAATCCTTGAATTCCTTAGTTCAATGGAAAAAGTTATGATTATTAGTCAATCACAATGAAGGATTTATTCTGTTCTCAAGACATATGAGAGCTTGTAAAGAATGGTTTTTATGAACCAACTGATGCAACAACATACAATGCTCTATCTCAAGCAAAGAAGAATTTACTAAGGGATAATAGAAAGGACTCCAAAGCTCTCTTCTACACTTTCCAACCAATGCATGAGAGTATTTTTCCAAGGGTTGTAGCAGCAACAAAGTTAAAAAAAGCATGGAATATCCTCCAAACAACATATCAAGGAATGACGAAGGTAAAAATGACCAAATTGCAAATGTTAAAAAGAGATTTTGAAACAATGTATATGAAGGACTCTGAATCAGTAGATTCATTTTTCACTCAAGTTATTAGATTAATTAATCAAATTAGATCTCATGGTGAGACCGTTGAAGATAGGAGAATAGTTGAAAAGATTCTATTTGTGGATGAGCTTCATGCATCTCTCATTTCTCATGAGCATAGGCTAATCCGGTCACAAATCTCATCCTTGGAGCATGCCTTCATATCACAAGTTTTAGTTAGTCATGGTAGAGGTAGAGGAAGATCCAACTTCAGAGGTAGAGGAAGAAATTCATATAGAGGTGGACGAATCAACCCAACAAATTCAAGTGGAAGAGGTAGCAACCAAAACCAAAGTCAAAATCAATCTCAAGGCCAAAGATATGACAAATCTCATGTTCAATGTAATTATCACAAAAAATATGGTCATTATTCAAATGAATGTATGAAAAAATAATTTGATTTCAGTAAACAAAATGTAAACTTTACCAGAGAAAATCAAAACTAGAGTAGTATGTTTTTAGCATGTAATGTTGCACATGAAAATCAAAAGGATGTATGGTTTTTAGATTCAGGATGTAGTAACCACATGACAAGAAATCATGAAATGTTTTCCAGTTTGGATGAAACAGTAAAATCAAATGTTACATTGGGCGATAACAATAAAGTATCAATTATGGGAAAAAGGAAACATTAATATTCTAACTAAAAAGGGGAGAAAAAGTTTATCTATTAATATTCTAACAAAAAGGAGGAGAAATAGTTTATCTCAGATGTTTATTTTTTTCCTGGTCTAAAACACAATTGGACGAGCATTGGGTAGCTTGTTTAAAAGGGGTATAAAGCATTTTAAAAAAATAAAGAATGTGTAATTTTGGATAAATTTCCAAGAAATTAACTCATAGAAAAAATCCAAATGACCAAAAACAAAATGTTTCCTGTGAGCTTGAAACCAAATTTTAGTGTGGAATTTGCTCAAGCACACCCCCTAGTGAATCCACAAGTGGATCAAGAAAAAACTACAGAAGTCACTCAAACAATCTTTCAGGATGAAATAAAAGATGAGAATTGGCTTTGGCATTTACTATTTGGACACTTGAATTTTGGAGGTCTAAACTTACTACACAGAAAATGCATGGTAAAAGGTTTGCCACTAATAGAAAGAATAGATAGGGTATGTGAAGGGTGGATTTTGGGAAAGCAACATAGAGAATCATTCCCAACAGGCAAGTCAATCAGAGGAAAGGCACCATTAGATATTGCCCATTCAAATTTGTGTGGACCAATGTAGACACCTTCAGTTGGTGGACATTTCTATTTCCTAACATTCATTGATGACTACACCAGAAAAAAAACATGGGTTTATTTTCTAAAACATAAGAATGAAGTGTTTGAGCTTTTCTTTGAATTTAGATCTCTTGTTGAGAAGCAAAGTGGACATTACATCAAAGCATTTAGAAAAAATAGAGGTGGTGAATACATCTAAAATGACTTTCTAAGGTTTTGCAAGGATCATGGAATTCACAAGCAATTTACTACTACCTGCACACCTTAGCAGAATGGTGTGGCATAGTAGGTAAAACTATACTATGATTATCTTTTTTTTTTTTAAATTTCAAAATGAAATTTACCTTTTCCATTTGAAGAGCTCGAAGGATAGATCAAACAAGTGGCTGCCCAAGAAACCTAACCTCTTTAGAAAACCCTCTCCATCTTCTTTGTTGTCACCACTCTTGGAGCTCCATTCGAAAGCCCTCTGAGCACAATCTCTTTACCTTTTGACTGAAACCTGAACTCCATAGTTTGATATTTTGGTAGTGTCCTCCAATAGAATGCAACCATTGAGCACCCAACACAACATCAGTTTCTCCAATACTATCAACATAAAAATCATCAAAAACTGTGTAATCTCCCATGGTTATTTTCAACTATTTGATAACTTTGGTGCATGGTATAGTGAAACCATCCACAACTGTAACATTGAAACCTTCAAATTCTTTAGTCTTCAACCCTCTCTTCATTACTAACTCCTCATCAATAAAATTATGGGCTGCCACACTATCAATCAAAACAATCATTCTCTGCCCTACTAGCACTCCTCAAGCCCTAAAATGATGATATCTTGGTGCTCCTAAAAGTGCAGCTAATGAACCTTCTTTAGTGGCCTCCTCTTCAGTGTTTGGTTCTGAATCCTCAATGTCATGAGACTTTTCATTTCCATCTAAATATGAATCCTTATTCGAGACAACCTCTATGTAATGGACTTGTCCCTTTCCCAAACACCTATGCCCAGGGACCCATGGCTCTTTGCAATAAAAGCAAAGCTACTTCCTCCTAAGCTCATTCTTCATTTCTTCATCCATTTTATTTGCAACATTAGGAGTTGTATTCTTTTGTATAGGTGCAGGTGCATGGTATGTGTAGCATAAAATATGAATTTTTAACAGATTTCCAATACTTCAAAAACCTAAACTCATATTTAATGCCACATCACAAGACAAGATTAAATTTAACTATAGAGATGAAAAATTAAATGCAGAAACCAAACAAGATGAATGTTACCGAAGATGTGAAATGTGGTTGCTCATATTTAGCATAACTCCAATGTGTATTTGCCAGGGGAGATAATTGAAAAATGAGAGTTGATTTTATAAAGTTTGGTAAGAACGGTTCTAGCAGTTGAATGACAAAAGGTAGGTAAACGAATTTGAACAGGATTCTTTTAGTTTATTTTTTACAAAAAGGTTTAGATTAGGTTTAGGTTAATAATAAATTAGAGTTATTAAATTTAATTTATTATTAACGAGAGGTTTATAGGTAAATAATAAATTAGTTTTAATTTATTATTTACGAGATATGGTAAAAGTGAAAGATTAATTAATTAATTAAAATTAATTAAATCTTTGGATTTGGGGTAACTTAGGGATAAATGGAAATAATGGAAATTTAATTAATTAATTAAAATTAATTAAATGTCATAGAAGGGAGGACTTAGGAAATTTATCAATTGGTCAATTTTTTATGTCTACATTTTGCCTCTCTTTGAGACGATGTTGTGAAGGAAGATGTTGCGAAGCAATGTTGTTTCAAAGAAGATTAAAACATAGGTTTTGGATTTTAGGTAGGCTGGGATGATGGGGTTCATAAAAATGAAGGATGATGGGGCTCATAAAAATAAGGGTTGGTAGATAATGCTCCCTCAAGAGGATATGCAAGGATGAAGGAGATGGATATGCTCTTGAAAAAGGAAATGATGGGAAGGAGATGGAGTTACGGAGTAAACTTTGAGCAACCTAATGTTTGATATAGCACTAGACATTATGCACCAAGGTATAAAGACCAGGGTGACGATGTGTCAAATGTACCCAGTGTAATACAACCTTGTTTAATGTATGAGGAAGTAAACTTAGAGCATTTAAGTCATAATACACAAAAGGTATGTGGTGCAGTCACGGTAGGAGGGTTCACAGAATAAACTATCCAGACCGTGCAGCAAGAGTAAACACAATGGAAATAACTCAAAGAAATGGAACAAATGCAGATTCAGTCATTCAGTATATCAAAGAATTCAAATACAAATTGGCTGGCAACATGTGGGCTTACAATTAGGGCTCAAAGGCCTAATTACATACATGCACAAGATAAAGCTTTGAAGTCCTCTCGCGAAGGAGCCAACTATCTATCTTCTAAATCATGAAAACTATCAGAACTAATTTCCTAAGGATCTATTACATCAATATATATCATATCTAGAACATTAGATTCCTCCGTGTCGGCCACAAGAGATTCAGAATCCTGATGAAGAGGTGTAACGTGTGTTCTTGGATAGGTTAGACCTATCAGCTTGAAAAATCCTTCTCCAACAGATACAATGAAGTGTGGACCTATGAGGAAGGTCATCCATGAACCAAAGAACATTGAATGATGCGTCATTGAGATCTACAAGTCAAGGAACAATCCATAAGCCTTCTCCTTTAGCTGATTATTAGGAACTGTTATAATGCTCTACTCTGAGAAAATAGTTGATCTTTTGATAGCGATGTCTTTCCAGTAACTGATCCAAATGCTCTAAGTTCTTGATATGATGAAGATGAATGAATGTAGATGCTAAGTCCAGATCCATAAGATGTGAAATGCAAAAACTAGACCACAAGTTGAACTGCTTCTGACTGCACTTCCTAGATTGAACTAGAAAATGAAAGAACTAAAATGTAAACAAACTGAAATGCAAATATTTTTTTCATTGATGCAAGATTGCTCTTGAACTAGGGATGCTCCTGCATTAGACATCTGGGGTTATTGAAAAAAAGTGAGTCCCTCACTTTGCTGGGGCTAAGAGAGAACCAAGACGGTCCACCTCAACCTAAGAAATCCAAGATCAATCTTCTTCCGGTCTACCTTTCCACTTCACAAGATATTCTTTGTATTGTTTGCCTCCAGTGCTGCATCCAACTCTGCTATCCAAAATGTCTTCTATCTGCTCCGGTGTTTGTTGTGGTAATTGCTTCTTCAAGTCTTCTTCCATGCTATCACTAAACTCTGCTTCATGATACTGATAAAGGTTTGCAATGTTGAAAATAGGTGATATACCTAATGTCTCCGGTAACTCTACTTCATATGCATTGCCTGAATGAAATTTCTTGAGTATCTTACAAGGTCCAAACTTCTTCATCTTCAACTTGTTATATGTCCCAACTAGAAATCTTTTTTTCTCAAATGTACCATTACTTCATCTTCCTTTTCAAATTCTGTGTCTTCTCTTCTCATCTGCCTTCTCTTTGTACTTATTGTTCATGTCTTCCAAATGCTTCTTTACCTGGTTATGCACTGTCTTCATATGATTTGCAAATTCCTCTACTTCTGCACTCCTCTTTTCTTCCATGCTAATGTCTCTCAATTCTGTAACTCCTCTAGGATTCACTCTGGTAAAAATCTCAAAAGGTGTTCTTCTGATACTCCTATTGACTGAATTGTTGTATGCAAACTCTACTTGTGAAAGAATCAAATCCCAACTTCTAGTTTTCTCTCCAACCAAACATCTCAACAAGTTTCCCAAACTCCTATTCACTACCTCTGTCTATCCATCTGTCTATGGATGAAAAGTTGAACTGAACTTCAAATCTGTCTTCATCTTCTTCCAAAGTGTCTTCTAAAAGTATCCAACAAATTTTGTATCTCTGTCTGAAACTATACTCCTAGGTAATCCATGCAATCTCACAATCTCCTTGAAAAATAGATCAGCTACATGTATTGCATCAGTTGTCTTCTTACAAGGTATGAAATGAGCCATTTTTGAAAATCTTTCAACCACTACAAATATTGAAGCATGTCCTCTCTATGTCTTTGGTAATCCCATTACAAAATCCATGCTTATGTCTTCCCAAGGTCTCTCCGGTACTGTCAAAGGTTTATACAATCTAGTGTTTTGACTACTCCATTTTGCAACTTGACAAACTCGACAACTCTCCACAAATCTCCAAACATCCTTGTGTATCTAAGGCCAAAAGTAATTTTCACTTACCAAAGCCACTGTCTTATCAATGCTAAAATGTCCTACCAATCCACCACTATGTTTCTCCTTGATCAAATTATCTCTCATCGAACTTTTAGGTATGCACAACTGGGTTCCTTTGAACAACATATCTTCTTGAATGAAATAGTCCAACCAATTACTCCTATCTACTACAATAGGTTCCTTACATGCTTTCCATGGTTCTGCAAAATCATTGTCTCCCTCATACATGTCCTTTAATTCATCAAAACCCAACACTTGAACTCCCATTTTTGTCAACAAGTTTCTTCTCCTACTCAATGCATCAACAACTTTGTTTGATTTTCCACTCCTATGCTTCAACATAAATGTATAACTTTGCATGAACTCTACCCATCTCATATGTCTCTGATTCAACTTACCTTGACTGTTCAGGTATTGTAAAGCCTGATGATCTGTATACAACACAAATTCCTTAGGCAACAAATAATGTCTCCACTTCTTCAAGGCTTGAATTATGGCATAGAACTCTTGATCATAAACTGAATATCTTCTCCTTGCATCATTCAACTTCTCACTAAAATATGCTACTGGTCTACCTTCTTGACTTAACACTGCTCCAATTGCATTGCCACTTGCATCACAATCAACTTGAAATACCTTATTGAAATATGGTAATGCCAAAACAAGTTGCTCTGTCACTTTCTACTTCAACAACTTGAAACTTTTATCTGCTCCTGATGTCCACTTGAAATCCTTTTTGTCACCTCTCATTGTCTCTGTCATAGGGTTACAAACTGAACTAAAATTTTTGATGAACTTTCGGTAGAAACTAGCCAAACCATGAAATGATCTAACCTCTCCAATGCTCTCCGGTGTAGGCCATTCAATAATTTCTCTCACTTTCTCAGGGTCCATCTTCAATCCTTTCGCAGAAACCACAAATCCCAAATATACTTGTTCTTCCTTCCTGAAACTACACTTCCTGATGTTTATCAACAATTTCTCTTCTGTCAACCTCTGCAGAACTTGTCTAATATGCCACAGATGTTCTTCTTTTGTCTTACTGAAAATCAGAATATCATCCAAGTATACAATCACAAACTTACTCAAGAATTTCTTAAGGACCTCATTCATCAATCTCATGAAAGTACTTGGTGCATTTGTCAATCCAAAAGGCATCACTAACCACTCATACAATCCTTCATTTGTCTTAAAAGTAGTCTTCCATTCATCACCTTCTCTGATCCTGATCTGATGGTATCCACTCTTCAAATCTATTTCCGTGAAATATCTTGCCCCACTCAAACAATCCATGATATCATCCATCCTAGGTAAAGGAAATCTATACTTAACTGTGATCTTGTTTATTGCTCTAGAATCAGTACACATTCTCCATTCTCCATCCTTCTTAGGTGCTAACACTGCAGGTACTGCACAAGGACTCAAACATTCTCTGATCAAACCTTTCCGTAACAATGCTTGCATCTGTCTATTCAATTCTTCATTCTCTGCCACTATCATCCTATGTGCTACTTTGTTAGGCAAACTTGCTCCCAGTATAAGATCCATGTGATGACTGATACTCCTTATAGGTGGTAATCCTTCAGGTACATTATTTGATATGATGTCTTCATACTCTGTCAGCAATTCTCTTATCTCCACCAGTTCTTCTCCTTTGGTTTCTTTCTTCAATGCTTTAGGCTTCTTAGGAATCAAGGAATAACACATATTCTCATGTCTCAAACCATCCAAATTTTTTTTTCCATCTACCAAACAGATTCTAGCATTCCCACATACTTCACTCTTAGGATCATCCTCCAAAGGAATCAAAGTAATTCTCTTTCCATTTGCTGTTATAGTATATGTATTCTTTCTCCCATCATGTATAGATTTTCTGTCATACTGCCAAGGTCTACCCAACAAGATATGACAAACATCCATAGGTATAATATCACACAAGACTTCATCATGATAAGATCCAATATGAAATTTCACCAAACATTGTTCACTTACCAATACCTTATGATCATCCTAAATCCATGCTATTTGATAGGGCTTAGGTTGTTTCAATCTTTCCAACTTTAGCTTAGTCACCATCTCCTCTGAAAATAGGTTATCTGAACTACCACTATCAATTACAACCTTACAACACTTACCTCCTGATTTGCATCTGGTTCTGAACAGACTCTTCCTCTGTGATGGTTCCTCATTTGCCTCTATTTGAAATAGTGCTCTCCTCATTACCAATGATTCTCCTTTCTCTGGATTGCCAACTGAACAAGGTGATTCAATAGGTTCTTCTTCAACATAGGCTACTCTTCCACTATTTTATGTCTTCTTTCTTGTACTACCTTGATTGCATTCAAATGCTCTATGTCCTTCACCTCCACACTTGAAAAAAGTACCTCTAAATGTTCTCCTATCAAATCCTCTTCCTTCTCTTTTGTATCCTTCATTTTGGTATGCACTAGGGTTTCCTCTCCAGTAAGAATTTTTGTCATCTCTCTGGTAAGCATTGTTATCTATGTCATCCTTCTTCAACGGGCTGTTGAACTTGTTCTACTCCATAAATGATCTATCCTATCCAGAAAATGTTCTTCCTCTCTGAAATTTACCTCCTCTGCCTCTCTACCTCTGATTGAATGTCTCTTATTTAGCTTCTCTTCAACTTTCAGTGCAGATTTGTACACTTCCTCCAAAGATGTCATCCTTACCAAACTTAGCTCTTCTTGAATATTCAATCTCAGTCCATTGATGTATCTAGCCACTTTCTCCTTGCTTGCTTCACTGTGTCCCATTCTTATGATCAACTTATGAAATTCTTTAGTATACTCCTTCACAGATTTCTCCTTTTGTCTTAGGTTTTGTAATCTTTTCAACAGATCCAACTCATTGTCAGCAGGTATGAACTGATTCTTCAACTTTGTCACCATCTGGTCCCACTTTGTAATCTTTTCTTTTCCTCTCCTATGTCCTTTCAACTTTGTTTTTGCAAATTTCACCTTCTCCGGATCTTCTATTTCTTCATATTCAAAGTATTCTTCCACGTCATTTATCCAATCAATCAACTTGTCCGGATTCAAATTACCAGTATAGTTTGGCACATCAACTCTAGGTCTTTTCCCAATCTTTGAAATAGCTCACAACATCTTTACTTGATCTGATTCTTCTTCTTTATGACCTTCTAAGGTTTCGCTAGTTTGTTCAACAGATTGAAATTCTTCTTCATCATCACTTTCAACATTAGGTCTCGGTGTCAATCCTCTTCACCTATCTTTTTCAATAGCATCCAATCAAATTTGCATTGTTCTCATCAATTCCATTATCTCATCCATTCTATTACCCATTGTACCAACAGGAGGAACTCTTCGCAGCGGCATCTTCCTAGGATCAAGTGCAAACTGCCTCAGGTCGACGATCGAGCTACAAGTGACAAGTACCTCTCAATCAGCGATCAGTTGCACACTAGTAACCTACCTCATATCGGCGATCTCCTTACAAGAAGATGTTACAAAATCCCCTTCGCCAATTCACTCCAAAGAATCAAACTTTCGCTCTGATACCACTTGGCATAGTCACGGTAGGAGGGTTCACAGAATGAACTATCTGGACCATACAATAAGAGTAAGCACAATAGAAACAACTCAAAGAAATGGAACAAATCTAGATTTAGTCATTCAATATATCAAAGAATTCAAATACAAATTGGCTGGTAACATGCAGGCTTACAATTAGGGCTCAAAGGCCTGATTACATACATGCACAAGATAAAGATTTGAAGTCCTCTCGCGAAGGAGCCAACTATCTATCTTCTAAATCATGAAAACTATCAGAACTACTTTCCTAAGGATTTATTAAATAAATATATATCATATCCAGAACATTAGATTCCTCCGTGTCGGCCACAAGAGATTAAGAATCTTGATGAAGAGGTGTAACTTGTGTTCTTGGATAGATTGGACCTATCGGCTTTAAAAATCCTTCTCCAATGGATACAATGAAGTGCAAACCTATGAGGAAGGTCAGCCATAAACCAAAGAACATTGAATGATGTGTCATTGAGATCTGCAAGTCAAGGAATGATTTGCAAGCCTTCTCCTTTAGTTGATTACCAGGAATTGTTAAAATGGTATGCTATGAGAAAACAGTTGATCTTTTGATAGCAATATCCTTCCAGTAATTGATCCAAATGCTCTGAGTTCTTGATATGATGAAGATGAATGAATGTAGACACTAAGTCCAGATCTGTAAGATGTGAAATGCCAAAACTAGACCACAAGTTGAACTGCTTCTGATTGCACTACCTAGACTAAACTAGAAAATGAAAGAACTGAAATGTAAACAAACTAAAATGCAATTTTTTTTTTGGTTGATGCAAGATTGCTCTTGAACCAGGGATGCTCTTGCATCAATATGATATGACCTTAAATGCAAAGGATAATGCAAAAAGATATTCCAACATACACAAGATGTGAATATTAGATGGAATGATATGGATGTGATTCAAATGCAAGATGAAATTATGACACACACAAGAAAGCAAGCAAGCATGCACAAAGGATTCAAAAACAAATAAGGTATTGCCTCTGTCAAGCTAAAAATTGATGATCGATTGAATTGATTGATGCTGATAATGATTGATGATTGATTGATAGCATTGTTGATGTGGGAACAATTTATCCCAGGAACAATGCGAGGATTGTGTTGTTGATATGAGAATGATATATCCTGAGAACAACACTAGGATTGGGAATGATATATCCCATTGATGATGATGATGACGATTAATCAATCAATTAGGTCCACAACAAGGCTAGGAACAAGACCATGGATGCAATTAGATAATTTAACTTGATTGATTGACTTGATTGGTATGGCTTAAGGATACTTCCATTTGATTGATTTAATTGGTTGAGTTGTTGGATTGATTGATTTGATGATTGGAGAATTGATTGGAAGAATTGATTTGATTGGAATGATTCAATTAGATTGGATGTGGATTGAAGAGTTGAGAACTGATGAAATGAATTGATTTTACTATTGGGATTTTTGTTGGATATTTGATTTTTTTGTATTTTCAACTTTTTTTTTTGGATTATTTTGGATGTTTGGTATTTAGATTGTTGTGGATAGGTTGGTGATTGTCAAATGATAACTAATGACAAGGGAGCACCAAGTCAAGAAACAAGGATGGGAAAGTTGGGTGATTTAGGCTAATGAATGGATTGAATTGGATGAATGGGTGGATAAAAAGGATGGATGATAGGATAAATGTAGGATTTGGATGGATAAAATGAGTGGTGATTGCATAAAGGTAGGGTGGATACCAGGAATAGAGATAGAAGGGTAATGGATAGAATATATATGATAGGATGTATCGAGGGAGCTTAGGATGTGATCTCAAAGGATTACGTCGCATAGGAATAACTTGCCCCCATTCTAGATAGTATGCTTTAGGATTCAATGGGGTGATGCTTATTAGGATGCATGATGGGGATAATGCTTGGAAGAGTGGATGGATGGAGGATATTCTTAGAAATGTATGGATGAAATTTGGAGTATGACAAGAGGTGTCAAAAGCATTTTTCAACATTTTGTCCCTACACTCATCAAGATCAAAAAGGAGGAAGGGAAGATGAATGGTGCAATAAGGAAGGTATGACATGTATGATAGGTAAGGATGGCAAGATAGGATGGAGAATGATAGGATAGGATATATGTGATGAGATAGATAAGATGGGATAGATGCGATGGGATAGATAAGATAGGATAGATGCAACAACATGCCCCCAAATGTAAAGCACATAGATAATGACCTACACATGATGCCTGTTTGCTAGGTTTTCATCATGGTACTTATCCAAGGTGTCTATTTACCCACTTTTCACCATTGGACGAATGATTTATCTTTACTATTTTGATTTTTTAAAAAAACTTTGGTAGGGGATAGGATGGAATAGATAGAGACTCAAGATTTTGTTCACATAGCAAGGTGGTGGGTTCGTTGGAGATGGATGTCATCATACATGGACCATGTCAAGTCAGTATGCTCAGAGATGTTGGTAGGGAATTGTATGAGAGGTAAAATGGCTAAAGTGAGTAATGGATTTTGAGGTGGATTATGAAAGGTTCATGAAAGGATGGATAGGGGATAGTAGATTAGGATGGATCATGGATTAATGGATTATGTTGGGGAGTAAAATGGATGATTATGATGGAGATAAGAGAGATAAAAGGATTTATGCAAAAGCATGGATCATAGGGACATGATAGAAGAAATAAGTAGGATAGTAGATGGAAGATGGGGAGATGGAGGTATGTGGGAATGTTGCAGAATGGAAGGGAACCACGACCAATGGTTGCACACACCGAAATGGATTTTGAAGCTTGGAAGGGGGATTTGGGAGTAATGGAGATGTGTTATTAGGGGATGTCCTATTTAGGTCTTTAGGGACCCAAATGGACTTATGAATTTTAGGGTTTTGTGATGGAGAGTGGGATGTTTGGGATTTTAGGAGGGTGGATGCTCCATTTGAATTAGGTGCTTTTTGCTTAGGGACCCAAACCATTTTGGTTTTAAAATTATCTTTTTGAGATGTGGACATGGGTAGCCTTTTTGAGTTTTGATTTTTCTGTAATTCTTTGCATTGGTGCCATGTGGCATGAGGATTATTAGGATATTTTGCTTTATGGGTGGAGGCATCAAAATTTTGATTTTTGAATCCCATGGGTGTGTTTGGGATAGCTTCATGTTTATTTGATGTGTACATTTGTTGATCCTGATTAGGAATTGTAGGGGATTTATAGGAATGAGATGTATGGATGGATTTGTGGTTAAAGTGATAAGGGGATGTGAGGATGGGAATATTTGGAGTTGGAAGGAGTGGAGGTAAAGTGGATAGAGGTATGTTAGGAGTTGGAAGAAGTGGAGGTAAAGTGGATGGAGGGAGATGTATGGTCACATGCTTTTTGGATTTGTAGGATAATGGAGGAGAGATGACAACATATGTTTTACGGGTGCGATGAGGTGTACCTAGCTTGGGCTTAGATGGAGTGGATTTAGGAGGTGGAAATGTGGTACCAACATCTTTGGATTGACTTCCTTGAGATACATAACCAATACCATAGAGTTTTGGGGAGACTTTGACATGGATGGGTTCCAGGTTACCTTGCTCATTAAGGCCTAATCCTTTACGTTAATAATTCATTTTTTGGAAGATACGATGTGCAATGGGACGCTTATTTTTGAGGATACAAGACATGACTCCCTTATTGGATGAGGAAGGTGAGGTGGCAGACAATGGTTGTTCTTTACCTAAGGAAGAACATTCATGAATGAAAGTAGCCAGAGTATGTGCATAAGTTGATGGATTTGAAATGGGATCACTATAAGATGGTGAAGGAACAATAGGATCCTAATCATCATTATGTGTATTAAGATCCAATATATTTGTTTGATCATCTATGTGCTTGTGGGGACCAAGTGTCTCATCAAGGGAAGTGGATGTTGTGGGATGATAGATAAGACTACATGGAGAATGGATAGGAGTGGTGGAGGTTTCTTGAGTATGGATAGTA
Source organism: Cunninghamia lanceolata (assembly GCA_027924645.1). Classification (NCBI taxonomy): domain Eukaryota; kingdom Viridiplantae; phylum Streptophyta; class Pinopsida; order Cupressales; family Cupressaceae; genus Cunninghamia; species Cunninghamia lanceolata. The sequence continues at coordinate 7,219,361 of BSBN01000420.1, read as the reverse complement.
TTGGGATTATGAGTGGAATGAGTGACAAGATCGTGATCTTGGAATGCATAAAGTTCACTAAGAGGATCATCATGGTTATCTTGATCATAGATAGGATCTTGATCATATATGGGAGCTTGATCATAGATAGGATTAAGTGTGTTAAGGATGGGATCATTTTGCTCAGGGATAGGCTCATCCTCATAGATAATATCTTGATCATAAAAAAGGTATAGATTGTGGATGGGTTGAATGGAAGGGATTTGATCTTGATTTAGTAAGGAACAAGGTTGATCATGTTTTGGATTTGACTCTTGACATATCTCTTGTGTTTGGATGGAAGTGGAGGTGGGAAATGCTTGGATAGGCTCAATGCATGATGTGGAATGAATTGGGCTTATGGTAAGTGGACTTTCAGGAGACTTGATAGTTTGTGGACTGTAAGATTGGATTGGAGAAGTAGACATGACATTGGAAGGTTCTTGGATAGTTTTAAGGATAGGGATTTGATGGCATGAGGGTGGTGGTTGATTCCTTGCTAGTGTCCAATGGATCACATCCTTCATTAGTATATGGGTGGGTGGACAATATAATGGATGAAGAATAATGGTAGAAGGTGTAGGGTTATGTATAAGATTAGGATTGCTTGTGCTAGATGGGGATGAAATTGGCAGAGTGGATTTAGATTTCTCCATAGCTTTTATTTTGCTTTTAGATTTTGCAAAGAATCTTCCAAGAAAGGATTCATTGGTTAATGGATTAGATCTTGGAAAGTTGGATGGTGGTGTTGGTGTAGGACTAATAAGCTTTGGGATATGCATTCTATTAGATGGTGATGGAGGCTGCATATGAATGGATGGATGAAGGTGGCTAGTAGATGGATTGGTGTATGATTCCAAACTTGAGGTGGTATTTCCCTTGTAAAGAGTATCATTAAGATGGCTTAAGGATTCTACAAAATTCTCATCATCACTAAGATCTACAAGATTCTCATCATCACTAGGAACAAAATTTGGGTGACCTCAAAGTATGTATGGTTTTGGATTTGGGATAAATTTGTTGATGATCACAACCATTTTAATGAATGAAGATTGGACTAGGTTAAGGATGTGAATATGAGTAAGATGACACTGACTAAATGGGTTGATGACAACTCTAAAATAGATCAAGGTAACTCTAGGTCTAACAATGATTATGTAGGCAATGATTACTTGTGCTATGATGGATAGACACAAGGACAATGATCAATATGGGGTATGATAAAGTAGGAGATGATAAACTCCAAGCAAGTTACCCTATCCCAACATGATGATATGTTTCCCAACTCAAGGATGATGAACCTCAAGTGGTAAAAGTAATAAGATAGCCAAATATTTTGATTGAAGACCAAAGAGAGCAACCTAGATGCAAACTGAGAAATTTGTTTGATATACCAGTGTGTATAATGGACTGAGAGTTTTGTTTGACTGGCAGTGGATATGCAATTGTGTATGACTGATTGGGATGTTTTGGATGTGCAATGATTTAAGACAGGAACCCTAGAGGATCCTAATTGAAGAATGATGCCCAAAAGACTAGATATGACTGTGTTTTCATTGCTCTGTTTAGGAACAATGGATTGGTGTAGAGGGATAGTTTTGCAGTTTTTTGATTTTTTGAGGTTTTGCAAGGTTGAGATTATGCAGATTCCTAGGTGTGATGTTTGGTTGAGATTTGTTTCAAGAACACACATCAATCATAGAAGACACATGGCAATCAGATTGGCTATTTTTGATGACATCTTGATGTTTTGCAAACACTTGTAGACATGCACAATCCTAGGCTAGGCAAAAACAATACTTGCTAAGTTCCCACTTGGTTTTACCCAGCCGCGCCTACTTATGGTGTATAGCTTCAAGAACTTGGGGCACAGGCTCCCCCTTACAGTGCACTCACTTCTCAGGTACACCAAGTTCTAGGTCATAAGATGTGCAGATCCTGATGTACCTTGCTATCTCTGCCATAAGCCATGAAAATGTAGGATGGCTATCAGAGTTTCCTCCTATATCAACAAGTAGAGGGTTTTTGGCCACTAAACAAAAGGGTTCTAGTCAATATCTAGGGGATCGACACCTTACAAGCATCCAACAAGCCACTAAAGGCTTTGACTAACCCTACTAGGAGTTTAGTATACACAAAGGTATGCCTCCTTTTGAGCTAGCACTGTACGGTAAGTGCTAATATTGGTTAGACTTAGCTTTCACCTTATCCTCAATTTATATAGCGGACCAAACGAAAGTACCATTTGGAGTCGCAAATGAGTTCTCCTTGCGGATGTGTCTCAAGAGTAGGCCCACTCTAAAGGGTAACAAAAGCAAGGAAGCACATTGTTTTTGATCTCCCAGATCACATGAAGCACAAGGAGAGAGCATACACAACGCCTCTGCCTCACACTCGCATGGGGTTCATTTTAATTCCAAATCCAAATGTATGGGTGGTTATACAAAATGTCAAAGGAATGCTTTTGATTCTCAAAATTGCCAAGTGGCGCAAGAGAAGAGCATATGCATTCAATGACAAAAATGTAAACCACAAGACATGGCAAACACTTGTTAATTTTAACCCTTGCTTATGATGTGATATAATCTATAAAAAGAAGACACAATGTTTCAAGATTAGATTCTCTGACAATCAAACCTGCAACACATTGATTAGTAGTTTGCAAAATAGTTTTTAACAGGTGTAAATCTACAAGTAAAAATGTTAGACCGAGATGAACGATCCTACAAAAGTCCACACGAAATGTTAAATGTGGCCTAAAGTGTGTTTGATGCTTTAAAACAAAGTGAATGAATTTAAAATGATTATACCAGAAAATATAAGATGAGTTTGAGAGAATGGCCTTCACCACGATGTAGTTCTCTGAATCAACTTTCCGATGCCCGCAAAAACATAAAAATCTGATGAAAAATGAAGAAGTTATGTTAGTATTGCTCAAATAGAAATGTAATCAGTGTATTAAAACAAACAGTTTGAGGCTGATGATAAAATCAAAACAAATAAATATTCTTGCAACCCAAAAACTGAAAAGCTGATCTCCTCATACCTGCACAAAACTCAATACAAGATCTTGCAAAACAAACTGTTAAGAAGGAGGGTTCACGTTAGGTTCACCAATTAATGTAGCATAAAATATGAATTTTTAACAGATTTCCAATACTTTGAAAACCTAAACTCATATTTAATGCCCATATTTAATGCCCCATCACAAGACAAGATTAAAGTTAACTATAGAGATGAAAAATTAAATGCAGAAACCAAACAAGATGAATGTTACTGAAGATGTGAAATGTGGTTGCTTGTATTTAGCATAACTCCAATGTGTATTTGCCAGGGGAGATAATTGAAAAATGAGGGTTGATTTTATAAAGTTTGGTAAAAATGGTTTGAAGAGTTGAATGACAAAAGGTAGGTAAATGAATTTGCACGGGATTCTTTTAGTTTATTTTTTACGAATAGGTTTAGATTAGGTTTAGGTTAATAATAAATTAAATTTATTAAGTTTAATTTATTATTAACAAGAGGTTTATAGGTAAATAGTAAATTAGTTTTAATTTATTATTTACGAGATATGGTAAAAGTGAAAGATTAATTAATTAATTAAATCTTTGGATTTGGGGTAACTTAGGGATAAATGGAAATAAAGGAAATTTAATTAATTAATTAAAATTAATTAAATGTCGTAGAAGGGAGGACTTAGGAAATTTATCAATTGGTCAATTTTTTATGTCTAAAGTATGGTTTCTTTTGAAATCCTCCCTTATGATGCCATGTGTTTATTTTGGAGGAATGTCAAAAAGCATTCCTTGGAATTGATGGTTCAAGGGTTAGAGCTATTTTAATAGCTTCCTACAAAGTAATCAGTGCAAATGATTTGAAAAACCCCCTAAGAGATTCAATGAGTCCTTTATTGAAAAGGTGCACTATCCTCTTCTCTAAAATTTTTGGAACCATTACAACCACTTTCTAAAATTTTGTTATATACACATTCACTAAATGTTGTTACTTTATCATGGATAACTTGCTAAAATAGTCTTCTTCATCTTTCAACTCAAATATGCCCAAAATTCTCTGTTTGAACTCATAAAATGTATGTATCTGATCATGACTCTGAGTGATATGACTATGAAACCACCATTCATAAGATTCCCCTTCTAGATGCAAAGAGGCAAACTGCACTGCTTCTTTCTCCTTCATTAGACTGAGAGCAAAATAAGATTCCATTTTCTGAAACCAAGCTCTTGCTATGATTTTATCAATTCCATCAAAATAGGCAGCTATCCACTTCCTCAACTTGTGTTTTACATCATTTTTTTTATGACATGCCACTTCTTTTGAGGTTCACTCTTTCAAGCATGTTCTATGTATTATGCATGTGACATTTCAGATTTGATATCATTTGGTAGGGAGTTATATTATGCATGACATCTACTAAGGATATCCAAATTGAAAGCACTATTGTAAATGCTGGTTCATTTGGCTCTTGTTCATCTCCAGGAAGGAATATGGGTTTGTTTGTAGACCCAAACTTGGAATTCTGAGTTTCAACTTATTTTCCTTTACCATTGTTGTTCACCCCCAAAGTACTAGCTTCATTGTTCCCTTTGTGGTTATTATTATTCTGTATCCATTAGAACAATTGACCAAATATTTTAGCGAGGTGGGTTTTCTCCTATATTATTGTTTCAAACTTCCTTGCAGCACTCTCCTCTTCATTTTCTCTTCTTTCTATCATTGTCTCTTCTTCTTGCAATTTTTTTTATTCTCTTCTAAAATATCTAATTTCTCTGTTAGTCATCAATCATCAAACCCTATAGGATGGCAAGATTTATGCTCTAATACCATTGAAATGTCCCTTAACTAATTTTAATAAAATATTTCAGATCTAGAATTTGTTTTTGCAAATTATCTCAAATAAACACCAATTTCTCCAAACTAGCAAGCTAGTCGCACCTGGTAAATACACCAAATTTACTAAAACTCCATAGAATGATATTAATTGAATTTTCTGATACAAATAATATGAAATCAGGTCTAAGACACTAATTTACAACATCAGCAACCATTATGAGTTCGTACAACAAATTTTATGCAAAACTCACAAAAACTAAGAACACCAAATAACACCCAAAATCACTACAAACTCCATAAACTAAATTTATTTAAATTTTCTGTCATAAACACTTGATAACATGTCTATTACAAATTATGGAACATGCAACATTAAACTTTTACAATAATACCCACAACACCAAACTACAAACTACACAAACTGGATTACTTAATGTGTATTTCAACACATAGACACTACACATGCAACACTCTTGAGATCAAACCAGCAATACCCAACTTGTAAAAGCTGATCCAAACCTCTAAAATGGATGAAATACATCTTATAAAATAACATGTAATGACATGCAATTACCTACAACAACACAAATACACCAAAAACACAAACTAGCTAATCCTGTAAACAAAACATCGAAACTGCCAAAATCCTCCAAATCCTTAAGCTCAAATGCAAACTCTAGGTGAGGTTTCTCCTTGTGAACAAAGGGTTTTTGTCCTCTAGTAACTTGATTCTCATTGGTTTCTATCCAAAAGCCTTCTACTCCAATGGGGTTTTGTCCATTGAAGAAGCCAAATGCAAATATGCAAGTGTGAGAGAAAAATGCATATCAACAATACCTCCAAATGACAAAATTTTCATCTTTTGTATGAATCTTTCTTGGAAGAGATGGGCACCCAAAATTCAAATGCCACTTTTGAGCCTAAAAAATATTTTATTTAATATTTTTAATTTCCTCTTGAAATAGATAATAGTTGGACAATATTAAATATTAAATGTTTATTCTTCCTATGCTTGCCCAATTAACCTATAGAAGAATAAAATGAGTTAATATTGACCATTAATTAATTATTTTAGAAAGGGGACATGACAAAAAAACATATCCTTCAGAAAGAAAAAAGACTAAGAGAATATACAAGCAAATTTACTAAGAATAAAAAAGAATGATTATAGAAAAGATTACATGTAGAAAAGAAGATTACATGCATAAAGCATGAAAAGATTAAGAAAGGAAACAATCAATAAAATCTATCACTTACAGTTGTTGAACAACAAACATCTTCATTCTCCTCCTTGTCATCAATGGGGTGATCCCTAATTGATTTCTTAAATCTACAAAACATTCATGTGGAAGAGCTTTGGTGGAGATATCAGCAATTTACTTAGATGTTACATAAAACTACAATTCCACTTGCCCATACTGAACCAAAGTTCAAATGAAATGATGTTGGATTTTTATGTGTTTCAATCTAATATAAAACACAAGTTCTTTGTCATTGCAATGGTGCTATTGTTTTATAGTAATAGTAGTGTGATGTTCATGTAACAAGTGTAGATCTTGCAAGATCTTTCTAATCCATATGGCTTGATAGCTTGCTATTGTGGAACTAACATATTCTACTTCAATTGATGAGAGAGCCATACTTGCCTATTTTTTGGTACTTGAAGATACAACTCTAGAGACAAGTGAGAAACATAACTAGATGTTGATTTTTGATCATCCACTGAACCAACCCAATCAAAGTCTATTTAACCCACTACATATTTTTCATTGGAAGAATAATTGATGTCAAAGTTTTTTATACCACTTGTGCATACTTTAATATTATTTTTGCAGTACACCAATGAGACTCATGTGGATCCTGCATGAGTTGAGAGATTAGGCTCACAAAATACATAATATTGGGTTTAGTTGTAGTGAGGTACATGAGGATCCTAGCTATACTTCTAAACAAAGTAGCATCCATCTTGGAACTTGCATCTTCCTTGGTCAGTTTCTTATCAAGTGCTAAGGGAGTTGCAATTGTCGTGTATGTCTTCATTTTAAACTTCTCCAATAAATCTACTACATACTTGGTTTGAGAAATAAATATACCTTTTAATTGTTGTTGCACTTCTACACTAAGACAATAATGCATTAGTCTTAGATCTAACATTTCAAATTTTAGTTTCATTTTTATTTGAAGTTTCTCTATTAGAGTTGTATTGTTACATGTATAAAAAAGATCATCAACATAAAGGAAAACAATGAGAATTTCAGTACCAACCTATTTGACATATAAGGTTGGCTCTAAGTAGCATTTATTGAAACCATTCTTAAATAAATAACTATCAATTTCTTCCATACAAGGCATGAGGGGCCTACTTCAACCCATATAGATCTTTCTTCAACTTGTAAACCATTTTTATCTACTTGGAGTTTCATGTATCCCATTGGTTGTTCCACAGAGACTTTCTCATCTATGTAACCATTAAGGAAGACTAATTTTGCATCCATTTAACATATAGTCCACTTGTATTTTGTAACAATTGCCAAAATAGAGAGGATGAGGGATTAGAGGAAGATGAGATCTCAGAAGATGGGGAGAAATGGATCTTCAAAGAAACACAGGGAGAGGAAGATGGGAGAATTACATCTCAGGAAGTGAACAACCACTTTGAAGGGGTGGTTGATAATCAAGAAGAAACAAAAGACAATATGGAGGCATTAATCGAAGAGGTAATTGCGAAAGTAATGAATGACATATGTGATGAAATCACTGAAGAAGTTCTACAGGAGAATAGAGAGGAAGAAATCAAGAAGAACCTAGGCATCTCACAGATAGTCATGGAGCTAATAGGGGGAAGAATACCCCAGCCTCTTCAAGGAAGAGCACTAGACAAAGGAAGAATATGACACAACTAGAGATTGCTATGGGCGTTCAGACAACCATAGACAAGGCACTAAAGAAGAGGAGAGTGGAATGCTCTCCTCGGGAGCAATAAGAGTTATAACATGGAATGTTAGGGGAATTAATGCCCCTAACAAAAGAAGTCTCATCAAATACCAAATTGATGAGGCTAAAGAAGATGTAGTATTTCTACAAGAAATAAAACTAACAACTGAGCAAGGGGAGAAGATATTCGGCCAATGGAAAAATTGGGAGACCACAACTTCCCTATTGAGTGGGGCATCTGGAGGGTTGGATATCCTTTGGAAAAGACATCTTCCACGTCTGGAGATTATAGGAATAAAAGAGAACTGGATGTTAGGTAAGTTTCCCAAACTTTTGGATTCAAGGGATATGTGGTTTCTTTGCATCTATGGTCCCATGGGCACAACTCAAAAATAGACTCTTGGAATCATCTGAGCCAGCTACTAAATCTAATCAAGAATGAAAAGACCATTTTAGGTGGAGACTTCAATACAATAATGGAAGAGTTAAAAAAATGGGGGGCATCACCCATCATCGAGAACTCAAATGGATTTGAAAAACTTCATTGAGAATAATAATCCCATAGATTGCTGTCCCAAAATGGGAAATACACTTGGAAAACTAGAAGGAAAGACTTCATGAAGATAGTAGAAAGATTAGATAGATTTCGCATATCAAGTTAATGCTTACAGGATAGATTGGATTATTCATTAGAATTTTTAGCTTTTACAGGGTCTAATCACTTTCCAATTTGCTTAAAGATAGACAAGGAAGGGGGCTTGAGAAATAGTCAATTCAAATTTTAGGACATGTGGCTTAGGGATCCATAGTTTGCACCCCTCATGAAGGAATGGTGGCAAGATGCACCATTTATGAAAGGTTCAAGAATGTTTCAGTTAGTTTCTAAATAAAATTTGTGAACTCAAAAATATTAGAATGGAATCGACTTCACTTCAAAAACATCTTTAAAGAGAAGTCCAGGCTACTGTGGGAGATCAACATCAATGAGGCTAAAATTTTTCAATTAGGCATGAATGAGGAAAGATATCACATTGAGAAGGTATTAAAAAAGGAGTTGAAAGAGATATTGTTGAGAGAGGAGGCTTTCTGGTGACAAAAATTGAGAGAAACATGGTTGAAAGAGGGGGACATAAACACAACCTTTTTCCACCTATCTATCAAAATAAGGGCTTCTAACTCCATCTGAAACATAAGGAAGATTGATGCAACAATGAAGAGAAATATGGCAGAGATTAGAGACGAGGCTAAGGAATTCTTTAGAGTTTTGCTAGCAAAGGAAGATACACAACCCCAATGGGAAGAACACGAATTCAAAATACCCAAATTGGTATCTGATGAGAAAAATAAAAAACTTATGAAGGAATTTACACTAGAGGAAATCAAGGCAGCTATTTTCTCTATGTCAAGAGATAAATCTCCAGGACCGGATGGATGGTCGAGTAATTTCTTTCAAAAGTACTGGGACATAGTGGGAAGAGACGTCTTTCTGGTAGTTGAGGAAGCAAGAAAATTTTCCAACATTCTCAAAGAATTGTAGAATGCGTCCATCATGCTTATCCCCAAGGTTAATATACCTCTTTAATTTGATGAATTTAGATCAATTATCTCCTCCTACAACTATGTCTACAAGATCTTCACTAAGGCAGCAATGATCAGGTTGGTGAGCATTCTTCTGGAGATTGTTGTTGAGGAATAGGGTGATTTTGTTCTAGGAAAGGACACAACAAAAGGGGCTATCATCACTCATGAAATACTCCATTCTATTAAGGAGAGTGATCATTCTAGTATGGTAATAAAGTTGGATATGACTAAATCATACGACAGGACAAATTGGGACTTCCTCTTATATGTCATGGGGAAATTAGGTTTCTCAAAACAATGGAGGAAATGTATCTCAACATGCATTTTAGGCACAAAGTTTTCATTTCTAATCAATGGGATGGTGACAATATCATTTGAATCTACAAGGGGGCTAAGACAATGGGATCCCATCTCCCCCTATCTATTTATTCTAATGATGGAGGCATTGACATGGGCAATCAGAGAGGCTAATCATAGTAAGCGGTGGAAAGGAATTCGGCTGAGGAATATGAAAGACAACTTCACTAGTGCTCTTTTTATAGACGACACAATACTTTTTGGTCAACCGACAAAGAAGGAATCCCTAACAATCAAAGGCACCATTGAGACTTACTATAAGGTTTTAGGACATCTTGTGAATGCTAGGAAATCCAAGATTTTCTTATTCAACTCAGACATGGCCTTTCATGCCAACATCTCCAAGCTCTTCAATTTCAAAGTGGAGGTCCTTCCAAGTAAGTACCTCAAGATTCCACTTTTCAATGGTAGGCATAAAAATGATTTTTGGAAGGCTGTGGTAGTAAATTTAAAAAATAAAATAGGGACATGGAAAGGAAAATGGCTGACCCTGGTAGGAAGATTAATGTTGATAAAGGTAGTGTTGATACTATTCCTACATATATGATGTCCACCCTCCAAGATCCAAAAGGTATAATTTCAGATATGGAAAAGGTATACAGAAATTTCTTATGGTGAGGAGATTCTGACAAAAAGAAAATTCATCTGATTTCATGGGAAAAGATTTGCAAACCAAAACAAATGGGGGACAGGTATTTTAAATCAAAAACTACAAAATCAAGCTCTAGGAGCTAAGCTGGCATGGAACATGTATAAGCAACCACATTCCAAATGAGCTAAGTTAATGTAGTCAAAGTATCTAGATAACAATGATAGGGAGAGAATCTTCACAATTAAAAATCCTCCACGAGGATCGTCCATATGGAATTTTATTGTAAGTAGGGAGGTCTTACTACTTAATCTCAAATGGAAAATTCATATTGGAGAGAAGGAAAATTTCTAGGAAGACTCATGAAATGGATGGCCAAAACTCTCATCAAGAGAAGAATTGAAGGATGCAATGGGATTTCTAGAACAACATTGGGGGTTCAAGGTGAAAGATTATTGTTCCTTAGTTCCAGATGTTTTCCCACATAAAGCGATATGGAAAAGATTTGAGAATTACGAATTTCCCCTTGAGAAAAAGAAGATGTTTCAAGGCATTTTGGAAACAAGGATTTTTTTTATGATAGATCAAGAAGTTGAAGTAATTTGGGCAGCAGATAAGTCTGGGAGATATTTGGGTAAACAAGGCTACATATGGTTAAAACAAAACCAAATTGTGAAGTTAGATTGGCCAACAAATCTTTGTTGGAATGATGCAACACTTCCAAAGGCATGGGCTTTCACATGGCTAGCTTTGTAAAACAAAATTCTCACTGGGGTTAGGCTACAAAAATTGTCCATAGGGCCAAGCTTCAAGTGTGTTCTATGTGAAGAAGAAGAGGAGACCACTGATCATCTCCTACTTTACTAGGGATTGCTGGTATTGGATCCTTAATAGATTGAATTGGGCTACACTATTGCTAGACACATTATTAGCTCTCTTTAAGAGTTGGCCAAATCTGAACTCAAAATCAACATTTGCGAGTTTGTGGGATGTAAGCCCTTCCATGGTGATTTGGACCATTTGGAAAGAGAAATTTTTTTGTATCTTCAGGAAAACATCTTTAACATCTCACAAGATCTATAAGGACTTAGACAAATCTATTTTAGAAGTGATTATGGCCAAGATAAGGAAATCTAATAATTAGAACTCCAAATGGACAAGCTAGAATGAGTTGATGGTAAAATCATGGGATTTATTTGAATCGGTATCCAATGGATCAACAGCTAGGGCTAACGGTCTGAAAGTAGACAGGAGCCTAGTAAAGTGGAGCCCTCCAATTCAATCATTTGTCAAACTAAATTTTGATGGAGGGCCCAGCAAAGGTAATCTAGGGTTCTCAAGAATGTGGTGTGTTATTAGAAATCATGAAGGGAAATTGCTTGTGGCCAAATCGACCATAATACTTCAAGGAAAAAATAATGAGGGAAAGGCATGGGCCCTCCTACATGGACTCCAACTAGCTATACAATATGAACTCAGGAACTCATGGATAGAAAGGGATTCCCTAAACATCATAATGGTGATCAAAACAAGGAAAATGGAAAATTAATGAGTGGAATACATACTTAGGCAAGCGTTGGTTATCATACAAGATGTGGATAGTTTCCAGGTATCGCATTGTTATATGGAAGGAAACAAAGTGGTGGATGAGTTGGAAAATAGAGCAATCGATCAACATCAAGAGGAAATGACCTTTGACCCAAGCCTAGATAAAGTGTCCTCTCATCTAATTATGTTGATAGAGGTCGATGAACAAGGGATAAAGAATATTTAAGCATAAGGTAGGGAAGGGAGTGAAGTCCATAAACACTTCTAGAATATATTGTTTTAGAGATGAGATTGGGAAGTATAGATTCTATAATCTCAGTCTCTTGATTTAGGGGTAGATAGGAACTAAGACCCAAACTCGTAGGGAAAAGACTTGCTATCCTAACATCTAAGCTAGGGCCCATCAAAGTTACAAAGGAGCTATTAGGATGTCCTATTTGTTTAAACATTGGATATCCTAAAATCTCATTATTAAAGGTATAGAAAGAAATAGAGAATAAATCAACTTTGATGAATGGTTTTTAAAAATTAGTATGCCAACATCATGTACACTTAATGGCCATTAAGAAGGTTTGGAATCCCCAAGCATGGTAGAGGATTGGGAGATTATTGACAAGTGCGTGGAGTAGCTAACAGAGATCAGGCCGTATGTATTAATGAGCCAAATTTCACAGACCCCAAGATCAGTCTGACATACGAAATCTCTAGGCATAGTTGGCACGAATGAAATCCAAGCCTTGCTATATGAAAATGAGTAAGTTAGAACAGGAAGTATTGGATCAATCTTTCAGAATTAAATGATAGGATCATGATAGGTTTTCCATTAGCCACGTTGACCAGAGAAGGACATGACATAAATGGAGATATGAATGAGGGTGATATGAATGGCAATATGTGCCAAATCTGGAAAGGATCTATATTTCTGATGGAATCAATTAGACATTAACTATAGTGATGACATCCCTGGATCAAAAGGATAGCAATAGTGAAGAAGATTTATATCAAGCCGCCACACACAGTAATATTCATTCCTTCATCATAGCCTTCAGTCAGTTTGCAATACTACATCTTCCAGTGCGATTTCTCTCTATTTGGTTTTCTTGTTTCTTCTTGCAAGTCCTCAATGGAGAATGAAAACTTAAACAAATGCCTCTTCTTTCTAGTAAAGCCATGGGAACCAGAGATCAAGGGTAGAGTCAAAATCACAAATCTTAACTAGGTTTTCGACACAGATTGTATGATGGTGCAATTCACCATAAAGAATATTTGTGGCCAGAAATAGTTACAAGTCTCAGAGGATAGAATTTAGTGCAGGTCAGATATGGTTTTCACACTCCTATCCAATATTATGAATATAGCTCAGGATGGACGCTATGTCCATGTGATTGCCACTGGCAAGTGGTCTTTGATTATCTCTACAATTTGGAGAGGTGGAGGCAGGTGCTACAAGGTTATGATTCAACCAAGGGAGAAGCTATGGTGGGAGGGCTCTTCCCAATAAGCACCCTCAGAACTTTTATAGTTGCAAAGTGTGTTTGTAAGGCAATGCAAAAGGGATTGGATTGTAGTTGCATAGGTGGGTTGGATAGGGCCCTCAATGGACATAGTCACAAATTTTCCAAGAAAATGACAACAAGGTGTAGGGATGTGTTTACTTCAATTTAGTCCCTCAGGATGCATGCCCTAGACTGGGCACCTCACCTTCTTAAAGAAATAACAAATGAAGACACAACAACATCCTTGGATGAGGAAAAGGAGCATGTCAACTTGTTTGTGCTAGCCATGACTGCAAGAAGTGTCTTGGAGACGACGGGTATAGTTGACCAGGGTGAGGGACAGGGATGACCAGAAATAAGGGGTCACTATCCTTTTCCTTCTTGTTGGATACTCCAGGGTGTTAGGGCTTAATATTTTTGTTTCTTATTGGTTGTATGTACCAGTTAAAAACTCTCTCCGAACATTTTATACTATTATAGTTAATAGTTTAAGACCATTATAGGGTTCGATTTGTATGTTCTTGGGCTATGTTAGATCCAAATAAGAGCATCTACTGGATGATTTTGATACTTCATATGTAATTGTTATTTTTGATTAATATTAGTCTAGGTGGTCTACCACCTTTTTATTAAAAAAAACAATTACCAAAATAATCTTGATGGTATCATGTCTTACAACTGGAGCGAAGGTTTGTGAATAATCTACTCCAGGTGTTTGTGTAAATCCCTTGGAAAAGTTAATCTTTCCTTGTGCCACTTAATAGAACCTTCAATATGATATTTTACCTTACAAATCTATTTGACACCAATCATCTATTTATCTTTTGGAAGATGCACTAATTCTCATGTATTATTTTTGTCACTTGCTTCCATCTCTTCATTCATAGCATCAATCCATAATTTCTCTTTCACTACTTCATACAAAAATGGTTCAACTTGTATTTCACCAAGCAAAGCAAAACTAACAACTTGGTCATATTACTACTTCTCTAATAAATTTTATTTAAGATTCTTACCTTTCTTCAAGAGATTGGACTTGATGCTAAACTTGAACTATTACTTGAGTTTGTGCTATCAAGAGAACTTGTTGGATTTGAGCTTGGAGAACTTGAACTTGAACTACTACTATAGCTTGAAATTCCACTTGAGTTTGTGGGAGAGGAGGAACATTTTGTATCTTCCATGTCCATAATTACTAGTGTTTTTTTGTTATACATCTTCTTGCCACTACCACAGTCCCCCTTCATCAAAAACCACATCTTGACTTTCAATCTACTTTTTTGTGTTAGGATTATAAAATCTATACCCTTTAGTTGCATCAAAATATCCCACAAAGATACAAAACTAAGATTTTACATCCAACTTTTTTTTCTTTTGAACTAAAATATGTACATATGCGGACAACCAAAGACAAAAAATGAGCCATAGATGCTTATGATCACTCTAATCTTCCTTTGGAGTGATTTTCTAAATTGATTTTGTGGAGCTACGATTTAAGATGTATCCTTATATTGCCACTATTTCTACCCAATAACAATTGGGAAGGTTATTTGACTACAATATGCCTCATGCCATTTTCATAATGGTACAGTTCTTTCTTTCTACAACACCACTTTTCTAGGGAGTATGAACTACAATCAATTGTCTATTTATGCCATGATTGTTACAAAAATCAAAGAAATGTTTTGAAGTGTATTCTCCCTTTCTATCTATTTTGAGTATTATGAGATAATACTTACTTTGCTTTTTAGCCATGGTGTTGAAATGCTTGAAGCATTTAAAGGCTTCAAATTTCTTCTTAATAAAATAGATCCATGTGTGGTGAGAAAAAATCATCAATAAAAGTTAAGAAATAAAGATTCTTACCCAAGGATTTCTCCTATATATCACCATAGATGTCAGAATGCACAAGCTCAAGAGAAGCTTTTACCCTCCAAGATTTGTTCATTAAAAACTATCTATCTTGCTTGTCAAGTGTACACACTGAACAAACTTCTTTTGCTTGAATTGCTAGAAGTCCTCTCACCATATTCTTCTTGTGAAGAAAAATCAATCTTTAAAAACTCAAATGTCCATAATGTTTGTGCCATAACCGCGAATCATATGTGTTTTCTTTGAGGACATGCACATTCTTGGAAAGTAATGTGAGAGGAAGTAACTTATTCATTGTCATTGAAGACTTCTCTAAAAGATGATAATTAGCTAATTTATGAAATATTTTGCAATAGTTATCTTCAAACATAAATTTATAATTTTTGCTACAAGCTATCCAATACTTAAAAGATTATGTTGTAATTTTGGCACATGAAAAGTATTGTGAATATAATTTTTTCTCCTTACTTAGTATTTATAGTAAGGGTAACTTTTCCCATTACATCAACCTCTTTGTCATCACCAAATTTCACTTGACTTCTCACAAATTCATCTAATTTGACAAAGAGATTAAATTTACCTATCATATGGTTTGAGTAGCCCCTGTCCAAGAACCACACATCTCAATGATCTTATTTTTCCATGTTACATGTAAAGAATGTGGATTGTTTTATTTCTTCAAAAGACTTCTTAGTATAGTTTTCTCTTGACTTATTCAAGTCAGATTTCTTCTTTCTACACTCAGTCTCATAGTGCCTATAATGTTCACAATACATGCACTAGATGCTTCTACAATCCATGGAACTTCTTCCTCTTCCTCTACCACGTCTTCTACTAGTGGATTTAGGTCTCATCGAGATTTATTTGTTTGAGAAAGAGAAGTTGTAGATTTTTCTTCAATTCTTACAATAGACTAGAAAGCTTGCATCGAACTCTTTGTAGAACACTACATATGCATGTCATGAGAGTACAAAGAATCTACCAAATCCTCCAATTTGAATGTGGTTAGATCTTTGGTTTTTTCAATGGAAATCACCATTGGATCATATTTTGGATGAAGAGATCTCAAGATCTTCTCTACAATTTTCTACTCTATTACAACTTCCCCTTGAGTCCTTGTGATAAAATCTTGATGGACTTAGCTTCTTTCATCCTTAAATTTTCAGAATCTCTTCTAAAGGTTTGAAGTTTTACCAATCTATCTTTGTCACATCCGTGGTATGCAATTTACAAAAACTCCCATGCATCCTTTGATTATTTTCATGCCAACAATATAGGGAAAATTAAAACATCAATACAAATTGAATAATGAATAGAGTCCGATTGTCCTTGTCATCTTTCAACCTAGTTTATTGATTTGTTGTCAAAGAATTGAGATCATTTTGATCTACAAATTCATTGTATACTACTTCCACTAATTCCCATAGATCTTTGGATAATAGTAGAATATTCATTTTGATGATCTAATATTCATAGTTCTCTTCTATACATTGAAGAAGTTGGAATAGTAAGTTGTTGCCATAAACTATGCTAATAATTGATCTAGAGAGAACTGCTAACCTACACAAAAAGATTCTTACAATATTCTTTGATACCAAATGAAAGAAATAAAAATAAGCGACACTAATAGTATATATTGACATCAAACAAAAATAATTAATTTCACAATTGTAGAGATGAAAATATAAATCATTTGAAATTATACATGGTGTGAATTCCTTGTGTATTGTGTATCTCTTATTGAAGGTATTTACATAAATATATAATATTCTTTTATATAGGAAAAATTATATCTTTGAGAAAGAAAAAAGATTAAGAGCAATACAAGCAATTTATTTATTTATTTATTTTTAATGAAGGAATCAACACCTGGTGAGACCCATGAAGTGATGTTCTTACATGCGCCACTATAACCTCCATCCGCATGATCTTTCCTCCACCCATGCAAGGGTAAATCCAAGATCGAACTTACAACCATCATCCATGTTTTCCAATGGCTTAACTCCTGGAATTTGATGGTCAACCTTGCCTATCATATAAATTTTTTATGACGATTTGGTCATTTAACTACCTTTCAATTAACATTTTAAGAAAAATATAAATTGTCAAAAAATGTTGAATGAAAGTTTTTATATTGAAAGAATGCATGTTACAAAAAATGAGTAGTCTAAAGACTGCGAAAAAGAGCAACAATCAACAACACAGTCACAAACTTGTTTTGGATAAATTTGAGATGAATTTTCAAGAAGAAAAATATTATATATATATTTATTTTTAATTATTATAAATTACTATTTTTTAAACATGCAATTGACAATATTTTTGAATGTATTGACATTAAAAGGTGTTTTTATAAATTGTATTTACATAGCTTTGCATCCCCACCAGGCCACCACCATACTTTTAGAGTACAAGAAAAAGGGTATAAATAATATTACTACTCCAACAATTTCAACAACTGAAAACATGAAAGTGCCATAAAAAATTACACCACCTCCTCTCATTTCAAGGTAGAATGTATGTTTGTTGTGGATATTGAATGATATCAAAAGGGACATAAAGATATATAAATTCATTTCTATTATGTAAATTGAATTCCTAAATAAATCAATAATTATAAATTGAAAAGAAGCATGAAGGATTTCTTTTTTCTTGAACCAAACACTCCAATACAATTCCCACTTGCAAATTGCAATCATTCAAATGACATTTTAAAAAGATAGCAAAACAATGAGTTTCACAAAATATTGCTAGTACCTTAAGAGCAGCCCATCCACTCCACAAACCAACTTGCCCTCCGTTTGAAGTCTGAGAGAACTTTCAATTGCAAGCCTATGCTTAGGACTTGACTTGTCCAGCTGGATCACTATTGAGAACACTTCCAATTCGGCTTTGATGTAGGCATCTTGGTGCGCTGATAGAAAGGTGGCCTTGGCAAATTGAATGACAATGGTGGAAGTAGCATCAATTCTTTTTTATCCCTGTAATTATAAATCAACTCTTAATTATAGCTCTTCTTAATCTTTGTAATTGTAATTTGTAAAGTTGTATTTATTCCATATATAATACACAATAAAAGGTCAATGAAAAATAACTATAAACAAGATTACATGAACAGATTAAGGAAGGAAAAAATCAATAAAAGCTGCCAGTTACAGCCTTTGAACAGCAAACGTCTTCATATATATGGGTGACATGGGTGACGTAGTTGTTCGCTCGCTACTTCCTAGGTGTAGCTCGGCAAAGATAAGTTAATTATAACCTTATAATTAAATATTCAACTCAATTTGGTCAAAATTTAAAGTTGAATATTTAATTATATTATAACCTTATAATTAAATATTCAATTGAATTAATGTATCCACAATAATGTTGTGATTTGGTCGTCAGACGTTTCCTTCGTAGATTCGACCCGCTACGCTCCTTACCACGAAGTGGGCATTCTGAAGTAATATTTTAAACTTTGATGTAAGGTTTATAGGTATTTGTAGCTGTCAATCTACGATGTGATTGACAGATCATGTTTTCTAGCAGAGGTGATGCCGTGTGCTGTTACCACTAATGTAGACATTTGTTTCAAAATTCAAACAGCTCTTTAATAGACTTTACAATCAGTTGCTTTCAGTTTAGGCTGGGTCGACACAATAGATTGACAATAGTTTGTGTTCAAGTCAAGTAATTAATATGTGGCTCTCGAGGAATTTAAACCCACTATTTTAGGACCTCAAGTTACACTAGTTTACCTTGCTAATCATTGTCGTGAGAGGTCCTAATACCCACTAGTTGTTTCAAATTTTTTATTGAGAAATTTTTATTATAGTATTTAGGTATTACTCAAATTTATTTAGTGGTAATATTTTTTAATCTTTGATTAGTATTAAGTATTTTTAATTATTTTTAATTAAGATAAGTATTTGATAATTTAAAAATTGTTGGTTTTTAGTTATAGCAATTGGAAATGTCATGAGCATTAAAACATTTTTAAGTTTAATAGCTTAGAAATTAGTAACTAGAAATGTAAAGGAAGGTATGGTGATTAGTAATTAGCAAGTTTACAAATGTGTCATTTCATTGACCTTTAAACAAAAGAGTGGTTGATAGTTAGAAATTTTATGTGTTTCTATTAAATATAATTTTGAGGATAAATATTTTTATTGAGTGGTAATTAGTAATTTGGTAATTATTAAATATTTTTTAGATATGATAAATAAAATTTTAGGTAATGGGAAATTTAGTGAGTGTAATGTTTTTTTATATTTAACATATTTTTTAATGATGAATAGTCCATTTTCTATATTAAATTATATAAAAATGTGTTATATCAGTTTACATAAAATATAGGTGGAATGATATCATACCTTTAAAAGTTTATATAAAAGTTCAAAGACAAAAGAAAAGTGATCACACTATAATGCAGTAAAAGTAATCATAGTGAGGGGAGGAGGTGGGTCATGATCAAAGGGTTGCCTTCGACAACCACGAGGTCCTAGCCATTAGGAATGGGCTCCCAAACTATGATGATTCCTCTTTATCATTTTCTTCTTCTTGATCCACACGAGTCATGCCAACCAAGGACACCATGATCACACTAAGAGGTAGAGAACTAGCCACATGATGGGAGACCAACCATGACATCTATGTTGGGCGAACCCATGAGAACCATTAGAGCCATATTTGGAATGGGCATTATGGCTATGACAATGTTGGTGTCCACACAAAGGTGAGGCATCCCTACTAGTAGGAGAAGGCGACACATAAGCAACAATACATAGAGCATTAGTTTAATGCTCAAAAAGAGACTACAAGTGGGAAACCTCCAAAGCCACTTTATCAACCTAGACCATAATGTGTAGCATAACATAAGAGCATATTATGGCTTTAGTATACATGGAAAAGTGAGCATCCATAACAACACCATAAAATAAAGTAATATTCCTATCTTTCCATATGCTGAAAATAATTTCTATTCTCAAAGCATGCCAAATTTGGGTAAATTTCATAGGTATTTTAGGCCAATCGACAATAAAATTATATACTAGGAAAAATCCTTAGTCGAAAGCACTGTAAGAAATCATGTATACAAGTTCATGCAGCTTGGGGTTGTGGGCAAAACTAGAAAAAAATGATTAAGAGTCTCTAATGGTCCATAGAAAGGATATAAGGGGTTGGAAACATCTAAATGGACAAGTTGAGATCCAATAGGAAGACCCTTGAAAAGGAGACACAAAGAAAAGTCAACTAGTTTGGGTTCTATAGTGCAATAGTTTAGTTTGGTTGTTATGTGCTCTATTCAGGAGGTCAAGGGAGGTCTAGGGCAAGGATGACTAGATGCTGAACATAATGGGGAGATTAAGATTTCTTCATGATAAGAAAACTAATAGAGAGATTGGGCCAAGGCAAGGATGACTAGGGAGATTCAATTCTTTCCTCTAGGTAGGGCCCCTACCCATCTAGTTGGTAGCTGATAGCAGCCTAGAGTAGGGGGTTATATTGGGAAAGAGTAGGAGCTATCTCGCAGCCTTTGGCCCCAATTATAGTTGGCCACCCAACAAAGTAGGGGGCACCCCCACCTTGCATCATATAGTTATATTAGGGCCCCCACCTTGAGAGTAGAACCTTGACCCCCACAAATAATTTCAATAGCGGTTAAGGGCATCTCTTTCAAGTACTCTTTCTTTAAAGTACATTATTGGGTCATGGTAGTTGTGGGAGGTAGTGAGTATCCCGTAGGTCATGATAGTTGTATTTGGGAGATAGTATCCCTTATGTAGGTTGTGGGTGGTGAGATAGAGATAGTGTTAGGGCTCCAATTACCCTCATTGGTCGAGTATAGCTCTTAAGGAGACATTGTTATTGCTTCATGATAAGTTATCCATAAGGTAGGGACTTTCTCAACTCCTTAACTTGGCCAAGCCTAGGATAGGCCCAAGTTGACATGGTAATTCTTTTTGTACATTGACCCACGCTAAACCCTAGGACATAATGGCTTATGGCGAAAGGAAATTTGTATCCATAATAAACTATTTCCACATAATCCCATGAGAGAAAAATATGCAAGCAAGTATTTAGAATCCACAATCAAAATAATAGACAAAAACATGATGACGGTGACACAAGATGTACCTTGGAAAAACCCTCATGAGGAAAAATCTAGCCTCCAGAAGCATCCACACTTAATGCATTATCTCATGAACAAAGATTACAATACATAGCCTCCATGAATACTTATGAAACATCAATCTCCTGAATTACACTCCATGTGAACAAGAAAATTAGAATCACGTAATCACACATCCCAATCCATTCTTCCCCTCCTCACATATGCAACCTATAAGAGATGCTTAATCCAACCTTAGACAACAAGCCAAAGGTTATGAAAGTCAACCTCAACAACTACTCATGTTCATTCTTTTATAGAAATAATCTTGCACAAAACCACTAAATGGTATTATATAACCATGTCCATCTAAGCCATGAGCTCACTAAACCATGTCACCCCTTATTTACTTTTTAGTACTATGTTTTCCCTTTTGCTACTAAGTTTTCCCAATATTAAATATTTTCCCAATGTTCAACCCACATTAAATATTTATCCCAATGTTATATAAAATTTGCAAGTGACCTCAAGAATGCTTAAACCATTGTGATCTTCACATCTGTAAGATGTACCAAACTTAAATATTACATTTTACATTATATGCATTATGCAAGGTGTACAACACATCTTTCCAATGTTCTCCCACTTGTTGTATACATCACATAAGGGGTCCAAAGTAAACTCAAACATTAGGGAAAGGATCCATGCACCCAAAATGTAACATGTAAATATCTAGGATGTGCTCTATAAAGATACCTGGAACAATAATCAAGGTGACAACCATTTCAAACAAGAACCCTCTCATCCTCCATCATGCCAATGCAAAAAGATAAGATCCAATTCAAAGTGATGCCACTCTAAACTATCACAAAGAAGTAAGAATCCCGCCTCAATTGATATCCACACACAAACACCAAATTTAGTGGTAACAAATAGGTTTGAGTGTCTACCAAGAATTAATCACCATATCTAGAATAGAAACCACAACTAGTTGCTAACACATCCAACTAACCATACCTCCAATCGAAGGTACAATAATCATAACAAGTATACCTTATGCCATCGACATATCCAACTCAATCCACAATGATCACAAGTCCATGTATATACACTGTCTTGCATAAAGAAGCCCTCCAAGGTAATAACACATAAACATGTGATAAAGAACCTTAAGACCCTCAACACCGTAGTGTAATGAGAACATCCAACAAAGGACACATATACATCCTAGAACTCCTACTGCATGGGTAATGTCAAATCTGAAATCAATCAAGGCATCAAAAGATCCACCAATAGCACTCACATAGAATATGTGTCTAAATCCTTTATCACATAGTGTTGAAAAACACACAATGATATGAAAAAACCTACAAACTAAAATAATTGCAACATAACTCTCTCACCACAAGTCCATATCTCTCCCAAGTTCTCAACATCATCAAAGATAGGAAAACCAACTCCAATGTCACATGAACATGAACATTGAAAATTCATAATTATTACCATTGAAACATATAATTTATCTGTATACTCCAAATTTCATTTGTATACTCTGAAATTCATAATTATTGCAATTGAAACATAGAAGTGATGGTTGTGTGAGACTACTACTCATATTGGCCATTGCAAATCAACTCCTTTTCTTGACAACTTGTCTCCTTTGATAAGCTACTCTGATACCACTTTGATAGAACATGTAGAGGGCCAAGAGTGTGTGGAACAATAATAATAAAATTTGAAATACTACTATATGAAGATGATAAAGCACACACACACACACACACACACACACACACACACACTTGAAAATATGCACTTTCAAATCAACAAAGTTCTATTGATAAAAATCTTGTAGCATTTATGCATTATTTCTACTTCTCTTCTTGTTTTTTACAAATAATACTATCACATATATATAGAGATCTCCTACACATGCACTCTTTCTAGAGAGTTCCAAATATAAGTAATAAAATATTACATATTTTAGAGACTTCTTTACTTTATTTCCAAGTTTCAAATCTTGACTCAAGTACAATATGACATGAATTCTACTCCAAGTTTTTTTAACTTGACTTGCACTCCAAGACTCTATCTTAACTTGACATGACATGTACTTTAGACATTAATGTACATTTGTATAATGAAAATTTGAGGGGTAAGATTACATTTTCTAACAATCTGGGCTATTATTTTTATTTCTAGGTAGTTTTATGGAATTAAAAATGTAATTATATAATTTAAATGATATTTCTTTAAAATAGGAGTCCTATATTTATAATTGCAAAAAAAATTGTTTTTTGATTATATGGTAAAATAGGTTTTGAAGGGAGCCCGAAACCCTTTACAAAAAGCAGCAGTCCATAAACAAAAAGCCAACCATAAGCCTACCAATATCCAAAAAAATAGATAAAAGCATAGAAAATAGTAGAAAAATAGAAAGCCATAGAAAATACAGCAACTTCTTCAGTGTTTCAGCTACTTCCAGCTCTTGTTCATAAAACTTTTCATGCAATTTGGCATAGTTAACCAACTCCTTCTTTTTCTCTTCGAACTGCTTCTTTTTTCTACCCTTGGTACGAGTCGACGGGCCCCCAGTATCTTCTTGCACCACCTGTTTACCCTTGTCTTTGTTACCATCATTCTTTCAACCATAACAATTTCCTCCATCACTGGGTTATCCTCAACATTAAGGTCCCTAACCTAGTCCTTTCTAAGCTCCTTGAGCTTGTCAGTGAGAAGCTTCATCCCCTACAAATTATTCTGAATAGTGAGATTACTGATCTTCATAATCTTCTCTAGGTTTTCATTAACCCCAATCAATTTCTCCTCCAAGTACTAAATCCTAGTCCCAAACTCCTCTTTCATCCTCAGGAGATCTCATCCATCTCCTCCATGCTTGGAATATAATCCTAGTTCTAGAAAATCTACTTATCTTGATCCAAAGTGGTTTCTCCTCTCCTATCCAAGTTCTCCTGCATAACATTTAACTTGATATTGATTCGGTTGATCCCCATGAAGAACCACTTGGTCATCTTATGTTGACTATTGACCACTACTTTCACCAAGCCAAGATCTTCCTCTAGGTCATCCCTATTCCTAGCCTTCACCACCAATTCTTCAAAGTCATTTAGGAGATTTTGAGAGGGGTCAGGGATCTCCGTGAAAGGAGTTCCTATGTTCAACTTCTCAACAGGGAAGTCAATACCACCTCTATAATGATTAGTAATCACCTACTCCTTATCACCCAAATCCCTCCCTTGTTCCATGACCAATTAGAAGCTTCCCCCATAGGTTTCTTTTTACCTTTCTTCACAGACATGGGGCTTTTCACTTTGTCTGTAGGTTTCTTTTTCCCCATTCTTTTCGCAAGGTCTGAATCCTCACCCATCTGGGACCCCTCAGACCAAGAGATTTGAACCTCTCTTCTTTTCAGCCTCCTTCTCTTTCTACCAAACACCTCATCACTATCCTTCCACTCATCTTCTTCCATCCACTCCTCATCCTCCATCTGGGTCTCTGAGTCATTGGAGACCACAAAAACCTTCTTCTTGGCAGAGGATTTACCCTTCAACCCTCCTTTGGGGGTGTTATTTTTCATATAATCCATAATGAGAAGGATTAAACCTTCGTGGAGGACAAGGAGCTTAGGGTTTCTAACATTCTCCTTTATAGAAAATTCTAATGATGCCAACAAGTAGAATGGAAAAGAAATAGGCATTTGATGGTGAAAATGATTTAGCAAGTTGAAATGGTAACCATAAACAACAATATACCTACCATCAAGGGTAATATAATGCATAATGACCTCTGCAACCTTGGCGCAAATAGGCTTAATTAAAAAATGGTTGTAGCCCCCCGATTGCAGCTTCACCAATTTTCTCTGCTCATTTCCCTTAAAGAAGTGATTCAAGGCCTCCTCACTGGGTCTTTTGCTCCCTAAAAAAATTCTACCCATTGACAGAGAGACCTATTATCATGGAAATGAAGTATTTAGTTATGGTAAGCTCTCATCCAAAAGCCACCACCTTCCAGTTCTTCCAATTCCTGGCAAACATCAACGTTGCAATGGAGTCAGCACCATGCAAAGTCTCCATAAACAAAGTCAAGCCCCATGCCTCCATAATCTTCCACATTTTCCTGTTATTGCAGACCCCCTCACATGAAGAGGGCTCCACTCTATTTCTATCACCACCCATCTTAAGATTCAGATCACAGAGCCCCTCACATACAAACTAGAAACAAATGACATTGAAATGAAGCCTTCTAGGTTTGAAAGGGCCATTAACAATACTTAGAATCTGTGTGTGCTGGTCCTTCATGATTACCTTGATGTTCATTCCATTAATATCCATCATAACCATATTAGTATCCCTCGAGCCTGGTCCCACGTAGGCACTCATGTTTAATCAAAGTTTGTGCTTCACGAGGAATCATGTCCATGACCTCCCACATGAGCTTAGTCTGGCTAGTGACCTCGATGTTAGCAAACACATCGGCCACTTTATTTCCTTCCCAGAATATATGAGTTATAATAATCTCTTCAAAGGATTGCATAAGCTTGAGAGCTTCATCAATGAAGGTAGCTATAGTCCAACTAGGACTTTGGGATTTCTTTAAATAATTAACAATGTTATTGTAGTCACCTTCAATCCAAAACTTTTGAAAGTGCTTGGAATGGGCTAATTTAATAGCATGGTAGGCTACCGCAGCTTTGGCATAATGGTTTGTCTAGGTACCCAGAGGGAGTTCCATATCTAACAAAAACCTACCAGAGTCATCTCTCATCACCCCCCCACTACCAACAACTTCAGGATTCCCCTTAGTTGCCCTGTCAAAATTAATTTTGATCCATCCCCTTAGAGGAAGTTTCCACACCACCTCACCTCTAGGTTTCTTCATTTTTTTAAAAGGGATAGAAATATCACTAGGGAGGTTCCAATTCTTAGATATATCCAAATCCATAGGAGAGACCCCTAACATAGATCCTTGGGAGAGTTGTTCATCTATTTGAATAGAGAAGTTCTCCTTAATACATCTAATCACCTTAAAAACAACCCTTCCGATTCCACACTAACCTCCTTGAAAATTCTATTATTCTACTCCTTCCAGATGTTCCAAGAAATATGAGGGATCAGTAAAGACCACAAAAATTTAAGGGATAGATTTTGAACAGTGCAAATCCATTGAGTAACCAAATCCCTGAATGAATTAGGAAAGATCCAGCTCAGGTTCCATAGAGAAAGAATCTTTCCCCAAACCTCCAAAGAGAAGGGAAATTTTTTTTGTTGTCATTCAAGAAAAGGGTGAAAAGTTTTCTCCACTAGCTCAAGAACTTTTATGTTTATTTGGCAGCTTGCATAACATTTGAAAAAAACTCTGTTATTTAGTTGCTATCATTTTTTATCGATAATATTTATTTTCACTTCAAATATTTGAGTGTGAGGTTCAAACCACCAAATTCTTGTTGGAAAGAACTCAACAACTACCAATTAATCTATTAGCCATACTCTTAATTGAGAGAATTTAAAAATCTACAGAATCTCCTACTTTGAAATGGACTTTTAAATTTCCTCAACAATACTCACTTAGAAATTTTAACAAGCACCCATTTATAGGACCATAGCCTTAGGGTCCATAACCATTGCATTTTTGGGAGGATAAAACCTATTGCCCAATGATTCACTTCATAGGATTGAGCTTCATAAATTATAGAGGTTCTTTATCCCAATTTTTTTCTTCTACTTGTATGTCCACACTCATCATTTGAGCGGCTTCTACAAACATGCAAGCATTCTGCTGGAGTATATTAAGCTCACTTAGGATAGGGCTATTTTTAGTCTTTTGGCTTTTGTGCTTTTCTATTTTGCAACATGCCAAGACTAGGAGTCTCAATGATTTAATTAGCACATCTATGGTCTAGGGTGCTGGGACTAGAAGTCTCATGTTTAGAACAAGTGTCTAGGGTCACTTATCTTGAGTTAAGTAGTTGCATGCCTATCTTTAGGCCACTATTATTATCAATCTTTCTTTCCTATTTCTGGCACATCTATTCTTAGGAGACTTGTGCATATATGTACTTGTTCATGTGAGATAATTCATTATCTCATTATTGCTTTGCACATTGCTTTGTTTTGGTATTACAAGAGTGTGCAATTGTTAAGCTCTCGTGAGTCATACCAGTACTCGCATCCTTCCATTCAATCATTGTTTCTGACATGGTATTAGAGTAGGAATGGGTTAGGTTGCAAGTCTGGTACAATTTGCATTGTCAAAATTTGGTAAGCATAGCATAGTATTTAAAATTAGTAAGTTTTGAAATTCCTAAGTTTCCAAGTCTATGTTGGAGTGCCATCTATTTACTTTTGAAGGGTCGTACCCCTATTTTTGACAGGTTGTGGGCCTCAACACAGGTCATGGGCCTCAACATAGGCCACGGGCTCCATTGGACTTGGAAAAAGCATCTGCCAGAGGAATCAAGGCATCAATCTTTGTGGAAAGACATCTATCTTGGTTTGAAGAGGGTAGAGTAAACCCCTATTTTAGGTGTTTTTTAACCTTTCTGTGGCATTTTTTCCTCGTGTTCAATGTTGTTGGGATTGTGAAGTGTGTGCAAGGCCTACAAACTAACACAGGCATGGGTAGGACATGGAAAGGCAACAGAAGGTGCCAATTAGAGGTCTGTAAAATGAAGGGTGAGAGCATACCACTGTGAAGAGGCATGAAAAGTGCTCAAATCACCGCAACACCTCTTAAATCGCTTCTAACACCCTGAACAGCTTCTAATTGGTGATATCCATACATCCATACATGCATATTTGCCCCTATTATTAGCAAATCACCCTGCATTAGAGGTGAATCGACCCCTTATTTGTCTAGTTTTTTGCTCTCCTTTGCAGATTTCACCTAGTTAGGGAATGTTTTCTATCCCATTCACCCAGAATTGTGCTTTTTTAATTTGGACCTTTTTGTTAGCTAAAAAGCTAAATATAAATTTAATTTAAAAATCTTTTTTTATAAAATTAAAAATTCTACCCCTTGTAAAGTTTATTTTGTCCAAATATTTTTTGGCAAATTAAATTAAAAGTGCATTTGAATCATGTAATAGGCAACTTTTTGCCTAGACACTACTTATAAAGTGCCAAAACTGGGGGGTGTTCAAAATAATCACAGGGCATCTTATTGGGTTGTTTTGTCTCCTTCTTTTACACATTGCGTGCAACATGGAGTCTAATTAGTCTATTTCTCCATTAACCCCATTTACTTATTGTTACCTAATTGTTGAATTGAGAAAGGTACACACACTTGCTGAACTTATCTATGATTATGAAAAATTTCAAAACATGCAATAATATACAGATGTATTCCATTATGCAATTAAGTGTTTTACAAAAGAACAATGTATAAATCATTGCATAAAAGGTTGTTGTTTATATTCATAAGAGAAGATATGTTCATAGTCTCCCAAATAAGATGTGAAAATAACTGTACAAATGGAATGAGCAATAGCATATACATGTGAAGTAAGAGAAACATATAGAAAGAGAAGGGGATCCATCATTGCCTAAACAATGAATCCCCATGGATGGTTGTCTTCAAGTTCTTCTCCATTGCTCCTAAAAGGCTCCTGCAAGAGAAAGAGGGGAAGGGGGTTATAGCTCAGGATGCCTTCAAAATCTATATGTATTAACATCAGATATACATGCCATCATCCATAAGCATTAAAGGAAGAATAGTAAAAAGACAAAGAGTCAATCAGATGCAAGCATGCAATCATAAAGATTCAGGATTGAATAGAAACATAGAAGCACAAGAGAGGCTTCTTACCTCTATACTATTTTCTTAATTTCTTTGCTAACTATGCAGGTATGGGAAATTGAAGACCAATCATTAATGCTTGTTTTAAAGTTGTTATAGAAGTCATAAATGAGTGAGCAGTGTGTGACAGACTCCTAGGACTATGACAAAGGACTACAAAAACAAGAAGATAGTCAAATGCTTATTTGATTGAAAGGAGGCAATGAACTTATTACACAGTCATTTGAATAGCCTATTAGTAGCATTCATACAACAGGAGCAACCATAAAGATAGGATAGTCATAGAACACCAAAATGAGCAATTAAGCCTTTAGAGTATCATGATTTAAAAGATGGGAGGTCAACAAGAAACCATGAAAGTCATCTATGAGACTATTGAGTAATAAACATGCTATGCTAATGACAATCAACAATGAGCTAAATGAAAGATAGTCAAAGATCTGGAGCAGCAATCTATCAATAGGGGAAACAACTATTATGACTAGTTCAATCATATAAAAGGAGCATTAGATCAATAAAAACGTAGTCATAAATGCCAAGGTATAGGTACTTGTAGATCTTGACAAAGATAGAGGGCAAATGAGGTAAAGAAAAAGTCATGACAGAAGAAGAAATCACATAAGTCATCACTCTATATCACAAAGAGATCATTGTTGGCTCTCAATAACAAAAGGAGGAAGCAGTCAATTTGACATTCATAAAGGAGTTTCCAAAACATGGTGGACAGTATAGTATATGCATGACAATGTTGAAAACCTTGAATAGGACAAATATTGCATACATAAGCAAGATAGAGAGATACTTGAGACAATCATACAATGAAGATAATCATGAGAAGTGGAGGGATCGTTAAAGATGTTTGAAGGTTGACTATAAATTCTGAAGCAGTGAAAAGACTAGTCATGATAGTGAATAGAAAAATGAAGACAAAAGTTTAGATCCATAAAGAAAAGAGGTTGTATCCTTTATTCTCTGTCAATATTGTTTCAATATATACAAACCAATAACCAAGTATTCATTAGACTGTCCTTAAGTCTATCATGGAATAACAAGCTATAAATGGAGGACAGTGAGTCTTTAATCAAGTATGTTAACAATCTTATCAACATGAGGAAGCAATCATCAATGTTTAAAGCCACAATCATTAGGAACAATAGGGGAAAATCAAGTAGTTTGATCCATTAAGTCTTTATTGTTTGAGAAATATTGTTGAGTTTTTGTGAGAACCATTGACATCATGAGAAACTAGATCAACTTGTGTAGGTGTGTATAGTCATAAAAGAGAAGTATTCATAATGCAAAGACTGTCAGGAGTAGTAGGGGAGTAGTAAAATGAATGACTTTAACAACAAGTGACAATTGAACAGTCATGAAGAGCATGATAGTACTTCTCCAGGGACTTTAAAGACAACACAGAGATATGAGGGTCTTATCCCCACAAAGGTAAAGATTAAGATACAATGATAATAAAATGCAAGCAGTCAAAGGATAGATAGCCATGTCAATGTGACAGTGAGCAACAAACCTTCAAGTAAAACCCTATCAAGGGTTATCTTAGAAAAGATAAACTTTCTTGTACTTTGCCATAACATGAAGCCAAAATAGCCAAAAGTAGAAAGAGAAAGGCTACCAGTTACCAAGAAATAGATAAACTTACAAAATAAGCCTTAATGAAGGTCTATAAACACAACGAAGAGAAGGTGGGTTTCCTTTACTCAAGCTTCAATGAAGAACTTTTCATGAAACCCTAGCATGGGAAAATCATAGTAGATTAGTTTTTCAAAAGATTTTCTTTAGACGAGACAAGAGCTCTTTACTGAGTTATTCATAAATAAACCCTACTAGTCTTCAGAAGTTAAGAGCTAGTGAATAGGTTCAAGGAGGAAAAAGGTTCCTGTAACCATATTTTCAAAAATGAAAACCCTACTAGAGCACTTAAAGAGAGCATTTTTATCATCAATAGAGGCAAACGGAATAGAGGTTGTTCCCTAGTTTCTACCAGAAAAATCACTATAGCAATAGAAAGAAGGACGACTATCTTATGATATTCATCATTAGTAAGGAAGCAAAGTATGCAGTTTCTTTTCCCAGGTTATAATAGCATTAAGAGCATAAAGCTAGGTTCTTACTATTTTGATCAATGAAAGAACATCACTCACGGTTTTCATTATGACCTTCATAGAGAAAGCATATGGGATGGCAGAAAAATCATTTCTCTGACTATATTTACCAGCAAATGAAGAATAAACGCAGAAGAAAGAGACTTACAGTGCTAAATAACCTTCACTAGAGCATTCAAAACCCCATGGCGGCACCCTCCATCATGTAGAGCCAAAAGATGAGTGAAAATGAAACTATTTTTAGGGTTCCTCTTCCTTTTACCTCGCCTTGGCCGAGGTGTTTTCTTTGCCTTAGGTTTCATTTTAATGAAAATCTAATACATGGCATGGTAAACACTTGTTTTAAGTCTTTTATCTAGTGTTTTCACTTAGGGGTTGACCATTTTTTGAGTCGCCCTCTTTCTTTTTGCATGTTTTAGAATCAATTGTAATGTATTTTAACACTTATTAAGTGCATTGTCTTTATAAATTGCCTTAATATTTGTTACATAAAAACTTGAGAAAAAGAAAGAGGCATCACATAACACCTATTAAGGCAAGTCATAAGCCATTTTAATTTCCCTTAATACTTGTAAAAATAAATTATAGTTGCCCTCAAAACATGCAAAAAAAAGTAAAGAGAGGAGTTAGACTTGTTGAAATAAGGGTAGACAACTGAGAGGGGGGGTGAATCAGTTGTCACAAAAACTTTTATCCTTTGCTGCAATTAAACTTCTTTACCACTTATTAACATATGAATGATATAACCATGAAAGCATGAATCAACAACACATGAGCAAGAATAAAATCAGCACACATAACACCAGGATTTTTATGTGGAAACCCGATTAAAGGAAAAACCACGGTGGGGGTTAACCCACAAGCATTTATACTCTGTTAAAAGTATTACAAATGGGAAGGCAGATGCCTTTAGACACACTGCCCAAAGCTCACTGCTCAAAGAGGCTCACTGCCTACAAAATTAATTACAAGAGTTTATTAGAATGATTGAACTAAGAAACAACATCTAACAATGTAAAATTATAGTTCTGGTTATGCACAATATACTGACTTTACACACTTCATCTCTTTCTACTTTACTTCACTGCTTTGCCATGATCTAGAGCTTAGATCTCTTCCTTTTGTACTTGATTCTGCTATATTTCACACTTATCCCTTCATATTCACACAACAACACACTCAAATGGTCGAATCCATCAATCATATATACCTGCTACATGAAATAACATCAATTGCAGTTGGCTTTGAGAAAAAATTGGAGACTATTTCAAGAACATTGTTCTGTCGGCTGAATCCATGCACACATATTAATGTGAACCAAAACTTATGCATTCAAGTCATCACACATGTCGGCCAATACCACTGGATCTCACAAATTACTTAACCAACAACTTTTCCTAATTTGCACAATGATCAAACAATAAGTCGGCCCGTTCTTCACTGAACTGATTTGATTAACAAAACTAGATACTCAGATGCATGTAACTTTCAATTCGTTCATCACCGGAGGCTAAAATATTGCATTTAGGCAGTCCTAACATCCCTTAACATTCCCTCAAATCCGCAGTACAATATAATTAACTGTGAAGAAATACATACTAATATGCTGAACCTTGTCAAATGCTCTATTCCTATCTATCCAGAATTAGATAAATCTGCACTTTGTAAGATAGATTCAGTTGCCATCAATGACAACACCTGACGTGACTAGCAGTGTCTCTTTCCAACAATCTCCCCCTTTGACATTGATGGCAACACTTAGTGAAAAATGACTAAGTGTTAAAACAACTCCCCCTTACTTTATACACTTATGATTTCCAATGCTCCCCCTTAGATTAATTCTTTATTTTTCACTGCTTTTCCTCTCCCCCTTTGACATCAATGGCAAAGGCTAGAATCCACATATCAAAATTCATGCAAAAATTTTATGTACATGGGTCAAAACTCTAAGTATATACTTCCGTATATGAACATACAATCCTTAAGCCTTGTTCATCAGCAAAAAGATATCCCCAAAAATGTTTTTGAACCATGACAATTCACTATCCAAGTTCTTCTTTATGTTGCCCAAAATGGATATATTCCCACTGAACAAAAATGCTTGTGATTTTGCCTTTTGAAGGTCAGTAGGATCACTAGTAGCAGCAACAACTTGGGATTTTGCCAATAGATCATACATAGTTTCTAATTTGGGGGAAATCAGTCCTCAGAGCTCATCCAATCTGCCCAAAACTTTAACCTTCTCCTTCTCCAAATCACTTAATTTGTTCCATAGACTCACTACTTGGCACTCTTTGGAGGTTACAGACTCAGTTAAAGGAATATATGATTGAGAAATGTTAGACAATTTGAGCTCTAAGTCCTTAATCTCCTTTTTAGTAACTTTAATGGCTTTAGATCGATTTAGACAGAACTTATAAATCCTTACACCTTCAGATAGAGCATTTTGAATACTCTTTATGCTAGTGTCAAGTACTGATCTATCATAACTTATTATTTTCTTTATTTCAGCAAATATATTCTCATTGTATTCATTTCTAACTTTAACTTCTGTTGACTTCTCTAAGGTTTCAAAATGAGTACTTACAAAGTTTATCAGGTTCTTTAACTGATTGGAAGGAGAGTCAGATGAATCCTTTTGAAAGGTTGGGATAATCTTTTCCAGAATTCTAGAGGCAAGACCAAGCAACTCACTTTCCTCAATGTGAGTTTTTAGAATCTCCTCTCTTTCTTTTGCTTATGCCACAGAAGCTAGCTTCATCTTTTGTAGAGGGGAAAGAGTGTCAAAATTGATAGGTCCTTGAATCGGCTCCAATTCATCAAACCCAAGCTTGTCTTTCTCAAGTAATTCCTTCACTGCATCTATAGTGTCTCTTGCAAAAAATGCAGCTCCATTTTTCAGATCCTTGCCGGTACTATCAACTTGCTTTTGCTCTTCAATATTCTCTGATGTTTCTCCCTCTTGTTCATCCTTGTCCTTAACCTCCTTTGATTCTTGCTCTTTATTCTTCACAGAGTCATCTTCACCAGGAGCATCTACTTTTGTAACCATCTCTATATATTCTTCAACAGATTGGTCTGGAGGAATTTGAGTGTCCTCTGCACCATCAAAATTAACTTCCTCTACCATCTCTTCATCTCCTTTATTTAGCATTTCATCTTCCAGAATAGAGATGTCAGCTTGTTGTTCACTTTCTTTCAACTCCTCAACATTTGGAATGGATGCATCATCAGTGTCAATTGGTTCTTCTGTGAGAATATTGAATTTATTTTTGTTTAAAGATTTCTTCAAAATTTGCTCTGTTTCTTTGACTACCTCATCCAGTTCTCCAATCATCAGCTTATTCATCCAGATTTTTCTTTTGAATTCCTCTTTGACTTCTTTCAAAATTTTATCTACTTCTTTTCTGGAGATCACTGGACACAGACTAGACATTGCATGTTCCCTTAGCTCCATATCCTTTGATTTGGCAACTTCATTTCTTATTTCCAGAATGTCTCTTAAACTTTTAGGAACTTCTGACAAAATCTCCACTAGTGCTCTGTTGAATACATTCAAATATTTTACAGTAGCATCCTCCAAAATTCTTTTGTCAGCATCACTATAATGATCATAGAATTTAGTCATTGGTTTTAGGTTTCCATCTACAGTGATTGTTTTAACAATGTCCTCCACAGAAGGAATTGGCTTCTTAACATCAGCTTCTGGCTTATGCCTTTTTCTTGACTTGGTGCTTTCAGAGGGCTTCTCCTTAGACACTTTAGCAACTTTAGTTTTAGAGGCCTTCAACTCTTTAACCTCATTATCTGAATCAGTCTCTTCTTCATCCTCCTTCTCCATACTACTATATGACCTCTTGGCCATTGTTTTTGTTCTTTTTCCTTCCTTACCGGTAGGATTTTCTTGGAATTTCTCTACAACAGGAGAAGGTGATGCACTAGAGGTTGAACTAGTACTCCTAGTAGACCTTGACTTGGAGGGAGGTTCTACTGCAGCACTTTCCTGCTCCCTGTCCTGCTTCTCCTTCTCAGCCTTTTATGTTCTTTCCCTAAATTGCCTCACGGCTTCCTTAGTAAGGCCTAGATTCTCGGCCAACTGGTCAACTTCTTTCCTTACTTTCCTTTTGGTTTCAGGAGCCTTGAATTCAAGATGCAGTTTTTGTGAAATTTCTTCATAAGTTCCAAATCTCTCTTCAGTTGGATCCCTAAGCTGACTTAATAAATGTTGTGCATACAGTTCCAACACATGCCCATCCACTTCATACCCCATGGGCATGATCCACACAACTCTAGGCTCTACTGCTTCTATTTTGTATTGATCAATAGTAACCATAAAACAGATGGTGTCCTTGTATTTTTCAACAACAGTTCTAGGTATTCTAGCCCTAGCCTCCATCATACCTTGAATGTTTTTGAAGAATCCCTAGAGTGCAGTCATTTGTGCATCATGACTACCCAAATCACTCAAATGATTCCTAATTTGGACTACTACCGATTTGTCATTTGACCAAATTATATTTTTGTTTCTAGGAAGCTCACTCAAGAAATAGAAGAAGAGACACATAATTAACGTACCAAATTTGAATGATTATTTTTTTCCTTCTTTATCTTGCTTAGGTTCTCCATGGGCTGGTTCAGTAGCAGTTCACAAAGATCATAGTCTGCACCTTCTTTTACCATCTTATATGCAGTATAAATTAATGTTCCGGAAACTAAATTTTCTCTACTAGAGTAATATATGATCTTGTATCCTATCACCATTGATGCAAATCTGACCCCATGATCCTCTATGTCATTTATAGTCATGGCTCTCTTGTCAAATTTTGATCCGGTTGCCTCGGTGACTTCTTGATTCTTCACAGCCTTCAAATGAGGCAAGATATTAGCTGAATTTAGTCATGTAACTACCCTTATTGCATCCTTTGTGATTTTGAATGCATGATTTAACTATAGAAACTCATCATGGATACAACACAAGACATACCAGACCCACTTGTCCTCTGCAAAACATGAAAACTCAACAAATTGTATGAACTTTTTGTCTTTCAGGGCTTTGTATTTTGGTTTGAGCTCAAAATCATCACCTTTTAAGTGATTCATGAATAGATCAGCAAGCCTTGAGTCACCATACTCTTCTAGAAGTGCGTGAATATAAGCCCTAATGTCCTCTGTATGAAGAACTCCATATGGAACACCAAAAAATGCTCCCATTAGATCTACTTCAGTGGACTTGAAGGGATGCTTCTTAAATTTTGGCCTAGGCCACTCAGTGATGTTCACAACTAGAGGAATAGCCATTTCAAAAGATTACAAGTTCAAATCTTCACAGAGAAATACCTTTTTCCTCACGAAATTAGGGTTAGTTGTCGAATTCGTTCTTCGCACTTCAATTCTCTGAAATTTCAGGTTAGGGGCTCTTCTCCTTGTTCTTTTCGAATGCAAAGTGATTCAAGTGTTTGAATTAATGACCTTTTATCCTCCACAAAACCTAATTTTTCATTGTAATAAATAGTTTGCCCTAATTCATCCGGTTACACTATTTTTGCATATAGTTGATCTTCAATTGTTCTGCAATTAGTTGCATTAGTTTCTTTTCTTCTGGAATTTGCTTCAACAGATCTAAAATTTGTTTCTTTATCTTCATTCATCATGCCAAATTTATGAACCCACTTACTGGTCGAGGGAATTAGATTTTCAATGCAGCTCCCCCTGAGCCAAAGCTCTTGATTCAATTCCCAGAGGAATTATCAGCACTGGATTCTGGGGCGGACCCATTGCCAATTGTTATTTCACCTTTCGTCACCCA
Source organism: Cunninghamia lanceolata (assembly GCA_027924645.1). Classification (NCBI taxonomy): domain Eukaryota; kingdom Viridiplantae; phylum Streptophyta; class Pinopsida; order Cupressales; family Cupressaceae; genus Cunninghamia; species Cunninghamia lanceolata. The sequence continues at coordinate 7,182,277 of BSBN01000420.1, read as the reverse complement.
TGTTTTGTTCATTTCATTCTGGATCTCATTCAAATCAACTTTACCCTTGCCATTGTCCAACTTCTGCTATGTTTTTCCTTTACCTACCTGTGAATTCTCCTTTTTGCTTCTGCAAAATTTAGCAATGTGTTTGGATTTGTTGCAGCTGAAACACACAATCTTATTTTCTTGACAATTACATGTTGGAGTAGGTTTAGATCTGCATTGCATTGCAATATGCCCAAACTTATTGTAAGTAAAACATCTTCCATTGAACACTTGTTTGTTCTTAGGAGGATTCCTTGACCACTTCTGCATTCCTCAGCCTTATGACCTATCTTTTTACAATTAAAGCATTGATCGGAGAAAGATGATACATTTTGATTCACTTGACTTCTACATTGATTAGCTTTATGAGCATGCTTATTGCATTTGAAACAATTACTATTGAAAGATGGATACCTTTGAGCATTAGGTTGTCTTACCAGAGGTCTTCTAGGATTCCTTCTTTGATTTCTTGCTTCAGGATTTCTTTGACCGGATCTAGAGCTTTCACCTTTCTCAAATCCTAGACCATGCTTATCATTTGCCTTCTTCTGACTATCAAGCAATGCCTCAAGTTTAGTTGAGCTTATCTTGAATTTCTCTTTATATTCATTTGCAACTTCTAGGCCATGTTTATGAATGACAATTTGTCTTTCAAGTTGATCCTCATTATCCCTAGTTTCTTGTAGATTAGATTCTAAATGACCAATTATTCTGTCCAATCTGCAACACTCTTATGTTCTTTCTTTCAGAGATTGATTCAATTTTTCTTTAGACTTCTTTCTTTCCTCAATTTCCTTGGTTAGCCTCATCACCCCGGATTCCATCTCATGTCTTAGGACAACAACTTCTTTTGCTAACTTCTCACATTCCTTTGTCTTCTCTTTCAGAACCTCATCCATGTCATTGTCTTCATTCTGATTTGCTAGTTGAAGAAGTAGCTCCTTCCTCTTTTCATTAGATTTGCTCAATTTTTCTTTTAAGGTCTTGTAGACACCTAAAAATGTCTCGACCACCAAACCGACTCCCGACATCCCTAAACATCTCAATTTCCCTTCTATTCAATTAATTAAATTTTTATTTAATTAATTATCCATTCATCCCCTGATTTTATACCATTTTATCCCCAAAAATTAAATTAATTTCATTAATTCAATAGTCCCAACCTTAGCTAATTGATTTAATAAATATGCAATATTCATAATTTCAATTTCCCCCTTTTCACTAAATCCACTTTATTAGTTAAAACCATGTTAACTAATTAATTTAGCCTATTAATTGACCTATCCCTACCCTAGATAGTTAAATAGCTATTATTTAATTGCCTACCTTAGCCTACCTCATCCTAGCCCTAGGATTAATTAAATCTAGGCCCTCCACATCACTTTTATCCTCCACCATTGATTTTCCAAATCCATCTTCGCCCTTGGATCAAAATCCCTTCCAAAAATCTATAAATAGAACCTCTCTCCATCCATTTGAAGATCCAAGTTTTATGTAAAGTTATTATGCCAAAATATCAATTGAGCTAGTTTTAGTGAGTTGTAAATTTAGTTAGCATTTCACATTTGAATCACTTGTCTAGGGATAATCATGTCTTAGGAGTTGTTTTGGGTGCAAACCTCCTCTTCCCTTGATGAGATTGGGTTCCCATGTGAGGTATAGCTTTTTGTGTTTTTATGCATTTAGTTTGTGTTTCTTCCTCATTTGTTTACCTAATCTACATTGGCATGCCCAGTGGGACCCATAAGGCCTAAGTCTAATCCATTTTGTGTGATTTTTTATGCAAGGGACGTGTGTTTACAGGTGCAACACTATCCTACCTGTGCAGCGACGCCATCTCTGGCTCCTTTTAGCACCATTATCTGTTTTAGCACTATTCTGTGCAGCATGTTTCTATTTATTAACTCACTCACATGTCTTTTTCTTATGATCTCCCTACTATTTTTGGTATTTAATTACTCTCTATTTTCACAGAGATCTAGAAAATACAAGGGGAGGTTATGCCAAAAATCTGTAGGTCAGACGCACTCAGACACATATCGACGCTATCCACCCAGAATGGCGCTATCCTCAAAACTGTGACCAGACACTCTGACAGTGTGCAGTGGTGCCATATCTCATCTAGATTAGCACTATTTATTATTTCAACACCATCTATATATCTTTGTAGAGCTATTTTATGTTATAGCACTTTCCGTAAATTATTGTAGCGCCATAGTCTATTGTGGTGCCTTTTGTAATCAGTTTTAGCGCTATCTTATGGATTAGTGCTATCTGTAGAGGTGTCAATCTTCCAATCTATTTTCTGTCAGTGTCTCCATTTGTTGTCTACAGTGGCACCATTTGACCTCTGTAATAGCACTATTTTCTGAGACTAACGTTTGCTCTCTGTGCTGGGACTGATAGCTTGTGTGCAGGTCCTTACTATCATTTTGAGGATACTAACAATTTTTTTTTGGCAGGGTTCCTTCATCTTTGTTTAAAACACTTCAATTTGGAAGCCTAAAATAAACTCTTGCACGTTAGTTACACAAAATTTTGATTTGGTGCAATAAAATTAAACAACAACAAAAAAATCTTTGTGTGTGTGTGTGTGCCAAACATTTAAATTTGGTGTTCTAAAATTTACAATTTTTGTGCCAACAACAATCAAAACACTTCAATTTTGATCTTTAAAAAGAACCACAAATTGCATCAATTGAAAGCATTAGATTAAAAAGAACAACAAATCTGCATTTGTCACGCATATAATCAAGAAAATCAATCTAAATTTTGTGTGAAGTGTTTTCATGATTTATGTTTGTAGAGTGAAAAGTGTATGCTCTTCCCTTGCACCATTTGGTGACCTTGGAAATCAAAAGCTTTTCACAAAACTTACATTAATTACCCCCAACATAAATCCAAAGAACTAAAATGAACCATATTTAGTGTGATGCAAACACAAGCAATACGTATGCTCTCCCCTCGCATCTTTGTATGAACATGGGGATCAAAAATATTTTTGTGATTGTATTGCTTTTGTTAATCCTTAGAGGGCCTGCCACCCTGCTTCGAAAGGTGGGAATGACCCAAGCGGCAATGAAATAAAGCCAAGCTCTTCCAAGCCGCTATACAAAATAAGGTGTTTGGAATGAAAGTCATAAGCAACAGGTGTTGTTTAGTTATACCGACAGCCAACCTCCCCCAAAACCCTCCAAGGCGTAACCCTTGGAGGCTGGGAGACTCCATAACTGAGAGTAGTGCTGCCACATGTATAACCACCTGAACGGATGCACTTACTATGAACCTTTGTTTAGCAAGCCAAAATCCTTCTATTTGCTGACACAGAAGGGAAACCTTTGAAGCGGCCCTAATTCATGTGGTTCTTAGCTGAGGTAGCAGGGATAATCTAAAGGTTTGGTGAGGGACAAGCCTTATAAGAAACCTGGATCTTGGTATGCGTGAGAAGTGTGTGCAATTGGAAGGAGGAGCCCGTGCTACCAAGATCCTGGAGGTACCTGCTTTGAATAGGCGTAGCTAGGGGATTCAACAAATACTATCATATCTTCACCTTAGGTTATGCAAAGTGCTTGTTTAACAAAATCACACGTCATTTCACAAACGAAAATTTTGGTTATTGTGTGTTAATGTGATTTAATTATTCTCAAACAATTTGCCAAGAGACATTGAAAACCATTTGATCAAACTTCAATCAAAGAAAATCCAAAATTGCCATTAAAAATCTATCTTTTTAGGACCTCGACAAACACTGCCCTGTATCAACACCATATCTATCTGATTTTGGTGCCATTTCACCTGTGGATTGGCACTATTTTTAGATTGACTTCCCTGAAACAGAGACCTATTTAGTTGTGATCTTCACCATCGGCCTTGCCATAATCCATATTTACATTCCAAAAAATCGTCCGTACCCCATCCATTTTCTCCTCAAAATTTTTCAAAACATACCATCATTTGGGCCTTAGAGAATCCACCATCATCTTTGTTGGACCTTTTGCTACATCATAACCCACTCAAGTCCATATTTGTCCATCCCCCTTAATCTTTTTGCATATCTCCTTGGACCAAAACAAATCATTTCAAAAAACCCAAATCCAAATCAAAACACCCATCAACAAATCATCAATCAAAACTTGTCATCCTTTTGAGCTAAAGCTAGATCTATATTTCATCCTACATAGCATATCTCGCTTGGAAAGTCAATAGTCTACCTTCCAAGTGAAATCATCATCCTTCTTTGCATAAGGTCATCAGTCTACCCCAAACAAAGAAAAACATCCCTTTGTGCCAAATACAAAATCTAGATCTTACCTAAAGCTCAATTTGTTGACCATCAAATCCTTTATAAAAAAAACATCATCCTAATCTCCCATATCAAAACATCAAAATCAAACATCAACAATCTTCTCAAAACAAACGTCATCCATCACCTACCTTTTGGTCCAAACAATTATGCAAAAAATCAATATCACCCACTCATACCACCCTTAGGTTAAACCTTTAGAAATACATATCGATCTTCCACCACATCCTCTTTTCTACTCCATCTGATTTACCACATCCATCTTTGGGTCCAACATAATCAATCAGATTCTCTAAGGTCTCCATCCCCATCTCACTCTACTTCTAGAAATTGAATCCATACGCGTGCATGCCCATCACAAGATCACAACACAAAAAGAATCAAGAAATGGCAGAATCTTGGCAATACGGTGGCATAGGAATGACTAACATCAACAGTAGCAACATACCCATCAATCAAACATTCAACCCACCTACGTACTCTTACCTCCCCCCATATGGTCCCAATGAAAATCCCTTCCATTTCTTACAACAATGACCACCACCACCACCACAAAATGTCCCCACCATATCGCAAGATGATCGAGATGTCTTGAGCTTTACACAAGATGCTGACAACATGGACGTACTTGATAAAATCCTAAGGTCGGACCCAGATAGATATCTTGATCATCTTCTCAAAATTGGTGCTCAACTACCTCCCATCACGACATCATCACAACCATCCACCTCTACATTCGTTCCTACCACATCAAATACCTAAGCATCTACATTAAACACCCAACCCATCATCTCTCAAACATCAAAACCCACTGTATCTATTGCCAACACAACCTCTACCATTACCACATCTACCATTTCCATAAATACTTCTAACCCTACCACCTCCCAACCCATTACCACATCCACTACCACAACCAACATAAACCCTTCCATGCCACAAATCACCTTGGGCATACAAGGAAACATCGCGTAGGCAAGTACCTCCACGAGTGTGCCTCCACTCAACCCCCAAACCATAGCATACCTATGACAGTTATTCTCACAACCACCTCACAATACGTCCAACCCATCCAACGTCCACCTAGCCAACGTCAATTCATCCAATGTCACATATCCACATAACCCCCTAACTTCATCAACACGACATCAAACCAACCCCCAAATACCACCACACATTCTCCAACAACTTCATGCACATCAACAACATCAAGCACAAATCAATCAAAACACCAACCCGCAATACCAAAACCTCAACCAAACACACCTCCACATCAAATCCCACCTCATCTCCAATATCTCACTAATCAACAGGCTTACCACTCCAACCACAACAACCACAAGATCTCACGAATGTTGTAAAAACCTTGATCCAAAAGGTAGACAACTTGCAAACTAGGGGCAAGCACAAACACTATTCCTTTGAGGACATCTGCCCCTATCCATTTGATCGCACATTGTAGATGCCCCCTTTCCCCAAGAACTTTGAAATGCCAAAATTTGACAAGTACAAGGGAAAGGGAGACCCTAGAGACCACCTTAGGGAGTTTTACATTGCTTGCTTAGAAGTCTCAAATAACGATACATACCTCATGAGACTCTTTCCAAGAAGCCTCGGTGGTCAAGCCGCTGAATGGTTTGCACATCTACCCTCGGGCCTTAGGTCTTTTCCTAAGCTTGCGGAGAAATTTGTCAACCATTTCTCCTACAACTTCGAACATGAGATATCTATGACCAACCTTTACAACACAAAACAGAAAAGTGGAGAATCCTTCACTTCCTTCTTGCAGAGGTGGAGAAGCTTAGCAAGCAAACTCCCTTGGCCAATCCCTAAAAAATAAGTCGTCACCATTTTTGTGACCAACCTCAATTAGGAAATAGGGTTTCACTTACAAATCCTCTGCACATCTACCTTTGAAGAAGTCATCGACAAAGGTACCACCGTCGAACAGGCCCTCATTGCCAAGGGCACCATCAAACTGTATGACTACAAATCCAACAACAACAACAACAACAATACCAACAAACCCCATAACAACACCCCCAATACAAACAACAACGCCAACATGCAATCCAATGACAAATCATGCTATTAGGGGAAGAACAAGAACAATTTGAACAACGGCATCACGGATGTGAAAGCCATCCAAAATATACAAAATCAACCATCCGCACATACCTATGCCACCAATGTAAATAACCAAAGGGGGCAAGCCAAACCACGCAGACCTAGAAGACAATTTACACCCTTAGGGGATCCCATCAAGGACATCCTCGATAGATGTCTTAAGCAAGGTTTGATCGCACTCCCACCTGTTTGACCCCATTAAGAGAATGAACTCAAAGCTGCGTGGTACAATGAAAATGACTATCGTGAATACCACCGCATTGTGAGTCATAAAACCACTAACTGCATGCAACTAAAGCATTGCATCCAAGACCTCATAAATCAAAAACAAGTCAGCCTCGATCAAAGCGCACAACCATTGCCAAATGCCAACCTCAGAGCTTACAAGGATCCACTGCCCAACCATAATAAAGCCTTCTCATCTAATCAAGCATACAACGTCACCCCACCACCCGTATCCTATGACTCTATCGTAGGACGAATAGAACCATCATCCCACCATGTCAACACAATCACCATTCGGGCACAAGCACCCAATTGCGCTGTCACAACCCATCGTGGCCATGTATCCATCCACACAGCCCCTCCCACTGAACAAACGCCTACATCCACATCTGACTCCCTCCTCCCTCGTCCAAACACATGTCCATCACCAATGCATTAGTATAACCTCCTAGAGCATCTAGGAAAGACACCCGCACAAATCTCCATCCTCGAGTTGCTCCATACATCACCACTTCACAAAGACATCCTCGACAAAGCACTCTTGGAAACTCAAGTTCCCACCAACTTGAATTTAACCTAATTCCAAGCCATGGTAGCACATATTGCCACACCTCACCATCTCACATTTTCAGAAAAGGACCTTCCCACTTCTAAACACCTACACAACGACGCCTTACACATCGAAGTCTGTATTCACAAGTACATAATTAAAAGAGTCTTAATAGATGGTGGCTCCGGCCTAAACATATGCACTCTAAAAATGCTAAAACACTTGGGGTACTCTGATGTGGTTGTAGACACCAGCAAGTGCATCACAATCAAAGGCTATGATGACACCGAATGGCTATCTGAAGGCACCATCAAGCTTCCTATTCAAGTAGGATAGAAAATACTAGAAACAAAATGTCAGGCCCTTGATCTTGACCTCCCCTACAACATTCTTCTAGGCTGACCATGGATCCATGCCATGCAAGCGGTCCCATCCACATTTCATCAATGCCTCAAATTCCCTCACAACGGCACAGAAGTAACTGTTTACGCTGATCCTCATCCCTTCTAATGCTATAGTTTTCTGGAAGGCCACAACCAAACCTTCTGCCCATACAACAAAGCCACCACCAAAGCCAACCCTACAACATCCACCTCATACATCAACCCTACAAACATTGCCACCACTTCATCCCAAGCACCTCCACCACCTGAGGTCAAGATCAAGTTCAGTGACATGGGATGTGGGGAATACGACCTACATGGTACCTTCTGTGTAGGCACACTACCCAATCCTAAAATGTTTGGCATCCCAAAGAAAGAAGCAGCCAACACAGTCGTCATCAAGTGCAAACCATCACCCATCTTTGAGAAGAAACATCTCCTAGATCAGGATATACTCAAAGATATCTCCTCTTGGCTATACAAGGACGAAGAAATAGAATAAGAGCCCCATCCATACCAACAGAAATCTATAGGAAAGGTTCAAAAATTGTCAAAACCATGGGATACAAAGGACAAGGCGGTATTGGCCTCCATGAGCAGGGGATCGTGGAACCCGTTCGAGCAACAAGAAACCCCTACACTCAAGGGTTAGGATATGGTCAAAGACAATGTATCCTCACTACTAGCAAATGTATCTTAGCTGAGGTTGCTATAGTCTCCCCTAAAGTCAACAATGTCAATGAAACACACCATCAAGACTCCTTTAGTGACTTTGCCGACTTCTTCGACTCATCCATATGCACCATCCACACAATCACCACCCTAGCCTCGTCCTCCAATGACTTACCACTAGTATACCCAGAACTTATAGATTGGGACCAATGGGGACCTCCTGTCTTTGACATCACACCTAACAATGAGGCCATTGTTGAAATGATGGGGGTAAGAGATCACTTCCCCTTAGGAGATCACCGAGCAGGATACATCATGGAACTTGATACGCATGCCTATTTTGGGGAGACAACCCCTGCTTCCAGTCGTAAAAACATAAAAATAAAAAATGGATCTGATGGTGAAAATTGTTCTGCGGCAGTGTCAGATCCCAAAAAAGTAAAAACAAAAGACGTATCTACTAGTGAAAACCTCCAAGAGGTGCTAGGAGATGGAAGCATGGGCCTTCCAGAAATAGACAAGGTTTATCCAGACAGATCACCTGTACTAGTCGAACTAGCTCAAGAGATGAACCTTGGGACAGAAGAAGAACCGAAAATCACTTTCAGGGTAGAATCTCTCAGCACACAAGAACAGGAAAATTTTCTAGCATTCTTCACACGTAGGAATCGCAATTTTGCATCGACCTACGCAGACATGCCAGGGCCAGATCCCGCCTTGGTCGTTCATCATCTTGTAGTGCGCCCTGATGCAAAACCAGTAAAGCAAAAACTTAGAAAAATGAATCCTCAAGTGGCACTCATTGTCAAAGCAGAACTAAAGAAGCTATTAGATGTTGGGTTCAATCACCTAATTGATTATCCTGAATGGGTTTCAAACCTAGTACCGGTAGCCAAACCAGACAGCCGAATCCACTGTTGCACTAGCTTCAGAGATCTCAACAAAGCTTGCCCAAAGGATGACTTCCCACTACCAAACATCGACATGATAGTGGATCTTACGGTAGGACATGAGATGTTATCCCTCATGGATGGTTTCTCAAGATATAACCAAATCAAAATCGCCGAAGAGGATCAGCATAAGACATCCTTTATATGTCCATGGGGGATATACTGCTGGGTGGTAATGCCATTCGGTCTAAAGAATGCAGGAGCCACTTATCAAAGAGCCATGACAGTCATCTTCCATGATCTTTTCCACCACATCATGGAAGACTATGTAGACGATTTGCTAGGGAAATCAAAGACAAGAGAGGAACACCTGAATATGTTGGCAACCATCTTCGACCATTTAGAGCAATACAAGGTCCGTCTAAATCCAAAAAAATGTGTCCTTGGCGTCACCTCAGGTGAAATTTTGGGGTACATAGTCTCCAGAAGAGGAATTGAAATAGATCCCGCAAAGGTCAAGGCCATCACTGAAATGCCTCCTCCGAAGACATTGAAACAACTAAGAAGTCTGCAAGGAAAACTCTAGTCTATCTGTCGGTTCATTGCCCAACTTGCCGATAAATGCCAACCATTTTAGCATCTACTCTGAAAAGATATAGCTTTTGTCTGGAACACTCAGTGTCAGGATGCCTTTGATCAACTAAAAGAATACTTGGCTAATCCCCCTGTTCTAACTCCACCAAGGCAAGGAGAACCCTTCTTGCTCTACATCTCCGCAACAGAGATAGCTATCGGAGCTTTATTAGCATAGCATGATGAGGATGGAAAGGAAAGAGCCATCTACCACATCAGTTGCACCTTGATCTCATATGAGCTCAACTACACACAAATTGAACGAGCATGTCTAGCCCTCATCTTTACTTCACAAAAGTTAAGACACTACATGCTCAATCACAAGACCAAGCTCATTGCCAAGATCAACCCATTGAAATATCTACTAAACAAAGTTGCTCTTACTGGGAGAATGGCAAAATGGGTCATGATTCTCACCGAATTCGACATTGAATACATAGAGAGAAAGGCAATTAAAGGACAGGTCATCGCCGATCAGTTGGCCGAAGCACCCATTTCGGTAGAGCATCCTACACTTGCAGAGTTTCCTGACGAAGCTATATTGACAATCACACCAGCCATAGACACATGGAAGATGTACTTTGATGGATCATACACACACAGAGGCTCGGGGGCAGGCATCCTATTTGTTACCCCTTAGGGCGACAACATTCCTAAATCCTTCAAGATCACATTTCCATGTACCAATAATGTGGCAAAATATGAGGCCCTCATCACAGGTCTCTGAATGGTAATACAATGGAAAATTGAGAACCTGACTGTGTATGGAGATTCTCAACTAGTCATCTGGCAGGTCAATAATGAGTACAAGACCAAAGATGATAAGCTCCTGCCCTACAAAAAGATGGTCGATGACTTCAAAGATTACTTCAATGACATTCACTTCGAGCAAATCCCAAGGCTCAACAATAAAGCTGCAGACACCATGGCTACCATCGGATCTCTAGTCAACATGAAGAAAGACAGCAAGAAATGTGAGTTCCTGATAGAAGAACTCCCCATTCCAGCATACGATGTTCCTCAATCAGAACTAGTGTGCGAAGTCATTGGTCCCCTATCCCCTTGGTATCAGGAAACCTACCTATACCTCCACGATAATATCCTCCCCCCTAACCTATCTGTAAGAGTCAATGTGACTCAGCAAGCCAGGATCACCTGCAATCAAGACAACCTTCCACACAAAAATGACAAGAGAAGATGCTAAAACAATGGAGCAACTGTATTAGACTGTCATATGATGTATTTAGTATGAAATACAATGAGAGAGCCTTGCTTATAAAGGCAAGGTGAGAGCTAGAAGGGTGGAGTGAAAGGTGGAGATATTCCAACAACATGTGCCAATTAGAGGATGATAACTAATTGCACAGGTGGAGGATAAGACAACTAACTCCAACTATCAACAACTCAACACACAACTAGAAACACCTAGACATCTAGAAGACTCACTAAGTCAACTTAACATGTGTGAATTATATGTTCACACCAACACCCCCCCTTAAGTGCAACTTAGGGAGTAGTTGACTAAAACAAAGATGCAATGATGGATGATGGGTCCTAGCTACTAGGCCATATTAGGTACCCATGTACAAAAAATCTCAAGTGGAGAAAAGGAGAAAACCTCATGGGACAAAACTCCTCTCCAAAAGTGAGAATGTAGAAAAGAAATGAAAGATGTGATGGAAGGAGGACTCAAGACCCCCCAAGGACAACATCCAACACATATATACAATCAAGTACCCCCCCATAGGAGAGCAAGTGTGAGACTATAAGTCCCCCCCACAATGAAGTAGCTCCTGTGCCGATGGTGAACACCCGAAGAAGAATGCTGAAGAGAATCCAAGGCCTGCAAACAACATTCTTCCCCTTAGGAAGAAACAGGTCCAAAGGCTGATGAAGAAACTCCATCACAAGGTATGAGGGAAAAAGCCTCATGATGTATGCTGTCTCTGAAAACTGCTCAAGTGTCCACATGTCACAACCAAAAGATGTCACATAATTAGGTGCTGCTTGCGACAATCCAAGACAAGATGAAAACTCAAGTTCATCAATCTCCAAAGACAAAGTATCTTCCGAATGATGCTCAAGACACTCCAACTCAGTGCCAAACTGTGACAAGTGAAGAGGAGAAGAAGCATGCACATCCGAAGTAGAAGAATCAACTCCTTCAAAGAGGAGATGAATATCATCAATGATGTCCTCCAAGTCATCAAGATAGGACTCACGAAACAAGTCTGCAATACTTGTCAAGTGCTCATCCCACAAACCTGTATCAGGAAGACAAACAATATCCTGCTCAAATGAAGTGGATGAAGCTATGTCACTGCCAATCTCGGAAGAAGCAGGAGAAGGAGGAAGCTCAAAACTAGTCTCAGGAACCAAAGTAGATGCAAGAACTCCAAGGTTCAAGTGACCAAACTTCTCCCTAGAAATATGATTCACACTTGCTACATGAGTGTGAATAGAAAACAATGGATCTACATCATCATCAGAAACAAAATAGGAGAAAGCGTAAAGGCAAGATGCATGATCAGCCATCCCAACAACGATGATACCTCTGCTCTCTAAGTCCCGTATGATCACAGAATCAGGAGTGAACTCAACTATCTTCCCTGTACCAAAATGAGTAATCTGATAGATGGAAAGGAGATTGGTTGTCAAGGAAGGTACACACAACACATTGTTGAATGTACAAGAATCACCAAGATCAATTGTTCCTTTACCACTTGCATTCATGTATGTATTGTTACCCATCAAAATAGGTGGCGAAGTACATGACTGAAATGAAGAGAACATCCCCTGTGAAGATGCCATATGATGAGAAGCTCCAGAATCAAGAAGCCATCTCTCTGACTGTAGACTTGTTGATGCAAAGAATGCTTTTCCTTTTCCTTTATCTGTCCCATAAGCAATGCCTACTATCCCTATAGATGTAGATGATGATTGTGGCGAAGAAGAAGACTTGGGTAAAACTGTTGTTGATGGAGAATACTCAATGTTATGTTTTTGAAGAAGTTGAGAGATCTCCTCAAATTTTTTCTCATAACATTTAGTTTCATCATGACCCAATTTCTTATAATAAGAACACTTTGGCTTCTTCTTCTTATTTGACTCCTCTTTGGAAGAAGAGTTAGGGGTTTTCTTTGATTCTTTCTCTTGCTTATTAGACTGTGAATCCTTGTGTTTCTTTTCCTTATTATGTGAAGCCTTAGGATCTTTTGTGCTTTGTGTTGCAACTAGAGTCTGTTTTCCAGGTGACTTCAATGTGCCCATGTGTAGTAGCTTGGCTTGTTCTCTTGTGAGTTGTGCAGCAAACTCCTCAAGTGAAGGCATGGTAAACTTAGTACCAAAGGCATCCATTGTAGCATAAAAGGTAGAAACATAAACCGAATATGCAGGACCCAAATTTGCAAGAATAGATAGAATCAATTATTCATCTTCTTTCTCAAGACCACTTTGTTTGAGTTGCAACCTGAGAGACTTAAATTTGGTGAAGAAGTCTTCGATTTGTTCAAAGTCTTGAGGATTAAGTGCAATTAGCTCATTTTCCAATTTGAACTTTCTTATCTTATCTTGTTTGCCAAATAGATTGTCTAGTTTTGTCCATATCTCATTTGGTGTAGTACAAGACTCAACATGAAATCTCAAATTTGAAGAAATAGAAAGACAAAGTGTGCCAAAAGCCTCATCTCTTTTGTCTAACCATTTTCTTCTCTCAGTAGCACCTGTGGGTTCAGGATCTGTACCTAAAGTTATTCTATGTAACTTTTGTTTATACAACACAAACTCCATGTTTTTCTTCCATTCAATATAATTATATGGAGTTAAAAGTGGAAATTGAGGCACATCCATGATGAAAAAGAAAGACAACAATAGAAAAACACCCCTTTACTATGTAAGAGAGCCCCCCCAATTTGTATGTGGTACTTTATACAGAGTGCGATTTACAATTGTCCTCAAAGGACCAAGATGGGGAAAAACAACAAAATCTCTTAAAAAAGAGATCCAAGTGAGATTACAGTTACTCACAATGATGTATTACAGCAAACAAATCCTCTCAAAACAAATTTCACCTCCTCAAATATCAAAATGCTCAAGTTATCAATCAAATGCCAAAAAACTGACAAATGAAATAAAATAAACTTGAAGCAAAATCTGAGAAAAGTGCATGGATGGCTGTGTAGAGCTTCTGAATACCTTTCCGATGCTACAAGAATTGCAAAAAATGGAGATCGTGGCAAAAAGTTATGAGCTCGGGAGCCAAAAACAAAGATTTGTCTTCAACCTGCAATAAATGCTGTCAAACAGCAAAATCAGAGAAAAATTCTGACACCACTATGAAGAGCTCTCTGTAAGCTTTCCAATGATATATTGTTTGCCCGATTTTGACACCATGGGCAAAAGTTGTGCAAAAATGAAAAAAAGCCCTAGTTTAGGGCTTTGAGGGGCAAAACAAACCCCCCTGTCAACGGAATATTCCCTCAGATTCGATGGAATATGCTCCTGGTCTACAAAACCACTGTCTATAGAAAAACCACAGACTATTTGCTAAACTACCCCTGAGCTGAAAACTGCCAGTGAGAGAGAAACCACTGTCTTTGCTTGGCAAAAAAGTAGTTTTGAGGAATCACCGAAAAAACCACGGAACAAGGTGAAAACCGTCAAAACCATTCTATACGGACAAAAATAGGTCAAAACAAATTCTGGACTGTTATAAAGACCGACTTAATAGTGACAAGAACTGCCAAATTTGGAGATGCAGACCGGGAGTTTCTAAGGGCTGCAGGTTTATTAAACTGCTGCTTGCAAACAAACACCGGAAGAAATGAATTTTATTGCTGATGATCGAGTGAGATCCGCCAAAGTTTGAGATGGTCGACTACCAAAAGAAACCTCTGACCAAGATTGCACATAGATCTCCACAGGTAAGAGTCAATATACGCTAAAGTTGATTTAAAGATCCCTCCAGAAGATCAAATGCCAATCAAAACAATCATTGACTGCCAGAAAAAAGTTGATTACAAAAAAGACTGCCAATGGTCTGATAACAAACCGCTAGAAGCCTTAGATCTACCGGTTATAAGATGGTCGTGGTTGAAAGTAACCACTGTCAAGCCGCTGCTGGGAGTTAAAATCATCTGACGAACTTAGAAAACTTCCAGCATGAGACAGGTACCAATTGGAATAAGAGATACCGCCGGTCAAATGTTGACTACTCGATTGTGATCCAGACTGTTGACTGTCAAAGATAGGGTGAAACTGCTGAGGAACAAGCAAAGATGGCCAATTTTATTGAATCAACTACATAATAGAATGCCAACCGCCACTTATGTTTGGACGACACTGAGATCTTAGATCCGCAGACTGGTAGATGTCGACGATGGTATGTGGTTTGAGATCACCTTAGATGCCAACTGGGCGATAACAATATCCGCCGAGGGCACTGTGATCGGTGATGACCATCGATAACCTACCTACCATCGACTATGAGATCCGCCAACTTTGGAGGAAACTATGGATCCTTTAATGACTGCGGAGAATATTTTAGACTGCGGAATGAACAATGGTTGACTGCTGGGTAGGGTAGCGGATATTGCTGAGAGGTAATGGAGGCCGCGGAAGATAACAACAAACCACAGAGGAGATAATCCAAGGTCATTTGGCTGAGTGAAACCACCAATGAACTAATCGACGAGTACGGAAAATTTCCCAGCGTGAGCCTTTTTTCACTATGCCAACACTTCCGGCTCATATATCAATAGAGCTGCCGATTGGCTACCACTTGGTAGGAACACAAATGACCACCAGTGGAGCAGATCGCTTAAATCTGAATCTGCCTATCCTGACAGGCGGGTACCCTGCAATAGCAGGGTACTATGTGCAACAAAAAATTTAATCCAAAAATAAATCTGAGATTATAGTTTACTCAGAAAATTAAAACTTTACCCGGCATATGTAAGACGCAGACCCGTGTGCAGGACAATGCCCCAGATCTGGCGAAGATTCTTTTTGCATAGGGAATATTCCCTACTGTCAAGGGCAGAGGCAAAAAAATTTTGCCTAAATTTTTGATGACACAATTCAGCGAATGAACAACCGATCTATATAGATTTGGGCCTTTTGATCGCAACAGTGATGTCTGTTTCACTCCAGGACGCTCCTATAACACAGCTCCCAGCAAAACCTCTCCAATAAGGGAAGGAAATTGCAGTCAGGGCTCTGATATCATGTAAGAGTCAATGTGACTCAGCAAGCTAGGATCACCTGCAATCAAGACAACCTTCCACACAAAAATGACAAGAGAAGATGCTAAAACAATGGAGCAACTGTATTAGACTGTCATATGATGTATTCAGTATGAAATACAATGAGAGAGCCTTGCTTATAAAGGCAAGGTGAGAGCTAGAAGGGTGGAGTGAAAAGTGGAGATATTCTAACAACATGTGCCAATTAGAGGATGATAACTAATTGCACATGTGGAGGATAAGACAACTAACTCCAACTATCAACAACTCAACACACAACTAGAAACACCTAGACATCTAGAAGACTCACTAAGTCAACTTAACATGTGTGAATTATATGTTCACACCAACACTATCCACTTCACAGTGCAAATCGTTCATCCGTCGAGCCTCCCGTTACATCCTTGTAAGCGACACCCTGTACAAAAGGAGTCTTGATGGCATGCTTCTATGATGTTTAGACTCTAGGGAAGCTGAGGTAGCCTTGGAAGAGGTACAAGCAGGTATTTGTGGGGTGCATTCAAGTGGACCCACTCTTTCTA
This sequence comes from Cunninghamia lanceolata, assembly GCA_027924645.1. Classification (NCBI taxonomy): domain Eukaryota; kingdom Viridiplantae; phylum Streptophyta; class Pinopsida; order Cupressales; family Cupressaceae; genus Cunninghamia; species Cunninghamia lanceolata. Next base: position 7,165,683 of record BSBN01000420.1, on the reverse strand, counting down.
AAAAGATCCTAAGGACTGGATATTATTGGGCAACCATGGACTAAGACGCCTATAGGTTTATCAAAAAATGCCTTCCATGTCAACAACATGGCGATCTCATCCACGCACCAACACATGAGTTGCAACCCATCACAATGTCGTGGCCTTTCTCACAGTGGGGACTCGACCTCGTAGGGAAAATACATCCCCCCTCCTCCAATGGCCATAAGTTCATAATCACTACGACTGAGTACTTCACCAAGTGGGTGGAAGCAATACCACTCACTTTCACCATTGGCACCCAAATCTCCAAATTCATCCTCCACTATATCATCTGCCGCTATGGTATCCCTCATTCCATTGTCACCAACAATGGAAAGCCATTCAAGAACCAAGAAGTTCGCACCTTGTGCGAAAAATTTGATATCAAACACCATTTCTCCACACCGTACTACCCTCAAGGAAATAGTCAAGCTGAGGCTTCTAATAAAACCATCCTCTGCATTCTCAAGAAGACAATCAATGAAGCTGGCCGCGAGTGGCACCTCCAACTCAACCCTGCCCTATGGGCCTACCACACAAGCATCCGCACCCCCACAGGAGCCACCCCATTTTCACTAGTATTCGGATCTGAAGCCATTTTACCTATTGAGGTCGAGCTCCCATCCTTACGAGTATCCCTGCAAAACATAATCTTTGATGAGCAATATAGGGTCACACAGTTGCATCAACTAGAACTACTGGATGAGAAACACCTGAATGCGTTGCCACCTGCAGGCATATCAAAACCACCTTCGAAGAAGCTACAACAAGAGGATCAGAACCCAAAAATTTGAAGTAGGTGACCTTGTCCTTATGGAAAATCAGAAGAACCTACAAGAGCATCCTAAGCAAGGAAAGTTTGAACCCAATTGGCTAGGACCTTATGTTGTTACAACCGACTATGGGCCAAGAGCATATCAACTTGCAACACCTGAGGTGCAGCCTCTGGATGAGCCGATGAACATCCTACATCTCAAGAAATTCTATGCATAACTCATCTGGTACCCCAAGTCAAAAATCAAAAAAAAGAAAAATCAAAAAAACCAAAAAAATAAAAAAATCAAGGGAAAAAAAAACTTCCAATGGTGAAAATCACTTAAGTGACACCTTGGATAAGTACCATGGTGAAAACTTGTTTTAGACGCCATGCGTAGTGGCCGGTTCTACCATCTAATAAGTCTTCTTTTCGTCACACCACTCCATATCACACACATCCCATGGCTTGGAATTGAGAAACATCGAGTGTTCTCGCCCATCCCGCACCATCCAACCCCAAGGCTAGCTCATGGAACAAGGATCCTTGTAGGCTCCCCTTTGTACAACAGAAAATAAAAAATCTAAAAAACAATACAAAATCAAAAAATCCAAAAAAAATAGAAAAATAAAAAAATCCAAAAACAATACAAAAAATAGAAAATCCAAAAACGACACTATCACCCCATGCATCGATCTTGCTGCAAATCGCAATCAATCCCCACAATCTCAACCATCCCAAACTATTCCCACGTCATCAAGTCTTGCCAGAACTACATATTCATTTCACCCGCATCTTGAAAGTACCTTGATCCCGTGGATACAGGGTATGTAGGCAATCTGGAATACGAAGGACGTTTCCAGTACTCAAGTACCAAAGATGCACCCATCCAACCCATTTGGATGGCCCCCATTCACTGAGCTTTCTGGATCTAATAAATGATACACACACTACGTATACAGTCAAAGCATGTCCCCTAATGCAAAAATCATCAATCAACATACCAACCATAAACCTACACCTAGCCTGACTGTTCTTTTGCCCACCTTTCAAACATTCCCCAATCAAATCCAACTGATCTGCGTCCTAGGATATATCTTTCCCACAATGGACAAAAATCTGTCATCCTATCAACACGTCTCTTAGCAAAAGTACACAAAGGCTATTTGTATCTTTTTGTTGGTCTTTTTGATTATTGATTTTTATCTTTTGTCTCACTCTAAGTCATCTCCAAAGCTACCTTAATCTCATTTTATCATGGTAAGTAGCAGACGACACCTAGAGTAGACATGGTCAATTGTTTCTGTATGCTGTGCTTGTGGGTTGGTTTCATTATTCCAGGAATAATATTCATATTTTGAAGCCTGGGTCAGTTCTAGCATGATGTGTCCCATTTGCATATATAGGCATCAAAACCTTATATAAATTATTCGCACTCATCGCTATGAGTCCCCTTCCTAGGCTAGGCAAGATTATATTACGTTGGGCACACATGAAATCAACCTATTGTTTGTGGGTCGAGTCCATGCAATCGTGGGATATACATCATCACCTAGGTCATTTCATACCTTTGTGAGCTGTATCCTACATTGCTATAATAAACTAAGAAATTCTCTCAATTAATCTTATGCAACTACTGTTACTAGATCAAAATCATCATCCTAATCAACTATACAATCTCAGCCTAGATTTGATAGTCACTCCCCTCCCAAAACCTATCCAATTCCCTTGCTAATCCCATTCCCCCACCGTATCTTCACTCAACACATCCTGAACCAAAGTAAATGTCCCCTCAATGACGTGGTGTCTTATGACCTAAACAATCCTCTCGTCTCCCCATGCTCATCCTCTAGACGCTCCCAATCCTATCCATTCCCCATCCGTACACCCCTATCCTCTCCCCACCCGATCCCCTTTCTCACAGCCTCACCACTCAAGGTCAAACAAAGAACATCATGTGTATCAAGACTTGATCACCTCACCTATCGCCTAGTTTACATCTCGCATATCACCTAGCTACATATTCATTTTAAATTGCATATCATGTAGGTTCATTTAGAATCATTTTAAATTGTATATCATGTAGGTTCATTTAGGATCATTTTAAGTTGCATATCATGTAGGTTCATTTAGAATCATTTTAAGTTGCATATCATGTAGGATCATTTTAGAATCATTTTAACTTGCATATCATATCATTTAGGTTCATTTTAAGCTACACATCATATCATTTAGGTTCATTTTAATCCTTTAAAAGTTGCATATCATTTAGATTCATTGTTAATTTTGCATATCAATTAGGTCCTTTCTAAATTGTTTAAACTGGCATATCATTTCATTTAGGTTCAATTTAGCCTCTGTTAATTTGCATAATCATTTAACATCATTTTAGAATCATTTAAGTGCACATCATTTAAAACATTGCAAAATCATATCATACTCATTTTAGTTTGTCATCACATAGGTGCATTTTAAATCTATATCATCACATTGCATCATCTCATAACACATTTAGTTACATTACATCATCACAATCATAATCATCTAGTTGCATATCCATATTTCTATACATAACATGTGTTTATTAAGATAAACATACATTCCAATTTACATTTTAGAATCCATAATAAATGTTTATTAGTCTAAACATTCATTTGCATTATACATCATATAGTCCATAAACATACACAACACCATCCATATATCACAATAAATCCATCATAAATGCATCCATAAAATCAAAAAGATAATTGCACAAACATAACACATCCATAGCATATAAAGTCCATAAAGCATAAGCTGCATCCATCACATAGGTATCATCATAAAAGGGCATCATAAACCATCAAAAAGTATCGTATCATATATATCACTGCAAAAAAAATGTACATCGCTCATATCATCAAAAAATACCAAGTCCTGATACAATGCCTCTGAGGGCTAATATGAAAAGCTATCACATGGATAATCCTCTCTCTGAAGGAGTGGTAGACTCTGATCCTAGTCGTGGCTGTGCTCCTATCTGTGGCTGTGGCTGTGACTGCACCTAAACCTAAGGAACTTGCTGGGGCATGTACGAGGGAGGAGGCATTGTCTGTTGAACTGACTGCACTGATCTCAATCTATGAGACCTAGAGGCCCCTGATCTACTGACCTGACTATAGCTTGGGGCACGCCACACTACTGGCACGGCTGCATAATACAAGCCCCGATAGTACTCCACCCATGCTTTGGCCTCTGTCAAATCCCCCTGTACCTGAGACAGCTGCCCCTGTACCTGGCTCAATTGTCCCTATAACTGATATGATTGTGTCTGTGCCTAGGACAACTGAGCCTGTATCCCTGTCAAAACTGGGGCAAGTCCACCACCTGAAGCCTATAGACTACCTAATGCAGTCTTTGCCTGTTGTGCCCTGCCAAGTGCTGTATCCCGCTCTCTGGTCAACACCTCTATGTCACCCTGAGCCTGGGCTAGCTCTACCTGTAACACCGCCACCTGTCCATCTGCCCCATCTAATAAGGCCAATACCCCCCACAACTGCACCAACTCTGCCTCACGGCTCTCTAGTGCCTCCTCCAGGCTGGCCACCTGTGCTCGTAGGGTCTCCATCTCCTCCTCCTGACCCTGAGGCTGCCGACGAGGTGTGAGCCTCTCAACCTCTGCCTCCCTAGTTGTACCTGAAGGCCCTGCCTACTGCTACGCTACCTGTGGTGGGGATAGATCACCCCTCTCCACCCTCGGCTATCTCCCACGATGCTGAGGCCCTCTAGGCTATCGCCCCACGCAAATCTGCACCTGCTCGAATGGTACCTGCTGCCTTGCAACATGCTACTAGGGCACCTATCTAACTACTACCGCTGCCAGCACATCCATTGGCTATCTCTCCCCTCCAACCACCCTCTCCTCTCCATCCACTCCCACCTCTAGGATCTTCTCTCCCTCTCCTAGGATGTCATCCCCATCTGGGCCATCTCCATCATCAGAATCATCATCGCCACCTGACCCCACTGTCTCCTCCACCGGGACTGCCTCCTTTGGGTCCGTCAACCGAGTGGGCTGATGCATCTGCCACCATATATCATATGCAGGCATAGTACCTGCATCTCTAACAGTGCTCCCCCAATCCCACTGCACTGGCTATAGAGCTCCAAAGTTAGCTAAGGCAACCTGTGGCTGTATGGTTGCAGGCCAGAAGGCCGCATCTCGAGGAGTCTGCGCATATATGGCCATCTGCTGTGGAGTGTCCTGTCTCAAACCAAACTACTGCATGACTCATGAGGGTAGATACATCTCTATAGTATGGTCTCCTCAACCCATCAGGTACCACTACTAAAACACAAATGGTAGATGAATATGATCATCTGGCCATGGCTCTACACCGATATACAGTCACCAGATCACATTAATAACATCATCTAGCATCCTCCTCTAGTACTGCACCTATCCAGTATACGTGTACTCTACATCTCGATATAAAAATACAAAAGCCTCAATGGGCTGGGTAATAGTGATGTGCTCCCAAATCCATACATGAAGCAGAGTAACTCCAGTTGACAACGCTCTATCATGCAGATAGGCCACTGTATGCATCTCATGGTATAACTGCCCTAGCATCGCTAGTCCCCAGGCATAGATGGCCTCATGCCTCACCATCCCCTCTATCATCCCCCTAGCCAATCGGAAAGCCCCTGCCTCACCTATCAGGCATCACAACACCTCTAATCAAAACACATAGGAATAAGGCAAAGGGATCTGTACCCGCAGCTAGTGTCCCCTCATAGCTCATCTCTCTACCATCCACTGAGAGAGTAATGTGATCCTCTCCAAACACCCTGATTAGGGCACTCCATCCCCTCCTCGTGTCATAGATAACATGTCAGCCTCGAATAGGTAGCTTGAGGATGCGATAAACATCCTCAAGTGTAATGGTGATCTCACCAGTTGGCAACAGAAAGCTGCAAGTCTCAGAGCGGTACTGCTCCACAACCACTGTCATCAGAGCTCTATGAGCTCACAGAACTGGCATCAACGCCACCGTCAGAAGCCCCAATCTCACCGGTCAAGCTTGCATAGCATCATCAAAATCATCGAACAGTGCCATCACATATGGCACTTGTCACTCTCGTGAATAGACTATAAATCAGTGTGTATCCTGCATCCACAACTTTCTAGTCAAATATTAACCTATATTTTTCTAAATCACACCCTTTCTTCTACTGTCTAAAAGCCAAAATCATTAGCACCAAAATAGGCAAACCTTTGCGCCATTCCCAAAATGGTGCTACTACTTCTTCTCCATAGTACTATTACAAAGAATAGTGCCACTGCATAATCCATTTCATGCTAATTCTGAATATGGTGCTATGGCGCAACATACTTGGCGCTATTTTAAAAAATGGCATCAATTTGCCACTTAGCACTATTCTAATGAATAGTGCCAATTCCCCCAAAAGCACTAATATACACTATTGCGCTATCCCCAGATATGGCGCTAAATTTTCATATAGCGCCACTCCCATAGATAGCGTTATTCTAGAGAATAGCGCTACCCAAACCTAAATTTGGCGCTACAATGCTAAAACCTTATTCTTCTAAAAATTGCGCTAATCTGGATGATAGCACTAAAATCCCAGATAAATGGTGACAAACCGCCCTTACCCTACCTTGGCAGATAGTGCCAAACTAGAGGTTGGCACTAATCCACCTAACCTTTGGCGCTACACACTCTAATCCCTAACCCCTGAACCCCCAAAATGCACGAAAAACAAAAAAATTACAAAGTCAGGGTTAGACCCTACCTGAGGTCCAGCCTCCGGTGCCCGGCCAAATGATCAGAACTGCTCTTAGATGTGTCAAAGTTGTAGGAATTGGGGGTTGCAGTCAGCCATCTCTCCTTCGCTTCTTCTTCTCTAAAGTCAAAGTGTGCAAATGTGGCACTCTTAGGGCCCACTTTTCCTAATATAGTGGGCCATGTCATCCTTCCACCCCCTCTTTTCTCATCCAGGGTGTAGATCTTAGCCTTTTTCCTCCATTTTTCTTCCTGCCATCTTTTTCTGTCACCTATCCAACCTTCACCTCTGTCACATCCTTTCTAGAACTCACCTGGAAAATTTTTTATTTTCCCACCGACCTCTTGAGGGGGCATCCCTTATCCATCTTATTCTTTCCTGGCAGCTGAGGCATATTTTTCTTCAACCTGACGCCACTTCCCTCTTAGGTCCTGACACCACATCAAAGAGGGGCAAATGTAGACACCTAAAAATGTCTCGACCACCAAACCGACTCTCGACATCCCTAAACATCTCAATTTCCCTTCTATTCAATTATTTAAATTTTTATTTAATTAATTATCCATTCATCCCTTGATTTTCTACCATTTTATCCCCTAAAATTGAATTAATTTCATTAATTCAATAGTCCCAACCTTAGCCAATTGATTTAATAAATATGTAATATTTATTATTTCAATTTCCCCCTTTTCACTAAATCCAATTTATTAGTTAAAACCATGTTAACTAATTAATTCAATCTATTAATTGACCTATCCCTACACTAGACAATTAAATAGCTATTATTTAATTGCCTACCCTAGCCTACCTCATCCTAGCCCTATGATTAATTAAATAAAATCTATTGTTTAATTAATCCTAACCTCTCATTTTGGTGGTCAAACCTGTTTGACACCCTTCCCCACATCCTCCAAATAAAAAATTGAAATAAGTCAATTTTTTATTTTAAAACATCCTACATCACATTTAATTTTCCTTACAACCCCTTACCTCACCCATACTCATTTATTTCCTCTCTTCCCCAAATGAATTTTTAATTCATTTACATTCCCCCATATGAATCTTTAATTGAAAAATAATCCTCCACACCCATGCTCATTTAATAACTCTTTTTCCCAAAATAAATAAAAGATTCACTTTTATTCCTAACCCTCCATTCCTCCAAGATTGAATCTAGGCCCTCCACATCACTTTTATCCTCCACCATTGATCTTCCAAATCCATCTCCACCCTTGGATCAAAATCCCTTCCAAAAATCTATAAATAAAACCTCTCTCCATCCATTTGAAGATCCAAGTTTTATGCAAAGTTATTATGCCAAAATATCAATTGAGCTAGTTTTAGTGAGTTGCAAATTTAGTTATTATTTCACATTTGAATCACTTGTCTAGGGATAATCATGTCTTAGGAGTTGTTTTGGGTGCAAACCTCCTCTTCCCTTGATGAGATTGGGTTCCCATGTGAGGTATAGCTTTTTGTGTTTTTATGCATTTAGTTTGTGTTTCTTCCTCATTTGTTTACCTAATCTATAGGTCTTAATGAAATCTTCAACATCTTTAAGGTTCTCTTGCAAACCTCTAATTTCTGCTTTGGACATCTCAAGATCATCTAAGGCTACTTGTAGTTGTTGATTGATACCATCAGAATGCTTGAATGAACCCATTGAAAACACCTTCCTAGATCTTCCTCAAGATGTTAAATTTCTTCTAAGGAACCAAGATTTGATACCAATTGTTGAAATAAGGGCAGACAACTGAGAGGGGGGGTGAATCAGTTGTCACAAAAACTTTTATCCTTTGCTACAATTAAACTTCTTTACCACTTATTAACATATGAATGATATAACCATGAAAGCATGAATCAACAACACATGAGCAGGAACAAAATCAGCACACATAACACTAGGATTTTTACGTGGAAACTTGATTAAGGGAAAAACCATGGTAGGGGTTAACCCACAAGAATTTATACTTTGTTAAAAGTATTGCAAATGGGAAGGCACATGCCTTCGGGCACACTACCCAGAGCTCACTGCTCAAAGAGGCTCACTGCCTACAAAATTAATTACAAGAGTTTACTGGAATGATTGAACTGAGAAACAACATTTAACAATACAGAATTATAGCTCTAATTATGAACAATATATTGACTTTACACACTTCATCTCTTTCTACTCTACTTCATTGCTCTGCCATGATCTAGAGCTTAGATCTCTTCCTTTTGCACTTGATTCTACTATATTTCACACTTATCCCTTCATATTCACACAACAACACCCTCAAATGCTCGAATCCATTGATCATATATATTCGCTACATGAAATAACATCAACTGCAGTTAGCTTTGAGAAAAAAATGGAAACTATTTCAAGAACATTGTTCTGTTGGCTGAATCCATGCACACATATTAATTCGGACCAAAACTTATGTATTCAAGTCATCAGACATGTCAGCCAATACCACTGGATCTCACAAATTACTTAACCAACAACTTTTCCTAATCCGCACAATGATCAAACAAGTCAGCTTGTTCTTCACTAGACTGAACTGATTAATAGAACCCGATACTCAGATGCATGTAACTTTCAATCCCTTCATCACCAGAGAATAAAATCTTAGATTTAGGTAGTCCTAGCATCCCTTAACATTCCCTCAGGTCTGCAACACAATATAATTAACTGTGAAGAAATGCGGACTAATATGCTGAATCCTGTCAAACGCTCTGTTCCTATCTATCCAGACTTAGATAAATCTGCACTCTGACTTTTGTTATGATCAAATGATGTAATGCGGATGTGTAAGATAGATTCAGTTGCCATCAGTGACAACACCTGATGTTTCTAGCAATGTCTCTTGCCAACAAGACTAAAGTTATAAACTCATACAGGAGGTTACTTCACTTCTATTTTTGACTTGGAGTCAAATTGAGCTATTTTTAGCAGTTTTTTGGTCAAACATCTTGGGAGGAGGAGGTCTGAGCTAAAATAGCTCATTTTGGAGTAGTTATGGGCCCTAATTTTTAGGCTTTTCCCTCTTGCTCACCTAGCAACTAGGAGTTGCTTTTCTAGGATATTTATGCATCGTTTGGAGTCCAGTTAGACTAGAGTTGATCTTCCCTTTTCTTTTGGAGACATTTTTTTGTATTATAGAGAAAAAGCTTATGCTTTTTTTCTCAGTTCTTGCTTTCTTTTCTTGCCTTTGCACATTACAGAGAGAGATATTGAGTATTGTAACTCATCTTTTTATAGGTTTTATACAGTAGCAACAATTTATTTTTAGTAGTTTCATAGTTATTGTAGAGTTTTCCTTCTATTTCTTAATAAAATCAGGTGTTCTTCTATTCAGATCCAGGTGTTTTGTTACCTTATGAATGATTTGATAAAGATTTACTATGTTTTAAAATGAAACCTTTAAGTTTTCTGTCTCATTCTATTAAAGAAAGTATACAAGAATGCATATTTTACCATAGGTTACAGATTGTGCAAGTGATTCTTTACTTTTAAAGTTGTGATAAACTTTAGTTTTCCTTAGAAAAAGTGGACTGTTTTCATGCCTTTCTGTGAAACATTTTTGTGATAAGATTGTTTAGTTTGAGTTGTAAGAGTAGATATATTGAAAAATAGTTGTGAATCAGTTGCAAGTTAGGACATAATTATTGGTATATCACCCCCTTACAATTAGTTTAAGTTTATTTAATCATTCTTCTATCTCTTTTCCCACCAAAGTACATTAGGTCCAAGGGGCATTTAAAGGGAGCCGACTCTTCCAGAGGTTCATTCTCATCATAGACAACCCACATTCTTAGAGTGTTCCCATGTTGCACAGGATTGCCAAGCTTTAAGGCTTAGCATTCAAGGTGCAATCCTTCGTGACAACAATTTTTGGCACACCCAGTGGGACAGATCAAACTACTACAGTCCATAAGTTCTCATCCATTGTTGATATTTTGTGTGTATATCAGCAAGATTAGCCTTTGGAGGTAGTTTCACACACACCTAGTGACTCTATAGGTTTAAATCTACTGATTTTAGTAGTCTAGAAGCTTAAAGATTATCAAGGATCAAGATTTAGGTACAAAATTTTCTAAATCAGACCTGGTTTTCTTTATTTAGGAAAATTTTTATGAAAACCTAGCTTATTTGAATGTTCTAGTATGTCAAACTATCAAGAAAATTATGTTCCTACCCCTTCATTTTGCCAAAATGCAGTCTTAGAGCCTTTTCAATACACATATCAAATTGAAAATGATGTTGGTTTCATCCCAAACAACCATACAACAGTAGTATATCAGCATGTTGATCATGCTTACCTCCCACCCCCTGCTCAACCTTCTTGGTAGCCTAGCCATGACTATAATCAAGCCCAGGAAGGCTATTTTCATCCTCACCAGCCTGTTTACACCTATGCCCAACCTTATGGAATTGATCTTGCTTTAAACTAGCCCTCTAGTTTACCCAGTCAACCCCAAAGTGCTAACAATGTTAACAGTGACTGGGCTACCATCAAGAGCATGATACTAGAGCATAATATGAGTATTTAGGATATGGCATTAGATTTTCAAAAAATGTTTGATGCCATTGAAAGAGAATGAGAGTATAACATGCAGCAAGAGGAACTAGCTTATCAATCCTATCTCCAACAGTAGGAGCAACAGTCGTATGAGGCCTTTAGTTATCAGCAAGAGATAGAAGAAAAGAGAAAGTATGAAGAAGAATGTCTAAATAGGTAGATTGTTGTTAAGGAGGAACAAATGAGACAACCTCTAGCTCAAGTTCAAAGACCCAAAGCCCAAATTGCAAGTTTCAGAAGTTTTGATTTTGCTTAAGAGCCTGTTTGCATTCAAAACTAGTTCATTAGTCCTCATCTTCAATCATCTCAAAATCTTGAACCGATTCATCAAAGTTTTGAGCAACCATGGCTTCCTTCTTGGACTAAGCATCCTGATTATAAAATGCCAAACCTTTTTAAGGCCACTCCTTGCATATCAATCCAAAATCAAGAAGAAGAAAAAGTAGTAGTATCTAAACCAATCAAGATTCCAAGTTGGTGTGATGGGCAAAAGGAAGAGTTAGTGCAGATGAAAGGAGATTCATTTGCTATCTACAGGCCTCCATATGATATACAAGTTGAGAAATCAAACCATATACAAGGAGGTAAGTATGAAAATGAAACTCTATTGCAAGACTTGGAGCAAGAGGTTGCTACCGTTTGTACTCTATTACTAGCTTAACCTACTTGTCCTAGCACCATTTACGTCTTCCCAGGTGGACCTGTTGTGTGGAAAGTAAGTGAAAGCTCAAAGACCAAAGATGACGAAAAGTGTGAGATTAGGGAGGCAATGAATACTGCCATTCTATCTTCTCATGAGGAAAAACCAAACTTGCTGGAAGAGGAGGTTTTAGGGTTCAAAATCCCAAGTTTCAATCAGGAAAAGTTTTTTAAATTAGCAAGTAAGTCTCCTCGTGTTAAGATTCCAAGTTTTAGAGATTCAAGCCTTTTGCAAGAGCCATTACAGGTACAAAATTAGTCTATCATCTGTCAAGAACAACCCACTCAAAAACCCATTCTTCCTCATGTATGTGCAGAGGTGGTTGGTTCATGTTTGACATTGAATCCTTTGCATTTTGATTCATTTGAAAAGTTTTCTAATGTTGTTTATGAGATGAATAAAAGTAGAGTATAGAGGTCACAAGGTGAAAGTCTTCAGTTGCAAAGACAGAATGCCCAAGTTCCAATTGAGAAGGAACCACATGAAGAGGAAAATTTAGTTTCTTTGTTTGATCAGCTGCTTGGTTTTGTTGATAGTGATGAAGAGAGCATACAGAGACTCATCTTACTAGCTGATTTGTAGTAGCCAGAAGACATGAGAGAATATGATAGGTTGTTGGTTCATGAAGACAAGAATGAAGACGAGGCATCAATTCAGATAGAAGAACAAAAGGACAGTCCTATTTTGGGGGCTAACAAGATTGTTTTGCATGAAAGTAAGGATGACTACCAAGTTGAGAAAGTAACCAAAACAAAACCTATGCTTCAAATTGAAGGTCTTGGTGTTCCTACATGAATTCAAGAGAGCTATTATAAGGCTGAAATCAGTCCTCTTATACATAAAAGTAAAGAAGAGCTAGAAGATGACCTATTCTAGGATGAGCTATATGATGTTTGTGCAAATTTAGATGCTAGACCAGCAGACCTAGGAAGAGGAGGTTCATAAACAACAAGAACAAAAAGTGGAGATTACTATATTTTTAGAGGTTTCTGATTAGCAGGAGGAGGAAGGAGTAGAAGATTGTCAAGAGAAAAACAACACTATGTGTTTGAGCATGGGTTTGTCAAGAGGATGTCCTATTTGACATCTAATCCACTTGGAAAGCAACAAGGAGAAGCCATTACATATCAATCTTGTTTCAAGGCATGAAGATGAGTAGTAGGAAGAGGAGAGTCAGCTTGTTTATCTAACACAGAACATCTATATTTTTAGTCAAAACAAGTGGGAACACGTGTTTGTTCTTTTTCTTGAAGAGGTATTACATAAGTTCTTTGAATACCCACCCTCTCCACACCCCTTGTTGACTGCTCAAAGGCATGAAAAAAACCCCAGCTTGATAAAAAAAGGAAGCTATTTTGTGCAACTAGTTAATGGCTTTGTTCAGCCAACCTGTTTCATTTGTTAGTTGTAGGTAGATAGGTTCAGTTTAGTTTTGTTTTAAAAGAAGTGTTGATGCATAGTTTGCTGGTCTTATTTTGGAGCCAGTCTATTTTGTTTTCACTTTTGTTTTGCTGCTATTATTTTTCTAGCAACTGAGTTTCAAGCAGTTTTCTGACTTGCAAAGGCTATGAAAAGACTCCTATGCCCATGGTTATGCTAGGCTACTGATCCTATTTGTTTAGCAGGAAAATAACCCTAAGAGGTCACCAAAAATGTTACCTAATTGTGCATTTTTGCCCAATTAGGCCTAATTGTTCAAATGAGAAAGGTACACACACTTGTTGAACTTATCTATGATTATAACAAATTTCAGAACATGCATTAGTATACAGATGTATTCCATTATGCAATTGAGTATTTTACAAAAGAATAATGTACAAATCATTGCATAAGAGGTTGTTGTTTATATTCTGTAATGTCGAAAAATGTCCCTTTGGGGGCTTTTCCCTCATAAGGTTTAACTTCCGGGTCTTTTATCTACACTTAGGACATCTTGCATCATATTTTGACATCTCGATGAAATGATCCCTAAGTTTCATGAAAAATGGGACCTAGGGGAATTCCTTGAACCTAAACCTACCCAAAATAGGGGGGAGGACTTGGGCACCCGCGCCCTAGTCCTGCCCTATTTTGGCTCAGTCCCAAATTTTGGGTGTCAGCTTCTGACCATTATTTGGGTCCTATGCTAACACGGTAAGTTTGAATTATGAAATTCTTGGCGGGAGTGTTTATAGTTGCATATAAAAGAATGTTTAGGTATTCATTTGTAAACTAGATTTCAATTAGAAGATTACTAGTAGGCTATTATGTTCTAAAGGTGATTCAAGGCTTTGATTGTGTTGCAAGAGCAGATTTGTGTTGTCTATGTGTCTGTATTTGTAGATTTGAGCAATCATCTCCTCATGGCATGAAGAGCTTCTTCCTCCCATGAGATCTTCACTACAAGGTGACATCATTTGTGTTTTGAGCATTTGTCATTTGGTTTTTGCCTCTGCCTCACAAGGGCACACAAACTCTATCTGACAATGGTGTTCAGAAGACTTGAATGTCTCTCTGGGGCTTGACTGAGGCAAGCCTCTAAACACCACAACCCCCTCCCAAATTTTTCATGATTGCAGGTTACAGGTTGAAGCTACAGGAAAAGTGAAGTTGTAGGAGAGTACAACAGAGTGTCAGGATTGCAGACAAGAGAAGAAAATAGCTCCCTAGACTAGGGCATCCGCTTATTAGTCCTCAAAGTTCTGTGACGGGAAAACCTTTGTTACAATAGGAATAGGTTGCAGATCTTGTTTGTAGATCCTAACAAAAAGTAGGGCATTGGACTTGGGTGCCCACTCTTTAGTTCTTGACTATTCCGCTTCTGAATCCTGAAAACAAGTGCACAATTATTTGTCATTTTACATCTTTTTGTAGCAGCATTTTCTGATATTCGTTTGTTTGCTGTCGTATTTGCATAATTAGGGTTTTAAGGTATAATTGAACATAAGAAAAGATAATTGGCAATCAAATAATAAAAATCTAAGTTTCCCTACATCTCATAGTAACCTAGGGTTGGATAGTACATTGCAACTCGACCCTAGGTCCTTGAATGAAAGGGTAAAAGGAGGATACACGGATAAAAACTACCAAAGACTCAACTATCCAAATTTTACCCTTTACATTTTGGTGAACCCATGTTATTGGACTTGTTTGCACCTTGTTGAGTGTTTTGCTTTAGATTTACATTGATTTAATTCATTCATATAGTCATTCATCTTATTGCATTGGAAAACTTACAAAAAATTGAAAAACAATTGCATTATAGGGTTTCTATTTTGCATCAATTAAATTGAATTTCATCAAATTTATGATTTTTGCATTAGATTTGATATAAATTGCAGAAAATTACAAAAATTCAATAGCTTGTATTGCATTTTTATCATAAAATTGCTAGGGTTTTGTTGAAAATTATGAATTTTGCATATAACCTAGTAATTCCAAAATCTAGGGTTTGTAGGTAAAATCTTGTTTCAAATTTTTCTACTGATTTAAGACACTCATTCAAATTTGAATTTGGATTTAGTGTTACATTTTAATGTAAATTTGTATTTAGATCTCAAAAAATTTCATTCTTACATAGAAAATTTTAACAAAAACTAGCATTTTCATTGATTTTTCCTTAGATTTGCACTTGTATTTTGCATGGTAGGGTTCAAAAATTGTTTTTAGATCTGAGGAGAATTAATTTTCATCATAAATCATACTATAATACATTTATATAGCATTTTACATCAAGATCTCAAACCTAGGGCTTGAAAAACATTGATTTTCACTAGATTTGGCCTTATTGACTCTCTAAATTTGCACTATAGGCTTGTTGTAAACAATATTTTCTCACTAATTGGATTATATCAGGGTTATTATTTTTTTCCCCTCCTAAAATTCTTTACAACACCTTTCTATTGGACTCTTGTATTGAAAATTTGGTGAAAAATTGCACATTTTTGCTATTTTTGCCCTAGGGTTTGGCCTAGTATGCACTCCAAGCATGTTGTGACAAATTTTATGACTTGAGATAACTGATATAATTGTTATTATTTTCTGTACATCATAAAATTCTTTACAACACCCCTTTTTCTAGGTCTTGGAATTGAAAATTCGTGAAAAATTGCCTATTTTTGCTATATTTTCACTAGGGTTTGATCTTGGGTGGCACTATAAGTGTGTTGAGATGGATATTTTGGCATTAGGTGGATGTTATTACTTATATAATTTTATTTCAATCCTAATTTTCCTCACAACACCCTTTGTCATGCTTTTTTGCATTGAGATTCGGTGAAAAAATCGCATATTTTAGTGTATTTTCACTATATTTTGACTTGTCATCATCTTAAATTTGCATCAAGAGTGTGTTGTGAAGGATATTACTTCTATATTGGACTCATATCAGACATATTATTTTCTTCCCTTGATCAATTTCCTTACAACACCTTTTCTTTCATATATTTGCATTAAAAAAGTATAAAAAATCAAGCATTTTAGGTCATTTTTGCATATAATTTTGCACTTGTCTTTTGCATAAATTTAGAAAAGATTTTACACTCTGATCTTGCATTGATTTGAATACATATATCATGGCTACTTATTTGGAAGCTTTATTTGCATACATTGTAGACATTGATCATTTCTCTAAATTCACTGATAAACATCCTCAAGTTCTGGAACAAATAACATGCATACATGATGTTGACCTCTCTATGTGCTCCACATATGAAATCCTTTGTTATATATCTTATTTTGATAGATTCACAAATCTCATGGGAATATATCCTTTTATATTAGATGATCTCATTAAATTTATGATCAATAGTATATATACTAGTGATGACCTCAAAATGCTAGATGAAGCCTTAGATGACTTTATGGAAAAGTCCACTACAACACCTATTGCTAAAACATGTGATGATAACTTTGGTTTACCTTATGATCCCTCTCCCAAGGTTGTTCCTCCTGATGAGGACACTTTGATGCAAAAGGATGATTTAATTGATACATCTCTTAACATCATACCACCGAATCTTCTTTCTAATACCCACTCTGGCCAAGATGAAGCATTAGCAAATGAAGAGCCATCACCACTTTGCCATTCCAATGCTCTCCTTGGCCAAGAGGAAGCATTAGTGAATAAAGAACTCCCTTCAATAAAGTACATTCCATGGGTAGATGATGGTCTTTCACTTAACAACAATAAAAACTCTATCATAATGCATGAAACCTCTATGAATCATCCTACCAACCTTGTTCCTTTAGTTGATTGTTCACACACCTTGGATATCACTATGGAAGAGAAGACCCTTAGCCTCCATCCTTTGATCAAATATTCAAGTCATTTGGACACCACTAAGGATTTAAAAACATCAATTACCTCTTTGAACATCACTAAAGATACAAACATTTATAATTGTCCTCACAACACCTTACCTTCCCCTCATTCTGATGCTCTTTTCCCAAAAGATGTAGCACTAGTGGATGAGGAAAGGTCTCCTACATTAAAAATTTCTTGGATAGATATTGAAATCACTCAAACTAAATTCCTTCTTCCATCTCTCAAGAGAATAATGCATACAACTCAACAAGAAAACATTCAGCCTAACATTGAATCAAACCTAGAAGAGCTTACAACTGAACAACATGAAAACAAGAACAAAAGTTGGGCTATTATACCTTACATACCTCTCTACTCTAGCATTTGGGATTGCGAGGAGGATAATTGGATTCTTGATAAAACCTAGCATGAGCCTCCCTACAGGTAAGTATCTCTAACCCTTTATATCTCTCATGATGTGTTTCCTCGGTGATGTGTTCTATGTTGTTTAGGCCTCCTAGGATGACCCCTGATTCTCTTGTAAGGTCTAGGATACCAGGAGACTACCTCTATCATGACCTTCTTCTATTTGTATCATCATTCTTTTATATTGCCTCTCTTTGATTTCATTGTTGAGTATTGTGTCTTACGGACATAGCGTTGTGGTTGGTGACTTGGGGGCACCCTCCTACATGACTGTCCCTAAGACACTTGTTTCTCCTCTCTTATTTATTATTTCTCTTCCTCTAGTGTTTCTATTTAGCAGGTGGATGATGAAAAAACATTTATACTGATGCGGACCTAGCATCCCTTTAGTGAGAAATTAAAAAATAGACTTAGTTCCTAATATGATGATGGGGTTGTATATCTTATTTGACGCTTGGATAGTAGAAGCACTCGTGCTTTCTGCATAGTGATTTTGATGATCTTTATCTCATTTACAAACCTTAACAATATTGATGCTCTGCGCACTTTGTTTGTCTTTGAATCTAGCCTTGGTGGTACTCTATTCAGAGATCTTCGTGATATAGCCCCACAGTTATCCTCGAACTTTGAATTCATAGTATAACCTTGGCTCTTTGTGTGGTTAATCTTATGCATTGATGTTATTATTTATCATGATTATGTAGACACTAACATGTTTCTTATAGGGATGTGTTTGTGGGAACATTGGGTGATCGTAAAGTACATGTCACCTCTAGAGGGCATGGGCTTTGCAAAAGTCTGTGTTCCCTTGTGTGTTTTCTTCCTACCTTCATGTGCTTGATATTGATACCTAATATCAACCACCTTATGGTGGGGGCATATATAAAGTAAGTTGTCTATTGTAGATGTCAGCAATATGCTTGTCCTCAGGTGTAGTTTAAAGACTAGTGCGATGAGTACTTCCTACACTCTGAGTTTGTTTGTAATCAATCAATCAATCATTTAAGCCCTCTATGGAGGTGGGATATCACATATATCCTTTTCATCTTAAGTCCTCTATGGAGGTGGGGGTGGTGTATTTCTCAGAGCAAATTGCACCAACCTGTCATTTTCAAAAGTCCTCATCGGGAGGCGGGAAGTGATTGTGTGACTAACTCAACCCTTAATCGTGTCTTCGGCAATTGTTGTGGTGAAGCCCAATCGTCAGTGTGTGCCTATAATGCGCCTGAGATGGTGTTGAGCCTAGAAATAGGAACACTCCATCGCTTGTTTGTCATGTTTTCTCCGTGTCTTCAAAGTGTGTGTGTTTGGCATGCTTGCTTTGTTTGGTGTGTCTACTACCCCATATGTAGTCTAAAGACCTGCATGATGAGTGCATCTTGCATTATGGGAGGTTTGGTGTGTGTGTTGCCCCATATATGTAGTTTAAAGACCTGCGTGATGAGTGCATCCTACATTATGGGAGGTGTGTTTACTTTTTTGTACTTGCATCTGCATTTTCTATATATGAGAAAAAGAAAAGAAATCATTCCTATCTTCCATGCATTAATTATCTTCTATGTGTCTATTCTATTCTCTATGTTTTGCATGACTGTAACTGTCTTCTCCGTGCTTGGTGCATTTGCTATGTTTGTTGACCGTACTTTAATGCATGTATTGGCCTCATGTTTATACATACGTTAAAGTGGGGGCTAAATGTAACGTCAAAAAATGTTCCCTTGGGTGCTTTTCCCTCATAAGGTTTAGTTCCTGGGTCTTTTATCTGCATTTAGGACATCTTGCATCATATTTTGACATCCTGATAAAATGATCCCTAAGTTTCATGACAAATGGGACCTAGGGGGATCCCTTGAACCTAACCCTACTCAAAATAGGGGGAGGACGTGGGCACCCACGCCCTAGTCCTACCCTATTTTGGATCAGTCCCAAATTTTGGGTGTCAGCTTGTGACTGTTATTTGGGTTCTATGCCAACATGGTAAGTTTGAATTATGAAATTCTTGGCAAGAGTGTTTGTAGTTACATATAAGAGCATGTTTAGGCATTCATTTGTAAGTTTTCATTGTGTCGCAAGAGAAAATTTGTGTTGTCTATGTGTTTGTATTTGTAGATTTGAGCAATCATCTCCTCATGGCATGAAGAGCTTCTTCATCCCATGAAATCTTCACTACAAGGTGACATCATTTATGTTTTGAGCATTTATCATTTGGTTTTTGCCTCTGCCTCACAAGGGCATGCACTCTCTATCTAAAAATGGTGTTTAGAAGACTTGAATGTCTCTCTGAGGCTTGACTGAGGCAAGCCTCTAAACATCACAACCCCCTCCCAAAGTTTTCATGATTGCAAGTTACAGGTTGATACTATAGAAAAATGAAGTTACAGGAGAGTACAACAAATTGTCAAGATTGCAGATCATAGAAGAAAACAACTCCCTAGACTAGGGTGCCCGCTCATTAGTCCTTGAAGTTCTATGACAGCAAAACCTTTAGTATAGCAGGACTAGGTTGCAGAACTTGACAAAAAGGAGGGCATTGGACTTGGGTGCCTGCTCTTTAGTCCTCTATTGTTCTACTTCGGAACCCCAAAAACAAGTGCACAGTTATTTGTCATTTTGCATCTTTCTCTAGCAGCATTTTCCAATATTCATTTGTTTGCTGTCGTATTTGCATAATTAGGGTTTTAAGGTATAATTGAGCATAAGAGAAGATAATTGGAAATTAAATCATTAAAATCCAACTTTCCCTACATATCATAGTGACCTAGGGTAGGATAGTACATTGCAACTCAACCCTAGGTCCTTGAATGAAAGGGTAAAAGGAGGATACACACATAAAACTACCAAAGACTCAACTATCCAAATTTTACCCTTTACATATTCATAATAGAAGATATGTTCATAGTTTCCCACACAAGCCATGGGAATAACTATACAAATGGAATGAACAATAGCATATACATGTGAAGTAAGAGAAATGTATAGAAAGGGAAAGGGATCCATCGTTGCCTAAACAACGAATCCCCATGGATGGTTGTCATCAAGTTCTTCTCCATCGCTCTTAAAAGGCTCCTACAAGAGAAAGAGGGAAAGATGGTTAGAGCTCTAGATGCCTTCAAAATCTATATGTATTAACATCAGATATACATGCCATCATCCATAAGCATCAAAGGAAGAACAGTAAAAAGATAAAGAGTCACTCAGATGCAAGCATGTAACCATAAAGATTTAGGAATGAATAGAAACATACAAGCACAAAAGAGGCTCCTTGCCTCTATACTATTTTGCTAATTTGTCTGCTAAGTATGCAGGTATAGGAAATTGAAGACCAATCATTAATGACTACTTTAAAGCTATTATAGTAGTCATAAATGAGTGAGCAGTATGTGACAGACTCCTAGGACTATGACAAAGGACTATAAAAACAAGAGGATAATCAAATGCTTGTTTGAGTGGAAGGAGACAATGAACTTATTACATAGTCATTTGAACAACCTATCAATAGCAATCATACAACAAAAGCAACCATAAAGATAGGACAATCACATAACACCAAAAGGAGTAGTTAAGCCTTAAGAGGATCATGATTTCAAAGATGGGAGGTCAACAAGAAACCATGAAAGTCATCTATGAGACCGTTGAGTAATAAACATGCTATGACAATCAATAATGAGCTACATGAAATATAGTCAAAGATCTGAAGCAGCAGTCTATCAATAGGGAAACAACTATTATGACTAGTTCAATCATACAAAAGGAGCATTAGATCAATCAAACAACAGTCATAAATGCCTAGGTATAGGTACTTGTAGTTCTTTACAAACACAAAGGGCAAATGAGGTAAAGCAAAAGTCATGATAGAAGAAGCAATCACATAAGTCATCACTATATATCACAAAGAGATCATTGTTAGCTATTAATAACAAAAGGATGAAGCAGACAATTTGACATTCATAAAGGAGTTTCCCAAACATGGTGGACAATATAGTATATGCATGACAGTGTTGAAAACCTTGAATAGGACAAATATTGCATATAGAAGCAAGATACAGAGATACTTGAGACAAGCATACAATGAAGATAGTCATGAGGAGTAGAGGGATTGTTAAAGATGTTTGAAGGCTAACTATAAAGTCTGAAGCAATGAAAAGACTAGTCATGACAATGAATAGAAGAATGTTGACAAAAGTTTAGATGCATAAAGAAAAGGGATTGTGAGCTCCCAGTCATATCCTTTATTCTCTATCAATATTATTTCAAGATATACAAACCAATATCCAAGTATTCATTAGACTGTCCTTAAGTCTATCATGGAACAATGAGTTATAAATGGAGGAAAGTGAGTCTTTAATGAAGTATGTTAATAATCTTATCAACATGAGGAAGTAGTCATCAATGTTTAAAGCCACAATCATTAGGAAGAAAATGAGGAAAATCAAGTAGTTTGAGCCATTAAGTCTTTATTGTTGTTTGAGAAATATTGCTAAGTTTTTGTTAGAACCCCTGACCTCATGAGAAACTAGAGAAACATGTGTAGGTGTGTATAGTTATAAAAGAGAAGTATTCATAATGCAGAGACTGTCATGAGTAGCAGGGGAGCAATATAATGAATGATTGTAACAACAAGTGACAATTGCACGATCATGAAGATCAAGATACTACTTCTCTAGGGACTTTAAAGACAACATAGAGATATGAGGGTCTTATCCCCACAAAGGTAAATATTAAGATGCAATGATAATAATATACAAGTAGTCAAAGAACAGATAGCCATGTCAATGTGACAGTGAGCAACAAACCTTCAAGCAAAACCCTATCAAGGGTTATCTTAGAAAAGCTAAACTTTCTCTTACTTTGCCATAGAATGAAGCCAGGACAGTCAAAAGTAGAAAGACAGAGGCTACCAGTTACCACGAAACAAATAAAATTACAAAATAAGCCCTAATACAGGTATATAAACACAGAGAAGAGAAGGTGGGTTTCCTTTACTCAAGCTTCAATGAAGAACTTTTCATGAAACCCTAGCATCAGAAAATCATAGTAGATCAATTTTTCAAAAGATTTTCTTCAGAGGAGACAAGAGCTCTTTACTGAGCTATTCATAAATAAACCCTACCAGTCTTCAAAAGCTTAGAGGCAGTGAATAGGTTCAAGGAGGAATAAGGTGCCTATAACCATATTTTCCAAAATGAAAATCCTAGTAAAGCCAATAAAGAGAGCATTTTTATCATCTTCTTCAATAGAGGCAAAGGGAATAGAGGTTGTTCACTAGTTTCTACCAGAAAACTCACTGTAGTAATAGAAAGAAGGAAGGGTATCTTACGGTATTCATCATTAGTAAGGAAGCAAAGTATGCAGTTTCTTTTCCTAGGTTATAATGGCATTAAGAGCATAAAGCTAGGTTCTTACTATTTTGATCAATGAAAGAACAATAGTCACAGTTTTCATTATGACCTTCATAGAGAAAGCATATGGGATGGCAGAAAAATCAATTCTTTGACTGTATTTACCAACAAATGAAGAATAAATGCAAAAGAAAGAGACTTACAGTGCTAAATAACCTTCACCAGAGCCTTCAAAACCCCATGGTGGTGCCCTCCAGCGTGCAGAGCCAAAAGATGAGGAGTAAAAATGAAACTATTTTTTGGGTTTCTCTTCCTTTTACCTCGCCTTGCCCAAGCTGTTTTCTTTTCCTTAGGTTTCATTTTAATGAAAATATAATACATGGCGTGGTAAACACTTGTTTAAAGTATTTTATCTAGTGTTTTCACTTAGGGGTTGACCATTTTTTGAGTCTCCCTCTTTCTTTTTGCATGTTTAAGAATCAATTGTAATATATTTTAACACTTATTAAGTGCAATATCTTTATAAATTACCTTAATATTTGTTACATAAAAACCTGAGAAAGAGAAAGAGGCATCACATAACTCCCATTAAGGCAAGTCATAAACCTTTTTGATTTCCCTTAATACTTGTAAAAATAAATCATAGTTGCCCTCAAAACATGCAAAAAGAAGGAAGGAATGAGAAGGAGTTAGACTGAAGCTATAAACTCATGCAGGAGGTTACTTCACTTCTATTTTTGACTTGGAGTCAAACTAAGCTATTTTTGGTAGTTTTTTGGTCAAACATCTTGGGAGGAGGAGTTTTGAGCTAAAATAGCTCATTTTGGAGCAGTTATGGGCCCTAATTTTTAGGATTTTCCCTCTTGCTCGCCTAGCAACTAGGAGTTGCTTTTCTAGCATATTCATGCATCGTTTGGAGTCTAGTTAGACTAGAGTTTATCTTCCCTTTGCTTTTGGAGACATTTTTTTGTATTATAGAGAGAAAGCTTATCCTTTTTTTCTCAGTTTTTGCTTTCTTTCCCTACCTTTGCACATTGTAGGGAGAGATATTGAGTATTGTAACTCAACTTTTTACAGGTTTCATACAGTAGCAACACTTTATTTTTAGTAGTTTCATAGTTATTGTAGAGTTTTCCTTCTATTTCTCAATAAAATTAGGTGTTCTTCTATTTAGATTCAGGTCTCTTGTTATCTTACGAATGATTTGATAAAGATTTACTGTGTTTAAAAATGAATCCTTTAATTTTTCTATCTCATTCTATTAAAGCAAGTATACAACAATGCATATTTTACCACAGGTTACAGATTGTGCAAGTGATTCTTTACTTTTAAAGTTGTGAAAAACTTTGGTTTTCCTTTAGAAAAAGTGGGCTATTTTCATGCCTTTATATGAAACATTTTTTATGGTAACATTGTTCAGTTTGAGTCGTAAGAGTAGATATATTGAAAAATAGTTGTGAATCAGTTGCAAGTTAGGACATAATTATTGGTGTATCACCCTCTTAGGATAAGTTTCAATTTATTTAATCATTCTTCTATCTCTTTTCCCATGAAAGTACATCAGATCCAAGGGGCATTTAAAGGGAGCTAACTCTTTCAAAGGTTCATTCTCACCATAAAAAATCCACAGTCTGAGAGTGTTCCCATGTTTCACAAGATTTCCAAGCTTTAAAGCTTAGCATTCAGGGTGCAATCCTTCATGACAACACTTATCATGACTAGAAATCTAAAATTCAGCTCATGTTAAAGAACAAAGGGTTATATAGGGTTACAATGGGCACTAAAATGGAACCATCTAACGATGATGCTAAAGTTAAATGGTTTAACAAGTGCGATCAAGCCTTTGGTTGTCTATGCATCAAAATCTCTCTAGAGGTCCTCTTTCATGTAGAATCTTTGTCAACTCCCAATGAGGTATGGGTCACTCTCAAGAAGCTCTTTGATAAGGTAAACAAGATGAGAGCTCACGACCTGGAAAATGAGTAAATTAGTTTGAGTCCAAGCACATTTAACACATTAGAAGACTTTTTCACCAAGTTTAAATCTCTCAGGTTGTAGTTAAAAGAATGTGGAATTGATAAAAAGGATGACCAACTTGTGCTTTTAATTCTCTCCAAGTTAGGACCTGAGTATTTTGTATTTGTATTTACTTTCTACTCCACTAAAAGAGATCTTGGAGCCACATGGAAAATGCCATCCTTAAGATGACTTCATTGTAGACTTAACTAGGGAACAAGCTAAGTTAATACACATGGGTACCTTGAAGACATCAAAATCTCAAGCTCTCTTTGGTGGGAATGGGGAACATAATGCTTCAAATAACAAAGAGGAGAGGAATAAGGAAGACAAGGAGAACAAGAAGGAACAAAAATATGAGCAAAAAATGGAATCTTCTTCAAATTAAGGAAAATCTAAGAAAGAGAAAGTCAAGTGTGCCTACTGTAAGAAGACAGGGCACAATGAGCACAAGTGTATGAAGAAGAAGGTTGATCACCTCACTCATCTCCTAGCGAAGAACAACATAGGTGTACCTGAATCTTTCAAAGAGTCCCCATCAACCCAAGAAACCTCTAAGACAAAGGAAAAATGTAAAGATAAATATAAGGGCAAGGCACTATTTGCAATAGCATCATCATTAGCTCCATTTTGTATTATTGACTTAGGTGCTTCACACCATATGTCTTCTTCATAGGTTGAGTTTTCTTCCATAGAGCTTTATAACATGTCTAGCATCACCTTGGGTAATGACACACCAGCAATAGTTGTAGGGAGAGGGTCTGTTGAAGTTGAAGGTGGAACATTCACAAATATTCTAAGTGTACCTTCACTTTCAACTAATCTCCTATTAGTGTATCGGATTGCTCATATAGGGAAGGCATGCAAGTTGAGTTTACTCTAGATTCATTTGAGATCAGAAGGTTGCATAAAAATAACTTAGTTGCTTTGGAAAGAGCAGATCACCTTGCTAGGTTATAAACCTCACACTTTTCCCCTGATATTTCTCCTTCTGACCACCCACAGTAGATTCCTGAGGCAGAGTTTTCTTCTTCTTCCAGTTTGGACAACAAGGACAGTGATAGGGTGTCATCTCCATCCATCTCTAGATTTGTTTTGGAGGATGAGGATTCAACACCTGACTCACCCACATTCAACTCTCTTTGGGCTAGATAGCTACTTTAGAGCACTGGTACTAGGGTACACAATCCAGTTGGTGGCCAACTTACATTGTCACATTACAGGGCACATGATTTCTATGCCTCTACTTCTGAGTTTAGTATTTCTCCTTTGAGAGTTTCCAATGGTTCATTACAATAGGGTCATATTCAAGATTCACTTCATTGGGACACACTTCTACCAGACATCTCTTGGCTATTTGTAGTGTCTAACATATTGGATCTTGATGACACCTTGGAAGATCTCATCTTACTGTTTGATGACATTTATCTTGCACCTGCTACTACTAGAGAGTTCAAAGAGGCTTCATTGAGGGCTTACAATGATTCTTTGTAGGACATCTCATCAGATTTGCATTGTATCCACATGTTATTCATTGACATTCCACATCCATACATCAATTCTTTGGATCTTGCTCTTCATTAGTTTTCACATGATTTTGAGTGGTCACTTGTTTTAGTTAGGCTTGAGCCTCTTGATTTGATTGTAACTCATTTCGACATTAGCATGACAATATTTGAGCCATGTTCTGAGATAGGGTACACCATGAGACTTACCACCTCACCTTGCTTCTTTGAGCATGTTCACCATTTGAGTTGTTTCTTCCTAAGGGAAGAAATGTCATTTGCCACAAATGGATCATTTTCAACATTCATAAATGTGCATTGTCTTTTGGCATAGGGGCTACTTCATTGTGGGGGGCTACATAGTCTCTTTTACACTCCTATAGGGGGGTCATATCTACATCATCACAGTCAGAGTGACATGGTTTCAGGATTCGTGAAGAGTTATCATCTTCAAGGAGGCTTCCTAGTCTTCTTCATTTTCTTTTCTCTCTTTTTGAGGGAAGTTATTTCCCACAGGGTTTTCTTCCTTTCTTCACTTTATGAGAGATTGCATTGCATTGTACATGGGTACCTAATCAGGCCTAGTTGCTGGGACCCATCTTCATTTATCCCACCTAAGCTTTTCTTAAGGGGGGGTGTTGGTGTATATCAAGCTCACTTAGGATAGGGCTATTTTTAGTATTTTGGCTTTTATGCTTTTCTATTTCAGCACATGCTAGGACTAGGAGTCTCAGTGCTTTAATTAGCATGTCCATGTTTAGAAGAGGTGTCTAGGGTCTCCTATCTTGAGTTAAATAGTTGCATGCCTATCTTTAGGCCACTACTATTCTCAAGCTTTCTTTTCTATTTCTGACACATATATTCTTAGGAGACTTGTGCCTATATGAACTTTTTCATGTGAGCTAATTCATTATCTCATTATTGCTTTGCATATGGCTTTGTTTTGGTATTATAGGAGTGTGCGATTGTTAAGCTCTTATGACTTGCACCAGTACTTAAATCCTTTCATTTGATCCTCATTTCTAACACATTATTTTTCTTTGTCCACTCAATGGTAGCCATGGGCATGGTGGCTCCACCATATTTAGGCAAAGAAGTGAAATAAATCCATTGTGATGTGACTTTAGAAGGGAGTGATTGGAAAGGAGTTGTTTTAACTACAAATTGTTAGCTATTGGAATATAATCCCAACCACTGATAATAAATATTTTCCCATGCTATCTCTTGTTGTAGTAAATAGAGTAATGTTTCCTTCTAAATGCAAAAGACTTCTGCAAAGGATAAAATACTGCCCTCTCCTATCTATATTTAACTCTCTCCATATATCTTTATATCATCATGAATATTATTGTTGGATATACATAACTCTACTATAATGTGTAGATGCTAGTTTTATTTATTTTAGTTGCTTTATTTCTAGTGTGTAAGAGCCACAAATTTGTTTTAAGAAGAAAACACACTCTATTTTTTTTATGTGTGTAAATAGCTTATATCTCTAATATGACTACAACTTTGTTTTGGGATAGAAGGTATGAGAGTATACTTAATACTTTATCCGAAAAATGTAAAGAATAGCAACTCTATTATATTAATATTTTTATAATATATAATCTCTATTAATTTTTGTGTGAAAAGAGCTTTGTATAAAGAGCTGTAGCTCCATTGTGTGAGACTCTTCCTACTCTATTTTTTCTTTTTGTTTTCTTTATTTGGTATTAGAACCAAGTAACGACATCTTCTTCTAGTGCAAGTCTTACAAATCCATAGATTCCTATACTTATTAGCAATAATTATGAGTATTGGTAAATCACAATGAAGTCCATGTTTAATTTTCATGATATATGGGATCTTGGGGAGAATATGTTTACTAAACCTACAAATGTAGCAACATACAATGCATTGTCTTAGGTGGAGAAGGATTTTCTCAAGGATAATAGGAAAAAGAATTCTAAGACTCTCTTCTACATGTTTCAGGAAATGCATGAGAACATCTTCCCAAGAGTTGTAGTAGCAACAAAATCAAAGTGATCATGGGACGTCCTTCAAACTGTATATCAAGGAATGTCTAAACTGTAAAAACTATAAAGATGCAAATGTTGAGAAGAGATTTTGAAACTATATCTATGAAGGATTTTGAATTTGTACATTTAGTTTTTACCCAAGTTATTGGACTAGTTAATCAAATTAGATATCATGCTAAGACTTTTGAAGATAGGAGAATAGTACAAAATATTTTTAGGAGCCTACCCACAAAGTTTGAGTCTATTGTTCTAGCTATAGAAGAGACAAAAGATATTTTAAATTTTTTTGAAGATGAGCTTCAAGCATCTCTAATTTCTCATGAGCATAGGCTAAGTCATTCATCTAGCTCTTCTTTGGAGCATGCCTTTAAGTCACAAGTTTCAATTAGTCATGGTAAAGGTAGAAGAAGATCTAACTTTAGAGGCGAAGGAATAAATTCATAATAAGGTGGAAGAACCAGTAAAAAAAATTGAAGTGGAAGAGGCAACAACCAATACCCTAGTCAAAATTAGTCTCATGGCCAAAGGTACAAAAAATCTCAAGTTCAATGGACAACATTATATAAAAAGTACGACCATTATGCAAATGAAGGTAGAAAAAGATTGATTTTAGCAAACAAAGTGCAATTTTTTTAAAGAAAATTAGAATCAGGGTAGTACATTTTTGGCATGCAATGTTTCTCAAGAGAGTCCAAAAGATGTTTGATTTTTGGATTCATGTTGTAGTAATGACATGACTTGTAATTTAGAAATGTTTTTCATTTTGGATAAGTCAATAAAATTAGATGTTACTTTGGGTAATGTTAATAAAGTGTTATTCATGGGAAAAGGAAATATCAATATTTTAACTAAGTAGGGGGAGAATTTTTTAAATTTTAGATGCTTACATTGTTCCTAGTTTAAAGTATAATTTGATGAGCATTGGGTAGATTATTTAGAAAGGGTATAGCTCGTGTTTTTTAAAAACAAGGAATGTGTAATTTTGAACCAATTTCCATGAAAATGACTTATATAAAAAAAGTTCAAATGACCAATAATAGAATGCTCCCTTTGAGGTTAAAACCAACTTTGAGGGTGGAATTTAACTCACCCCTTAGTGAGTCCATAAGTAGGTTGAGATAAAACTCAAGATTTTTCAATGAATGAACCTCTTATAGAGATACTTTCAGAAATATCACATTCAACCCAACAAGATATCACCCAAATAGATTTTAAGTCTAAAATAAAAGATGAGAACTAGCTTTGAAATTCACAATTTGGACACTTGAATTTTGGAGTTTATTCTACACAAGAAAAATGTGGTAAAAGGTTTGCTACTGATAGAAAAACTAGATAGGGAATGTGGAGGGTGTATTTTGGGAAAGCAACATAAAGATTTACTCCCAACTAGCAAATCAGTTAGAGAAAAGGTACTATTGGAGATTGTTCGCTCTAATTTTTGTGGACAAATGCATACACCTTTAATTGGTGGATGTGTTTACTTTTTAACATTCATTGATGACTATATAAAAAATACATGGTATATTTCTTAAAG
Source organism: Cunninghamia lanceolata (assembly GCA_027924645.1). Classification (NCBI taxonomy): domain Eukaryota; kingdom Viridiplantae; phylum Streptophyta; class Pinopsida; order Cupressales; family Cupressaceae; genus Cunninghamia; species Cunninghamia lanceolata. The sequence goes on along the minus strand of BSBN01000420.1, from coordinate 7,135,725 downwards.
CATATGTATTATGTTTTGAGATTTTTCATCAATTCAAAGCTCTAGTTGAGAAGAAAGTTACACACCTTAGCATAATAGTGTGGTAGAGAGAAAGAATGGAACAATCATGGACATGTCCAAGAGTATGTTGAAGGCTAAAAATTTACCAAACGAGTATTAGGTAGAGGTTGTAGCATGTGTAGTCTACATAACAAATAGATGCCCAACCAAGAGTGTCAAGAATATACTTCGAGAGGAAGCATGGAGTGGAAGAAAGTTTAGTGTCTCTCATATGAGAGTGTTAAAATGTGTGGCATATGCACATGTCCTAGATAAATTGAGAAAAAAATTGGATAACAAGGGAGAAAAATGTATATTTGTAGGATATAGTGAAGACACCAAAGATTATAGATTGTTCAATCCTATAACCATAAAAGTGATAATTAGTAGAGATGCATGCAATTTATAAAAGAAGAATCATGGGATGGAAGTTTGGAAAAAATAGTGAGTATTGCAAAATGTCTACCTCAAGATGACAGCTCAAAGTATTAACTCCATTAGGTGTTTCTTCTATGGTATCATCTTACACACCCACTCAAGCTCAAAAATCAGTTCACAAATGACGCCTTCATCAAGCAGAAGAACATCCTTACACATTCAAATAAGTAATCAATCAAATGAAAACAAAAAAAATCACAAGGTACACTTGAAGCTACACCTTGTACAATAGGCATTCTAGGTGCAAGACTATTAACTCCAAATACTTCAAGATTTGCTTCAAGTGATATGTTAAATCCAACATTGGAAAGTATAAGGAGACAAAAAGTTAGAAGTTTGAGGGATATCTATGATCAAATAAAGGTGAACACAATGTGGGTTTGCTTTTTGCTTTTGCATTATTTTCACAAAGAGACAATCTAGTTCACTTTGAACATGTAATAAAATATGGAAATTGGGCACAAGCCATGGATGAAGAAATTGATGCTATAGAGAATTTAAATCATACATGGGATTTAGTGGATCTTTAAGAAGGAAAAGATGTGATAGGAGTAAAGTGGGTTTATAAGACCAAGCTAAGTGCAAAAGGAGATGTGCAGAAGCATAAGGAAAAACTAGTAGCAAAGGGTTATTCACAACAACCTGGAGTTGACTACAATGAAACATTAGCTCCAATAATCTCATCTGGACACAGTGAGAATAGTATTGGAAATTGTAGCTCAAAACAAGTGTCTAGTAAGTATATAAAATCGATGTAAAATCTATATTTCTAAATGGCCTCTTAGAAGAAGAAGTATATGTGGAGTAGCCACTAGTAGATGAGATCTTATGCCACAATAACAAGGTCTACAAACTCAAGAAAGCCCTCTATGAACTTAAGAAAGCTCCTAGAGCATGATACAACATGATTGATTCTTACCTCTTAAGGAATGGAGGTGCAATAGTGAGCCTACATTGTATACAAAGATAAATGAACACAATTAAATTCTAGTTGTATGTCTGTATGTTGATGACTTGATATTCATAGTTGGTTTATCAATTGATTTTTTTAGTGGAACCATGAAGAAGGAATTTGAGATGACTGATTTCGGTTTCTTGAAGTATTTTCTTGGCATTGAGGTAAATCAAAATGAAAATGACATATTCATTTCACAAGCCAAATATGCCAATGATATTTTGAAAAGGTTAAATATGGTAAACTATAAGGCATCAACAACACTAGTTGTGATAGGTTTGAAGTTAAGCAAGGATGATAAGGGATTTAATGTTGATCCAACATTGTATAAAAGACTCATTGGTAGTCCAATGTACTTGACAACAAGGCTAGACATAATTAATGGTGTGAGATTTATTTCAAGGTTCATGGAATCTCCAAAATATTCTCATTACCAAGGAGGAAAAATAATTTTGAGATTTGTGAGTGGAACCAGAAATCATGGAATTCAATATTCAAGATCAATTGAGTTCAAACTCATAGGATATGTAGATAGTGATTATGAAGGCAACATTGACAACATGAAGATTACTTCTAGTTATGTTTTTATTTTGAAATAGGTGTAGTATCATGGGTATCCAAGAAACAACCCATTGTCACTCTTTCATTGATAGAAGCAGAGTATGTAGCAGCAACAAGGGTAGCATGTCAAGTAATTTGGATGAGAAGAGTGTTAATAGATTTGAGGCACAAACAAGAAGAAGCAAAAAATATTTTTTGTTACGACGACTTAGTATCACACTATCCAAGATTCCTGTATTTCACAAAAGAAATTAGCACATTGGTAAGTGCAAGAAGATGAGTACACTTTTTGGCCAAAAAGTGGATGTGTTTTTCCTGGTTTTTAAATTTTGTCATACTTGGAGTGAAAATTTGAAGCACTTGCACATAAAATATTAAGATGAGGTAAGAATTATATATGTAAGATTTTGTTTCTAGTTTTCAAATATGTAATATTTTCTAATACCTAGATGAAGAAAGTTGGTTTTTATAGGATGTACAAAAAGTGGCTTTTTAAAGGTCCCCTATTTTTTGCCAAAGCATGCATGTGTATGACCAACATAATTTGATCTAAATGAAGGTATTTTTCTAATTCCTTTTGTGCAAAGATGCATAGGATGTTGAATTTTGGGAAGGATTTTTTTTGTAATTTTTTGATACATATATTTTTATTAATTTTTAATGAACCTAATTAGTGTTTTTTAAAACCCTTCGTGTATGACCAACATGATTTGAGCTAAAATAATCAATTCACTAATTTTTTTTTTCATGTAGATAATGATGTATAGATTGGTCAGTCACAATTTTTTTTTCAAGAAACTTTCAAAATAAAAAGTTATTAAAAAATAGTAAAGTGAGTTATTTTAAGTTTATGAGTTTCTTTGTTTAAAAAATAATTAATAAATAGAAAATTATGTCCAATAGTATAAAAAATTACATATTTGAAAACTAGACTTTAAGATCTACAATGGGTTTTAATCTTGTTAAGGGATTCTGGAAAAAAAAGTCATCAGCCATAGTGGTGTAACTAGTTTTTTCTCTTGCTGTTTTCATGGTCTCCTATTGCAGGTAGAAAGCTAAGGCTTGGGTTTCCAAGCCTAAAACCAATGCAAATTGGCAGGTTTGCAATTTTAATATTTTAGAAATGGGTACCCATTATAAAAATAACAAGTACCTATTTCTAATCACTAATTGTTGAAAAAATAAAAATGCGAAAAAAGGTAGAACTTCAGTGACAAAACTACAATAACAATAGAATCAAATCTGAAGATAGGGCAGAGTACCCTAGCAACGATCTACCATGGAAGGAGAAGATGGTTTATGGGGGCTGAGCTCCCCCTCTGCAACCCCATAGGGAACAAGGCTGGCAAGTTGTGAGGAGGAGGAAATCACAGAGGGGAATTGGGGTAGACATTGCTTCAAGAAGGAGCACCCAATCCAGGGTTTATGGGATTTGGGCTATCCCAATTATTTCGGCAATCCCAACATTTGCTACTGGAGCAAATCGCACTTCAATAGGTAGGGAAAGAAGCCACAATGCTTAATTCCCCCTGCTATCTCTCAACCTCTCCTTCAAAGGCAAAAAGTTACGGAGGGTTTCTCAAAACTAGCCCCCAGGATCTTTCATTTGAAGCCTTCCTTAAACAATACGACGAATCTAAGAGAACCCCTTCATTGATCAATTACCCAAAACTTTAATTCCAAAATTACTGCAGCCAACATTCATGGAAGGGGCAATAACCAGTTTGCAACTCAAGAATAGGCAATCTCCAGCTCCCCTCGGTCAAGACTACAAATGAATTCAAGGCAGTACCAAGACCCCGGGACCTCAGGCAAGAAAGCATTGGTAAATATTAGCAGTATCTACTCAAACAGTCTAGGGAATCATTGTAGAACCCATGGCTTCTTTATACGATGGTGTGGGATGGGGCATCCTGTGAAGGAAATTGTGAATTGGGTCCAGTCCGTCCTCAAAGATCAGGTAAGTATCACTATCACTTCCAAAGATTTCATTTGTATTGATTGCAAAAGTGTAGACCTTAAAAAAGAAATTTTAAATAGTAGAAGACTACTCTTCAAAGGATATAAATTTAATTATGTAGACTGGCAACTAAATTTTGACCCTAGTAAAATGAAACTTAAAGTGGCCGGGTGGGTCAAATTACCAAATCTCCCGGTTGAGCTCATCCACAGCGAAATCCTAAGGGAGATAGGTAATCACCTGGGATAATTTATAACAATTGAGAATGACTTCTTAACCCATTCAGATGTTCTCCTGGCAGTAAAAATGGATATAAGCATTAAAAATATCGAACCAATGGAAATTAACATTAATATAGCTAATTACTATATTCAACCAGTTTTTCACCAGGGTCCCACCCACAGTAATACCATCAATAGTATTTCAAAAAGATTAACCAACAAGAACCCCAATCCCCAATAGTCAGATGTCAACATTAGATTTAATGATAACAAGGGCATATTTATAGTGGATTATCAGAGGACCAACCCTACATCCCTTTATGGCAGAAGGGATATGGCTGGACAAACTCAAAACCTGAGCATGGTAAAAGCTTAGCCCAGAAAGAGCCCTAAACCCTCTCAAAATACCATAAGGAATACCCAAAGTCAGAATCATGATCTCATTTTACAGAACTTTAACCTCCCATAGGAGAGCACATGCAAAGAAACACACGTAGCAACTAAGTCTCTAGAGAATATTTATAAACCTCAGATAGGCGAAGGTAGGAAGAAGCTTAAAGAGGGAGAAGTCCCTGTTGAAGAAAATAGAAATATTATTTCCTCAGCAGAGGAAGGTAATACATAACCAAAAGTATTAAAGACACTAGAATGGGTCCCTAACACTTATGAGACAAAGGAGAAACACAAAGAGATTGGATATCAAGAGAGATCCACAGATAAGGTCAGCCACAGGGAGCTAGAAGAGATATGCAATGAGATCCTCGATGAGGCATTAGAGGAAGTAGTTATTGAGGAAACAAATAAAGAGAAGGAAGAACTAATCTCCAAGATCCTGGAACTTGAAGAATGGGAGAAAAGGTAGGAGAATAACAAAGAGAACCCAAAAGAATAGGGAGATAGAGATTTAGAGGAAGCAGACCTACGACTGGGAATTGCAATAACCAATTTTAGTGAGGAGACTCCTAATTGTGCCAAAAGCAATAAAAAGAGGGGTAGGAAATCACTTCTGGAACTAAGAGAGAAAGTAGGTGAGGCAACGGATCAGACTAAGATAACCACACTTTTTAATGTAGGGAAGGGGAAGTACCTTCCTAAGGTGCCATGAAAGTCTACACTTGGAATGTTACGAGTCTCAATGCCCCTAACAAACAACGAATCATAAAATGCTGTATAACCAACACAAAACTAGATATACTAATGCTACAAGAGACTAAACTTAATAAAGATGAGATAGATGCTCTAAATAAGAAGCTAGAAATATGGGAGTAGCAGGAGCTCCAGTTGATGGTGCTTCGGGAGGCCTTGGGGTAATCTGGGATCCTAGAGTGGTCTCATTTTTAGTGATAAGTTGTAGGAAGAATTGGATTGCTGGGAATGTCAGAAGCATCAGGAGCAATCTACACTTTTTTATCCTTAACATTTATGACCCTTCTCAGAACCAGGACAAGAGAGCAGTGTGGATAGAAATAGATCAATTTTTGGGAACTTTACATGATCAAGTATGCATTCTAGGTGGAGACTTCAATGTGATATTGGACCCTAAAGAAAAACTGGGGGGTCATGTAAGGTTATCTATAGAAGTGAAAGATTTTAAAGATTGGGTTCAGAAGAACAATTTACTGGAAATTAAAACTGCATAGGAAGGTTTTACATGGAACAATAGAAGAAAGGGTTTTAACAATATTACAGAAAAACTAGATAGATTCTTGCTAGGAGGTAATTGAGCCCAATTCCCTTATTTTCTGATGGCAGAGATCTTACCATACTCGGGCTCTGATCATTACCCAGTTCAGCTAAGTATCACAGAAGATTGCCAACCCAAACGCCGCCCCTTTAAATTTGAACAAATGTGGGTCAATGATAATAACCTTATTACCCTAATTGAGCAATGGTGGAAAGAAACTAGAATTTCTGGATCTAAGCTTTTTTGTTTAGTATCCAAACTGAAAACTATTAAATGCAAGCTTCTAAGTTGGAATAAAAATAAATTTGGTAATATCTTTGAGTCCAAAACTAAGCTAGAAGAAGAACTAGAAAACCTAAACAAAAATGTGATTACCGGAGGAATGGATGTTGATTCATATTCAAAAGAAAAATAGCTGAAAATTGAATATGAAGATATCCTAACCAAAGAGGAAATCTTTTGGCATAAAAAATCAAGAGAGAGCTGGCTAGAAGAGGGAGATAGGAACACCAAGTTCTTTCATAACATCACCAAAGCACGTAGAAACATAAATAGAATCCTCAAAATAAAAGATGCGAATAATGTCTGGTCCGAAGATCCTCAACAAATTGCACGTGAAACGGTTAGGTACTTTGAAAATATTCTTAATAATTAGGAAGGATCGAATTGCATGCTCCAACAAACCATTCTAAAAGATATCCCAAGGATTATTTTAGAGGATCAAAACAAAGCTCTCAAAGGTAAATTCACCAAAACTAAGGTAGAGTTGGCAATCTCCCAAAAGCAACCAGATAAAGAACCTAGTCCTAATGGCTTCCCAGCTTTCTTCTTCCAAAAATGTTGGCACTTCATAGGAGATGAAGTAGTTGAAGCACTAGAAGGGGTAAGAAATTCAGGAAGTATCCTCAAAGAGGTAAATAATACTTTTCTTACACTCATACCAATAAAAGAGAAACCAAAAAGCCTAGGGGATTTGCAGCCCATATCTTTGTGTAATACTATTTATAAAATCCTCACTAAAACCTTGGCTAATAGGATTCAGACAGTTCTTCCAGATATAATAAGTAACGAGCAAATAGGGTTTGTGTTGATAACTGAGAGGGGGGGTGAATCAGTTATCCTAATTATTTCTTCTTTCTGAACTTTCTTATTAATCAATGTAGCATTAATTCAAACAAGCAAACATAACCATGAAAATGGAGATACACATGACACAATATTTTCGACGTGGAAACCCTGTTAAGGGAGAAAACCACGGGTGATTAACCCAAAGATTATTCTCTGTTAGAAGAATAAGGAAATACAAAATGGCACTTGCCAATTAGGGCTCACTGCCCAAGCACACTGCTCACAAGGAGGCACACTGCCTACAAAGAGACACACTGTCTACAAAAGAGTGTTATACAATACTTGAACTGATTGGTGGCATCTGCAAATGCTGGAGTCCAGTTCCGATTAGGCTCAGTATACTGATCTGCTGCACTTCATCTTTCCTTTTCCCTTAAGCTTCTTTCCTTTCACATACCAGACCTTCCTTACTACTTCTGCTTTGCTCTTCTGCTTTTATTCGCATGTAACTAACAACAACAACAACTCTCACAACTAAATCCATCATGTATATATATCCGCACAAGTAATTTCATCACCTTTCTTGTCGCCACCTGGAATAGTCAATCTTTTCACTAATTCTGATTTGTCGGCTGAATCCTTGCACATCAAGTAATGCGGATCAAGTATATGCTTGTAGAAATCATTAATTATGTCGACCAAACATGATTCATGCCTTCATAACCTTTACCACCATCAGTAACACATCCGGAAAGTAGTCTGATGTTCTATCAGTCAGTTCTTCCTCTATTCACACTGTCACTCAGGAATTTGGTACTCAACTATTCATATCTTTTTCCTCATCTATCACCGGAGGCTAAATCCTTGGAATATACTATTTAAGGTAGTCCTCTTGACTTCCCAAAATTTGCACTTCACCAAGATACTTCCTCTGAGAGATCCGGACTTGTCTGTCGGACCTTGCCACATGCTCTGTTCTTGTTTACCGGACCACAACAATCTTCATTCTAACTTCCGGTAGAGACACACCATGTCTTGCAGATGTGTGGGATGAACTTTGTTGCCATTATGACAACAATCATGAATCCATATAGTGTCTCTTGCCAACAATCTCCCCCTTTAGCATTGATGGCAACACTTAGTGAAAAATGACTAAGTGTTTACACTAAGCTCCCCCTTGGTTGATGCTTTGTCTTTATATACATTTTTCGGAGCTCCCCCTTAGTTGGATACCTCATTTTTCACTACTCCTCACTCCCCCTTTGACATCAATGGCAAAAGGTAGGGTCCGCATACCAAAATTTTCAAAAATTTAACTATACTTAGCCGCATAAGTATATACATATGGAATACTTACATATACTTAAGTATGTCTGCAAAAGTGTTTTTCAACCATACAACTTATGTTGCCCAACTCTGCTTCATCCTGTCCAAAATTGAGATGTGGCCATTCAACAGGAATGCAAATGCATCTGCCCTTTTTAGATTTGTCGGATCATTGGTCTGGGCTGTAATTTGGGCTTCTTTTATGGCCTCATGCATGGCCTCTAACTTAGGGACAATTAACCCCCTGAGCTCACTCAACCTGCTTATTCCATTTTTTCTTTCCTTCTCCAACTTCTTGATTTCACTCAAGACTGCGATAGTCTGACATTCTTGATTTGTTATAGAGGAAGAGAGAGGATCAAAATTCTTTGATAGTTTTGATAGTTTATCCTCCTATTCTTTTATTTTCTTCTCAATGTCCAATGTTACTTTGGACTAGGAAATACAAAATTTGTATATTTCTCTGCCATCCTTAAGAGCATTTTCTAAGCTCTTTATCCCAGTATTCATATTTCTCCTATCATTAGTGATTAATCCTTGTACCTCTGAGAACCTTTTATCCAAAACTCCTTCTAGACCTTTTCTTCAGCTGATTTTTCTAAAAAATCAAAATGTGTACTAACACTTCTGACTAAGGTTTTGAGATTACTGGAAGAGGAGGCTATGGGATCCTTCTGGAAAGATGGCATGATCTTTTCTAGCACTTCGGATGCTACCTCTATAAGCTCACAGTCTTCCATGTGAGATTTTAGTAGTTTCTCTTTGACCTTCTCATTTGCAAATGAGGCTATTTTCAATGTTTGCACCGGTGACAAAGAGTCAAAATCTAATGGTCATTTTAGTAGGTCCAGTTCATCCATTTCTATAGTTGCTTTTGTCAAGAAGTCTTTGACTAATTCTACAGAGTCTCTTGCCGGAGACAGATTTTTCTTTATTTCTGCAATCTTGGAGCTGTCCTTTGGAGTTTTCTCTCCTTCTACAACCTTAGCACTGTCATCTTCTTTTTCCTTCACCTCTGCTTCTTTCTCCTATAATTTTTCTTCTCCTTTAGATCCGAAGACTATAGGGGAAATCGGAGGAGAAATGTTAGTCTGTTCGGGGCCCACCTCTTCTGTCATTTTCTTAGGAGTTTCTTTTGCAACATTTGTGGTGGAGGGGTCAGTACCCAAGTCCTCTATAATAGGAAGATTAAATCTTTTGAACGTTTTCTGGAGAATCTCTTCAGTGTCCTTGGCTACCTTGTCGGTCTCACCAAGCATAAGCTGATTCATCCTTGCTTTGCTCCTGAATTCATCCTTGCAGTCTTTGAATACCATGTTCATTGTCTTGGGATCAATTGAAGGATATAGCTGAATAGCTATCTGTTCCTAGATCTCAAGGTCTTTTACCATGGCATTGGTCTTTCTCATTTCCAACTCCTTTTCTAGACTCTTAGGAATTAGAGAGATAATTTCAATAAAAGCTTTATTGTAAATGTTCAAAAACCTAACTGTGGCTTCCTCCAAAATCTTTTTATCTACTTCATTATAATCATCATAGAATTCTGTTAAGGGTTGCAGGTTCCCATCCACTGTGACTTCTTTAACTACATCATCTAAGGAGAGAGTGGGTTTTTCAACAAATTCCTCTTCCTTCTCTTCTTCTCCTTGACCGGTAGAGTGTTTACCAGATGATTTTTTCTTCTTCTTTAGTTTCCTTATCTCCTCATCTGATTCGGTTTCCTCATCATCCTTTAGGCTAACATATGACCTTGTTGCCTTTTTCTTTGTTCTCTTTTCCCCTTTTCCGGATGTCTGGACTTCCACTTTTGAGCTTTTAGTAGGGACAGGTGCTAGTTTCTTTGATGATCTGGTCCGGGTGGAAGTTTCTACCGGAGCACTTTTTTTGCTTCCCTTTTCTGCCTCTTTCTTCTCTTCCTCAGCTTTTTGTCTCTTTTCCTGGTTGGCATCAAGTGCCTCCTTTGAGATGCCAAGGCATTGGGCAATATGCTCTACTTCTTTTCTCACCTTTCTTTTTATCTCTGGTTCTCTAAGTTCCACATGAATTCTTACACTCAGCTCCTCAAAGGTTCCAAACCTCTCTGCCTTTGGATCTTTAGGCTGACTTAGCATGTGTTGAACATGCAGCTCCACAATCTGTTCATCAACTTCATACCCCATGGGCATGATCCAGACTGTCCTTGGTTCTACTGCCTCCATTAGGCACTGATCAGTCTCTACCATAAAGCAGACTGTGTCTTTGTATTTCTCAACAAGAGACTGGGGAATCCTTTCTCTTGATTGCATCATGTTCTGAAAGTTTTTAAAGTATCCCCACATGGTTGTATTTCTTGCTTTAGCATCCCCAAGCCCAAGCAAATAATCTCTTATCTGAATTGCAACCGGTCTGTCATTCTGCCATACCCAACCATTGGATCCAGGAAGCTCATTCATGAAATAAAAGAATAGGCAAAGTAACAAGCCACCATACTTGAAGGAGTTCTTCTTATCCTTCTTGATCTTTTGCAGATTTTCCAATAGTTGGCTAAGAAGAAGTTCACACAGATCATAGTCAGCATTTTCTCTTAGCATTTGATAGGCTGTGTAAACTACAATTCCTAGTACTAAATTTTCCTTACTGGAGTGATATATCTTGTAACCAATTACTATGGAAGCAAATTTGACATCCGGATCAGTGATGTCTTCAATTGTCATAGCTCTCTTGTCAAATTTTGATTCGATTGCATCACTTACTGTCTGATTCTTGACAGACTTGAGAACAGGTATTCCATTGGATGAGTGTAGACTGGTTACTACCTTAAGTACATCTTTGGTGATCTTAAATGGTTTATTCAACCAAAGGAAACTATCATGCACTCTACTCAATACATACTGGACCCATTCATCTTCTTCAAAATAGGGGAAATGAATGCACTGTGCAAAATGCTTATCTCGGATGGCTTTATACTGAGGTTTAATCTCAAAAGAGTCATCTAACAACTATTTGTGATAGATATCAACTAACTTTGATTTCCCAAATTCTTCAATACTCGCATGTATGTAAACCCTAATGTCTTCGGTGTGCAAAATGCCATGCGAAACACTAGAGAAGGCTCCTAGGGGATCTACCTCCAAGGATTTGTAAGGATGTTTCTTGAATGTGGGCCGAGGTCTATCAGAGATCTTTACTATATTTGGATAGTCATTTTTTTCAAAAGATTTGTAGTGAGATATTGAAAATGGAAAATACCTTATGCGCCTTTGGTTACACGGAGTTGGTTGGATTGATTTCTGGATGTAATGACTTCTGCAAGTGATTTTTGATGAACTTGAGGAATTTTGTTGCAGAGCTCCACTTTTTATTTCTTCTTAAGTGTAGAATGAACAAGTGATTAATGAGAAAACCCTTATATTGCTCTGCAAACCCTAATATCAGATTGCAATAAATGCTTGACCTACATTATTTTGGTTTGCCTTATTCAGATGACTTGAAGAACCGGATCTGTCCTGATCTTTAAACATCATGCGGATCTTCCAAATCTTAACCATAGTTTGTTTGGATGTTTCCCTTAAGAACCCTTCAATCCACAACTCTTCTTGTGCCAATTCCGGCACCACTTGACTGGCTGGGGGAACAAGGTTTTCTTTGTGTCTCCCCCTAAGATAGAGCTCTCTTTTTAATTTCCAGAAGGAATATCAGCACCAGAGTCTGGTGCAGATCCAACCTCAACATTCTCAATACTTTTCTTCACCCAAATCTTTCTCATCTCACTTTTAACTTCATTCGCATTCACCTTTTGTTTACCCTTATCTTGATTCTGATTATGATATACCGGACCTCTTTTGTCCTGATTCTTGCTTTTATAGAATTTTGCACTATGACCAGACCTATTGCAGATTTGGCAAACAACATTTCTTTGCATATTTGACTGATATCCTCTTGATTTGCATTGATTAGCCATATGACCTATTTTATTGCATGCAAAGCATCTACCATTGAATGATTTGTTCATTTGCATATTTCTGCATTCATGAGATTTGTGACCATACCTTTTGCAGTTAAAAATTTGTCCAGAGAAGGATGAATTAGTCTGATTCATTCTCTTTCTGCACTGATTAGCTTTGTGACCAAAGTGATTACAGCTGTGGCAGTATCCATTGAAGGATGGATATCTTTGAGCATTGGGTTGTCTTACCAGAGGTCTTCTAGGCCTGTTCCTTAGATTTTTTGATCCAAAAATATTTTAACCGGATCCAGAGCTTTCTCCTTTCTCATATCCCAAACCACGCTTGTCATCTGCCCTCTTTTGACTTCCAAGAAGAACTTCAAGTTGAGCAAAACTTATCTTGAATTTCTCTTTATATTCATTTGCTGATTGAAGATCCCTTTTAAGAGAGATAATTTGATCCTCAAGTTTTTCTTCATTTTCTTTAGCATCTTCAAGATTAGATTCAAGATGTCTGATAATTCTATCCATTTGGTGGCAATCTCTGATTTCTCCTTGAGAGATTGTCTCAGATTATCTTTAGTTTTTCTTTTCTCTTCAATTTCTTGGGTAAACTTTATAACTCCTGATTCCATTTCATGTCTTACCATAATGACTTCTTTTGATAACTTTTCACATAACTTGGTTTTTTTAGTTAGCTCTTCATTTGCATCATTAGCTTCACCTTGTCTTGCCAATTGCTAAAGTAGCTCCTTTCTCTTTTTCATAGAGAGACTTAATTTGTCTTTTAGTTCTCTCATGAAATCATCAGCTTGTTTGAGTCTTTCCTTTAATTCATTGATTTCAGAGTTTGACTGTTCAAGATCCTCAAGTACAGTCTTGAGCTGCTCCTTTAAACCATATGCATCCATTTGGATTCCCAGATCTTCCTCGAGCTGTTAGACTCTGTTAGGAGGAACTTAGCTCTGATACCAATTGTTGATAACTGAGAGGGGGGGTGAATCAGTTATCCTAATTATTTCTTCTTTCTGAACTTTCTTATTAATCAATGCAGCATTAATTCAAACAAGCAAACATAACCATGAAAATGGAGATACACATGACACAATATTTTTGACATGGAAACCCTGTTAAGGGAGAAAACCATGGGGTGATTAACCCAAAGATTATTCTCTGTTAGAAGAATAAGGAAATACAAAATGGGACTTGCCAATTAGGGCTCAATGCCCGAACACACTGCTCACAAGGAGGCACACTGCCTACAAAGAGACACACTATCTACAAAAGAGTGTTATACAATACTTGAACTGATTGGTAGCATCTGCAAATGCTGGAGTCCAGTTCTGATTAGGCTCAGTATACTGATTTGCTGCACTTCATCTTTCCTTTTCCCTTAAGCTTCTTTCCTTTCACACACCGGACCTTCCTTACTGCTTCTGCTCTGCTCTTCTGCTTTTATTCGCATGTAACTAACAACAACAACAACTCTCACAACTAAATCCATTGTGTATATATATCTGCACAAGTAATTTCATCACCTTTCTAGTCAGCACCCGGAATAGTTAATCTTTTCACTAATTCTGATCTGTCGGCTGAACCCTTGCGCATCAAGTAATGCAGATCAAGTATATGCTTGTAGAAATCATTAATTATGTTGGCCAAACATGATTTATGCCTTCATGACCTTTACCACCATCAATAACACATCCAGAAAGTAGTTTGATGTTCTGTCAGTTAGTTCTTCCTCTGTTCACACTGTCACTCAGGAATCTGGTACTCAACTATTCATATTTTTTTCCTCATCTATCACCGGAGGCTAAATCCTTGGAATATACCATTCAAGGTAGTCCTCTTGACTTCCTCAAATCTGCACTTCACCAAGATACTTCCTTTGAGAGATCCGGACCTATCTGTCGGACCTTGCCACATGCTCTGTTCTTGTTTACCAGACCACAACAATCTTCATTCTGACTTCCGGTAGAGACACACCATGTCTTGTGGATGTGTGGGATGAACTTTGTTGCCATCAATGACAACAATCATGAATCCATATAGTGTCTCTTGCCAACAGTTTGTTCCGGGTAGATCTATATTTGATGGAGTTATTATAGCCCAAGAAGCCATCCACACCATACAACAAAACAAAAAACCTAGTATGTTAATTAAACTGGATATTAGTAAAGCCTATGATAAGGTAGACTGGCATTTCCTTTTCAAAACCCTAGAGGCTTTTGGTTTTACTAAACAGTGGATAAACCTCATTTATGCATGTATTTCTAATCCTAAGATCTCAGTCTTAGTCAATGGAACTCCGAAAGGTTTTTTTAGCATTTCAAGAGGATTGAGACAAGGCAATCCCATTTCCCCTTTTCTCTTCATTATAATGGCAGACATATTAGGGAGAATGATCTCCAAGGCTAGGGAAGAAGGAAAGATCCAAGGAATCAAAATTACTTCCGGTGTCAATCCTACAACCCATCAACAGTTCGTAGATGACACTATGCTCTTCGGTACGGAGAGCATAGAAGAAGATAGGGCGTTCAAAGCTATCCTAAACTCCTACTATAGGGCCTCTAGACAAGAGGTTAATGCTGATAAATCATCAATTTATTTTTCAATACGGATCCTAAAACTTAAAAAGAAATATGTAGAATCTTGTCTTATAAAAAAAGGGGAAATGCCTTGTAAATATCTAGGCATAGCTTTGGGTAAAAGCAATAAGACTAATGATCTCTGGGATCATATTACTTCCAAGATCAGGAATAGAGCAAAATCTTGGAAAGGCAAAGGACTATCCTTAGCAGACAAAGTGACAATGTTACAGTCAGTTCTCTCAATTATCCCAATATACCAATTATCCTGTATGAGTCTTCCAGTAGGTAAACAGGAAGAAATCAACAAAACTCTAAGAACTTTGCTATGGGAAGGCGTGGAGGATAAAAAGAAAATGGCACTTGTGGCTTGGGACAAGATTTGTAGACCAAAAGAGAAAGGAGGCCTGGGTTTAAAAAACCTCAGAGAACAGAGTAAGGCTTTAGGTGCTAAACTTGTATGGAAAATGTATTAGCAACTCAATTCAAAGTGGGTTAAAATCCTTAGAAACAAATATCTCAGAGGGGAGGAATTGACATTCCTTTTTAGAATGGCTAACCCACCTAAAGGATCTCTCCTTTGGAATTTTATGATGGACTGTACGAAGCTCATAATGGACAAACTAACTTGGAGTTTAGGAGATGGGAACCAAGCACTTTTCTGGGATGACTCATGGGGTGGGTATGAGGCGATAGGCAGCTTGGATAACTTAGAGAATGCCAAAAGGATACTAGAATCCCACTGGGGGAAATATGTAAAAGATTATATAGATTTTCCCAATCATGAGGAGAATAGGGGGTGGAAATGGAAACCCCTAGATAATATGAACATTCTGGATAATGAGAAAAAGAAACTACTTGATATCCTTAACAAAAGGAGGGTATCTCTCAAAGGAGAATTAGACAGATTAGTTTGGGATGGGGCTAAATTAGGAAATTATAAAACCAAGGATGGCTACAAAACTTTAATCAGACAGCAACTAAGACCAAAATCAGAGTTACCACTGAGACTGTGTTGAGATAAGAACTGTCTCCCAAAGGCTGGGTTGTTTGCCTAGATGGCCCTGCAGAAAAAAATCCTAATGGCGGATAGGTTCACCAAGATGGGATATGAAGGGCCTAGAAGATGTCCCCTTTGTGAAGAGGATCAAGAAACAACAGACCATATTGTCCTCAATTGTCAATTTTCTAATAAATGTTGGAATTGGCTAAGTAATAAGATGGGATGGATTACTGCCATGCCTAATAACATTCTGAACCTTTTCCAATGTTGGCCTAAGAGTCACAAACAAAGCATCTACCATATGCTATGGACAATTTCCCCTTTGATCATGGTTTGGGAGCTGTGGAAAGAAAGAAGTAGAAGAATCTTTAAAGATAGAAAAATGACTTTTGGTTAGCTAATTATTAAAATTGAGGTCATTATAATAGAAATAGTCAATAGTAGGATTCTAAATAACTCCAAAAAAGAAACCACAATGACGCACTAGGATGAAAAGATGCGGGAGAGATGGGCAGGACTAAAACTTCCCTCCTTTGTGGGACTAGGTAACCACAACGCCACCAACAAGAGAAAGGAATGTAAGTGGCAACCGCCTAAAGAAGGGTGGTTCAAGCTAAATTTTGACAGGGCTTCTAGGGGCAACCCAGGAGTCGCAGGAATAGGTTGTGTAATCCACGATTCTGAATCTAGAGAAATGGCAACCTTAGCCAAACCCCTAGGAGAAGAAACAAACAATACAGCAGAATTAACTACCCTGATTGAAGGTCTGAGAATCTGCAAAGACATGAAAATTAAAAAATTAGAGGTCGAAGGAGACTCCACGATTGTCATTAATGGCTTACAGAAAGGGAAAATGCCTAATTGGAGACTAAACTCCCTATTGGCTAATGCCCTCGATATCATTGCTTCTCTAAGGAGGTGCACATTCAATCATACTTACAGAGAGGGTAATAGCAAAGCAGGCTCTCTTGCCAACAAAGGGGCGGATGGTCTCTACCTATCTACTAGAGCTAACACCATTGAAGTATTATCAGAATCAAACTAAAACTTTGGAGGAAAGTTATCCTAGGCCAATTAGTGCATCACTTGGTCTAATAACACACCACGGAGGGTCAACAAAATCAGAGCTTCTTTAGATTTTCTACCCTTTAGATAGAAAGGGAGTAGAATAGAGAAATTAAGAATACTTCTCAGATCCCCAACTGGTTAGGTAGATCTTAGACCCTTTCTAGTCAGGTTTAGTTTACTCCAAATTAAAGATTTGAAGTCTAATAGCGAGGGGCAGTCCAGTCATTCAAATTAACTACATATAAAGTCTAAGAGAAGGGCTATCTACTCAAATCCATTCAGGAATGTATAGACAAGCATTCTCTTAACTATCCTTTTCCTTTAAACTAGTTTGATTCCTACCTGGATCCTCTATCATTCTACCATTCCAAACTATTAATGCTCTCAGAATCACGGTTTTAAGTTTTGGCCATATTCATATTAAAAGTCTGGCTGAAACTATAATAACAGAGGAAGAGTAAAGGACCTCGCAGGGTCCATCCATATGTGTTTTATATGACCCTCTTCATCGGTGAGACCGAGGCCATTGGCAAAATATTTCTCTCTCAGAGCGATAAGGATAGTCTGGCCGAAGAGAGGTTCAAGCCGTTAAATGGAGGTCACGGTCTTAAGATTCATATCATGATGACAAGGTCATCGGGTAGATAACTTGGCATTGGACCGACAACATTGGTCTTACCGATCGAGGCATATTGGGGTGATAAGGGATAAGTGATACCAATGGGAAATCCATGGGTGAATCGGCCTAAGTGTGTAAGTGCTCATCGATGACAGGGGTCACAGTGAAGACAATAGTCATTGGCGTATCGGTGAAGCTAATCCTACCGTGGCTGATAGTAATTGTCTTGCCAATAAGCGAAAGACAAAGTTGACGCTAGAGTGATAGGTGCATCGGCTGGATGAGTATCCAAGTCTCATCGAAGACAAATGTCATGGCACATCGGAATACAAGTTCAAAGTTCAAACGAATTGGAATTATCTTTAGGTCCTCCATTGTATGTATCCTGTTGTATTACTTTCTTGCATATCATATACAAACGTCTCCATTATAAACATACAAGCACCCTGAACATGCAAAGACTTTTCAGTATTTAACTTTCTTTTCGCATCTGGCTTGTATCTCTTTTTTGCATCCTTTTAACTTGTATAACGGCTTGATATCGAATTATTTATACAAGCCCGATATGTAAACGGTGAAGCCCACATCACTTTTCAGATTGTATCTTTTGAAATGCAACAATACTTGTATCTAATTTTTAGATATAAAGCCAAATTCATACAAACTCCTTTGTTTCACCTTTACGGACTTATCATTTTTATAAACCACAGTTTACTCAATTTTTGGCTCCACGATGTATATAAAGTGCATTGCATCTAGTCATGGTGCATCAGTTCAACCAATTTTCAACTTTCTTGAGTTTCGCATTGTATGTTTATTATAACCACACATACAATGCACGAAACATACACCATTAAAACCTCATTTCATTATCTTATCAGTTCCGCGACTTGCATAGAGCTTTGTATATCGTCTTGTGTCTTATCAGATACATTTTCTTCTATGTACAAGAGCAGGCCCGACTAGCTTTATGAAATGAATTGAAATCACCTTCGAATCCACATTTGTATCACCTTCTTGTATATCGAATGCATGTGTTCTATATACAATAGTAGCCCCCAGCTAAAATTCACAATATTTAACCTGTCATTCAAATCTAGGTTTGTATAAACTTGTATTTCTATTGGAGATGGGGCCCACATAGGTATCTTTGGTGTTTCGTGCATTTGTATATACATTTCCTTTGGTTCTCATATGCATTTGTCTATGTATCATGTATACATACTTCACAATATACAATCATGGACTTCAAATAAAGTTCTCAGAATTTAAACTTTCTAACTGGGTCTCAGACTAATTCATTTGTCTATGTATCTTGTATACATGCATCGCAATATACAATCTTAGACTTCAAATAAAGTTCTCAAAATTTAAACTTTAGATGCTTTATTGTATATCCATTGGTGATGGGGCCCACATAGGTATCTTTGGGTTTAGTGCATTTGTATATACATTTCCTTTGTTTCTCATATGCATTTGTCTTTGTATCTTGTATACATACATCGCAATATAAAATCACGGACTTCTAACTGGGTCCAGACTTGTATGTATCCATTTGTTTCACCTTTTTATATCACATGCATATACTTTTCATACAATCACGGACTTCATAGGTATCTTTGGTGTTTCATGCATTTGTATATACATTTCCTTTGTTTCTCATATGCATTTGTCTTTGTATCTTGTATACATACATCGCAATATACAATCACAGACTTCTAACTGGGTCTGGACTTGTATGTTTCTGGTTCTTTCACCTTTTTATCACATGCATACACTTTTCATACAATCGCGGACTTCATTGGATTTGTGAAACGAATTGGAATTATCTTTGGATCTTCCATTGTATGTATCTTGTTGTATTAGCTTTTTGCATATCATATACAATTGTCTCCAACATACATATGTGGTCCCCACCCGTTATTTATATCTCCAATTATGTCAGGTTTTGTATAATATTCGAGCTTGTATATTTTCTTTGTATATTGCCGTTTGTATGTTATCTTGTATAAGCGCACATACAAAGCATCTTATACAAACCCTCTCTTGTTTATTTTCTTTGTATATTGCCATTTGTATGTCATCTTGTATAAGCACACATACAAAGCATCTTATACAAACCCTCTCTTGTATATTTTCTTTGTATATTGTTGTTTATATGTTATCTTGTATAAGCGCACATACAAAGTATGTTATCCCCAACGATGCTTTTATTCCATTGTATATCCGGTATGTATATTATAAACATACAAGCTCCTCGAACATACAAAGACTTTTTAGGATTTAACTTTCTTTTTGCTTCCAGTTTGTATCTCTTATTTGCATCCTTTTAACTTGTATTTCAGCTTGTATATCATTATTTATACAAGCCCGATATGCATACGGTGGATCCCACATCACTTTTCTGATTGTATCTTCTGAAATGCATACTTGTATCTGATTTTTATATACAAAGCCGAATACATACAAACTCCTTTGCATCACCTCTTCGGACTTATTTTATAAACCATATTTTACTTATTTTTTGGCTCTGCGATGGATATAACGTGCAATGCATCTAGTAATGATGCATCTTTTTAACCAAATTTCAACCTTTCTTGAGTTTCGCATTGTATGTATGAAATGTATAACCACACATACAATGCTCGAAACATAAAACAATAAAACCTCATGTCATAATCTTTTTAATTCTGTGACATGCATATAGCTTTGTATATCGTCTTGTATGTTTCCCTTTGCCAAACTCAAAATACATCCATCGAACTTGACCTCTTATTTATTTAAAATCTTAACTCTATCGGGTCTGCCTCTATGAAAAGACATCAGGTCCGAATCTTCATGCATATCGGTGTAAGCCACACCGAAGCACTTTTCTTCAATCGGTGAGACTTTACAGTATCAGAAACTCCTTGATTTTTCTTTCCAATGATAATCTCCTGCTGATGACTGCTAGTTCCCCTCGTTCCATTGGATGTTTCGGTGAGAGTCCTACCGATCTCCACCATCGGCATGACTTAAACTGTCGGGAGGGCTTGTAGAGTTTTTGCCGATAGTGTTTCCCTATGCCAATCTAATTGATATGATTTGACAGGTAACAACGTTTTCTATGAGGGGTTAGAATTTAGTTGGAACGGGATATTTTGGTTTATCAACATTATAAGTGAAATGGTTGATCACTTACTTATGCCCACATGTAGATATATATATTAGTATTTATACAGTTTATATATAAATATTGCCCTCTTATCTCCATTCAACTCTCTCCATACTTCTTATATCATCATTAATATTATTGTTGACTATACATACCTCTACTATAGTGCATAGATGTTTTATTATTTTAGTTGCTCTATTTTTTGTGTGTAAAAGCAGCAGCTCTATTTTAAGAAGAAAATATACTCTTTTATTTCTATGTGTAAACAACCTATAGTTCTATGACAACAACTCTGTTTTAAGAAGAAAATATACTCTTTTCTTTATGTGTGTAAACAATATATAACTCTAATATGACAGTAGCTCTGTTCTGGGTTAGAAGTTGAGAAAAATATGAAAAGAACAACTCTATTAGAATGATATTTTTATTAATTATATATATACCTTAGAAGATAAGGAAAAATATGAAAAGAGTAGTAGCTCTATTATACTGATATTTTCATTTTATATATAATCTCTGTTAATTTCTGTGTGAAAATAGCTCTGTGTAAAGAGTTATAGCTCCATTACATGTGAGACTCTTCCTACTCTTCCTCCAACTAATGTAAAGATGTTCTATATTTTGGGCATTGAAAGCTCTGTGGAAGGAAACAATTTCCCCTGGTTGAAGTTTCATGTCACGGACGAAGTAATTCCAGCCCTTGTTGAGTATGTAGCTTTGGTTCCTGCTATTATATGAGCACCAAAACTGCCATTATTTCCCTACACCATCTTGGAATGTGAGCAATAGTCCTTTATCTTTTGCATTTGTGTTGAGAGGAAAATATTTGTCTGCTTGATGTTTGGGAATCACCAGGCACTTTAGCTTTTGCACATCATAGAAAGTGACTGCCTTATCAAACATGTGTTCTCTCTGCAAATTCTTTTTTTTCCTACATTCAAAGATGATTGTCAATTCTTTTATGCTCCAGTAAAAAACACAACAATCAAGCTAATTGACACACATGTTTAATACCATGAAGTGGATTACAAATTTAGAAGCAACTACAAACCTGAGAACAAAGATGTTAAAGCAATGGTAAGGTTTCCCATTCACCTCTTTTCTTGATGGTTACTATAAAACCCTTTATTACTGAACCATCTGACACCATTGGAATCCACTTCCATATCCCAAATTGCATCTTGATTATTTTTCTTCCTCGGTGACTACAACAACTGCAATATATTTCCTCTTCCAATATAAGCCACCATCTAGTCCATACAAGGAATCTTCAAAGTTTTTTGGTAATCTTTCCCTTTATATCCACTTTCAACTAACATAAATATGATAATTTCTCTAGTTTGTTCCCTCATAGGAACCACTAACTCTACCTTGGGATCACTAGGAATTTTAGTAACTGTACCATCATGCCTAATAAACAAGGATAACACGTTGAATTGTTGTAGAATACTATCCATGTCAACATTTGATTCCCAAATTAAACTAGTAACTCGTGACAGTACTCTCTGAAATGACAAAGAGACTAATTAGTCCAATAAATATTTTTTAATGAAAAGATCACAGTTTCATTTTGGAGCATGCCACTCAACACGACTATAGTAAACATATGACTTACAACTAACAATATATAAACTGCTCTCCTATCAAAATGACAAAAGTAAGTGTACAATGAAAGTGTAATACCTGCCACATCTTAGTGCATCCTCATATAGCTATAGTGCCAACTGAAAGATGTAGATATTTCAGTCCTTGCAACTCTTCAATACCTTTGATCTTCTACAGCTTCAAACGTCCATCAATGGTGATTGTCTCTAAGTAGCATAAATGTGCAGAACATGATGTTGAAATTGGTAGAGTAATAAAACCGAAAAATAATTTAATAATTCACATTGTAAATGATAACATAAATAAATTGGAATTTCATTATAATATTTCATTGTTGTTTTATATTCCAAATAATTGTCTTATAAAGCCTTATTTTCCCATTTACAAACTGTCTAAGGGAATAACTTCCCACCCAACTAACTACCTAATAATTAATTTATTAAATGTAAACCTTATTTCCTAACAACTCCCCTTTAGGATTTACATCACAAAATAGAAAAAACAAAAGAAATATTGTATCAACATAAACCTAAACTCCTCCTGTCTACCAACTCCGCATTAGGCCAAACTCCTCTATCTATGCAAATGTCCAACTCTGCATCAACCCAAACTCCACTATCTAGGCAAATGTCCAACTCTGCATCAACATGAGAGAACATAAAGTGTCCCCAACCTCCTTGCACAATGAGACAACAACTTTCCTTCAAAATTCCATATCTCTTCCAAGTGTGTCAAAATACTTCCTCTAGTGCTGCACATGAGAGAACAACTCTCCTCCAAGTGTGTCAATATCCCTCCTCTAGTGTTGTGGAAACAATCCTTCCTATTCTATACAAAACAACCTCAAGCAAAAGTGAATACACCAACTACACCCACAAGAAATGTCAACAAAATCCAAGCCCTCTTTTCTCCTTGAAGGGACATAGATAGAAAAGGTGCTTCTCATACAATGAATCACCCATGAGTGAGAAGCTAGCTCAAGATGACAAAAGACCTCCTGCCTCCATTCTCTGATTTGTTTACACTTTATTCACTTGATGCCACATGTGAATATCTAAAAGGCCATTAAAGTGTAGTGTATATAGTCTTGAAAATACAAGCATTAAATGTGGCCATGATCAAAAGTAAAATTGACAAGGTGTCAGTTTTAACTGATAATGCACCTTTTTCAATGTGACAAAAACACCTTATTTTCAATTAGCACACTAACCTTATCACTCCAAAGCATACAATTTCAATTTTTAACAAGCAAATTATTCCTTATATCTCCCTTTTACAAAGTTCTAAGTAACATGTCCTCTTTTAAATTAAATTCTAAATATAAATGTGCCCCTTCATACTTTAGCTTCATGCAACCATTTTTAAATAATTGTCCCCACATGTAGAGTTTAGTTTCAAACTATAGTTTTGAATGTTGCCAAGCACTTGGGAAAAGTACATTTATGTTTGACCTAAAACTTCACATTGGCATATCACCAAAATAAAATTCAGTGCACTTGGAAAATGAATTTTTTTTTTGCATGTGGTTAGGGTTGCAGTTGCCCATGAAATATATACCTTGTAGATATTGAACCAGTGTTTGAATGAAAAAGAAATGTCTTCCATGTCCAGTAATTTCCTTGTTTCTCTGGTTTTCCAAATGTGATGAATGGTTTTTTGCTCCAATGTTTCTATTAAATTTGCAAATGGGGGAGTCAAGTGTGTAGAAAAGACCACACTGGCCACTGTTTTGATCATGGACTTAGATCTGACAGATTACAACTAATCAAGAGTTAAATCCAAGAAGACTGCTCCATAAAATATATGGAGCAACAAATATTCATGCCCTTCCAATACACACTCGCATTCTCTATTCAAATGACTTATGTGTTGAAGTTTATGGAGATTTCAACACCCTTTCAACATGTAGTCCTCCACATACACCAATTTCTCTATGCGCCTTGAGCAATATATGGTCACCAGTGTAGTGGCATTAGCAGATATTCCTTTCTTGCACAACGAGAATTTTTCTTATACAAAATGTCTTCCACAACCTCTACGCTGCTCTTTGTGGATGTTCCAGCCTTGTATACCCATGGGAAATTAAACAACACACACCTTTAATGAAGTAGCATTCTCTAGTGCATATTCTATGTTTGGAATTCCACATTGAGCCTCCTTTACACACAACAAGTATCCATATGCCCTTCACATAATTTTTAATCATAGGCACACAGAAACCATTAATGCTCTGATACCATTGTTGAAATTGGTAGAGCAATAAAATTGAAAAACAATTTAATAATTCACATTATAAATGATAACATAAATAAATTAGAATTTCATTATAATCTTTCGTTGTTGTTTTACATTCCATACAATTGTCTTATAAAACCTTATTTTCCCATTTTCAAATGTCTATGGGAATAACTTCCCACCCAACTAACTACCTAATAATTAATTTATTAAATGTAAACCTTAACACATTAAAACCATTCTAACCTTGTCTTTAATTTTGCATCCTTTGGATAATTTTGTGTGGCCGCGAATCCTAAATCGACTTCAATTAAACATTCCAACGATTCAAGATGGAGAGATTTAAGGCTGAGAAGGTACTGTCCACTAATTGAAAGCTTATATTTTACCTTTCGTATATCTATCTTTTCAAGGCTGATCATTTGGGTCTCAAGAGTAGTTGACTCCATACTATTCTTGAAACTCAATTCCTCACTTGTTGAAACTCTAAATCTGTTTATGACTAAGAGTAGTTTGAAGAGAAGAAGAGCATGAGCTTCCCTCTGAGTACATCTGCGGTAGAAGAGGACAAGAAACAGTGTGATAATAGAAAATAAAAGTAGGTTGGCCATGGGAGAATTAGTGTAATAATATCAACTTGCGATTTAGTAGGGGCTAGGCTTAAACAACACACTCTAAGCTTTGACTTATACGTGGCTGGTGGGCCCTCTCCAACTCTATTTGATTGTCCAAAAATTTTTGTTAATAGATCAATACAGGTTTCAACTAACCATGACTTAAATCTGCCACTGCCCTGCTGTCGCTTGCAATTACTTTTAAACTAGGGGTAATTATAATTTGAATCTCACCTCCCACTCAATTGCACTATGAACTGCTCATTAGTGTCTCAAAGAAATGTGGTCTACACCATGATTGCAGGATATCCACAAAATAGATTTGTCAAAAAGGCTTTACAAACTCTCAAGCAAATGCAATTAGTAGGTGTAAATCCAAACTCCACAGCCTTTGCCAGGATCCTCCCTGCCTATGTCAAAATGGGAGCTTTGGAATAATGTATGGGTATCCATCGAAGGATAAATGATAGAGGAATTTTGTCAGATGATGTAGTTGCAACTGCCCTGGCAGACATGTATCAGAAATGTGGAAGAATAGACAAGGCATGTGAATTGTTTGACAGAATACCTAAAAGAGATATCATCTCATGGAATGTTGTGATTGCAAGATAAGCAAAATGTGGAAGTGTATAGAAGGCACATGAACTATTTGAAAGATGCCTTAAAGAAATGTGCTCTCATGGAATCTCTTGATTGCAGGATATTCACAAAATGGATTTGTTGAAAAGGCTTTAGAAACTATCAAGCAAATGCAATTGGTTGGTGTAAAGCCAGAAACCTTTGCCAGCAGCCTCCCATCCTGTGCCAAGTGGGAGCTTTGGAACAGGGTATGTACATCCATCAAAGTGTAAATGATAGTTGCTACTGCTATGGTAGACATGTATGCAAAATGTGGAAGCATAGACAAGGCACACAAATTGTTTGACAGAATGCCTCAAAGAAATGTGGTCTCATGGAATGCCATTACTGTAGGATATGTAGAAAATGGATTTGTTGGCAAGGCTTTAGAAACATTCAAGCAAATGATATTGGCAGTTGTAAAGCGAGCATCCTCCCTACCTGTCCCAAAATGGGAGCTTTGGAACAGGTATGGAAATCCATCAAAGCATAATGGAAGGGAGATTTTTGTCAGATATTATAGTTGGAAATAGTTTGGTAGACATGTATGGAAAATATGGAAGAATAGACAAGGAATGTGAACTATTTGACAAAATGCCTCAAAGAAATGTGGTATCATGGAATGCAATGCTTCCATGATATGCACAAAATGGATTTCACAAGGATGTTCTCAAAATCATTGAATTAACGAAGCACTCCGGTACATATCCTAACATTATAAACTTTTCTTGTGTTCTATGTGCATGCAACCATGTAGGTTTAGTTGATGAGGGCTACACATGCTTCAATCGCATGAGTAACCCTTATTGCATTACACCTAGGGGAGAGGACTAGTTGCCACCCATGCCTCAATAACCACTATGTTTTTAATCACTTGACCCCCCAATTAAATTTTTAAAAAGAACCAATACATGTAAAATAACAACCTAATAAATTAACACAAATGCACCAATACATGTTCACAACATTTGTACATGTTCACAACTCCAATAGATTAACCAATCAAATTAAGACAAGTGCACAAATGTGATGGCTAGTGGTTACTGGCACATCGTTATGCATGTATGGGGCGACATGTTGAAATGACACTTTTTTGACCCATGTGCACATAATGCATCGTACAGTGAAATGTATAAGTGCTCAGAAGCTAAAAGAATAGCTTTAAGGTCTTCGGTCGCATATGGACAAACCCAAAAAAAATCATCAAAATCTGATATATCTAGCTATGAGCTTGATGTGCATGAAGTTAGGGTGGGCGGCTACTGGCCCCTCTCCCCTACTTGATCATTATGTGTGTTTAGTTGACCTTTCCCATGGTGGCTATCTTGAGGACACCCTAAACTTTATCATTAAGATGCCAGTTAGACCTATGGTGGTAGTGTGGATATGTTTTCTTGGCGCTACAAATCACATATGAATATAGGCTTAGGAGTATTTACAACAACATTGCTTTTTTATTTGGACACTAAAAATATATTGTGACTTATGTTCTCTCAAACATCCATGAAGAAGTGGGCAGGTGGTGTGAGGTTCAAATGGTAAGGAGACTGATGAAAGACAAAGAAATTATAAATATTCCTAGATGTAGTTGGATTGAAGGCCATAAAATGGTACGTGCTTTTTGTGTAGGAGACATATCACATCCAAAGACATAGGAGATCTATGCAAAGTTGGAGAAATTGGCTTGGGAGATGAATGGGGTAAGGTCTTTTCCATATTCAAGACATTTACCTAGTGATGTGGAAAAGAAGGAAAAAGAATTATTTCTCTACCACCATAGTGAAAAGTTGGCAATTGCTTTTGGTTTGTTAGACACCTCCTATAGAACAACTATTGGAGTTGTTAAGAACCTTCAAGTATGTGTTGATTGTCACAATGCAATGAAGTTTATCTCCAAGATTGTTGCAAGAGAAATTGTTGTGAGAGATGTGAATTGTTTGCATCATTTAAGGATAGGAGAATGTTCTTGTGGAGATTATTGGTGATGCTAAATGAAGTGATCTGAAAAATAGGCTCACACTGTAATAATGTGAACCATGTCAGACATGCATTAATAATGAAGGGACAAGGTTGCATTTTTAGTTACTAGAAAAAAGAATGGTTTTCTTTTTGTTTTGAGTATTTGGCAATCTAGACTATGATGTTGGCTTCATAAAATTAGATGCATAGAATGCAATGGACATCACTACTTATATACACTATTGGGGTACTATCAAAGACTTATTTATGATAACATGGACATTTAATTGAATTGTTTTCATAAAACCTAGATATGTATGAAATCAAAAGTTGGAGGAGGACGAGGAGAAAGAGTGAAAAAAAAAAGGTGAGGAAGACTTCAAGTAAATGGAAGGATGCTTGAGCAGTAGGAAATGGGAGAGGAGGGATCACAATTAGCCTTGCCATTTTGTATAGTTCTTTTGTTTCTATTAATCATATTGTCTTTTGCCTATGTTAGGTTAAGCATTTAATTACATATTATAGATTCAATATGTAATTTTATATAAGTGTATGTAGATGTTGTGTCATTTATGGTTAGATATTTCTAATGTTCTTTCACTTCCCTTTGCTTGATGAGATAGATAATAGATTTGTGAATTCCTGGATATTTTCTAATTTGATTTGATTTCAATTTATTTGGTTTCATTTAGAA
Organism: Cunninghamia lanceolata; assembly: GCA_027924645.1. Taxonomy (NCBI): domain Eukaryota; kingdom Viridiplantae; phylum Streptophyta; class Pinopsida; order Cupressales; family Cupressaceae; genus Cunninghamia; species Cunninghamia lanceolata. Next base: position 7,107,388 of record BSBN01000420.1, on the reverse strand, counting down.
ATAAACCACTATAATTTATAATGAAGAAGTAAAAAAAATTACAAGTGTGCTTATGTTGTAATTAGTGGTTATGCATCCACATTTGAAAAAATCTCATAATGAGGTTTATAGATTGATGTTATCTAGAGAAGAGAATAACATTTGTAGATGTAAAAATAAAATAACAATTTATATTGCATTGTAATTGCACATTCGTGGCATTACAAAATTGTGCATGATGAGATTTATAAATTAATACTAATGAGATGCTTGGGTTTGAAGGTGGTTAGGAGATAGCTACATAGGGCATTTCATAAGTGTTTGGAGTGACAATTTAGGATTTAAAACAAGAGGAATTCAAAGGGATGAGGGCAATTTTAGAGAAACACAATGGAAGACATCATAGGTTTGAAAGGAATATTATAATTATATTCATAATATGGTCAAATTGACTACTCTATCCACTTCTACAAACCCAACAAATGGTAGTAAAGTTAAATTTCATTTGGTAAGATAGTGGCGCAGTCATGGATGGAGGGTCTGAAGAATGGACTGTCCAACCATGAAGCTATAGTAAACACAATGGAAACAACACAAGAAATACACAAGAATTAAATGCAATGGAAGATCTATATGCTTAATATCTCAGTCAATTACAATGCTTATATACCAGCAACATGCAAGCTACAATTTAGCTCACAGACCTTCTTTCCAGGTTACAACATACATGAATAATATAGCATTGAAGTGCATTCAGAAAAGAACTATCTTTCTATTCTACTACTAGATATGAATGACTAACTCCCTAATGCATCTAAGAATTGCTTATATATCATCTTCTAGCTCAAAGAATGCTTCGCGTAAACTTCAAGAGGTCTCAAACCCTGGGCAATGCATGATGAAATATGTAGGTTGGCCTACAACTCATGGTAATGCTCCACAAATGGATGAAACATGGTGTGCTTCTCAATGAAGGTCTATCTAGTCCTATAATGCCTTGTGTGATGTTCCATTTAGCTCTGTAAGTCACGAGAATGCTCTGTAAACCTTGTATGCTCAAACTAAATATTGATTGCTCTGTTCTATGAATGCTAATAATCTTCTGATAGTGATAACTCTCGACAGATGAATCCAAATCTCATGAAATCTAAATATGATTTGGATATCATAGTGTAGAACCTAAATCCTACTTTGCGAGCTTTGAAATGATGATGCGGTGGAATGCGGTGGAAAATGTTGAAACTGCAAAAGACTGAACTACAACTGAAATGCAAGAAAGAAAAGAATCAAAGTATTTTTGGTTGATGCACGATTGCTCTTGAACCTGGGTGATGTAGGGGAGGCAAGGACTAGAGATCCTCAATCATTTGGCTTCCAAGATTATTAGTCATGGAGGTAAGTTATACCTTTCCAATACACTTTTTCACTAATCTTCCTAGACTTAGGCCAAGAAGCCCAACATGGAATAAGCCATGAAAGTAATCAAGACCTTGGGGCAGTCACTTAGACCAACTTGAGACATCTATACAAACCTTCCAAGCACCTTTGATTGGGTCTTGAATGCCAAGGATTAGTACGTTCTTCACAACCCTGCCTAACTCCTTGTAGCCCTCCTTTGACAGTTTTTGCCAAATAACTTTCTATTGTGGTACTATTCCCAAAAACCAAAACTAGATTAGAGTACCCATTTGGCTGGTACATCACATATCCCAAAGTGACTAGGGGTTGATTTGGAATGTGTGCCCCAAAAATTGATTGTTACTACTGGGCAGGGGCTCAATTAGCTCTCTTTTACAAAGAGACCACCCTCTAATGGATCTACAAAACTCTACCAACCACTTGGACATGTGGGGCCTATGCTCAAACAAGGGATTGTGAAGGTTTTAGGGTTCCTATGGCTAGTTAATGAGATTTATAGCAGCTGTCCCTGTTGAGTAGCCTAATACATGGGTTTATTAGGCTCCCACTCACCAAATAACAACAAAACTCACATCAATGCATAAAATGAGGATTGGGACACAACAATTTACTGGCCTTAGGTCCATTCCACCTATTGTGGCTTGACAGAGTCGGTGGAATGGCTCAAACACTCATCGTTAGGAGAGCAAAACCCTAGCTTAGGGCTTAAGGCATTTTTAGAAAAAATAGTTATAACCCACTTAAACTTCAATGTCAAGACCTCAAATCACATGCAACAGATGGTAGATTCCTTCCTCTATCGACCCACGACCAAGTGTTCTCTTGACAGTTCCGTATAGCGGAAAAATACAGCCTGTAACTTGTAAACAACAGTAAAATAGCAAAAATAACAGAGAATAAGGAGAAATTTCACCAAAAACTGCATCATCAATCCTCATTCAATGTTTTTGAAGAGTTTTATACATGTTTTAATCAATTTCAAATCAATTGGGGTCACTCACCAACTGTCAAACTACTTTCCCATTCATGCCACAACATGAAATTGCCAACATAGGTTGGCATTTGATATTTATACGCCTCTATTCAGACTTTGATCATGTTTAGACCTTATTACAAAGCTTATTATGAAGCTTGAGATGCCAAAACCATACTTATCCTAGTCCTAGACCTCCCTAGGACATTTTATTAGACTTAAAATGCATAAAACATGAGAACAAATTGCATAAGACCATGGAAACATAAGGGTGCTTTGCACCATACACCCAGGGGTGAAAGAATTTCAATCTTCTAATGGAATGAGGTCTACAATAGTGACTCCATGTTGTTCAATGTCTACCTCAGACATCCAAGTGGCATCCTCAGGTGGTAGGCCAGCCCATTTGACCAAGTACTCCTTTCTTGTCCTTTTAACCTCCTTGGTGTCCAAGATAGTTTCAAGTTGCATAGGCTGAGTGGGTGGCAAATATTTGACCCATTCTTCATCTGCAACATTAGAACCACATGCCTCTTTACCTGCACCAATAGACCCCTTGAATGGATAGAGGTCTGAAACATTGAAAATTGGGGAAATGGCAACTCCTTGTGGGAGTTCAAATTCATAGGCATTATTGCCATAATTGTGAAGCACTCTGCAGGGTCTTATTCGTTTCATCATGAGCTTGGTGTATTTCCCTTTTGGTAACATGTCCTTCTTCAAATGGGCCAGCACAAGATCACCCACCTTGAAGTGTACTTCCTTCCTCTTCAAGTTTGCAGTCTGCTTATACTTGTTCACATTCTTTTCAAGAATTTATTTTGACTTGGTGGTGTATATCAGACATAGCTGCTGCAAAGTCCTCTCCTTGAGCATTTCTTCTAGCCATCCCACTCAAATCTTAGAGTTCAGAAACACCTCTTAGATGTGCCCCATAAACAATCTCGAAAGGAGTCTTACTAGTAGTCCTATTGATTGAATCATTATAGGCATATTCAGCCTAAGGTAGGATTAAATCCCAAGCCTGATTATGTTCCTTAGTGAGGCATCTTAATAGGTTTCCCAAGGACCTATTGACAACCTCAGTTTGCCCATATGTCTAAGGGTGATAGGCAAAACTGTAAGTTAGATTTGTGCCTAATTTTTTCCACAATGTTCGCCAAAAGTGGCCAAGAAACTTTGCATATCTATCAGATACTATGGACAGTGGCAGCCCATGGATCCTTACAACCTCCTTAAAGAAAAAATGTGCAATATGGGATGCATCATTGGTTGTCTTGCATGCAATGAAGTGTGCCATTTTACTAAACCTATCAACAACAACATAGATGCTATCATATCCTCTTGCAGTCCTAGGCAGACCTAAGACAAAATCCATACTTATTGCTTCCCATGACTTGCTTGGAATGGGGAGGGGCTGACACAAACCAGCATTAGAACTTGTCCCTTTGGCTCTTTGACAGATGACACATTCTTCTACAAAATTTTTGACATCTAAATGCATCTTAGGCCAATAATAAAATCTCTTTACTTGATCTAGTCTTTTATCATAACCAAAATGTCCTCCTAGGCCTCCACTATGCTTCTCTTTCATTAAATTCTCCCTCATAGAACATTGTGGGACACATAATTGGGCTCCTTTAAACAAAAGACCATCTTGTAAAACATACTCAGCATATTCTCCATGAAAGGAATCAGAAAATTGATAGCAAACCTCAAAAGTTTCCTTGAAGTCAACATCCTCTTTGTACATTCCGTTGAGAGAATCAATCCCCACACTTTGGAGTTGCACTTCTTGTACCATCAACACCCTTCTACTGAGTGCATCAGCAACTTTGTTCTCATGAATGTGTTAGGGGCATTGGACAAGCCAAAAGGCATCACCAACCACTCATAGAGGCCTTCATTTGTCTTGAAAGCTGTCTTCCATTCATCACCTTCCCTTATCCTTATCTGATGGTAACCACTCTTGAGATCAATTTTTGAAAAGTAGCATGCCCCTGCAAGGCTGTCCATGAGGTCTTCTATCCTTGGTATAGGAAATATGTACCTTATTGTAATTTTATTGAGGGCTCTTGAATCAGTACATAACCCCCATTCTCCTCCTTTCTTTGGTGCCAAAACAATAGGCACATCACAAGGGCTCAAACTCTCTCTTATCATCCCTTTATCCAATAATCCTTGAATCTTCTTTTTAACCTCCTCATTTTGTTGTGGGGTCATCTTGTAAGCTACCTTATTAGGAAAACTTGCACCAGGAATGAGGTCAATTTGATGGCTAATAGGCCTCACAGGAGGCAAAGCACTTGGCAACTCCTTTTCCACAATATTCTCATACTTATCCAACAAGGACTGCACCTCATGAGGAATCTCATTCTTATCAGTTGTTGCTTGGCATGAGACAACCTTAGAAACAATGGCAAAACCCACTCCTTCTTCATGCATGGTCCTCAAAAACTCCTTCTCTTTCACCACCATTACACTAGGCCCTTCATGCTCTACCTTGTCTCCTTCTTGAAGAGGTGTGAGGTTATACGACACTCCATTCTTTGTGACCACATAAGTGTTTTTCTCCCCATCATGTTTAGTTTTTCTATCCAACTGCCAAGGTCTGCTAAGAAGAAGATGACATACATCCATGGGAATTATATCACATAAAACATTGTCCTTGTATGGGCTTATGTTGAACTCTACCCAAGATTGTTCATTTACAAGTACTTGCTGCCCCTTATTAAGCCATGAAACTTTGTATGGGTTAGGATGAGGGATTCTTTTCAGTTTTAACTTCTCAACCATATCTAATGCTACAAGATTATTAATTGAAGCATAATCCACTACTACCCTACACACCTTACCTTGTACCTTGCAATTGATCCTAAATAGTGCCTTTCTTTGTGGTGGCTCTTGGTCAACTGGTACCTTGAGCAATGTCCTTCTAATCATCAAGGATTCTCCTACCTCTGAAGTCACATTCACTAATGGTGAGGTTGTACTCTCTTCATCTTCTTGCACAATCTGAATTCTACATTCTCCTCTTTGAGAATGTGATGGTTGCTTCTCAAGACACTTAAAAGTAGGGTGTCCAAATTGATTGCAATTATAATAACACTTGCAGAGAATGTATTGGATACCCTTCCTTGCCCATTGGATCTTCCTCTTCCAAAGGGTCTCCTACCCCTAAAACCTCCTCTTGGGTCTTGGAATGGTTCTTGGCTTGATCTTGATTCTCCTTGTGATCTTTATGACTGATTTCTGCCACCAAAGTTTCCTCTTCCTCTTGAATTTTTGCCCCTTCCTCTACCTTGCTACTCTTGCTTCCTCTTCAACTTTTCTTCAGCCTTACATGCAATTTGGAAACACTCCTCTATTGTCTTGGGTGTAATAAGACTCATCTCATCTTGGATACTATATCTGAGACCATTCAAATACCTAGCCACCTTTTCTTTTTCATTCTCCACATGGCCAATCTTCAAACTAAGCTTGTGAAACTCCTTAGTGTAGGCAGCCACATCCACATCTCTTTGTTTCAAGTTCTGCAATTTTCTGTATACTTGTACTTCATAATCAAGAAGGATGAATTGTGCCTTCAACTTAGATACCATTCTACTCCATGAACTGGTCATGGATTTGTTATTCTTTACCCTTTCTCCTTGAAGGTAATTCCACCATGTCAAAGCAGACCCCTTCAACTTCGTCTTGGCAAACTTCACTTTCTTGTCCTCTGCGATCTCTTTGTATTCAAAATAGTTGTTCAAAGCATCTATCCATTCAAGCAATTCCCCAACATCCATCTTTCCCCCATACATTGGTAGGTCCATTTTTACATTAGAAGTCTCCCCTCTTATAGACTTCAAAGCATTAATAAACCTCCTCTCTCCAGGAGCTATCTCCTCTTCTTGAGGTCTCTCTAGAAGGTCTCCACCATCTCCCTCTTCTTCTTCTTTTGAGGTGGTATTGTCTTCTTCACCTTCCTTGCTCCTTCTCTCTTTGGCTTTCAATGCTTCTATCTCCTCTCTTAGGGCTTTTAATTCCCTAGCAACCACTGACCCACCTTTTGGAGGCATCTTGAGACCTTGTTTCTCTCACAACCTTCAACTTCTTAATATAAACCCATAACTACTTCACAAAATCAGAACTAGCTTTGATACCAATCTAATGCATGGGAGGCAAGGAATAGATATTCTTAATCATTTGGCTTCCAAGATTATTAGTCATGGAGGTAAGTTATACCTTTCCAATACCCTGTTTCACTAATCTTCCTAGACTTAGGCCAAGGATCCCAACATGGAATAAGCCATGAAAGTAATCAAGACCTTGGGGAAGTCACTTAGACCAACTTGAGACATCTATACAAACCTTCCAAGAACCTTTGAATGGGTCTTGAATGCCAAGGATTAGTACTTTCTTCACAACCCTGCCTAACTCCTTGTAGCCTCCTTTGACAGTTTTTGCCCAATAACTTTCTATTGTCGTATTGTTCCCAAAAATAAAAACCAGATTGGAGTACCTATTTGGTTGGTACATCACATATCCCAAAGTGACTAGGGGTTTCTTTGGAATGTGTGCCCCAAAAATTGATTGTTACTGCTGGGCAAGGGCTCAATTAGCCCTCTTTTACAAAGATACCACCCTCTAATGGATCTGCAAAACTCTACCAACCACTTGGACATGTGGAGTCTATTCCCAAACAAGGGATTGTGAAGGTTTTAGGGCTCCTATGGCCAGTTAATGAGATTTATAGCTACTGTCCCTCTTGAGTAGCCTAATACATAGGTTTTTTAGGCTCCCACTCACTAAATAACAACAAAACTCACACCAATGCATAAAATGAGGATTGGGATACAATAATCTACTAGTCTTAGGTCCAATCCACCTATTGTGGCTTGACAGAGTCGATGGAATGGCTCAAACACTCATAGTTAGGAGAGCAAAACCCTAGCTTAGGGCTTAAGGAATTTTCAGAAAAAATAGTTATAACTCAAGTAAACTTTAATTTCAAGACCTCAAATCACATGCAACAGATGGTAGACTCCTTCCTCTATTGACCCATGACGAAGTGTCCTCTTGACAGTTCCGTATAGGGGAAAAATATAGCCTGCAACTTGCAAATAACAGTAAAATAGCAGAAATAACAGAGAATAAGGAGAAATTTCACCAAAAACTGCATCATCAATCCTCATTTGATGTTTTTGAAGAGTTTTATATTTTGATTAGTTTCAAATCAATTGGGGTCGCTCACCAACTGTCAAACTACATTCCCATTCATGCCACAACATGAAATTGCCAACATAGGTTGGCATTTGATGTTCATACACCTCTATTCAGACTTTGATCATGCTTAGACCTTATTACAAAGTTTATTATGAAGCTTGAGATGCCAAAACCACACTTATCCTAGTCCTAGACCTCCCTAGGACATTTTATTAGGCTCAAAATGCATAAAACATGAGAACAAATTGCATAAGACCATGGAAACATAAGGGTGCTCTATACCACTGGGATGCTCCTACATCAGAAACCTAGGGTTGTTTGAAAAATGAATCCCTCACTTTGCTGGGGCTAGAGGAAATCCAATGCGATCTACCTCAGCCTGAGAAATCCATGACGAATCTTCCTCTTGTCTTCCTTTCCACTTTACCAGGTACTCTTTATACTACTTGCCTCTGGTGCTACATCCAATTCTGCTATCCAAAATATGTTCTATCTGCTCATGTTGTTGTTGTGGTAACTAGTCCTTCACTCCAACGTCAGTGTTGTCACTTGATTCTCCCTCATGGTACTGATATAGATCTACAATATTGAATGTAGGTGATATGCCAAATGTCTCCAGTAACTCCACTTCATATGCATTTCCTGAATCAAACTTCTTAAGAATCCTACATGGTCCAAGTTTTCTCATCTGTAGCTTGTTGTATGCTCCCACTGGAAATCTTTCCTTTCATAGGTATACCATGACTTCATCTCCAATAGAAAATTCCTTATGTCTCCTCTTCTCATCTACTTGTCCCTTATACGTGTTATTCATCTCCTCCAAGTGCTTCCTGACCTAATTGTGTAGTGTCTCCATGTATCCTACAAATTCTTCTACTTCTACACTCCTCTTGTTATCCATACTGATGCCTCTCAGCTCCACAACTTCTCTAGGTTGTACTCCAATCACAAATTCAAATGGTGTCATCCCTATACTCCTATTCACTGAGTTATTGTATGCAAATTCTTCTTGCGGTAGAATTATATCCCAATTTTAGCTTATCTCCTACTAATCATCTCAACAAGCTACCCAAACTCCTATTACCACTTCTATTTGTCCATCAGTCTGCGGGTGAAATGTTGAACTGAACTTTAGGTCTATCTTCATCTTCTTCCACAATGTTCTCCAAAAATATCCAATGAATCTTGTATCCCTGTCTAAAATTATACTCTTTGGCAATCCATGCAATCTCACAATCTCCTTGAAAAATAGGTCAGCAACATGTACAACATCATTGGCCTTCTTACAAGGAATGAAATGAGCCATCTTTGAAAATCTATTGACTACTACAAATATAGAATCATGTCCCCTCTATGTTCTTGACAAACCTAGTATGAAATCCATGCTTATGTCTTCCTAAGGTCTCTCCAGTACTGTCAAAGGTTTATACAATCCAGTATTCTGACTACTCCCTTTTGCAACTTGACAAACTCTGCAACTCTAAACAAATTTCCTTACATCCTTATAGACTTGAGGCCAAAAATAATCTTCATTCACCAAAGCTACTGTCTTATCAATATCAAAATGTCCTACTAGTCCACCACTATGTTTCTCTTTAATCAAATTATCTCTCATTGAACTCCTAGGTATACACAACTGATTTCCTTTGAATAACATATACTCTTGAATGAAATAATCCAACCACTTGCTTCTATCTATCACAACAGGTCCCTTACATGCTTTCCATGCTTATGCAAAATCAAGATTATCTTCATACATATGCTTAAGTTCTTCAAAACCTATTACTTCTACCCTCATCTCTGTTAACAAACTCCTTTAAATTTATGTTTCTAAAATTATTTTTTAAAATTTCTTTAATTTTTAAATTTAACTAATTTAAATTTCATTTATTAAAGTGTTTAAAATTTATAATTTTGAACTAATTAGCTAAAATTATGCTAATCAATATAAATTTTGATCTATAACATTATTGTTCATAAATAAAATATATTCACTTAGATATATGATTCACAGATGTAAGATACATAATACTCTCAAATCCAACCATATTCTCTTTAGGAAAAAAATATCGTTAATTCTCATTATTCACATTACATGACCTTATGATAACAATACTTCTAAATAGGGTGCAATATTTTCTTATGTAGCTTATATTGTAAAAAAGGACTATTTATGCAACATCATCTTAAATGCTTTAAAATGATTACACATGCATCATCTTATAGTCTAAAATGACTATACATTCAACTTTTAAGTGTCAAAGTAGGAACACATGCACACAAGGAAAACATGTGTGGACGAGGAGGGTCCACTAATATCAAATGATCCACTATGACCATCTATTTAATGTGGTTGTACTAGTCAAGAAGTGTGTGTAATCAAATTCTCTATCAAAGCTATTATTCAACCATGATACATAGAACTAGGAGCAGAGATCAAGATTTGTAATCTCCCTTTATAGACATGAGATGAAATTCTCCACCATCTTGGTGCTCTCCACCCTCTCCTTTTATCTCCTACCTTTCTATTTTGATGCCTCCATCTAGCAATCCTAGCATTTCCTAGTCCCTAAGCTACGTCCAAAGGTCATTGCATCCAGACCAAAGCACTCACCAATAATTATGAGGGAACAAATCCACCATTCTAGCTAGAGCATATCCACAAAAAAAAAATGATGAGCCATAGCGAGAAGATATTATAGTGTTCTAAAATCTACCCCTATGAGCTTAATCCAACCTATCAAGCAAGGCTTTTGGTCAATGTGCTCCGTGTCATCATGCAAAAACAATTACTGTCAAGTCCCTTGTGATGCAAGATCCAATCTATGGGATCATTTTATATCACATGATTTAAAGAGCCACTCATATTCCCCACGTATGTATTGTAATCTATGGGATTATTTTATAATTATTTTTATTTTTAATGACAATGGAGTTGCTTCCATTCAAATGTTTCCTACTATTATAATGCATACAAAAAAATATTCATTTATAATTTTAGATGTCCCTTGGGACCTCAAGTGTGATACTATTAGTGATAGTTATAAAGTGATTTATCTTTTATAAGAATAGAAGGTGCTTCATAACAAATTCCCTTCTATTATAAACATTAAAAATCCACTCATTATAAAAAGTTATAAAAACTTAGAAATGTATGTTTCCTTATAATCATAAAATTGTCAAATGCATTTGCATTTTTTTGGTTGAAAGAATCTAGAATGACAAACATTAAAAATCCACTCATTATAAAAAGTTATAAAAATTTAGAAATCTATGTTTCCTTATAATCATAAAATTGTCAAATGCATTTGCATGAGATGAAGAATTAAAATTTGTCATTCTAGATTCTTTCCAAGAAAACTATTGTTCTTGCTTTTATTGTATACAAACATGCATGTTTATGATAACATTCCATTTTTAAATCAACTAAAAAAAATTGTTAGCCACAAGTGAATAAAGTAGTCAATTTGACCATATTATGAATATAATTATAATATTCCTTTCAAACCTATGATGTCTTCCATTGTGTTTCTCTAAAATTCCCCTCATCCCTTTGAGTTCCTCTTGTTTTAATTCCTATTGTCATTCCAAACACTTATGAAATGCCCTATGTAGCTCTCTCCTAACCACCTTCAAACCCTCAACTCATTAGTATTAATTTATAAATCTCATCATGAACGATTTTGTAATGCCACGAATGTACAATTACAATGCGATATAAATTGTTATTTTATTTTTACATCTACAAATGCTATTCTCTTCTCTCTAACATCAATCTATAAACCTGATTATGAGAGTTTTTCAAGTGCCATGCATAACCACTAATTACAACATAAACACACTTGTAATTTTTTTACTTCATTATAAATTATAGTGGTTTCTTTCTAATTGAAACCAAACAAATTGAAATCAAATTAAATTAAAAAATATCTGCAAGTTCACAAATCTATTAGCTATCTCATCAAGCAAAGGGATGTGAAACAACATTAGAAATATCTAATCATAAATGACACAAAATCTACATACACTTATATAAAATTACATATTGAATCTAGAATGTGTAATTAAATGCTTAACCTAATATAGGCAAAAGACAATACGATTATTAAAACAAAAGAACTATACAAAATGGCAAGGCTAATTGTGAGCCCTCCTCTCCCATTTCCTACTGCTCAAGAATTTTTCCATTTACTTGAAGTGTTCCTCACCTTTTGTTTTTCACTCTTTTTCCACCTCCTCCAACTTTTCATTTCACACATATGTAGGTTTAATGAGAACAGTTCAATTAAACTTCCATTTTATCATAAAATAAGTCTTTGACAGATACCCCAATAGTGTATGTAAGTAGTGATCTCCATTGCACTCTATGCATCTAATTTTATGAAGCCAACATCATAGTCTAGATTGCTAAATACTCAAAACAAAAACAAAACAAAAAACATTTATTTCTAGTAACTAAAAATACAACCTTGTTTCTTCATTATTAGTGCATGTCTGACATGGTGCACATTATTATAGTGTGAGCCTATTTTTCAGATCACTTCATTTAGCGTCACCAATAATCTCCACAAGAACATTCTCCTAGCCTTAAATGATGCAAAAAACTTGTATCTCTCACAACAATTTCTCTTGCAACAATCTTGGAGATAAACTTCATTGCATTGTGACAATCAACACATACTTGAAGGTTCTTACCAACTCTAATAGCTGTTCTAGGGGGTGTCTAACAAACCAAAAGCAATTGCCAACTTTTCACTACAGTGGTAGAGAAATAATTCTTTTTCCTCCTTTTCCACATCACTAAATAAATGTCTTGAAAATGGAAAATACCTTGTTGTCTTCATCTCCCAAACCAGTTTCTCCAACTTTGCATAGATCTCCTATGTTTGTGGATGTGATCTGTCTCCTACACAAAACACACATACCATTTTATGGTGTTCAATCCAACTACATCTAGGGATCTTTATAATTCCTTTATCTTTCATCAATCTCCTTACCATTTGAACCTCACAGCACCGGCCCACTTCTTCATGGATGTTTGAGAGAACATAAGTCACAGTATATTTTTAGGATCCAAATAAAAAAGCAATGTTGTTGTAAATACTCCTAAGCCTTGTCAACAAATCCATTTTCGGCATATCTTGCAATAATGGCATTCCTGCAATAATGGCATTCCATGAGACCACATTTCTCTGAGGCATTCTGTCAAACAGTTCACGTGCCTTGTCTATGCTTCCATATTTTGGAAGCATGTCTACCAGAGCAGTAGCAACTATAACATTTGACAAAATTCACCTATCCTTCACGCTTTGATGGATGTCCATACCCTGTTCCAAAGCTCCCACTTGGCACGGGCTGGGAGGTTGCTGGCAAAGGTTTCTGGCTTTACACCAGCCAATTGCATTTGCTTGAAAGTTTCTAAAGCCTTTTCAACAAATCCATTTTGTGAATATCTTGCAATCAAGGGATTTCATGAGAACACATTTCTTTTAGGCATTCTGTTAAACAGTTTATGTGCCATGTCTACACTTCCACATTTTGCATATCCTGCAATCATGGCATTCCATGAGATGACATCTCTTTGAGGTATTCTGTCAAACAGTTCACATGCCTCGTCTATGCTTCCACATTTTGCATACATGTCTGCCAGGGCAGTTGCAACTACAATTCCTCTATCATTTATCCTTCGATGGATGGCCATATGCTGTTCCAAAGCTCCCATTTACACCTGGCAAAGGCTGCGGAGTTTGGCTTTACACCTGGCAGTTGCGTTTACTTGAAAGATTCTAAAGCCTTTTCAACAAATCCATTTTGTACATATCCTGCGATCATGATATTTCTTTGAGACATTCAGTGAGCAGTTCACAGTTCACAGTGCATATTCAAATTAAACTTATCAAACAGAGTTGGAGAGGGCCCACCAGCCACGTGTAAGGCAAAGCTTAGAGTGTGCTGTTTAAGTTTAGCAGGGTGATGAGAAATATTGAGATTATAATAATAGTTGTTGACAGACTTCTGTGTGGAAATATTGAGATTATAATACTAGTTGTTGACAGACTTCTAGCACGATATTTTGAGAGGGTGGTGAGTCAAGCAAATCTGATTTCAGTACTCGTCTCCATCCTCTGGTGTTGAAACGTGGGTGCTTTGACAACGTAGTTCATCACTCCCATCTCTAGGTTGGGGTAATAAAATTGGTGTGGGTGTACAGTTAGTTGATTTCATTTGTCTTGTGCGGACTTTAGCCTAAATCTGGAATTAATTTATATTGACTATATTTTTCTTGGGTCTTTTTCAAGACTATTTTGATACATATCTAGGGAAAAAATCATGCGTAAATGGTGTTTTGTTCGAAGCAGAGATGAATGTCATTGGGAATCTTACCTCTTTTCCAGGGAAGGGGGCCATTGCTTTATTTCCATACATAAAAAATAATATGTGCGGTGAAACCCAATTTTAGCTTTGGATGAAATCAAATCTGATCGCGATATTTTCCACTAATTTAGTGTGAGGTGAAACCATCTCTTCTTTTATATTTTGGTGATACAATTTACTATGGTAAATGATGCCTATTCTCGATTATAGTTTTTTTTTTTTTTAAAGTCTTGGACTTTGGCATTCTCTGAATTGAAAAATATATTTGTCAACCAAGTTTATCTTTATCCATTTATTCAAATATGTTCTATTAAGTATACTCAACCTTATGTTAGAAATAATGAATAAACTAGAACATGTGTCTCAATTGACTAGGCCACCTATCTTAGTTGTGTTGTAAGATCTACTATTCTAGGAGTTAGTTTAGGGATCTGCTGAGTTATTTGTGGATCTGTTAATCTCAGCATCCCATTATAAATTGTAAGACTTCCAATTTAATAGATATAATATATTTTCCCGATCTATATTTTATCAAAATCTGACCTTCTTTGTTGATTTAGTCGCTGACGACAAGGAGTAGTTAGTAGAAATTTAAAGAAGTTGCTGTTCATTTTAAAAAGTTCAGCTTGAGACATGGCAACAAACAACAGCATTTCTCAGCCCCAGATTCCTGTTTTCAATGGTAAGAATTATGATTTTTGGGCAATTAAAATGAGAACATTGTTTTGCTCACAAGATGTTTGGGATTTGGTAGAAAATGGCTTTGTAGAACCACAAGATGAGGCTGCCCATCAGGGATTACCTCGAGCACAAAAGGAAGAGCTTAAAGAAAACAAGAAAAAGGATGCAAAAGCTCTATTCCTAATCCAATAGGCAATGGATGAATCCATTTTTTCTAGAGTTGCAGCAGCAACGAGATCCAAGTTGACATGGAAAATTTTGGAGACTACCTATAAAGGTAATACAAAGTTGAAAGTAGCTAAATTGCAATCTCTTAGGAGAAATTTTGAAAATTTGCAAATGAATGATTCGGAGTCTATAGACCAGTTTATGGGTCAAGTATTGAATATTGTGAACCAAATTAGATCTAATGGAGAAACAATAACAGATTAGAAGATCATAGAAAAAATTCTCAAGAGTTTACCCAGCAAATTTGATGCAATAGTTGTAGCTATTGAGGAAACCAAGGATTTGGAACAGTTATCAGTAGATGAATTAATGGGATCTTTGTTAACACATGAATCCAGAATGAATAGGAATAACAATACTTCTTTTGAGAATGCTTTCAAGTCTTAGGTATCATTTGGCAGAGGAAGAGGAAGAGGAAGGTTAAACTTCAGAGGAAGAGGCAGAGGCAAAGATGGAAGGAACAATCCAGATCAAGGTGAAAACAATAATCAAAACTACAACAATAGAGGACGTGGCAACAATCACTTCTAGCAAAATTCACAGAGGTTTGATAAATCTAACATTCAGTGTTATTATTGCAAAAAATATGGACATTATGCAAATGAATGCAGAAAGAAACAAGGAGATGTGGACAAGCAGAATGCTAATTACACAAATGAATCTAATTCTAATTCTGGAAGCTTATTCCTCACTTGTCATGTTGCTCAAGAAAATGCTAGAGATATTTGGTTTTTAGATAGTGGATGCAGTAACCATATGACAGGGAATAAAGAATTGTTTGCTAGTCTTGATGATTCTATAAAATCTGAAGTGAAATTAGGAAATGATAATAAAGTGGATGTAATGGGTAAAGGAGTAATAAATGTTTTGGCAAAAAATGGTGAAAGAAGATTTATTCCTGATGTTTATTTTGGACCTGGGTTAAAGCATAATCTTATGAGTGTTGGACAGTTAGTACAGAAAGGTTATAGAGTATCTTTTATGGATAATGTTTGCACAATACTAAACAAATTTCCAAATGATAGGTTGATAGAAAAAGTGGAGATGACCAAGAATCAGATGTTCCCTCTTCAAATTCAGTGCATCCAAGGAGAAGAGAAAGCCCATTTCAAAACCATGCATTTAGACCAATCATGGCTATGGCATTTAAGGTATGGACATTTACATTTTGGAGGTTTGAGTTTGTTACAAAAGAAAAATATGGTGAAGGGATTACCACCAATAGAACAGCTAGGAAGTTTATGTGAGAGTTGTATTTTGGCAAAACAACATAGAGAGAGCTTTCCAGTAGGAGCTTCATATAGAGCAAGGGTATTATTGGAGCTAGTTCATAGTGATTTATGTGGACCAATGCAAACTCCATCATTTGGAGGTAGTTCTTATTTTCTAACTTTCATTGATGATTTTAGCAGAAAGACTTGGATATATTTTCTCAAGGAAAAGTCTGAAGCCTTTGGAAAATTTAAAGAATTCAAGGCTATGGTTGAAAAGCAGAGTGGCCTTTACATCAAGGTACTTAGATCAGATAGAGGAGGTGAATATATGTCTAATGAATTTCAAGATTTTTGTAGATATCATGGCATTAAAAGGTAATTGACTACAAGGTACACACCACAGCAGAATGGTGTAGCAGAAAGGAAGAATAGAACAATCATGGAGATGGCTAGAAGCATGTTGAAGGCCAAACATTTGTCAAATAAATATTGGGTAGAAGCAGTAGCATGTGCAGTATATGTTCTGAATAGAAGCCCAACAAAGAGTGTCAAGGATCGAATTCCACAAGAAGCTTGGAGTGGTAAGAAGCATGGTGTACATCATTTCAAAATTTTTGGTTGTATTGCATATTCTCTTATACCATCTGAATTGAGAAGAAAACTTGATGATAGAGGCGAGAAATACATTTTTATTGGCTATAGTGAAGAATCAAAAGCTTATAAGTTGTATAACCCCATTTCAAAGAAAGTGATTATTAGCAGAGATGTGGAATTTAAGGAAGAAGAAGCATGGGATGGAAGTATTGATAGAACCATCACAATTGGAGCACCAATTCCCCAAAATGAAGAAGAATCTAAAGAACAAAATTTGCAAGGTGATCAATTCTCTCCACAAGAAAGAACAAGCACTCCAATAAGAACACCAAGGAACTTAGCACAAGGTGAATCATCTAGTCATGCATGTTATCCTACTCCCAATTCATGTCCAGAAGTACTCTTCCTGTCATCAATGCTACCTGCAAAATCACTATCAGTATAACCAATCAAACCAAAATCATTAGTTGTGGAATATAAAATTCCATATTTTGTTGTTCCTGCCACATATCTCAATATCCTCTTTCCAACTTGCCAATGTGAGTCTTTTGGTGACTCCATGAATCTAGAGATTAAGATGACCCCATACATGATATTTGGTCTTGTAGCTGTAAGATACATCAAACTACCAATTAGTCTTTTGAATGTTGTAGAATCAACATTAGGCCCTTTGTCTTCTTTGCTAATTTTAGTCTCTGTAGCAACTAGTGTAGGTGCTGAATTACAATTCAACATCTTAAACCTCCTTAACACATCCTTTGCATATTTAGTTTGACAAATAAAAATTCCCTTCTATGATTGTACAACTTCAATGCCCAAAAAATACTTCATTAATCCCAAATCTGTCATCTCAAATTCTTTCTTCATTGCTGATTTAATTGTGTCTATAGACAAATTTCCAGTGAAAATCAAATCATCAACATACAAACACACAATCAAAATTTGACCTTCTTTGTTTATTTTTGTGTATAATGTGGGCTCACTGTTGCTTCTGCCGAATCCATTGTTTGTCATGTATCAGAGTAGGTCTGAGCCTAACTCCCTCATGGGATGGCTTAGGATTAAGATGTAGTGTGTCTGTGAGAGAAAGCTAGGTTTGATGGCTATCGTATGAAAAGAGTCATCAAAGAATTTAGTGTGTTAGTGTATTAGATTGTGGGCTGGTTTGGAAATTAGATAAGAGTTCAAGGTTTGGAAATCAAATTTAAGGACTTAGGGCAGTCTCATTGCTGCTCTATCTTCTAGCTCAGAATGGAAATAAGTCTCTTCTGTTTATTTCAATTTTTATGTTTTTCAGGTTATTTTGTAATTTGTTATTGGCTATTTGGACTGGGTTTTTCATATTCCTCTTAGGGTTGCACTGAGAGGTTCATGTAAAGAACATGTGTAAGTAGTTTAATATCTGCATTGTAAATGTCACAGAAATATAAGTGACTGATCGGAAGTGCCAAGGATAAGAATATGAAAGTGTGAAGAGTGCCGAGGAAAGGAATGCATAAGCCATGGTTAGGAGCCATGCTACTGATCTGTGCGAGAGGTGATTGAAGCCGAGGTGTTATGAGATGACCTCACCCATATTTGAAAATATGGTCTGCATATGGCAGAAATCTGCATATGAGGTAGACAATGTTGCAAGAAATGCAACATGGAAGGGTATGAGACCCTTCCGACAAATTATAGGTAGCCAACAAAGAAATGGTTGTCAAGTTAAAGCCCAGGTTTGTTTAACACTGGCATAGATCCTTCGGCAATGTGCAATGACAGTCAACAAGAATAATTGTTTGCAGATGAAAGTTATATTGTAATTGTAATCCAAATGAAAATTAGTGTAGTTTATTCATTAAGGGGGAGTGTTAGAAATAATGAATAAACTAGAACACGTGTCTCAGTTGACTAGGCCACCTATCTTAGTTGTGTTGTAAGATCCACTATTCTAGGAGTTAGTTTAGGGATCTGTTGAGTTATTTGTCGATCTGTTAATCTTAGCATCCCATTATAAATTGTAAGACTTCCAATTTAATAGATATAATATATTTTCCCGATCTATATTTTATCAAAATCTGACCTTCTTTGTTGATTTAGTCGCTGACGACAAGGAGGAGTTAGTAGAAATTTAAAGAAGTTGCTGTTCATTTTGAAAAGTTCAGCTTGAGACATGGCAACAAACAACAGCATTTCTCAGCCCCAGATTCCCGTTTTCAATGGTAAGAATTATGATTTTTGGGCAATTAAAATGAGAACATTGTTTTGCTCACAAGATGTTTGGGATTTGGTAGAAAATGGCTTTGTAGAACCACAAGATGAGGCTGCCCATTAGGCATTAAATCGAGCACAAAAGGAAGAGCTTAAAGAAAACAAGAAAAAGGATGCAAAAGCTCTATTCCTAATCCAATAGGCAATGGATGAATCCATTTTTTCTAGAGTTGCAGCAGCAACGAGATCCAAGTTGACATGGAAAATTTTGGAGACTACCTATAAAGGTAATACAAAGTTGAAAGTAACTAAATTGCAATCTCTTAGGAGAAATTTTGAAAATTTGCAAATGAATGATTCGGAGTCTATAGACCAGTTTATGGGTCAAGTATTGAATATTGTGAACCAAATTAGATCTAATGGAGAAACAATAACAGATTAGAAGATCATAGAAAAAATTCTCAAGAGTTTACCCAGCAAATTTGATGCAATAGTTGTAGCTATTGAGGAAACCAAGGATTTGGAACAGTTATCAGTAGATGAATTAATGGGATCTTTGTTAACACATGAATCCAGAATGAATAGGAATAACAATACTTCTTTTGAGAATGCTTTCAAGTCTCAGGTATCATTTGGCAGAGGAAGAGGAAGAGGAAGGTTAAACTTCAGAGGAAGAGGCAGAGGCAAAGATGGAAGGAACAATCCAGATCAAGGTGAAAACAATAATCAAAACTACAACAATAGAGGACGTGGCAACAATCACTTCTAGCAAAATTCATAGAGGTTTGATAAATCTAACATTCAGTGTTATTATTGCAAAAAATATGGACATTATGCAAATGAATGCAGAAAGAAACAAGGAGATGTGGACAAGCAGAATGCTAATTACACAAATGAATCTAATTCTAATTCTGGAAGCTTATTCCTCACTTGTCATGTTGCTCAAGAAAATGCTAGAGATATTTGGTTTTTAGATAGTGGATGCAGTAACCATATGACAGGGAATAAAGAATTGTTTGCTAGTCTTGATGATTCTATAAAATTTGAAGTGAAATTAGGAAATGATAATAAAGTGGATGTAATGGGTAAAGGAGTAATAAATGTTTTGGCAAAAAATGGTGAAAGAAGATTTATTCCTGATGTTTATTTTGGACCTAGGTTAAAGCATAATCTTATGATTGTTCGACAGTTAGTACAGAAAGGTTATAGAGTATCTTTTATGGATAATGTTTGCACAATACTAGACAAATTTCCAAATGATAGGTTGATAGAAAAAGTGGAGATGACCAAGAATCGGATGTTCCCTCTTCAAATTCAGTGCATCCAAGGAGAAGAGAAAGCCCATTTCAAAACCATGCATTTAGACCAATCATGGCTATGGCATTTAAGGTATGGACATTTACATTTTGGAGGTTTGAGTTTGTTACAAAAGAAAAATATGGTGAAGGGATTACCACCAATAGAACAGCCAAGAAGTTCATGTGAGAGTTGTATTTTGGCAAAACAACATAGAGAGAGCTTTCCAGTAGGAGCTTCATATAGAGCAAGGGTATTATTGGAGCTAGTTCATAGTGATTTATGTGGACCAATGCAAACTCCATCATTTGGAGGTAGTTCTTATTTTCTAACTTTCATTGATGATTTTAGCAGAAAGACTTGGATATATTTTCTCAAGGAAAAGTCTGAAGCCTTTGGAAAATTTAAAGAATTCAAGGCTATGGTTGAAAAGCAGAGTGGCCTTTACATCAAGGTACTTAGATCAGATAGAGGAGGTGAATATATGTCTAATGAATTTCAAGATTTTTGCAGATATCATGGCATTAAAAGGTAATTGACTACAAGGTACACACCACAGCAGAATGGTGTAGCAGAAAGGAAGAATAGAACAATCATGGAGATGGCTAGAAGCATGTTGAAGGCCAAACAATTGTCAAATAAATACTGGGTAGAAGCAGTAGCATGTGCAGTATATATTCTGAATAGAAGGCCAACAAAGAGTGTCAAGGATCGAATTCCACAAGAAGCTTGGAGTGGTAAGAAGCATGGTGTACATCATTTCAAAATTTTTGGTTGTATTGCATATTCTCTTATACCATCTGAATTGAGAAGAAAACTTGATGATAGAGGCGAGAAATACATTTTTATTGGCTATAGTGAAGAATCAAAAGCTTATAAGTTGTGTAACTCCATTTCAAAGAAAGTGATTATTAGCAGAGATGTGGAATTTAAGGAAGAAGAAGCATGGGATGGAAGTATTGATAGAACCATCACAATTGGAGCACCAATTCCCCAAAATGAAGAAGAATCTGAAGAACAAAATTTGCAAGGTGATCAATTCTCTCCACAAGAAAGAACAAGCACTCCAATAAGAACACCAAGGAACTTAGCACAAGGTGAATCATCTAGTCATGCATGTTATCCTACTCCCAATTCATGTCCAGAAGTACTCTTCCTGTCATCAATGCTACCTGCAAAATCACTATCAGTATAACCAATCAAACCAAAATCATTAGTTGTGGAATATAAAATTCCATATTTTGTTGTTCCTGCCACATATCTCAATATCCTCTTTCCAACTTGCCAATGTGAGTCTTTTGGTGACTCCATGAATCTAGAGATTAAGATGACCCCATACATGATATTTGGTCTTGTAGTTGTAAGATACATCAAACTACCAATTAGTCTTTTGAATGTTGTAGAATCAACATTAGGCCCTTTGTCTTCTTTGCTAATTTTAGTCTCTGTAGCAACTGGTGTAGGTGCTGAATTACAATTCAACATCTTAAACCTCCTTAACACATGCTTTGCATATTTAGTTTGACAAATAAAAATTCCCTTCTCTGATTGTACAACTTCAATGCCCAAAAAATACTTCATTAATCCCAAATCTGTCATCTCAAATTCTTTCTTCATTGCTGATTTAAATGTGTCTACAGACAAATTTCCAGTGAAAATCAAATCATCAACATACAAACACACAATCAAAATCTGACCTTCTTTGTTTATTTTTCTGTATAATGTGGGCTCACTGTTGCTTCTGTTGAATCCATTGTTTGTCATGTATCCGAGTAGGTCTGAGCCTAACTCCCTCATGGGATGGCTCAGGATTAAGATGTAGTGTGTCTGTGAGAGAAAGCTAGGTTTGATGGCTACCGTATGAAAAGAGTCATCAAACAATTTAGTGTGTTAGTGTATTAGATTGTGGGCTGGTTTGGAAATTAGATAAGAGTTCAAGGTTTGGAAATCAGATTTAAGGACTTAGGGCAGTCTCATTGCTGCTCTATCTTCTAGCTCAGAATGGAAATAAGTCTCTTCTATTTATTTCAGTTTTTATGTTTTACAGGTTATTTTGTAATTTGTTATTGGCTATTTGGACTGGGTTTTTCATATTCCTCTCAGGGTTGCACTGAGAGGTTCATGTAAAGAACATGTGTAAGTAGTTTAATATCTGCATTGTAAATGTCACAGAAATATAAGTGACTGATCGGAAGTGCCAAAGATAAGAATATGAAAGTGTGAAGAGTGCCGAGGAAAGGAATGCATAAGCCATGGTTAGGAGCCATGCTACTGATCTGTGCGAGAGGTGATTGAAGCCGAGGTGTTATGAGATGACCTCGCCCATATTTGAAAATATGGTCTGCATATGGCAGAAATCTGCATATGAGGTAGACAATGTTGCAAGAAATGCAACATGGAAGGGTATGAGACCCTTCCGACAAATTATAGGTAGCCAACAAAGAAATGGTTGTCAAGTTAAAGCCCAGGTTTGTTTAACACTGGCATAGATCCTTCGGCAATGTGCAATGACAGTCAACAAGAATAATTGTTTGCAGATGAAAGTTATATTGTAATTGTAATCCAAATGAAAATTAGTGTAGTTTATTCATTAAGGGGGAGTGTTAGAAATAATGAATAAACTAGAACACGTGTCTCAGTTGACTAGGCCACCTATCTTAGTTGTGTTGTAAGATCCACTATTCTAGGAGTTAGTTTAGGGATCTGTTGAGTTATTTGTGGATCTGTTAATCTCAGCATCCCATTATAAATTGTAAGACTTCCAATTTAATAGATATAATATATTTTCCCGATCTATATTTTATCACCTTAGCCTGTTTTCATCATTAAAAGAACATATTCGTAACTCGGTTCATCTTATCCATTTAGCTCAAATTCTAAAGAAGACTAGAGTTTAATATTCGATGTTGAATGACAGTTTGGAGAGGTTTTGCTTTGCTCTTGCTTTGAAGATTAAACTTTTCATGGTCAACTTAATGTGTTTGATTGCAAGAAAAGAGTATTACATAAAATACATAGATCCATGGTCCAAATTAAAAGAACTACTATGAAATAGATCCTAACCATTAAATCTCAAGAGTAGCAACTAGGGGCATGGCTGCTTCACCATTGTTAGGCAAAAAGATGAAAAAGAAGTCCTTTTAATTACAAAGACGTGGCGACCTAAGCTCTTCCGCCCTAATAAGGGGAACCGCCTGCAACTAATGTAAAGACGTTCTACATTTTGAACATCAGAAGCTCTGTGGAAGGAAACGATGTACCCTTCAAGAAGTTGCATGTCACGGACGAATTGACTCCAACCCTGGGTGAACACGTAGATCTGGTTCCTTCTCCAGTACGAATACCGGAACCGCGATTCTTTCCCCGCAGTGTCTTGGAACGTGAGCAGCAGTCCTTTATCTTTTGCATTTTTGTCAAGTGGAAAAATATTTTTCCGCTTGATGTTTCGGAATCATCAAGCATTTCAGCTTTCCCACATCGATGGAAGTCACCAACTTATCAAACATGTGTCCTCTACTGCAAATCTTTTTTTTCCTACATTCAGAGATGAATGTCAATTTTTTTATGTTCCAGTCAAAAAGACAACAGCCAAGCTAATCAACACACATGTTTTAATACCATAAAGTGGATTACAAATTTAGAAGCAGCCGCGAAACTGAGAACAGAGATGTTGAAGCAATGGTAAGGTTTTCCATTCGCCTCTTTTCTCGATGGTTACTATAATACCCTTTCTTACTGTACCATCTGACACCATCGGAATCCAATTCGATATTCCAAATCGCATCTTGATTATTTTTTGTTCCTCGGTGACTACAACGGCTGCAATATATTTTCCTCCTCCAATACAAGCCACCATCCAGTCCATAGGAGGAATCTTCAAAGTTTTTCGGCAGTCTTTCCCTTTATATGCACTTTCAACTAACATAAATATGATAATTGCGCTAGTTTGTTCCGTCACAGGAACCACTAACTCTGCCTTGGAATAACTAGGAATTTCAGTAACTGTGCCATCTCGCCCAATAAGATGGGATAACACGTTGAATTGTTGTAGAATTCTATACACATGAACATTTGATTCCCAAATTAAACTAATAACTCGTGACGGTACTCTCTGAAATGACAGAGAGACTAGTTAGTCCAATAAATATTTTTTTTCATTTTAGAACACGCCACTCAAACATAATTACAGTAAAAACACTACTTACGACTAAAGATATATCTCAAACACGATTACAGTAAGAAATGCTTTCCTGTCAAAACGACAAAAGTAATTGTACAATGGAAGTGTAATACCTGCCACATCTTAATGCATCCCCAAATAGCTACAGTGCCAGCTGAAAGATGTAGATATTTCAGTCCTTGCAACTCTTCAATACCTTTGATCTTCTGCAGCTTCGAACGTCCATCAATGGTGATTGTCTCTAAGCAGCATAGACGTTCAGAACATGGAAATCCTTCCAGACTAGTGTTTAATTTTGCATCCTTTGGATAATTCTGTCTGTCTGCGAATCTCAAATCCACTTCAATTAAAGATTCCAAGGATTCAAGATGGAGAGATTTAAGGCTGCGAAGATACTGTCCACTAATTGAAACCTTAGATAAAAGTTTCACATTCCTTATATCTATCTTTTCAAGGCTGACCATTCGAGTCTCAAGAGTAGTTGACTCCATGCTATTCTTGAAACTCAATTCCTCACTTAGTGTGAAATCCCTCAAATCCAAACTTCTAAGATTAGTGAGTTTTCTAAGTGAGTTTGAGAACCACCTCCCGTCAATTCTCATGGAATTATTCCATTCTGTACCGTTCCATTCTTCTCTTCCTGCAATGACTAGATTTTCTAAATGACTTAACATGCCCAATGAATTTGGAAAGTTTCCCAAGTTTGTTCCGTCAAGCACAAGCTCTTTCAACTGCCAAGGGGCCTGAAATTTGGAATAATTTGTTTAAAACACGTATTCGCCAATTCTAAATAATGGTCCCAAAATAACTACTTTCAGAACGCCTTTACATTGTTAACGAGAATTAATCCCTAACTATAGAAGAACAAATTACCTGTTGATCACTTTGCCACAATCTTCCGAAATATCCATGGGAAATCTTTAAATACTGCAAACTTTGGAGAGGAATCCATGAAGGAATAGTGAGTGACCAAGGCATGCTTGACATAACATCTCCTTCAGTATTTTCATGTTCATCCAGCTTTTCCATCATACTTAAGTCAAGTTCAAGCCACAACAAAGAAGTTGATGGACCCTCAAAATCATTTAAATTACCTAAAAAATATTTGAATTGAAGAGCGGTGTGCTGGTCAAAAATGGAATTGAGACACCTGAAACTACGACCACTGATCCCAGCAAGAATGTTCTCGAATCCCTTTTCTTCCTGCATTTAAGGATGAAGCTAAAATTTTGTCACTCTCCAGTTAGAGAAACAACAATCAAGCTATATAAACACATGTTTTTTAATACCGTAAAGTGGACTACAAATTTACAAGGAGAAACAAACCTGAGAACGAAGATGCTGGGAACGCCAAAGTCGACCAGGACTGCTCAATTCATCTGCAATTTCTCTGCCGAGATCCCGGATGTGGTCATGCATTCTCAAAAGAGGAGTGTTTTCGGAGTCAAATCCATTCCAGTAAGTCTTTCCCACTTGAACTTCAACAAGACATTTATCCATTAAGATCTGAAGTGTGTGCTCAGCGCTCCATCCTGATGCTTCCCATATTCTTAAAGCCATATGACGAGATTTGTTGACGAAAAAGCATGCAACGTCCATAAATACCTGCTTTTGCTCAGCCTCAAGGGAATCAAAGCTTATTCTAAGCGTCTGAATTATATCTTGGGGTAGATTTTTCCTCACTTTCTCCAATACTAGTTTCCAATAATGCTTATCAGCACTACCAAAAACATGTCCACCCAACACCTGCAGAGACAGAGGCAAACCCCCACACCCTTTCACGAAGCTTTCAACCAAATCTTCATATCCGCTGGTTGGATATGGTTGCTGGAAGGCGTGCCAACAGAAGAGCTCTGTGCTATGATGGACATTCATTTCTTTCATCTTATAACAAGAAGTAATTCCTGCTCTTATAAGAACTCTTTCATCACGGGTTGTCACAATTATCAAACTACCAGAATTATTGACCAAAAAATCCCTGACCAGTAAGGCATTCAACTGGTCCACGTCATCTACATCATCTATAACAATTAGGAAGCTCACAAAAGGGTTGCTCGCCAGACGAGACCTGAGATAGCTCCATCCTTCAGGAATACTGTCAAACTCCCGACTTTCCTGCACCAGATCCTTAAGAAGCTTTCTTTGCAAAGAAGTCAATTTCTTGTTGCGCGATGCTTCTCGCACCTCAAACAAAAAACATGATCCACTGAATTCTGAACGCTTTTGGTTGAACAATTCTTTGACAAGGGTGGTCTTACCAGACCCACCCATACCATAGATGCCAATAACTTTATCTTTCTTTTCCATCTTCTGCCAGCATGTCCTTTCAAAGTCTTCAACCAATTCTTCAATTCCAGTCGGATATCTTGCAACTTCTAAAGATCTTGTCTTTTCTACCTCTCTTCGGACAGCGGACACTACATTTTTACATAGTGTCTCAAGATTACTTGAATTTTGCAATGAAAACAATAATTTCATTAGATCGGGCTAGACTAAAATCATAAAATTTTGTGGTGAGAAAATGTTATACAAAATTTGTTATAAAAGAAGTCTTACTCGTTATTAGGGTTGAATTCGCAGCCAGAGATGTATGAAACACAGCGGAGGGCTCTTTTCCAGCCGTCAAGTTTGTCGAGATATCTGCGCTTCTCTGTGTGGTAATTGAATGAATCAGCATACACTCCCTTTTCTACGTATCTGAGGTGGGAAGGTGGAACATCATAGAATATTGGAATAATCTTTCTCTTGGTTTCTAACATGAGAGCAAGCTCCTCTAAACACCAAACAGACTCCGCATATCTTGGGGAGAAAATGGCGATTTGTACTGCTGCAGAGTAAATGACATTCTGAATTGTGGAAGGAAACAAATCACCTAATTCCATCTCTTTGCAGTCGAGAAATGCTCGGATTCCCAACTTCTCAAGAGAAGTATAAAGCTCAAGAGCCAGGGTTTGTTTGACATCAGGGCCTCGGTGATTAATGAAAACATCATAAAGTTTGGGGGATGTAGATGATCCTGTCTTTTCTCCATCATATAACCTTTCCCCGAAAGTTTCCTCTTCCACGTTTAGTTGGCGAGATGATGTAGACGAAGCCATGAATGGGGGATGAAACTCGAATAACAGAGAAACCTTGAAAATTGCAACTCAGATTGAATTGATATATCAAAGTAGCATAGCAAATAAATGGGTGACAAAGTTGTTCGCTATCTAAACGTGTTGCTCGGCAAAGACAGGGTAATTGTAACTTATAATTAAATATTCAACTAAATTGATCAAACTTTGAAGTTGAAAGCAATGTATCCACAATAATGTTGTGATTTTGTCTTGAGAAATTTCCATCCGTAGATTCGACACGCTATCCTTCTTACCACGAAGTGGGCATTCTTAGCACGAAGTGGGCATTCTGAACCAATATTTCAAACTTTGATTTAAGGTTTATAGGTACTAGGATGTCATTAGCAGATCATGTTGACCAGCAGAGGTGGTGCCGTCTGCTGTACACCTTATCAAGATTACCACCCACTCTCAATGTCGACATATATTTCAAAATTCAAACAGCTCTTTAATAGCATTTGCAATCAATTATTTTCAGTTTACGCGGGGTCAACCCAATGGTTTGTCTTTAAGTCCAGTCGGGAAGCTAGCTTACTGTTATAAGCTACCTATTATTGTTATGGTAGCTTACCGTTATACGCTATCGTTGTCCGGCCTACAAAATTTTTTATTATTATTCCGAGAGGCTTATACAATGGTAGCAAGGGGTGGAGTATAAAAACTTTTACCTTTTAATTTAAATTTCACAACCATTTACATATCAAAATATTAAAAAAATAGTTCACATATATATTTTTAAAAACTAAAACTATAAAATAATTCGTAAATAAGTCTAAAGTAAAATAACTTAAATAAAATAAAATAAAATAACTCTCAAGTAAATAATAATAGTCCTTAAATTTTATGATTTCATTAATTATAGTTATATATTTTTAGATTTTATTAGATTGATTATTTTATTATGTTATTAATTTTATTAATTATATATTTTATAAAGGATGAAAATAATATAGATCATGGGACTGCGTGTAGGTCAATTTTGGATTAGAAGACCAAAGCTTTACAAGGGTGGTTGAAGTCTGCCGCAGAAAAGGGGACATTATCATTGAAGAAATAATCCTATAGCTATTAAGAAAAGTGGAGATCTGATCACATCATGGTGTCAAGCAACATCACTTAGCCTCAAATTCTTATTTTCAATGGTAAGAATTACGATTTTTTGGAAATTAAAATGAGAACACTATTTTGCTCACAAGATGTTTGGGATTTGGTAGAAAATGGTTTTGTAGAACCACGGGATGAGGCTACCTATCAAGCATTATCACAAGCAGAAAAAGATTAGCTTAGAGATTCCAAGAAAAAAGATGCAAAAGCTCTATTCCTAATCCAACAGGCAAAGGATGAGTCCATCTTTCCTAGAGTTGCAATTGCAATGAGATCCAAGACGGCATGGAAAATTTTAGAGATAATCTATCAAGAAAATACAAAGGTGAAAGTAGTTAAACTACAATCTCTTAGGAGAAATTTTGAAAATTTACAAATGAATGATTTAGAATTAGTAGATCAGTTTATGAGTCAAGTCATGAATATTGTGAATCAAATTAGATCTAATTTAAAAGAAATAAAAGATCAAAAGATTATAGGAAAAATTCTCTAGAGTTTACCTAGTAAATTTGATGCAATAGTTGTAGCAATTGAGGAATCCAAGGATTTGGCACAATTATCTGTAGATGAGTTAATGTGATCTTTGTTAACACATGAATCCAGAATGAGTAGAAATAACAATACTTCTCTTGAGAACACTTTCAAGTCTCAGGTATCATCTGGTAGAGGAAGAGGAAGAGGAAGGTCAAACTTCAGAGGGAGAGGCAGAGACAATGATGGAAGGAGCAATCCTGAAAACAATAATCAAAACAACAACAATAGAGGATGTGGCAACAATCACTTCCTGCAACATTCACAAAGGTTTGATAAATCTAACATACAACATTATTATTACAAAAAATATGGACATTATACAAGTGAATGCAGAAAGAAACAAGGAGATGTGGACAAGCAGAATGCTAATTGCACAAATGAATCTAAATCTAATTCTGGAAGTTTACTCATCACATGTCATGTTGCTCAAGAAAGTTCTAGAGATATTTGGTTTTTAGATAGTGGATGCAATAAACATATGACAAGGAATAAAGAATTGTTTGCTAGTCTTGATGATTCCGTAAAATCAGAACTAAAATTAGGAAATGATAATAAAGTTGTTGTAATGGGTAAAGGAGTAATAAATGTTTTGGCAAAAAATGGTGAAAGAAGATTTATTCTTGATGTTTATTTTGTATCTAGATTAAAGAATAATCTTATGAGTGTTAGACAATTAGTACATAAAGGTTATAGAGTATCTTTTATGGATAATGTTTGCACAATACTATATAGATTTCTAAATGATAGGTTGATTGCAAGAGTGGAGATGCCAAAGAATCAGATGTTCCCCCTTCGAATTCAGTGTATCCAAGGAGAAGAGGAATTCCATTTCAAAACTATGTATTTAGACCAATCATGGATATGACATTTGAGGTATGGACATTTACATTTTGGAGGTTTGAGTTTGTTACAGAAGAAAAATGCGGTGAAGGAATTGCCACCAATAGAGCAACCAAGCAGTGCATGTCAGAGTTATATTTTGGTAAAACAACATAGAGAGAGTTTTCCAGTAGGAGTTTCATATAGAGAAAGGGTATTATTGGAGCTAGTGCATAGTGATTTATGTGGACCAATGCAAACTCCATCATTTTGAGGTAGTACTTGTTTTCTAACCTTCATTGATGATTTTAGCAAGAAGACTTGGATATATTTTCTCAAAGAGAAGTCCAGAACCTTTGGAAAATTCAAAGAATTCAAAGCTATGGTGGAAAAGCAAAGTGGCCATTACATCAAGGTATTTAGATTAAATAGAGGAGGTGAATATATTTCTAAGGAATTTCTAGATTTTTGCAGATATCATGGCATTAAAAGACAATTTACTACAAGGTACACATCACAAAAGAATGGTGTAGCAGAAAGGAAGAATAGAACAATCATGGAGATGGCTAGAAGCATGTTGAAGGCCAAAGATTTGTCAAATGTATATTGGGTAGAAGCAATGGCATGTGCAATATATATTATGAATAGAAGCCCAACAAATAGTGTCAAGGATTGAATTCTACAAGAAGCTTGGAGTGGTAATGTTACATTAGAAAATGTCCCCTTGGGGGCTTTTCCCTCCTAAGGTTTAGCTCCTGGGTCCTTCAGAATGTATTTAGGTCATCTTGCATGTTAATGGTGACTGCCGATGAGAAAACCCTGAAGTTTCATGGCAAATGGGACCTAGGGGGTGTGCTTAACATAAATCCTATCTGAAATAGGGGGAGAACTTGGGCACCCATGCCCTAGTCCTACCCTATTTTAGGTCAGGACCTATTTTTGTGTGTCAGTTTTATGACCATTTTTAGGTCCTATGCTGACATCTCAATTTTGAATTACGAAACTCTTAGCGGGAATGTTTGTAGTTGCATATATAAGCATAATTAGTGATTCATTTGTAAACTAGAAGATGATTGTGAACTTTAGGCAGACTTATGATTTCAAGATATTCATTGTGGCAAGAGAATAGTATTGTTATTGTGTTTGTGATTGTAGATTTGACTTCATCTTCTCATGTGATTGAAGAGGCTTAATATATGTGAGATCCACATTACAAAGTGATATCTATTGTGTTTTGTATCATTTATCAAATTTGGTTTTTGCCTCTATTCCGCAGGGATACGCACTTTTTATCTAGCAACGGTGTTTGGAAGACTTGAATGTCTCTCTGGGGCTTGACCGAGGCAAGCCTCTAAACACCACAACCCCTAACCCACTTTTATGTGATTGCAGGTTATAGGTTCCAGAAGAGAAAGAAGCGGAGTTACAGGGGAGCAGTGCAGACTGTCAGAATTGCATATATGAGAAGAAAACTAGGGCTTGGACTTGAGCGCCTACTCATTAGTCCTCCGAATTCCAAAGCGGTGAAATCTCTAAGACAACAGGAACATGATGTAGACATTATTCAGAGATCTTGACAAAAGCAGGTACACTGGACTAGGGTGCCCGCTCATAAGTCCCTGACTTTTCTGCACACCAAACTTTGAAATCTGGTATTGATGCAGAGGAAAAGGAGAAAAGAAAACTATCCCAATCTCATTTGATAGATTTCAAAACACTCCTTGTTTTAATTCTCTTTATTGATGCATGCTGCACAACAATGGGCTTCAATCCCATCAAGGTAACACCTTTCAAGGCAACTTTCTCTTCTACTTTTGGCTTACAAACTAAGATTACACATACTTCCTTCCCTTCAAAGGCTTTAACTCTCTCCAAGAACTTTTATGGATTCTTTTATGGTCGCTTTCTGTCTGTCTTTAATGTGCAACAATGGCACTCTTGGTCTGCAAACACAAAATTTAGTTTTCAAGGAATAAACAACCAATTCTATACTTGTAGCCTCTTTATTAAGGTTGATCCAACAAGACTAACCTCTTCATAAACCCCAAAAATACAAGTCACTCATTTTGAGCATGTCTCCTTCACAAACTGATCACAAACCCTTGTAGCCCTATTTTAGGGTCTGTCAGTGATTATCTTTCACATGATGCAGTATCTTGGCATGGTAAGAATAGTTTTGAGTACCCATTATCCTTGTTATCAACATATCAAAAAATCAACATAGGTTGTTTTAGAAAATAGTGCACAAATATGATTGTTACTGTCTCAGATTAGGCCTAATTATGCTTGAATACAAATAGGGCTTATTGGTTTGAGTAACTCCACAATCAATTTCTCTTAACCAACACTTGGAGCATGTTAAATTGGTCTTGCTTATACTCTAAAAACCATCAAAAGTCCAATTTTCTAGGTAGTTTATCAAACCCTAAGTCCTATATCTCTTGACTGTTCTTAAAACTCTGTTTTCTAGACTGTGACATAGGTTGAAGACATAAAACTTCTCTCATTCGCATATTGTCCTTAGTTTTGAGGCTTGGGCCCTTGGAGCATGAAGTTAGATGTATTAAAGAGTAAATTCACCAAATCTTAAGAGTTTCTCCTGGGCACAAAAGGTGAAACACAATTTTTTATACCACTGTTTACCCTAGCAAGGGTTTCCCATAGTTTTCAGAAAACTACAAATATGTTGTTCAAATGGAAACCAAATTGCATGAAACAAAAAGCAAATGGAAGGTTATTGAATGTACTATCACTTACAACCAACTAGGCATCATTCCCTATCCGTACAGATCCGTACAACAACTGAAAACAATAAATTTCTGATGAAATATGCAAGAAACAGTGGTTTTCTTTATTCAATTTTCATTTCTTCAATCACCCACACTAAACAACTATGGAGTCAGGCCTTTTATGCCTTCCTAAGCCTGCCCCAATGGTTACAACTAATTTTTGAATTATGGGTTAACAAATACCCATTAGTTCCCCTTTTACACACAAATGCAAAATTGCCTTTTACATCAGTTTTGCAATTTTATACCTTTGCAACTTTATAATATGACTCAAAACTTAAACTTTAACCTTCCTAATAATTTCAACATATGAAGTATGACAACATTGAATCTTCAAAATTTACTCAAATGGACTAACTAGGACCTATTACATGCTTATTGAGGCCTTTGAGACCTTATTACAAAATGAGAATACCTATACAAAATCAAAATCCTAAGTCTGTCTCATGGAGGCAAATTCATGCTAGGGTGCACCTGCACCATACAACTAACCAACAAAGCTTTCCAAGTCCCTTAGAAACATATTGTATCAACTTTGCTTGTACCTACAAAACAACTTCAAATCTGCTTTGGACTACTTCTTTTCTCTTAAATCTTCTGCTTGTCTTTGTCTCAGCCTTGCCCTCATCTTTGTCTTCAACTTTGTATTTTGTCTTGTCATCTTCTCATCTACTCCCATTAGTGGAGTACTCTTCAGGCTGTAACCTTAAGTGCTTCTTCAATCAAGTATCCATCTTTCTCACTACCTTACCACACAACTCACCAACTTAGCAAACCATCCATCTTACCCAATAGTAGATCCTGGAAGATGGACCTACCACTCTCTCCTTGGTGCTGTCACTCTCTTTGCACCTTCTCCCCAACTTAATCTCTATTGGAGGATAGTAAACACAGACTTTTCCTTGTTTGTAGCCAACGCATTCTCTGGCAACTCTTTCTCTTTTGCAGCTTTAAGATGGATCAAGCACCTGCAACCAATAACTCAATAACAACTCAACCAACCAATTAGAATATTGCTAGCTCTGATACCAATCTGATGCAGAGGAAAAGGAGAAAAGAAAACTATCCCAATCTCATTTGACAGATTTGAAAACACTCCTTGTTTCAATTCTCTTTATTGATGCATGTTGCACAACAATGGGCTTCAATCCCATCAAGGTAACACCTTTCAAGGCAACTTTCTCTTCTACTTTTGGCTTACAAACTGAGATTACACATACTTCCTTCCCTTCAAAGGCTTTAACTCTCTCCAAGAACTTTTATGGATTCTTTTACGGTCACTTTCTGTCTGTCTTCAATGTGCAACAATGGCACTCTTGGTTTGCAAACACAAACTTTAGTTTTCAAGGAATAAACAACCAATTCTATACTTGTAGCCTCTTTATTAAGGTTGATCCAACAAGACTAACCTCTTCATAAACCCCAAAAACACAAGTCACTCATTTTGAGCACGTCTCCTTCACAAACTAATTACAAACCCTTGTAGCCTTGTTTTAGGGTTTGTCAGTGATTATCTTTCACGTGATGTAGTATCTTGGCATGGTAAGAATAGTTTTGAGTACCCATTGTCCTTGTTATCAACATATAAAAAAATAAACATAAGTTGTTTTAGAATATAGTGCACAAATATGACTGTTACTATCTCAGATTAGGCCTAATTATGCTTGAATACAAACAGGGCTTATTGGTTTGAGTAACTCCACAATCAATTTCTCTTAACCAACACTTGGAACATGTTAAATTGGTCCTGATTATACTCTTAACACCATCAAAAGTCCAATTTGCCAGGTAGTTTATCAAACCCTAAGTCCTATATCTCTTGACTATTCTTAAAACTCTGTTTTCTGGACTGTGACATAGGCTGAAGATAGAAAACTTCTCTCATTCGCATATTGTCCTTAGTTTTGAGGCTTGGGCCCTTGGAGCATGAAGTTAGATGTATTAAAGAGTAAATTCACCAAATATTAAGAGTTTCCCCTGGACACAAAAGGTGAAACACAATTTTTTATACCACTGTTTACGCTAGCAGGGTTTCCCACAGTTTTCATAAAACTACAAATATCTTGTTCAAATGGAAACCAAATTGCATGAAACAAAAAGAAAATGGAAGGTGATTGAATGTACTATCACTTACAACCAACTAGGCATCATTCCCTATCCGTACAGGGCCGTACAACAACTAAAAACAACAAATTTCTAATGAAATATGCAAGAAACAATGGTTTTTTTATTCAACTTTCATTTCTTCAATCACCCACACTAAACAACGATGGAGTCAGACCTTTTATGCCTTCCTAAGCCTGCCCCAATGGTTACAATTGATTTTTAGATTATGGGTTAACAAATACCCATTAGTTTGGACCCTTTTACACACAAATGCAAAATTGCCTTTTACATCAGTTTTGCAATTTTATACCTTTGCAACTTTATAATATGACTCAAAACTTAAACTTTAACCTTCCTAACGATTTCAACATATGAAGTATGACAACATTGAATCTTCAAAATTTACTCAAATGGATTAACTAGGATCTATTACATGCTTATTGAGGCCTTCTGGACCTTATTACAAAATGAGAATACCTATACAAAATCAAAATCCTAAGTCTGTCTCATGGAGGCAAATTCATGCTAGGGTGCACCTGCACCAGGTATGTATTTGGTTATCATTTGATATCTCTGTGTGGGATCATTTTTTGTAATTTGTTTGTTTGTTTACGATTTTATGAAATTAGGGTTTTGAGCATAATTAGACTTAATTGAACAACAAATTCACACAATTCCATTCTTCCCCTATGTTCCAAGCAACATGAGATCTGTAGTAGAATTTTCTACTCGGTTGAATGTCCTTGAATGTTTAGTGGTGAAAGGAGGATCAACAAAAACCCATTAAAACCCCATTGGCATTGTCTTGTCCCTCTTTTCATATTAAACAGGTAAACATAGTGTATATCATTTCAAAATTTTTGTTTGTATTGCATATTCTCTTATACCATCTAAATTGAGAAGAAAACCTGATGATAGAGGTGAGAAATGCATTTTTATTGGGTATAGTGAAGAATCAAAAGCTTATAAGTTGTATAACCCCATTTCAAACAAAGTGATTATTAGCAGAGATGTGGAATTTAAGGAAGAAGAAGCATGGGATGGAAGCGTTGATAGAACAATCACAATTGGAGCACCAATTCCTCAAAATGAAGAAGAATATGAAGAACAAAATTTGTAATGTGATGAATCAACTCCACAAGCAAGAGCAAGCACTCCAATAAGAAGACCAAGGAACTTAACACAAGGTGAATCATCTGGTCATGCATGTTATCCTACTCCCAATTCACAAGTAAGTGATGAATTAGATCCTACACTTGCCTCCTTAAGGTCAAAGTATAAAGGCAAGAAAATAAGAAGCTTGAAGGAAATTTATGATCAAGGAGAAGAAAATTTAGATTTGTGTTCATATTTTTCTTTATTCTCCTATGATCTTGTGTATTTTGAAGAAGCAGTTAAGGAGGAACATTGGATAAAAGCTATGGATGGAGAGATGGATTCTATTGAGAGAAATCAAACATGGGAGCTAATTGACCTACCTTAAGGTAAGAATTGAATAGGAGTTAAATGAGTTTATAAGACCAGTGACACAAGTGGGATTGCCACAAGCATGCAAAACTCTCTACCCAAAACCATTTGCTAAAAAAACATGCAGAGACTCTCTGCAACACACACACAAGCTAAATAATAAACACAAGTTCTATTGATTTGTGCAACTTCAATAAACCAAATACATTGCTTGTTCTACAAACATAAATTTGCAGCACCAAAAAAAACTTTAGATTTCTTATTAACATTCATATTCAAACATAGAAATACTACATCTACAAATAATCATTTACAATATCAGCCTTCAATGGCCTCTCCCACATGCACAATATCTCACATCTGCACATTCCTTGCTATAACTCATCCATAGCTCCTTTTCTGCAACTCTCACACTCACTTTGTTGGGCAACGAACTCTATGCTCTTTGGTTGAGCCTATTATTTACTCTGGCAATTGACCCCTTCCACATTATGCCTCTACATATTTTATATCCTTCTTATGGTGGAATATGGATGGTTTTAAAGTCTCTTCCTTGGTGTTGAAAATCCCAGCCGATATCAAGCCTTAGTGTGTTAATTTTGGCATATCAAAACCTACCTTAGAAAGGCGTTACATTCTTACCTTAGCACCTTATTCTCCATGCTACACAAACATTAATAGTTGGTAGAAAATCTACACTAAAATCACAAAGGGCAATGTTTAAATAAGGCACCATTCCTCCTTTTTTTTATAACACTTCATTTTCACTTCTAAATCTACAAATGCAATGCTTCTTATATGAAGCGAGTAGTCTTCTCTAAGGTGCTTCTTTTCTTCTTTTAGGTGCCACATAGACATGTGCCTTCATCCTTGCTGTTACATTGTTTTTACATGTATCAACCTTTAAAGAAGGCATTAGAATTCATATATGAGGCATTCTCATTCTATTCTGGGGTTTTTATCTTTATGTGAGACTCTAATGAGGCATGAAAGAACAAAAATAGGCACCCTTCATTCTTCCTCTCCCATGTGCCAATTGCCTTTTCTGTTTGCATCCTGCATTGGAATCTTTTTATGAAACATGGTGCTAAATAACTGTAGATTTGCACGTTCAACTTGGGCATTGAAAGTCCCCTCAAACCTGCACTTCAAATATGAATTTAACCTCATGAATGAGGTGTTTCCATTTCCTCTATTTAGCCTCTAAATGAGGCATTACAAATTTGTCACAAAAGATTGAAGTTGATTCTGTAAACTCCCTCTACCCTACCACTGAAATTTTCTCCTTTTAGCCTCTGGAAAGACATTAAAGATCTAGCTTGAAGAGTGGTCTTGAAGTAGACAAAGAAATTAATGCATAATCATGCCAGATGCTCCTACATCAGATATGCCAGGTAAGAAGTTTGTGAGCATACACTCACAAATGTGGAGTTGAATGGTAGGACCATCCTTTTAGTTTGAAAGCAATCTATAACAAACTCCATCACTAAAATATGTGCACAAAAATGTTCTCTCTTTTTCCTCTTTTTCTAGCACCTTGCTGGAACAAGCTTCACTCTCCTCAAATAAATCTACACTTCATTCTTTCATCTTCTTTTTGTAGACTTGTATCCACCATGTACCATCTTTCTCTCATAACTCCATTCACCACTCTTCTCTTCGCTTGTGGATTTACATCCACCATGTATCGACCACCTCCACCAATGTCTCTCTTCCCTTGTTCCAAATACTGACTCTTCTGCTCTCCTCTTTTGTGGGATGCAACCCACCATAGATTGACCACCTCCACGAGATCTCTCTTGTAGCTTCCTCTATAGACTCTACCTACAAGTATACATCTATATCCCACTCTGTATTTACACAATCCATTTTCTTCTCTAACTCTTTATTCATTTCAAAGTGCAAATCCTTTGCAAATTTAACATTACAAAAATCATAAAAAATCACATTTTACCTCAATGACTTCTTTTGTCACAACATCCTCTTCCTCACTATTGAATACTACTGTCTTTATTGTTGCTTTGAACAACTTCTCTACCTCTATGATCTCTTCCTCAAGAAACTCTTGGTCTTCATCCGGTTCCTCATCGAACACTTGATTCTCATACATAACTATATACTTTGTTTCACTTGCAACATCCTCAACTATTACAACTTTACTCACCACTGTTCCTATACTCTATACAATCTCCTCAATGCTCATTTCTGGAACACCTCCATCTTCAGCCAATGCTACAAAAAATTTCTCTTCTTCACTTTTCCCCTCTTCTTCCATGCTTTCATCAAAGCATACTGCTACAACTTCTTCAGCTTCCTCATGAATAACCTCTTCATCTTTATCTTCCTTACATGCACACAAATAATCATATGCAAACAATTTTTTCCAAAAGAAACATGGTTCACTTTAAATTCCTCTTGATCCTTCAACACAAGGATTATCTCATCTTCCATGCCTTCTACAAGACATGTCGCTACAACCTTTTCTTCTACTTTATCCTCTTGCATGAGAATTTCATCTTTAATTTCAGATACAAGACATTCTGCTGCACCTTCTCTTTTACCTACAAACAAAACAATGTTAGCATAATCGTGGGACTTATCTTCTCCCATCTACATCTTCTCCATTCCCTTATCACATTCATCTGACATTTGTCCTTAAGATATCTATCTTTTGCATCTCCTCTTTGAGTAGGAGATCTTCATCTTCCCCAAATTCTTCATCAAACATAGGACCCTCAAAGTCCATCATCTCAGCTTCCATATCTTGAAAATCATCTTGGATTGTCATAGAAACTTTGATGTCTTCTATAACTTCACCTTCTTCGAGTATGTCTTCAATCACATATTCATCTTCAAATTTGTAACCAAATATGGTACCTCTATCACTTTCCACTGCACTACTCAAATCAACAATACTCAAATTTGTTTCCTCTTCAACATAACTCTCACTTTCCTCATCAGGTTCCTCTAAATTGAACTCTGAACTTCTAGTTTTATTTCTAACTAGTCTAGTCAGTATTGCCACCTTGTTCTTGAGATCCATCATCCCATTCTGCACCATCTCTCTCATATATGTAATCTTATTCTTTCATCTAATCTTCTCCTCTTTTCCAACATTATTCTTTCTTTCAATTAAATTTCCAAAGGTCTCTTCCATTAGCTCATCAACCGTACATGCCAATTCTCTTATCCCTATCATTTGCTTCTAAAGTCTATAGAAGTCAATTCTTTCTTCTAATTGGACAATCCGAACTCTTGGTCTCACATTTATTCCCTTCATTTTCTTTTCAATCCAATCCCACAAGTCTAGGTGCAAACTGCCTCTAATTAGCATTTCTATTCACACGCTTAGGGACTTCCTCCTCATAACTCCACCCTCAGGTCATAGTGCAAAATACCTCACATTCAGTGATCTATCCACAGACTTAAGAACTACTACTCTAATATCTACCTCTAACTCTACCCCTACCTCACGGGACCACTCTCGGAGGCACTTTCTCACAACCCACAACTCACAAGTCCTTCTACAAGTTGCCTCACATTTGGCAATCTACCTACAGACTTAGGAACAACCTACTCTGATACCACTAATGCAAGAGGGACTCCCACAAGCATGTAAAACTCACTACCCAAAACCATCTGCTAAAAGCACATGCAAAGACTCTCTACAACACACACACAAGCTAAACAATGAACACAAGTTTCATTGATTTTATGCAACTTCAATAAACCAGATACATTGCTTGTTCTACAAACATAAATTTGCACCACCATAAAAAACTTTAGATTTATTATTAACATTCATATTCAAACACAAAAATACTACATTTGCAAATAATCATTTACAATATCAGCCTTCAATGGCCTCTCCCACATGCATAGTATCTCACATTTGCACATTCCCCGCTATAACTCATCCACAACTCCTTATCCGCAACTCTCATACTCACTTTGATAGGCAATGAGGTATATGCTCTCTGGTCAAGCCTATTCTTCACTTTGGCAATCGACCCCTTCCACATTATGCCTCTGTAGATTTTATATCCTTCTCATGGTGGAATATGGACAATTTTAAAGTCTCTTCCTTGGTGTTGAAACTCCTAGTGGATATCATGCCTTAGTGTGTTAATTTTGGCATATCGAAACCTACCTTAGAAAGAAGTTACATTCTTACCTTAGCACCTAATTCTCCATGCTACACAAGCATTAATAATTGGTAGAAAATCTGCATTGAAATCACAAAGGGCAGCCTTTAAATAAGGCACCATTCCTCCTTTTTTTTATAACGCTTCATTTTCACTTCTAATCTACAAATGCAACACTTCTTATGTGAAGTGATTAGTATTCTCTAAGGTGCTTCTTTTCTCCTTTTAGGCACCACACAGACATGCGCCTTCATCCTTGCTGCTATATTCTTTTTGCATGTACCAGCCTTCAAAGAAGGCATCGAAATTCATATATGAGGCATTCTCATTCTATTCTGGGGACTTTGTCTTTATGTGAGCCTCTAATGAGGTGTGAAAGAACAAAAATAGGCACCCTCCATTCTTCACACATGCCAATTGTCTTTTCTGTTTGCAGCCTGCATTGGAAACTTTTTATGAAACATGGTGCTAAATAACTGTAGATTTGCATGTTCAACTTGGGCATTGAAAGTCCCCTCAAACCTGCACTTCAAATTTGAATTTAACCTCATGAATGAGGTGTTTCCATTTCCTCTATGTTGGTTCCCAAAATAGGTGCAACCCAAGACTCTAAAACATTCCTAAAACACCTAGGCCAGGGATTGTTGTGAAGGTGATAGGAAGATGTTTATCAACAAGTTAAGGGGGATTTTGGCGAACTAATGATTTTGGTATGATTGGTTATACTGACAGTGATTTTATAGGTAGCATTGATGACATGAAGAGAACTTATAGATATGTCTTTCATTTTGGAACAGGTGTGGTCTCATGGGCATAAAAAAAGCAACCCATAGTGACAATTCATCAGGTGAAGCAGAGTATAGTAGCCACATCAACAACATGCCAAACAATTTGGATGAGGAGAGTATTGGCAGATTTATTGCAAGCACAAGAGGAGTCAACACCAATCTTTTGTGACAATAAATCAACAATTGCATTGTTAAAAAATCATGTTTTTCACAAGAGCAACAAGCATATTGATACAAGATTTCATTTCATCAGAGAGTTAGTGAACAATGGAGAAATCCATTTGGAGTTTTGTAGATCTAAAGACGAGTTGGCAGATATATTCACAAAAGTATTATCAAATGAGAATTTTGAGCATCTAAGATAAAATTTGAGCATTATAAATGCTGAAGTAGTTAGTGGCAAAAATTGAGGGGGAGTGTTAGAACATGGAGTAATTTCTCCTGAATAAAACATGCAAGTTAGTTTAGTTTCAGTTTAGAAGAGAATAAAATAATTTTGCATGGAAGTTATTTTTAGAGTTAGAGTTTAAGCAATTTGCATATAATCTGTATGTTAAATTTAGAAAATTCTTGTAATTTCAGAACCTTTATATTATGAAGTATTTTGTAATCATTTATGCATGACAAAAATCAATAGAATAGTTTTATTTCTAAGTGTTGTAGCTCTCTGTTGCGGACTGTTTTTGTTTTAATTTTTTTCTATCTTCGTCCAGTGTTGTCCACCATCTGCAACTAATGTAAAGTCATTCTGCATTTGGGCATCGGTAGCTATGTGGAAGGAAATGGTGTCCCCTGTGAAAAGTTTCATGTCATGGACGAAGTGATTCTAGCCCTTGCTAAGCACGTAGCTATGGTTCCTGCTCTAGTATGAGCATTGAAATTACCATTCATTCCTTGCACTATCTTCGAATGTGAGCACCAGTCCTTTATCTTTTGCATTTGTGTCTAGAGGAAAATATTTCTCTACATGAAATTCGGGAATCACCAAGCGGCTTAGATTTCCAACATGAGTGACCACCTTTTCAAACATGTGTTCTCTACGTAAATATTTTTCTCAATAAATTCAAGGATGAATGTCATATTTTGTATCCTCCTGTCAAGAAGAAACTGTCAATCTATCAACACACATGTTTTAATACCTTGAAGTGGATTACAAATTTAGAAGAAGCAAAAAACTTGAGAAAAAAGATGTTGAAGTAATCTTAGGGTTTGCCATTCACCTCTTTTCTCAATGGTTATTATAAAACCCTTTCTTACTATACCATTGGACACCATCAAAATCCAATCTAATACCCCCTACCGCATCTTGATTAGTTTTTGTTCCTCCGTAACTACAACAAGAACAATATATTCTCCTATTCCAATATAAACACCACCCAATTCATAGTGTTAGTTTTAGGATTAGAAATGTAAGCAATCAGAAAATGCAACACATAAGATAATGAACACAATGTTTACCCTGGGAAAACCTTCCTACTCGAGGGAGAAAAACCCAACAAATATATCTCTTATATATTGAAGGAATAAGAGCAAAAATCTACTTACAACTCAGGCTCAACACAAGGCCAAATTTGATACAATGAATAATAGCAGCTCTCCTAGATGCAAAGATAAAACATAAATATGCTTCCCCTTGAAATCTACTCTACTGCTAAAGGAATGGCTAACTTCTGCTAGAGGTGTGAATGAAGTCATTGAATTGATGTATATATACAAATCAAGGTGACTCTTCATATGCGTCAGCGTCTCTTCATATGCTTTGGTGTCTCTTCATATGTGACTTTTCATTATTTAAATTTGGGAGAAGGATATCTCTTGTCGCTAAAACATCAACACTCCCTCTTAGCTAGGGAGGTATCCTTCCAAATATCCATGTCATGGAGTCTCTCAATATGACATCCACAATGGCTACACCCATTTATGAAATAGTTCATCATAGAGTTTCTCAACGTGATATTGTCATGGAGTCACTCAACATGATGTCCACCATGGCTACTCCCATGTGTGGAAAGAAACATGTGCACACGTGCCCATCACAGAGACTCTCAACGTGATGTCGTCATGGAGTCTCTCAACATGACATCCACCATGGCTACTCCCATGTGTGAAAAAACACAAGTACAAAGGATTCATCATGAGTCTCTCAACGTGATGTCATGGAGTCTCTCAACATGACATCCCATCTCAATCTTAGAGATGAACAAGGGCTCGCACCTCATATTTCTCCTTCTCAGGGAAATATACACTATAAGGGCTTTCACCTCATATTTCTCCATCTTAGAGAAATATACACTACAAGGGATTTCACCTCATATTTCTCCGTCGTAGAGAAATAAACACTACAAGGGCTTTCACCTCATATTTCTTTGTCTTAGAGAAATATACACTACAAGGAATCTTCATGATGATGTGACTTCCTCTGAAGCTCCAAGTACTAGCATCAACCTCCTAACCTCCTCGTCCAAGGTTGCCTCTGTTGGTTTGTCAGACTCCTTCTGAATATTAATTCCTCCTTTTCAAAGAAATTGATTGACTTTCGAATAAGAAACCTTTTGAATCAACTTTAGAGCTTGGCTCCTTCTAAGATGTCCTCATGATAATTTCTGCAATAGAAACAAGTTGTGTAGACCTTAATTTGCAATCTCGAGAAAAGTGACCATACTTGTCACACCTGAAACACTAAATGTGAGAGATCTTTCTTCTTCTTCTCATCCCTCTCTAGCCTCATCTGCTCTCTAATCTGGTCCTTCCTCTCAAGGCTCTCCAACAGCTCCCTGAAAAACCTCTGCTGCCGTGAAATAACCGCCTCCACTTGGGTTTTCATGGTCATGATATCAGTAATCGAAACCAGACTGCCACCGACTTTCCTCTTCCTTAGACATGGGGATTGTTGTGAGGTGAAAATAAAGTAGAAAAATGTGGAGAAGAACGTTTAACGAGAAATCAAGAGAGATATTTGATTGCTTTAGTGATGGTCTCGACAGAGTGAGAGGGCAAGGCCTCGAGCACCGCCTGAAGCTCCTTGAAAACCTCAGGAGGCTCCACTTTGCCTTTCTCTTCTACTATGAGACATATGAGCTCGCGCATCATCTGGTCTATCACTGTCACCTTTGAATAGTAGAGA
Source organism: Cunninghamia lanceolata (assembly GCA_027924645.1). Classification (NCBI taxonomy): domain Eukaryota; kingdom Viridiplantae; phylum Streptophyta; class Pinopsida; order Cupressales; family Cupressaceae; genus Cunninghamia; species Cunninghamia lanceolata. Next base: position 7,063,053 of record BSBN01000420.1, on the reverse strand, counting down.
CAAAGGAAGAGAGCATCCCTGCCTGCCTTACCCCTCCTCACCTTCTTCACGATTCCAATCACTGCAAACCATTGCATCCCTGCCTGACCACTCTTCAATTTTTTCATCAGCAAATCGTATGAGCTCCCCTCCCCCATTTTGCCCCTTCCTTTTATCTCTACTCAGACTCTTTTTCACACTCTCTGTTTAAGATTGAGCTATATGAACATTCACACAATTCCAATCACATTGTGTGCACTGAAAGCTAGGCAATAATTGACATTTTAAATATGAATGCAATCTAGTCCTTGAAATTTCCATTAGAGACAAGTTGACTTGACTGCTTAAACAAAATTGATCAAATCTTTTCTTAAACCTGCTCTGATACCATGTTAGTTTTAGGATCAGAAATGTAAGAAACCAGAAAATGCAACACATAAGACAATGAACACAATGTTTACCCTAGGAAAACCCTCCTACTCAAGGGAGAAAAACCCAACAAATATATCTCTTATATATTGAAGGAATAAGAGCAGAAATTTGCTTACAACTCAGGCTTAACACAAGGCCGAATTTGATACAATGAATAATAGCACCTCTCCTAGATGCAAAGATAAAAAATAAATATGCTTCCCTTTGAAATCTACTCTGCTGCTAAAGGAATGGCTAACTTCTGTTGGAGATGTGAATGAAGTGATTGAATTGATGTAGATATACAAATCAAGGTGACTCTTCATATGCGTCAGCATCTCTTCATATGCTTTGGTGTCTCTTCATATGTGACTTCTCGTTATTTAAATTTGGGAGAAGGATATCTCCCGCCGCTAAAACATCAACACATAGTAGGAATCTTTAAACCTTTTCGGCAATCTTGACCTTTATATACACTTTCAACTAACATAAATATAATAATTGCACTTGTTTGTTCTATCACAGGAACCACTAACTCTAGCTTGGGATCACTAGAAATTTTAGTAACTGTGCCATCTCACCCAATAAGTGGAGATAACACATTGAATTGTTGTAGAATGCTCTCCCCGTCAACATTTGTTTCCCAAATTAAACTACTGACTCATGATGGTACTCTCTGAATTAAGAAAGATACTAATTTGTCCAATAAATATCTATTAATGAAAAGATCACAGTTTTATTTTAGAGCAGCACTCAAAACACAATTACAGTAAAAGCACGGCTTACAATTAACAATATATAAAAATGCTCTCCTCTCAAAATGACAAACATAATTATACAATGGAAATGTAATACCTACCAAATGTTAATGCATCCCCATATAGCTACAGTGCCACCTGAAAGATGTAAATATTTCAGTCCTTGCAACTCTTCAATAACTTTGATCTTCTGCAACTTCGAACATCCATCAATGGTGTCGAACATCCATCAATGGTGATTGTCTCTAAGCAGCATAGACGTGCAAAACATGGAAATCCTTCTAGCCTTGTGTTTAATTTTGCATCCTTTGGATAATTCTGTGTGTCCGCGAATCCCAAATCCACTTCAATTAAAGATTCCAAGGATTCAAGATGGAGAGATTTAAGGCTGAGAAGGTACTATTCACTAATTGAAACCTTAGATAAAAGTTTCACATTCCTTATATCTATCTTTTCAAGGTTGACCATTCGAGTCTCAAGAGTAGTTGACTCCATGCTATTCTTGAAACTCAATTCCTCACTTATTGTGAAATCCCTCAAATCCAAACTTCTAAGATTAAGGAGTTTTCTAAGTAAGTTTGATAAGAATCTGTCGTCAATTCTCATGGAATTATTCCATTATGTTCCATTCCATTCTTCTCTTCCTGCAACGACTAGATTTTCTAAATGACTTGACATTCCCAATGAATTTGGAAAGTTTTTCAAGTTTGTTCTGTCAAGCACAAGCTCTTTCAACTACAAAGGGGCTTGATATTTGAAAGTAATTTGTTTAAAACACGCATTTTCCAATTCTAAATAATGGTCCCAAAATAGCTGCTTTCAGAACACCTTTACATCGTTAACCAGAATTAATTCCTAATTGTAGAAGAACAAATTACCTGTCGATCACTTTGCCAAAATCTTCCGAAATACCCATGGGAAATCTTTAAATACTGCAAATTTTGGAGAGGAATCCATGAAGGAATAGTGAGTGAAGAAGGCATGCTTGACAGAACTTCTCCTTCAATATTTTCATGTTCATCCAGCTTTTCCATCATACTTAATTTAAGTTCAAGCCACAACAAAGATGTTGATGGACCCTCACAATCATTTAAATTACCTAAAAAATGTTTGAATTGAAGAGTGGTGTGCTGGTCAAAAATGGAATTGAGAGTGAGACACCTGAAACTACAACCACTGATCCCAGCAAGAATGTTCTCGAATCCCTTTTCTTCCTACATTTAAGGATGAAGCTAAAATTTTGTCACTCTCTAGTTAGAAAAACAACAATCAAGCTATGTAAACACACACATATTTTTTTAATACCGTAAAAGTGGACTACAAATTTAGGAGGAGAAACAAACCTGAGAACAAAGATGCTTGGAACGCCATAGTCAACCAGGACTACTCAATTCGTCTACAATTTCTCTGCCGACATCCCGGATGTGGTCATGCATTCTCAAAAGTGGATTTTTTTTAGTCAAATCCATTTGAGTAAGTCCTTCCCACTTGAACTTCAATAAGACATTTATCCATTAAGATCTGAAGTGTGTGCTCAGCACTCCATCCTGGTGCTTCCCATATTCTTAAAGCCATATGACAAGATTTGTTGAGGAAAAAGCATGCAACGTCCATAAATACCTGCTTTTGCTCAGCCTCAAGGGAATCATAGCTTATTCTAAGGGTTTGCATTACATCTTGGGGTAGAGTTTTACTCACTTTATCCAAAACTAGTTTCCAATAATGTTTATCAGCACTACCAAAAACATGTCCGCTCAACACCTGCAGAGACAGAGGCAAACCCCCACACCCTTTCATGAAGGTTTCAACCAAATCTTCATAACCGTTGGTTGGATATGGTTGGATGGACATTCATTTCTTTCATCTTATAACAACTATTAATTCCTGCTCTTATCAGAACTCTCTCATCACAGGTTGTCACAATTATCAAACTAGGATAATTATTGACCAAAAGATCCTTGACCAGTAAGGCATTCAACTGGTCCACGTCATCTATATCATCTATAACAATTAGGAAGCTCACAAAAGTGTTGCTCGATAGACGAGACCTGAGATAGCTCTATCCTTCAGGAACACTGTCAAACTCTTGACTTTCCTGCACTAGATCCTTAAGAAGCTTTCTTTGCAAAGAAGTCAATTTCTTATTGCGCGATGCTTCTCTCACATCAAACAAAAAAAATGATCCACTAAATTCTAAACGCTTTTGGTTGAACAATTCTTTGATAAGGGTGGTCTTACCAGACCCACCCATACCATAGATGCTAATCACTTTATCTTTCTTTTCCATCTTCTACCAGCATGTCCTTTCAAAGTCTTCAACCAATTCTTCAATTCCAGTCAGATATCTTGCAACTTGTAAAGATCTTGTCTTTTCTACCTCTCTTTGGATAGCGGACACTACATTTTTACATAGTGTCTCAAGATTACTTGAATTTTACAATGAAAACAGTAATTGCATCAAATCAGGCAGAACTAAAATTGTAAAATTTTCTTGTGAGAAAATGTTTTATAGAATTTGTTATAAAAGAAGTCTTACTCATTATTAGGGTTGAATTCGCAGCCAGAGATGTATGAAACACAGTGGTGGGCTCCTTTCTATTGAAAATAATGTTCGTCAACCAGAGTTCATCACTAACTATTAAGCGCATACAATGGAGGCCTTTCACATGCAACACATTTACACACGTGCAGACTTGCCACATGAGTGGTGGTAGTTATTTCTCCACTAATTGTTGCATTGTTTAGAAACTGTATGAAGTAAACAATTGAGTGAATGTTACCATGCATTGTTTTTAACTTAGGTTTTACACTTAAGTTTTGTTTCGAATATTGCATGTGATTATTATTAAAAATATTTTATGCCTTAGTGAATGGAGAAGAGAGAAAGGTGATAATTTGTGAGACACCGTTATGCTGCCAAAATTATCCCAGATTTTTGTTGAAGATTGGTGAACATTAGGAGAAGCTTAGTGCTGATATTGTATTGTAATTGTTTGTTACTAATAATACAAAGTACTGTGCTTTTGGTGTGTGGGGTTTTTTTACCTAGAAAGGTTTTCCCCACGTAAATCTGTGCGTTATGATGATTATTATTTTATGCATGTATTTGAATGTGTTTCTTCCACTGTAACAGTTTAAGGATTTGTATGAATTTTCCCAATCTCCCCCACATAGATTAGTGTTGGAAGTTTTATTTTGCACCTCTACTTGCTTTCAGTTGGTATCGGAGCCTGGCCAATTTTGTTCCCGTTGGTGGGTATCAGGTTTTTTGTACTGATCTTTGATTGAGTGGGAGTCTTTGCAGAAGTATTTCAAAATCTTGTTGTAGAGAAAAAGATGGTAGGCACATCCAGTCGAATCGAAATGCACAAGTTTAATGGAAACAACATCGAGTTATGGAAGTTGAAGATGGAGGATATGCTCATGGATAGAGATCTATGGGTTGTATATCTGAAACAAAACCAATGAATATGACTCAAGAAGAGTGGGATCTGAAGGATTGAAAAGCCAAGGGTTTGGTTAGACTCTGTTTGGCTAATTTAGTGCTCCTAAATGTCCATGAAGAGAAGACTATAAAATCTCTTTGGAAGAAGCTTAGAGATATTTATCAAGCTAAATCCCTGGTAAACAAGTTATTCCTACAAAAGAAATTATATCTCTGAAGATAGAAGATGGAGTGTCCGTTGCAGATCACCTGAGTGCATTTAACATGTTGATTACTTAGTTGGGTTCAATTGGTGACAAGATTGAATACGAGGATTGTTGCATGCTTTTGTTATGTTCTTCAACAGACTCATGGGATCACCTAGTTATGGCTATTGGAAGCACCACCACCAGTTTCAAAATGGATGATGTGGTTGCATCACTGTTGTCTGAAGAGATGTGGAGGAAATCTTCTGAGTTGGCCAAGGAAGCCCTTCCTGTTCATAGCAAACCTAAAGAGAAAGGCAATAAAAGGACAAGAAGTCAAGATCAAAATTTTTAGGGAGATCTAAGTCTCCTAGCAAGTCCAAGGCAAAATATTGGAACTACGGCAAATTTGGTCATTTTCGTAAAGATTGTAAGGAGGAGAAGAAAAAGAAAGGTAAAAATAACTTCTCTAATTTTGACTCTGATAAATCCTCTCAGGGTGATGCATATGTTTTTGCCGTAGCATTGGTAACACATGCATTAGAAGATGTGTGGTTAATAGACTCAGGTGCTTCTTTCCACATGACCTCGCATAGGGGTTGCTTCTCAAAGTATGAAGAGTATGATGGTGGGAAGGTGCATCTGGGTGATGACTCTCATCTGAAGATTGTTGGCCATGGAAGAATCAAGATTATATTCCCTGGTGGTAAAGTGAAGGGGATTGATGGTGTGCTACGTATCCTGAGTTTGGCACGAAACCTTCTTTCTGTGAGTAAGTTGATTGATGTGGGTGTGTAGGTTGTTTTCTCAAGTGGAGGATGTAAGATGACTAGAGGAGCTATGGTTTGGCTAAGGGTGTTCAGATCGGTACTCTGTACAAACTAGATGCATGCACTATTTAGTGCAATAGTTCTTCTGATATGCCAAAGAAAAGGCCTTTGGATTCTTCATTCTCACCATCAGATCTAGCAATGAAGAAGTGTATTGTTTGTACATTTGATGGTCATGCTTTTTGGGTACCTAAGGGTACAAATTCTTTGGAGATGAAGCTTCCAACAGAGAAGAAAATGTTATGGCACAAAAGACTCAGTCATATTGGTGAGAAGGGTCATAAAGCCTTGAAAAATAAAAGCCAAGTGTTGAAGGCCTTGATGATTGTAATCTTGAGTTTGACTTTTGCAAACATTGCGTATATGGTAAACAAAATCATGTTTCTTTTTACTCTAGTTCTCATAAGTCTTTTGGGGTTTTGGACTATATTCATGTAGATGTGTTTGGTCATTTGAATGTTCCTTCATTAAGAAAATCTATATAATTTGTGTCTTTCATAGATGACTATAGTAGAAGGACATTTGTTTATTTGGACTCAGAAGTAAATCTAAAGTCTTTAATCAGTTTAAGGAGTTTAAGGCCTTGGTTGAAAATCAGACTGATAGAAAGATTAAATGTTTGAGGACTGACAATGGTGGTGAGTGATGTTCGACAGAATTTGACAAGTTCTATAAGGAGCACAGGATTGAGAGACATAAGACAACTCCATACACCCCACAGAAAAATGGAGTTGTGAAGAGGATGAATAGGATGCTAATGGAGAGGGCTAGGAGTATGCTGAGAAGTGCTGGCCTTGAGTAGAAGTTTTTGGGATGAAGCTGTAGCCACTGCATATTATCTGATCAAAAGATCTCCTACATTGACTCTTGTTGAAAAGACACCCATGGAGGCATGGTCTGGTAAGAAGCCTTTGATGAGACATCTTAGAGCTTTTGGTTGCGAAGCTTATGCTCATGTTCCAAGTGTAAAGAGGTCTAAGTTAGAGAGCAAGGTAGTTAAGTGTATCTTCATTGGCTATGGTGTCAGTGTGAAGGGGTACAATCTTTGGGATCCAGTGGCCAAGAAGGTTCTCCACAACAAAAGTGTAATATTTCAGGAGATAAAACCTTCCATAGTTGAGCTACAACCAGGAAAAGAGGAGAAGAAGGAGTTAGTTTAGACTCCACTTACTCCGATGAAAAGTGAACTATGTACTCTTATTAGACTTGGTGATGAGGAGAGCCCTAGCAGCTCTGAAAGTTCTAAAGAAGAAGAACCTCAACCTCAGCAATTCAAGAGGTCTACACCTGTTAGGCGGCCACCAGAAAGGTTTGATTATTCACCAGAAATATTTGGTTATTCATTGTTGGATTCCAGTTGTGTTTTTGCTTTGATTTCTAACACTGATGAGCCTAGGACTGTTAGAGAGGCTATGGGTATGAGTGATGCAGATTCCTAGATGAAAGCCATGGATGAAGAAATGGCTACTTTGAAGAAAAACAGTACATGGGATCTGGTACCTTTGCCTAAAGGATGGAAACCTATTGGATGTAAATTGGTGTTCAGGAAGAAATGTGGTCCTAATGGCAGTGTTGAAAAGCACAAGGCATGGTTGGTCGCGAAGGGGTATTCTCAGGTGGAGTGAAATGACTCTGGTGAGATATTCTCTCCTATTATGAAGTTGACATCTATTCGGTTCTTGTTATCACTTGTAGCAGTGTATGATCTAGAAGTGGAACAGATGGATGTGAAGACAACATTCCTTCATGGTGATTTGGAGAAAGAGATCTATATGTCACAGCCAGAGCATTTTATGGTAAAAGGTAAAGAAAATCTGGTTTGCAAGTTGAAGAAGTCTTTATATGGTCTTAAGAAGTCTCCTAGAATGTGGTACCAAAAATTTGATACCTTTGTGTTGTCTTTGGGATTTATGAGATCTAAATCTGACCATTCTATATATTAAAAATATGATAATGGTTGCATTCTCATAATTGCATTGTACGTAGATGATATGTTGTTTTTTGAGAATGGTAAGAGTTTGATTTTAGATCTGAAGTCTTAGTTTTCATCATAGTTTGAGATGAAGGATCTAGGTGTAGCAAGGTATATTCTGGGGATGTAGATCAGAAGACATAGAGCTAGAAAAAAGATTTGGTTAAGATAGAGCAACTATGTGAATTCAGTGTTGGAGAGATTTAGCATGGCAACTTGTAGACAGTTAGTTGTTCCAGTGATGTAGGGGATGAAGCTTTCTGTGGGGGATTGTCTGAAATCTCATACTAAGATGGAGGACATGACCAGAGTACCATATGCAAGTGTTGTTGGTAGTCTGATGTATGTGATGGTTTGTACAAGGCTAGACATTGCCCAAGTAGTGGGAGTTCTTAGTCGGTATATGGCTAATCCTGGATGGGTACATTGGGATGCAGTAAAGAGAGTGTTTAGATATTTGCAGGGTACTTCTGAGTATTCCCTATGTTATCATGGTTATCCTATTAGTTCTCAACATTTTGTAAGTATTCATGGATATGTGGATTTAGATTGGGTAGCTGACATTGATATCAGAAGATCCACCAGTGGATATGTGTTCACAATGAATGGTGGTGCTATAAGTTGGATGAGTAAGCGGTAGGCTGTAGTTTCTTTGTCCATGATAGAAGTAGATTACATTGTAGCTACTTATGTTTACAAGGAAGCCATTTGGCTTAAGAGGTTGTGTTCAGATATTGGTTTTGATGCATGACAGATTACTATATGTTGTGATAGTAGGAGTGTCATTTACTTAGCAAAGAATCCCACTTTCCATGCCAGAACAAAGCACATTGATGTTTAGTTTCATTTTGTTCGTGATATGGTAGAAGATGGAAAGGTGTGTTGGCAAGAGACACTATATGGATTCATGGTTGTTGTCATTGATGGCAACAAAGGTCATCCCACATATCCGCAAGTCATGGTGTGTTTCTACCAGAAGTCTGAATGAAGATTGTTGTGGTCCGGTGAATAAGAACAGAGCATGTGGCAAGGTCCGACAGATTGGTCCGGATATCTCAGAGGAAGTGTCTTGGTGCAGTGTGGATTTGGGGAAGTCAAGAGGACTACCTTGAGTAATAGATTCCAAGGATTTAGCCTCCGGTGATGGACAAGGAAAAAGATATGAACAGTTGAATACCGGATTCCTGAGTAACAGTGTGAACAGAGGAAGAACTGACTAACAGAACATCAGAGTGCTGTCCGGATGTGTTTCTGACAGTGGTAAAGGTTATGAAGACATGGATTATGTTTGGCCGACATGATTAATGATATCTACAAGTATATGCTTGATCCGCATTACTTGATGAGCAAGGATTCAGCCGACAGAACAGAGGTTGTGAGAAAATAGACTATTCCGGATGCCGACTAGAAAGGTGATTAAATTACTTGTGCAGATATATATGCACGATGGATTTAGTTGTGAAAAATGTAGTTGTATGATGTTGTGCGAATAAGTGTAGAGTAGAGCAGGAACAGCCAGAGAGAGATCCGGTATGTGAAAGGAAAGCAGAATAAAGAGAAGAGGAAAGATGAAGTGCAGCAGATCAGTGTACTGAGCCTAACCAGAACTGACCTCCAGCATATGTGGATGCTTCCAATTAGTTCAAGTATTATATAACATTCTTTTGTAGACAGTGTGTCTCCTTGTAGGCAGTGTGCCTCTTTGTGAGCAGTGTGCTCGGGCAGTGAGCCCTAATTGGCAAGTGCCATTTTGTAATTCCTTATTCTTCTAATAGAGAGTAATCTTTGGGTTAATCACCCTGTGGTTTTCTCCCTTAACAGGGTTTCCACGTCAAAAATACTATGTCATGTGTTTCTCATTTCATGGTAATGTTTGTTAGTTTACTTCAATGCTGCATTGATTAATAAGAAAGTTCAAAAGAAGAAATAATTAGGATAACTGATTCACCCCCCCTTCTCAGTTATCAACAATTGGTATCAGAGCTAAGTTCCTCCTAATAGAGCCTAACAAATTGAGGAAGATCTGGGAGTTCAAATGGATGCATATGGTTTAAGGGAGCAACTCAAGATTGTCCTTGAGGATCTTGAACAGTCAAACTCTGAAGTCAATGAATTAAAGGAAAGACTCAAACAGGCTGATGAATTCATGAGAGAACTAAAGGACAAATTAAGTCTCTCTATGAAAAAGAGAAAAGAGCTGCTCCAACAATTGGCAAGACAAAGTGAAGAAAGTAATACAAATGAAGAATTGACTTAGAAAACCAAGTTATGTTAAAAGTTATCAAAAGAAGTCATTATGATAAGACATGAAATGAAATCAGGAGTTATAAAGTTCACTCAAGAAATTGAAGAGAAAAGAAAAGCTGAAGACAATCTAAGACAATCTATTAAAGAGAAATCAGAAGATTGCCTCCAGATGGACAGGATTATCAGACATCTTGAATCTGATCTTGAAGATGCCAAAGGTAATGAAGAAAAACTTGAGGATCAAATTGTCTCTCTCAAAAGAGATCTTCAAACAGCAAATGAATATAAAGAGAAATTCAAGATAAGTTCTGCTCAACTTGAAGTTCTTCTTGGAAGTCAAAAGAGGGTAGATGACAAGTATGGTTTGGGATATGAGAAAGGAGAAAGCTCCAGATCTGGTCAAAAGAATTGTGGATCAGAAAATCCAAGGAATAGGCCTAGAAGACCTCCGGTAAGACAGCCCAATGCTCAAAGATATCCATCCTTCAATGGATACTGCCATAGCTACAATCACTTTGGTCACAAAGCTAATCAGTGCAGAAATAGAATGAATCAGACTAATTCATCCTTCTCCGGACAGTGCTTTAACTACAAAAGGTATGGACACAAGTCTCATGAATGCAGAAATATGCAAATAAACAAATCTTTCAATGGTAGATGCTTTGCATGCAATAGAGTAGGTCATATGGCTAATCAATGTAGATCAAGAGGTTATTAGTCAAATATGCAAGGAAATGTTATTTGCCAAATCTGTAATAGGTCCGGTCATAATACAAAAGTCTGCAGAAGCAAGAATCAGGACAAAAGAGGTCCGGTGTATAATTAGAATCAAGACAAGGGTAAACAAAAGATGAATGCGGATGAAGTTAGGAATCAAATGAACAAGATTTGGGTGAAGAAAAGTTCAGATAATGTAAAGGTTGGATCCACACCAAACTCTGGTGCTGATATTCCTTCTGAAAATTAAAGGTGAGCCCTGGCTCAGGGGGAGACTCAAAGAAAATCCTGTTCCCCTAGCCAATCAAGTGGTGCCGGATGTGGCACAAGATGCAGAGTAAAGGGTTTGAAGATATAAGTCTTGAGATGATCCAGATAAGATTTCAGAGGTCCGCATGGAGATGTGAAGAAGTTGTGATCGATCAAGTAAGACCTATTCCAGGAGATGCTCTGGAATGATAGAGGATTTCAAAAAGGTCCGGAGAGATCCGGAAGTGCATTGTCTTATTCTATGGATTGGACAGAGTGTTTGGGATGTCCTTGTGATGTGTCATCTTGATTTGTTCATGATTGAAAGATCCACATGATGTTCATAGATCAGGACTGATCCGGTTCTTCAAGTTATCTGAATAAGGCAAACTGGAATAATGTAGGTTGAGCATTTATTGCCATCAAATATTAGGGTTTGCGAAGCAATATAAGGGATTTCTCATAAATCGCTTGCTCATTCTGCACTCAAGAAGAAGCGAAAAGTGGAGCTCTGCAACAAGATTCATCAAGTTCACCAAAGATCTCCTGCCGAAGTCATTACATACAAAAATCAATCCAACCACTCCGTGTAACCGAAGGCGCATAAGGTATTTTTCGTTTTCGATATCTTACTACAAATCTTTTGAGAAATGGCTACTCTGAATATAGTAAAGATCTCAGATAGGCCTCGACCTGAATTTAAGAAACACCCATACAAGTCATTGGAGGTAGATCCCTTAGGAGCATTCTCTAGTGTTCCTCATGGCATTTTACACACAGAAGACATTACAGTTTACATACATGCAAGTATTGAGGAATTCAGGGAATTCAAATTGAGAGACCTCTATCACAAACAACTGATAGACAATGCTTTTGAGCTTAAACCAGAGTATAAGGGTATCCAGAAGAAATAGTTTGATCAATTCATTCATTTCCCCTGCTTTGAAGAAGAAGAATGGGTCCGGTATGTATTGAGTAGGATGCATGACAACTTCCTATGGCTGGATAGACCCTGCAAGATCACAAAAGAGGCAATTAGGGTAGTGACTGGTCTATACTCTTCTGGAGGGATACCTATCCTCAAATCTGTCAAAAATAACATTGTAACTGAGGCCACCAGATCAAAATTTGATAAGAGGGAAATGACCATTGAAGATATTTCTGATCCGGATATCAAGTATGCATCTATGATAATAGGATACAAGATTTATCACTCTAGTAGGGAAAATTCTGTATTTGGAACTGCAGTATACACTGCCTATGAGATGCTGAGGAAGAATGCAAATTATGATCTTTGTGAACTTCTTTTAAGCCAATTAATGGAAAATATATAGAAGATCAAAAAGGACAAAAAGAATTCTTTTAAGTATGGTACTCTCATATTATGTCTATTTTTCTATTTCATGAATGAGCTGCCCAGATCAAGTGGATGGGTATGGCAGAATGACAAACCTGTTGCAGTCCAGATAAGAGATTATTTACATGGGCTTGGGGATGCCAAAGCAAGAAATACAGCCCTGTGGGGATACTTCAAAAACTTCCAAAACACGATACAAGCAAGAGAAAGAATTCCCCAGTCTGTTGTTGAAAAATACAAAGACTCAGTTTGCTTTATGGTGGATACTGATCAGTGCCTAATGGAGGCAGTGGAGCCAAGGACAGTTTGGATCATGCCCATGGGGTATGAGGTTGATGAATAGATTGTGGAACTGCATGTTCAACACATGCTTAGTCAGCCCAAAGATCCAAAGGCAGAAAGGTTTGGAACCTTTGAGGAGCTGAGTGTGAAGATCCATGTGGAACTCAGAGAACCTGAGATAAAGAGGAAGGTGAGAAAAGAAGTAGAGCATATTGCTCAAGGCCTAGGCATTCCAAAGGAGGCACTTGATGCCAACCAGGAAAAGAGGAGAAAGGCTGAGGAAGAAAAGAAAGAAAAGTGCTCCGGTGGAAACCTCAACCCGGACCAGATCATCAAAATGATCTACACCTGTCAAAACCAAAAGCTCAAAAATATCTAAACCGGAAGGTTAGACATCTGGTAAAGGAGAGAAAAGGTCTAAAATAAAAGCCACAAGGGCTTATACAAGTCAGAAAGATGAAGAGGAAACGGAATCAGATGAGGGAGTAAAAGAAATAAAGAAGCAGAAGAAGAAAGGATCTGGTAAACCCTCCACAGGCCAAGACAAGGAAGAAATGGCAGAGGTATTTGTTGAAAAGCCCACCCTGTCTCTAGAAAGTGTAATCAAGTCAGTCACGGTGGATGGAAACCTTCAACCAATGACTGAATTCTATGATGACTATAATGAGGCCGACCAAAAGATTCTGCAGGAAGCCACAATCAAATATCTGAACATATACAATAAGGCTTTCATTGAGATTATATCTCTAATTCCTAAAAGCCTAGAAAAGGAATTAGAAATAAGAAAGAACAATGCCTAGGCAAAAGATCTTGAGATCCGGGAGTAGATAGCTATTCAGCTATATCCTCAAATTGATCCCAAGACAATGAACATAATATTCAAAGACTACAAAGATGAGTTTAGGAGTAAAGCAAGGATGAATCAACTCATGCTTGGTGAGACTGACAAGGTGGCCTTAGAGACAGAAGAGATCCTCCAGAAAGCCTTCAAAATGTTTAATCTTCCTGTTGTAGAGGACTTGGGTACTGATCCCTCATCCACAAGTACTGCAGAAGAAACTTCTGAGAAAGCAACAGAAGAGATGGGCCCTGAACAAACCAACATTTCTCCTCCGGTTTCCCCTATAGTCTCCGGATCCAAAGAAGAAGAGAAACTACTGGAGGAAGAAGCAGCGGTAAAAGAAAAAGAAGCTGACAGTACCAAGGGTGTAGAGAAAGAGAAGACTTCAACAGAGAAAACCACAACTGATAGTGGTAAGAATGTGGAGAAAGAGAAAATTCCAATGGACAGCTCCAAGACTGCAGAAGAGAAGAAACATCTGTCTCTGGCAAGAGACACTGCACAAACTGTCCAAAGATTTCTGAGCAAAGAAGCAATAGAGATTGATGAACTGGAGCTGCTACAAGGCCCATTCAACTTTGATTCCCTCTCTCCGGTGCAGACAATGAAGATAGCTTCATTTGCTAATGCTAAGGCAAATGAAAAACTCCTAAAGTCTCATATGGAAGACTGTGAGTTGATAGAGACTGCTTCCAGAGTGCTTGAAAAGATTATGCCATCGGTCCAGATAGATCCGACAGCCTCCTCTTCCGGTAATCTCAAAACCTTAGTCAGCAGTGTTGATACACATTTTGATTCTCTAGAAAAATCAGCTGAAGAAAAGGTCCAGAAGGAATTTTTGGATAAAAGATTTTCAGAAGTACTAGGATTAATCTCTAATGATAGGAGAAATATGAGTATTGGAATAAAGAGCTTAGAAAATGCTCTTAAGGATGGCAGTGACATTTACAAATTTTGTATCTCTTGGTCAAAAGCAATAGTAGAAATTGAGAAGAAAATAAAAGAGGATTAGGACAAACTACTGAGTTTGTCTCAAAGTTTTGATCCTCTCTCTTCCTCCATAGTAACTCAAGAATGTCAAACTATTGCTATCACAAATGCAATAAAGAACTTTGAGAAGGAAAGGAAGAATATAATTAACCGGATGGAAGAACTTAGAAGGATTATTATCCCGAAGTTAGAAACTATGCATGAGGCCATAAGTGATGCTCAGACTACCGCCCAAACCAATGATCCAATAGATCTCAAGAGGGCAGAAGCTTTTGCATTTTTGTTGAGTGGTCACATTTCAATTTTGGATAGAATGAAGCAAAGTTGGGCTACAAAACTGGTCCAATTGAAGACATCCTTTGTAGACATTCTTCAGTTTATGTGAGTATGTAATATGTGGCTAAGTATAGTAAATTTTTGAAAATTTTGGTGTGCGGACCCTACCCTTTGCCATTGATGTCAAAGGGGGAGTGAGGAACAGTGAAAAATGAGGAATCCAACAAAGGGGGAGTTCCAGAAATTGTATATAAAGATAGAGCATCAGCCAAGGGGGAGCATAGTGTAAACACTTAGTCATTTTTCACTAAGTGTTGCCATCAATGCCAAAGGGGGAGATTGTTGGCAAGAGACACTATATGGATTCATGGTTGTTGTCATTGATGGCAACAAAGGTCATCCCACATATCGGCAAGTCATGGTGTGTTTCTACCAGAAGTCTGAATGAAGATTGTTGTGGTCCGGTGAACAAGAACAGAGCATGTGGCAAGGTTTGACAGATTGGTCTGAATCTCTCAGAGGAAGTGTCTTGGTGTAGTGTGGATTTGGGGAAGTCAAGAGGACTACCTTAAGTAATAGATTCCAAGGATTTAGCCTCCGATGATGGACAAGGAAAAAGATATGAATAGTTGAATACCGGATTCCTGAGTAACAGTGTAAATAGAGGAAGAACTGACTGACAGAACATCAGAGTGCTGTCCGGATGTGTTTCTGACAGTGGTAAAGGTTATGAAGACATGGATTATGTTTGGCCGACATGATTAATGATATCTACAAGTATATGCTTGATCTGCATTACTTGATGAGCAAGGATTCAGCCGACAGAACAGAGGTTGTGAGAAAATAGACTGTTCCGGATGCCGACTAGAAAGGTGATGAAATTACTTGTGCAGATATATATGCACGATGGATTTAGTTGTGAAAAATGTAGTTGTATGATGTTGTTGTGCGAATAAGTGCAGAGTAGAGCAGGAACAGCCAGAGAGAGATCCGGTGAAAGGAAAGAAGAATAAAGAGAAGAGGAAAGATGAAGTGCAGCAGATCAGTGTACTGAGCCTAACCGGAACTGACCTCTAGCATATGTGGATGCTTCCAATCAGTTCAAGTATTATATAACATTCTTTTGTAGACAGTGTGTCTCCTTGTAGGCAGTATGCCTCTTTGTGAGCAGTGTGCTCAGGCAGTGAGCCCTAATTGGCAAGTGCCATTTTGTAATTCCTTATTCTTCTAACAGAGAATAATCTTTGGGTTAATCACCCTGTGGTTTTCTCCCTTAACAGGGTTTCCACATCAAAAATACTGTGTCATGTGTTTCTCATTTCATGGTAATGTTTGTTTGTTTACTTCAATGCTGCATTGATTAATAAGAAAGTTCAAAAGAAGAAATAATTAGGATAACTGATTCACCCCCCCTCTCAGTTATCAACAAGGTGATATTGGAGAAGGTTGAAACTTTGAGAAATGTTGCAGATGCACTGACGAAGCCAGTGAGCATAGAGAAGTTCAGATGGTTTGTTGTTTCCATGGGCCTTGGGGCCCTGAGTAGTTGATTATAGATGACTCATGACAGGTCTTCAACAAGTGGGAGAATGTTGAAAATAACGTGCCTCAACTTGAGTTCATCACTAACTATTAAGTGCATACAATGGAGGCCTCTCACATGCAATGCATTTAAATGCATGCGGACTTGCCACATGAGCAGTGGTAGTTATTTCTCTGTCAGTTGCTGCATTGTTTAGAAACTACATGAAGTAAACAATTGAGTAAATGTTACCATGCATTGTTTTTGACTTAGGTTTTACACTTAAGTTTTATTTCAAATATTGCATGTGATGAAGCCATCTCTTCATTGCTAATGATTATTATTAAAATTATTCTGTGCCTTAGTGAATGGAGAAGAGAGAAGGTTGATAATTTCTAAGACATTGTTATGTTGCCAAAATTATCCCAGATTTTTGTTGAAGATTGGTGAACACCTGGAGAAGCTTAGTGCTGATATTGTATTGTAATTGTTTGTTATTGATAATACGAAGTATTGTGCTTTTAGTGTGTGGGGTTTTTTTACCTAGAAAGGTTTTCCAAACATAAATCTGTGCATTACGATGATTATTATTTTATGCATGTATTTGAATGTGTTTCTTCCGCTATAATAGTTTAAGGATTTGTATGAATTTGCACTATCTCCCCCACATAGATTAGTGTTGGAAGCGTTGTTCCACACCTCTGCTTCCTTTCACTTTCCAGCCATCAAGTTTGCCAAGATACTTATGCTTCTCTGTGTAGTAATTGAATGAATCAACATACACTCCCTTTTCTACATATCTGAGGTGGGAAGGTGGAACATCATAGAATATTGGAATAATATTTCTCTTAGTGTGTAACATGAGAGAAAGCTCCTCTAAACACCAAACAGACTCCGCATATCTTGGGGAGAAAATGACAATTTGTACTGCTACAGAGTAAATGGCATTCTAAACTATGGAAGGAAACAAATCACCTAATTCCATCTCTTTGCAGTTGAGAAACACTCGGATTCCCAACTTCTCAAGAGAAGTATAAAGCTCAAGAACCAGGGTTTCTTTGACATTAGGGCCTTAGTGATTAATGAAAACATCATAAAGTTTGGGGGATGTAGATAATCCTATATTTTCTCCATCATATAACCTTTCACAAAAGAATCCTCTTCCATGTTTATTTGGCGAGATGATGTAGACAAAGCCATGAATGGGGGATGCAACTTGAATAATAGAGAAACCTTGAAAATTGCAACTCAGATTGAATTGATATATCAATATAGCATGCATATAAATGGGTGACAAAGTTGTTCTCTATCTAAACGTGTTGCTTGACAAAGATAGGGTAATCATAACCTTATAATTAAATATTCAACTTAATTGATCAAAATGTGAAGTTGAAAGCAATGTATCCACAACAATAATGTTGTGATTTGGTCTTGAGAAATTTCCATCCATAGATTCAACACACTATGCTCGTTACCATGAAGTGGGAATTCTGAACCAATATTTCAAACTTTGATGTAATGTTTATAGGTACTACGATGTCATTAGCAGATCATGTTGACCAACAGAGGTGGTGTCATCTACTGTACACCTTATCAAGATTACCACTCACTCTCAATGTAGACATTCAATTCAAAATTCAAACAGGTCTTTAATAGCATTTGTAATAAGTTGTTTTCAGTTTGCACGGGGTCAACCCAATAGTTTGTCTTTTAAGTCTATTTCGGAAGCTAACTTACTGTTATAAGCTACCTATTATATTTACGGTAGCTTACTATTATACACTATCATAATTGGGTCTACAAATTTTTTTATTACTAACAATCGCACCTTAGTATGCAATGGGTACATTGAAATTGAAAGAGTATTGGAATGATTGACCGTAACTCAAGTCTATCACGCAATGGAACATTTTTTGTCACTATGTTTATGTAGTAAATCTTAGTTTTTTAATCCCATAATGGGTAATGATTTTGAGTTTTAAGAAATATCTCTTCAATTCTGATGGGTGGTAAGGTAAATTTTTGAAATAAGTATTTATAGGAAGGTTACACATGTATCCATGTTCTGTACTTGAAATTAAAAGGTACTCTCTCTCTATTTATCTCTCTAGGTCTCTATATATATCTCTACCTCCCTCTCTATCTCTCTATTTCTTTTTATCTCTCTCTATCTCTATTTCCCTCTCTCTCTCTCTCTCTCTTGCTCTATCTCTTTCTCTCTTCCTCTCTCTTTTGCTCTATCTCTCCCTTCCTTCCTCCCCTCTCTCCTTTTCTCTATTTTGTACGTCTCTCTCTCTCTCTCACTCTCTCTATCTCTATTTCTTCCCTTCTCTATTCCTCTCTCTCTCCACATAACATCTTGAGGGTAATTTTATTAAGGTGGAAGATGTGTAGAATTTGACAAAAAGAAAGACTTGTTGAAATGATTAATTCAATTGGAGGTCTTGATATGATAATAGGTGGAAGCCCCTATAATAATTCAACACAAAACAACGTTACCTCTCTACATATGTTTCTCTCTACCTCTCTCCTTTTCTATTTCTCTTTATCTCTCTTCATCTTTGTCTCCCTCCCCCTTCTCTCTCTCACACACTTCCTCTCTATGAGATCTCTATCTCCCTAGTTTTTTCTTATGTTTCTCTCTTGCTATGTTTTCAAAATGACATTCTAAGAAGACTATTGGTGCACCTGAGAGATTACCAATAAATAAGTCAATACTCTTGCATGGTGTTATGATGTCCATATTATTTTCTCCATCACTTTACAAAAATCAAAGTATTGTTTTGAAACACAAGCAAGTAAATTAAACAATTAGTTATAAAATTCTATTAATAACATATATAAATAATAACAAATGACAACACCTAGTAACAAGAAGTTTCATCCAATCAACCTATACAATGACAATATTCTACTTGTGTTATTCTTCTAGGTGCATTGACATGAGTGATGTGTTGGCTCTTTCCCTTAGCCCATTTCTTGCTTTTTGGTGTATCAAAAATCCTAGTTAATTCATTCATAATCACACTCCTTTGTATCTCTAGTTATTAAGAATCACCTTTTTCTTGTGGGTTGGGACATTTCCTATTTTTCCTTGAAGCCTATTGTTATCTATGAAAAATTTCTTTGATTCAATTTCTTTTAGGAAGATAAAGAGTGGAATAGAAGATAATGTAATACATGCAAATGATAATCTATGTACCTAGTTCCTCCATTTATAGTTGGGCGGCCATAGATTTTCCTTTCTTTTTAGTGGAAAGCTATATTTCTTAGAAGTGTTTTTTCCATGATAATAAGTAGTTAGGAACTGAGGGGATCTCCTTGCCTTAAGCCTCTACAACTATTTACCCTTTTGGATATTCGTTGTGATGGAGAATGAGGGGGTGCAAATACAACATTGTATCCAATTAATCATCTGTTTGCTGAATCTAAATTTTTATAGAGTCTTTAAGAGGAAGTTAAAATCACACTTTTAAAATGCTTTGGATATGTCAATTACTATAACAATATCTAACCAATGTTATTTTGGTTTCAGAGTGGAGTTGTTGGTTAAGATCACATCCTTCATATTGCATGTACTAGTTGTTCATCCAATTACAATAACTTTATAAACTAGTGAATGTTCTAGCTCTTCCTATCTCTATTTTTTGTAGATACAACATAGTGGTATACCCAAATTATAAATTAGTGAATGTTCTAGCTCTTCCTATCTCTATTTTTTGTAGATACCACATAATTGAGTGGTATACCCAAATGATGCAAAGTAACTTTTGCACCCTCAATTCTAGAGAACAAAGAAAGGATATTTCTTTTTTAAATAACTTATTTATAGGACATTTAGTTTGATATAATGTAGTATTTTTTTCTTGTAAACTCGTAGTAATGTTTTGAACTAAAAAATTCATCAAGTCTGAATTAGAAAGACAACCTAATAGTAGATCTATCTCTTCTATCCAACTTGTCCCATTCTTCTAGTGGTTCATTGTTCATCTCTCTCTCTCTCTAGTTCTCTATTTGTTTTATCTCTCTTTATCTTTATCTCCCTCCCCCCTCTCTCACACACTTCCTCTCTCTATATCAATCTGCCCACTCTAACCCTCCCTCTATCTCTCTATATCTCTCTTTCTATCTTTGTTCCTCTTGCTTTCTATCTTTTTGTCCCTCTATCTAATTCTTTGTCTATATTCAACTCTCTCCCCCCCTCTCTCTCTATTTTAAATTAGTCTCTAATTCTCTCTTTATTCACCCCTATCTATCCCTCTTTATATATTTGCTTTCTCCCTCTCTATCTCTCTATTTCTCTTTATCTCTTTGTGTCTGTCTCTATACCTCTCTTTCTCTCTATCTCCCTAACTCTCTTATATATCTTATCTCTGTCTTTCTCTTCTACTATATCTCTAGATCTCTCCCTTTCTATATCTATATCTCTCCATCTCTATTTGTATCTCTTGTACTTTGTGTGTCTCTTAGTCTCTCTTCCTCTATCTTTCTCTCTTTCCCTCTATATCACTCATCTCTCTATCTCTTATGTCTATTGTAAAATAGTCTCTAATTCTCTCTCTATTCACCCCTCTCTATCTCTCTCACTTTTATCTCTTCCGCCCTCTCTCTCTCTCTCTCTCTCTCTCTCTCTCTCTCTCTCTCTCTCTCTCACTTGCGTTCCATTATTCATGACCTAGGTATACTATATAAAAGCTAGGTTTAAGTGGAGAGATCTAAATGTATGTTACTAATTGTCCCATGTATTTGATTCCAAAAGCATATGATAAATTCATACATGACAAACAAGATAGTCCTAAAACAACAATATATTTGGCATGGGAATTAAGAAAAGAATAACCATGCCCCATTTTACATGAGTACAAGATCAATATTTATTTTTTCGTAGGATGGATGTCTAGCAAAGCATTTGATGGATAACAAAATGGAGTGCTCTATTAAATTTCCGATAAGAGAAGCAATAAGGACTAAATAGGGAATTGAAAAGAGAATCTCTTTTATCTATTGGTGGATGGATCCACAACCTTCAACTTCATCATGATTATCACCACCTACATACAACACAAGGCATCACTATAGTAAACTATCAACCATTGAACTCTCATAATAGTTTATTGAATCTTTGGATTGTTGGCATGAGATGACCGATTGAAAGTCATTATCTCTTTTCTCTATCATTGGAACATTCATATGAAAAGTACCATTTCATGAGGCTCCACTGGAGCTAGATTATCTAGACAAACCATACCAATCTCCATGATCTTTAATGTAGTACTAACCTCCAATTTGGAATGCTCATTGGATGTGTCATCTTTTGATTGTTGGCATGAAATGAATGATCAAAAGGTAGTTTTTCTCTCTATTCCTCTCTCTTTATCAATCTCCCCCTCTCTATATGTTTCTGTGTCCCTCTCTATTCCTCTCTCCTCTTGAATCATCTCTCTATCTCCCCATCCCTTTCACTCCCTCTCCCTCTCCCTCTCCCTCTCTGTCTATCTTTCCCTCTCTATCTCTATCTCTCTATCTCTCTATCTCTATCTCTCCTTGTCCCACTCCCCTTATCTATCTATCTAACCATTTATCCCTCCCTCTCTTTATCTCTATCTCTATCTCTATATCTATATCTTTCTATCTCTCTCTAACACATGGAAGATGGGAAAATAGGCCTTTAGAAATATATATATCCCTTCCCCCTCTCTCACACTTCCCCCTCTATATATCAATCTAAGCTCTATATATCTCTATTCTCTCTTTGTCTATCTCTTTTTGTTTATAGGTATTTGTAGTTGACATATCATGTTTTCTAGTAGAGGTGATGCCGTCTGCTATATGCCTAATCAAGATTACCACTCACTCTCAATGTATACATTTGTTTCAAAATTCAAATAGCTCCTTAATAGCATTTGCAATCAGTTGTTTTTAGTTTGCGCAGGGTCAACCCAATAGTTTGTGTTTAAGTCCAATCTGTAAACTAGCACTATTAGTATGTGGCTCAAGTTATGATAGCTCATTGTTATAAGCTATTATTGTTACAATAGCTTACTATTATACGCTATCATTGTTGGGTCTACAATTTTTTTATTATTATATAGCATTTAAGTTAGCTGAAATTTATTTGGTGTAAATATTTTTTATGTTTGATTAGTGCTAAATATTTTTAGTACCTTTTCTTGTAGAAAGTTGATAAGTATTGGATTATTAAAAAATTGTTGTGTTAAACATCTTGTTAGCTATTAGAAATTGGGAATGTGACAAGCATTAAAATATTTACGAATTTATGGTGATTAATAATTAGAAAGTTTAGTAATAAACATTATGTTATTGAGCTTTAAAGAAAATAATGATTGATTGTTAAAATTTTTATGTGTACTTAGTAAATATAAATTCTATGGCAATAAACATTCTTATTGAGTGGTAATTAGTAATTTGATAATTATTAAATATTTTTTAAATATGTTAAATAAAACTTTAGATAATAGGAACTTGGCGAGTGTTAATGATTTTTTATGTTTAATATTTAGAAATTTATAATATAATTTTGTTCTTATTAAATTAAAATTTGATGATTGGTAAATAATTTTAATATTTAAAAGATTTATTAAAGTTATATGAATTATCTATGGGAATTCATAATGGATTTTGTAAATATATTTTTTGAAATTAAAATTTTATAATAATAACTATAATGAAATGTAAGTTGTAACAAGTTTTCTTCTAATATACATTTATTATAATGATGTAAGGGTCAATTATATATTTATACACTTATTATTTGTACCAAAAAATTAGTTTTATTTAAAGTTGCTGGAAAATTAGTTGTAGAATTCCTATAATTTTACTAAAGAATCAACTTTCATTTACACATTAATATACACACTATTTGAAAGGAATCATAAATAAGTTGGCCATAATACTTCAAAAGATTGAGTAACTTTAAGAGTGAAGGTGTGTGTGATCCATATTAATGATCACATGTTTGAATCAAAAGGGAGATTAGATTACACACTAATGCACAACATATAAGTTAAATGGAAAAAAAACTACCCTTCTAGTGTTTCACTTGATCTAAAAATCTACCTTTATCTATAAGAAAGATGTAATTTTGGTAGATCAACTTCACAATTATTTGATAAGTTACTCCATGCAATTTTTGAATATAATATTGGTAATTAACTATAAATTTATCTTATTCTTATATGTTAGATATATATTTTAAAGATGATCTTAAATTTTAAGTCAACCTTGTTAATAATTAATCTGTTGGTCTAAATTCTTGCATTTGGCTTTTTCTAGTTCTTCTTATCATTATGTGGTCCATTGTTGATAATTAATCAAAGAAATATGACTTAATAGGCCATGCTAGGTCCTCTATGGAGCTTAAATTGTTTCTTTGTTTCATGTCTTTAGCCTTGTGTATTTTCCAAACTTGTATGCACTCTTGACCCAGCTTCATGTTAGAGTCATGGTAGCATGCACATTTTCTTAGTGCTTATGTGTACTCTCTAAGTGTCTTGTGGTTTCCTAAATTTTTGACCTTGACTCATGTTTTAAATCCCAGACTTGAGTATTTTACACATCATATTTCATATGGGGCTTCACAATAGACACCCTTATGCAATAGAGTTTATGGAAACTTTCATGTCCAAAGTCAAAGCCTTAGTTCTAATGATGCTTGTGTATTTTAGAATTGAGCTTCTTATATTGTTATTTACTCATCACCTCATATATGATATGTTCAAGTCTTTATTCCCAATGAACTCAAGTCCCTTATATAACTAAGTTGAGTGGAAGTTTGAAGTCCAAGTATTTTTTTAATTCTAGAGAAGTCTAGTCTCAAGTTTGGTGGGGCTTGGAGCATGCTTGAGTTCTATATATGCCATATTTATATAGGCCTCACATCTATAAAGTATAATTAATTTCATGCTCATGTTCCTAATGGACCCCAAAAGCCTTGTAAAGTGGAGCTAAGTGAGAATTTCACATTTGGGTGTCAAGGAGTCCAATATTTTTAGACCTAAGTATGCTATTATGTTAGAGTTTAATTAACAACCTAGTCTAGAGTCTTAGTGTTTTCATGTTTAGAGCTTTTATGGACTTAGATTCAACTATACATCGTGGTTGAGTGATAATTTATATCTATATTTCAAGTTTAATTTATTTGTCTTATTTATGGATATTCTTGTGGAGCTCAAGGGAGATAGGTGATTGACATGTGGCATAATGGAATTAATTGTATTCATCCTTGGGACCAATAGTGACATGGACAATGATACATGCCTAGGAGAGATAGGAAGCCTAGAAGGAATGGCGTTCGCGTGCTCTGCAAGCCGAGCTAGGGCGACTGTGCCCTAGCTCATTCTTTGTGTGTTTCTCGCTTCTGCATTGGGGGGGGGGGGTTTTGAAGCTATCGGGGTTGTGGTGGTGGAGTTTTTTTCTTTTCTAGAGGCCTTCTTGCTGCCGTTTGGGTGGCTTGTGGGTGGAAGGGTTTTGATCCTTCCCTTGGGGTCTTTTCTTTTTGCCATTTCTTGCAAAAGTGTCCTGGGGGTTTGCATGCCTGCTGGGGATCTTGTTTTTTGCTATGCAGGGTGGGGAAACATCTGGGGCTAGCCCCAAATTGGATTTCTAATCAACATTTGGTTCAAAGCCTTCGGCACATGGAGTGAATGTTTTTGATAATACACTATTTTCTTCAGAGATGGAGATGAATGATCTAGGATCGGTTAGTGGTTCCTGAATAACGAAGATAAATGGGTGTTTGGAAAGATGAAAAGAGTGACCGAAGTTGATTATCTCGATGGAAATGCTTGCCGATGATATTGAATACTATTCAAGGCACTCTTTTTATTGCAAGTTCATGGGTTTGAGAGTCTCGCTGCAATTTTTGGAATCCTGGGCTCAGCGGACTTGGATGCCGGAGGGGGAGATGGAGATTAGGCTCCTTGCGAACAACTTTTTTATGGTCTCTTTTGATTGCATGGCAGATCAGAATAAGGTCTTCGAGGGTGGCCCCTATTTTTATAACCAGGTGGGTTTGTTTATTAAGCCATGGCATGCTGGCTTCAACCCAACTGAGGTAATACCGAGTCGGATCCTAGTTTGGGTTCGGTTGCCGTGGTTTCCAGTTGAGTGTTGGCAGGATGACGTGTTACATTTGGTGGCTTCAATGCTTGGTAAACCTGTTGGGTCTTCACAACAGACGTAGTACAAAAAGGTAATGACTTTTACTCATATCTGTGTAGAAATTGATTTAAGCAAGCCACTGCCAGATTCTGTTGAAGTGAGTGCTGGATCATATACTTGGATGCAACAGCTAGATTATGAAACCCTACGCTTTCGGTGTTGTCTTTGTCATGAATATGGTCACTTGCAGCGTAGGTGCCCTAGGGCTAAGCCTGTGGTGCCCCAACCTTCTCAGCCTTCTCGTAATCCCCCTAGGGCTGATAATGGTAAGGAGCCTATTCCGGGTAATGGTAATGGAGATGATGGTTATGTCCCTGTCAAGGCTCGCAATAGGAATCGGGGCCAAAAGTAGACCTTGAGGGAGAGGCAGGATGATGAAACTTTTAATAGGTTTGAGGTGCTGGATGATCTCAGCCAGGAGGAAGTGAATCCGGGGTTGCTGAACTTGGATCAGGGAACTTTAGGTATAGGATAGGATGGGCCACCATTGGAGGCCATGCAAGTTGTGCAAGAGACTGGGGTTGGGCAAATGGATACAGATCAACAATTGATTGTCCAGACTGAAAAAGAATCTTCTATTGGAGATTCAAAGAGTGGTGGAGGTGGTTCCCCATTGCCCCTGAAAGGAGGCAAGGATGTGGGGAAGAGCTCTTTGGCCTCTTCTCGTTTGGGTATTCAACAAAATGAACTGAAGAAAGGGGTTGGTGATAGGACTTCCAAGCTGGGAAGGAAAAAGGATCTGGAGAAGATTAAAATAACTGGGGAAACTTTGGTGGAGTCAGGGTCAGTCAAGACTCTGGATTCACATTTTTCATGCCCCCAGAAATGATTGTTCTCTCATGGAATGTAAGGGGCTTGAACAATGGCCCTCGACAACAAGTTGTTCATGATTTGGTTAGGAATCATTCTCCAGATGTTCTTTTTCTTAAGGAGACTAAATTATCTGTAGATAATATGTTGGCCATGGCTCCTAAGTTGTGGAAATATGGTGAATGCCAGTGTATGGGGGCTCTTGGTGCTTCTGGAGGGGTGGCTTGCTTTTGGAACCCTCAGAAGATTTTCCCTCTTTGGTGGATGTCCTCTAGATCCTCTATATCCCTAGTTGCCTCTTGGTATGAGACTGGTGAGTGTATTCTCCTCTCTAATGTGTATGCTCCTGTTGAGTTTTTGGGTAAACAACTTCTATGGTCCCATCTTCATTTTGTTTGTAGCTTAGCTCCTTACCATCTGTGGGTTATGGCTAGCGATTTTAATGCTATTGTGGAGTTGTTTGAGAAAAGAGGTGGTATTCCTAGGTTGGAGCCTTCTGCTCTGTTATTCAGAGATAACATTTTTGAATTAAATCTTATTGATGCTCTGCCAAGTAATGGTCGCTTCACTTGGAATAATAGGAGAATTGGTGAGAGTTGTGTTGCTGAGAGGCTAGATCGATTCTTGGTTTCCTGTTATTGGGTTGGAGACTTATGGTCCACTCGATCTGAAATTCTTGATTGGAGAGGTTCTGATCATTGGCCTATTAAGATTAGTATTATCTCTGCTTGGGGGCCTCATTCTCCCTCATTCAAGTTCCAGCTTATGTGGTTATGGGATCCTACTCTTCATGAACATGTGGTTGAGTGGTGGCGGATTGGTAGACCAACTTTTGCTACAGCAATGTACACATTCTCCAAGCTTCTTGAGTTTGTCAAATATTAGCTTAAAAGGTGGAATCGACGATGTTTTGGTAATATCTTTCATGCTAAGGTTGCTGCCCAGGAGGAGTTGAATAATATTACGCGGTTGATTCGTGAGAATGGGGCCTCTGAGGATCTTCTAAGGGAGGAGGCTAAGACTTTGAAAGTGGTTGAGGAATTTGAATTGAGGGAAGAAATCTATTGGAAGCAAAAGGCCTGGGTTGAATGGTTACAAGAAGATGATAAAAACACCACCTTCTTCTTCAATTCTGTGAAGGACAGGAGGCATGGTAATTCCATTCCTATTCTAGTGAATGATAAGGGTGAACGTCTTGCCTCATTTCAAGAAATCTCTATTGAGGCTTCTCAGTATTTTGCTACTTTATTTAGGGAGGATTCATGAGGGGGCTCTGTTGAGGAAGCACAGGTTTTGTCTTGTATTCCTCAGTTGGTCTCCAGGGAGGCGAATGAGTATCTGATGAAAGATATCTCTCTTGATGAGCTGGAGGGGATTGTGTTTCAGATGAAGAAGGGTAAAGCTCCTGGTCTCGATGGTTTCCTGATTGAATTTTTTCAGGAATTCTGGGATATCATAAAGTTGGATCTTCTAGCAGTTGTCCTTGAGTCCCAGAGGAATAAACAGATGCTTCGTGCTTTGAATTCCACCTTCCTTGCTCTCATACCCAAGTGTGAAGGGGCTGATAGGTTATCTCAGTTCTGGCCTATCTCTCTTTGCAATGTGGCTTATAAAATCATTTCTAAGTTATTAGCTAAGAGATTGAAGAAGTGGCTTAAAGTGCTGATTTCAGAGGAACAGAGTCGATTTGTGGCGGGTCGACAGATTCTTGATGGGGTTGTCATTGCTACGGAGACCATCCACTCCATGGACAACTCCCACGAGAAGGCTATGTTTATTAAGCTGGATATGGCTAAGGCTTATGACAGGGTTAGATGGTCTTTTTTGCAGAAGATCCTTGTTTCTTTTAGTTTTGGTGAGGAGTGGATCCTATGGGTCATGAGCTATGTCACGTCTGTTTCCTTCTTAGTTCTGATAAATGGAGATCATTCTAAACTTTTTGGTGCCTCAAGGGGTTTGTGCCAAGGGGATCTTCTTTCTTCGTATCTTTTTCTTCTTCTTGTGGAAGGCCTTGGGCGTTTGTTGAAAAGATGGGTGGAGCTTGGCATCATTCAGGCTTGGCAATGGGGTGGAGACTTGCCTCCGCAATCTCATTTGCAGTTTGTTGATGATACTGCCCTGATGGGGATGGCTACTATTAGGGAAGCTACTAACTTGAGGCAGGTGTTGGACATATATCTTGTTGCTTCAGGACAATTGATTAATTAGGAGAAGTCTTCCATATTCTTCTTCAATACGTCGACCCCTATTCAGAGAAGAATTGCTAATATCTTGAGGTTTCAGATAGGGGTTCTCCCTTTGACGTATCTGGGTTTCCCAATTTCTGTTCACCATCTTCCCAAGGGTTCTTGGTAGAATATTATTGATAAGCTCTGCACAAAATTTAATCATTGGACCCACAGATGGTTGTCTTTTGCGGGGCGGGTTTAGCTTCTCAAGTCGGTGGTGCAGGCTCTCCCTACCTACAGATGTATGCTTCAAGTGGTTCCGATGGGTTTTCTGAGGGAGCTGGATTCTCTTGAAAGGCAGTTCTTATGGGCAGGAAGTTTGTCATCCTCCAAGTGGAGCTTGGTCAGGTGGGATGTTGTGTGCAGCCCAAAGCAATTTGGTGGTCTTGGTCTTCAACAGTCTACATTATCCGGAGTGGCTGTGGCTGTTAAGCTATTTTGGAGATGGTGTGTGGAACAGGATCAGCCGTGGGCCAAGATATTATCTCATAAGTATTTCCTGGGGATTCCACGGTAGGATCTCCCTCGTTACCCTCTTGAGGGGAAAGGTTCAGTGATTTGGAATACTCTTCAGAAGGGTGCAAAGCTTATCAAGGAAGGTTTATTTTGGATCTGTAGACGAGGAACTGAAGCTCTCTTCTAGTCAGATTCTTGGGATGGATTCCCTCCACTTACTTTTCAGTTCCCCAACCTACTCCCTTTGTGCCAAAGATTTCTTGAGGCTGGCTGGGCTAGGGTGAGTGACTTCAAGTCTATTGCTTCTTTTGGTCAGTTGGAGGTAGCTCATTGGAAGGATCCCGTAGTGTGGCCAGATTTGGGACTTGCAGAAGAAAGTACTGAGCTTCACAAGATTCTTCATAGTAGGAGATGTAGTTCTCTTCTGGAAGAGGATATTCTTGCTTGGACCCATAATCCTAAGGGGGTTTACTCTATTGCTTCTAGTTATCAGGTGTTATTGGCTCATAAGCTAACTGGGGTAGAGGTTCATTGGTGGAAAAGGGTGTGGAATAAACTCTCGTGGCCTAAATGCAACTGCTTTGTTTGGACTTTGGCTTGGAATAGGTGCTTGACCTGGGATAACATTCGTAAACGAGGATTTCAAGGACCTTCAATTTGTGTTTTGTTGGGAGAGCGAAAGAGGATTCTTCGCATTTGTTCTTCCGATACCCCTTTGTTGTGCAGCTTTGGCATTGGTGGTGGGAGGTGTGGAAGCTTCCTTGTATTCATGCGTGCTCTTTGGTTGAATTCTAGGATAGTATGGGAAGACCTCCTTCTATGGCTTCCTTTTTACAGGAAGTTTGGTAAGTGGGCCCTACCTTTCTACTTTGGCAGATTTGGCTGGAGCGGAACCACCAAATTTTTTGTGATCAGAAGTTGGTGGGTCGGCAAGTTTGGATGCGTATGCTAGGAATGGTGCAGGAGTTAGTTTTAGCTAAATGTGATGTGGTTTTCCCCTTGGAGAGAGGTGATGCTGAGTTGGTGGCCAGACTGGGTCTTCAAGAAATTCATTCTTCTTTTGTCAGTTCCAGGAACTGTAGGCATGGGAAAAAGAGGGTTCAATGGGTTGGAAGGTGGTTACCTCCTCCCAATGGATTTTTAAAGATCAATACTGATGGTTCTTCTAGGGGAAATCCTGGGCCTACTGGAATTGGTGGGGTTGGTAGGGACTCAGCCGGGTTGGTGATTTTTCTATTCTCTATACATGAGGGGGTGAAGACTGTTAACTTCATGGAGGGTCTGGCAATTCTTCATGCTATTGAGAGGGCCCTTGCTTTGGGATGGAGAAAGGTTATATGTTAAGCTGATTCACAGATTTTGATTAATCTCTTGAATGAGCGAAAGATATCTGATATAAATTAGCAGTTGGCTTCGGTGGTTCAGCAGATTCTTCAAGTTAGTTCTTGGATGGAGGAAGCATCCTTTGTGCACATCCTGAGGGAGTGGAATCATGCTACCGACTGCTTGGCCAAATGGGCCTTTGAGCATGATAGTGGTTGGAAGGTTGAGGATTGGGATCAGGTTATCCCTGAGCTGCATCTGGATTTAGACTGGTTCTTGGAGGAGGATAGGAGGATACATGGGGATAGTTGATGTTGTTTTTTGCTGTGGGGTTTTTGCCTTGTTTTCTAGGGCTGGGTCCCTTGGATATTATTGTAATGCTCTTTTTTTATTTCTAATAAAGTTTTTACCCCTTTGTTTTAAAAATAAAATAAAAAATAGTGACATGGACAATGGGTTTGGTATATGTTTGGTGGACACATGACATCAAATGAATGGATTTTATTATTTTTTAGAACTAATGTGCATGGTATCAAGATAATTGATCTATAAATAGCTACTTGTAGATATTAAATACAAGTTAGGTCATGAATCAAGAGTGGGAAACTATGTAGAGAGAGGTTGAGTAGGTAGATAGAGATTTAATGGTGCTAGTAGATGTCTATAGAATAAAGACCAAATTAAATCTTGTGAGGCCATGTGTCTTTGTACTGATGATGTACCTAGAGGTTCATGGAAAAGAAATGATAACTCTCATTAATGTAAGAAAAATTTGAAGAAAATGAAATCTTTGTAGCATTGGATAGCATGCCACCAATTAATTAAAATTAGAAAACAATGCGTATGCTTGACAACTATACAAAATTATATGAAAATAAAAGAGAATGTTCACCTATTTTGTCAAAGTTTAAATCTAATAGAGATCTCACCT
The DNA here is from genome assembly GCA_027924645.1 of Cunninghamia lanceolata. Lineage (NCBI taxonomy): Eukaryota > Viridiplantae > Streptophyta > Pinopsida > Cupressales > Cupressaceae > Cunninghamia > Cunninghamia lanceolata. Next base: position 7,032,064 of record BSBN01000420.1, on the reverse strand, counting down.
GCTTATACTTGAAGATCAAGTATCATCTTGTCTTTTTTCTATGAGTGAAATAAATGTTAAAATAGAGGGCCGATGTATCTTGTAAAGCCTTAAGATTGTGACAAATGTCAACATCCTATGTTTTTGAGGGGAATGTGTTGAACTATATATGTAATTTTTTTAAAAATGTAGTTCTTAGTTAGTTTTAGACCTATTATTATCATATATACTTGTGTCTCCATTGATCAAGCTAAGTCTAAAGTATTAATCCTTGCAATTTAAGCTCTAGATTTCTCATTCTTTAATGTGCTACAAGTTAAGAGTGATAGGAATCTAAGGTACAAAAGTACTTCTTACATTAACCTAATAGGAGAGATGAATAGAAAATACAATCCAAAATAATTTGTAGGAAAGAAACAACATGATAAAATCATTCACCATAACACAATGAGGTATCTTGGGAAAACTATTATGAGAAAACCCCAACCTCTAATACTTGAACAATTTTATTACTCAACAACAATATCAATTACAATACATTCTGAGAAAGCAGCCTTCATAGGAGATAATACCAACTGATGAGCCTAGTTATTAGCCTATTTTCTTATAGTTTTATGCAAGATGAAGGACATTCCCAAACATTATTTTAAGCATATTTCTATGTTATGTTATCCCTTGTGATCATTATGTAGAATTGAACTTGGTTAATTAAGTATATGGAGATATGATTATAATATGATGAAATTATATATTATATGTGGGAATGTATGGATTGTTGAGAATGTTTGTGTTGATTATGGTTGTTAGTATTTTGTACATGTTTATGGACTAAATCTGTAGCTAAAAGAGGAAGGACTATAACTCGCAATAACTTCAAGGTGCAGCCCGTAGCCACAACATTTCTAGGCATAGAGCAAGGAAGATTCCAGACTCAACTAAGTGCAGAAACCACGGCATGAAGACACTTGATGAAGATAATCACGCATCGTGATGGTAATCAATAAGATGATTGGAAGATCGAAGGATTTTGTTGCAACTAGAAGACCAATGAGACTAATTCAACCAGTCCACGTTCCCTTGTTTTAGAAGAGAGTTCTAATTTTATTAGGACACTTCTTTCCTACTTTTCTAGTTATTATTGTTACCATTCATTACACTCTGGTTCATGTAGGGTGATGTTTTATGTTTACAGTTAAGAGACCTATTTCAATAAACTCCCATGTGCTTATATGTATGGCTCGGTGGTCGAGGTACAAGTTAGTTGGTTAAGTTCAATTTGAATAGTTTTTTCTTTGTTGTAGATATAGCTATCTGAATCTTTTCCAGATTATGTAGATAATGTTATTTTGATTATGAGTTATGAATACTACAGTTCAACAAGATTTTATGTGATTTGAAAGGATTGTGTAATGCATGTTAGAATTAATATGATTGTATTGATTTAGAGAACTATATTTGATTTAAAAGCAGTGAGGCAGTCATTTGAGCAAGGGCCACTCAGGATAACTGTCCTTCACTTTATTTCTTGCATGTTATTATTGTTGTAGCAATTATTTCATGAATGCAAGATCAATTAGATTCTTAAGTTGTTTTAGTTCAATTGACTTGTGATACTCCAGAGGATAGGATAAGTTATCAGTACAAAGCTAATTCTTAGAATTCATTCCTTTATAGTCATTGTTACAGTCTTACATTGCAATTACTCGTAGCAACAGTAATAGCATTACTGTCTTTTTCCATTAAGTCATTTTGATTTGTGATATTGTACTAGATAAGTTAGATAGTTTGATCTTTGAAAGCACATATAGTGCCAGTGCCATCACAAGCTTACTAGCCCTGGTTGATGATTCAATGAAGGTCTTTTCAAGGGTAATAGTGGACTATTTAGTAGGTTATTCCTTTGAATTGTTTGATTACCACCAAGTTTACTAGACATAGTAAAGACACTAAATTTTTGGTGCCATTGCCAGGGATGAAACTATTTTTAGAGACCAGTTCCTTTTATCTCCAATCTTTCCTAGTTCAACATTTTACTTTCAGAAGATAGGACACTTAGGTTTTACCTCACCAAATACAAGAAAAGTTCACTAACATTGTGCAAGAGATGTTTCTACACAAAGTCACACCTATTGTATGCAGAGGAAGAGAGACACTTTGGGAGGGTTTCTTCGATCAACTCAACAAGCTATGGTAGATATTGGTGACTACATTGATTAGAGTGAGGGTATTACTGAAGAAGAATCTTCCCTCTCATCAACATCTACTAAAAACATAGAAAGAAACTTCCTAACCATGGTTGATGTAGTGGATGATCCACCTGAGTAGGTGACCTTTGAGTTTTCGATTACCAACTAGGAGAGGGTTGCTACTCTAAAGAATGTACCTCCTTCAGTATTACCAGTCTTCTATGGCTTGGTGATTGAAGATATAGATACATTCTTGTTCGAGTTTGATGTTCTATCTAGAAATTATGACTACACCACTAATCCTCATAGGCTCAATCTATTTCTTGCTACTTTGAAGGATGTTTCTTTAAGATGGTTTATGGGACTAGGCAAGGATGCTATTCCAAATTGGGACACAATGAAAACAAAGTTCTTGGAGAAATACCAAGATTATTGCAGAGGAATTGACAGGAGAAGAGATGAAATCTTCAGGATGACTCAAAAAGAGGATGAACCATTGGAGGATTATGTAGAAAGGTTTCAGTTCTTCCTAAAGAAAAATCCACAAAATAAACTCTCAAATGAATCTTTAAAGCTTGTATTCTTGAGAGGAGTCAATGATGACTGCATGGATGCCCCTAATCTTATTGGGGTGGGAAATATAACTCAATTACCCTTTGAAGATATCTATAGAGTTTGTAGAAACTACTCAGGGACTTTCACTAGGAGGATAATGGGAGAGAGAAAATCCACCATTGGCAAAGCATCTAATTTAGTCTCAAGGGTGGAATTAAGAAACCTGTTGACCAACATGAAGGAAGATATTATCAGTCACCTAGCATACTCAATTAGATAATTTACATTTGAAGAAGAAGCAGGAGGAGGTTGATGCAATACTCACTGAATATTGTCCCAATTGCAGACAAAGGAAAGCCAATTGAAAATGTAGAAGGGTGGTAAGTATTACAGAAGATAAGTCATAGAAACCACACTTTTAACCAATTGAAGGTGAAGATGGCCACTTGTACTATATTGCACAAAGGAAACCATGGCAACAAACACAAGGTATGCCACAACATCCTCTAACTTTTAATTCATCATTTCCAGTAGGTCATCATAATTTATTTGGTTGGAACCCTCAACCTTGGCCAAATACCCAAAACCAATGGCAAAACCCTTAGCAAAATTGGAATCAACAACAACCAAGTGTATGGACCCAACAAAATTTCCAAGGACCTAGTTCTACAACCCTCAATGGCCAATACAACAAAACCAATGGAAACCACAATGGCAAAAGGGACAACAATGGAAAAACTAAAACATGAATTACTCACAACCCTTGCTGCCTCCTCAGCTACAACGATAAGCCATTATCCCAAATCCATTGAGTCCTACAACTCAGCACCAAGAGTACCACAACTGCCTGCCCAACCTACACCTAACCCCAATAACAAGCCTATTCAATAGGCATACACTAACTAGTCTATTCAATACCCCAATTATGGGGTTAAGGTGAGTGATGTCCACCTCAGGTCAGGGAAAACATTAGCTAGGCCTTCATCTCCCCAAATCACTGAGGTGGTGGATGAACAACCCATAGCTGAGATGTTAGATAATTCACCTCTGGAACCTAAATCAAATTAGGTAAATCAAACTATCTCAAATCTAGAGCCTCCTTTCCCTGAATGTCTAGGCATTCCAAAACATCAAACCCAAGTAGAGATAGACTTATTGGGTCAACTAAAAAATGTTAGTATCAAGATACCCATTATCCAAGCTATCAAGGACATTCCAATTCACACCAAGACAGTGAGAGACCTTTGTCTTAAGAAACTAGGAAGGAAGAAGGACCCTCAGATAGTCCATGTCCTAGGGAACCTTGTTGATATCATGCTAGGGAACATAATTGTCCCTAAATACACAGACCCTAGCAGTCTAGTAGTGGATGTTAAGATTAATTGAACTCTCATTAAAAATACCTTGATTGACTTAGGGGCAGTCATCAATGTCATGACTAAAGAAATAATGCAACTACTTCAACTACCCAACTTAAGACCCACACCAACTATTTTATAGTTGGCAAATAGGTCAATAGTAAAACCTGGGGGGATCATTGAGGACATAGTCATAGCATTAGACTCATGGGAGTACCCTACAAATTTCATAGTTTTGCAACTAAAAGTCCATCTTGCAGGTTATCCACTTATCTTAGGCAAACTATGGTTAGCAATAGTAGATGCATTCATAGGTTGTAGGTCTGGAAACATGATAATCTCAAATGGAATTATAATCAAGAAATTGGTCCTTTATCCACCATCTCAACCTCACAATAATCTAGAGCAAATCATATGGCCTACCTTAGAAGAAGAAGAAGACCACTATTCCCTACAAACTCTCATGATCATTGAGTGCAGTCCTTTATTAGCAACCCACGATGAGGATTACTTAATTGACCACATTATACAGAACCATTGTGGTAGGGACCCACAACAACAAGACTGTTTGTCATCTTTGCAAGATCCATTGTAGAACATCATACCTGCACATTCCTTAGAGCAATTATCCCAACTTTTCCACTCTCTACTATCTTAGGAATATGTTCCCAACATAAGTGGATGTGACCTTTCATCTGTCTAACCAGCTTCTAAAACATTGGAAATCATGACAGGCAAAATGTTGAATATTAACAATGCTCTAATTGAGGAACAATAAGTTTCCCTCTATAGTGTGCTATAGGCACATGCATCAGCTTTTGAATGGGATTACAATGACATGAAAGGAATCGATCCAGATTTGTGCATGCATAGGATCTACATAAATGATGGTTTCAAGACAATAAGGCAACCACAAAGGAGAATGAATCCTGCCTTATGAGACATAGTTAAAATTGAGCTACAAAAGCTCCTTGATGTTGGCTTCATTTACCCTATTTTTGATAGTCAATGGGTGTCACCTTTAGTTATTGTCCCTAAGAAAGGAGGCAAGTGGAGGTATGTATAGATTAAAGGAAACTTAACACATCCACTAGAAAAGATGATTTCCCATTACCTTTCATTGACCAAGTACTTGATTCCCTAGAAGGTAAAAAGTACTTCTCCTTCTTAGATGGTTTTAGTGGCTATAATTAGAGAAAAATAGCTCTAGAAGACCAGGATAAGACCACATTTACATGTCCCTAGGGTACATATGCTTATTATGTCCTTCCTTTTAGATTATGTAATGCCCCAACCAATTTCCAAAGGGTAGTACTAAGTATCTTTTTAGACCATGCTCATGATTCTATGGAGATCTACATGGACAGGTTTACCACCTATGGAGAAACATTTGAAGTAGCACTCAATAATCTAGAGAAGGTCCTGAAAAGATGTCAAGAACATAATCTATCATTGAGTCATGAAAAATGCTTTATGATGATGACTCAAGGGATTGTTCTAGGACACTTTATATCCACTGATGGTATTCAGATGGATCCCAATAAAATTGAGATAATTTCTATACTTCGTGTACCACAGAAATCAAAAGATGTCAGAGGTTTTCTTGGCCATGCAGGCTATTATAGGAGGTTTATATAGGACTTCAGCAAACTGATAGTACCTTTGTTTACTCTGCTCACAAAGGACATGGAATTTGATTGGACCATAGAATGTCATCTCTCTTTTGACACACTTAAGGTAGCTTTGACAAAAGCACCCATCTTGAGAGGACCAAATTGGACATTTCCTTTCCACATACACACTGATGCTTCTGATTTTGCTATAGGAGCTATATTGGGACACAAAGAAGGTAATAAGGAGTATGCTATCTATTATATCAGTAAAAAATTACAAGGAGCAGAGCTCAATTACACCGTCATAGAAAAATAGATGTTGGTTGTTGTCTATGCTATCAACAAGTTTAGGCATTATATAACTAGTTACCAAGTCTTTATCAATACAGATCATACTACAATCAGGTACTTGATGAATAAACATGTGGCTGGGGGAAGACTAGTCAGATGGTTGCTCTTACTACAGGAGTTTGATATAACAATAGTGGATAAGCTAGAGAAAGCTAATGTGGTGGCAGATTTTCTGTCTAGATTGCCTACACAAATAGAAGAAGGTGTTGTGGATGACTCTTTCCCAAATGAACATTTGTTTGCTCTCAATAGACACACACCATGGTTTGCTGATATTGCTAACTATTTGGTAGCATGGAAGATACCATCACATTTCTCCCCAAGAGAAAGGAGATAGTTAGTGCATAAAAGCTTTCCATATCCTTGGATTGCTGGTTATTTATTCTACACTAGTCCAAACCATATTATGAGGAGATGCATAAGAGAGGATGAGGTCTTTGACATCCTAAAATCTTGTCATGATGAGCCCTATGGGGGTCACTTTGTAGTCAAAAGTACAACATTCAAGATCTTAACAATAGGCTATTATTGGACAACTCTTCATAAGGATGCAATTAGGTACACAAGGAGTTGTGATAGATGTTAGAGAATGGATAGACCAACAAGATCAGATGAGATGCCTCTGTAGCCATAGATGGCACTAGCACCATTTGACAAATGGGGGCTAGATTTCATTGGGCCAATTTCACCAGCTTCTAATAATAAGGAGTACATTTTAGTTTGCACTGATTATTTAAAAAAATGGGTTGAAGTCAAGGCCTTCCAATTTGCCAAAGATGGGAATGTGGCCAAATTCTTGTATGAAGAGATCTTCACTAGATATAAAGCACCACAAGAAATTGTCACTGATCAAGGTCCCTAGTTCACTTCTGAACTCATTTCCACACTAGTTAAAGAATATGAAGTCAGGCATAGAAAATTGACACCTTATCAATCCCAGGCCAATGGGCAAGTGGAAGTTACAAAAAGAGAAATTGAGAATATTCTGAGCAAAATAGTGAACATTCACAAGAGGGATTGGGCAGCCAAACTACCAGAGGCAGTATGGGCATACAAAACCACATGGAAAACAACAACTAATTTCACACCTTATGAGTTAGTGTATGGTAAAACAATAATTTTACCCATAGAATTTGAATATAAGACACTAAGGATTGCACTAGAACTTAACATGGATTTGATAGCTATTAGGAAAAGTGTTTCAACCTTACAACTTCAAAAGGTTACTATTCTTCCTAGTTTTGGCCTTTTCGAATACCCTTTATCTTGGAGAACGGTTTGGAACTTTTAAAGTTTCTAAAAGTTTCCAAATGAACTAAAAATAGAGAGACTTACTATTTTTAGTAAGTCCTTTGATTAAGCTTGGATTGACCTAAAATTTTTTCCTAGAAGGTACAAAATAGATAAGTGAACATCTCAGGTGAGTTTCGTCTCAAGATCATATCAGGATTGCGAGATATTAAAGTTTCTATTTTTTGAAACTGTCGAAAAAAGTCTTTGAACTCAATTACCAAAATTGAAACTTCTCTAAACATCTTGAAAATTGTCATAACCAGCGTAGAAAGTTATAGGATGATAGATCTCTTCATAATCTTTCTGACGCATCAAACAGTTCGTCAATTGGACACCCGGATCAAAAGTTATGGCCTTCGAAAGTTGGACCTTCTATTTCTGGGAAATGTAAAAATGTGTAGGACACATAAAAGAGCTATAAAGGGGAGAGTTACACGTGTTGGTGTGTGTTTTGGTACATCACAAAGCATATTTGATTGGAGATAATTTGGGTGCCACTTTTGGGTGGTTTTAGCTCATGGTTTTGTAATTACCATTGGCAGTGTACTGTATTGTATCTCCTATATATCAGGAACTTGAGATGGAGGTTGTATGTAAGAATCTTATAGATCTCAAATTACCTCCTAGATCTTTGGTTGGATATACTCCTGTAAAAGCTTTTTCTACAAGTATATTATAATCTTCATGATTCCTGAATAATATATTGGGAGGCTTCAGAGTGTGTGGTTTTTTACTTGAAAGGTTTTCCCCATGTATATCTCATGTTGTGAGTTTTGTGTTTGCATTTGGAAGTTGTTATTATCTTTCTGTTAATGTGCATCTTAATCTGTAACTATAAAAGTTGAAATTTGCATAAACCTTTCCTAAGTAGATCAGTGTAGGAAGCATTTTCCTCTACCTTACTTCCTTTCAATTGGTATCAGAGCCTGATCACCTTTGGTTCTAGTTGTTGGGTAGAGGGTTTTTTGAGCTGATCTTCATTTGAGTGGGAGCTTGTTTAGAGAATTTTGAAATCTTTGTTGCAGGTAAGAGATGGCGAGCACATCTGGGAGGTTTGAGATAGAGAAGTTTAATGGCAGTAATTTTGAGTTGTTGAAACTCAAAATGGAGGACATGCTTGTAGATTAGGATTTATGGGAAGCCGTATCTGGTGTACAAAACCAATAGCATTGTCTCAAGAAGATTGGGATCTCAAAGATCAAAAAGCTAAGGGTTTGATAAGATTATGTTTGGCTGATTCAGTGCTTCTGAATATCCATGAAGAGAAGATTGCAAAGGAACTTTGGAAGAAGCTTGGAGATGTTTATTAGGCTAAATCCCTAGTGAACAAGTTATTCTTGTGAAAGAAATTGTATTCTCTAAGGATAGAAGATGGAGGATCTATCACTAATCACCTAAATACATTGAATATGCTTGTTGCCCAGTTGACTTCTGTTGGTGTGAAGATGGAGGAGGAGGATCGATGTATGACATTAATGTGTTCCTTACTAGATTCATGGGACCACCTTGTTATGGCCATTGGGAGTACCACTACCACCTTCAAGATGGATGAAGTGGTTTGTTCTCTCTTGTCTGAAGAGATGTGGAGAAATTCTTCTGAATCGGCTATGGAGGCTCTTCCGGTTCATGGTAGATCTAAGGAGAAGGGAAAGAAAAAGGATAATAAGAAGGAAGAAAAAGGAAGATCCAAATCCTGTGGTAGATCTAAGTCTCCCAAAAAGTCCAAGGCCCTGTGTTGGAACTACGGCAAACCTGGCCACTTCCGCAAGGAGTGCAAGGAGGAGAAAAAGAAAAAGAAGAAGAATTATGATTTGTATTTTGACAAGTCCTCTCAGTATGAAGGAGAAGAATTTGTTGTTGCCTTGGTAATGCATGCATCTGAGGATGTGTGGCTTATTGACTCTGGTTCATCTTTTCACATGACCTCGTATTGGGCTTGGTTTTCGAAGTATGAAGAATACGATGGTGGAAAGGTGTACTTGGGTGATGATTCTCACCTGGATATTGTTGGCCGTGGAAGAGTATTGATTTGAATCCCTAATGGATGAGTAAAGGGAATCAATGGTGTTCTGCATATCCCTGGTTTGACACAGAACCTTCTTTCTGTAATAAAATTGAATGATGTGGGTGTGCAGGTTGTTTTCTCGAATGGAGGATTCAAGATGACTAGAGGATCTATGGTGTTGGCTAAGGGTGTTCAAATTGATACTCCATTTCATCTTGATGCATGCACAGTTCATTGCAATAGTGCCTATGTTTTGAAGAAGAGAGCTTCAAAGTCTTCATCCTCACCATTGGAACCAGCAGCAAAGAAGACTATTGCATCTACTTCTGATGGTCGTGCTTTCTGGGTACCTAAGGGTGCTCATTCTATGGAGATGAAACTTCCAACTGAGATTACAATGTTATGGCACCAAAGGCTTGGTCACATTGGTGAAAAGGGTTTGAGTACCCTAAAGAATAAAAATCTTGTTGAGGGTATGAATGATTGTAACCTTGAGTTTAATTTCTATGAACATTGCATTTATGGAAAACAAAACCATATTCAGTTTTATTCTAGTTCTCACAAATCTTCTGAGGTGTTCGACTTGATTCATTTTGATGTGTTTAGTCCTGTTAATATTCCTTCAATTTCAAAATCTGTTTACCTTGTTTCATTCATTGATGATTACAGTAGAAGGACATGGGCATATTTCCTTAGAAGTAAATCTGAAGTCTTTGATAGATTCAAAGAGTTCAAAGCTTTTGTAGAGAATAAAAAGGATAGAAAGATGAAGTGTTTGAGGATTGACAATGGTGGTGAGTTTTTTTCAACAGATTTTGACAAGTTCTGTAAATAATAGGGGAATGAGAGGCACAAGACAACTCTGTATCCCCTCAACAGAATGGAGTTGTAGAGAGGATGAATAGAACATTGATGGAGAGGGAAAGGAGTATGCTAAGTGGAGCTGGTCTTGAATAAAAGTCCTAGGATGAAGCTGTTGCTACTACATGTTACCTGGTTAACATGTCTCCTACATCAATGCTCATTAATAAGACACCTATGGAGGTATGGTCTGGTAAAAAGCCTTCATTAAGACACATTCGAGTATTTGGTTGTGAGGCATATACACATGTGCCTAAGGAGAAGAGCTCTAAGTTGGAGAACAAGGCTATAAAGTGTATCTTCATTGGTTATGGCATCGGTGTGAATTGGTACAAGATTTTGGATCCAGTAGCTAAGAGAGTTTTGTATAGTAGAAGCATGATCTTTAGAGAGCTCAATCCTTCTTCTATTTCCTTGCATCCAGAGAAAGAAGAGAAGAAAGATGATGTGGTTCAGCTTCCTTCCACCCCTGAGAAAGTTGAACCAAAAACATCTATTGGACATGATAATGAGGAGAGCTCCAGTAGCTCTGAATGTTTAGAAGAAGATGAAGAACCTCAACCTCAACCTTTGAGGAGGTCCACGTGGATAAGATAGCAACCTGATAGGTTTGGTTATTCATTGTATGATTCCAGTTGTATTTTTTCTTTGATTTCTAACACTGATGAGCCTAGAATTGTGAAAGAGGCTATGGGTATGAAAGATGTAGGTTCCTGGAAGGAGGCCATGGAAGAGGAGATGGATTCTTTGGAAAATAAAAATACTTGGGACTTGGTGACTTTGCCTAAAGGATAAAAACCTGTTGGATGCAAATGGGTGTTCAAAAAGAAATTCAGTGTAGATGGAAGTGTTGAGAAATATAAGACTAGATTGGTTGTGAAGGGGTATTCTCAGGTGGAGGGAATTGACTATGGTGAAATTTTCCCTCCCATTGCAAAGCTGACATCTATTCAGTTCCTGTTATCTCTTGCAACAATGTATGATCTAGAAGTGGAACAGATGGATGTGAAGACAACTTTCCTTCATGCTGACTTGGAGGAGGAAATCTATATGTCACAGCCAGAGCACTATGTGGTGAAAGGTCAAGAAAATCTAGTTTGCAAGTTGAAAATATTTTTGTATGGTTTGAAACAGTCTCCTAGGATGTGGTACCAGAAGTTTGATGCCTTTGTGTTGAGTATTGGATTTCATAGATCAAAATCAGATTATTGTGTTTACTACAAGTTTGACAATGATCACATTCTCATTATTGCATTGTATATCGATGATATGTTACTCATTGGGAATGGTAAAAGTTTGATTTTTGATTTGAAGTCTCAATTGTCAGCACAATTTGAGATGAAAAATCTAGGGGCAGCTCGGTACATTCTGGGAATGGAAATCAGAAGAGACAGAGCAAACAAAAAACTTTGGTTAGGCCAAAGTATGTTAACACTGTGTTGGAGAGATTCAACATGATGAATTGTAAACCTTTGACTGTTCTTGTTACAATGGGGATAAAGTTATCTGTTGAAGATTGTCCAAAGTCTCCTTCTAAGACAGAGGATATGAGAAGAGTTCCATATGCTAGTGTGGTTGGTAGTTTGATGTATGCGATGGTTTGCACAAGACCAGACATTGCCCAAGTAATGGGATTCCTTAGTCGATTTATGGCTAATTCTAGATGGGTACATTGGTATGCAGTGAAGAGAGTGTTTAGATATTTGTAGGGTACTTCATAGTATTCCTTATGTTATCATGGTTATCCTACAGGACCTCGACATTCGCTTTGTATTCATGGATTTGTGGATTTGGATTGGGCAGGTGACATTGACAGCAAGAGATCCACCAATGCTTATGTGTTCACTATGTTTGGTGGTGCTATTAGTTGGATGAGTAAGTGACAACCTATGGTCACTTTGTCCACTACTGAAGTTGAGTACATGTTAGCAACTCATGCTTGTAAAGAAGCCATTTGGCTTAAGAGATTATGTTCTGATGTTGGGTTTGATGCAGCGAAGATTACTATTTTTTGTGACAGTTAGAGTGCCATATGTTTGGCAAAGAATCCTACTTTTCATGCAAGGACTAAGCATATTAATGTCCAGTACCATTTTGTTCATGACATGGTAGAGGATGGGAAGGTAAACTTTGAAAAAGTTAAAACTTTGATGAATGTTACAGATTCCTTAACAAAACCTGTGAGCACAGAGAAGTTCAGATGGTGTTCAGAGTCTATGGGCCTCATGGCCCCTAGTAATTAAATCATGGTGTTGATACTCCCTTTTCTCTTGGAAGGTGTTCGACAAGTGGGAGAATGTTAGGAGAAGTGTCTCAACCTTGCAACCTCAAAAAGGTTACTATTCTTCCCAGTTTTGGTCTTTTTGAATACCGTTTATCTTGGAGAATAGTCTAGAACTTTCAAAGTTTCCAAATGAGCTAAAAATACCGAGACTTACTATTTTTATCAAGTCCTTCGATTGAGCTCATATTGACCTAAAATTTTTCCTAGAAGATGTGAAAAAACTAAGTGAACATCTCAGGTGAGTTTCATCTCAAGATCATATCAAGATTGCGAGATATTAAAGTTTCTATTTTTTGAAACTACCGAAAAAAGTCTTTGAACTCAATTACCAGAATCAAAACTTGTCTAAACATCCCTAAAATTGTCATAACTGATGTAGCTTGTTATAAGGTGATAGATCTATTCACGTGTTTTTTGACGCATTAAACGGTTATTCAATCGGACACCTGGAAAAGTTATGGCCTCCGGAAGTTAGACCTTCTATTTTTGAGAAATGTAAAAACGTGTTGGACACATAAAAGAATTGTAAAGGGGAGAGTTACACATGTTGGTGTGTGTTTTGGCACATCACAAGGCATCTTTGATTGGAGATAATTTGGGCACCACTTTTGGGTGGTTTTAGCTCATGGTTTTGTAATTACCGTTGGCGATGTACTGTATTGTATCTCCTATATATCAAGAACTTGAGATGGAGGTTGTATGTAAGAATCTTATAGATGTCAAATTACCTCTTGGATCTCTGGTTAGATATACTCCTGTAAAATCTTTCTCTACAAGTATATTGTAATCTTCATGATTCCTGAATAATATATTGGGTGGCTTTGGAGTGGGGTTTTTTACCTGAAGGGGTTTTCCCCACATATATCTTGTGTTGTGAGTTTTGTGTTTGCATTTGGAAGTTGTTATTATCTTTCTATTAATGTGCATCTTAATATGTAACTATAAAAGTTAAAATTTGCATAAACCTTTCCTCAGTAGATTAGTGTAGGAAGCATTTTCCATGTACCTTGCTTCCTTTCAATAGCAACACAACAAGAAAGACTCCATATTCTCAATGGGCTAGATGAGATTAGAATGGTAGCTATGCACCATGTAGAGATAGTACAAAAGTAGAGAGCCAAATGGCATGATCAGTTCATCAAAAATAAAGAATTCCATGTGGGTGACTAGGCTCTGTTATATGATTCAAAGTACAAGGATCATAAGGGTAAATTGCAATTAAGATGGTTAGGACCTTATGAAATACTCTAGGTCTTTCCCAATGGAGCTGTTAAATGACAGACCATAGATGAGGTTAGATTTTCACTCTTGGTTAATGGCCACTAATTAAAGATCTATACCAGGCCAACAAATAGTGATGATTTTCTAAACCAATTCTCTATTCCTAGCCATGGACCAGATATTGCTATATCATCACCTAGCAGTAACATGGAAGAAGACCCTAATGGTTATCAAAGTGACTCAGTAGGTGAGCTACATAGCTCACCTCCTGAGGTCACTCAGGTAATTTCTTTCCTTTCTTCATGTGTACATACAGCATCAATGCCGCCATCTTCATGAAGACTGATTCAATAAGCCATAGGGACTTGTAGAAGGTAACAAACTCCATGTTTCCATAATACACATTGGGACCTGTTGGAAAGGAACATGCATCAACTATCCATCACCTCATTTAAATTTCATGTCATGCACTCCACTTTTCAAGTGCATGTAGCCGTCGTTCATCATTTCACCGCATGCAAGCTTCATTAGCTGGTTCACACATTCCAGAATGTCATTTCCACCATTTCTCATAATAATAAGTTCCGTCCAATCAAACTTTTGCTGCAGACACATTTTTCAATGCTCTGCTCACGCGAAGTCTAGTTCACTTCATTCCAATAGGTACAAATATTAAATTTCCATTATTTAATGTAGATATTTCAATGCTTCCATATATGCTCGCATTTAATAATACAAAATTATCATTAGTAATCTTACATCCATATACTATCATCCTTCTCTTTGTCATACACAACATTGAATTGAGGTCACCTCAAGATTTTAGTTGGGGGGAGGGATAATGTTTTTGCTAAAAACAATGATTGTTTTCCATTGTTAGTCACACAACATAGATAATACAACCTTTTCTTCCTTTGCATTCTTATGTCTATCACCTTTTGTCTCCTAAATTCTCCAATTTCCCACAATTTCAAGTTGGTTCAAGTTGGTTTGTTAGTTCAGGCTGGTGTGAATTGATGCATACAGGTATAACATAGCAAGGGAATATACAGGGGGTTATTGAAAGTGCAAGGTTATTGAAATTAAAAGTGCAAGAAGATATAACGGAGGGTTTGTAGAGGGGTTGTGGAGAATTTGAATTTGAAGTCCAATTTGGCAATATGAGAGGAGACCTCATTAGATGGGAACCTAAAGTGCATGATGTGGTACTAAGGAACCAATTAACCTTGCTGATCTTTACATAGGTAGGATGGATTGACTATTTTTTGAGGCTCACAAAATTCAATGAAGGTATGACAATGCAATTTACAGCCTCACTCTACCATGATGAAGCCACTATAAAAGGTCTTATAGTGGATGCTTCAGAAGTGGCAATTACTGAGGTATCTGGTTTACCTAGAAACAGTGAAGAGTTCCCCACCAAAGCAAATGCAATAGTTGCAAGAGATGAATTCAGTGAGGTAGGGGAGAAACTGGAATACGATGAGACTAGAAATGTCTCATCTAAATTCATCTCTATTCTCTCTTAAAATTAGCAGTAAAAGTGTATTTAAATGTAATTTTATGAACTGTTAGCTTATTTAAAATAGAATATAGATATATATTGGTTTGTTTCTTAGAAGTCTATTGCAATTTAATTGCTAACATTTTCTAATGTTTATTAGAAAAAATAGAATGCAATATGTTTTAAAATGATGCAAAATTAGTCTTGAAGTATTCCATCCTCTTTCAGCCAACCTTTAAGCATTCTAAAATCACTTCCAGAGCCAATTTTGAAAGTATTCCAGCTTGATTTCAGCTAAAGATGTTTCAACTCATTTGGCTTGAACCATGGATTTGATATTCTCTTAACCTTTTATTTTCTAAAAAGTTGAAGATAAATTGTTTTGGGAAAATAATAAAAGTAGCAAAAATAAAGCATTTTCCCCTTAAAATGATGTGGATGTGTTGTCACTTTGTAATGAGGGAATAAATGATGTTGTTCCTTTAGCATATGATTAGTAGAGAGAGTAAAGGAATTTGTTTCCTATATAGAGAGAATAAAGGAATTTATTTCCTTTAGCATTGGAGTAGGAGAGATTGTGTAGAGAATAAAGGGAGTTATTCCTTTATCATAGGAGTGGGAAAGACAAGTGTATTTATTCTTTCCACCAGTTTAGGGAGTTGGGTGAAGATCTTCAATGTATAAATAAACCTCTCAACTCTAAAGAAAAAAGTTGTTATTTTAGCAAATTTTTGGAATAAGAAAGCTACAATAGTTTTAGAAGTAAATTTGTAATATTTTGTTGAAGAAATAAGATATATGGAGCACTGGGCACAAAGTTGGGTGAATGATCTTGGTCCAATTCCAAGGGAGGAGCAAGCAAGCTACTCATTTTGAGGAAAATGACAACATTTGGTACTTACTTTATTGTTTGTATTATTTTAGTTTTATGCATTTCTATTTATTTTAAATGTATTAAATTAGATTTTAGTACAATAGTTATTTTATTTCTATATTTTTAATTCATGGAAACATGTTTTAATTTATGCAAGTGTGTTTAAATTTTGCATGTGTGATTTCATTAGATTAATTTTTTAAAATTTTTTTTATTAGTGTATACACCTAAAAATGACACGACTCTGTCCAAATAAATATTCTTAATATTTATTTAAGTCTAATTCCTCTATCAATAAATAAATAAACAAATTTATTTATTTGATTCATATTCTTCCAACAATTAAATAAAATCAATTTATTTAATTAAATTCCTAAATTCCTCCAAATCCTCCAACAAATTAAATAATACCAATTATTTAATTAGTTCTTCCAAAATCATTCTAAATTAAATAATACCAATTATTTAATTGTTTCTTCCAATAATATCTTCTCTAAATTTAAATAAATCAAATATTTATTTAAGTTGTCCATTTCTTCTAAAAATTGAGTTATCTCTAAATATAATTCAATCCTTGTGCACATGCAATTGAATATTCCAAATATTTAATTGAGCTAAAATATCTTCTTATCCTCATGCAATTTCCATCCTTCACTTAACTCTTCTATCTATTTTGTTAATTGATTTATTTCTTCAGTTAAGTCATTCTTCTATTTTATTAATTCCTCTCATGCAAAATAGAGCAGGACACATGCCCTCTTCCTATTCATGCACATTCCTCAACCGTTCTCAACCATTGATCTTCTCATTCTTTTTATACCGTTGATCTTCTCTTTCACAAGTCTATAAGTACAACCCTATTCTTCCATTTCTATCATCCAAGCTTTTAGTAAACTTACTTTGCAGGAATTACAGTGTGCCTTTGGCAACATATCATTCCATAGCTTACGATCACCCTTTTATCATTGCAATTGTGTTGAAGAATCTCTTCATTGCAAACCTATCATAGACGTTCCCACTTGACATCTTGGAAAATAGCAAAGAAGTGCACCTTTTGTGGGCCATATTCACACACAAGATCACTTAAGATAGGTGACCAATGGAAGCCACGAAGTAAAGAGGTTTGCAAGGTTTGAGTTCTTTGTTTGTTTTATTTCTTTGTTTCTATATTTCATTGAGTTATTGGGTATTATTGATATATTTGATTATTCATTCTAATTTTCCCTTAACATTTTTGGTGCCCACCATGGGGCCCTACCCCAATTTAACCTCAAAACTGAGTTTTCGTGCATTAGGTTCCGTACACAGGAGGATTCTGTGCATCTGATCAATTCTAATATGCATCTGCTATCTATTTTGGTGCATTTGATATTTTGGTGCATATACCATCTGAAGCTATGCATCTGTACTCTAAAATGACACATCTATTCTTTCTGCACATATACTCTCTGTTTCCACGCTTTTGACCTCTATCTTAGTGCTTTTGTAATCCTGTGCATTTGTTGTCTATTTCTGCGCATATGATCTCTATGGCTACACATCTGATTCTGACAGTGACTTTTTGAGTTGTTCCTTGTGATTTTGCTAACGCTAACACTTTTTCGTAGGAATATTCTCTAATCTACTTGCAAGTTAGGGGTTGGTTTAGGCATATAGCTACTTTTGTTAACTCATCTATTGATCTTAAAGGAAAGTAAATGGATGTTCATGTAAATCTCATTTAGCTCTAACTAGGAAGGATTGTAATTTGATCTTGTTGCATCAACAAATTGAATATAGTCCCAATGCTAGGAAGATAAAATTGAACCGTTGCTATCTTGCTCTCAAAGTTAACAAATCGCATGTGTGCCAAGTAGATAACTCATTTAGTCTTTTTCATTTTAACTAGGGAAAAAAACTATTGTCTTTCGTGTTTTTGGAATGATACTAGGCCTATGCTCTCCCCTATCTTGGGTGACTAAAATGCCAGACATATCATTTCGCATGTGTTAAACCTTTAGATAAGCCTACCCTTGGATATCCTTCTGTCCAAGTGGGAACAACCTTAAGTGGTAACAAGATAAAGCCAAGCTCTGCCTAGCCACTATAAATAAATTGTACTTGGAGTGAAAGCTTCAAACAACGAGTGTTGTTGTGTTATACTGATAGCCATTCTCCCCTAAAACCTCCAAGGCACAACCCTTGAAGGCTGGGAGACTCCATAACGAAGAGTAGCATTGCCGCACATATAACCACTCGAATGGTTGAACTTACTAATCATCCTTGTTTTTAGAAGCCAAAAACCCCTATAAGCCAGTGCAGGGAAGGGCGATTATCACCTCTTGAAGATGCCTCAACTAGAAATAGTGAGAATTCAGTTTATATTGTCACAGCCAGCCTAGGCTTTGTACTTGCTTTTTAGTCAAAAAGAGTCCAAAAAATTACAAAAAAAATCAAAAAGCCATGAAATCATTCTTTGTGTTTGTTGTGTCGTCTTGCTATAATTGAAAAATTAGATCAAAAAGACCAACTTACAGCCAAGAAACCAAAAACACTGAGAAACGTGCCAAGAAAATTACAAAAATAGTCAAAAAAGCTAGAGCTGCACATCTATGTCGACCTGTTGTGCATTTGCTGCGACTTTCTACGCATATGTCACCTATTATTGCACATTTATCTTTTAGCATAGATGCACATTTATATTGACTTATGGTGCATATACCTTCTATTTCAACGCATCTGTAGCTGTGCATCCAAAACAATGAGCTTTTGTACATCTTTTGAGAGAAAATTTTCAACATTTTTGGATACCCATTTCAGCCTTTTTCCAGTTTTTGAGATCAGATTTACCATGCAGTCACTTCTCCCATCCATTTCCATAGAAAACTCTCTCTTTTGTCAGTCGTCTCATCCACATTTCTACCAGGTCTTCCCATAAACAAGTCAAAGTATCCATATCAGATTAGCGCAAGACCTTTTTTAGATCATTTCGAATTCAAGTAACCCTAGTAAGTCTCTACTACCAAGGATTGGACATCCTTTTCTATTGGAACTTCACTAGTGGTATTGGTACAAGACTAGTCTCTACACAGTGAACGGATATCGACTACCCTTACTTGTGGCTATCATCTTGTATCGACCAACTTACTTGGAATCTGTTAACACAAACCCAGCTACCACTACACCAAAAGCTTGAATTGTTAGTGAATGGCGCCCTGGTCATGTTACCCAGAGACTGCACGGGCCCGAAGAGGGAGGAATTGAGGGTCGCGCACCTAAGCGCTAATAGAATCATTGATCAAAAGAGTCCCTTGTTTGAATCTTGTCAACACAAGTATCCCCTTCTCACCAACCTACACCAACACCTTACCAAAATCTCTAGTTTCACCCCACTTATTCCCTCGTAGCCTTGCATGGTCTTAACTAGATCCCAATACCAAAAACAACTTGAAATGGCTGGAACATCTAACCACATTCTATCCCCTCATGATAGTGATGAGAAAATCTCTCATGAGGAATACCAAGGAGCCCTCCAAGATCAGAAATTTCAACGCATGATGGACAAAACACTCAATGAAGACCCTCAGAAGTACTTTCTTCATCTTGCAAACCAAGGACTTAAACTCCCAACTGACTTTGACCTCAATACATTAAAACAACCAGGAGAGGAAAGAACTCATGAAAAGAGCACAAATGAGAAAAGATCCCTTGACAAAGATAAAAGTAAGAAAACAACAGACCCCAATATACCTATAGACAAATTGACGAAACAAATTCAAACTTTACAACAGCAATTCGTGGACCTCCAAACAGGGACGTCCACTAAAACTTATTCCTTGGAGGATATCTCGCCATATCCTTGTGACAAAAGCTTGAACATGGTACGTTTCCCCTTTCAGTTAGAAGTTCCTAAATTTGACAAATACAAAGGGAAAGAGGACCCAAGAGATCACATTAGGGAATTTAATGCTGCGTGCCTAGAAGTAGCTCACAACAAAACTTTCCTAATGAGAGTATTCCCTAGATTTCTAGGTGGACAAGCCATGGAATGGTTCTCACAACATCCCCTGAGTATCAAAACTTTTGATGAGTTAGTAAACATGTTCGTCACACACTTCTTATATAACATTGAACATGAAGTTTCCATGCTTGACCTATGCAATACAAAACAAAAGAGTAGTGAATCCTTCGCCACCTTCTTACAAAGGTGGAGACAACTCACGAGAAAATGTTCATATCACGTACCTAAGAAGCAAATGACCGAGATGTTTGTCCACAACCTTAACCTAGATCTAAGTTACCAAATCCAAATTCAATGCCCTACCTCATTCACAAAAGTCATTGAGATGGGATTATTCATCGAGAAAGCTATGATCGCCAAGGGGCAAATAAAGTTGTTCAAGGACACCCCTAACTCTAACTACACCACAGACAAGTCAAAGTTTTTGACAAAGAACAAAAATATCATCAATGATGGAGTAGTTGATGCCAAAGTAGCGGCTCCCAAACAACAACCAATCTTCATGCTCAAAGGAGAGGCAAGCAATGCTACACCAAACAAAACCTTCTCTCGCGAGACAAAACAATGGTTCACCTCCACTCCTAGATGAAAATTCACACCACTAGGGGAGTCCCAGGAGTCTGCGTTAAGAAAGCTATTATCCAACAATGAGATCACTATTCCTGCCACTAGCGACTATGAACCTCAAGTAAAACCTTATTATTGGAAAGACATTGATTTCTGTGAATATCATAGGGGAAGAGGCCACAAGACCAATGACTGTATCCATATGAAACACGTCATTCAAGACATACTTGACCAAAATTAGGTGGGCACTAAAGAACATACCTCTAACGAGACATATGTGGCATACAATGATCCACTCCTCAACCACAACAGGCCATACAACAACAACAACAACAATAACAACCACAATAGGTAGAATCAAAATAACGGACACAATAATGCTAACTATGTGAATGTGCCGTTCGATTATACCGTCAACTATATATCAGAGCACATCCCCCAAGTCAATGTGGTCACATTCAACCAACAATCATGACCCAACAAAACTGATTGCAGCATCATCACCCACAATGGTAAGGTCACATTAAACACACTTCCTCCAAAGTCATCACCTTCTCCATCTAACTCCCACAAGTACAGTGTCATAGACCAACTTCTGAAAACTCCCACCCACATATCTATTTTAGAGTTGTTGCATCTATCTCGCTCCCATAAGGAAATTCTTGATAAAGCCCTAGTGGAAACAACTATGCCTGCGAACCTGGCCCAAGAGAAGTTTCAAGCTATGGTAGGACATCTAACCTCTCCAATACCTTATTATTTACTAAATAAGATGACCTATCAGTATTGCAGCCTCATAACACACCCTTGCATATCGTCACCTTCATTCATAAACACCGTATCAAAAGAGTTCTCATTGATGGAGGAGCTGGTCTAAATATTTGCACACTCAGGCTAGTCCTTACATTGGGGTTCTTAGAAGCTGCAGTGGATCCTAGGAAAAAGATCACTATTAAGGCCTATGATGAAGAAGAAAGAACTACAAAAGGAACAATGGTGTTACCGATACAAATTGGACTAGTGATAAAGGACGTTGTTTACCAAGTCCTAGATAGGGAGCTAGCCTATAACATCCTCCTAGGTAGACCCTGGATTCATGCCATGAAAGATGTGCCTTCTACCTACCACCAATGCATCAAATTTCCTCATAATAACAAACAAGTCACCATCCAGGGTGATCCAGATCCTTTTTAGCATTGCAACTCTATCCACTCAAAGCCTGATTGCATCATCCCCAATAATAGAGCTTCCACATCCCCCATCTCACAGCATAATTCTACCTCCAAAGCTTCCTCATCCAAGCCCAAAGAGCAGAAAATCATAATCAAAGAAACAGGGGTAGGGGAATACTCCATCGAGCATAGCCTCAACTTAGCCAAAATGCCTCTATCTCCAAGATCCTTTGGGTGACTTACACCTTTTCCAAAGCCATCTTCTCCTCCTGAACCTCCCACATCTCCCTCTGTAAAATGAGGGACCCTATCAGATGAAATAGAGGAAAGAGATGTCTTGCAATGGCTCTACACAAAAGAAGATGACACACCACAAGAACCACCTAAGCTCCCAATGGAAATCTATGGGCATGGTGAGTCTATCTTGAACAGAATGGGTTATGAAGGACAAGGTCCCATTGGCCTAAGAAAAGAAGGAATAATAGAACCCATCCAACCCTCCTCATCCTCATTGGCAAGAAATACAAGAGGGCTAGGATACAAGGACAAAGACAAAGCTAAAACCAATGCTTGTTTTGTGGAGTAGATCCATGCCCTACAAGAAGATAGTGACATAGACTCTAATGAGTATGAGTTGGAGGAACTCACAGAGCACTCCTATGAGGACAAAGGAGTTGACACCATTCAAACCTATAGCCCCTACTGTGAGGGACAAACGCTAATGCATAGACCATTAGAGTATGATTCACCAATTCCTGAGAGTACAACTTTCAAGGAGGGTCAGAGTTCCATCACAATAAACAATCTAGAGGAAAGTACCATCTCGGATCCTATCCCTACAAATCCTACTTATGTGTCCATCCAAACTATCACACCCAACAAATCAGATCTATCTTTTGATTCCTTCCCTCTTGTGCATCCTAAACTTATCGACTGGGATTTATGAGGAACCCCACAACTAGACATGTTCCAAAATGATGATGCCTATATTGACTACATGGAACTTAGGGACCACCTACCTATAGGAGATCATAAAATTGGCTTTGCCTTTGAACTCAACACCATGGCTTATTTTGGAGAGGGTGCCAAGCCTTCCAGTCGCAAAAACATAAAAATAAAAACTAGATTTGATGGTGAAAACTGCTCTGTGGCAGTGTCATATCCCAAAATAGTAAAAAGAAAGGATGCATCAGATGGTTAAAACCTCTTTGAGGCACCAGACGATGGAAGGCTTAACACTCTCCCCAACAACATGTACCAGGAGAAGTCTCAGATTGTTGTGGAACCTACAAAACCTATCAACATTGGAACATAGAGCAATCCTAAGATTATTCACTTTACAAAATCTCTATCTCCACCAGAAAAGACCAAATTTGTACCATTCTTCAAGGAAAAGAAAGTCAACTTTGCTTGGTCATACACAGATATGCCCGGTTTAGATCCAGATTTGATCCTACATCATCTTCCACTAGATCCAGGAGTCAAACCAGTCAAGCAGAAGCTCAGGAAGATGCATCCACACATTGCATTACTAGTGAAAGAGGAAATCAAGAAACTACTAGATGTAGGGTTCATCAGGGCAACCGACTATCTAGAGTGGGTATCCAACATTGTGCTAGTATCAAAACCTGATGGCAGAGTCAGATTGTTCAACAATTTTTGAGATCTAAATAAGGCTTGCCACAAGAATGACTTTTTGTTACCTAATATTGATATCATAGTCGACTTGATAGTAGGACACCATGCTTTCTCTCATGGATGGCTTCTCTAGGTACAATCAAATCAGGATAGCACCAGAAGACCAACCTAAAACGGCTTTCACTTGTCCATGGGGCACTTTCTGCTGGAATGTCATGCCATTTGGGTTAAAGAACACTGGGGCAACATATCAATGAGCTATGACCACTATCTTCCATGCTATGATGCACGTCACAATGGAGGACTATGTAGATGACATCATTGCAAAGTCACTCATAAGAGAATCCCACCTAGATGTACTAGAGAAGGTCTTTCAGAGACTGGAACACTTCAAAGTCAGGTTGAATCCAAAGAAATGTGTGTTTGGAGTCACCTTAGGCAAGCTCTTAGGCTTCATTGTATTAGCAAATGGGATTGAAGTGGATCCTACCAAGGTCAAGGCTATTACGGAAATGCCACTGCCAAAGAACATCACTCAACTGCGGTCTCTACAAGGAAAGTTACAGGTAATTCGCTGGTTCATCTGACAACTAGCAGACAGGTGTCAACCTTTTACTCACCTATTGCACAAAAACATACCATTCAAATGGGATGAAAAGTGTGAGGAAGGATTTCACAAAATGAAGGAATACCTCATGAACCCATCTATTCTAATGCCACCTATCCAAGGTATGCCAATATATCTATATGTTTCTACTACACCAACAACTCTCAGAGCCCTATTAGCACAATAGGATTATGAAGGCAAAGAAAGGGTTCTCTACTACATCAGTCGCACGTTGGTGGGCTATGAACTACAATACTCTCAAATAGAAAGATCATGTCTTGCTGTGGTTTTTGCTTCCCAAAAACTATGACATTACATGCTAGCACATTCAGTCAAGCTTATTGCAAAGATAGATCCACTAAAATACCTATTAAGCAAAGCAGCTCTAACAGGTCACCTAGCCAAGTGGGTAATGCTGTTAAGTGAATAGGACATCGAATATGTAGAAAGGAAAGCCATCAAAGGTCAAATCATTGCCGATCAGTTAGTAGAAGCACCATTACAGAATACCACACCAATGACATTTGAGTTTCCAGATGAATCCATATTTAGTATCACAACACACTCATGGAAACTCTACTTTGATGGATCCTATACAAACCATGGATCAGGGGCAAGAATCTTGTTGGTCACTCCTCAAGGTGACACCATACCTAAGTCTTATTGTCTACTATTCCCATGCACAGACAATATAGTAGAGTATGAGGCCTTGGTCATTGGTCTCAAAATGGCAGCAGAATGGAAAATAAAAGAGCTACATGTCTAGAGCAACTCCCAACTGGTAATCAACCAAGTCAACGATGACCATCAGACCAAAGATGACAAGTTAATACCATACAAATGTATGGTAGATGACTTTAAAGAGTACTTTGTGATCATCTCCTTTGAGCATATACACTGCATTGAAAACAAAGCAGTAGATGCCATGGCAACAATTGCCTCGCTCCTCGAGATCCTATAGAATGAGTCATGGTATGAGTTCTTGGTAGAGTCAGTTAGGCAACCAGCTTATGATATTCTTGAAATGCACTCCATATGCCTATTAATCGGATCTAATTCACCCTTCTATGGGAAGATTTACACTTACCTTAAGGATAACACCCTACCACTTGACTTGTTTTCTAACCAATGCCAAACCTTCATTCATCAAACCTCTCGTTACACCATTATCGCTGATACCCTATACCACTGAGGTCTGGATGGTACTTTACTCTGATGTTTAGAACATGAAGAATCTCAAACCGCCTTGCGAGACGTGCGTGAAGGAATTTATAGAACACACTCTAGCGGTTCTTCTTTAGCTAAGAAACTCATGCATTTGGGATACTATTAGCCAAACATGGAAATGATTCATATCAGTTTGTCAAGAAGTGCAAGTAGTGCTAGATACATGGAAACATCATCCATGCACCAGCTCAAGAGCTACGACCTTTAACGACACCTTGGCCCTTTTGTCAATGGGGACTTGACCTTGTGGGCAAAATTCACCCTCCCTCATCCAATGGCCACAAGTTCATAATAACCGCCACTGAATATTTTACCAAGTGGATTGAAGTTGTTCCACTCACCAATGTCACAGGCAAATAGATTGCCTCCTTCATCCTTAATTACCTCATCTGTAGATTAGGAATTCCCTCATCCATAGTCATGGATAACGGAAGACCTTTCAAGAACTAGGATGCCTAAGAGCTTTGTGAAAAATTCAAAATCTAACACCATTTCTCTACCCCGTACTATCCACAAGGGAACAACCAAGCAGAGGCATCCAACAAAATAATCCTGAAAATCCTCAAGAAAACTGTCAACAATGTTGGCCATAATTGGCACATACAACTGAATCCCACTTGGTGGGCCTATCAAACCAGTATATGCACTCCCACAGGTGCTACCCCTTATGCCCTTGTCTATGGATCAAAAGCCATTTTACCCATCGAGGTTGAGTTACCATCTTTAAGGGTGTCATTAAAAGGTCTTATCACTGATGAAGACTACATAGTTTCCAGACTGTAAGAGTTAGAGTTGTTAGAAGAGAAGAGACATAATGATTTCAATCATCTCAAAGCCTATAAACAGAGAATGTCACGAAGCTACAATCATAGGGTCCATCCAAGGGTCTTCAACTTTGGTGATCTAGTACTCACAGAAAATCCCTGCAATCAGTAGGATCGAGAAAAGAAAGGTAAGTTTGAACCTAACTAGCTTGGTCCTTATTTAATCATTATTGCCTATGGATCAGGAGCATATTAGTTAGTAGCATCAAAAGGGGGGCTGTTCGATGATCTAATCAATAGTATGCATCTTTGCCAGTTCTATACCTAAGAGAACCCTAATGTAAGGGGGGCAAAAAATCAAAAAATTAGAAAAAAGCAAAAAAAAAAATGGAAAAATAACAAAAAAATCATTCTTTGGTGAAAACCTAGCAAACAAGCACCTTGGATAGGTACCATGCTGAAAACCTGGCAAACAGGTGTCATGTGTACTTTATAGCTTTCGTGCAAATAAAAGCAAGTGGTGAAAACCTAGTAAATAGGTGCTACTTGTGACAAACCGCTTCCTCCATCTTTGGGAGACCAATCACCTTGTGTCCATTCCTCCTACCATCGTGTCTCATCTGATCCAAATCTATTCCATAATAAAAACCTAACAATAACCTATCATGGCTTGATACTCTATCTCTTTTGTCACCTTATCAACTAAGGTCTTATCTAATATCCTATCCACAGTGTCAGCCTAGCATAACATCTGTCGTCAGTATCATAGGGTCACCCTGAACTACGCTACCTCTGCATCATCATGTAGGCAAGGCCATTATCAATGCACCCCTGAGTCTTTCCATCCATCTCATATCTTGTCATCTATCCTCTAGTCCATCCGCATCCATGGTCTAGGCCCTGAACTACGCTGCCTCTGTGTCGTCACGTAGGCAAGGCCATTATCAATGCACCCCCCAAGCTTCCCGTCCATCCCATATCTTGTTGTCTATCCTCTAGTCCATCTGCATCCATGGTCCAAGTCTCGAACTATGTTGCCTTTGCGTCATCACGTAGGAAGGCCGTTATCAATGTGCCCCTGAGGTACTAGGTCAGTCCCTTAGGGTCCATTGCCCCAATAAGGGTGGTGGTACCTTTCACTAGATACAAGTGCACACAACAAAGCCTGTTTCCAAATAGAAGTTTTGACGCAAGACATCAACCTATCCAAAGAAAAACAAAAGCAAGAGAAAAATGATCCAAATGATTCTATCTAAATTATGGCAAGAAAGATACATCTAATGCAAGAATGTTTTGTTTTGATTAGTTGCGTCTTAAAGTCTTCATTTTTGTTATCATGTTTCCTATGCTACTCAAGGATGCCAAAAGCTAGAGATGCTATGATGGGGGCACGATTCTTTTCTTTGTTTACTACTTGTGGGTTTTATCTTTAGTAATGTGAAGCCTCGTCTAAGGACATGACCAACTCAAATGATCATCGAGGACATCAGAGGACTAACATGAAATAGGTATAATCCTTGTCTATTGATATGCAAGAAATACTCAAGTCATCTCGGTTCAATTATACCTAGATGCTTTTATTAACTTGCTAAATCAAAATCCATGTAAGCGATGCTCAGGTCATCTCGGTTTAATTATACCTAGATGCTTGTATTTTTCTTACAACATTTCAAAAACACAAAAACACAAAAAAGCCCAATGATGAAATAAGTACTTCAAAATACTTACAATATCAAGATGGCAAATATCATTCACATCCAAAAGCATCCACAAAGCATCCATACCATAGCCCATGCAATAAAAACTTTGTGTAGAGTATCAATGTTTGCAAGTAAAAGCTTGTGATCCTTCCATCAATCAGTCTTTTGTCTATCATTGTGTCATTTCTGCGTCAATTAAGTACACTTGGACATACCAAAAACATAGCATAATTTACATAACACATGAGATAGTCATTTAATATGATTAAATCATTTGCATATATAATAGGCGCATTAGATCATCCATATCCATTTGCATCATACATGGCATAGTATCAACAGAAAAATCAAACATAGGCAAAAGACATATAGATCATTGCATAAACTGCATCATCATATAGATAGAATCTCACATTTTACATATTAGAACATCAATAAACATCTAATTTTGCATTAGATCATCATCACATTAGGTCATCATAAACATCACATAGCCTCATATAGACATAAGTAAAAGCATGCATCACATGTGTAACATCATAAGATAGAATGCATCCATAATAGAAACACATATACAACTGCATATAGCGAATCATATAGATACATCATCATATAAATATAACATAAACATGTCCAAGTGTACAATATCAAATTCCATCTATGACCCAAGTCATATAAGGTATACATACATCACAAAAATAATGATACATGTCTCGGTCACCGTACAAAATGATATAAATATATACATATCATGCTATCCATGAGCCATAAAAAATGTGTGTATACCTAAGCAAAAATTGGTGCAAGTGAAGTGGCTAGCCCTGTTGCCATGGGACACTGCTCCCTGCACTAGCCTGTCCACCTCCTCCTTTGCCAGCCCCTGATTGTTGTGGGCCCATTGCTGATGCTATTGATTGTGACCCACCCACTCTCTGAGAAGCCACTGACTGACTCCTGTAGCTAGGTGCATGATGGTCCACCGGTACTACCCCATGATACAATCCTCTATAGTACTATGTCTGAGCCTGCGCTCTAATAAGCTCACCCTGTATCTGTGCCAGTTGTGTCTACAACTGATGTACCTAGGCTTGGCCCTGCTGCACTTGTGTAACCAAGAATGAGGTAGCTCCATCGGTACCCAAGGCCACTAAGGCAGAGTCCCTCTCCAATCTAATAGCCCACACCCTTGCCAATGTTGTATCTCGCTTTGTAGTGAGCCCTGATATGATCCCTGTATCTGTCTCCCTCTGAGACTCTATTGCCCTAAGCTGCTCCATAAACTGTCTGATCTGACCCCACAACATAGTAATAGCCTGCTGCAATAGGTCAGGCTAGGCAGGAGCCTGTGGAGCCTAAACCTGTGGACCCTATACCTGTACCCGCACCTGCTGCTGAACTACTTGTTGGGGCACCTGCTATAGTGCCGGCATCTGTATCTACTGTACAGCTTATTGAGGGTCCCTCCCCAGCTCTCCTCCTCTGCCTCTGCCTGCCTCCATCTCCACCATCCCCTCCTCCACCTCCATCACCTCTGTCATCTCCTCGTCCTCATCCTCTTCTCCCCCTCCTCCATCTCCTCCTCCTCTTGCCTACACCATCCTCATTATCTAAATCCACCTCCTCTAGGTGAGGAACCAACTCACCCAGTCCTGAATACCTTGGGAACGGGTGGGCAGCAAACCACTCCTTATAGTCCAGAGTCATCCCTGCATCCACCACCTCCCTCTGCATGGGCCAAGCCACATAAGGAATCTACTGGAAATCTGCTAAGGCCTCATCATAGGATGCAACTAGGCCCCACCTCAGCCGCTCTGCATGTGTCCTCGTGAACCAGGCCTGCCCCTGTGGCATACCCTGTACCCTACCAAACTGTTGTTGTACCTAGCTAACAATCTGCCTCTCTAATATGTGTCATGTCCTCCCAATGAGCCACTGAGTCTGGAAGTAGTAGGATAACTCATCATCCTCATCATCCCAAGGCTCACAATCTAGATAGGGGCACCAGATAACTTCATCTACATTATCTAGCGCATGCCTCCAATACTCAAGATTTCCCAGCTTATGCTAGGAAATAACACCTACATATCCATAACTATAGGGCTCCCCCCTCTACCTGGAAAAGATGCATATCGGCCGAGTAATTGTAATATGCTCCCATAACCAAAACTATAGCAATGAGATGCCGATAGACAAACTAGCTCCTGTATGGTAGACCACCTGATGCATATCACGATACAAGTGTACCAAAACACAGACACCCCATGCAAACTGGGTGCCCTCTGTGATCATCCTCTCCATAGTCTGACCCCAACTGGAACCCATGTGACCTCCTATCAGGGCATACAACACCTCCAATCAACCCTGCCACTATCCCTGGGAAGTAGTTATAGTAATCATGTATGTCCTGCCACGAGATAACTTGACCCTCTAGCTCTGGATCATCAAACATGCACCTACACTCTGCTAGACTAGCATCACACTGGGCCTCGTACTCCACGAGCTTGCCTTGGATCAGAAAGTGCATGATCCTATAGACATCCTCTAGAGTAATAGCCATCTCACCAATCAGCAAGTGAAACATCCCATCCTCGCTGTGGAAATGCTCCACCGTGCCAGTCAACAAACCAATGTTCACACGAACCTCGGGCATAAAGCACACATAGTCTAATCCCATAGCCCTGAGAGCCTCTCAATCAATGTCTGTGAGCATGTACCGCTACAACAATGGCAAGGGAAACTGCTCTCGCGACATAAGTACATTATGAATGTCCTCTTGCAGTCAAGCAAAGCAATGCGTCAACCAAAACTACAAAACTGCTCAAACTATCAAAAGTATCCTATCACTTAATATGTCAAAATTGATCAAAACAACATAAACATCTCTTGACTAGATTCCTGCAATCTCATAGATAGCTTATCGACTGACGCATTGAGCAAGATGCCAATTGAGTCAAATTTGTTAAGTAAACTGACTATCTAAAACACATGCGCTGAACCAAAAGGTCAATGTGCCATTTCACAATAAATGCGCCACTTCTCAAAAATACACTGAAGCATTGAGTAAATGTGCAGTTTCATATCCAAAGTGCAAATTTAGCATGAATGCGCCGAAATAGGTAGCACATGCGTCGTTCTGGCGTATGTGCAGCTTCCCATAATGTATGTGCTGGTACTTATCACAGATGCACATAATTCATTTACCTAAGTTTTCCCTAGCATTTATTGCTCTAATAAATGACCCTAGGTGAGTTTTGTTGAACTGCATACTAGTGGTCCTGCCTCAACTGGCTGCCCAAACCGTCGAGTGCGCTCAAAGCGGTGCTCCTCACATGGAATATCCATATCTATACCGACTGCTTTAGCTCCTGTGCTCTCCTAAGCTCTGAGGGACCTATCAACAAAAATTCAAGTGTGCAAATGACAAGGATTGTGGACCCAACTCCTATTTATAGCAAGTGAACCCTAACTAGCTATTTGGTGACCGTGACTACTTCCCAAGCCTGTTTCTTCCTATTTTTCTTCCACATCAACCAATTTTTCTTCAAACCTAACCTGTTTTTCACCTTCTTCTTCGTGAGATTGTCCATCTCATGACTTCAAACCTTCCTTCCCATCCAATCTTTTGAGGGGGCATCCTATCATCATTAAACCTATACGAGGGGAAAACTGAGACATGTATCAAAAAAATCTTATTCTTTGAAACAACATGATAAAACACATTACATCAAAAAGGGGCAAAACGTATACACCTAAAAATGAAACGACTCTGTCCAAGTAAATATTCTTAATATTTATTTAAGTCTAACTCCTCTATCAATAAATAAATAAACAAATTTATTTATTTGATTCATATTCTTCCAACAATTAAATAAAATCAATTTATTTAATTAAATTCCTAAATTCCTCCAAATCCTCCAACAAATTAAATAATACCAATTATTTAATTAGTTCTTCCAAAATAATTCTAAATTAAATAATACCAATTATTTAATTATTTCTTCCAATAATATCTTCTCTAAATTTAAATAAATCAAATATTTATTTAAGTTGTCCATTTCTTCTAAAAATTGAGTTATCTCTAAATATAATTCAATCCTTGTGCACATGCAATTAAATATTCCAAATATTTAATTGAGCTAAAATATCTTCTCATCCTCATGCAATTTCCATCCTTCACTTAACTCTTCTATCTGTTTTGTTAATTGATTTATCTCTTCAGTTAAGTCATTCTTCTATTTTATTAATTCCTCTCATGCAAAATAGAGCAGGACACATGTCCTCTTCCTATTCACGCACATTCCTCAACCGTTCTCAACCGTTGATCTTCTCATTCTTTCTATATTGTTGATCTTCTCTCTCACAAGTCTATAAGTACAACCCTATTCCTCTATTTCTATCATCCAAGCTTTTAGTAAACTTATTCTATAGGAATTACAGTGCGCCTTTGGCACAAAATCATTCCATAGCTTGCGATTACCCTTTTATCATTGCAATTGTGTTGAAGAATCTCTTCATTGCAAACCTATCATAGTCATTCCCACTTGACATCTTGGAAAATAGCAAAGAAGTGCACCTTCTGAGGCCCATATTCACACACAAGATCATTTGAGATAGACGACCAATGGAAGCCATGAAGTAAAGAGGTTTACAAGGTTTGAGTTCTTTGTTTGTTTGATTTCTTTGTTTCTATATTTCATTGAGTTATTGGGTATTATTGATATATTTGATTATTCATCCCAATTTTCCCTTAACAATTAGAAAGAACTATTTGCCAAAAATCTTTAAGTTCCTAATGCATACAACCTTTGGACTGTTGGATCTAGGGCATACAACTGAGAGGGGGGGGTGAATCAGTTGTATAAAACTTGCTCTTACTTCAAACACTTGATTCTTCTTTGTTAGTTAACAACATATCAATTAACCATCCATGAAAGCATAATGCATAAACACAAGAGTAGATAAACATCAACACATTGAACACCAAGATTTTGACGTGGAAAACCCGGTTAAGGGAAAAACCACAGGGTGATTAACCCAAGGATTATTCTCTGTTAGAAGAATAAGAAAAAAATTAATGGCACATGCCAATTAGGGCTCACTACCCGAGCACACTGCTCACAAAGAGGCACATTGCCTACAAGGAGACACATTGTCTACAGAGTGATAAGAATCACAATCTTGAACTGGAGAATGACATCTCTACCATGTTCGGATCAGTTCCATTTAAGCCCAAGAACCCTTGCTCTGCCTTTTGCACTTCTCTTCACTATACCACACTCATCCCCACAATCCACACTTCAAAATGAATTCTCAAACACTTATTTATACAAGACATCGACTTAGGAACAATCATCTAAGTCGGCAAACATCACAATAACATTCACAAGGCGTGTAGAACATCCGATCGACATCCAGTCGGCCTGTTACAGGAAGAACACCAACAACTGGTAGCCATAACATCAAATCCAATTCTAACTTCAATGCGGACTACCAACATGAACTAGATATGATCCACTGATCATCATAACCTTCCCTGAATCATCAAAAACATCCGCACTTCATCAGCTTACCAGAATTCTTCTCTTCATCATCCGGTACTTCAAGAACACAATCTGTCGTCACTGTCACAATGCAAAAGGTACTTTCAGACCTCCAAATCATACACAACTTGAGATGACAAATCACAAGGACATCCCAAACACTCCTTGCAATCCACAGATTAGGATAATACAATTCCAGACCTCACTGGAACTTTCTGTGATCCTCTGTCACCTCTAAACACTTGCCGGAACCTGTTCCACATAGACAGCCACAACTTCTTCAGATCTTCATGTGGACCTCTGAAATCTTAGCTGAAGCATCTCAAGACTCATATCTACAAACCCTTTAATCCACATCCTCTGGTTCTCAACCTATACAGTACATTTGCCTTCTTCTCATCACTATTCTTCACTGTTCCGGATGGGGACTGATTTCCTCAATAACAACAGTACACAACTCATCTAAACTTTCTTACCAATGCAATATGAGTAAGTTGACATCAATGACAACACTGGTTCACCTCATACTTGCAATAATCTCCCCCTTTGTCATTGATGGCAATATATGATGTGAAAAACCATCAAGACAAGAACTTCTCCTTTCTGTCACAACTCCCCCTGTCAGCAACATGTCTTCTCCTCCTTTACTGCCCCTTTTGATCATCAGCCACTTATTTTTCACATGTCTTCTCTCCCCCTTTGACATCAATGGCAAAGGGCTCATACTTGCACTTCTAATTCATCAAAATCATACCAGCTGCTCCCCCTTAGTAGCAGCTCCCCATCATCAATCCGGATCACAAGATATGACTGTGATATCCACCAGACTGATGCACATCAGTGCATCCTAGTTCATCACTGGAGGGGCCATGACCCCTAACTTCTCCCAGAGATATTCGAAAGAGTCCTTGGGAAGAGGTTTAGTAAAGATATCTGCAATCTAATCCTTGGAGGGAACATAATCCAATCTGACTTCTTTCTTGTTCACTTGTTCTCTCAAAAAGTGAAACTTGATAGATATGTGCTTAGTCTTAGAATGCAATACCAGATTCTTAGAAATATTAATTGCACTTGAATTATCACAGAAAATTGTGATAGGCTCCTTATATTCAACTTTAATGTCTCTTAGCATCTACTTCATCCATAAGATTTGAGTGCAACTACCTGCTGCTGCAATGTATTCTGCTTCAGTTGTAGACAGAGATATTGCATCTTGTTTCTTGCTTAGCCAAGAAACTAATCTCTTCCCCAAAAAGAATGCTCCACCACTGGTGCTCTTCTGGTCATCCACATCTCTTGCCCAATCTGCATCTGTGTAAGCATGAAGAGAGAAATCTGGATCTCTAGGGTACCATAGACCATACTCAACTGTTCCTTTCAAGTACCTAAAAATTCTTTTGATTGCCATAACATGAGATTCTCTAGGATCAGCTTGGAATCTTGCCACAAGACCAACAGCCTGCATTATATCTGGTCTAGTCTAAGTGAGATACAACAATCCACCAATCATTGATCTATACTTTGTCTGATCTACCTTTGGAGAGTCATCCTCTTTGCTCAACTTACATCTAGTTGCCATAGGAGTGTTCTTTGGCTTTGAATCTTCCATACCAAATTTCCTCAACAATTCTTTCACATATTTGGTCTGAGAAATGAAGATCCCTTTCTTTGTTTGAGTAATTTGCAGACCCAAGAAGAAATTCATTTCACCAAGCATAGACATTTCAAACTCACTTTTCATCTGATTTGCAAAAGTTTTGCACATACTATCTCTTCCTCCAAAAATGATATCATCCACAAACACTTCAACAATCAAAATGTTTTCATGATCAATTTTGAAATATAAGTTACTGTCAGCAGTGCCTTTGTTGAATCCAATCTACATAAGATGCTTATCCAACCTTTCATACCATGCTCTTGGGGCTTGCTTCAATCCATACAATGCTTTCTTCAACTTGCAGACCATATCATCATTATCAGACAATTCAAATCCATCCGGTTGTTCAATGTAAACTTCTTCTTCCAGATCACCATTTAGGAAGGTAGACTTGACATCCATCTGATATACTTTGAAGTCTTTGAAGGTAGCAAATGCAAGAAATAATCTAACTGCTTCAATTCTTGCCACAGGAGCAAAGGTCTCTTCAAAATCAATTCCTTCTATTTGAGAGTAGCCTTTGCAGACCAATCTAGCTTTGTTTCTGATTACTTCACCAACTTCATTCAGTTTGTTCCGGAAGACCCATTTGGTTCTAATCACATTCCTGTCTCTAGGTCTGGGAACAAGATCCCAAGTACGATTTTTCTCAATTTGCATCAATTCTTCCTCCATTGCTTTGGTCCAGTTTTCATCATTGCAAGCTTCATTTACTATCTTAGGTTTAATTTTTGAAATCAGACAATATTCATTTGAATCTTGAGCAATTCTTCTTCTTGTTTGTACCCCTTTACTTTTGTCACCTATGATCTGATCTTTAGAGTGATTTAGAGTTACATACCTTGGAACTTTGAGAGTTTCTTGCACTACTAATTCTTGATCAGGCTCATTCAGACAAACTTCTTCTTCCTGATTTACTGGATCAGTCTAGATCTGAATTTCAGAGGAGGAAGGAGCTCCTTGCACCAGAGGATCATTCTGATCAGCTTCATCACATTCATAGAACCTTGAGGGCTTCTCAATTCCTTCATCAACTTTCACATTAGTACTTTCTATCATCTTCCTCAGTCTCTTATTGTAACACCGGTATGCTTTGCTTTGAGTGGAGTAACCCAAAAAAATTCCTTCATCACTTCTAGCATCAAACTTTCCTAGATCTTCATCTCTTTTAATATAACACTTGCTACCAAATACTCTGAAATATCTCACAGTTGGAGTGATGCCAAACCAAAGTTCATAGGGGGTCTTACCGGTATTGTTTCTGATTTGAACTCGATTGAGAGTGTAGACTGCAGTGCTGATAGCTTCTTTCCAAAACATCTGAGGAACATTTGCTTCCAACATCATTGTCCTGGCAGCTTCCTGAATGGTCCAGTTTTTTCTCTCAACTACTCCATTTTGCTGTGGAGTCCTAGGAGCAGACAACTATCTCTTTATACCCTGCTTCTCACAAAAGTCAATGAACTCACCGGATGTAAATTCGCCACCTCTATCAGACCTTAGACACTTCAGTTTCAATCCGGTTTGATTCTCTACCATAGCTTTGAAGATTTTGAACTTCTCAAGGGCTTCTGATTTCTCTTTTAGGAAGGTAACCCACATCATCCGAGAATGGTCATCAATTAGCAACATGAAATATCTATCACCTTGCAGACTCTTGATTCTTGTCGGACCACAGAGATCAGTATGTACTAATTCCAACAATCCGGTAGAGGACTGATCTTTGCTTTTGAAAGAGACTCTGCTCTATTTACCTAGTTGACATTCTTTGCACAAACTATTTGTAGGTTTCACCAATTTTGGAAGATCTCTTACAGCTTGAATATTGCTTATCTTGATGATGTTATCAAAATTTACATGACACATTCTTCTATGCCATAACCAACTCTGATCAACTTGAACAAAGACAATTTTTATTTGAACCAACCAGATGAAGGATATTACCTTTTGTTTGAGCACCAGATGCAATTTCAGTTCCAGAGCTTGTAAAGATTCTGCATTTTCCATTCTTGAACCGGAGATCATAGCCTTTGTCCACTAATTGACCAACACTGAGAAGATTGTGCTTCAATCCTTCAACATATAGTACATTACCTGTTTTGCTCTTTCCATCAAAGGAAATAGTTCCCCTACCTCTGATTCTACCAGTAGAATTATCACCAAACTTTACCATTCCTCCTTCATACCTTTCCAAATCTAAAAACTTATTCGTCTCCAGTCATATGGTGAGAGCATCCACTATCAATAAGCCAATGATCCTTTTCTTCCACTTGAGCAGCCAAAGCTTTTTCGACAACCTTGTGATTGACAGATTCAGAGGATATTGAATCTTCTTCCTTGATGGCAATAAACACCCATTCATTTCCAGATTTGCTTCCTAGTTTTGATTCATCATCTGTTACTTCTTCATTGTCATCTTCTTCATGAACATAATAGCAGTTATTTTGAAATCTTTGTCTGTTAGTATTAGACCTTGCAGATCTTTCTGGACATCTTGAAGCAAAATGACCAATCTTATTGCAGTTGAAACACTGAAAGGGTAGTTTTCCTTCATACTTACCAGATCCTCTTGGTAGTCTCTTTGCAATGAGGGCTTCAAGTTGTGTTGTTTTTGATTCCTCTTCTTCCATGTCTCTTCTTGCTTGATCATACCATGACATCTTCCTTGAAGAGTTTTCTCCTGGATCAAATCTTTGTTTGCCTTTCACATAGGCACTGGCTTTGAAAGTAGATTCACTCTTGGGTGGATCATCTCCAAACTCGGTCATTTCAAATGTATCTAGTTTGCCAGCCAATTGTTCTCTTGTGACAGTTGTGTGGGCTCTGAATTCATCAATGGTAGCAACCTTGATTTTGTAGGCAGCAGGAAGGGATCTGAGAATTTTGCAAACAATCTCATTTTCATCCAGAGTTCCACCAGCATTTCTAATTCCACATACCAGCTCATTCACTCTTGGCATAAAGGTAGTGATGTTTTCATCTTCTCTCATCTTCAATCTTTCAAATTTCCCTTTTAGACTTTGCAACCTTGCACTTTTGACAAACTCATCTCCTTCATACAGAAGTTCCAGTTTAGTCAAGATCTCATATGCAGTTGGTAGGTTGATAACATTTGAGAGATCTGAGTCATTCAATGCGCTTAGAAGAGCTTCCTTGGTCCGCAAATTGTTTTCAGCATCTGTGATTTCATTCAGAGTTTTTGGACCACCCTGTGGAGGTACATATGGTTTTGAGACCATGGCCAAGTATGCTTTTCCCATACACTCCAAGTGACATTTCATGCGACCTTTCCAGAGAGTGAAGTTGGTTCCATCGAACTTCGGACTATCCTTCTTGTATGATGAAATCCTGGATCTCCTCAAGCAGTTAAGCTCCTTTCAGAGGAACTTGGCTCTGATACCAACTGTTGGATCTAGGGCATACAACTAAGAGGGGGGTGAATCAGTTGTATAAAACTTGCTCTTACTTCAAACACTTGATTCTTCTTTGTTAGTGAACAGCATATCAATTAACCATCCATGAAAGCATAATGCATAAACACAAGAGCAGATAAACATCAACACATTGAACACTAAGATTTTGACGTGGAAAACCCGGTTAAGGGAAAAACCACGGGGTGCTTAACCCAAGGATTATTCTCTATTAGAAGAATAAGAAAAAAATGAATGGCACATGCCAATTAGGGCTCACTGCCCAAGCACACTGCTCACAAAGAGGCACACTGCCTACAAGGAGACACACTGTCTACAGAGTGATAAGAATCACAATCTTGAACTAGAGAATGACATCTCTACCATGTCTGGATTAGTTCCATTTAAGCCCAAGAACCCTTGCTCTGCCTTTCGCACTTCTCTTCGCTATACCACACTCATCCCCACAATCCACACTTCAAAATGAATTCTCAAACACTTATTTATACAAGACATCGACTTAGGAACAATCATCTAAGTCAGCAAACATCACAATAACATTCGCAAGGCATGTAGAACATCCGGTCGACATCTGGTCAGCCTGTTACAGGAAGAACACCAATAACTGGTAGCCATAACATCAAATCCAATTCTAACTTCAATGCGGACCGCCAACACGAACTAGATTAATCCAATGATCATCATAACCTTCCCTGAATCATCAAAAACATCCGCACTTCATCAGCTTACCAGAATTCTTCTCTTCATCATCTGGTACTTCAAGAACACAGTCTGTCGCCACTGTCACAATACAAAAGGTACTTCCGAACCTCCAAATCATACACAAATCGAGATGACACATCACAAGGACATCCCAAACACTCCTTCCAATCTACAGATTAGGATAATACAATTCCGGACCTCACTAGACCTTTCTGTGATCCTCTATCACCTCTGAACACTTGTCGGAACTTATTCCACATAGATAGCCACAACTTCTTCAGATCTTCATGTGGACCTCTGAAATCTTAGCTAAAGCATCTCAAGACTCATATCTACAAACCCTTTAATCCACATCCTCTGGTTCTCAACCTATACAGTACATTTGCCTTCTTCTCATCACTGTTCTTCACTATTCCGGATGGGGACTAATTTCCTCAACAACAACAGCACACAACTCATCCAAACTTTCTTACCAATGCAATATGAGTAAGTTGACATCAATGACAACACTGGTTCACCTCATACTTACAACATGGACACCACCCTAGATTGATAAATTAAATGAAGAGGATTACAACAATCCTCGTTAGAATCCACATCACAAGGTACTAAAAGACTATCACCTCTAGAATTATAGGCTTCTTGTGCTATGCATATTATCAAATACCTTACTTGTGATGGTAGGAAGTCCATGTTAAACACTGTGCATTTTAAATTGTTAAGTCATCTTCCCCATAATAGAGTAGTTATTGTACCAAATTTCCTATATAATTTCTTAAAGAGAATGGGATATGAATATAAAAGAAAGTCAAGTAAATCAACATTATCCCATGATTGTTTGGTCACTCTATTAGTAAATTGAAGCCTTAGGATGCAGTATCCACATGTGCCTTGGAAAAGATTCTTGAAATGTAGAAACATTAATGACATCCTTAATGAGCCAACAACGCCAAAGAATGTAGTCACCTGCTGCTTCCTTGAGAGAAAACCTTGTTTCACCTGTTGCTTCACCTACCCGTAGTGTAGAAGAAATAGGAGAACAAGATGTGCCAATTTTTCCAAATGTAGCATCTAACCAACCCATAATAGAAGAAGTGAATCAAACTCCATTGGAAGAGGCAAATCATACCCCATCCTCTAGTAAGACACCTAGCACCAAAACACCAAGAACTAGGAAGAAGAAGGGTGGTTCTTCTTTTGAGCCTACAAAAAGGTCAAAAGAGAAATCCACACCTTTAAGGAGTTCACACCACCTAAAGAAGAAGGGTGTTATGAGGAGTGTTGTTGAGAAGCCTGGAAAAGAGAAGGAGGATGTTGTAGTACTGGAAACTAACCATGAACTAGAAGTCAATATGACTGAGAATGTACAAGTCCCTATCAAAAGAAAATGGTATGTGTCTACTACCTCTGAATCTAAATCAGAGGACATTTTTTATTGCTAAGAAAACCCCAGACAACCCTGATAATGAGGAATATGAGTTCACATGAGGTGGTGATGAACAACTTTCAAGGGATGAGGAATTATTGATTGAAGACATGAATATAAGAAGAGAATAGTAGGAAGCCTTTGAGAGAATAAAGCAGCTAGAAGAATTGATCAAAACCTATGAGTAGAGGAACAAAGAGAGAGAGACGCAAAGATACAGGAGTTGGAAGAAAAAGTTAACACTTATGATCATGGGTCAAAACTAGAAATCCTTATAGAGCTAGCCATAGTAGTTATAGGAAATAAGGAACTAGTGGCTAAAGAGAAAAGACTCCTAGTTGTAAAAACCCCAACTTGTCATACAATTGTGTCTCTAGGATATCAGCTATGGAAGGTTACTTACGATTTCTTTGAACAAAAAGAAGAATAGAAAAGAGAAAAAGAAACCATGACTACAGAATAGACTAAGTCATTAGAAAGGAAGGATATTGAGTTGCGGAGGCTAATAGTTAGAATGGAGGAAATACCAGACAAAGCTGCTCAGATTGTCAAATGTAGATCCCCAGCTAGGACCTATGCCTTATTTTTGCAGGAAAAAATTCTAAGTTACCTTTTCAGTAAATTGATTAGTAATAAACCAGTTGACATGAGTGGGAAAATGGCCTTCTAATGCAGAGAAAGACAACAATTCTTTTCAAGTCCCAACCAAGCCAATTTGCAAGTCTCAACCACTAAGATGAATGGTTTCCTTCACTAGCCCTTCATATTCCTTGTAGCCCTCCTAATTGAATTTTTTCAACATAACTTTCAAATTTGGCCACAAACACACAACTCATTTACCTTATTGAGTACCCTTTATACCCTTCTTCAACATATCAGAAACTTGGGTAAGGTTGTTTCAGACCAACCTACTCAACAATTCACTGTTGCTACTGCTCCTAGGCCTAATTAGGACAACAAATGTGGAAATTTTGACATAACTTTCAGGAAATAGATCAAAGCCACAAAAGAATCATTGTTTCAAATACCCTTTATGGAATTATTTAACATATCTACTTTGTGCATACACTTGTTTTAGAACATCTTCCTCAAAATTGGGCTGTTATGCTGTCCTTAAAGGGGCAATTAGGTCACTTTTGCAAAGCAACCCCTATGTAATCACCTTACCAAATTCATATCTTTGCTCAGACCTTCTCCAAATGTTTCAAATAGCCCAAAACAAGAATTTTAATGATGGGAAACACACACTAGGCCATCAAGTTACCAAACCCTCATTTTTCCTAGTTTTTGGAGGGGTTTAATGAAAATCAACATTTTAGGTCACCTGCAACTTTGCAATGCCTCACACATTCAATTAGGTCTGTACATTCTAAAGGAATCATTATCCAACCTTTTCCATGGCCTTTCATGCAATTTTTAACTTGAAACCACCATTTTTGTTTACAAACTCTAAAATCAGGGTTATAACAGTTTTTAGCAAAATCTCAATAAAAACCTCAAATCTTTATAAAATTCACTCAAACCAAGTGAAAGTTGAATATGCCTCTTTCGTTCATTGTTTTCAATAGATTTTGGACCATAAGCCACTTATACGGGGCCGTACAATGGTCTGCAATAGAGTTATCAGAAAATTCAAAGTTTCAAAGGTAAAACAGGGGGTTTTTATTGGTTTTTCTTTATTTACAATCCTCTCCATCATCAATTGAACTTATCCTCTCTCATTCAAGCCTCTTCAAGGCCTATTTAAACTTTTTACATCATAAAACTACAAACAAAGCCAACCTTTGGATGGCATGACTGTTCAACTTCCACCTACAATTTACATTGTTTTCATTTGTACAACTCCATATGACTAAATAACTCCTAATTACATATTAGATGGTCTATTATGACCTTATTACACAACAATAGACTCCAACCATATGACTTGAACATAAAAAATTTGCTAAAGACCCTTATATACAACCTTTGACCAACATATGACAAGGTGCTCCTGCACCATACAACCAACCTGAAAAAAACTCATGTCCCATGAGGACTGTACTGCACCATTCCATTGCTTGATCACTTTGTCTACTTTCTTTCCACATGTTCCTCCACTTGGTAGTCCTTTCCACTGGGTTAGGTATTGCAACCTTTCATCATCCTTTGTCCTGTTGAACTGGTTAACACATTGGTACTGTCGCACCATAACAATCTGACCTGTGATATGTCCTTTGATCTTTTCATCATCATACCCTAATGTTGTACTTTCTTTGACACCTGCAAACAATCCCTTACCATATGTACCCTGACTTATCTTCCTTTCCACCTTTGTTGTATTCTTGAATTCAGCCATACGCCCTTGCCAAATACCTTTATTCACTGCATCTTCCTCTCTTATCTCTGTCATTAGCTTCTCTGCCCTCACTGTCACTATCCAGTCAAGTTTAGCCACCACTATTTTGACCAAATTAGGCTGCCTTCTAGCCTCTCTTTGTATTAAAGGACAAAGCATTGTCCCAACTACAATATCATCATACTTTTCCAATCCAAATGGAGTCTTCACAAACAATTCATCCTTCTCTTGGCATGCCTTTGCCATCATCACATCATTGTTCTTCTTTACCTCTATTTTCAACCTTTCTATCACCAAGACCTCTATGCTATCAGGTCTACCATCCTCTTTACTAACATACTTCTACTACCTACCATCCTCTTGTCCAATCAGTGGACAAAGCATTATGCTTGACACAATCTCCTCATGCTTTCCCAACATATCTTGCATCTTCCCAAGGAATTCATCCTTGACCATCTCTATCTCAGATTTTGGCACCAACTCATTATCCTTTCCTTCCAATCTTAGATCACTCTCCATCTTGTCATCTTCTTTTCTCTTCAAAACTGAATCATTCTTCCTACTTACAGTTTGCTCATCTTCTTCTTTGGTAATGGCTGCACTCTCTTCTTGTTTGTCAAGTCTTCATGCCTTATAAACTCCTTCTTGCCTACCATTACTATCCTTGCTATCTTATCATGTACCTTATCATCTTCCTACAATGGTGTTAGTGTAAAATTGGTTCCATCTTTCTCAATAGCATAAATATTGTCCCTACCATCATATATGGAATGTCTATCAAACTGCCAAGGCCTCCCAAGTAACAAATGGTAACAACTCATTGGCAAAACATCACATAGAACCCTATCCTTATAGCCACCAAGTTGGAACTCAACAAAAGCTTGTCCATTCACCAAAATTGACTGATTATCATTTACCCAAGAGGCTTTATATGGTGTTTCATGAGGAATTCTCTCTAACTTCAATTTATCTACCATTTCATTTGATACTATATTATCTGTGGAACCTGAATCTATTACCACTTTACATGCCTTTTCCTTGTTAAAATAAGGGCTGACAACTAAGAGGGGGGATGAATCAGTTGTCTCAAAAACTTTAATACTTGCTGTAATTAATTCTTCTTTAATAGATTGAAAGTGTAATCATGAAAGCATGAATCAAAGACACATAAGTAGAAGCACAATTAACACAATTGACACAAAGATTTTTGACATGGAAACCCGGTTAAGGGAAAAACCACGGTGGGGGTTAACCCATAAGAAATTATACTCTTTTAAAAGTATTACAAATGGGGAAGGCACATGTCTTCATGGCTCACTGCCCAAAGTTCACTACTCCAAGAGGTTCACTACCTACAGAAATGATTACAGGAAGATAACAGAATGGTTGAACTGATGAGTAGCATCTACCAATGCAAAAATTTAGTTTCGGTTAAGCACAGAATACTAATCTTACACACTTCATCTTTATTCTGCCCTATTTTACTGTTCTGCCAAAACCCATGCTTAGATCTTTTCTTTCATACTTCTTCTGCTCTTTTTCGCACTTACTCCATCACCTCATCACTTGCTTTCACCACAAGACTCGAATCCATCAGATATATATATATCCACATCAAGAAATTTTATCAACTGTAGTCGGCTCAGAAAAAACTTAGAACATTTATGAAGACTTCTGCTCTGTTGGCTGAACCCATGCATAATTAGCAACGCAGACCAAAAACTTGTGTTCTTAGATCATCAACCATGTCAGCCAATACCACTAGTTGTAACGAATTACTTAACCAACAACTTTTCTTCATCCGAACCAAGATCAAATACTAGGTTGATCTATTCTTCTTCTGACTGTACTGACTAATTGGAGCTAGATACTTAGATGCTTATAGATTTTTAATCCTTCATTACTAGAGGCTAAATTCCCAGATTTAGATAGTCCTGACAATCCTTATTA
Organism: Cunninghamia lanceolata; assembly: GCA_027924645.1. Lineage (NCBI taxonomy): Eukaryota > Viridiplantae > Streptophyta > Pinopsida > Cupressales > Cupressaceae > Cunninghamia > Cunninghamia lanceolata. Next base: position 6,987,261 of record BSBN01000420.1, on the reverse strand, counting down.
CTCCCTCAGATCAACTACACATTGTGATTTACTACTAGAGAGATCCAGACCAAGATACCAGACCATGTCACATGCTCTGTTTCTGACTCCTGGACTTAGACAAATCCTCACTCTGACTTCCAGTATGAACAAATCATGTAATGTAGATGTGTAGGATAGACTTAGTTACCATTAATGACAAGACCTATCATGCATAGCAGTGTCTCTTGCCAACAATCTCCCCCTTTGGCATTGATGCCAACACTTAGTGAAAACTGAGTAAGTGTTGGAACAAACTCCCCCTTGCTATGTGCACTTATGCTTTTCACTATTATCCAATGCTCCCCCTTTGTTGGATTCCTCATTTTTCACTGCTCTTCACTCCCACTTTGACATCAATGGGAAAGAGTGGAATTCACAAATCAAAATTTGTATAAACATTCTACATACTAGGCCACATATGTAGAAACAATCCTTAAGTCTTATTTACATAAACTTAAGTACACCAAAAATGCTCTTTAGATGTGCCATCTCACTATCCTAGCTCTTCTTTATAGTGTTCAAAATTGAGATGTGGCCATTGAAAAGAACTTCTTGAGATTTAGCTATCTATAGATCAATAGGGTCACTTGACTGAGCTGCAGCTTTGGGCTTTAGTTAAGGAATTGAACATTGCTTCCATTTTGGGGGAAATTAATCCCTGAAACTCATTCATTCTAGCCTCTATACTCTCCTTTTCTTTGTCAATTTATTTATTTCTTCAGTTAGGCTGATCACTTGACCCTCCTTGCTTGCCACTAATGTTGTCACGGGATCAAAAGAATTTGATACACTAGATAATTTTTGCTTAGACACTTTTATTTAATCTTCAAGATCCTCTAAAACTTTAGGACAGGATAAGAAAAATTTATACACATTTCCTCCTTTTGTAAGAGAATTTTGAATGCTCTTTATACTAGCATACAACACCATTCTATCAACTCCAATCAAACCTTTAAGTGCATCAAATATTTTATCATTGAATTCCTTTTGGACCTTGACCTCTGTAGACTTTTCTAGGGATTCAAAATGTGTAGTTACAGAGTTTATTAGGTTCTTTAACTATCTGGAGGGGGATGCTAAAAAATCCTTTTGAAAAGTGGGCATGATCTTCTCCAAGATTCTAGATGCAAGACCAAGTAGTTCACTGTCTTCTATGTGGGACTTCAGAATATCTTCTCTGGCCTTAGCTTGAGAAATGGAAGCCAACTTTATCTTTTGCACCAGAGATAAGGTATCAAAATTTATTGGACCTTGTATAATGTCCTGATCTTCTTCAATTTGTTTGTCTCTTTCTAGAATTTCCTTCACTGCTTCTACAGTGTCTCTTGCCCAAAATGATGATATGTCTTTTTGATCCTTTCCGGTACTATCTACTAGGTTGTCCTGCTTGGACTCTCCATCAACTTTTACAATCTCTTTGTCTTTTCCATTCTTCTCCTTGAACTTTTCTACTTCTTTGTCCTTAGCTTCTTCTAATTCATGTTGTATATTCTTCAATGAATCATTTTCAATTTGATCATCAGCTTCAACATTCATCTTAGTGTCTTATTTGGATTGATCTGAAGGAGTTTGAATATCTCCTGCATCATTAGTTTCATCTGTCATCTTTTCATCTTCCTCAGTTTGCTGCTTATTGATCTTCAATTCTTCAACATCCAGAATTGAGGAGTCAATCTCTTCTTCAACAATAGGAAGATTATGTCTTTTTAATGCATTCAGAAGAATATCTTGAGTATCTTTAACTATCTCATTTGTTTCACCAAGCATGAGTTTATTTATTCTCTTCTTGCTCCTGAAGTCATCCTTTACTTCCTTGAATATCACATTCATCTGATCTACAGTAATATGAGGGAATAGATTTATCAACATAGGCTCCCTAATCTCAATGTATTTACCTTGGCATTTTCTTTTAATTAACTCTAGAATATCTGCAAGACTTTTTGGAATTTTAGAAATTATTTCAATTAAAGCCTTATTGTAGATATTCAAATATTTGACTGTTGCTTCCTCTAGAATCCTCTTATCAGCATCACTGTAATCATCAAAGAATTCAGTCATTGGTCTTAAGTTCCCATCTACAGTGACTGATTTGATGATGTCATCAACAGAGAGAGTGGGCTTTTCATCATATGTTTTAGCCTTTTGCCTTTTGCTTGAACCTTGGCTTTCGAAGGGCTTCTCCTTAGTTACCTTGGTTGATTTTGTACCTAAGACCTTCAACTCTTTGATCTCAATATCAGAATCAGTTTCTTCTTCTTCTTCTTCTTCATTTTTCATGCTTTTGTATGTCCGAGTGGCCTTATTTTTTACTCTTTTCCATTCTTTTCTAGATGATTTGCCTTCTGGTTTCTCAGGATTGGCAGGTTTTAGAGGAATAGGGGTAGCAACATAGCTCCTAGTAGTCCTTGATGTGGAAGAGGGTTCTACCGGAGCACTTCCTTGTTTCTTATCCTATTTCTCCCTCTCTGCCTTTTCAATTCTTTCCCTAAATTGCCTCATAGCCTCCTTGGTGAGGCCTAGATTTTTAGCCAAATGCTCAACTTCTTTCCTTACTTTTCTATTGGTTTCATGTTTTCTAAGTTCAATATGTAGTTTCATACTTAGCTCCTCATATGTTCCAAATCTTTCAACTATTGTGTCCTTTGGCTTGCTCAAAAGGTGTTGAGCATACATATCCAAATAGTTTTGGGTTCTAGTGCTTCCATTAAGCAGTGATCAGTGTCCACCATGAAACATATTTCATTCTTGTACTTTTCAACAATCAATTTAGGGATTCTTTCCCTTGAATGCATCATACTCTAAAACATCTTGAAGTATCCCTAGATTGTAGTTTTCTATGCTTTATAGTCACCAATGCTATGTAGATGATCTTTGATCTAAATAGCAACTGGCTCATCATTAGTCTAGTGTACACCCTTTACTCCAGGTACCTCATTCATAAAGTAGAAAAACAAACATAGAACCAATGTACCATATTTAAAGGTGTTTTTCTTATCTTTCTTGATTTTGTTCAAGTTCTCAATTAGTTGGTTCTGCAATAATTCACACAGGTCATAATCTGTATTTTTTTTCAACATTTTGTATGTAGCATATATGGCTATTCCAGAAACAGAGTTCTCCCTATTGGAGTGATAAATTTTGTATCCAGTTATCATTGAAGCAAACTTAACATCCGGATCAATAATATCATTGATAGCCATTACCCTTTTATCAAATTTGGTACCAATTGCATCAGTCACAGTCTGGTTCTTCACAGATTTTAGCATGGGTAGACTACCGTTTGAATTCAACCCAGTCACAATCCTGATAGCATCCTTTGTAATTTTGAATGTTTTCAATAGCCACAAAAACTCATCATGCATTTGTCTTAACACATACTAGACCCATTCATCTTCATCGAATGTTGGAAACCCCATAATCTGAATGAAATGTTTATCACGCAGTGCCTTATACTTAGGTTTAAGATCATGATTTTCATCCCTTAGATGACTCTCAAATAAATCTACAAACCTTGAGTCCCCAAATTCATCCATGCTCGCATGAATATAAACCCTAATATCTTCAATATGCAATACACCATATGGAACACTTGAAAATGCACCTAATGGGTCGACTTCTATTGATTTGTGTGGATGCTTCTTAAATTTGGGTCGAGGCCTTTCAATAATATCAACAACCAAAGGTGTAGCCATTGCAAAAGATTACAAGTTCAAAGCTTCATAGATAAATACCTTTTTCATGAAATTAGGGTTAATAGATAAATTCGTTGGTCACACTTCAAATCCTTGAAATCTCAACTTAGACACTATTCTTCTTGCTCTCTTTGAATGCAAAGTGATTCAAATGAAGAGTGAACACCTTTTTTTTTGCTCCGCAAAACCTAATTTGCCTTTGTAATAAACACTCTACCCTAACACATTCGGTTACACTATTTCTTCATGTAGTCAATCCTCAATTGCTCTGCAATTAGTTACATTTGCTTCTTTTCTTCCAGAAGTTTCTTCAATAGTTATCCAATAGGCTTATTTAGCTTCATTCATTGTGCCAGATTCAAGCACCTACTTACTAGCTGGGGGAATTTGATTTTCAATATAGCTCCCCCTGAGCCAGAGCTCTTGATTCAATTCTCGCAGGAATTGTCAACACTAGATTTCAGTACAGACCCATTGTCAACATTCATTTCACTTTTCTTTACCCATGTTTTATTCATCTCATTTTGGATAATATTTACATCAATTTTGCCCTTGCCTTTGTCTTGTTTCTGCTCATCTGGTTTTCTATTTACCAGACCTCTTCTTTCATTGTTCCTGCTTCTATAGAATCTTGCAATATGACTGAATCGGTTACAATTGAAGCACACAACATTTCTATGCCCATTTGACTAATTTCCTCTTGTTCTACACTGATTAGCCATATGTCCAAATCTATTGCATGCAAAGCATTTGCCATTGAAATAATTTACATTTTCTCTATTGTTAGAGTTATTCATTATCATACTTCTGCATTCATTGGATCTATGACCATACCTCTTACACTTGAAGCATTGACCGGAGAAGGATGATCCACTTTGATTTACTCTACTTCTACACTAAGTAGCTTTATGACCAAATTTGTTGCAATTGAAACAATTGCCATTGAAGGATGGATATCTTTGAGGATTAGGCTATCTTACCAGAGGTCTTCTAGGTTTGTTTCTCCTATTCCTTGATTGAAAATTTCTTTGTCTAGATCCAAATCTTTCACCTTTCTCATACCCAAGACCATGCTTATCATCACCCTTCTTCTGACTCTCAAGCAACACTTCAAGTTTAGTTGAGCTTATCTTGAACTTCTTGTATTCATTTGCAACTTCTAGGTCATGTTTGAGAATAACAATTTGCCTTTCAAGTTCTTCCTCATTGTCTCTGCTTTCATGTAGATCAGACTCTAGATGGCCAACTATTCTGTCCAATCTACAGCATTCTTCTATTCTTTATTTCAGAGATTGATTCAGTTTTTCTCTAGTCTTCTTCCTTTCTTCAATTTCCTTGGTTAGCCTCATCACCTCAGATTCTATCTCATGTTTTAGGACAACAACTTCTTTAGCTAACTTCTCACATTCCTTTGTCTTCTCTTTCAATGCCTTATCCTTGTCATTATCTTCATTATGATTTCCTAGTTGAAGAAGTAGCTCCTTTCTCTCTTCATTGGATTTGCTCAATTTTTCTTTTAAAGTCTCAATGAAGTCTTCAACATCTTTAAGGTTCTCTTGCAATTCTTTGACATCTACTCTCAATTGATCAAGATCTTCTAAAGCAAGTTTAAGTTGTTCCTGGAGGTTGTATGAATCCATTTTATTGCCTTCCCAGATCTTCCTCAAGTTGTTAAACTTTTTCAAAGGAACATTGCTCTGATACCATTTGTTGAAATAAGGGCTGACAATTGAGGGGGGGTGAATTAGTTGTCTTAAAAACTTTAATACTTGCTGCAATTAATTCTTCTTTAACAAATTGAAAATGTAATCATGAAAGCATGAATCAAAGACACATAAGTAGAAGCACAATTAACACACTTGACACCAAGATTTTTGACGTGAAAACCCGGTTAAGGGAAATACCACGGTGGGGGTTAACCCACAAGAAATTATACTCTGTTAAAAGTATTACAAATGGGGAAGGCACATGTCTTTAGGGCTCACTGCTCCAAGAGGCTCACTACCTACATAAATGATTACAAGAAGATAACAGAATGGTTGAATTGATGAGTAGCATCTACCAATGCAAAAATTTAGTTCTGGTTAAGCACATAATAATGATCTTACACACTTCATCTTTATTCTACCCTATTTTACTCTTTTACCATAATTCAGGCTTATCTCTTTTCTTTCACACTTCTTCTACTCTTTTTCACACTTACTTCATCACCTCATCACTTTCTTGCACCACAAGACCCGAATCCATCGGATATATATATCTGCATCAAGAAATTTTATCAACTGTAGTCGGCTTAGAGAAAACTTAGATTATTTATGAAGACCTCTGCTCTGTCGGCTGAATCCATGCATAATTAGCAACACAGACCAAAAACTTGTGTTCTCAAATCATCAACCATGTCGGCTAATACCACTAGTTATCATGAATTACTTAACCAACAAATTTTCTTCATCTAGACCAAGATCAAATACTAGGTCAGCCTGTTCTTCTTCTGACTATACTGACTAACTAGAGCTCGATACTCAGATGCTTATAGATTTTGATTCCTTCATCACCAGAGGATAAATTCCTAGATTTAGATAGTCCTAACAAGCCTTCTTACTCCCTCAGATCTGCTACACATTGTGATTTACTACCTAAGAGATCTAGACCAAGATACCGGACCCTATCACATGCTCTATTTCTGACTTCTAGACTTAGACAAATCCTCACTCTGACTTCTGGTATGAACAAATCATGTAATGCGGATGTGTAGGATAGACTTAGTTGCCATCAATGACAACACCTATCATGCGTAGCAGTGTCTCTTGCCAACATTCCTTGCATTTGTAGTGTGTCCTAAATAATGTTCTCCTTTGATTCATCTCTTTCAACTTAGCATACCTTTCTTTCAACTCTTTAATTTCTTTTGTCATGTTATCCTGCGGATGCATCTTGTCTTTTCAACTTCCAATCTTCCTTCTTCAACCTTCAACTCTTTATCCTCAAAAGATCTAGTCCCTATGCTCTGATACCAATTTGATGTAGATCAAGGAAAAAATTATTTTCAAGTCCCAACCAAGCCAATTTGCAAGTCTCAACCACTAAGATGAATGGTTTCCTTCACTAGCCCTTCATTTTCCTTCTAGCCCTCTTAATTGAATTTTTTCAACATAACTTTCAAATTTGTCCACAAAAACACAACTCATTTACCTTTTTGAGTACCCTTTATTCCCTTCTTCAACATATCAGAAACTTGGGTAAGGTTGTTTCAGACCAACCTACTCAACAATTCACTGTTGCTGCTGCTCCTATGCCTAATTAGGACAACAAAAGTGGAAATTTTGACATAACTTTCAGAAAACAGCTCAAACCCACAAAAGAATCATTGTTTCAAATACCCTTTATGCTATTCTTTAACATATCTACTTTGTGCATACACTTTTTTTAGAACATCTTCCTCAAAATTGGGTTGTTACACTGTCCTTAAAGGGGCAATTAGGTCACTTTTACAAAGCAACCCCTATGTAATCACCTTCCCAAATTCATGTCTTTGCTTATACCTTCTCCATAGGTTTCAAGTAGCCCAAAAGAACAATTTTCATGATGGGAAACACCCACTAGGCCATCAAGTTACCAAACCCTCATTTTTCCTAGTTTTTGGAGGGGTTTAATGAAAATCAACACTCTAGGTCACCTGCAGCTTTGTCAATGCCTCAAAAACATTCAATTAGGTTTGTACATGCTAAAGGAATCATTATCCAACCTTTTTGATGGCCTTTCATGCAATTTTTAACTTGAAACCACCATTTTTGTTTACAAACTCTAAAACCAGGGTTATAATAGTTTCCAACAAAATCTAAATAAAAACCTCAAATCTTTATAAAATTCACTCAAACCAAGTTCAAGTTGAAGATACCTCATGTATTCATTGTTTTCAATATCTTTTAGACCATAATTCACTTGTACGGGGCCGTATAGTGGTCTGCAACAGAGAGTTATCAGAAAATTTTAAGTTTCAAAGGCAAAACAGGGGTCTTTCATTGGTTTTTCTTTATTTACAATCCTCTCCAACATCAATCGAACTTCACCTCTCTCATTCAAGAATCTTCAAGGCCTATTTAAAATTTTTACATCATAAAAAAACAAACAAAGCCAACCTTTGGATGACATGACTATTCAACTTCCACCTACAATTTGCATTGTTTTCACCTTTACAACTCTATATGACTAAATAACTCCTAATTACATATTAGATGGTCTATTATGACCTTATTGTTGGCAAGAGACACTATATGGATCCATGGTTGTTGTCATTGATGGCAACAAAGGTCATCCCACATATCCGCAAGTCATGGTGTGTCTCTACCAGAAGTCAGAATGAAGGTTATTGTGGTCCGGTGAACAAGAACAGAGCATGTGGCAAGGTCCGACAGATAGGTCCAAATCTCTTAGAGGAAGTATCTTGGTGTAGTGCGGATCTGGGGAAGTCAAGAGGACTACCTTGAGTGGTATATTGCAAGGATTTAGCCTCCAGTGATGGACAAGGGAAAAGATATGAATAGTTGAGTACCAGATTCCTGAGTGACAGTGTGAACAGAGGAAGAACTGACTGACAGAACATCAAACTATTTTTTGGATGTGTTACTATTGATGGTAAAGGTTGTGAAGGCATGAATCATGTTTGGCCGACATGATTAATGATATCTACAAGTATATGCTTGATCCACATTACTTGATGTGCAAGGATTTAGCCGACATAACAGAGTTTGTGAGAAGATAGACTATTCTGGGTGCCGACTAGAAAGATAATGAAATCACTTGTGTGGATATATATATAGGATGGATTTAGTTATGAGAAGTGTTGTTGAGTGATGTGATATGCGAACAAGAGCAGAGCAGAATAGAAGCAGTAAGAAAGATTCGGTATGTGAAAGAAAAGTAGAATAAAGAGAAGAGGAAAGATGAAGTGCAGTAGATTAGTGTACTGAGCCTAACCAGAACTAAACTCTAGCATATGTGGATGCTCCAATCAATTCAAGTATTGTATAAACATTTTTTTGTAGATAGTGTGTCTCCTTGTAGGCAGTGTGCCTCCTTTGTGAGCAGTGTGCTCAGACAGTGAGCCCTAATTGGCAAGTGCCATTTTGTAATTCCTTATTCTTCTAACAGAGAATAATCTTTGGGTTAATCACCCCGTGGTTTTCTCCCTTAACAGGGTTTCCACATCAAAAATACTGTGTCATGTGTTTTTCATTTCATGGTAATATTTGCTTGTTTGAATTAATGCTGCATTGATTAATAAGAAAGTTCAGAAAGAAGAAATAATTAGGATAACTGATTCACCCCCCCTCTCAGTTATCAACAATTGGTATCAGAGCTAAGTTCCTCCTAATAGAGCCTAACAGCTTGAGGAAGATCTGGGAGTTCAAATGAATGCATATGGTTTAAGGGAGCAACTCAAAACTGCCCTTGAGGATCTTGAACAGTCAAACTCTGAAGTTAATGAATTAAAGGAAAGACTCAAACAGGTTGATGAATTCATGAGAGAACTAAAAGACAAATTAAGTCTCTCTATGAAAAAGAGAAAGGAGCTGCTCCAGCAATTGGCAAGACAAAGTGAAGAAAGTAATGCAAATGAAGAACTGACTAAAAAAACCAAGTTATGTGAAAAGTTATCAAAAGAAGTCATTATGGTAAGACATGAAATGGAATTAGGAGTTATAAAGTTTACTCAAGAGATTGAAGAAAAAAGAAAAACTGAAAACAATCTAAGACAATCTCTCAAAGAGAAATCAGAAGATTGCCACCAGATGGATAGGATTATTAGACATCTTGAATCTAATCTTGAAGATGCTAAAGATAATGAAGAAAAACTTGAGGATCAAATTGTCTCTCTCAAAAGGGATCTTCAAACAGCAAGTGAATATAAAGAGAAATTCAAGATAAGTTCTGCTCAACTTGAAGTTTTTCTTGGAAGTCAAAAGAGGATAGATGACAAGTGTGGTTTAAGATATGAGAAAGGAGAAAGCTCCAGATCCAGTCAGAAGAATTTTGGATCAGAAAATCCAAGGAACAGGCCTAGAAAACCTCCGGTAAGACAGCCCAATGCTCAAAGATATCCATCCTTCAATGGATATTGCCACAGCTGCAATCACTTTGGTCACAAAGCTAATTAGTACAGAAAGAGAATGAATCAGACTAATTCATCCTTCTCCGGACAATGCTTTAAATGCAAAAGGTATGGACATAAGTCTCATGAATGCAGAAATATGCAAATGAACAAATCATTCAATGGTAGATGCTTTACATGCAATAGAGTAGGTCATATGGCTAATCAATGCAGATCAAGAGGTTATCAGTCAAATATGCAAAGAAATGTTGTTTGCCAAATCTGTAATAGGTTCGGTCATAATGCAAAAGTCTGAAGAAGCAAGAATCAGGACAAAAGAGGTCCGGTATATAGTCAGAATCAAGACAAAGGTAAACAAAAGATGAATGCAGATGAAGTTAGGAATGAGATGAACAAGATTTGGGTGAAGAAAAGTTCAGAGAAGGTAGAGGTTGGATCCGCACCAGACTCTGGTGTTGATATTCCTTCCGAAAATTAAGAAATGAGCTCTGGCTCAGGGGGAGACACAAAGAAAATCCTGTTCCCCTAGCCAATCAAGTGGTGCCAGATTAAGCACAAGATGCAGAGTAAAGGGTTTGTAGATATGAGTCTTGAGATGATCCAACTAAGATTTCAGAGGTTCGCATGAAGATGTGAAGAAGTTGTGATCGATCATGTAAAACCTGTTCCGGGAGATGCTTTGGAATGACAGAGGATTACAAAAAGATCCGGAGAGATCCGGAAGTGCATTATCTTATTCTGTGGATTGGACAGAGTATTTGGAATGACCTTGTGATGTGTCATCTTGATTTGTTCATGGTTGGAAGATCCGCATGACATTCATAAATTAGGACTGATCCGGTTCTTCAAGTCATTCGAATAAGGCAAACTAGAATAATTTAGGTCGAGCATTTATTGCAATCAGATATTAGGGTTTGCGGAGCAATATAAGGGATTTCTCATAAATCACTTGTTCATTCTACACTCAAGAAGAAACGAAAAGTGGAGCTCTGCAACAAAATTCATCAAGTTCACCGAAGATCTCTTGCAGAAGTCATTACATACAGAAATCAATCCAACCACTCCGTGTAACTGAAGGCGCATAAGGTATTTTCCATTTTCAATATCTCATTGTAAATCTTTGAAAAATGGCTACTCCGAATATAGTTAAGATCTCTGATAGACCTCACCCCACATTCAAGAAACATCCATACAAATATTTGGAGGTAGATCCCTTAGGAGCCTTCTCTTGTGTTCCGCATGGTGTATTGCATACGGAGGACATTAGGGTTTACATACATGCAAATTTTGAAGACTTTGGAGAATCAAAATTGATGGATATCTAGCATAAACAGTTGATAGACAACTCCTTTGAGATTAAACCTCAGTACAAAGCCATCTGGGATAAGCACTTTGCACAGTGCATTCATTTCCCTTGTTTTGAAGAAGATGAATGGGTCCGGTATGTACTAAGTAGAGTGCATGACAATTTCCTATGGTTGAACAAGCCTTTCAAGATCACCAAAGATGAAATTAGGGCTGTAACCGGTCTGCACTCATCCGGTGGATTACCTATTCTCAAGTTTGTCAAAAATCAGATAGTTAGTGATGCAACCGGATCTAAATTTGACAAGAGAGCTATGACAATTGAAGACATCACTGAACCAGATGTCAAATTTGCATCTATGATAATTGGTTACAAGATCTATCACTCCAGTAGGGAAAATTCAGTACCGGGAATTGCAATTTACACAGCTTATCAAATGCTAAAGGAGAATGCAGACTATGACTTGTGTGAGCTTCTTCTAAACCAACTTTTGGAAAATCTGCAGAAGATTAAGAAGGACAAGAAAAACTCCTTCAAGTATCGTAGTTTGATCCTTTGTTTATTCTTTTATTACATGAATGAGCTTCCTGGATCTAGTGGATGGATATGGCAGAATGACAGACCAGTTGCCATCCAAATCAGAGATTATTTGCATGGACTTGGGGATGCTAAAGCAAGAAAAACAGCCCTGTGGGGATATTTCAAGAACTTTTAGAGCATGATGCATGCAAGAGAAAGAATTCCCCAGTCTCTTGTTGAAAAGTACAAAGACATAGTATGCTTTATGGTAGAAATAGATCAGTGCCTAATGGAGGCAGTAGAACCAAGAATTGTGTGGATCATGCCCATGGGGTATGAAGTGGATGAACAGATTGTGGAGCTGCATGTTCAACACATGCTAAGTTAGCCTAAAGATCCAAAGGCAGAAAGGTTCGGAACATTTGAGGAACTGAGTATAAAAATCCATGTTGAACTCAGAGAACTAGAGATCAAGAGGAAGGTTAGAAAAGAAGTAGAACATATAGCACAAGGCCTTGGGATCTCAATGGAGGCACTTGATACTCATAGGAAGAAGAAGGAAGGGGATGAGAAAGAGAAGAAGAGGGCAGAAAAGAAAAGTGAAGAAAGTGTTCTGGTAGAAACCTCCACCCGGACCAGATCATCAAAAAGATCTGCACCTGCCACAGCCAAAAGCTCAAAACCAGAAGTCTAGGCATCTGGCAAAAGATCCAAGAGAAAAGCCACAAGGGCTTATGAAAGTCAAAGAGATGAAAAGGAAATTGAATCAGATGAGGGAGTAAAAGAAATAAAGAAGCAGAAGAAGAAAGGATCCGGTAAACCCTCCACAGGCCAAGACAAGGAAGAAATGGCAGAGAAATTTGTTGAAAAGCCCACCCTGTCTCTAGACAGTGTAATCAAATCAGTCACTGTGGATGGAAACCTTCAACCAATGGCCGAATTCTATGATGACTACAATGAGGCTGACCAAAAGATCCTGTAGGAAGCTACAATCAGGTATCTAAACATTTACAATAAAGCTTTTATTGAGATTATCTCCCAAATTCCTAAGAGTCTAGAGAAGGAGTTGGAAATTAGAAAGACCAATGCCATGGCAAAAGACCTTGAGATTAGGGAACAAATAGCTATTTAGCTATATCCTTCAATTGATCACAAAATAATGAACATGGTATTTAAAGACTGCAAGGATGAATTCAGGAGCAAAGCAAGGATGAATCAGCTTATACTTGGTGAGACCGACAAGGTAGCCAAGGACACTGAAGAGATCCTCCGGAATACATTCAAAAGGTTCAACATTCCTATTGTAGAGGACTTAGGTGCAGAAACAGCTGTGGACTTGGAATCCTCTGCTCTGGAAGAAGTGGCCCTTGAACAGACTAACATCTCTCCTCCGGTTTCCCCTACAGTCTCCGGATCCAAAGAAGAAGAGAAATTACAAGAGAAAGGAGCAGCGGTGAAGGAAAAAGAAGGTGACAGTGCAAAGATTGTAGAAGGACAGAAGACTTCACCAGAGAAAACCACAACTATCAGTGGTGGGAATGTAGAGGGAGAGAAAATTCCAAAGGACAGCTCCAAGACTGCAGAAGAGAAGAAACATCTGTCTCCAGCAAGAGACATTGCACAAACTGTCCAAAAATTTTTGAGCAAAGAAGCAATAGAGATTGATGAACCAGAGCTTCTACAAGGTCCATTCAACTTTGATTCCCTCTCTCCGGTACAGGACAATGAAGATAGCTTCATTTGAAAATGCTAAGGCAAATGAAAAACTCCTAAAGTCTCATATGGAAGATTGTGAGTTGATAGAAGCTGCTTCCGGAGTGCTTGAGAAGATTATGCCATCGGTCCAGAAAGATCCCACAGCCTCCTCTTCTAGTAATCTCAAAACCTTAGTCAGCAGTTTTGGTACACATTTTGAATCCCTAGAAAAATCAGCTGAAGAAAAGGTCCGGAAGGAGTTTTTGGATAAGAGATTCTCAGAGGTACTAGGATTAATCTCTAATGATAGGAGAAATATGAGTATTGGAATAAACAGCTTAGAAAATGCTCTTAAGGATGGCGGTGACATTTACAAATTTTGTATCTCTTGGTCAAAAGCAACAGTAGAAATTGAGAAGAAAATAAAAGAGGAATAGGACAAACTACTGAGTTTGTCTCAAAGTTTTGATCCTCTCTCTTCCTCCATAGTAAATCAAGAATGTCAAACTAGTGCAATCACAAATGCAATCAAGAACTTTGAAAAGGAAAGGAAGAATATAATTAACCGGATGGGAGAACTTAGAAGGATTATTATCCCTAAGTTAGAGACCATGCATGAGGCCATAAGTGATGCTAAGACTACTGCCCACACAAATGATCCGACAGATCTTAAGAGGGCAGAAGCTTTTGCATTTTTGTTGAGTGGTCACATTTCAATTTTGGATAGAATGAAGCAAAGTTGGGCTACAAAACTCATCCAGTTGAAGACATCCTTTGTAGATATTCTTCAGTTTATGTGAATATGTAATATACAACCAAGTATAGTAAAATTTTTGAAAATTTTGGTGTGCGGACCCTACCCTTTGCCATTGATGTCAAAGGGGGAGTGAGGAGTAGTGAAAAATGAGGAATCCAACTAAGGGGGAGCTCCAGAAAATGTATATAAAGACAGAGCATCAGCTAAGGGAGAGCATAGTGTAAACACTTAGTCATTTTTCACTAAGTGTTGCCATGAATGCCAAAGGGGGAGATTGTTGGCAAGAGACACTATATGGATCCATGGTTGTTGTCATTGATGGCAACAAAGGTCATCCCACATATCCACAAGTCATGGTGTGTCTCTACCGGAAGTCAGAATGAAGGTTATTGTGGTCCGGTGAACAAGAACAGAGCATGTGGCAAGGTCCGACAAATAGGTCCGGATCTCTTAGAGGAAGTATCTTGGTGCAGTATAGATCTGGGGAAGTCAAGAGGACTACCTTGAGTGGTATATTCCAAGGATTTAGCCTCCAGTGATGGACAAGGAAAAAGATATGAATAGTTGAGTACCGGATTCCTAAGTGACAGTGTGAACAGAGGAAGAACTGACTGACAGAACATCAGACTATTTTCCGGATGTGTTACTGTTGATGGTAAAGGTTGTGAAGGCATGAATCATGTTTGGCCGACATGATTAATGATATCTACAAGTATATGCTTGATCCGCATTACTTGATGTGCAAGGATTCAGCCGACAGAACAGAGTTTGTGAGAAGATAGACTATTCCGGATGCCGACTAGAAAGATAATGAAATCACTTGTGTGGATATATATATAGGATGGATTTAGTTATGAGAAGTGTTGTTGAGTGATGTGATATGCGAACAAGAGCAGAGCAGAATAGAAGCAGTAAGAAAGATCCGGTATGTGAAAGAAAAGCAGAATAAAGAGAAGAGGAAAGATGAAGTGCAGTAGATCAATGTACTGAGCCTAACCGGAACTAAACTCTAGCATATGTGGATGCTTCTAATCAGTTCAAGTATTGTATAAACATTTTTTTGTAGACAGTGTGTCTCCTTGTAGGCAGTGTGCCTCCTTTGTGAACAGTGTGCTCGGGCAGTGAGCCCTAATTGGCAAGTGCCATTTTGTAATTCCTTATTCTTCTAACAGAGAATAATCTTTAGGTTAATCACCCCGTGGTTTTCTCCCTTAATAGGGTTTCCACGTCAAAAATACTGTGTCATGTGTTTTTCATTTCATGGTAATATTTGCTTATTTGAATTAATGCTGCATTGATTAATAAGAAAGTTCAGAAAGAAGAAATAATTAGGATAACTGATTCACCCCGCCTCTCAGTTATCAACACTTATTGCACAACAATAGACTCCAACCATAGGACTTGAACATACAATATTTTCTAAAGACCCTTATATACAACCTTTGACCAACATTTGACATGGTGCTCCTGCATCACCTTCCTAAAAGTTTTTCTACTGCCACACCTGAAGAACAAAACCAACTATGTGAGTTTTACTTAAACATAATTATGTTGTATCTAAAGATATTGAATGGAATCCATTGATTTACATGGGGGATTTACAGGTAAGAGCACTGGCCTCTTACTTCAGGAATGAGAAATTGAGAGGAGAAATCTTGCAAGGTTACACAAAAAGAGAAAAATGCATTGCCCTCCCAATTAGAAAAGAATTTGAAATCCCTGAATTAATCATTGCAAAATGGAAACAACTCTTGGAACACAAGGGTGTGGGGAGGAAGATCATGAATTTAAGGCTACAAGATTATGACAAGGTTCAACATTTAACAGTTGGGCTCATTCTTCACTCTCATCGGCATGTCCATGACAGGTGGAACGGTTTGACTCCAAAGTTACAAAAGAAAGAACCCCACTCTATCCATAACTTCAAGGCTATGTTTGAAAGGGTTAGGAAATACATGGGCATTGCCAAGGGATAAGAACTAAGCTAGATACCACTTACTTTCTAACCCCCTATGCTTCTATATCTAGTGCCACATTGGACTCGGAGGAGGAGTGTAGAGTGTGAGAAAGCAAAGGTCTCCAAAATGAACAAGTTGGCATACAATAATCACTTTTATTTGGATGAGATCCAAGGAGTAAGTACTATTGTAGATCTCAGGGAGATCACCTTGTATTACAACCTACAACCTTAGTTGATTTTCTTGAGGTCAAGCAAATGGATAGTTGGGGGGTGTGATGAGCCTAGTTATTAATCTTATGGTTTAATGCAAGTTGAAAGACATTCCTAGACATTATTTTAAGTATATTTCTATGTTATGTTATCCCTTATGATCATTATGCAGACTTGAACTTGGTTAATTAAGTATATGGAAATATGATTATAATATGATGAAATTGTATGTTATATGTGGGAATGTATAGATTATTGAGAATGTTTGTGTTGATTATGGTTGTTAGTATTTTGTACATGTTTATGGACTAACCCTGTAGCTAAAGGAGGAAGGACTGTAACCCACAACAACTACAAGGTGTAGCCTGTAGCCACAACATTTCCAGGTGCAGAGCATGGAAGATTCCAGACTCAACTAAGTGCAACAACCACAACATGAAGACACTTGATGTAGATGACCATGCATCATTATGGTAATCAATAAGATGATTGGAAACTCGAAGGATTCTATTGCAACTAGAAGACCAACAAGACTGATTCAACCAGTCCACATTCTTATGTTTCAGCAGATAATTCTAATTTTATTAGGACACTTCTTTTCTTCTTTTCCAGTTATTATTGTTAGCATTCATTACACTCTGGTTCATGTGGAGTGGTATTTTATGTTTATAGTTAAGAGACCTATTTCAATAAACTCCCTCGTGCCTATATGTATGGGTCGGTGGTTAAGGTACAAGTTAGTTGGTTAAGTTTAGTTTGAATGGTTTTTGCTTTGTCATAGATATAGCTATCTGAATATTTTCTAGATTATGCAATGTTATTTTGATTATGAGTTATGAATACTACAATTCAACAAGATTTTATGTGATTTGAAAGGATTGTGTAATGCATGTTAGAGTTAATATGATTGTGTTGATTTAAAGAACTAGATTTAAGTTAAAAGTAGTGAAGCAGTCACCTGAGCAAGGGCCACTCAGGATAACTACCCTTCACTTTATTTCTTGCATGTTATTATTGCTATAGCAGTTATTTCATGAATGCAAGATCAATTAGATTCTTAAGTTATTTTAGTTCAATTGACTTGTGATACTCCAGAGGATATGATAAGTTATCAATACCAAGATAATTCTTATAATTCATTCCTTTATAGTCATTGTTACAGTCTTACATTGCAATTACCTATAGCAATAGTAACAACATTACTGTCTTTTGCCATTAAGTAGTTTTGATTTATGATATTGTACTAGATAAGTTAGATAGTTTGATCTTTGAAAGCACATATAGTGCTAGTGCCATCACAAGCTTACTAGCCCTAGTTGATGATTCAATGAAGGTCTTTGCAAGGGTAATAGTGGTCTGTTCAGTAGGTTCTTCCTTTGAATTGTGTGATTACCACCAAGTTTACTAGACATAGTAAAGACACTACACCAAGACTCATATTTGAAGTAATATTGGTAGAATAACAATACCTACAAAATATGTTATATGAAATTCATCCAAGCACCCAATAAATAGAAAAACCAATACATGAAACCGCCAAAGTGGGATTACAAAATTGTGAGACAATACTACTCAAAAGTGGTACCCTATACCCTAGTCAAATTCCAACACTCAAATCCCAAGAGATGTATTATAAGAATTTATTAGAATATTTTATAGTTATCCTCCCAAATTGGATGCTCCAATTTATCTTATTCAAACTCTCTAGAAAGATGTTCAATGATAGTTATAGTGGTATGTCATAGGTTGGTGAATGTTCTTAGACTTCCACATGTGTAAGTCCCTGTTATAGCTCTTCTTATGTGTCACATATGCTCTTATATTCATAATATGGGGGGCCTAACTTCTACATGAAACTGCTAAAGTGGGATTACAAAATTGTGAGATAATACTACTCAAAAGTGGCACCCTATAGCCTAGTCAAATTCCAACACTCAAATCCCAAGAGATGTCTTATAAGAATTTATTAGAACATTTTGTAGTTATCCTCCCAAATTGGGTGCTCCAATTTATCTTATTCAAACCCTCTAGAAAAATGTTGAATGCTAGTTATAGTGGTATGTCATAGGTTGGTGAATGTTCTTAGACTTCAACATGTGTACATCCCTATTATAGCTCTTCTTATGTGTCACATATGCTCTTATATTCATAATATGGGGGGCCTAACTTCTAGAGGCCATAACTTTTGATCTGGGAACCAAAAATTAAGCCTAGTGTTTTTTCAATTGAAGATCTCAAAGAGCTCTACATCAATGTAACCCACTTTAGCCACTTAAATCTTGTTCAATAATTTTGGAGACTAAAAAAGATATTTATAGTTCATAAATTACATTTAAAAATTAGGATGCAAGCTTGAGATGCATTTCCTAATATTATGACACTTGTTGAACACCTTGCAAGAGAAAAGAGAATACCAACATTGTCAACTATCTATTAAGGGTTGAGAGGCCCATAGACTTACTACACTACCTAAACTTCTTTGTGCTAACTAGGTTTGTCAAAACATTTGTAACATTCTCCAAAGTATCAAATTTCTCCAACAATATTATCCCATCTTCCACCATGTCATGAACAAAATGATACTATAGAATGTTCTTCTTCATCTACATGTGAAATCTCAAGTTTTATTCTAAATTGATTGCACTCTAACTATTGCAATAAACTTTGACTACTCATTGATGTTGGTGTTGCCCACCTAGATTTTGAGTTTCAAGTATTCATCTACATGCCTTTTCAGAAAAACCCAAAAAATCTTTTAGCCTCAAGTATTTTCCATCGCAGGGTTTCTTAGTTTCATGCTTAGTATTTGTGTATGCAAGATCAAATGTATATTCGCATATACATTCGCCATTGTATGCTCAAAAATACAAGGGAAGTATACAAGGTAGATATGCAAGGTCAATATACAATGGAAAAGATACAAGGGGCAGACATACAAAGTGTCATCGGCAAGACAATGCTTATCGGTGGCTGAGTCCAAGGTTTCTCTGATGGGCCGATAAAGATGCATGCAAGGCAAGAACCAATGGGTGGGGTCCACCAATTGTATATATTTATGATTGTATGTTTGCACATGCAATTGAACATACAAAGGGCATATACATTCCTGATATACAAGACCCGGACCCAAAAAAGTAAGTAGTTTGGTTTATAAAGGAACAAGCATTTATATGCATCTTTCGCTTGAATATTCACATTGTATGTTTTGACATACAAAGGGGAGATACAAGGGAATATACAACGGTAACATACAAATGTCAAATGCATGTTTACAATGTACAAGTGATTGTATATAGTTCTGCTTGTATTTTCGCATTGTATATGTGATATACAAGGCCGACATACAAGAAGATAAGATGCAAAGGCCGGACCCGATGTCATTTTCAACTTGCTTTATAAAATGTTGGGGTCCGCACATTGTATGTATGCGATTGTATCTCATATACAATTGCATATACAAGGGTCACATATAAAGGTTTTTTGGTGAGAGAATATGTATCAGCGGCTCATGCAAAGATCCTTTCGATGGCCGATGGAGGATGCAAATGTCCAGCGATGGAGATCTAATCAGATGCTGCCACATGTCTGAGAACAGTTGTATGTACATGCTTCTGCATATACAAAGCTTTGAAGGCGAAAAAGGTAAAATGGAAGAGAGAAAAGTTAGCGATGGAAAAAGGCTGCCTGCATGGCGTGATCTCATTGGCCAGTGACTTTTCAGCATGAATTGAAGCCATTGATCTTGGCGATAAGGGGGAAATCGACGGCCTGTTTCAAATCTTCAGAGCAGGAGTAGTTTTTCTATATGTTCACTGCATCATTTCAAGCAGGAAAACATGCGAACCACTGCTGCATTTTAAAAGAGGTAGGTTGGCCATTAATGATAGGATTGCAAAGGTATGGGTCGAGTGGATGGGGCAACTACCATTTTTAATGAGAAAATATTCAGACGGCTGCACATCTCCCAAACTCAACTACTCCTTCCCTCTCCTTCTCTCTGGTGCATTTAATGTTTTGGGCGCCATTCTCATGATGCATTGTATCTAGCAGAATTTTGAAAAAACAATGTAATTAATACTGAGTACATGTTCTTGCTATATAGGAGAATTGTGTCACTCATTTTTCTATTATTGAAGACTTGGGTAAATTTTGGGAGAAATAACGAAAATAGAGCTTTTTGAGTTGTTCTATCTCTTTTGTGAGTTTATGAGTTGCATTTGAATGCATGTTGCACACATGTTCAGTTTCATGTCATTTTTATATGAAAAATGCTTTATTACATGTGTTTAGCTACTTGTTTCCATGGCTATATGCATCCCTTCTTTTGAATCTGGTTGTTAAGGGTTACTAAGATTCTAGGATATAGATTTCTGTATTGCATGCTTGATCTGTAACTTCCATTCAAGGAGTGGATTAAACTATTTTAGGTTAAGTATGAAGAAGATTGTATGGCAGTAGGGATGTTTGTAAGTAGAGATAGCTAAATACTCATTCTTGGGTGGTGTTTGTAAGGCAAGCACCAATCTAACCCCTTGAAATTTGAATCTCTATTGAGTTTGTTCAAATCATTCACTTGTATACGTCTAGTTGACTCCTTGCCCTGAGATAGGCACTGGTCTGCCCTTGTGTAGTAGTTATGATCCAAAACCCCCTGTCTTGCATCCAAAACATTAAAACAAATCCTTTCAAAGCTTCAACCTGTTAGTTTGTAGGATTAGAAATAGGACCCCTGCATACTTTCATCCTGAACCAGTTAGATATGTCCAAGAACCTTGCCAAACTTGTGATTTATCATGCAAATCTTGGTCCAAACATGAGAGTATTCTGCCTTTATTGTAAAGCTAAATCTTTATATTGCGAGTGAGTCAAAGACAAATCTTTAGCAATAGGGATACCCCCCTTGGTGCGGTAGAACCAGAAGTGAAGGGGAGGTAGCTCACCCAACCTCCTGTATTTGTTGGCCGAATCTGCCTATGCATAGGAACTGGCAAACCCTATGCTGATTCAGAGAGAAAGAACCAACAAAGTGACGACTCTACTGGGGACTGTAATGTCATATCCATAAAAGTTTGAATCTAAAAGATTGAAGAATCAAACCTGGAAGTGCTTTGTTGTAGCAAACTTGAAAATTATATGTGTGGCTTTGCTGTTGGAAGACCCAGAAAAGAAAGAAATGAATTTTCAGCTTCATGTTATTTGAAGCTCATTCCTCTGCCAAGGAGGTGGCGACTCTGTACAAAAAGAACCTGAAAAAGAATACAAAGATGTGTTAGATTTTCATACTTTCAGTCAGGGAAAGGAATTTGCAGCTACTGCAACATATCCAGGTATTTTCACATGTTTTGGTTTTTTAAAAAAAAAAGAAACATGGTGTATAAGTTTTAAAGGATTCCCTATTTGGTGAAGTAGCACTGGTTAAAAGGGAAATATTGGTGATAAGCTTGCATGCTTTGTATTTTCTAAAAATGTATTTTGTGTTTCAAGAGAAGTATGTAGTGTTGTTGAAAGACTCATTTAGAGGACTTTAGGAAATTTAAAACAACAGCTTATATTGTAAAGGCCTAAGGTCATTGTTGTAAAAGGAAATCTGAGTTAAGAAGAAGGTTGTAAAGGCATATAAGATGTATTACCAGCCCATGCACCCTTGTGAAGTGTCAAATGCAATAATGTATAGTGATCAATCCCAACCATATAATAGAAGGAGTTTCAACATTGACAGATATAGGCCCATCAATTTCAATGGCATTTGTGGTTATTCAAATGCTTTTCCATCTAAGATCATAAAGTATTTGCCTAAATTCAATGGTGTAAAGGGTGAATCAAGAGAGACGCAACAGTTTAGAAATGTAATAGATGACTTTGAGATTGACCATGAAGATGTAGTTATGAGATTATTTGTTTAATCTCTAGATGAAGATGCAAAGGACTGGTTCTCCTATCTTCCAGCTTACTCTGTCAGCTCTTGGCAAGAATTCAAATCTGCATTTCTAGAACAATTTGGTGAAAGAATTTCTGAATATGCAGTTATAGGTGACTTTATGTATATCCATATTGAAGAAGATGAGTTGATTCCAGCTTTTAACCTCAGATTTATGAAGGCATTGAAAAGAATTCTAGAATGTATGAGACCTAATGATGCATTGTGCCTGGTGGTTTATTTGGGAGCATTTGATAAGAAAATGAGCTATAGATTGAGAGATAAGGAGCCCACCACATTGCATCAGGCACATCAGTTTGCAATAGACATTGAAAACAACTGGAGGTATGGAATACACAAGGGTTATTTCTCTACAAATTTCTACTGCCCTATGGTCCCCAATGTTGATGAAAGATATAATTTATATGTTGAAAATGAAAATGAATGCCAAAGCACTCACACCCCTATTGTCCTAGTTTATGCATCAGTCAAAGGTAATGATGACTCTGCCATAGAGGAGGATGCCCAGATTTGCCTAGCAAGTGAAGCTGATTGTGATGATTTTTCAAGTAATATTTACATGCCAGTCCTCAGCAAAGAGCGTTCATGTTTAAATGATCCAGTTATGCATAGTTGTGACCATATGGATCAGGGGTCAATATCAGTTTCATCAGGAAGCATTAGAGGGCTGGAAAGTGATATAGATAGTGCAGCTTCAGAGTGCATTGAAGTAGCAAAGATCTTGTATGTGGAGCAATCAGATGATAGAGATGACATCCATGATCAGTTCATGGATCAGGTTTGTTCTTCTTATGACTCTAGATTTGGTAATGTTGAGGAAGAGTTGGATTGTCATGAAGAAGAAGCGAAGACCTTTGCAATGAGTATGAATCCCCTTTATGATGAGCCTTTAGATGCTTTGAACGTTGTGAATCATGACCTTCATTAGTGTAGAATTAACCCTCTTTTTGAAGATGATGACGAATATGAAGGGATGGCTGACCTAGGTGCTACATCAATTTGTGAAGAGGGGACGTATGAATCAAAATCAGATATCTTCAGCTCTTGTGAAGATAATATGGATATGCAAACTATGGATAATGAATTTTCAGCATCAGTTGTTTCGGATTTATGCAACAATGGGTATGTGGATCAAGTTTTGTTTTCAATGTCAATAAGTGATATAAATGATATTGATGGTCTCATATATTTTGAGTGTTTTGAGTTTCTGGATCAGCTGGATGAGTATCTGGTAGTGCGCAGCAGCTAGGTAAATAATGAGGAATGCCACACGCAATATGATGACATACTATTTGAGGAGTATAACATACATATGTTGCCTAATGCTGAAAGATATTCTAGTATGTATGGTTATATGTCTGATTGTGAGATGTAGAGTGACAGAGGCAATATTGACAGAGGCAAGTTTTCAAAAATGGTGAAGTATGTAATTGACAAGATCAGCATGTGGGCAAATTATGTTAATGTTTTCAGCTGTGGTTGGGATCATTCAGATCGGAATCAAGCATTTGGTAGGAGGAGGTTATGGTTTTTCATTTTTGGTTGCCCAAGGCCGCCAAAATAGTGTTTGAGGATGTGATTTGTGATGTAGGTTGATGTGGCGTTTGACTCTACCGCCCAATGGATAAGGCATCCGGTTTGCATCCCAAAGTTCTAAAGTTCTTGCCATGTCTGCAAGAGGCATGCATCCCCAGACAAAGCCAATGGTGGTGCCCACCTAGATTTTGGGTTTCAAGTATTCATCTGCAGGCCTTTTTAGAAAAACCCAAAAAATCTTTTAGCCTCAAGTATTTACCATCATAGGGTTTCTTAGTTTCATGCTTAGTATTTGTGTATGCAAGATCAAATGTATATTCGCATATACATTCACCATTGTATGTTCAAAAATACAAGGGAAAAGATACAAGAGGCAGCCATACAAAGTGTCGTCGGCAAGAGAATGCTTATTGGCGGCTGAGTCCAAGGTTTCTCTTATGGGCTAATAAAGATACATCCAAGGCAAGACCAATGGGTGAGGTCCACCAATTGTATATATTTATGATTGTATGTTTGCACATGCAATCGAACATACAAAGGGCATATACATTCCCGATATATAAGACCCGGACTCAAAAAAGTATGCAGTTTGGTTTATAAAGGAACAAGCATTTATATGCATCTTTCCCTTATATATTCGCATTGTATGTTTAGACATACAAAGGGGAGATACAAGAGAATAATCAACGGCAACATACAAATGTCAGATACATGTTTGCAATGTACAAGTGATTGTATACAGTTTTGCTTGTATTTTTGCATTGTATATGTGATATACAAGGCCGACATACAAGAAGATAAGATGTAAAGGCTAGACCCGATGTCATTTTCAACTTGCTTTATAAAATGTTGGGGTCCAGGCATTGTATGTATGCAATTGTATCTCATATACAATTGCATATACAAGGGTCACATACAAAGGTTTTTCGGCGAGAGAATATGTATCGGTGGCTCATGGAAAGATCCTTCTGATGGCCGATGGAGGATGCAAATCCAGCGATGGAGGTCCAATCAGATGCTGCCACGTGTCTGAGAACAGTTGTATGTATATGCTTATGCATATACAAAGCTTTGAAGGTGAAAAAGGTAAAATGGAAGAGGGAAAAGTCAGCGATGGAAAAAGGCTGCCTGCGTGGCGCGATCTCATTGGCCGGTGACTTTTCAGCATGAATTGAAGCCATTGATCTTGGCGATAAGGGGGAAATCGATGGCCCATTTCAAATCTTTAGAGGAGTAGTTTTTCTGTATGTTCACTACATCATTTCAAGCGGAAAAACATGTGAACCACTGTTGCATTTCAAAAGAGGTAGGTTGGCCATTAATGACAAGATTGCAAAAGTATGGGTTGAGTGGACGGGGCAACTACCATTTTTAATGAGAAAATCTTCAGACAACTGCACATCTCCCAAACTCAATTGCTCCTTCCCTCTCCTTCTCTCTGGTGCATTTAATGTTTTGGGTGTCATTCTCATGATGCATTGTATCTGGTAGAATTTTGAAACAACAATGTAATTAATGCTGAGTACACATTCTTACTATATAGGAGAATTGTGTCTCTCATTTTTTTGTTGTTGAAGACTTGGGCAAGTGTTGGGAGAAATAACAAAAACAGAGCTTTTCTGAGCTGTTCTATCTCTTTTGTGAGTTTATGAGTTGCATTTGAATGCATGTTGCACACATGTTTAGTTTCATGTCATTTTTATATGAAAAATGCTTTATTGCATGTGTTTAGCTATTTGTCTCCATGGATGTATGCATCCCTTCTTTTGAATCTGGTTGCTAAAGGTTACTAAGATTGTAGGATATAGATTTCTGTATTGCATGCTTGATCTCTAACTTCCATTCAAGGAGTGGATTAAACTGTTTTAGGTTAAGTATGAAGAAGATTGTATGGCAGTAGGGATGTTTGTAAGTAGAGATAGCTAAATACTCATTCTTGGGTGGTGTTTGTAAGGCAAGCACCAATCTAACCTCTTGAAACTTGAATCTCTGTTGAGTTTGTGCAAATCATTCACTTGTATACATCTAGTTGACTCCTTGCCCTGAGATAGGCACTGGTCTGCCGTTGTGTAGTAGTTATGATCCAAAACCCCCTATCTTGCATCCAAAATATTAAAACAAATCCTTTCAAAGCTTCAACCTATTAGTTTGTAGGATTAGAAATAGGACCCCTACATACTCTCATCCTGAACCAGTTAGATATGTCCAAGAACATTGTCAAACTTGTGATTTATCATGCAAATCTTGGTCCAAACATGAGAGTATTCTACCTTTATTGTAAAGCTAAATATTTATATTGGGAGTGAGTCAAAGACAAATCTTTAGCAATAGGGATACCCCCCTTGGTGCAGAAGAACCAGAAGTGAAGGGGAGGCGACTCACGTAACCTCCTGTATTTGTTGGCCTAATCTGCCTATGCATAGGAACTGGCAAACCCTATGCTAATTCAGAGAGAAAGAACCAACAGATGTAACCCAACATCTAAACATAATCTTATAATCCAAATGGACTCCTTACAAGTATGAGTAGCTACCATGTGTGATGTCCCTTTTTCAAACTTAATTAAGCCCTCTCAAGAATATTTAAATTCCTCTATTTTTAGGAGTGGATGTTACAATTTTATCTATAAAAGAGGAGTAAAGGTAGAAAAGAGGATATCTAGATTTCATATTAATAGTTTCTCTTATTTTTTGAATTTTGTGCCTATGCATCAAATTCCTACTTGAGCCCGATAAAAACCCAAAAGACCATTGAAGTTGAGGATGAAAACCCTATGTCTTCAACATGATTTGCAATGAGGTGAATGTGTCTTTTCAGTGTGCTTCAATTTGGAGGTTTGATTATATTTTTATATTTTTGTTTTGACATGATTGCTTCTAAGTGGGTGCTTCAGTTTTAGCTGAGTGATTTCAGCTTCAGTTTTAGTTGAGTGATTGATCATAGAATCTTTTTCTTAGTTTTGTAACATCATAGCAAGTTTTGCTAAACACCAAACATACTCAAAATATCTTCTAGATAAAATGGCTATTTGTACTGATGTAGAGAAAATGGCATTCTGAATTGTGGAAGGAAACAAATCATCTAATTCCATCTCTTTGCAATCAAGAAATTCTTGGATTCCCACATTTTCAAGAGAATTATAGAGCTCAAGAGTCAGGGTTTCTTTGACATCAAAGCCTCAATGGTTAATGAAAACATCATAAAGTTGGCAGATGTAGATGATCCTATCTTTTCTTTATGATATAACATTTCACTGAAAGCATCCTCTTCCACATTTAGTTAGCGAGATGATGTAGACGAAGCCATGAATGGGTAATGAAACTTGAATAGCCAAAAAAAACCCTAGAAAATTGTAACTCACATTTAATTGATTTATCAAATTATTATTGCATATGAAATGGGTGACAAAGTTGCTTGCTCTCTACTTCCTAAGTGTTGCTCAACAAAGACAAGGTAATTATAACCTTATAATTAAATATTCAACTTAACTCATCAAAATTTAAAGTTGAGAGTAACATATTCCCAATAATGTGGTTATCTGATCTTTAGAAATTTCCTTCCATAGATTCCACATGCTATACTCCTTACCACGAAGTAGGCATTTTGAACTAATATTTTAAACTTTGATGTAAGGTTTATAGGTATTTGTTGTAAAGAAGTTAAAGAAGCAGAAACAACTTCCTACACCAATCTTGAGGAGAGATATTATGCAAAACTTTTAAAAATTGATCTAACAATCACATAAATTCTAGAAGCACATTCAAAACATGAAATAAACAATGACACACAAAACAACAAATATACGTGGGAAAAAACCTTTCGGGTGAAAAAACCCACACTCCAAAAGTCTGCTCAATGTATTCCAAATCCAACAACAAGATTACATACACTTGTAGAGTAAGTTTATTAAAGAAGTATCACCAGTAAACAACTCTAGAAGAATTCTGGCAGCATAATAGTACCTGCAAAATCACCCATACAAACTACTCCTCAAGCCTCCAATTTATAGACTTCTGGCTATACAAGAAACCATTTGTGGTTTTACAAAACCATGTGCTTAACTTCTCATGCAAGATTCAAGTCTACAAATAAGCTCTCACGTCCAAAATGATATCCCCTATTTTGGACCCTTACAGTTGTCATAGAATCTGTCATAATACCTCTAAAAATAGTCCTTCCATGATATACTACCATGTGGGCATCTTTTGACAACTAATATTTCAATTTTCAAGGCACCAACATGTGGCAAAAGTGCCAATTAAGAATTCAAATGCCCCTACATTATTTTGGTGCTAAATACAAATAATAATTGATTGTGGGAAAATATTAAATACAAAATAATGCTAAGGGAAATATGCAAGGTTGAGATACCTCATTTCCCAGCATTCTCCCACTTTTTGAATACCTTGCAAGAGCCAGGGGAAGCATACCATCGTAGATCAACTATTAGGGGCCAAAAGGCCCATAGACTTGAAACACCACCTAAATTTTGTTGTGCTCATGGGCTTAGTTAATGCATTTGCAACATTCGCCATAGTCTCTACCTTTTCTAGCGTCACCCTACCATCCTCAACTTTATCTCTCATGAAGTAATACTGAACATCAATGTGTTTGGTCTTGACATGAAAAGTTGGGTTCTTTGCAAGCCAGATTGCACTCTGGCTATCATAATTAACTATAGTTGCACCCTGTTTCAATCCAATATTTGAACACAAATGCTTTAGCCAAATGGATTCTTTACAAGCATGAGTAGGTACCATATACTCTGCCTATGTAGTGGACAAAGTGACCACAACTTGTCGCTTGCTCATCCAACTGATTGCACCACCATTAAGAGTAAATACATATGCACCAGTGGAGCTTCTACTATTGACATCACCAACCCATGATTCTGAATCCACAAAACTATGAATACTCAAGGAATGCTGATCTCCTTTACCATGAAAACATATAGAGTACTCTGTTGTACCCCGCAAATATCTGAAGACCCTCTTAACTACATCCCAATGCACTCTTCTAGGATTAGAGATAAAACAAGAAAGAACTCCCACTACTTGGGCAATGTTTGGTCTTGTATAGACCATAGCATACATTAATCTTCCAACTACACTCTAGTAAGGCACTCTGCTCATGTCTTCCATCTCTGATGGGGATGTAGGACATTCTGAACTAGAGGGCTTCATTCCTGATGTAACAGAAACACAAAGTGGTTTACAATCCTGCATGTTAAACCTTTGTAAAACTAAACAAACATACTTACTTAGACCAAGCCATAGCTTTCTGTTGTCACAATCTCTTCTAATCTCCATCCCAAGTATGTGTTTTACTGCACCAAGATCTTTCATTTCAAATTTTACAGAGAGTTGAGATTTCAATTCTGCAATCAAACCTCTGCCTTTCCCAATAAACATGTCATCAACATATAAAGAAATTACTAGGAAACAATCACTATTGGGTTTAAAATATACACAGTGATCATATTTAGACTACACGAATCCCAAACTCAACACATAAGTATCAAACTTCTGGTAGCACATCCTAGGACTTTGTTTAAGGCTGTACATAGATTTCTTTAACTTACACACCAATTTGCTTTTACCTTTCACCATGTAGTGCTTTGGCTGTGTCATATAGATTTCTTCCTCCAAATCACCATTAAGGAAAGCAATTTTCACATCCATTTGTTCGACCTCTAGGTCATAAGCTACTGCAATAGATAATAAAAAATAGAATGGATGTCATTTTAGTAATAGGAGAAAAAATATCACCGTAATCAATACCCTCAACCTGAGAGTATCCCTTCGCAACTAACCATGCCTTATACTTTTCAACATTTCCATTTGAACCAATATTTTTCTTAAACAACCATTTACATCCAACAGGTTTCTATCCTTCAGGAAAAGTTACTAAGTCCCATGTATCATTTCTTTCAAGGGCTACCATTTCTTCATCCATAGCTATTTTCTAAGACTTTGCATCATTCATACCCATAGCCTCTTGCACAGATGTTCATCAATGTTAGTACTCAAAGAAAATATAAACTTCCAATCATCAGGTGAATACCCATACCTTTCAAGTGGTTGCCTATGCCTTGTAGACCTTCGAACAAGCTGAGGTGGACGTTCTTCCACTTCTTCCTCCTCTTCTTCCTCTTTTAAAGATTTAGAGCTTGATGAGCTCTCCTCAACTTTTGGTCTACCTTGGGGTCTCGATTCAACTTTCTCAGGCATAGAAGGAAGTTGAATCACATCCTTTTTCTATTCAATTTCTTTATGTTATTCTAGCTGAAAAGTAACAGGAGAAGATTTAGTCTCTCTAAAAATAACACTTTTGGAATAAATTACCTTATGTGCAACAAGGTTCCAAAGCTTGTATCCTTTCACACCATAGTTGTAGCCGATGAAGATAATTTGACAGCCTTAGAATCCACCTTTGTTCTCTTCTCCTTAGGTACATGTGCATATCCCTCACAACCAAAAACTCTCAGATGTCTAAGTGAAGGCCTTTTCCCTGACCACGCCTCCATTGGTGTTTTATCAACAAGCACTGATGTAGGAGATCTATTGATCAAATAAGAAGCAGTGGCAACAGTGTCAGCTCAAAACTTTTGTTCTAGATGAGATCCACTCAACATGCTCCTAGCCTTCTCCATCAACATTCTGTTCAATCTTTCTGCAACTTCATTCTATTATGGAGAATACGGAGTTGTCTTTTGTCTTTTAATCCCACAATCTGTACATAATCTATCAAAATCTACATAACATTACTCATCGTCATTGTTAGTCCTCAAACATTTAAATTTCTTTCTAGTCTAAGTTTCTACCATAGCCTTGAACTCTTTAAAATGACTGAAAACTTCAGATTTACTCTTTAAAAAATATACCCATGTTTTCCTACTGAAATCATCAATCAAAGTAACATAATAAACTGATTTACCAATAGAAGCAACATCAATAGGACCAAATACATCCGAATGGATTAGATCTAAAATACATGAAGACTTATGAGAAGATGAGTAAAATTGAATGTAGTTCTATTTGCCATAAATACAATGTTCACAGAAATTAAACTCTAGATTGCAATCATTCAACCCGTCAACAAGGTTCTTATTTTTCAAGGCTTTTAAACCCTTCTCTCCAATGTGGCCAAGCCTTTGGTGACATAACATGGTGTTCTCTGTAGGCAACTTTTATTTGGTAGACAGAGAACCCTTGGGTACCTAGAAGCCACAACCATCCCCAGAAGAGGAAACCATCTCTTTCTTCAGTGAAGTAGTTTTTGGCTTAATTTTATCAAAAGTGCTATTGCACACAATTGTGCATGGATCAAGCTAGTACAATGTACCCAATCTGCTTCCTCTTGCTATCACCATAGCAGCTCTCACCATTTTCACATCTAGTTTAGAAAACTATACATGCACACCCGCATCTATTAGCTTGCTAACAAATAATAAATTTCTTGCTAGTCCTGGGATATGCAAGACACCATCGAATCATCTAACTCTACCATCAGAAAATTTCACAAGAATACTACCATGGACAACAATGTCAATAAAAGAATTATCAACCAAATACACCTTATCACCATCATAGTTTTCATACTTACTAAACTAGTTTCTATTAGGAGTCATGTGGAAAGATGCACCTGAGTCTATCAACCATGCATTATCACTTGCATGAGTGGCCAAGGCTACAATAAAGGCATCTCCATCTTCCTTTTCAGACTCAAAATCAGAATCTGGCTTCTTCTTCTTCTTTTCCTTCTGTTCTTTACATTCCTTTGGAAGTGTCTGGATTTGCCACAGTTCTAGCATATTTCCTTGGACTTACTAGGGGATTTTGATCTCCCCTTATTCTTGGACTTGGAATGGTCACATTGCTTCTCATCTTTGCCTCGTTCTTTTGGTCTTCCTCGAACACTCAAAGAACCTTTGGCATTTAGAGAGACCTTCCTTCTCATCTCTTTGGAGAGTAGAGAACCAACAACATACTCTATCTTCAAAGTGACTGAAGTACTCCCAATGGTCATGACTAGGCTATCCCATGAGTCTAGCAGTGAACATAGCAAAGTTTGGCACATTTCTTCTTCATCCATCTTAACCCCAACTGAGGTCAACTAAGTCACCAACATATTGAATGTTTCCAGATGCTCAGAAATCTATCCACCTTCTTCCATTCTCAAGGAATACAACTTCTTCCTCAAGAAAATCTTATTTACTAGAGATTTAGCTTGGTATATCTCACCCAACTTCTTCCAAAGCTTCTTCAATATGGATTCTTCATGGACATTTATTAGGATTGAATCTGCAAGACATAGTCTAATAAGATTTTTAGCTTTTCTATCCATTACATCATATTTTGCAGGCAAAGATGGATCCGTAGGCCTCTCGACATTTTCATCCACTACATCATTAACAGATCTTCCATCTTCAGCTTCCACATTTCAAATTTGTTGCCAGAAAAATTTTCAACCTCTATTCTCCTAGATGTGTTTTCCATCTAAAAAATGCCTGCAACAAGATCACAAAGTATTCTCTACAAAAGCTCCCACTCAAACCTTGATTAACACAAAAAACCTAACAACCCACAACTGAAACCAAAGGTGATCAGGCTCAGATACCACTTGTAAGGAAGTTTAAGTAGCAAAAACAACTTCCTACATCAATCTTGAGGAGATATATTATGAAAAACTTTTAAAAACTGATCTAGCAATCACATAAATTCTAGAAGCACATTCAAAACATGAAATAAACAATGAAACACAGAACACCAAATATACGTGGGGAAAACCCTTTCAGGTGAAAACCCCACACTCCAAAACCCTGCTCAATGTATTCCAAATCCAACAACAAGATTACATACACTTGCAGAGCAAGTTTATTAATGAGTATCAGTAGTAAATAACTCTAGAAGAATTCTGACAACATTCAGACAACATAACAGTACCTACAAACTCACCTATACAAACTATTCCTCAAGCCTCCACTTTATAGACTTCTAGCTATACAATAAACCATTTGTGGTTTTACAAAACCATGTGCTTAACTTATCAGCTAAGATTCCAGTCTAAAAATAAGCTCTCACGTCTAAAATGATATCCCCTATTTTTTACCTTTATAACTATCATAGAATCTTCATAATACCTCTAAAAATAGTCCTTCCATGATATACTACCATGTGGGCATCTTTTGACAAGTAATATTTCAATTTTCAAGACACTGACATGTGAAAAAAGTGCCAATTAAGAATTGAAACGCCCCTACATTAATTTGGAGCTAAATAAAAAATAATAATTGACTATGGGAAAATATTAAATACAAAATAATGCTACGGGAAATATGCAAGGTTGAGACACCTCATTTCCCAACATTTGTAACTATCAAACTACAATGTCATTAGCAAATAATAATATCAGATCATGTTTACAACCACAAGTGATGATGTCTATTGTATGCCTTATCAAGATTACCACTCACTCTAGTGTATGCATTTGTTTCAAAATTCTATTGGAAAAAGTAATCCTAACCACTGTTCTATCCTTTTTTTGTTATAGCTCATTATTTTCCAGCATGGTCTCCTGCTCAATAATTTAATGTATATAATTTTGTTTTTTTGGGTCTCCTTTTCTTTTTCCGTGCTGATGTCCTATTTTTCATTAATATTTATGAAAAGAATGGTCTTGGATGTATGGCCCAACATCTTCTACATATGGCTCAGAGGATTTTGACTTAACTAAGAATGCCAGTCAAGTAATTTTGGAGTGTGTTGTTTTTTACTTTTTCTTATGTGTAGAGCATCGTAGAAAGGAAGGTGGAATGCTCTATTTTTTATGTTTTGTATGGAAGAGTAGCAACTCTGTTTAATCAAAAAATATGTATTCTATTTTTTCTATGTAAAGATCTTCTCATATATATATCACAACAACTTTAGTGTTATCAATATATATGTATTTTGTTTTTGTATATAACAGTAGGTTTAATGTTTGTACTGTCAAAGAGTTTTTTGTATGTATGGTAAAGTGTAGAAAGCTTTATTTTTAGTCAAGTAGGGTGTTGTATTTTCTCTACCTTTTCCTTCATCTAGTATCAGAGCCAGGTTATCAAAGCACAAGTTTTATTAGAGCCAAGGGTTTATCAAAGCCAAGTTCATCAAGTCAAGGTTATCAAAGCACAAGGGCATCATGACCAACAATGGCAACTTCAAGCAGAAGCTTGACAAACCCTCAAATTCCTCAGTTTAATGGAAAAAGTTATGATTATTAGTCAATTACAATGAACGATTTATTCTATTCTCAAGATATATGAGAGTTTGTAAAGAATGGTTTTTCTGAACCAACTGATGCAACAACATACAATGTTCTATCTCAAGCAAAGAAGAATTTATTGAGGGATAATAAAAAGGACTCCAAAACTCTCTTAGAACTCCATTTTCCAACCAATGCATGAGAGTATTTTTCCAAGGGTTGTAGCAACAACAAAGTCAAAAAAAGAATGGGATATCCCCCAAACAACATATCAAGGAATGGTGAAGGTAAAAACGACTA
The DNA here is from genome assembly GCA_027924645.1 of Cunninghamia lanceolata. Taxonomy (NCBI): domain Eukaryota; kingdom Viridiplantae; phylum Streptophyta; class Pinopsida; order Cupressales; family Cupressaceae; genus Cunninghamia; species Cunninghamia lanceolata. The sequence continues at coordinate 6,952,973 of BSBN01000420.1, read as the reverse complement.
AGCTGTAAATATTAAAAAGAGATTTTGAAACCATGCATATGAAGGACTCTAAATTAGTAGATTCATTTTCACTCAAATTATTGGATTAGTTAATCAAATTAGATCTCATGGTGAGACCATTGAAGATAGGAGAATAGTTGAAAAGATTCTAAGGAGTTTACCCACAAGGTTTGAAGCCATTGTTGTAGCCATAGAAGAGACAAAAAATCTCTCACAATTATTTGTGGATGAGCTTCATGCATCTCTCATTTCTCATGAGCATATGCTAAGATAGTCAACTAGATTATCCTTGGAGCATGACTTCAAATCACAAGTTTTAATTAGTCATAGTAGAGGTAGAGGAAGATCCAACTTCAGAGGTAGAGGAAGAAATTCATATAGAGGTGGACGAATCAGCTCAACAAATTCAAGTGGAAGAGGTCGCAACCAAAACAAAAGTCAAAATCAATCTCAAGGCCAAAGGTATGACAAATCTCAAGTTCAATGTCATTATTGCAAAAAATATGGCCATTATTCAAATGAATGTAAGAAAAAATAATTTGATTTCAGCAAACAAAATGTAAACTTTAATAGAGAAAACCAAAACTAGAGTAGTATGTTTTTGATGCAGGAAAATCCATGGTTCAAGAGCAATCTTGCATCAACAAAAAACATTTGCATTTCAGTTTGTTTGCAGTTCAGTTTCTTTCTTTTCATTTTCTAGTTCAGTTCAGTTAGAAGCAATTTTTGTATTTTGGTCCGCATTCTGCTGTAGTTGCATTTCAGACCTTGCGAAGCTGGACTTAGCATCTTGATACATTCATCTACATCATATCCAATTTGTAGAGCATTCAAATGGTTAAAGTACCAGAAAGATATCCCTATTAGAAGATTGATTATTTTCTTATAACAAAGCATCCTGACAGTCCCAGACACATCAGCTGAAGGAAAACACTTGCAAAGCATTTCCTGATCTGTGGAGCCTAATGACACATCATTCCATGGTGTTTGGTTCATGGCCGACCTTCCCTGAGATCTGCACATCATTCCATTCATTTGCAAAGGAGTTCTACATGATTAGGTCCAACATATCCGTGTACACACATTATAGCTCTTCATCAGAGTTTGTGACCTTCCTTGACTGACGTGGAGGAATCTTGTGATCTGGAGATGATATATATTGATGTATTAGATCTCTAGGAAAGTAGTTATCTAGTTCATCATAATAGAGATAGTTGATAGTTTGGATTCTTTGCAAAGGAGCTTTAAAGCTATATCTTGTGCATATTCTGATATTCTGTAATTAGGCCAATGAGCCCTAATTGTAAGCCCGCATGTTACCAGTTGGTTTGTATTCGAATTCTATAATATTTTGAATGATTGAATCTACATATGCTTCATATCTTTGAGTTGTTTCCATTGTGTTTACTCTAACTGCATGGTCTGTACAGTTCATTCTGTTAACCCTCCTATCGTGACTGCACCAAGTGGTATCAGAGTGAATGTTTGAATCTTTGGGACTGAATTGAGAGAAGTTGGTGAGGGAATTTCATAAGATCTTCCTATGGACAAATCACTAAATTGAGGCAGGTTACTTGTGTCACAACCGATTGCCAATTGTGAGGCAGTTGTCACCTTCTAGCCTGATCGCCAAACTTGAGGCAGTTGCACTTGATCCTAGGAAGATGCCACTGAGGAGAATCCCTGCTATTGGAACAATGGCTGGTAGGATGGATGAGATGATGGAAATGATGAAAACAATAAGAATTCGATTGGATGTTGTTGAAGAAGATAGGTGAAGAGGATTGACATCGAGACCTAATGTTGAAAGTGATGATGAAGAAGAATCAGATCAAGTCAAGATTTTGTGAGCTATTTCAAAGATTGGAAAGAGACCTAGAGTTTATGTACTGAACAACACTAAAAATTTGAACCTTGAAAAGTTGATTGACTAGATAAATGACATGGAAGAATTCTTTGAGTATGAAGAAGTTGAAGATCCGGAGAAGGTAAAATTTGCAAAGACAAAGTTGAAAGGACATGCTGCTATATGGTGGCAAGAAGTTCAATTGGATAGAAACAAAAGAGGAAAAGAGAAGGTTACAAAGTGGGATAGGATGGTGACAAAATTAAAGAATCAATTTGTACTTGCTGACTATGAGTTGGAGCTATTGAAAAGATTGTAAAACCTGAGACAAAAGGAAAAATCTATGAAGGAGTATAATGAAGAATTTCATAAGATGATCATAAGGATAGGACATAGTGAAGCAAGCAAAGAGAAAGTGGCTAGATACATCAATTTACTAAGATTGAACATTCAAGAGGAACTGAGTTTTGTGAGGATGACAACACTGGAAGAAGCATACCAGTTTTCCCTAAAAGTTGAGGAGAAATTGAATAAGAGACATGATTAGAGACAGAGAGGTAAAGGAGGTAAATTTCAGAGAGGTAGAACATTTTCTAGAGGAGATAGATCATTTGTGGAACATAACAGGTAAGAGAACACATTCAAGAAGGATGGTAGAGATAATAACGCTTACCGGAGAGATGACATAAACTTTTACCAGAGAGAAAACCCTAGTGCATACCAGAATGAAGGATACAGAAGAGAAGGAAGATGATTTGATAGGAGAACATTCAGAGGCACTTGTTTCAAGTGTGGTGGTGAAGGACATAGAGCATTTGAATGTAATCAGGGGAGTACAAGCAAGAGAACAGAGAATAGTGGAAGAGCAGCCTATGTTGAAGAAGAACCTGTTGGATCACCTAGTTCAATTGGTAAACCTAAGAAAAGAGAATCACTTGTGATGAGGAGAGCACTATTTCAGAGACAAATGAGGAACCTTCGCAGAGGAAAAGTTTGTTCAGAACCATATGCAAATTGGGAGGTAAATGTAGTAAAGTTGTTATTGATAGTGGTAGTTGAGATAACCTAGTTTCAAAGGAGATGGTGACTAAGCTGAAGTTGGAAAGATTGAAACACCCTAAGCCCTATCAAATAACATGGATTCAGGATGATCATAAGGTACTAGTGAGTGAACAATGTTTGGTGAAATTTCATATTTGATCTTATCATGATGAAGTCTTGTGTGATATTATGACTATGGATGTATGCCATATCTTGTTGGGTAGACCTTGGCAGTATGATAGAAAATCTATACATGATGGGAGAAATAATACATACACTATAACATCAAATGGGAAGAGAATTACTTTGATTCCTTTGGAAGATGATCCTAAGAGTGAAGTATGTGGGAATGCTAGAATCTATTTGGTAGATGAGAGGAAGTTCTTGGATGGTTTGAGACATGAGAATATGTGTTATGCTTTGATTCCTAAGAAGCCTAAAACATTGAAGAAGGAGATTGAAGAATCACAACTAGAAGAGGTAACAGAGTTGCTGACAGAGTGAAGGCATCATATTAGATAATGTACCTGAAGGATTTCCATCTACCAGGAGTATCAGTCATAACATGGATCTTATATTGGGAGCTAGTTTGCCTAACAAAGCAACACATAGAATGAAACTGACAGAGAATGAAGAATTGAATAGGCAGATACAAGAGTTGTTGAGGAAAAGTTTGATCAGAGAAAGTTTGAGTCCTTGTGTAGTACTTGCAGTGTTAGCACCAAATGAGGATGCAGACTGGAGAATGTGTACTGACTCTAGAGCAATAAACAAGATCACATTTAAGTATATATTTCCTTTACATAGGATGGATGATATCATGGATTGTTTGAGTGGAGCAAAATATTTCACAAAGATAGACTTGAAGAGTGGATACCATCATATCAGAATTAGAGAAGGAGATGAATGGAAGACTACTTTTAAGACAAATGAAGGATTGTATGAGTGGTTAGTGATGCCTTTTGGATTGACAAATGCACCTAGTAATTTCATGAGGTTGATGAATGAAGTCTTATCAAAGAAATTCTTGGGTATGTTTGTGATTGTATACTTGGATGATATTTTGATTTTCAGTAAGACAAAAGAGGAACATTTGTTGCATATTACTCAAGTTTTGAAGAGATTGAGAGAGGAAAAATTGCTGATAAACATCAAGAAATGTAGTTTCATGAAGGAAGAACTAGTGTACTTAGGATTTGTGATTTCTGTAGAAGGATTGAAGATGGACCCTGAGAAAGTAAGAGCAATTGTTGAATGGCCTACACTGGAGAGCATTAGAGAGGTTAGATCATTTCATGGATTGGCTAGTTTCTACCAGAAGTTCATAAAAAATTTTAGTTCAGTCTGTAATCCTATGACAGAGACAATGAGAGGTGACAGAAAAGATTTTAAGTGGACATTAGGAGCAGACAAAAGTTTTGAGTTGTTGAAGCAAAAAGTGACAGAGCAACCTATTTTAGCATTACCAAATTTCAATAAGGTATTTCAAATAGATTGTGATGCAAGTGGAAATGCAATTGGAGCAGTCTTAAGTCAAGAAGGTAGACTAGTAGCATATTTTAGTGAGAAGTTGAATGATGCAAGAAGAAGATATTTAGTTTATGATCAAGAGTTCTATGCCATAATTCAATCCCTGAAGAAGTGGAGACATTACTTCTTGCCTAAGGAATTTGTGTTATATACAAATCATCAAGATTTACAATATTTGAATAGCCAAGGAAAGTTGAACTAGAGACATATGAGGTGGGTAGAATTCATGCAGAGTTATACCTTTATGTTGAAGCATAGGAGTAGTAAGTCAAACAAAGTTGCAGATGCATTGAGTAGGAGAAGGAACTTGCTGACAGAGATGAGAGTTGAAGTATTGGAAGGGTGAGTGTAGGATCATGATGGGCCAAACACTACCCCTAAGTGGCAATGTAAATGTGGAAAATAGACTTAAGTAACTTCATGTCAAAAATTGAATGAGTTATCTACACAATCTAGAAATAAGGTAGTAATAAAAGTTGTAATAAATTGAATGTATTTTATGGGTACTATTTTTTTTAAAAAAATTAAATTAAAAATAGTTTGGTAAAAATTGGATATTCAATGAAGCACTACAAATTTTTTTAGAAAAATGTAACAAGTAGGTGTCATTCCAGCCAACCTAAGTATGAGAAAAAGATAATATTTTCCTCCATGATTTGGATTTAAGTAAAGGACACATGAGCATATGTGACACATATTTTTTTGAATTTTTGAAGTAAATAAATAATTATTTATGATTTTTTTATTGTGACTTTTTTAAAAAACTAAATATTAATTTTCTAGCCAACCTAACTTGGCCAAAAATATATGAAAATAATTTTTTTTAATTTTAATGTATACCCAATAAATCCTAGAATGTGATGCATCTTTTGGATTTTAAAAAGGATTAATATGTTGAATGTTATGGATGTTTTTTAATATGTATATCCGTTAGGAAATCAGACATAGTGTATGTAGAAAATTAATAATAATTACCTATTAAAATTATTATGAGGTGTATATTATATTTTATAATCTTAATAGCTTCCTCTATAAACCCTTTTCATTTGATTAAATTTAGTTACAAAAAAGTCCGTCAGCTTCAAGTATGAAATTGTGGAAAATTTCAAGATAACACTAAATGGATGATTTTGCAAGTTTCTTTGGCAAGTTTGGGACTCCCATTTGCCTAAATATGAGGTAATCCCAAGGCATTTTTGGAGGGAATCCATATTTGAGCTAGAAATATTAACACCCTTTCCATCCAAATCTAAATATTAGTCTAAATGTTAGCACTTTTTCATCCACCAAGTTTTTTCTCCATTGCCACTGTTTGGCCCATCATGGTCTCGCACTCATCAGGGATTTGATGAATTGAAGAACATGTATGAGGGAGACGTTGATTTTGCAAAACCTTGGAGAGCATGTAAGGAACCTGTTGTGACAGAGAGGAGTAAATGGTTGGACTATTTCATTCAAGAAGATATGTTGTTTAGAGGAAATTAGTTGTGCATACCTAGAAGTTCAATGAGAGGTAATTAGATCAAAGAAAAACACAGTGGTGGATTGGTAGGACATTTTGGCATTGATAAGACAATGGCTTTGGTGAGTGAAAACTAATTTTCACCTCATATACATAAGGATGTTAGGAAATTTGTGCAAATTTGTAGAGTTTGTCAAGCTACAAAAGGGAGTAGTCAAAATACTAGATTGTATAAACCTTTGACAGTACCAGAGAGACCTTGGGAAGATATAAGTATGGATTTTGTAATGGGATTGCCAAAGACACAAAGAGGACATGATTCAATAATTGTAGTGGTGGATAGATTTTCAAGGATGGCACATTTCATACCTTGGAAGAAGATAACTGATGCGGTGCATGTAGCTAACCTATTTTTCAAGGAGATTGTGAGATTGCATGGATTACCTAAGAGTATAATTTTAGATAGAGATACAAGATTTCTTGGATATTTTTGGAAGAAAATTTTGAAGAAATTAAAGACAGATTTGAAGTTTAGTTGAGCTTTTCATCCACAGATTGATGGACAGACAGAGGTAGTGAATAGGAGTTTGGGAAACTTGTTGAGATGTTTGGTTGGAGAGAAGAGAGGAAGTTGGGATTTGATTCTTTCACAAGAAGAGTTTGTATACAATAATTTAGTGAATAGGAGTACTGGAAGAACACCTTTTGATATTGTTACCAAAGTGAATCCTAGAGGAGTTACAGAATTGGGAGACATTGACCTAGAAGAAAAGAGAAGTGCAGAAGCAGAAGAATTTACAGGACATATGGAGACAATGCATAATCAAGTTAAGAAGCATTTGGAAGATATGAACAGCAAATATAAGGAGCAAGCAGATGAGAAGAGAAGACACAAAGAATTTGAAGTTGGAGATGAAATGATGGTGTACTTGAGAAAATAAAGATTTCAAGTTGGAACATATAACAAGTTGAAGATGAAGAAGTTTGGACCTTGTAGGATACTCAGAAAATTTGATTCAAGCAATGCATATGAAGTGGAACTATCGGAGACATTGGGTATTTCACCTATTTTCAACATTGTAGACCTATGCCATTATCATGAACCAGAATTCAGTGACAACATGACAGGAGACTTGAAGAAATAGTTACCACAACAAGCACCAGAGCAGATTGAAGACATTTTGGATAGCAGAGTTGAACACAACACCAGAGGAAGACAGTACAGAGAATACCTTGAGAAGTGGAAAGGCATATCAGAAGAAGATTCATCATGGATTTCTTAGGCTAAGGTAAACCGTCTTGGTTTTCCTCTAGCCCCAACAAAGTTAGGGACTTACTTTTTCAATAACCCTGGATGTCTGATGCAGGAGCATCCCTGGTTCAAGAGCAATCTTGCATCAACCAAAAATATTTGCATTTCATTTTTTTTGCAGTTTAGTTTGTTTCTTTTCATTTTCTAGTTCAGTCAGAAGCAGTTTCTATATTTTGGTCTGCATTCTACCGTAGTTGTATTTTAGACCTTACGGAGCTGGACTTAGCATCTTGATACATTCATCTACATCATATCTGATTTGTAGAGCATTTGGTTAAAGTACTAGAAAGATACCGCTATCAAAATATTGACTATTTTCTCATAACAGAGCATCCTAACAGTCCCAGACACATCAGCTGAAGGAGAAGACTTGCAGAGTATTTCTTGATCTGTGGAGCCTAATGACACATCATTCCATGGTGTTTGGTTTGTGGCCAACCTTCCCTGAGATCCACACATCATTCCATTCATTTGCAGAGGAGTTCTACGTGATTAGGTCTGATCTATCTGTACACACATGTTATAGCTCTTCATCAGAGTTTGTGACCTTCCTTGGCCAACACGGAGGAATCTTGTGATCTAGAGATGATATATTGATGTATTAGATCTCTAAGAAAGCAATTATCTAGTTCATCATAATAGAGATAGTTGATAGTTTGGATTCTTTGAGAAGGAGCTTCAAAGCTATATCTTGTGCATATTCTGATATTCTATAATCAGTCCTATGAGCCCTAATTGTAAGCCCGCATGTTGCTGGCCAATTTATATTTGAATTCTATGATATTCTAAATGATTGAATCTACATTTGCTTCATATCTTTGAGTTGTTTCTATTGTGTTTACTCTCGCTGGACGGTTTGGACAGTTCATTCAGTGAACCCTCCTATCATGACTACATCAGTTTTTAGCATGTAATGTTGCACAAGAAAATCAAAAGGATGTATGCTTTTTAGATTCAGGATGTAGCAACCACATGATAGGAAATCATGAAATGTTTTCCAATTTGGATGAAATAGTAAAATTAGATGTTACATTGGGCAATAACAACAAAGTATCAGTTATGGGAAAAGGAAACATTAATATTCTAACTAAAAGGTGTTGTTATATGGAGCCTAATTAGACTCAGAGGTTAAATTTACCCCACTTTTATTGGTATGGTTTCCCCCCAAATTATTTAACGGGGGCAAGGGATAGCGCCCCTTGCAAGGGTTTGGGGGTAGCTCCCCCAAGATGGGGTTAACGGACTACACCCTTGGCACGCTCCCTATCACAATACAGGGTGGGGGCTTGGGGGTAGTGCCCCCAAAACCTCAAACAAATTTTATTATTTTATAAAGGCGTCGGGAGTTATTTTTTCTATTGGCTAACATAAAAAACCCTATTTTTGTAACTAACATAAGGCTTGACAAAAACGGTTAAGTGTTAGGGTTTTAGTTGATGTGTTATAGTATTTTGCAGTGGTATTGAGTTGCAAGGATTGCTGGTTGTAATCGGTTTGATTTACTAGATAATAATATTACACTCTCTATTGGTGGATGTAGCCCGAGTTTGGGTGAACCATGTTAAAACTTGTCTCTCACTGTTATTATTTCTGTGTATTTCCATTCCTCTGTTTAATCTTTATTTACATTTAATTGATATCTTCTACATGCAATCCTTAACAAAAGTGGAAGAAAAAGTTTATCTATTAATATTCTAACTAAAAGGAGGAGAAATAGTTTATCTTAGATGTTTATTTTTTCCCTGATCTAAAATAAATATTGATGAGCACTGGGTAGCTTGTTCAAAAGGGGTATAAAGTGTTTAAAAAAAATAAAGAATGTGTAATTTTGGATAAATTTCCAAGAAATTAGCTCATAGAAAAAATCTAAATGACCAAAAACAAAATGTTTCCTATGAGGTTGAAACCAGATTTAGTGTGGAATTTGCTCAAGCACAGCCCCCAGTGAATCCACAAGTGGATCAAGAAAAAACTAAAGAAGTCACTCAAACAATCTTTCAGGTTGAAATAAAAGATGAGAATTGGATTTGGCATTTATGATTTGGACACTTGAATTTTAGAGGTCTAAACTTATGACACAGAAAAAGCATGGTAAAAGGTTTGCCACTAATAGAAAGAATAGATAGGGTATGCGAAGGGTGTATTTTGGGAAAGTAACATAGAGAATCATTCCCAACAGGCAAGTCAATAAGAGAAAAGGCACCATTAGAAATTTACCATTCATATTTGTGTGGACCAATGTAGACACCTTCAGTTGGTGGACATTTCTATTTCCTAACATTCATTGATGACTACACCAGAAAAAAAACATGGGTTTATTTTCTAAAACATAAGAATGAAGTGTTTGAGCTTTTCTATCAATTCAAATTTCTTGTTGAGAAGTAAAGTGGACATTACATCAAAGAATTAAGAACAAATAGAGGTGGTGAATATATCTCAAATGACTTTCTAAGGTTTTGGAAGGATCATGGAATTCACGAGCAATTTACTACTAGGTACACACCTTAGCAGAATGGTGTAACATAGTAGGTAAAACTATACTATGCTTATCTAAAAAAATTTAAATTTCAAAATGAAATTTACCTTTTCCTTTTGAAGAGCTCGAAGGATGGATCAAACAGGTGGTTTCATGGAAGAAACTTGACCTCTTTAGAAATCCCTCTCCATTTTCTTTGTTGTCACCACTCTTGGAGCTCCATTTGAAATCCCTCTGAGAACAATCTCTTTGCCTTCCGAATGAAACCTGAACTAAATGGTTTGATATTTTTGGTAGTATCCTCCAATAGAATGCAACCATTGAACACCCAACATAACATCAGTTTCTCCAATACCAATAACATAAAAATCATCAAAAACTATGTAATCTCCCATAGTTATTTTCAATTATTTGATAACTCTAGTGTAGGGTTTAGTGAAACCATCCACAACTGTAACATTGAACCCTTCAAATTCTTCAATTTTCAACCCTTTCTTCATTACTAACCCCTCATCAATAAAATTATGGGTTGCCCCACTATCAATCAAAACAATAATTCTCTACTCTACTAACACTCCTTGAGCCCTAAAATGCTGATATCTTGGTGCTCCTTAAAGTACAACTAATGAACCTTATTTAGTGGCCTCCTTCTCTTCAATATTGGATTATGAATCCTCAATGTCACGAAACTCTTCATTTCCATCCGAATATGAATCCTTATCTGAGACAACCTCTACATAATGGATTTGTCCCTTTCCCAAACACCTATGTCCAAGGACTCATGGCTCTTTGCAATAAAATCAAAGCTACTTCCTCCTATGCTCATTCCTCATTTCTTCATCCATTTTCTTCACAACATTAGGAGTTGTATTCTTTTGTACAGGTGCATGTGCATGGTATGGTTTCTTTTGACATCCTCCCTTATGAGGCCATGTTTTTGTTTTGGAGGAATGTTAGAAAGCATTCTTTGGAATTGATGGTTTAAGCATTAGAGCTCTTTTAATAGCTTCCTACAAAGTAATCCTGGTGCAAAAGATTTGACAAACCCCCTAAGAGGTTCAATGACTCGTTTAATGAAAAGGTGCACTATCCTCTTCTCTAAAATTTCTAGAACCATTACAACCACTTTCTAAAATTTTGTTATATATACATTCACTAAATGTTGTTACTTGATCATGGATAGCTTGCTAATATATTCTCCTTCATCTTTTAACTCAAATCTGTCCAAAATTCTCTATTTGAGATCATCAAATGTATTTATCTGATCATGAATCTAAGTGATATGACCATGAGACCACCATTCATAAGGTTTCAGGCTTCTAGATGCAAAGAGGCAAACTACTCTGCTTCTTTCTCCTTCATCAGACTAAGAGCAAAATAAGTTTCCATTTTTTGTAACCAAGCTCTTGCTATGATTTTATCACTTGCATCAAAATAGGCAGCTATCCACTTCCCCAATTTGTTTTTAACATCATTTTTTTGTGATGCTACTTCTTTTGTGGTTCACTCTTCTGAGCATGTTCTATGTATTCCTCATGTGACATTTCAAATTTGATATCATCTAGTAGGGAGCTATATTATGCATGCCATTTGCTAAGGTTATCCAGATTGAAAACACTATTTTTTGCTGGTTCATTTGTCTCTTGTTCATCTTTAGAAAGGAATATGGGTTTGTTTGTAGACCCAAACTTGGAATTCTGAGTTTCAACTTATTTTCCTTTACCATTGTTGTTCACCCCTGAAGTACTAGCTCCATTGTTCCCATTGTGGTTATTATTGTTCTATATCCATTATAACAATTGACCAAACATTTTAGTGACATAGGTTTTCTCCTATATCATTTTTTCAAACTTCCTTGCAACACTCTCCTCTTCATTTTCTCTTCTTTTTGTCATTGTCTCTTCTTCTTGCAATTTTTTGTTCTCTTCTCAAAATATCTAATTTCTCTATCAGTGATCAATCATCAAACCCTATAGGATGGTAAGATTTATGCTCTGATACAATTGAAATGTTCCCTAACTAATTTTAATAAAATATTTCAGATCTGGAAAAAAATTTCCTAATTATCTCAAACAAACACCAATTTCTCCAAACTAGCAAGCTAGTCGCACCTGATAAATACACCAAATTTACTAAAAATCCATAGAATGATATTAATTGAATTTTCTAATATAAATCATATGAAATCAAGTTTGAGACACTAATTTACAACAACATCAAGCATTATGAGTTTGTACAACAGATTTTATACAAAACCCACAAAAACTAAGAACACTGAATAACACCCAAAATCACTGCAAACTCCATAAACTGAATTTATTTAAATTTTCTATCATAAACACCTGATAACAGCTTTGGTGCAAATTATGGAACATGCAACATTGAACTTCTGCAATAATACCCACAACACCAAACTGCAAACTACACACGAACTGGATTACTTAATGTGTATTTCAACACATAGACACTACACATGCAACACTCCTAAGATCAAACCAACAATACCCAACTTGTCAAAGCTGATCCAAACCTCTAAAATGGATGAAATACATATTCTACAATAAAATGTAATGACATGCAATGACCTACAACAACACAAATACACTAAAAACACAAACTAGCTAATCCTTCAAACAAAACACTGAAACTACCAAAATCCTCCAAATCCTTTAGCTCAAATGCAAACTTTGGGTGAGGTTGCTCCTTGTGAACAAAGGGTTTTTGTCCTCTGGTCACTTGATGCTCATGGGTTTCCATCCACAAGCCTTCTACTTTAACGGGGCTTCGTCCATTGAAGAAGCCAAATGCAAATATGCAAGTGTGAGAGAAAAATCCATAACAACAATACCTCCAAATAACAAAATTTTCATCTTTTGTATGAATCTTTCTTGGAAGAGATGGGTGCCCAAAATTCAAACGCCACTTTTTAGCCTCAAAAATATTTTATTTAATATTTAATTTCCTCTTGAAATAGATAATAGTTGGACAATATTAAATATTAAACATTTATTCCTCCTATGCTTACCCAACTAACCCACAGAAGAATAAAATGAGTTAATATTGACCACTAATTAATTATTTTAGAAAGGATACACGACAAAACAAATATATCCTTCAGAAAGGAAAAAGACTAAGAGAAGATACAAGCAAATTTACTAAGAATAAAAAAGACTAATTATAGAAAAGATTACATGTAGAAAAGAAGATTACATGCATAAAGCATGAAAAGATTAAGAAAGGAAAAAATCAATAAAATCTATCACTCACTGTTGTTGAACAACAAACACCTTCATTCTCCTCCTTGTGATCAATGGGGTGATCCCTAATTGATTTCTTAAATCTACAAAACATTCATATGGAAGAGCTTTCGTGGAGTTATCAACGATTTGCTTAGATGTTGGATAAAACTGCAATTCCACTTGCCCATATTCAACCATATTTCAAATGAAATGATGTTGGATTTTTATGTGTTTCAATCTAATATAAAACACAAGTTCTTTGTCATTGCAATGGTGCTATTGTTTTATAGTAAATAGTAGTGTGATGTTCCTGTAACAAGTGTAGATCTTGCAAGATCCTTCTAATCCATATGGCTTGACAGCTTGTTGTTGTGGACCTAATATATTCTCCTTCCATTGATGAGAGAGCCACAATTGCCTATTTTTTTCTACTTGAAGATACAACTCTAGAAACAAGTGAGAAATATAACTAGATGTTGATTTTTTATCATCCACTGAACCAACCCAATCAAAGTCTATTTAACCCACTACATATTTTTCATTGGAAGAATAATTGATGCTAAAATTTTGTATACCACTCACATACTTTAATATTATTTTTGCAGTACACCAATGAGACTCATGTGGATCATGCATGAGTCAAGAGATTAGGCTCACAAAATACATAATATTGGGTCTAGTTGTAGTGAGGTACATGAGGATCCTAGCTATACTTCTAAACAAAGTAGCATCCATCTTGGAACTTGCATCTTCCCTGGTCAGTTTCTTACCAAGTGCTAAGGAAGTTGCAATTGTCATGTATGCCTTCATTTTAAACTTATCCAATAAATCTACTACATACTTGGTTTGAGAAATAAATATACCTTCTGATTGTTGTTGCACTTCTACACTAAGAAAATAATGCATTAGTCTTAGATCTAAAATTTTAAATTTTAGTTTCATTTCTACTTGAAGTTTCTCTATTAGAGTTTTATTGTTACATGTATAAATAAGATCATCAACATAAAGGAAAATAATGAGAATTTTAGTACCAACCTATTTGACATATAAGGTTGGCTCTAAGTAGCTCTTATTGAAACCCTATTTAAACAAATAACTATCAATTTCTTTCACACAAGGAATGAGGGGCTTACTTCAACCCATGTATAGATCTGTCTTCAACTTCTAAACCATTCTTCTCTACCTGGAGTTTCATTTATCCCATTGGTTGTTCACATAGACTTTCTCATCTATATAACCATTAAGGAAGACTAATTTCACATCCATTTAACATATAGTCCACTTGTATTGTGTAACAATTGCCAAAATAGTGAGGATGAGGAGTTAGAGGGAGATGAGATCTCATAAGATGGGGATAAATGGATCTTCAAAGAAACATAGGAAGAGGAAGATGCGAGAATTACATCTCAGGAAGTGAACATCCATTTTGAAGGGGTGGTAGATAATCAAGAAGCAACAAAAGACAATATGGATTTATTGATCGAAGAGGTAATTGCAAAAGTAATGAATGGCATATGTGATGAAATCATTGAAGAAGTTCTATAGGAGAATAGAGAGGAAGAAATCAAGAAGAACCTAGGCATCTTATAGATAGTCATGGAGTTAAGAGGGGGGAAGAATACCCTAGCCTCTTCTAGGAAGAGTACCAAATAGAGGAAGAATAAGACACAGCTAGAGATTGCTATGGGCATTCAGACAACCATAGACAAGGAACTAAAGAAGAGGAGAGTGGAATGCTCTCCTCGGGAGCAATGAGAGTTATAACATGGAATATTAGGGGTGTTAATGCCCTTAACAAAAGAAGTCTCATCATATTCCAAATTGATGAGGGTAAAGAAGATGTATTTCTACAAGAAACAAAACTATCAGTTGAGCAAGGGGAGAAGATATTTAGCCAATAGAAAAATTGGGAGACTGCAACTTCCCCAATGAGTGGGGCATTTGGAGGGTTGGCTATCCTTTGCAAAGACATCTTCCATGTCTAGATATTATAGGAACAAGGGAGAACTGGATGTTAGGTAAGTTTCCCAAACTTCTGGATTCAAGGGATATGTGGATTCTTTGCATCTATGGTCCCACAGGCACAACTTAAAAATAGACTCTTTGGAATCATCTAAGCCAGCTACTAAATCTAATCAAGAATAAAAAGATCATTTTAGATGGAGAATTCAATGCATTAATGGAAGAGTCAGAAAAAATGGGGGTTATCACACACCCATCGAGAACTCAAATGGATTTCAAAAACTTCATTGAGAATAATAATCCCATAGATTGTTGTCCCAAAATGGGAAATACACTTGGAAAACTAGAAGGAAAGACTTCATGAAGATAGTAGAAAGATTAGATAGATTCCTCATATCAAGTCAATGCTTACAGGATAGATTGGATTATTCATTAGAAATTCTTGCTTTTACAGGGTTTGATCACATTCCAGTTTGTGTAAAGATAGACAAGGAAGGGGTCCCGAGAAATAGTCAATTCAAATTTCAAGACATGTAGCTTAGGGATCCACAGTTTCTACCCTTCATGAAGGAATGGTGGCAAGATACACCATTTATGAAAGGTTTGATAATGTTTTAGTTAGTTTCTAAATTAAAATTTGTGAAGTCAAAAATATCAGAATGGAATTAACTTCACTTCAAGAACATCTTTAAAGAGAAGTCCAGGATACTACAAGAGATCAACATCAATGAGGCTAAAATTTTTCAATTAGGCACAATGGGGAAAGGTATCACATTAAGAAGGTATTGAAAAAGGAGTCGAAAGAGATTTTGCTGAGAGATGAGGCTTTCTTCATGACAGAAATCGAGAGAAACATGGTTGAAAGAGGACATAAACACAACCTTTTTCCACCTATCTATCAAAATAAAAGGGCTTCTAACTCCATCTAAAACATAAGGAAGACTGATGGAACAATGACAAGAAATATGGTAGAGATTAGAGAGGAGGCTATGGAATTCTTTAACATTTTGCTGACAAAGGAAGATACACAACCCCAATAGGAAGAACACGAATTCAAAATACCTAGATTGGTACCAAATAAGAAAAATAAAGAACTTATGAAGGAATTTACACTAGAGGAAATCAAGGCAGATATTTTCTCTATGCTGGGAGATAAAGCTCCGGGACTAGATGGATGGTGGGGTAATTTCTTTCAAAAGTGATGGGACATAGTGGGAAGAGACCTCTTTCTGGTAGTTGAGGAATCAAGAAAATTTTTTGACGTTCTCCAAGAATTGAAGAACGTGTCCATCATGCTTATCCCCAAGGTTAATATACCTCTTTCATTTGATGAATTCAGATCAATCTCTCTCTGCAACTATGTCTACAAGATCTTCACTAAGGCAGCAACTATCAGGTTGTTGAGCATTCTTTTGGAGATCATTGTTGAGGAATAGGGCATTTTTGTTCTAGGAATGGACACAACAGAAGGGGCTATCATCACTCATGAAATACTCCATTCTATTAAGGAGAGTAGTGATTCTAGTATGGTAATAAAGTTGGACATGACTAAAGCATATGATAAGGTAAATTGGGACTTCCTCTTACATGTCTTGGGGAAATTAGGTTTCTCAAAAAAATAGAGGAAATGGATCTCGGCATGCATTTTAGGCATGAAGTTTTTATCTCTAATCAATGGGATGGCAACAACATCATTTGAATCTACAAGGGGGCTAAGACAAGGGGATCCCTCTCCCCTAATCTATTTATTCTAATGGCGAAGGCATTGACATGGGCAATTAGAGAGGCTAATCATAGTAAGCAGTGGAAAGGAATTCAGGTGAGGAATATGAAGGACTTCACTGATGCTCTTTTTATAGATGACACCATAATTTTTGGTCAAGCAACAAAGAGGGAATCCCTGACAATCAAAGGCACCATTGAGAATTACTGTAGGGTTTTCAGGACATCTTGTGAATGCTAGGAAATCTAAGATTTTCTTATTCAAATCAGACATGGCCTTTCATGCTGACATCTCTAAGCTCTTCAATTTCAAAGTGGAGGTCCTTCCAAGTAAGTACCTCAAGATTCAACTTTTCAATGGTAGGCATAAAAAAGATTTTTGGAAGGAGGTGGTAGTAAATTTAAATAATAAAAATAGGGACAAGGAAAGGAAAATGGCTGACCCTGGCAGGAAGATTAATGTTGATAAAGGCAGTGTTGACAACTATTCCTACATACATGATGTCCACCCTCCAAGCTCCAAAAGGTATAATTTTAGATATGGAAAAGGTATGCAGAAATTTCTTATGGTGAGGAACTTCTGACAAAAAGAAAATTCATTTGATTTCATGGGAAAAGATTTGCAAACCAAAACAAATGTGGGGCAGGTATTTTAAATTAGAATCTACAAAATCAAGCTCTAGGAGCTAAGATGGCATGGAACATGTATAAGAGACAACATTCCAAATGGGCCAAGTTAATGCAGTCAAAGTATCTAGATAACAATGATAGCGAGAGAATGTTCACAATTAAAAATCCTCCATGAGGATCATCCATATGGAATTTTATCATAAGTAGGGAGGTCTTATTGCTTAATCTCACATGGAAAATTCATAAGGGAGAGAAGGAAAATTTCTTGGAAGACTCATGGAATGGATGGCCAAAACTCTCATCAAAAGAAGAATTGAAGAATGCAAGGAGATTTCTAGAACAACATTGGGCGTTCAAGGTGAAAGATTATTGTTCCTCAGGTCTTGATGTTTTCCCACATAAAGTAATATGGAAAAGCTTTGAGAATTGTGACTTTCCCCTTGAGAAAAAGAAGATGTTTCAAGTTATTTTAGAAACAAGGACTCTTTTTATGACATATCAAGAAGTTGAAGTAATTTTGGTAGCAGATAAGACTGGGAGATATTTAGTTAAACAAGGCTATAGATGGTTAAACCAAAACCAAATTACAAAGTTAGATTGGCCAACAAATCTTTGTTGGAATGATGCAACACTTCCAAAGGTATGGGATTTCACATGGCTAGCTTTGAAAAACAAAATTCTCATCAGGGTTAGGCTACAGAAATTGTCCATATGGCCAAGATTCAAGTGTGTTCTATGTGAAGAAGAAGAGGAGAGCACTGATCATCTCCTACTTCATTGTTATTTTAGTAGGGATTGCTAGTATCAGCTTCTTAATAGATTGAATTGGGCTACACTATTACTAGAGACATTATTAGATCTCTTTAAGAGTTGGCCAAATCTGAACTTAGAATCAACATTTGCTAGTTTGTGGGATGTGAACCCTTCCATGGTGATTTGGACCATTTGGAAAGAGAAATTTTTGTATCTCCAAGAAAACATCTTCAACATCTCACAAGATCTATAGGGACTTAGACAAAGCTATTTTGAAAGTGGTTATGGCTAAGATAAGGAAATTTGATAATCATAACTCCAAATGGACAAGCTGGAATGAGTTGATGGTGAAATCATGGGATTTTTAGGAACCGGTATCTAATGGATTAGCAGCTAGGGCTGACGGTCTAAAAGTAGATATGAGTCTAGTAAAGTGGAGCCCTCCAATTTAGCCATTTGTCAAACTAAATTTTGATGGAGCTAGTAGAGGTAATCTAGGGTTCCCAAGGATGGGGTGTGTTATTAGAAATCATGAAGGGAAATTGCTTGTAGCCAAATCAACCAAAATACTTCAAGGAACAAATAATGAGGTAGAGGCATGGGTGCTCCTACACGGAATCCAACTAGATATACAATATGAACTCGGGAACTTATGGATAGAAAAGGATTCCCTAAACATCATAAGGGTGATCAAAACAAGGAAAATAGAAAATTGATGAGTGGAATACATACTCAGGAAAGTGTTGGTTAGCATATAGGATGTGGATAGTTTCCAGATATGGCATTATTATAGGGAAGGAAACAAAGTGGTGGATGAGTTGGAAAATAGAGCAATCGATCAACATAAAGAGGAAATGACCTTCGATCCAAGCCTGGATAAAGTGCCCTCTCATCAAATGATGTTGATAGAGTTCGATGAACAAGGGATAAAGAATATTTAAAATAATAAGATAGGGAAGG
Source organism: Cunninghamia lanceolata (assembly GCA_027924645.1). Taxonomy (NCBI): domain Eukaryota; kingdom Viridiplantae; phylum Streptophyta; class Pinopsida; order Cupressales; family Cupressaceae; genus Cunninghamia; species Cunninghamia lanceolata. The sequence continues at coordinate 6,934,040 of BSBN01000420.1, read as the reverse complement.
GAGTGAAGTCCACAGACTTTTTAACATATTAGTAAATGACACTTCTAGAATCTATTGTTTAAGAGATGAGACTGGGAAGTAGATTTTATAATCTTAGTCTCTTGGTTTAGGGGTGGATAGGAACTAGAACCCAGACTTGCAACAAATAGACTTGCTATCCTAATAGCTAAGCTAAGGCCCATCAAAGTTAGGAAGGAGCTGTTAGGATGTCCTAGTTGTTTAAACATTAGATTTCCTAAAACCTCATTATGAAAGGTATAGAAAGAAATGGAGAATAAATTGACTTTCATGAATGGTTTTTAAAAATCAGTATGCAAACATCATGTACACTTAATGGCCATTAAGAATGTTTGGAATCCCCAAGCATGGTAGAGGATTGGGAGATTAATGACAAGTGCATGGAGTAGATAAATAGAGATCAGGATGTATGTATTAACAATCCAAATTTCACAGGCCCCAAGACCAGTCTGGCATACAAAATCTCTAGTTATAGTTGGTATGAATGAAATCCAAGCCTTCATATATGCAAATGAGTAAGTTAGAATGGGAAGTATTGGATCAATCTTTCAGAATGATAGGATCTGACAGGTTTTCCATTAGCCACGTTGGCCAGAGAAAGATAAGACATAAATGGTGATGGGATATTCCCATGAGGGTGATATAAATGGCAATATGTGCCAAATCCGAAAAGGATCCATATTCATGATGGCATAAATTAGACATTAACTGTAGTGATGACATCCCTGGGTTGAAAGGACAACAACGGTGAAGAAGATTTATATCAAGCTACCACACACAGTAATATTCATTCCTTCATCATAGCCTAAACAGTCAGTTTGCAATACTGCATCTTCCAACACAATTTCTCTCTGTTTGGTTTTCTTGTTTCTTCTTGCAAGTCATCAATGGAGAAAGATAACTTAAACCAATGCCTCTTCTTTCTAGTAAAGCCATGGGAACTAGAGATCAAAGGTAGAATCAAAATCACAAATCTTAATAAGGTTTTTGACACATATTGTATGATGGTGCAATTCACTATAAGGAATATTTGTGGCTAGAAATGGTTACAAGGCTCAGAGGATAGAATTTTGCACTGGTCGTGTTAAGACCCAAAGTAATGGCAACACATAACTCTAATACATTCCTAAATCACCTGGGCTAGGGATTGTCATTAGGGTGACAAGAAGAGGTTTACCAACAAGTTTTAGGTGATTTTGGACAACTAACAAGAGTGGCTAGACTCCTCTGCACTTCGAGCTCAACTTAGACTCTAGAGGGATATTTCAAAAGGTATACCTGAATAGGTATTGAGTTCAAACCAAATAAACAACTAAAAATATTAGACAACCAAACCCAAGTCATCATCTTGGCTCCAAAGACTGTCACTAAGTCAAGAATAATTGGCTATCACATGACCCCCTATATAGCTGATTTAACTATGCAAATGTACATGCATAGGAAAGATGGTTTTATCCTTGAACCACAGGTAAAAGATTTGTTTTTTTTTTAAAGATTGTTTGGTCCCTCTCCAATATGGACAGATGCCTATTCCATTAGGAAACAAAGTCACAGAATGCAAGGAGGAAAATAAATACACAGCGAAGGATCAATAGAACTATACATACATTTACATATATATGACTTTCTAATAGATTTTCATATAATGAACATACTTAATAATCCAAAAGAGGACTGCAGTGATTCTTGTATAACAAAATGATGGCAAATATAAAGTCTTGTATTTATTTAGATGTTGTCACACATCTCCAAATACCTATTACACTCATACTAGCAAATGTGGCAAAGGAAAATATATAACTATGATTACATATTTACCAAAATCATTACAAACTCCCGTGGAGACATTCACTACATTCAAATTTGCAATATAAAACATTCTTACACAATACTGAATATATCCCTTCACTAACAAACTAGACCAAATCACGTGTCGATTCTAGAGAAACTCCTTAGGCTCTCCGAGACTAGACAATTGGCTCAGAGACCAACCCTTAGAATATCAAAAAATGAAGCATATATAGTTGTTCTCCCCTACACAGCTTCTGGGCATCGAAATCCCAATTAACAAAGAAAATTACTATAATGAATGAAGGGCATGGCCATGTCAGGAGGATCAACAAAAATCAAGAATGCCCATGCCTTTGTCAGAAAAAATAGCAGAGCACAAGGAAACCGATGCCTCACAAGTTTGTTTCACATCCTTGAGAGGACTGTAGAAGATATGGATGCTGGTACACTGCACTTCTATTGAATTTGAGTACTTGCATATTAACTAGAAACATTGTTTCACCACCCAGCCTGATGTCTGCAACCATGCGTTATATTTGAATTTTGTTTTAATTTTTCCACATCAGTGACTTCTCCCATCATGGACTGGCCTCTATTTGCACCTTGTCAGCGAATTTTTTTATTTTAGAACTAGGTCATTTTCCCCTTTTGTTAGCAAATCCTCAATTTGCCAGACTCCATTTTTATCCTCTTTATTTTCCTTATTAGCAAAATAAAGAAAAGTTGAACTTTAATTTTCTATCAACTAATTGACACCTTTAGAACCACGGGCCTCAAGTGCTACTTTCTTCTTTACCGGTAAAAATAACTTTTGCTGAACTTGCCTTTTCATCTCCATTTTGGCCTCTCTCATTGCCTTGTTAGTGAAATGCAAAAAACACGAACATATGGAAAGTTTAGTTTTGTGTCGATTTCCCGGCAAGGGCACATGTTTCTCTTGCCTTAGCCAAATCTTCAATATTTACCTTATCAAAAAATATGAATAATCTCAAACTTTTCCACCTACCCCTTATTCCTTACAATTTCACCTTTATCGATGAATCTCCATTTTCCTGAACCAAGGGATAGACACCTCTATATCGACGAAAAGCCCTTCTACTGAACTTGCTTTTTTTATCGATAAAGTTGCACCCTTTTGAACCAAACACTTTGTCACCTTTCATCTTTTACCTCATTATCGGCAAAGAAGCCTATCGATAAACTACCAAAAATTTGAACTTCTTCATTGGTTTGACTTTCCGCTGACTTCCTAACAAAGGGAAACTTTGCATTAACCATTTTTGCCTTGTTAGCAAAATGAAACATTCTTGAACTTGGCCTTCATTCTTAAAGCTTTGCCTTTGTCAACGAAATGGTCATCAGAAGAACTACAGGTATTGATGAACCATTAGGTTCTTGAACCTTTCCTTTCGCCGATAGAAAAGCCTTTTGCCTTTTCTTCATTGTGCCACAACTCTCCCTTTTCCCTCTATTGCCTTATTGGTGAATCAACAAAAAACAAAACTTGGAAACAAGTTCAAAATTTATAACTTTTGCTGACTTAATGACAACAAGGCAAAACATGGAAAATTTTCTAAGGGAGAAACCATCTTTGACCAAGGTGAAAAAACATAAGAACCAAACTTTGAACAAGGATAACTTTTTCATACTAAGGAATTTTGAGATGGTTCAAAAGGAAAAGTTGCTCAAAATGGAATTCGTGTCATTTTAGAAGGAATTAAATTGTACATGAATTTTTGGATATTTGGGGGTAGAAAGGGCACATTGGAGATAATTTTTCTAGGCACCAACAAGTCAGATCTGGTTTCCACACTCCTATCCAATATTATGGATATAGCTCAGGATGGACACTATGTCCACATGATTTCCACTGGCTTGGTCTTTAATTATCTCTACAATTTGGAGAGGTGGAGGCAGGTGCTACAAGGTTATAATTTGACCAAGGGAGAAACTATGGTGGGAGCCCTCTTCCCAATAAGCACCCTCAGAACTTCTATAGCTGTGGAGTGCATTTATAAGGCAATGCAGAAGGGATTTGATTATGGTTGCATAGGTGGGTTGGACAGGGTCCTCCATAGACATAATCACAATTTTTCCAAGAAAATGACAACAAGATGTAGGGATGTGTTTACTTCAATTCGGCTCCTCAGGATGCATGCCCTAGACTAGGCACCTCACCTTCCTAAAAAAATAACAAATCAAGACACAGCAACATCCTTAGGTGAGAAAAAGGAGCATGTCAACTCGTTTGTGCTAGCCATGACCACAAGAAGTGTCGTGGAGCTATGAGTACAATCAACCAAGGTGAGGGATAGGGATGACTAGAAATAAGGGGTCACTATCCTTTTCCTTCTTGTTGGATACTCCACGGTGTTAGGGCTTAATATTTTTGTTTCTTATTGGTTGTATGTGCCAATTAAAAACTCTCTCTGAATGTTTTATACTATTATAGTTAATAGTTTAAGACCATTATAGGGTATGATTTGTATGTTCTTGGGCTATGTTAGATCCAGATCGGAGCATCTACTAGATGATTTTGATACTTCGTATGTAATTATTATTTTTGATTAATATTAGTCTAGGTGGTCTACCACCTTTTTATTAAAAAAAACAATTACCAAAATAATCTTGATGGTATCATGTCTTACAAGTGGAGTGAAGGTTTATGAATAATCTACTCCAAGTGTTTGTGTAAATCCCTTGGCAAAGTTAATATTTCCTTGTGCCACTTAATAGAACTTTCAATATGATATTTTACCTTATAAATATATTTGACACCAATCATCTATTTATCTTTTGGAAGATGCACTAATTCTCATGTATTATTTTTGTCAATTGCTTCCATCTCTTTATTCATAGGATCAATCCATAATTTCTCTTTCACTACTTCTTCATACACAAATGGTTCAACTTGTATTTCACCAAGCAAATTAAAATTAACAACTTGGTCATATTACTACCCCTCTAATAATTTTTATTTAAGATTCTTATCTCTCTTGAAGAGATTGGACTTGATGCTAGACTTGAACTATTACTTGAGTTTGTGCTATAAAGAGAACTTGGTGGATTTGAGCTTGGAGAACTTGAACTTGAGCTACTACTAGAGCTTGAAATTCCACTTGAGCTTGTGGGAGAGGAGGAACATTTTTTATCTTCCATGTCCATAATTGTTGGTGTTTGTTCATTATGCATCTTCTTGCCACTACCATAGTCCCCCTTCATCAAAAATCACATCTTTACTTACAATCTACTTTTCTGTGTTAGGATTATAAAATCTATACCCCTTAGTTGCATCAAAATATCCCACAAAGATACAAAGCTAAGATTTTACATCCAAGTTTTTTTTTCTTTTGAACTAAAATATGTGCATATATAGACAACCAAAGACAAAATATGAACCATAGATGCTTATGAACACTCCAATCTTCCTTTGGAGTGATTTTATAAATTGATTTTGTGGAACTATGATTTAAGATGTATACTTATATTGCCACTATTTCTGCTGAATATAATTGGGAAGGTTCTTTGACTTCAATATACTTCATGCCATTTTCATAATGGTATAATTCTTTCTTTCTACAACACCATATTTCTAGGGAGTATGAACTACAATCAATTGTCTATTTATGCCATGATTGTTACAAAAATCAAAGAAATATTTTGAAGTGTATTCTCCCTCTCTATCTATTTTGAGTATTTTGAGATAATAATTACTTTGCTTTTTAGCTATCGTGTTGAAATGCTTGAAGCATTTAAAGCATTCATATTTCTTCTTAATAAAATAGATCCATGTGTGGCGAGAAAAAAATATCAATAAAAGTTAAGAAATAAAGATTCTTACCCAAATATTTCTCCTATATACATCACCATAAATGTCAATATGCACAAGCTCAAGAGAAGATTTTTCCCTCCAAGATTTGTTCATTAAAAACTATATGTCTTACTTGCCAAGTGCACACATTGAACAATCTTCTTTTGCTTGAATTTCTAGAAGTCCTCTCACCATATTCTTCTTGTGAAGAAAACTCAATCCTTGAAAACTCAAATGTCCATAATGTTTGTGCCATAACCACGAATCATATGTGGTTTCTTTGAGGGCATGCACATTATTGGAAAGTAATGTGAGAGGAAATAACCTATTCATTGTCATTGAAAGCCTTCTCTACAAGATGATAATTAGCTAATTTATCAAATATTTTGCAATAGTTATCTTCAAACATAAATTTATATTTTTTTCTACAATCTATCCAATACTTAAAAGATTATGTTGTAATCTTGGCACATGAAAAGTATTATGAATATAATTTGTTTCTCCTTACTTAGTATTTATAGTAAGGGTACATTTTCCCATTACATCAACCTCTTTGTCATCACCAAATTTCACTTGACTTCTCACAAATGCGTCTAATTTGACAAAGAGATTAAATTTACCTATCAAATGGTTTGAGTAGACCCTATCCAAGAACTACACATCTCTATGATGTTATTTTTCCATGTTACATGTAAAGAATGTGGATTGCTTTGTTTCTTCAAAATACTTCTTAGTATAGTTGGCTCTTGACTTATTCAAGTCAGATTTCTTCTTTCTACACTCAGTCTCATAGTGCCTATAATGTTCACAATACATGCACTAGATGCTTCTGCAATCCATGGAACTTCTTCCTCTTCCTCTACCATGTCTTCTACTAGTAGATTTAGGTGTCATTGAGATTTATTTGCTTGAGAAAGAGAAGTTGTAGGTTTTTCTTCAATTTTTGCAGTAGACTAGAAAGTTTGCATCAAGGTCTTTGTAGAACACTACATATGTATGTCATGAGACTACAAAGAATCTACCAAATCCTCCACTTTGAATATGGTTAGATATTTTCTTTCTTCAATGGCAATCACCATTGGATCATATTTTGGATGAAGAGATCTCAAGATCTTATCTACAATTTTCTACTCTATTACAACTTCCACTTAACTCCTTGTGATAAAATTTTGAATGGACTTAGCTTCTTTCATCCTTAAATTTTCAAAATCTCTTATAAAGGTTTGAAGTTTCACCAATCTATCTTTTTCACATCCCTAGTATGCAATTTACAAAAACTCCATGCATCCTTTGATTTTTTCATGCCAATAATACAAGGAAAATTAATATATCCAATACAAATTGAATAATGAATAGAGCTCGATTGTCCTTCTTGTCATCTTTCAACCTAGTTTATTGATTTGCTGTCAAAACATTGAGAGCATTTTGATCTACAAATTCATTGTATACTACCACTAATTCCCATAGATCTTTGGATAATAGTAGAATATTCATTTTGATGCTCTAATATTCATAGTTCTCTTCTATACATATAGGAAGTTGGAATAGTAAGTTGTTGCCATTAACTATGCTAATAATTGATCTAGAGAGAAATGCTAACCTACACAAAAAGATTCTTACAATATGCTTTGATACCAAATGAAGGAAATAAAAATAAGCGACACTAACACTATATATTGACATCAAACAAAAATAATTAATTGCACAATTGTATAGATGAAAATATAAATCATTTGAAATTATACATGGTGTGAATTCCTTGTGTATTGTGTATCTCTTATTGAAGGTATTTACATAAATATATAATATTCTTTTATAAAGGAAAAAGTATATCCTTGAGAAAAAAAAAAAGATTAAGAGCAATACAAGCAATTTATTTATTTATTTATTTTTAATGAAGGAATCAACACTTGGTGGGACCCGTGAAGTGAAGTTCTTACATGCACCACTATAACCTCCATCCGCATGATCTTCCCTCCACCCATGCAAGGGTAAATCCAAGATTGAACTTACAAACATTATCCATGTTTTCCAATGGCTTAACTCCTAGAATTTGATGGTCACCCTTGCCTGTCATATAAAATTTTTATGACGGTTTGGTCATTTAACTACCTTTCAATTAACGTTTTAAGAAAAATAGAAGTTGTCAAAAAATGGTGAATGGAATTTTTTATATTGAAAGAATGCATGTTACAAAAAATGAGTAGTCTAAAGACTACGAAAAAGAGCAGCAATCAATAACACAATCACAGACTTGTTTTGGATAACTCTGAGATGAATTTTCAAGAAGAAAAATATTATCTATATATTTATTTTTAATTATTATAAATTACTATTTTTTAAACATGCAATTTACAATATTTTTGAATGTATTGACATTAAAAGGTGTTTTTATAAATTGTATTTAAATAGCTTTGCATCCCCACTAGGCCACCACCATACTTCATAGTACAAGAAAAATGGTATAAATAATATTACTACTACAACCATTTCAACAACTGAAAAGATGAAAGTGCCATAAAAAAATACCCTACCTCTTGTCATTTCAAGGTAGAATGTATGTTATTTGTGGACATTGAATGATATCAAAAGGGACATAAAGACATATAAATTCATTTCTATTATGTAATTTGTATTCCTAAATAAATCAATAATTATAAATTGAAAAGAAACATGAAGGATTTCCTTTTTCTTGAACCAAACACTCCAATACAATTCCCACTTGCAAATTGAAATCATTCAAACGACATTTCAAAAACATAGCAAAACAATAAGTTTCACAAAATGTTGGTAGTACCTTAAGAGCAGCCCATCCACTCCACAAACTAACTTGCCCTCCCTTTGAAGTCTGAAAGAACTTTCAATTGCAACACTATGCTTAGGACTTGACTTGTCCAGCTGGATCACTGTTGAGAACAGTTCTAATTCGACTCTGATGTAGGCATCTTGGTGCGCTGATAGAAAGGTGGCCTTGGTGAATTAAATGACAATGGTGGAAGTAGCAGCAATTCTTTTTTATCCCTGTAATTGTAAATCAACTCTTAATTTAGCTCTTCTTAATCTTTATAATTGTAAGATATAAAGTTGTATTTATTCCATATATAATACACAATAAAGGTCAATAAAAAATAACTATAAAAAAGATTACATGAACAGATTAAGGAAGGAAAAAAATCAATAAAAGCTGCCAGTTACAGCCTTTGAACAGCAAACGTTTCATGCACATGGGTGACATGGGTGACGAAGTTGTTCGCTCGCTACTTCCTAGGTGTAGCTCAGCAAAGATAATAACCATATAATTAAAATATACAACTCAATTGGTCAAAATTTAAAGTTTGAATTAATGTATCCACAATAATGTTTATAGGTATTTTAAACTTTGACGTAAGGTTTATAGGTATTTGTAGCTGTCAATCTACGATGTCATTGACAGATCATGTTTTTTAGCAGAGGTGATGCCGTCCGCTGTTACCACTCACTCTCAATGTAGACATTTGTTTCAAAATTCAAACAACTCTTTAATAGACTTTAGAATCAGTTTTTTCAGCTCAGGCTGGGTCGACACAATAGATTGACAATAGTTTGTGTTCAAGTCAAGCAATTAATATGTGGCTTGGAGGAATTTAAACCCACTATTTTAGGAGCTCAAGTTACAATAGTTTACCTTGCTAATCATTGTCGTGAGAGGTTCTAATACGCAGTAGTAATTACTACTACTATATTTTTATTTAAAAGAATATATGTGTTATTTTTTTTTATCAAAATGTAATTGTTTCTTATTTAATCTATGTTTCTTCATCTGTTTTTTTTTTATGGTGGATTGATTACCATATATATAATCGATTGGATTTTAGGAGACGTGACTGTTCTAATAGTTCTGTTTCATAATGAAATTTGTTTCATTAAACTTTGTTTTTTATAACCTTCTGAGACTACAAAACATCAACACTCCCTCTTAGCTAGGGAGGTATAGCAAAGTCTTCCTTGAGTCTTACTCAAGGGTATCATGTCTAGTCATGGACTCTCAACATTACATCCACAATGGCTACACCCAATTGTGGAATAGTTCATCACAGAGTTTCTTAACGTGATATCGTCATGGAGTCACTCAACATGACGTCCACCATGGCTACTCCCATGTGTGGAAAGAAACATGTGCACAAGTGCCCATCACGGAGTTTCTCAACATGATGTCGTCATGGAGTCTCTCAACATGACGTCCACCATGGCTACTCCCATGTGTGGAAAAACATAAGTACAAATGATTCATCATGGAGTCTCTCAACGTGATGTTGTCATGGAGTCTCTCAACATGACATCCACCATGGCTACTCCTATGTGTGGAAAGAATCACATCTCCGTCTCAAAGATGGATGAGGGCTTTCACCTCATATTTTTGTCTCAGAGAAATATGCATTATAGCAAAGATCATTGATGCTGAGTCTCCCTCTCAACAAGGGCGACATTTTCCACTACTCCAAGCTTGTCTTGGAAGTATGCAAACTTTACCCTGGAAAGAGGCTTGGTGAGGATATCAGCCGTCTGATCATCAATGTAAATATACTTGAGTTGGATTTCTTTCCTTAGCACCATTTCTGACCCTGTCATACTTGATGCACCCAATGTACCAGACACCGACTCTCCCTCTTAGTTGTGAGTCCTAGACTTCACAACTCCTTGCAAGATCCCTGCCTTGACTTAACCTAATTTGACAGGAAGTAATGCATAAGGCCAAGGTCCTTCATCTCAAACTCAGAGGTTAACTCTTTCTTACATTTGACAATGAGGTTCTCTTTTCCAGTGAGAAATGGATCATCAACATAAAGGAACAAGATCAAGACCTCACCATAAACTATCTTGAAATAAAGGTTAGAATCTACACCATTCTTGGAGAAACCCAATCTCATCAAGTAACTATCAATCCTTTCATACTGTGCACGAGGTGCTTGTTTAAGACCATATAAGGCCTTCTTCAATCTCCATACATGAGACTCCTTCCCATGAATCACAAAACCGCCTGGCTTCTCGATATACACTTCTTCCTCAATCACACCATTAGGAAATGCAGTCTTTACGTCCATTTGATGTAACTTCCAACCCTTTGTAGGGGTAATAGAAATAATTGTCCTAATGGAGGTATATTAAGCAACAAGAGCAAATGTCTCCTCATAATCTATTCCATCCTTTTGAGAGAATCCTCTTGCCACGAATCTCGCCTTGTGTTTCTCAATGCTGCTATCAGCTGCATGTTTGATTTTGTAGAGCCATTTGGAAGTCACTACTCACTTCCCTTCAGGTCTTGGAACAACATCCCATACATCATTTTTTTAATGATGGATTGATACTCTTCTATCATTGCATCTCTCCATACCTGCTGGTTAGATGCCTTCTCAAAATTGGAAGGTTCAAAATCAATGATGTGACTCATCAATACCACATAATCTGAGAACTTTTGAGGTCTCTTGCTTTCCCTAAAAGTTCTTCAAGTAGCTACATATTTTTCCTCGTCTTGTATGGTTTGTCGAGCCCATAGAGGCCTTTTTCGAACTATGTCAATATCTCTAGGTCCATCAGTTGGTTCTATAGGATCAACTGGATCAATAGTCTTAGCCGGTTCATTGGAATCCCTCTCAATGTTAGGACTATGATCAAAATCCATATCCTGTGAAGTCTCCTGCTCCTCACTATCTATCTTCATGTAAGATCCTTTAGATCTTTTGAAGGCTACTTCTTCCTCGAAGGAGACATCCCAAAAGATTGTGGCAGGATGTCCACAGAACCAGCATTAGAACATATAGTTTGGGGGTCTGAATCATCTCTATCATCCAAGCCCTTTGAGATGACTTTAGATGTAATCTCCTCCAATTGCAAGCTGTTGTAAATGTTATCCACAGAAGCTACTTCATTTTGATCCCCTACATCTTCTATGGATGTTTCATTTTGATCTGCCACATCTTCTATGGATTCTTCATTTTGATTCCCCACATCTATAGATGCTTGATTTAAACTCTTCACATCTTTTGTAACTGCTTTAGAAATCAGTTCAAGAGGCTCTTCAATAAAGGCCAACTTCTTGATGACCTGACCATTGGGTGTGTCCTCAATTTCCATTTCTATAACCATCACATCATGTACCATTGCACATTCTTGTGTGATAATCTCAGGATATGCTATTCTCTTATCAACAAAGATATTAGGCTGGACGGTCACTGCAGAATTAACATCATCCTAAACAACTTCAAGACTTCTAGGCTCAATTTGATCCTTATCAGGGGCTTCACTACAAGGGGTTTCAGAAACATCCTTGGCATTTTCTTCAAGGTCAATTGAGTTGTCATCCACCTTCTCCTCTCTTGTGTCTATTTCATCATCCGATACAAATGATGATGAACCAACATCAGATTCTTTGGGAGAATCCACAAACATTTCTGAGATCTTGACCTGGGTGCCTCTACTATGATGTTGATTCATTTATCTATGAAATTGCTCTACATCTAAATGGAGTGCCCGTTTCATAATGTTGTGTGCCTTTTATATGATGTGCCTATATTTTCTAATAGGTAGTGCCACAATTGATAGGCCTTGCTTTGTATATGGCTTCGCATTTTGAATGGGCAACACATCTTGTATAGAGGCTGCATTTTGTAACATAGGCAGTGCTATCACCAATGAGCCTGTGCCTTGATCTCCTTAGGTTGTGCCTCTTTTCTTAAAAACTATCCTGCACATTAGATCAAATAGGTTGTGCTTTAATTTTATTGTTTGTGCCATCATACATTGTTGTGACTCACATTGTATGATATGCTTGCGCATTTCTCAGAATGAGTAGTGCCTTCTTCTATTTCCTTTATGACTTCTTTCTTTGCTTGGTGCCATGTTTGATATGCAACGCCTCCTCCTTTTACTTGTGCATGCTCTATGGCTTGCACCATGAATCCTAGGCTTTGCCATGGATTCAAATTTGCACCTTGACTCATGAATAGTTGTGCATCATTTTTTTAGGGTAGCGCTATTCATTTGCAATGGCAAGGCTATGTATTTTACATTATGATTCCTATAGGTTGTGTGCCTTCTTTCTATATGCTTCACTTTATTTTAGGCTTGCATAACTCTTATATTGGCCATGCCTTGACTCAAGAGGCAGAGCCATACCACATACTGGAAGCACCTTATGGTGTGTGCCTTGTCATTTATAATGTGGCCTGCCTTATGTATAATGTGGTGTGCATCATTCTAAAGGCATGCACCTTTTTATGATCTAAGTTTCTCTCTTTCATATGTTGAGCCTCATCTTATGTGACCATGCATTATTATATATGAGTGCACCATGCTTCTAAACTGTTGTGTGTCTCTACATCACAGGTAGTGCCACCTACTAAATAATAACTTTCTTATAGCCGAGCCTCCATTTCTCATTAGGCTGCTCCTCTGACTCTAACTCCTTTAGACTTGAGGATGGACTGCGTTGGATTACAAAGGTTACGATTTTGATTATTACTATTAAAAATGGTATCACCTTGTAAGATCATGCCTCTCTGTTGAATAGGCCACGCCATAAAGGTGGTGCCTTTATGTTTAAATGTCAGTGCCTCACTTTCTATGTGGTGGCACGATACTTCCACAGGCCAAGCCACATTGATAGATATGTTGTGGTGGTGCCTCCTTTAGAATACTTGCGCTATGGCTGAAGAACCTTGCTTTGATACCATGTTAATTTTAGATCAAAATGTAATTGTTTCTTACTTAATCTGTCTTTCTTCATCTTTTTTCTTTTTGGATGGTGGATTGACTACCATATATATAACCAATTGGATTTTAGGAGATGTGACTGTTCCAATCATTCTGTTTCATAATGAATTTTGTTTCATTAAACTCTGTTCTTTATAACCTCCCGAGGGTACAAAACATCAACAATATGTAAAGTACGTCAAGAGATGTCCTTCTAAGGCACCTATTTGATTCTAATTCTCACGCTATTTTTAATTGCAATCCTTGTTGGTCTCTACTATTTATTTATATTTTTCTCATGCTTTGCTACAATAAAAAAATAATAATAATGCAATGAAGGAGGTAATGAAGTGAGTGGACAAAAAAAAAATAGTTTACAAAAATTTAATGATGATATACATGTCAAGCGTTCACCCACACACACACACACACACACACACACACACACACACACACATATGCATACATACATATATACACATATATACACACATATACATAAAATCAATATTACATACAAATGTATAGCTCTTAAATAAAATAAAATAATTCTTAACTAAAATTTAAAATTTATGTTATATGTAATAAATAAAATAGTTCTAAAGTAAAATAAAATAACTTTTATTTTTAATAAATTTTTTTCATCTCATTCTCTTCTTTCTATCTTGATGATGGATCATGGAGTATGATCCGAAAGAAGCCTAAATTCTACACTTGATCATGGACTGTGGAAATATCATGTCTACAACTCTTAAGTCAATAAAATAACTCATGACATTTTTTAAATAGGTGTATTTAAGATATCTATAATATTAAATACATCCATTTTTGAGATATGTGAGATATTAATCCCAAAGTGTTTATCTAATGATATCATAAGTCTAATATAAACCCTTCAAACTAATATTTTCTACTCTTTTAGATAAATGTATTTAAGATATCTATACTAATATTTTGATCTAATAAATTATTTAATAAAAAGTATATTAATATTAACTCTATCAATTTAACTTATGTTTTAAATTTAATATCGACCCAATTTAATATAAACCCTTCAAAGTAACATTTTCTACATCTAATATATCTATATTGCTTATATTTTGATCTAATAAATTATTTAATAAAAAATATATTAATATCAAGTAACCACTATTTAACTATAATCAAATAATCATTTCCTTATTTAGCTATTTGCCTCACTTGTTTCACATACTAAACTACTAAATTGTTTATTTCCTTCCATTATATATTTGGTTCAAATTTAAAGACTATTTTAGTGAGGTGCCTATTTCCACCTATGTGTAGTAAATTGATTAAAAAAAGGATATCTTTCTTTAATAATATTTATAATATATCATCTAGGATATATCACATAAATATACTTTAAATATATTTTTTAATCCTATTTTTTAATCATTGTAAATACACAACAATTTCAATAAAATATATATTTAAAAAATTAATAGTTTAAAATTATTGTAAAGTTAAATAATTTTATAAAAGTTTTTTTAAGACATGAAAAAAAGATTTTTTTTAACCTAGGGGCCCATATGGAGTGGTGGCAGGTGCCTTGGGCCCCACCCCTTAACATAATTTTTTTTAATTTTTTTTCTCTATTTTTAATTTAAGGATTTTTTTGAATTTTATTTACATGTTTATTTGTTTAACTGTAATAATTTCAATTTTTTTAATGAGAAATTTTTATTACCATATTTAGGTATTACTCAAATTTATTTATTGATAATATTTTTTAATCTTTGATTAGTATTAAGTATTTTTAATACTTTTTAATTAAGATAAGTATTTGATAATTTAAAAATTATGGATTTTTTAGAGAGGCATTCTACAATCCCAGTTGGGTGGAGATGAGGGCACTCATTTTTTCTGTGTAAATATATAGCTAAAAATGTAAAATAAAAACTAAAAAAGAAATTGGAAAAAATAAAAAATAAAATCCAAAAAAGAAATTAAATGAGAAAATAAATTGGACAAAATAAAAAATAAAAACCAAAGAAATTTGAAGGAAAATAAATAAATAAAAAAATTGAAAAATGCAAAAAGCACCAACAAAACCTTGAAGATATCTCTTGGCATATTGTAGATATATTTTTTTAAATATAAATATACTAGTAGTTATAGCAATTGGAAATACCATGAGCATCAAAACATTTTTTTAGTTTAATACCTTAGAAATTAGTAACTAGAAATGTAAAGGAAGGTATGGTGATTAATAATTAGCAAGTTTACAAATGTGTCATTTCATGACCTTTAAACAAAAGAGTGATTGATAGTTAGAAAATTTATGTGTTTCTAGTAAATATAATTTTCATGATAAATATTTTTATTGAGTGGTAATTAGTAATTTGGTAATTATTAAATATTTTATAGATATGATAAATAAAATTTTAGGTAATGGAAAATTTAGTGAGTGTAATGTTTTTTTATATTAAATATTTTTTAATGATGAATAGTGTATTTTCTATATTAAATTATTATATAAACATTCAAAGACAAAATAAAAGTGATCACACTATTATGCAACTTAAAAGTAATCTTAGTGAGGGAAGGAAGTGGGTCATGATCAAATGGTTGCCTTGGACAACCACGAGGTCCTAGCCATTAGGAATAGCTCCAAAACTGTGATGATTCCTCTTTATCATTATCTTCTTCTTGATCCACATGAGTCATGCCAACCAAGGACACCATGATCACACTAAGAGGTAGAGAACTAGCCACATGATGGGAGAGACCAACCATGACATCTATGTTGAGCAAACCCATGAGAACCATTAGAGCCATATTTGGAATGGGCATTATGGCTATGACAATGTTGGTGTCCACACAAAGGTGAGGCATCCCTACTAGTAGGAGAAGACAACACATAAGCAACAATACATAGAGCATTAGTTTAATGCTCAATAAGAGACTACAAGTTGGATAACCTCCAAAGCCACTTTATCAACCTAGACCATAATGTGTAGCATAACATAAGAGCATATTCAAGATTTATGTTGGTGTATAACTCCATGAGTTAACAATAACTCAATCATAGTTGGGTGACTTATAGCACATGTCAATTGAAAGTTTCAACTTGGTGAGTCATTTGTAATAGGTGTCAATAGACTTAACACATCGCCTCTATTTCCTAGGGTAGTTACGCTATTCTCTTACTTTGAATATCACCACCTATCCTTGTTTCATGGAGAGTTGGGTATGCAACCTTTACTATTTATACCTACTATTTGTTAATACAAATTGTTCATTCTCACTTGTAATCTCGTGTTAGATAGTCTTTCCACGATCTTGCTTCTCACATGGTATCAGAGCACTATGGTCAGCATCAAATCTTGTTTCCTCATTGTGCGAATCAGGTTTTCATCTCTTCGTTTTTGCTTCATTTCAGTTGTTTTAGATATTTAATATTTCTGTGTGCTCTTATTGTCTTTTAACGCCCACATAGGGCAGTGTGGATCCTCGCTTGCAAGCGCCACACAGGCCGCATTGGCCAAATTTGTTTGAAGGCTTACAGACGACATCTAGAGTGGCCATATAGGCCATTTTTTACAAGCATAGACAGCGGCTCCAAAAGCCGAAGCAAAGATAATCCTAAGCAGCCATAAAAGGCTAAATCTACACTGCATTCATAGTGACCAAAAGGTCGATAGTGGAAATCACTCGCAGAGGCAAAAAGGCCGATGGTGGAGAGCATACGTAGAGGCCACGAAGCCTGACGAGGGACGCCACAAGAGTGCCACCCTCAACTAATTCCATAGCCAATGAAGGAGTCAAAGAGGCCACACAGGCCAGAGACACCATAGTCCTAAAAGGACTCCTCATCAGCGAATACGTGGGTGTCCAAGCACCACATGTGGTGGTCAACACCACTGCACCACCTGCATTGCTGCAGTCAGTGCTTGAAGTGCTCAACCTTGGACCTCCAATGGCCCAATGCACCCAACGATCACCATTGACCATGCCCAAAGGCATTCAAACGCCCTTGAGGGCCCCACCTGATGGAGACCAAATATGAGGGAAAAGCTTTTTGAAAAAGTTTTTTCTTTATTTGTGACTGTTGTCAAAGTTAATTCCATATGTATTGGCACTATTCATTTGTATTTTGTATTCAAATGTTGATGTAAGAAACTAGGGGGGGTGACATCATCAAAGGCAAAAAGCCAAGAAGGGGGGGGGATTTTAAGAGCTAAGCCCTTGGTCAATTTTTTTTTCCAAACACATTGGAAAATTATTTTCTGGAAGTGTATTTTTTTTGCATATGCAAATTTTCGAAGGGCCATAACTTTTACAAATTGACTTAAAATTGAGTCATTCCTTTTGAAAAGATGGTTCTTTTTTTGTCCTCTATCCAACGAAGCTGATATCACACTATCTTTATAAAGTGCCCGATCACACTTTTGTAGGGTGACGATAAGCACTTATTCCATTAATTGCACAATTTGGGGGGAAAAAACAACACATAATCAAGGGGGGTATCTCGTGTGTTCATATTGCACACTTCCTAGAGAAGTGCTTCTGTGTGGGTTGTGTTATCTTTCATGTCTTCAATTGCATTTTCCTTAGCTCATTCTGTCTATATTTCTACAACAACTATCTACTGACTACAACATCAATGGATTCTACAGTTCCTATACCACCCCTAACACCTTTCAATTACTATGATTGGAAGATAAAAGTAAGTCTTGTGTTAAAAAACAAGGGCTTATATATGATAACTATGGGAATGGAAAAAGAACCTAATGTAGCCAAAGAGAAAGAAAAGTTTTTCAACAAATGTGATCAAGAATTTGGTTTTCTTTGTTTAAATCTATCTCTTGAATTATTATTTCATGTTGAGAATTTAACTACTCCCCATGAAGTTTGGGATACTCTGGATAAATTATTCAGAAAAATTGATGAATTGAGAAGTCATGAATTGGAAAATCAACTCTTAATCTAAGTCTTAGAAGTTTCTCAACTTTAGAAGATTTTTTCACCAAATTTAAATCTTTAAAGTTATAGTTAAAAGATTGTGGAATTGACAAGAAAGAGGATCAATTAATCCTTTCCGTACTTTCCAAGCTAGGTCCTAAATTTTATGTGTTTGTATCAACTTTCTATTCTACCAAAAGTGCTCTTGGGGCATCTTGGAAAATGCTCACTCTAGATAATTTCATTTTTGATCTCATAAGGGAACAAGAAAAACTAATTCAAATGGGTTCTTTGAAGTCTACAAAGCCTCAAGCTCTAATCGTAGGGAATGATAGCCCAGAAACTTCAAAAGATAAGAAAAAGAACACTAAAAAGGACAAGGATGGTAAGAAAGGTGATAATTCCAAAAAGGATAATTCTTCTCATCAATGTAAGCCTTTTACAGAGAAGAAAGTTTGTGCCTTTTGTAAAAAGTCAGGGCATGATGAACAACATTGCATGAAGAAACAAATTGATAGTCTCTCGAATCTTCTTAAGAAGAATAATATTGGGTTACCCGATTCCTTCAAATCATCTACATCAACTCATGATAATATTAAGGGAAAAGAGAAATCACAAGGCAAAGCTCTAGTTGTTACTACATCTTCATCTCCATCATGGATTATTGATTCTGGTACCACTCATTATATGGGGTCATCTTAAGTTACATTCTCATCTTTAGAGTCATCCAGAATTACTTCAGTTAACTTAGGTGATGATACCCCAGCATTGGTAAAAGGGACAAGGTTTGTTGAAGTTGGAGGAATCTTTTCAAAAGTTCTAAGTGTACCTTCACTATCAACTAATCTCCTTTCAGTGTATCAAATAACACACTTAGGGAATGGTATGAGAGTACATTTCTCTCCAAATTCAGTTGAGATAAGAGAATTACAAAGTCACAACTTGGTTGCAATAGGGGAGGCAAATCATCAATCAAGATTATATGACTTCTCTAGTTTTGCTTTAGATATTTCCTCAAAGGCACTACTAACTCATCCAGATGAAGTTAGTAAACTTTGGCATGAGCAGTTTGGCCACCTTAACTGCCACTATCTTGAACAGCTACATCAACAAAAAATGGTTAATGGATTACCAAAAGTAAAATATTCAAAAGGACTTTGTGAAGGTTGTGCCCTTGGTAAACATCCTGAGGCAAAGTTTCATAAAGAAAAATCATGGAGGGAAAAATAAGTCTTGGAACTTGTTCATAGTGATGTTTCAAGGGCTTTTTCCCATCTATCTTTTACAAAAGCTAGATATGTTCTCACATTTATTGATGACTTCACATTTCACATGGGTTTACTTAGGCAAAAATAAGAAGTATTTGAATCTTTTCAAGATTTCAAAGCTCTAGCCAAGAAACAGTTAAGCAAAGTTATTAAGCTTCTCTGAACAGATAATGGAAGAGAGTATGTCAACAATGTTTTTGAGTAGTTTTATATATCAGAAGGGATTGAATTACAGTGCATAGTTCCTTACACCCCTCAACAAAATGGTGTCACAGAACATAAAAATAGATCTTTAAAAGAGATAGCTAATTGTTTGATTCATTCTAAAGGCTTAACACCATCTTACTGGGCTGAAGCAATCAACTATGCATGTTACATCCAAAATAGAGTTCCTCATAAAGTCTTAAAAGGAATCACCCCCTTTGAAGCTTGGAAAGGATGGAAACCAATAGTTGATCATTTGAGAGTCTTTGGTTCACCTACTATTGCCCACATCCCAAAAGAACATCGCAAGGCAATGGATCCTCAATCCAAACCTTGCATCTTTGTTGGATATCTAGATAGTATTAAACGCTATCATGTACTTCACCCAACCACACATGAGTTGTTCATTGAGAGAAGTGTCAAGTTTCAAGAAACACCCCTTCAAACTGTTCTTGACATTCCTCAACATATTATTGATTCTCCAAATCCTGATAATATTTATGATGAGCCAATTTATTCGTAGCATGTTCCTAGTACAGAAAGTAGTACTTCATCTTCTTCCAATTCACAAAATGATGACAACACTAAAAATTCATCTTCATCAAGTTCAGGCATTGAATTAGAAGTCGACATTTCTACACTGGACTCACCCGCATCTAGAATTCTTCGCTCACTTCATATAGCAGATTCTTGGGTACAGACTAGAGCAGATAACATTCAGATAGACTTTTAGGGGGGATCACATGCCTTCTTTGCCTCAGTGTCTGATCTGCAGACATTTAAAGAAGCATCAGGGATACCTGAGTGGGATATTTCTATGAAAGAGGAATATGATTCCTTGATTAGAAATCATACTTGGGATTTAACTTCACTTCCCAAGGGAAGAAAGACAATTTGATGTAGATGGATATATCGAACCAAATTTGCTACAAATGGGTCAGTTGATAAGTTCAAAGCATGGCTGATAGCCAAAGGGTTTTCACAAGTGGCAGGTATTGACTACACAAAAACTTTTGCACCTATTGCTAAGATGACTTCGATCCAACTCACACTTGCTATAGCTACAGTACTGTTGTGATGTTCACAACACGCCCCATTATGCTCCTTAGCAAAATGGGGACCCCTGCTGATGTTTTGCTTTTTGCTTCTGCTGGTGTTTTTCTGCTTTCTGGCGGTCTGGTAAAAATGAAGGTCAGGTGCATGATCATCCTGATATTGCATGAGGTAGGTCATCATCATGAGGTCAGTTTGTCAAAGTTCATATTTTGTTGCTGTGACCTCATATTTAGAAAAAGCTTGAAATTTCATGCAGGTTTGCCTTTTACTTCACTTGAAAATTCGTCCATATGTGAAAGTTATGCACGGTCAAAGTCTTGGTCAAACCTGATATTCGCAGGAGGATCATCATATTTTTTATATCCTAAGTCATGTTGTCAAGATCATCATGATCTTGGTCTATCACCCGATAAAAATCATGCAGTCGCAACATCCGGACGTCAATCTTAGGTGGTAGTGCCCTTTACCCGTCAAATGGCCTTATGCACATCATCAGCATCATGATATCTTTTAGGAAGGTCATATTATAAACTCAGTTTTGCTGAAGAGCATCATCATCATCATATTTGACCCCCCCCCCCGATAATATCCTGAGGTTCAGATATCATGATGACATCAACTTTGGGTCAAGGTAAGTTCCCCCGCCGAGCGGTCTTTGTATCGCGAGCATCATCATGATATCCTTGCATCGCCTGATCTTAAAATATCATGCTGATGGTATAAGATCACCCTGACTTAACAAATTCATCATCGGCATATTTGCATGCGCATGCTATAAACCTATCGCAAGGTCATCATCATGATATTTGCTGAAGTTCGAATTATGATGATGACGACTTCATATCACCCTGATCTTTCACGAGGATCATTTGCTGAATTTCGCTAAGTGCTGGAAACATCATCATCATAATTCGATTAAGAGGATCATCATCTTCATATCCTCTTGATCTCCGGTTAGCGAATATCATGACGATCACCCTATCTATTCAGAAGAGGTCGATATTGCATTTCTCAACAGCATCATCATATTTTACAATATCACCCTAGCGCAAATATCATGATGACCTTAACTCATCCTTGTGCTCCGAAGACAAATTATGATGATGACGTCATCTGGATAATTCGATAAGGAGGATCATCATCATATATTTTTTATCCTGTCATATCGTCAAGATCATCATGATCTTGTTTGTTCACCTGATATTTCGCAAAGTCCTCCTGCCGATGAAATACAACCTTTTGCAAATATCCTGATCCTCATCATCATCACATTTTCCCTTCGGCAGGATTTTTCCCAAACATGATCCGGTTGGCGAAATATCATGATGACGTCATGTTTTAAGTTTAACAAGGGCCCCGGATATCATGATGACGTCATCCCGATCTGATAAACGAAGAAGCAAATATCCTGATCCTCATCATCATCACATTTTTCCTTCAACAGGATATTTTTTCAAGCACGATCCGGTTCCCGAATATGATGATGATCTTCATCATGCTGATTTTTCTCGAGAGGGTTACCTTCGTGCAAAAGGATCATATTACGTTCATCATCCTGATCATGCTCCTTAGGTGACCCGATATCACAATTATCCCCCTGATCTTAACTGAACATGATGATGACGTCATCCTTAGCATTTCAATGAAGCCCGAATATCATGATGACATCACCATCATCTTCCTTTCCTCAGCAGCATGATTATATTCATATCCTCCTATTATCCTTCATCATGATGATGATGATGATGTTGTTCTTTTCTCCAATATGCAGAAGCGAAATATCATGATGATGAAGTATGTCGGCCAACATGTTTTTTTTGACGCACCGACAGCGATGGTCATGCCGATGGGCGGGAAATGAGGCGGTGGAGTTTTAAAGTGTTTTTTTTGGCGCCTCTGGCATTTTTCGGTCAGCGATGGTTGACCCGTGAAGTTTGAGCAGTCTGAACGCATTTTGGACGCGTTTTGAAGAGGATTCTGGATCCGATTTCCACAATCTTGCGCAGTCACCTGGATTTAAACGCTTATTTTAATTTCCTGCTGTTTATGTGATAAATGGCATACTTATTGCTTGTCTTGTCTTGCAGGCTTGCAGTTGAGGAAGCAGCTGGAAAGTCAACACAGTGACCTCATGGAGGAAGAAGATCTGATCTCAGAAGCAAGAAGATAAGGATGAAGTGCGAAAGGTCAAGGCCATTCAAGTGAAAGACAGAGTTGCAGCTGGAGGTATTATCACAACAGACAAATAGAAGTTATTGCCCAGCTGCCGGAACTTCTCAGAAGGGGCAATATTTCGCCCAGATTTGACCACTGCTCAGAGATATTTTTGAGAGCTGGTTCACCTGCATTTATTGCTGTAACCAAGGGTTTGAACCAGGGGTTCAGTTAGGTTTTTTGCTGTAGTGAGGACAATCAGAATGTCTTTATATTGTGCCTCTCTACACTGTAATACTTTACAACAGGGATTTTTAGGGTTACAACAGAGATTCTAGGAAAACACAGCAAGATAGCTTAGCATAGTTTAGAAGTAGAAGAAGGAGGTTGCCTGTTTGTCTGCAGTAAGGTGCGCGTGGAATGTCTGGCTGCCTTACTGTATCTGTAAAGCTTGTAAGTTCTCTGTAGTATGATCAATGAAACTAAGAGTCATTCTTACATTGTAAATCATGTATGGCTATTCGTTTCTAATACAATAGAATCTGGAGTTCTGCATCTATCTTCTGAGTGTTCTCCTGCTCTTCTTTGTGTTTTGAAATATCTTCTTTGAGAGCTTGCAATTTTAAATGTATGTTTGTGAAAATGCTCAGAACTTACATTTAGGGTTTTTACTGTGGATTTGATCAAACTACTGTGGTATTTACATAGTGCATAACAGAAACACTTAGATCCTTCGGTAGATTAAATGAGGTATAGATTAGATCTTTCTAACTTTTCCCAACCCATCTGAAATATTTAGCTGAAAACGTAGAAATCCAAAGGAAATTGTCTCAAATTTGAAGAAGCATGCATAACAGAGCTATAAGTAGACAGTTTTCATAAATAGATAAAGAAGAGAGCTGCAAAAAAATTCAAGAAAACCCTCTGAAACTTGCAGCCCAGTATCACTTTTATGCAAATGAACAGAATACTTGTTGAAATCTATGACCTCTTTGCATATTCTTAGTCCAGTAAACCACAAAACAAACCTAAACTACGTAAGGCCCCTTGAACATTACAGCTTCACATTGACCAACTGAACTTGACCAACCGAACCATTGTAGACTTGGGATTAGTTGAATCACCAAATGATTCCTTCTTGTCTTTCAAGTATAGTTTCAGTTCATTTTATGTGAATTTTAACTTATTGTTATGATTGCATCAAAACAATCATCAACAAGTACATGGATGGGTTGTACATCAAATGGATGTAAAGAATGCATTTATTCATGGAGATCTTGAGGAAGAAATCTACATGGAACAACCACCAGGGTTTGTTCAGGATTCATCCTTAGTATGTAGATTGAGGAAATTTATCTATGGTCTCAAACAACCACCTAGAGCTTGGTATGCCAAGATGAATTCTTATCTTTTATCTTCAGGATTCACTCATTACCATTTAGATCCTAATGTGTATCTTCTATGGCAAGATGATTCACTCTTAATACTGGTTCTATATGTTTATGATCTCTTGATTACTAGTAGTACTTCAACTACCATCACCGTAGTTAAATCTACACTTCAGGAAAGATTTGACATGACAGACTTGGGTTTATTGCACTACTTCCTTGGCATTGAGATATGATAGTCAGATTCAGGGATTGTTCTTGCTTAACCTAAGTACACTCTTGACTTACTTGCACATTTTCACATGACTAATTATAAACCATCTCCTACTCCTTTCTTATCTGGAATTAAGCTTGAGACTACTTATCCTACACCATTAGCTAATGCTACATTATATCGACAACTTGTAGGTAGTCTTATATACTTAATCCATACTAGGCCTGAAATATCATATGCAGTTGGCATAGTTTCCAAATTTATGTAGGAACCTCATGAGCTGCATTGGAAAGTAGCTAAGAGGATTCTTAATTACCTTCAAGGTACACTTGCATTTGGGATACATTATAGAGTTGGTTTAGAAGTTGCTTTAGTTTGTTTCATAGATTCAGATTGGGCTGGAGATACTAAGAATCACAAGTCCACTTCTGGTTACAACTTTTCACTTGGTTCGGGTCCTATCAGCTGGTCTAGCAAAAAGTAGAATGCTATTGCTATATCTTCTACAGAGGTAGAGTTCCAGGGAGCTGTTAACTCAGCTACTGAGGCCATATGGCTTCAAGCCATTCTTTTTGGGTTTGGAATTCCTTTTGAACAACCTACAACTATCTTCTGTGATAATCATAGTACAATTTAGATATGCAGGCATCTGGTACAACATCAACAAACCAAACACATAGAGATTCACATGCATTACATTCGAGAGTTGATTCATGATGAGATCATTGACCTAGTCTTTTGCCAGTCTTCAGAGCAGGTTGCTGATATTTTCACCAAGCCCTTTACTGAGAGCAAGTTCATTCATCTATGAGCTCTTCTTGGCATGTGGTTGACATTGACATCATCATCTTCTAGGGGAGCTATCTAGTCCTCTCTTTGTTTTCTCTCTTTTTGGAGGAAAGTTTTTTCCCACAGGGTTTTCTTTCTTTCTCCATTTTCTAAGAGATACATTTGTAAATGAGTAGCTAAAATGGTGCACTGTCAGGACTCATCATTCATAAACTCACCTAAGCTATGCTTAAGGGGGGGTGTTGGTGTATAACTCCATTAGTTAACACTAACTCAAGCATAGTTAGGTGACTTATAGCACATGCCAATTGACATTTTCAACTTGGTGAGTCGTTTGTAATAGGCGTCAATAGAATTGACACATCACGTCTATTTCCTAGGGTAGTTACGCTATTCTCTTGCTTTGAATATCACCACCTATCCTTGTTTTGTGGAGAGTTGGGTATGCAACCTCTACTATTTATACCTGTTATTTGTTAATACAAATTGTTCGTTCTCACTTGTAATCTTGTGTTTTATAGTCTTTCCACGATCTTGGTTCTCACACTTTAGGATACTTGGAAAAGTGAACAGCCAAAACAACACCATAAAATAAAGCAATATTCCTATCTTTCCATATGCTGAAAATAATTTCCATTCTCAAAGAATGCCAAATTTGGATAAATTTCATAGGTATTTTAGGCCAATCAACTATAAAAATTATATACTAGGGAAAAATCCTTAGTTGAAAGCACTGCAAGAAATCATGTATACAAGTTCATGCAGCTTGGGGTTGTGGACAAAACCAGAAAAAATGATTAAGAGTCTCTAATGGTCCATAGAAAGGATATAGGGGGTTGGAAACATCTAAATGGACAAGTTGAGATCCAATAAGAAGACCCTTGAAAAGGAGACACAAAGAAAAGTCAACTAGTTTGGGTTCTATAGGGCAATATTTTAGTTTTGTTGTTATGTGCTCTATTCAGGAGGTCAAGGGAGGTCTAGGGCAAGGATGACTATACAGTGAACATGATGGGGAGATTAAGATTTCTTCATGATATGAAAACTAATAGAGAGATTGGGCCAAGGCAAGGATGACTAGGGAGATTCAATTCTTTCCTCCAGGTAGGGACCCTACCCATCTAGTTGGTAGCCGATAGCCGCTCGAAGTAGGGGTTATATTGGGAAAGATGAGGAGCTATCTCACAGCCTTTGGCTCCAATTATAGTTGGTCACCCAAAAAGTAGGGGGCAACCCCACCCTGCATCATATAGTTATAGTACACCCCACACCTTGAGAGTAGAACCTTGACCCCCACCAATAATTTCAATAGCAGTTGAGGGCCTCTCTTTCATGTACTTTTTCTTTAAAGTACTATATTGTATCATGGTAGTTGTGGGAGGTAGTGAGTATCCCATAGGTCATGATAGTTGTATGTGGGAGATAGTATCCCTTATGTAGGTTGTGGGTGGTGAGATAGAGATAGTGTTAGGGCTCCAATTATCCCCACTGGTCGAGTATAGCTCTTAAGGAGGCATTGTTATTGTTTCATGATAAGTTATCTATAAGGTAGTGACTTTCTCAACTCCTTAACTTGGTCGAGCCCAGGATAGGCCCAAGTTGACATGGTAATTATTTTTGTACATTGACCCATGCTAAACCCTGGGACATAAAAAATTATGCTGAAAGGAAATTTGTAGCCATAATAAACTATTTCCACATAATCCCATGAGAGAAAAATATGAAAGCAAATATTTAGAATCCACAATCAAAAGAATAGACAAGCGGACGATGACGATGACACAAGATGTACCCTGGAAAAATCCTCATGAGGGAAAATCTAGCCTCTAGAAGCATCCACACTTGATGTATTATCTCATGAAGAAATATTACAATACATAACCTCCATGAATACTTATGAAACATAAATCTCCCTAATTGCACTCCATGTGAACAAGAAAATGAGAATCATGTAACCACACATCCCAATCCATTCTTCCTTTCCTCACATATGCAACCTATAAGAGATGATCAATCCAACCTTAGGCAACAAGCCAAAGGTTATGCAAGCCAACCTCAACACCTACTCATGTTCTTTCTTTTATAGAAATAATATTGCACAAAATGACTAAGTGGTATTATATAACCATGTCCATCTAAACCATGAGCTCACTAAACCATGTCGCCTCTTATTTACTTTTTTGGTACTAAGTTGATACTCTTTTCATATTTTTTATAAAGTATTAAGTATACTCTCATACCTTCTAATCCAAAACAAAGTTGTCATTTTAGAGATATAAGCTATTTACACACATAGAAAAAAATAGAGTATATTTTCTTCTTAAAACAAAGTTATGGCTCTTACACACCAAAAAATAAAGCAACTAAAATAAATAAAACTAGCATCTACACATTATAGTAGAGTTATGTATAGCCAACAATAATATTCATGATGATATAAAAATATATGGAGAGAGCTAAAAATAGATAGGAGAGGGCAGTATCATTGCCTTTTAGATTTGGTTGGAGGACACATTTCAGTATTTTTGTCTTTGGAGTTTGTTCTATATCAGTTTCCACATAGTTTTGATTTGTCACCTTCTTTCTTGATTGGGGATGTCCCTGATTGGATTGTGGCATCATCATTCTACTTGGACAAGGAGACAAATGAGCAGTTTTTTAGAGACATTATCATCATTCTTCATGCTTCCATCTTTCAAAGTATATCCTAAATGGGAAGCATACCTGCATCTATACATGGTTTTGTTTCTTCCTAAGGGGAGACGAGTGGTTTGTAAGCATTGGATTCCATTTTTCTTTCAGACACTTTCCATTCTTATAGGAGATTAATTATTACATGGGGGGGCTATATAGTCACTCTCTTTCCCTCTTTTTTGGCGAGTATTGATTGGATTCTCATGATGGATGTAGTTCTTGGGGGGTATTGTGGATACCTCCATACATCACATGATTTATCACTTACATTATCTCTTTTTTGGAGAGGAGTTTTGTCCCACAAGGTTTTCTCCTTTTCTCCGTTTGTGAGAGATTCAGTTGCATGATTAGTTGTGCATAGGTACCTAACCAGGCCTAGTTGTCAGAACCCATATATTGCATTCTACATATTAGTCTTGCATAATAATTCTTTTCCCTAAGTTGCACTTAAGAGGGGTATTAGAGTAAATAGGATTTTATCTATTTATGGTTGCTTAAGTTTACCTAGGCACATAATAATTTAATAGTTATAGTTTGGGAAGTTATTCCCGTAACAAGTTAGGATAGTTAATTCATAGGAATGTATGGCTATATACGCCAATATAATACATTTGTAAAATATTCATTCATTGTAATATATCAATTGAAGCATCTCCTTCAATCACTTTATCCCTCTTTATGCAAACTCTTGCTTGAGCATTCTCTTGTGGTGATTTGTTTCTTGGTTTGATCCCTGAAGTCTGCAGCTTCACGATGGCTTCCTGTGTATATCCCTACATGACACAATAAGAATAGTATTGGCAATTCATAGCTCAAAACAAGTGGCTAGTATATCGAATAATGTAAAATCCATATTTCTGAATGGTTTCTTAGAAGAAGTATATGTGGAGTAGCCACTAGGATATGAGATCTTAGGCCACAAAGTCAAGTTCTACAAACTCAAAAAAGCACTCTATGAACTTAAGAAAGCTCCTAGAGCATGATACAACATAATTGATTCTTACCTCTTACAGAATGGGGGTCCAATAGTGAGCCTACATTGTATACAAAGATGAATGAACAAAGTTAAATTCTGGTTATATTTCTGTATGTTGATAAATTGATATTCATAGTTGATTTATCAATTGATTTGTTCAATGGATCCATGAAGAAGGAATTTGAGAAGACCGATTTGGGTTTCTTGAAGTTTTTTTGGCATTGATGTAAATCAAAATGAAAATGACATTCATTTCACAAGCCAAATATGCCAATAATATTTTGAAAATGTTAAATATGGTAAACTATAAGCCATCACCAATACTAGTTGTGATAGGTTTGAAGTTAAGCAAGGATGACAAGGGATTT
The DNA here is from genome assembly GCA_027924645.1 of Cunninghamia lanceolata. NCBI lineage: Eukaryota > Viridiplantae > Streptophyta > Pinopsida > Cupressales > Cupressaceae > Cunninghamia > Cunninghamia lanceolata. Next base: position 6,904,655 of record BSBN01000420.1, on the reverse strand, counting down.
AATGTTGATCCAACATTGTATAAAAGACTCGTTGGTAGTCCAATGTACTTGACAACAAGAAGACTAGACATAATGTATGGTGTGAGCTTTATTTCAAGGTTCATGGAATCTCCAAAATATTCTCATTAGCAAGGAGGAAAAAGAATTTTGAGATATGTGAGTGGAACCAAAAATCATGGAATTCGATATCCAAGGTCAATTGCATTCAAACTCATAGGATACGTAGATAGTGATTGTTCAGGCAACATTGAAGACATGAAGAGTACTTCTGGTTATGTTTTTTGTTTTGAAACAGGTGTAGTATCATGAGTATCCAAGAAACAACCCATTGTCACTCTTTCATTGATAGAAGCAGAGTATGTAGCAGCAACAAGGGAAGCATGTCAAGCAATTTGGATGAGAAGAGTGTTAATAGATTTGAGGCACAAATAAGAAGAAGCAACAAAGTTTTTTTGTGACAACAACTTAGCATCACACTATCCAAGATTCTTGTATTTCACAAAAGGAATTAGCATATTGACACCAAATACCATTTCATGAGAGTGTAGAGATTTATTTAGAATACTGTAGGCCTGAAGATCAATATGTAGACATCTTCACCAAGCTATTAAGAAAAGAAATTTTTGAGTATCTAAGAGATTGTTTAGACATCTTATATAATGGTAGTTGTGGTTAAGGGGGAATGCCACCAGTAATAAATATTGGCCCATGCCGTCTCCCGTTGTAGTGGACAGAGCATTGTTTCCTCTAAATGTAGAAGACTTGTAAAGGACAAAATATTGCCCTTCTATCTCCATTCAGCTCACTCCATACTTCTTTATTTCATCATTAATATTATTGTTGACTGTATAGACCTCTACTAGAGTGGGTAGATGTTAGTTTTATTTTTTAGTTGCTCTATTTTTTCATGTGTAAGAGCAGCAGCTCTGTTTTATGAAGAAAAAATACTCTTTTCTTTGTGTGTAAACAGCCTATAGTTCTAATATGACAGCAGCTCTTTTCTTTTCTGTTTTGGGTTAGAAGTCGAGAAAAAATATGAAAAGAGCAGCACCTCGATTAGACTGATATTTTTATTAATTATATATACATTAGAAGATAAGAAAAAAAATGAAAAGAGCAGCAGCTCTATTATACTGATATTTTCATTTTATATAATCTCTGTTAATTTTTGTGTGGAAAAAGCTGTGTAAAGAGATGTAGCTCCATAGTGTGAGACTCTACCTACTCTTCCGCCTGCAACTAATGTAAAGACGTTCTATATTTTGGGCATTGGAAGCTCTGTGGAAGGAAACGATGTCCCCTGTTTGAAGTTTCATGTAACTGACGAAGTAATCCCAGCCTTGCTGAGCACGTAGCTCTGGTTCCTGCTATTGTATGAGCACCGAAACCGCCATTCTTTGCCTGCACCGTCTTGGAATGTGAGCAGCAGTACTTTATCTTTTGCATTTGTGTCCAGAGGAAAATATTTCTCCGCTTGATGTTTGGGAATCACCAGGCGCTTCATCTTTCGCGCATACAAAGTGATCGCCTTATCAAACATGTGTTCGCTACGCAAATCTTTTCTTTCCTACATTCAAAGATGATTGTCAAATTTTTAATGCTCCAGTCAAGAAGACAACAGCCAAGCTAATCGACACACATGTTTTAATACCATGAAGTGGATTACAAATTTAGAAGCAGCCGCAAACCTGAGAACAGAGATGTTGAAGCAATGGTAAGGTTTTCCATTCGCCTCTTTTCTCGATGGTTACTAAAAAGGCCTTTCTTACTGAACCATCTGACATCATCGGAATCCAATAAAATATCCCAAGTTGCATCTTGATTATTTTTTCTTCCTCGGTGACTACAATAGCTGCAATATATTTTCCTCTTCCAATATAAGCCACCATCCAGTCCATAAGAGGAATCTTGAAAGTTTTTCGGCAATCTTTCCCTTTATATGCACTTTCAACTAACATAAATATGATAATCGCGCTAGTTTGTTCCGTCACAGGAACCACTAACTCTGCCTTGTGATCACTAGGAATTTCAGTGACTGTGCCATCTCGCCCAATAAACGGGGATAACTCGTTGAATTGTTGTACAATACTCTCCGCGTCAACATTTGATTCCCAAAGTAAACTAGTAACTCGTAACGGTACTCTCTGAAATGACAGAGAGACTAATTAGTCCAATAAATATTTTTTAATGAAAAGATCACAGTTTCATTTTAGAGCACGCCACTCAAACATAATTATAGTAAAAACACGACTTACAACTAAAGATATATCTCTAACAAAATTGCAGTAAAAGCTGCTCTCCTATCAAAAAGACAAAAGTAATTGTACAATGGAAGTGTAATACCTGCCACATCTCAATGCATCCCCAAATAGCTACAGTGCCAGCTGAAAGATGTAGAGATTTCAGTCCTTGCAACTCTTCAATACCTTTGATCTTCTGCAGCTTCGAACGTCCATCAATGGTGATTGTCTCTAAGCAGCATAGACGTGCAGAACATGGAAACCCTTCTAACCTTGTATTTAATTTTGCATCTTTTGGATAATTCTGTGTCTGCGAATCCCAAATCCACTTCAATTAAAGACTCCAAGGATTCAAGATGGAGAGATTTAAGGCTGCGAAGGTACTGTCCACTAATTGAAACCTTAGATATAAGTTTTACATTCCTAATATTTATCTTTTCGAGGCTGACCATTCGAGTCTCAAGAGTAGTTGACTCCATGCTATTCATGAAACTCAATTCCCCACTTATTGTGAAATCCCTCAAATCCAAACTTCTAAGATTAGGGAGTTTTCTAAGTAAGTTTGATAAGAATCTCCCGTCAATTCTCATGGAATTATTCCATTCTGTTCCGTTCCATTCTTCTCTTCCTGCAAGGACTAGATTTTCTAAATGACTTAACATTCCCAATGAATTTGCAAACTTTTCCAAGTTTGTTTCGTCAAGCACAAGCTCTTTCAACTGCAAAGGGGCCTGAAATTTGAAAGTAATTTGGTTAAAACACCTATTCTCCAATTGTAAATAATGGTCCCAAAATAACTACTTTCAGAACGCATTTTACATCGATAACCAGACTCAATACTCAACTATAGAAGAATAAATTACCTGTTGATCACTCTGCCACAGTCTTGGGAAACATCCATGTGAAATTTTTAAAAACTGTAAATTTTGGAGAGGAATCCATGAAGGAATAGTGAGTGACGAAGGGATGGATGACATAACTTCTCCTTCAATATTTTCATGTTCATCCAGCTTTTCCAACATACTTAAGTCAAGTTCAAGCCACAGCAAAGAAGTTGATGGATCCTCACAATCATTTAAATTACCTAAAAAATATTTGAATTGAAGAGCGGTGTCCTGGTCAAAAATGGAATTGAGACACCTGAAACTACGACCACTGATCCCAGCCAGAATGTTCTCGAATCCCTTTTCTTCCTGCATTTAAGGATGAATCTAAAATTTTGTCACTCTCCAGTTAGAAAAACAACAATCAAGCTATATAAACTCATATTTTTTAATTCCGTAAAGTGGACTACAAATTTACGAGGAGAAACAAACCTGAGAACGAAGATGCTGGGATCGCCATAGTCGATCCGGACTGCTCAATTCATCTGCAATTTCTCTGCCGAGATCCCTGATGTGATCATGCATTCTCAAAAGAGGAATGTTTTGGGGGTCAAATCCATTCCAGTAAGTCCTTCCCACTTGAACTTCAACAAGACATTTATCAATTAAGATCTGAAGTGTGTGCTCAGCGCTCCATCCTGATGCTTCCAATATTCTTAAAGCCATATGACGAGATTTGTTGACGAAAAAACATGCAACGTCCATAAATACCTGCTTTTGCTCAGCCTCAAGGGAATCGAAGCTTATTCTAAGCTTCCCCATTATTTCTTGGGGTAGAGTTTTCCTCACTTTATATAATTCTAGTTTCCAATAATGCTTATCAACACTACCAGAAACATGTCGACCCAACACCTGCAGAGATAGAGGCAAACCCCCACATTCCTTCACGAAGCTTTCAACCAAATCTTCATATCCGCTGGTTGGATATGGTTGGTTGAATGCGTGCCAACAGAAGAGCTCAGTTCCATGATGGGCGTTCAGTAATTTCATCTTATAACGAGAATTAATTTTTGCCCTTATCAGAACTCTCTCATCACGGCTTGTCACAATTATTAAACTACGAGAATTCCCGGCTAAAAGATCCCTAACCAGTAAGGCATTCAACTGGTCCACGTTATCTATATTATCTATAATAATTAGGAAGCTCACGAAAGAGTTGCTCGCCAGACGAGACCTGAGATGGCTATATCCTTGAGCTACATGGTAAAACTTACGATCTTCATGCACCAGATCCTTAAGAAGTTTTCTTTGTAAAGAAGTCAATTTAGCTTCCCGCACATCAAACAAAAAACATGATGCACTGAATTCTGATCACTTTTGGTTGAACAATTCTGTGACAAGGGTGGTCTTACCAGACCCACCCATACCATAGATGCCAATCACTTTATCTTTCTCCTCCATCTTCTGCAAGCATGTCCTTTCAAAGTCTTCAACCAATTCTTCAATTCCAACCGGATACCTTGTAATTTCTATAGGTTTTGTCTTTTCTACCACTCTTTGGACAACGAGCACTATATTTTTACACAGTGTCTCAAGATTACTTGAATTTCGCAATGAAAACAATAATGTCATCAGACTAGGCTAGACTAAAATCACAATTTTTTGTGGGAGAAATGTTTTAAAGAAAAATTGAGATAAGAAAGAGTCTTACTCGTTATTATGGTTGAATTCGTATCCAGAGATGTATGAAACACAGCGGAGGGCTTCTTTCCAGCCGTCAAGTTTGTCGAGATACCTGCGCTTTTCTGTGTAGTAATCGAATGAATCAGCATACCCTCCCTTTTCTACGTATCTGAGGTCGGAAGGTGGAACATCATAGAATATTGGAATAATCTTCTTCTTAGTGTGTAACATGAGAGCAAGCTCCGCTAAACACCAAACAGACTTGGCATATCCTGGGGAGAAAATGGCAATTTGTACTGATGCAGAGTAAATGGCATTCTGAATTGTGGAAGGAAACAAATCACCTAACTCCATCTCTTTGCAATCAAGGAAAGCTCGGATTCCCACCTTCTCAAGAGAATTATAAAGATCAAGAGCCAGGGTTTCTTTGACATCAGGGCCTCGGTGGTTAATAAAAACATCATAAAATTTGGGGAATGTAGATGATCCTATCCTTTCTCCTTGAAATAACTTTTCACCAAAAACATCCTCTTCCAAATTTAGTTGGCGAGATGATGTAGACGAAGCCATGAATAGGGGGATGAAACTCGATTAGCAGAGAAACTTTGAAAATTGCAACTCACATTGAATTGATTTATCAAAGTAGCATTGTATGTAAATGGCTGAGAAAGTTGTTCGCCCTCTACTTCCGAGGTAAATCAACAGGTGCCTTGTCCATCTTCCATCGGGAGGAAGGCAGGCAAACGATATGTTGGATCAGAGGATTAACTATCACCTAATGAATATTAATCCTCTAATATTTTAAAGCACTGGCATTTTCCTACGTTAGTGGTTTCCGGGACGTTTTATACCACTAATTTAATCAAAGAAGTCGAGTATTTAATATTTATTCACCGGTATTTGGAAGACTCAGCCCACAGGAAGCGGAAGACGGGTGGTTTGCAGAGAGACGTGTCAAACGTGAACTTTCTGTCTAAAAAGACAAGCAACGCAGTGAGTTGGAAAGCAATTTTTTCCCACCACTTGGAAAAACGGTACCGTACACGCGCCAAATTTTCTTCCCGTCCAGTCATTACTCAGTCTAAACATTTTGAGGGCAACGTCTATCTAACCCTCTGGATGCACATTTGACCGTATTTATTAATTAATTACCGTATTAATTTGGATAGACAATTCGCATTTTGAGAGGCTGAAGTCTGAACACATTATATTGCATCCAAACGTGTAAGGTGCAGATTTATTCCACGGAGCATCGAGTGCATCTACACTGTCACGGACAATATGTTTGAAAGCAAATTTGAGCTACTTTCTGCAATTCCTTTGAAGATTGTTTTTCCGTGCAGCGACTTGGAAATGAGTGGGAGCTGGTGCGTTCTGCTTCAGAGCTTGAACGATACGGTCATAGAAATAATGAATGGAAGTGTATGGCCAATTTCTTTTCTGTGCAGACCTGGGAAAATTATGGGAAAATTCTAAATTTGACTGTTGACCGTGACTGTTAAAACAAATTTTTGGTGATGGTTTAACCTTTCCAAATCGCCTTTCAAATGTTAAAACACATATCTTATTTTTCTATAATTTTTTATTACGCCGAATTCGGCGTGACCTGGCGAGCGAAATCGGCGGTTGAGACTAATTTCCTCCGTTTTTCTCGGAAACCCGTTGGTTGTTCACACGCCAGTGTGAAAAAGTCTCCTCCCGTTTAAATGTCTATGAACAGGTACACGCGTAAATATCCAACCTCCGTACCCTCTGAATCCCGTTCTCATTCAGAGTTCCAATTTTCCGTAAGAGATAGTTTTAAGGAAAATGTTTTAAGAAAAATGTTTTAAATTTTAAATTAGTAGACATGATATTTCCACATTCCATGATTCAAATAAGCTACACAGTTTTCTCCAAAAATCCAATTCTATGTTTTAAATTGTTATCACTACCTTTTATGTCTTAGATTTGTTAACAGATTTAAAAGTTTTTAATATATATAGAATTTATATAAATAAAATCTTATATATATATATATATATATATATATATATATATATATATATATATATATATATATATATATATATATATCAGAAAATTATAAATTAAAACAATTTATTATATATATAAAATAAGTTATATTATTTGGCTTAGTAAAATTTTAAAATATAAAAAATAATTTAATATATAAAATGTATAATTTAATATATTTTAAAAATAATATTATATTAAAAATTCATATTTTCTTACTGGTTTTTACATATTTATTTCAATTATATATTATAGTTTTTTTAGATATTTTAAATATAATATAGGAGAGAGAGGGGAATAGAGAAGGATAGAGAGACTAAATAAAATCATAGGGAAAGTGATAAATTAATAATAGATAGAGTTGAGATAGAAATGTGTATTTGATCATATTTAAAATATATTTAAAATAATAATAGAGGATATTTTTGAAGTCGTTAAGATTGTGATATATGAGTATTATTTATTTTTTAATTTGAATCTATAACAAACAAATTAAGATGATTGTGCTTTGTAAGTTTTAAAAATGTACAAGAATCTAGGTTAATGTTTCGACCACATGATGTGGTTCTAATTTTTTTTTCTGTACATTTGGCCCTATTATCTTTAGATTTTTTTTCACCTACAATCATGCTTTGCATGTACCTATAAATTATAATGAAAGACTTCGTGGTGTTAAGAAGCATCATTAAAACTTGATTTGCTTGGTGTTGGAGGAACCTAACTACCCACCTCTCATCTTTTTAAAGTCTTCTTGACTAAATCAGTAATTTTGATAAAGTTGGAAGATAATTTTGGAAGAAATAGAAATAAAGAGAGAGGTATAGAGATAGAGAAGGAGAGAAAGAGAGTACATTTTGTTGCTTTCCAAAATAGCTGCAACCCAAAACCCTAAAACATTTCACCATCACCAAGGCCAAGAGTGTCATCAAGGTGATTGAAAGAGGTTTATCAATGGGTGAAGGGAAATCTTGGCCAACTAATAGGAGTGGGTATACTACTCTGCACTTCATTCTCAGCTAGACCTAGGAGGGGTATTCCTAGAGGCATGAAATAAAACAACAATCATACCCAATGTACACTTGACCCCCAAAGTTGTTACTAGGTCAAAACAAACTGGCTGCACAGGCCTCTGGTTAAGCTGATTACTACAGTATGCACTTGCAACTAATCATAACAGTATCACATTACTTATAATCCTTGAGATGAATCCACTTAACTTCTCATACACAAAATACACAGTGTAGGCATACATGTACATGATTCACTAATGGTTAAAATGGTCTTGTATCACTTTAGATTTATCTCTAGTTATCATGCTAAATCATGGATAGCATGTGAAACCTAAACTAAAACTACTCCTACTCCTACAACTAATAGGACAAAGAGTTTGATTAAAATAGTGATTGATCCATCCCCAATATGGATCGGTGCCTACTACATTGGGCAACTAAGTCATAAGCAATAAAGAAGAAGGAAATGGATTGAACCAGCATCAACATTAATCTAAAATGTATTCACATACATATCTTAGATTACACTTCATACACTAGACATAATTAATTATCCAGAGCCAAACTATAATGACCCATTTATAACAAAGAGATGACTCAACACAAAGCTTGTATTAACAAAAATGTTGTCACACATTATCAAATCCCTATTACAATCACTCCAAGAAATGTGGTGACGGCAAAATACAAAGTTACGACTATGCATTTCCCTGAATCCTTACAAATAGCCATGGAGACATACCACCACATGAAGATGTGTGTTACAATTCTTTCCTACATTGTATCAAAAGCATCCCCCCATTCATTGCGCAGACATTATCTCTTGCTTGATGCTCAAAAATCTTCCATAGGCTTTCCTGACAAGATAATTGGTACAACAACCAACCCTGAAAACATCTTTTTCATATGTATATATAGCTTCTATTTCCTAGGCAACTCATGGGTGTTGAAATTGAGTCAACATGCCTAGCCCATGCTGCATTAAATCTGGCACAGAGCCACTGTCAGAAAATCAATGGGTTTTCTAGACACCCATGTCTTGTGTGCTGATTTTGTCTTTGGAAGGTCCTATAGAAAATAATGGTCATTGAAACACTTCATCCTTCTCATTAAAATTGAGTACCCATACATTGAAAGCTTGCACTATTTCAGCTACCAGCATGATATCGACTTTTGTAACAACGGCATCACCTATGGAGGCGTGTTCTCATGCACCCAGAAAATTATGCCATTTATGAAACTTTTACAACACTTTAAATATTTTAAAACTCACTTTAAAATATTTAAACTACTATAGTTCATTCTTCATGCTTCACATTTGATTTTTACATTTCTACATGGGTGCCCTATATTGGCAATCTTGAGAAACTGTGAACCATTAGCTTTCCTTTGTCAGCAAAAATCTCCCTTCACAAACCATTTTCTCAACCGACCTATCTTCTTGCTTGCTTTATCGGTGAATCTTTCTTATCGGCAAATTTTTATTTTTGCCTCTTCTTTATCTTCCTTGTTGTCCTTGCCTTTATCAGCAAATTTCTTTTCCAGTGAACTGAACCGTCGGCAACCTAAACAGTTTGCAAACTATCCCTTTTACCAACAAAGACTTCTTACCTTTTCCTTTTCTTGCTTCTTCTCTATGTTGGCAAATTTTCTTTTCATGAACCAAGGACTTCACTTTCATATTCATCCCTAGCTACCTTATCCTTTCCCCTCTTTCCTTGGTGGATCCTTCAATAGTTGATGAATTACCCCAGCGGCGAACTCTTTAGTCGGTGAACTAAATAGTTCATGAATTAACCACATTTCTGATAAAGGATTACCATCGTCTCATTTTTCCTTTGCTACAACCTTTATCTTCTTTCTTTTACTCTACCTTTAACACTTTACTTATTTCTTTTATCCTTGTCGTGTCGATAAATTTAGCCTGTGGTGGACCTAGCAATCAGTGAACTCAAAGGTTCATAAACCTCTACTTTTACCAATGAAGTTGTTTCCTTTCTTCTTCACTTTTGTTTCCTTAGAAAAAAAATCCATTTGCCTTATCTTTTTCTTCCTCTTCTCCATTGAGGCATCACTCAGTTGGCAAAATGTCATCGAAAAAACCTCTATCGACAAACTTAGGGGTTCGTGAACCTCCAATTTAGCCAACAAGGACTTGACCCTTCACTCTCTGTACTTATAAACTTTTCCTTTTCTTTTCACCTCCTTGCCTCACCTCCCTGCCTTAAACAACTTTCCTTTGCCCACTTGATCACTTTATCAGAGAATCGAGAAAAAGAAGAACCTACGAATCTAGTCGGTGAGTTTGGAAGTTCGTGAATTTGTCGATTCGCCAACAAAGGCCTCAAACAACAACCTTTTGGAAAATTTTCAAAGGAAAAAACAAAGACTTAGAAAATTTTACTTAAAATTTTTATGAAGGGAATCCATGGGGATTGTCTCAGATCAGTTATAAATAATGGGTTTAAACTACAAAGGTAAAATGAGGGCTTTTTGATGGATTTGGGGCAAGATATTACATGTCTAGGAACTGGATTTTTTAGGTTCTAACACATTTTATTGTGAATACCTTCCTCAACACAATTTCTAATCCCTACACATATAAAGGAAACCCTAAGACATTATCCACATTAGAAATATTTAAGATTAAATTAAATCTGATTTCTTATGAAATGTTATACTTCATAAGGCATATAACAATTCCATCTACAAAAATTAGCTCTCCATGCTTATTGTCCAAGTGGTAACTTGTAATGATTTAATCATATATTTAATTTTTAAATCAAGTCTATATTATAGTTATATGAGAGAAAGATAGAGATGAGTAGAGATAGAAGGAGAGATAGGGGGAGTGAGAGATCTTTATATAGAGAGAGATATATCTTTATATATAGAACATGAGAAGGAGAGACAAAGAGGGGAGACAAATAGATTTAAAATAAGATAGATGAGTAGAGAGAGGAGAGAGAGGGGGATAGAGAGACAATGGGGGAGAGAGGGAGGGAGGGATAGACAGGGAGAGAGATAGAGAGAGGGAGATTGATGGAGAGAGGAATAGAGATAAGTGATATAGAGGGAAAGAGAGATAGAGAAAAGATAGAAAGAGATAGAGGAAGAGTCCTCTGAGAGTGAGAGACACATTGAGGGTAGGAGAGAGAAATAGAGGGATGGATGTTGATAGAAAGAGGAATAGAGAAAGAGATAGACTAGGAGAGAAAGATAGAGATAAGATAGAAAGAGGGAAAGACCTATAGAGATAGGCAAGGTTGACTTTCAAATTTAGGCCCTAAAAATCTGAATCCCTTTAGTGAATTTTTAAACATTAAATGACCATCAAACACCTTAAACAAAATTAAAAATATATATTTTTTAATAGAGAGAAGAGAGATAGAGGAAGAGAGAATAATAGAGATTGTTAATTGTCATAGAAAATTTGCATGACAAAAGAAGTTGAACTATTATCTCTTCCTCTATCACTCTATCTCTCTTCTCTAGGTTTTTCTCCCTCCCTCTCTTCCTTTAGAGCATAGACTACAAAACATTTCAACATGTGTATTTTAAATAATTGAGATGGTTTACTAGTGAGCTTCCAAGCAAAGATTTCTCTTCTCATTGACTAACACTAAATTTTTAAAGAGTTAAAATACCAAATTACCCAATGTCATCTTTGGCTACGGTTACAGCTTTAAAGATATAAGATAGTGTGCAATGGGTACACTAAATTTGGAAGAGGATTGGAATGGTTGATTGTAAACTCAAGTTTCCCTCTCTAGCTCTCTATTTCTTTTTGTCACACACTTCCTCTCTCTAATATTTCTTTTTCCTTATGTTTCTCTCTATCCTCTTTCTAGGATTTCACAAGGGGAGAGAGACCTTTATATAGAGAGATAAAGACAGATATATCTTTATATATAGAGTATGTGAGAAAGAGAGACAAAGAGGGGAGACAAATAGAGTAAAAAAAAGATGGATAACTAGAGAGAGGAGATCTGGAGGGGGGGTTGAGTGACAATGGGAGAGAGAGAGAGGTAGGGATAGACAGGGAGAGAGATAAAGAGATGGAAATTGATTGAGGAAGGAATGGAGCTAAGTGATATAGAGGGAAAGAGATAGAGAAAAGAGAGAAAGAGATAGAGGAAGAGTCCTTTGAGAGTGAGAGACACGGTGAGGGTAGGAGAGAGAAATAAAGAGGGAAAGATATTGATAGAGAGAAGGAATAGAGAAAGAGAGATAGAATAGGAGAGAAAGATAGAGATAATCTATAAAGAGGGAAAGATAGGTAGTGATAGGTAGGGTTGAATTTAAAATTTAGGCCCTAAAAATTTGTATCCCTTTAGTGATTTTTTGAACATTAAATGACCATCAAACACCTTAAACAAAATTATTATTCTCTCTTCCTCTATCACTCTATCTCTCTTCTCTAGGTGTTTCTCTCTCCCTCTCTTCCTAAAGAGAATAAAATATAAAACATGTCAACATGTGTATTTTAAATAATTAAGATGGTTTACTATTGGGTTTCCAAGAAAATATTTCTATTCTCATTGACTAACACTAAATTTGTTTACAATTTCAAATGGTTTGGGATAAGGATAACAAGGGTTTGTTTATGGTCAAAAGTGCCTATAGACTGCTATTAGACCCAGGAGAGGCTGGAGTGTGGAAACAAATTTAGATCCCTAAACTTCTTCCAAAGGTTAACTTCTTTTGGTGGACCCTGATGCATAATAAAGTCCTAACTCTGGACAACCTGAAGAAAATAGGATTTCAAATGCCAATCAGATGCATCCTTTATGGAGTGAAGGAGTTGTTGGCTCATCTCTTTCTTCACTGTAGTTTTTCTTGGGAGGTTTGGGGTTTAACTCTTCAAAAGTTGAACCTGAGCTGGTCCTTGAATGTTAACATAGAGATGGTGGTTTGGGAATGGAAGCCCCCTTTTAGCCTGGTGTTACCGATCTCTAAAGAACTCTGGACTCAAATTCCTCCTCATCTAGTCTGGAGTCTGTGGAAGGAACATAACAACAAAATTTTCAGAGAAAAGAATATAACTCCTTTCAAAGTTTTTCAGTGTTTTTCTAAATTGCTGGCAGAAAACATTAACTCTTGCATGTTTAACGCTGTGGATAGACCCCCAGGGAGAGAAGAATAGAGTACGATCGTAAAAAGCTGGAACATTGACCCTAACTCTTGCCAGGTGGACAATTCCAAAAGGTTAGCTAGAGTGAAAACCAAATGGTCTTTACCACAACAAGGGTGGTTTAAGCTCAACTTTGATGGTGCGGCCAAGGGAAATCCAGGTGTTACAAGTGGTGGAGGCATTATAAGAATGGACATGGGGGTTTGTGTTGCTACCTTCTCAGGGGGCATTGGTATTAAGAGCAATACCGAAGTAGAAGCTACGGCTATGCTCTAGGGAATTAAGCTTGCTATCTCCATAAATATCAAAAGACTGCATGTCGAAGGTGATTCTGAGTTAATTGTTAATGCTGCCCTGGGTTTGTCTCAAATCGAGTGGAATTTGGAGGATATTATGGGTGACATCAAGATAATTCTTAATGGATTGGAGAAGTATAAGGTTACCCATATTTACGGAGAAGGAAATGTTGTGGAAGATGCCTTGGCTAACACAGGTAGTGGCAAAGAGGGGTGGCAGTGCTAGAGGAGCACTTCCAGCTTGCCTCAAGAGATCTACAATTTAATTGTGCAGGTTAGAAATATAGCCATGAAGCATAAGTGGCTTGTGTTTTTGGTTACCCTCTAGGACAAGGGAGGGGCTGAAGTTATCTCTTCCAATCTTTTGAATAGTGGTTATGACTTCATGGAAGGTGGGTTCAACGTTTCAAAATTTCAAATAGTTCTTGGCGGGATAGAAAAGGTCTTAGATCATTGGTGGTCCAAAAGATTGACCAAACCCAGATGGAGTGCTACAATTGCCTACATGGTAGATAGGCAGGATGGGGAGGATGACTAGATAATCAATAGTGATGTGGCTAGGCCGCGACCTAGTAGACAATGTTGGTGTAATTAAATATTTAATTACACTTTATTAAGTTTACTTAGGGCTAATTTTAGTCTTAGGTTATTCTTAAGTCATATTAGGGTTTTTCTCTAACTTGCAAATATAAAAGCAAGTTCTCACATGTAATTCATTAACCATTTCATTAATTCATCATTATTGTGCAAATTATTCCTCTTTGCTTTTTTCTCTTGTAGAAGGTAAATCTTAGGTTTTGCAGATGATCTTTGTGGCTTGAGTTAATTATCAAATTCAACATGGTATCAGAGCGGATTTGCAAGCCCCTTCTCAAATTTGGAGAAAATTTTTAGCAAGAGCCATTTGCTAGGTGTGTTTTTGTATAAAACGAAGTATTCTATTAGATTCAGAGCACCTGGAAAAGACAAATTTGTCTTTTGTTTGGCTAGATTTGGTTTGGGGAAGCCAGATCTGTGAAGGTTTCAAGAGTGCTTTTTTTAGATCTGGAGGGGAACAGCAATTTCAGAGCATTTTTGGCCAAAATAGACCTCACCATTGTGTTTAGAAGGCTCAAAAACCCCTATTTTCATATAAGGCACTCTATATTTTGCTGAAAAAAATTTCTGGGTGTTTTTTTGGGGTTTCAAGAAATCCATGACAGTGAAATCCGTACGACATGTACGAAATCCGTACGGCTGTACGGTGCATCAATTTCCATGCCAACATCAATTTTTGTGCCATTCTTATCTGAACAGATTTTAATTTTAGAGCTGTCTCGGTTTGCATGCCATCTTAATTTTCGTGTCACCTCGATTTCTGTGCCATCTCAATTTTTGTGCACAGGTACCGCTGAGTTTTTTATTAATTTCTTAATAAAAAGGAATTTTTTTATTTTGGAGGTCTAGCCCCTAGGGTTTAACCCCTGGTCATATGGGGGATCAGTCCCTAACTTCCAAGCAACAGCCTCCTGAGACTCAGCTCCTGGTCATATGAGGGACCACTGCCCTAGCTGCCAGCCCCTAGAGACTCACTGCCTGGTCACATGGGTGCCTGGGTGCTTCAATAGTGCTTTTTTTGGGCCTCTTTGCCTTAAAGGAGCAGTTTTGGTAAATCGAGCATATCTTGAGCATACGGAGTCAGATTTTCAGAAAAAAATAGGCGTCAGAAAGCTGGTTCCGAGAACAATGTAGTGGTATATGTATTTTTTCTAGGTTTTTCTGATTGGTACAATTTATTATTGTTTGAATTCAAGGCATCTTTTTTAGCTTTCAAGCTCTGTTCTTGCGTCCAGAATCTCCGTTTTTAAAAAATGAATAGGTGTTGGAAAGGTAATCAGAGAGCTCTACACAGCCACATATAATTTTTTTAGATTCAGTCCTAGGTATATTTTAAATTAGTTTGTCGATTTTATGGCTAATGTTGGATATCCTGGACATGCTGCCTCCTGGAAAGGTTCTGTTTGCTTTGAAAGACTTCTATTATCAACATAAATCTATTTGCATATTTTGATCCTTAATCATCTAAGGAGATGGGATTCTACCATCAACATAAATCTAATTCTAGATATTGTGGAAGTAATCAACATGAGAAAGAGATGTGTCCTCATTTCTCACATCATCTTTTTGAAATGCTTGTTTCAATTGCTTCTCCTCCTGATGAGATCATTGCTCCACCATCACCTACTACTACTTTAGAGTTTAATGTTGCATCATCATTGGCTTCTAGTGATTCTATGCAGCAGGTCAATATTAGTCTTCCTGATCCACCTCATTGGGATTCCTATCTTGCAGACATATCATCTTTGTTTGTAGAGTCCCATCTTATAGATTTGGAGGACCACATTGAGGACATTTGTCTTCTCTTTGATGACAGCTTCGATGGAATTGCATCACCATCATCTGCTTCAAAGATTGTTCTTTATCCTCCTCTTCTTCAGTCACAGTTTGGCAGTGGAGTGGAGACATTTGAGCAGTTTTCAGGAGCATCATTGTTGTCTTTGGATCATGTGCAAAGTTCAGAGACATTTGTCCTTCTTCCTGTATATTCCTATCCAGAATGGGAAAACATTATGCACACATTTGCAGTTCTATTTCTTCCCAAGGGGAGGAATGTTGTTCAACGTTCATGGGTCTTCATCTTTATTCTGTGTTGAGCATGTTCCAGCACTACAGGAGTCATCTTGAGGAGTGGTTGCATGATCTCTCTTCTCATCTCTATTTTGGGAGGGAGCATTTCCTCACATGGGGTTTCATCCTTCTCACTTCTGGGGGGGTCATCAGACCTTCTCTCTTCTTCCTCTCTTATGTACTTTTATGATGGATTCACTTCTTAGGGGGTCTTAGTGTTAGTCCTTCTTCCATCACATGTTCATGTACTTGTATTTTTCTCTTTTTTGGAGAGGAGTTTTCTCCCACTGGGTTTTTCTCTTTTTCTCCACCTTATGAGAGATTCATGTTATTCATGGGTACCTAAAATGGCCTTGTAGCCAGGACCCATTCTTGCATTAGTTGCATGCTTTTCATTTCTCCCTAAGTTGCACTTATGGGGGCTGTTGGTGTAATTAAATATTTAATTATACTTGATTAAGTTTACTTAGGGGTAATTTTAGTCTTAGGTTATTCTTAAGTCATATTAGGGTTTTTCTCTAACTTGCAAATATAAAAGCAAGTTCTCACATATAATTTATTAATCCATTTCATTAATTCATCATTATTGTGCAAATTATTCCTCTTTGCTTTTTTCTCTTGTAGAAGGTAAATCTTAGGTTTTGCAGGTGATCTTTGTGGCTTGAGTTAATTATCAAATTCAATAGACAGCCCTTAACTAATAAGAGCTAGAGGAGACAGGTCTATGTGGATCTCAGGACAGACACTGCTGGTCATACTATTTAGAGGTTGATGGGAAAGTCCAGTTGGCATGCTAATAGGTGCAAGGACATTGGTATTGGTGGAGATCTAGAGATTAGATTCTATTGCTTAAAAGGGATGACGCATGGATTTGTGGCAGGGATATGGAGGACGGATGGGACTGCTATCTTCATGGTGAATTATGGTTGGGCAAAGCCAATGACCATTATCGCTTATCTTCACATGAGGTGGCAGCTAAATCTCCCCCCGAGGAGATGTATTTAGGTGGCAAGGATGTGGTGTATCACATCAATTATTACGTTGCCATAATTACCTCTTCACAATGGAATTACCATTTTAATGGGCTTCTTGCTAATTTCAAGATTGCCGGTTGTAAGCATTACTATTTTGAACGCTCCCAATCTAGCAGCTTCTGTAATTTACAATTTGAAGAAATGGGAGGAGATATTGTGAAAATTGAACCTAGCTTGATGGAGGAATTTAAGCAAGACCCAATCGTGTGGCATATCATACAGGAAGGGGAGGTGGTGCCCTTCTTGGAAGGAATGGCGGGCCATGATGAAAATCTATCACGACAGTTTGTTGAAACGTGGGACAAGGAAACCAGAGAGGTTAGAATTGGTGCTATCGATTCCCAAGTGTTGGAAGAGGTGATAGGGCAAGCCACTGGGTTACCTATGAAAGGTAAGAAGCATTCGAGGAGAAGCAAAGTCCCTGACCTAGAGCACATGAATCTTTTCTTTCGTGAAGGTGAGAAGCCTATGAAACTCCATGGAGGGTTTGAGAGGGAGACGCTGCTGGAGCCATGGGGACACATCTGTTTGATGTTAATAAAAATTTTCATGCTGAGGGAAGATTTCGAGTATATTACCATTACCACTTTGCTCTTCTCAATCATTTTAGAAATAAAATTGAGATTAGCTTTCCTTTCTTTTTGTTGTCTTCGTTAGACAATTCCATTAAGTTTTATAGGGAACTCAGGGCCAAGAATGCTACCCACTCGTTTATCCCCATACACCAAGGTCTTATTTTGAGACTGTATCAATTCCACCTTTCTCTGTGCCCACCAAAACCTATCAAAGTCAAAATTTTTGAGGACCCACAGCTGAGAACTTCCCCTGGGGATAAAGGCAAAGTGAAGATTTGTCTGGGGACCCCTAAAATCTCTAAAGGTGGCCCCTATGTTGGGGAAGATAACCCTGCTGGGACCCAGGCTGCTACTGCTAGGAACAAGAAGTAGAAGCATACCACCCTAGTGACTGAAAAGAAGATTGCCAAAAGAGATAGTGTAGAGATGAAGGAAACAAAGATTACCCTGGAGAAAAAATTGAAGGTAAAGGTGTTGCTGTTGTGGATGTTCCTATGAAGATAGTTGAGCTTGATCCTGGGATGGATCCTATGGGTAGCAGTGAAGGCAGAGAGGTTGTCAATCTGAGGATTCGTTGGTCTAAACAGATTGTTGGTAAGCTGCTGGTGAACCCATAGGGGGTGGAAGTTTCTGATGATTCTAAGTTTGTGGAGGAGACTATGGAGGAAGGCAGGCATGAAAGCCCCACGAAATCTATTCATGAGGTTGAGGGAACTAGTCATTTCACCTCTATGAATAAGTCCAGTGCTGAAGGTTTGGGTGACACTGTGAAGGTTGCTATTGGTCAAGACACCATGAGGGCTACTACGGATCAAGACAAAAAGGGGAGATGCACCTTGTGTGACAAGAATGCAGAGGATATTCAGCAGCTCTAGAGGAAAATGGAAACCATGCAAAAGAATTGGAAAGCTATGGCAGAGTTTGTGACCAAAGCTCTACACCGGGCTGCTTCCATCTTTGCTGTAGTTAAAGATCTAGATGAAAAGGTCAAGAAGGTGGGAATCGATAGTTTGGGAGATTACAAGGAGATGGTCAAGTTTCTTGCTAAGTTTGGGGTGACTGATAGCCCATAGTTCCTTGTTTCTACTATTTTTTTGTTGTCATTGTTGCTTCTGTGGTTTTTGATTAGTTGTTTTTTGGTCTGCTGTTCAAGAGTTGTTTATCTACTATTTCTAGCTTGATAAAGGCCTGATGCCCAGGGGCTATTTTGTTAAAGGGATCTGGACCCTATTTTCAGCTAAACTAATCAAAAGTACTAAATTTGTAAATGGTTAAAGTACTGAATTACCTAATGCCATCTTTGGCTGCGGATTCATCTTTAAAGATATGATAGTGTGCAATGGGTACGCTAAATTTGGAAGAGTATTGAAATGGTTAATCGTAACGCCAAGTCTCCCTCTCTAGCTCTCTATTTATTTTTTTCACACACTTCCTCTCTCTAAGATTTCTCTCCTTATGTTTCTCTCTCCTCTCTCTAAGATTTCTCATTCTACCTCTCTTTTCTCTACCTCTTTCTCTAATTCTCTCTCTTCTCTTTCTTTGTCTCTCTACCTCTCTCTTTTGCTTAGCCCTATAATAATTTAATAGGAAACAATGGTATCTCTCTACATATGTCTCTCTCTCTCTATATATATTTGTCTATCTTTCATATCTATAGAGTTTAAAGATCATATCTCTCCTCTCTCTATCAATCTCTCTCTCTTAATATCTACAGAGAGATATATATGGAAAGATAGAGAGGGGTTTAGAGAAAGAAAGATAGAGGAGAGAAAAATAGTTAAAAAAAGATGGTAAGAAAGAAGGGGGATAGAGACAAAGGGATAGAGAGAGATGAAGATAGAAATGAAGAGAGATAAAGCTAAATGCACAGATAAAGAGATAAAGATAGAGAGAAAGAGAGATATAGATATATAAAGAGATCAAGAGGGATTAAGAAAGGAAGAGACATGGTAAGAGTAGAGACAGAGAAAGGAAGAGAAAAAGAGAGAAGGGGAGATAATGAAACATATATAGAGATAGGGAGAGAAAGATGGAGAGAAAGAGAGATAGATATATATAGAGATAAAGAGGGAAAGAAAAAGAGGAAGAGACAAGGTGAGAGAGAGAGAGAGAGTATTAAACAAAGAGATATGATTATAATGAGGCAAGAAAGGGGGAATAGAGAGAAAGAGAGATACAGATAGATAAAGAGAAATAGAGAACTAGAGACAGAAAAGAGGGAGATAGATAGAGAAAAAGAAAGGATACCATCTTTTTGTTTTGAAGCCTATTTATCTAAAGGGAATCAATATCCTTTTTTGAGAGAGAGAGAGAGAGAGAGAGAGAGAGAGAGAGAGAGAGAGAGAGAACCTTTCAATTTCAAGTAGAGAACATGGCTACATGCATAACCTTCCTATGAAAAATTATTGGTTGACTGTAACCTCAAGTCTATCACACAATGGACCACTTTTTGTGACTATGTTTATGTAGTTAATCTTAGTTTTGTAATCTCATGATGGGTAATGATTTTATATTTTAGGAAATACCTCTTCAATTGTGATGGTTGGTAAAGGTAAAATTTAGAAATAATTATTCATAGGAAGGTTATGCATGTAGCCATGTTCTCTACTTGAAATTGAAAGGTACTCTACCTCTCTCTTTTGCTCTATCTCTCTCTCTCTAGGTCTCTACATATCTCTGTCTCCCACTCTGGCTCTCTATTTATTTTTATTTCTCTATATTTCTATTTCCTTGTCACACACTTCCTCTCTCTAAGATTTCTCTCTCCCTATGTTTCTTTAAGCTTGGGAGAGAGAGAGAAGGGAAGATAGAGATAATCCTTAAAGTATCCCCCCTCTCCCCCATTCATGGAAGGTCAATTAAATTGTTAGGTTTATTTTAAGTTAATTTAACTAATATATATATATATATATATATATATATATATATATATATATATATATATATATATATATATATATATATATATATATATATATATATATATATATATATATATATATATATTAGTGTATACCTTTAATCTATAGGCGTACACATTTGTATTTAAGCTTACTTAGGTATATTGGCACATGTTCATTTGAACTTGTCAAAGTAGTTGGAGCTATTTTGAGAGGTGTCGACTTGCATTGACACCTCACACTACATTTGTGGGAGGTTACTCACCACAACTCCATGTAGAGGAGTCCTATCCTCTTTTCATGGAGATTCGGGTACCTAAGACAACTCTATTTATACTCACCTTATTGGCTAATACATTTGGTTGATTCCATTGCAATTTGTGTGCTTGTTAGTCTCTTCCATGATCTTGGTTTTCTACATGGTATCAGAGCTTCTTGACTTAGTTTCAAGATGACATTTACGTGTTATGCTACTAGTCCCCATTCATTCCATGCTTCATTTTGTGAGACATTTTTTATTTATTTGTTTGGTTTTTTATTGTTGTCTATGTTCGTTTAGGATGTGCTGCAGGCAGTAATCGCCTTTCGATCATTGAGTTTCATCGTCTGTTGCAACTAACGAGCCACATAGAAGGAAGCAATGACATCATCAAAGGCCCATAGATAGATTGGGATAAGTGACGGATGGCACCCATAGAAGGGCTTGCACACATCAGCAATGCCTTGGAAGGCATCTCCACCCTGCATGCCCACACCATACATAGGTGCATTCATGTTCCCCTCTCCAATGCTACTGCAGGAGCAACGCATCCTCAGATGCCCTCAATAACTTGGTCGCCTCTGGCCATAGTCACCCCTATCTACAATAGTTGCCAGACGCGCTTGTTTGCAACAACCATTGAAGTGATGGGTTTCAAAGTTATTCAGCCACATCGCAGCACTATTCATTGACAAAAATGTAAATTTTGTTGAGGTAAGAAACTCGGGGGGGTGATGTTAGCAGGGGAGGGGAGACCATTTTGAAAATTGTAGCCCTTGGTCACATGAGGTTTTAGCCCCTAGTCATGCATAGCCCAAGGGAGCTTAAATTTCTTTCTATTTTTTTTCTCTCTTACAAATTTTGCATGAAAAATTTATTTTCTAAAAATCTGAAAATTTTTTTTGCTAAAGAAGGATTTTTTTTTGTAATTGCATATATCTTGCAACTTCAATAACTTTTGCAATTCAACTTGGAATCGAGTGCTTCTTTTTGCAAAAGTGAATGTTTTTCATCACAGATCCAACTAACATAAAATCACATTGAAATTATGAAGTGCTTGTTTATGTTCTTTTTAGGTGACCTAAAGGACTCCTTCTATAAAGTGCCAAATTTGGGGGGTAATACATAATCTAGGGGGGATAGTCTTGTGTGTTCATTTTTCACAAGGTACTAACTTTATCAAGTATCACTTTAAGGGGGGAAATAAGCAAGAGTAATCACACACTCAACTTATAAAGTGTCACTTTACATAAAGTTCAATTTGGGGGTAACCTAATCAAGGGGTTGCCTAATGTGTTGACTTTCTTTTGTCTAGGGAATTAACTTGTTCTAATCATGGGATATGAAACTCACTCTTTTGTAATCAACCTAAACAAGGGAAACTATAAGTCCTAGTGTAAAGGCATCCTGAAACACCTCAAGTTCCATAGTCTCATATGTCATTTGTATGGACTTGTCCCTGAACTTGGTAAATAATCTCAAAAGTTTAAGTGGTTTAATCATCATGATCACATTGTTGGATTGATTAGTTTACATATACCAGATGCCGCTTTGTATGCCATCATGGATATTGATTGTCCACATGCATTATGGATCAAAATTTGGGAGATATATGGAGACTCAAATGTGTTAGCAAGAGACACTGCTACACATGATAGGTGTTGTCATTGATGGCAATTAAGTCTATCTTACACATCTGCATTACATAATTTGTTCATATTGGAAGTCAGAGTGAAGATTTGTCTAAGTCTGGGTAGTTAGAAATAGAGCATGTGACAAGGTCCAGTTTCTTGGTCCAGATCTTTCCAGTGGTAAATCACAGTGTGCTGCGGATCTGAGGGAGTGACAAGGATTGTTAGGACTATCTAAATCTAGAAATTTAGCCTCCAGTGATGAAAGATTCAAAAGTTATAAGCATCTAAGTATCGGGTTCCAGTTAATCAACACAATCAGAAAAAAAATAGGCCAACCTAGCATTTGATCTTGGTCCGAATGAAGAAAAGTTGTTGGTTAAGCAATTTGTGATAATTAGTGGTATTGGCCGACATGATTGATGATTTGAGAACACAAGTTTTTGGTCCACTTTGTTGATTGTGCATAGATTCAGCTGACAAAGTAGAGTTCTTAATGAGTGTTCTAAGTTTTCTTGAAGCCAACTATAGTTGATTGAATTTCTTGATGCGGATTTATATATATAGCCGATGGATTCAAGTGTTTTGGTGTGCGATGGTGATGTGATGATCAAGTAAGTGCAAATAGGGCAAAAAGAAGTGTGAAGGTGAAGATCTAAGCTCAGATTATGGCCGAAGAGTGAAACAAGGCAGAGTAAGGATGAAGTGTGTAAGATCAGTATTTTGTGCTTAACCGAAACTAAATTTTTGCATTGGTAGATGATATTCATCAGTTCAAACATTCTGTAATCTTCTTGTAATCATTTCTATAGGCAGTGAGCCTCTCAGAGCAGTGAGCTCTGGTAGTGCGCGCCAATGGCATGTACCTTCCCCATTTGTAATACTTTTAACAGAGTATAATTTCTTGTGGGTTAACACCCATAGTGGTTTTTCCCTTAACCAGGTTTCCACATAAAAATCCTGGTGTTATGTGTGTTGATTATGTTTCTGCTCATGTGTTGTTGATTTATACTTTCATGGTTATAGCATTAAGGAAGGTAGATTACTACAAGTGTTAAAGTTTGTGACAACTGATTCACCCCCCCTCTCAGTTGTCTGCCCTTATTTCAACAATTGGTATCAGAGCAAGGTTCCTTGGAAGAAGTTTGGCAGCTTGAGGAAGATCTAGGAAGTTTGGCAGCTTGAGGTAGATTGATACAAAATAAATATTTGGATAACATGGATAAAGAATGGATCTTTACAGTTAGCAATCCACTGAGGGGCTCATCAATGTGGAATTTTATAATTCAATGTAGGGAAGTGATCCTACCTAACCTTTCCTAGATTAGACATAATGGCACTAAGGCCATTTTTGGGACAATTCATGGAACTATTGGCCCAAATTGTTAGAGAGAAAGGACCTGAAAGAAGTGGAAACCTACTTGAAGCTGCATTAGGGAGTAAAAGTCTGAGACTACTATTGCCCGTGCTCATCCTTATTCCCATATAAAGTAAAATAGAAGAGTTTGGAAGGCTATGACTTCCCATAGCCTTGAAAATAGGCTATCAGAGAGATTTTAAAATCAAGAATTATTTTCCTGACAAGTTAGGAAGATGAATTAATTTGGACTAAGGAGGGATCCGAAATAACAAAGTGAAAGAAGGATATTGATCCCTATCCTCAATGAAATCCTTAGAATGGCTGACACATTTATGTTGATTAGATGAGGTTTTACCAAAGGAAGGTGCCTTCTCTTGGGTGACACTTCACAGGCGTATTCTTATAGGTGACAGGCTCCAAAAATGGTCTTTAGGATCAAACATCAAACATGTGTTGTGCGAAGAAATGCAAGAGAGTTTAGATTACCTTCTTCTACATTGTAATTTTAGTAGAGAGTATTGGAATTTTCTTTTTAGGCATCTTGATTGGATGACCCCACTCTCAGAAAATTTACTCCAATTTTTTATTAGCTGGCCAATTCTATAACTGAAAGCCACTTTCCATTGCATGTGGGTAGCAAGTCCATCACTAGTGATATGGAATATCTGGAGGAAGGAAAAGGAACCTTAGAATCTGTATAAAGAAATGGAAGCCGATGCAAGAGGTCCGCAAGGACTTTGAAGTAGCTATTGTACTAAGGTAGTCAAGGCTAAGGTCACTAGATCGGGTAGCTTTACTTCTATCTGGACTAATTGGGATGATATGATGGTTAAGAACTCGAAAATTCTCGGATCTAATCTTGGTGAGGTGGTCATTCCTAAGAACAAGTAGAAGGTGGATAGGGATAAAATCAAGTGGTTACCACCAATACAACAATTCGTCAAACTAAATTTTGATAGAGCTAGTCACAAAAACCCAGGCCCGTCAGGTACAGGTTGCATCATCAGAGATCTTGAAGGAAAGTTTCTAATGGCCAAATCAAATAAAATTCTAGAAGGGACTAATAATGTAGCAGAGGTATTGTCTCTTCTCCACTGGCTCCAATTAGCAATAGAATATTGTTACAGAAATTTGTGGATAGAGGGCGATTCCTTAAACATAATTAGAGCTTAAAAGAAGAAGAGAGTGTAGAATTGGAATGTAGATTATATCTTGAGCCAAGCGTGTTGTTTGATAGATAATATGGATATCTTTTAGATCTCCAACTATTATAGAGAAGCTAACAAGGTTGCAGAAGAAGGTATAGACCAACTACAGGACGAGATCATTTACGATCCCTCACAAGGATAGATACCAGAGAGTTTGATTAATTTTATAAAATAAGATTATATCACTAGCTCATAGATGATACATTTTTCAGTATCAACCTGGGCAATCTAATGTTTACTCAATAGGGAAAACTGGCTGACGGGGGAGGCTGTGGTGGAGGCAAAGCTAGCTTATCACTATGCTTAGTTGGAGATGATTAGGCTGGAATTTGCTTAGGTTGATGTTCTTTTCCATGTCTAATCCAAGAATGTGGCTTCGACTCCTTTAGACATTTATTAATCTTCCCTATGGCTACAGTCATTTCCTCTATGTCAGAATAGGTAGCTCGAATGGGATGGTTGTCTCTGCTTGAAAGGATATCTTTTGATAGTTTTTGATGGTTGTTTAATTAGGAGATCTACTTAAATTTATGGGGTGAGAAACAATTATGTCCTTTGGGCAGCATGGCAGTCCTTCCTAGATTGGGAGCATGTGGATATTAATGATTTGAAGTCATTGTATGAGTAACTAGTACATTCTTTGGGATCGTAAATTTGATCAGTGTATGACGTGATGGAAGGAACATTTTCTATTAATTTGGCATTTAAGGTTCATATCAGAAGAGATTTCCCTAATGGCTGTAGTATATGAAAGGACGTGTACACCTAGATTATTAATCCAAATCATGACAGGAGCTAAGCCAAAATGGAAGAAGTAGTGTTTTCCTATTGGTCAGTAAGTGGCCTGACGTATGGTGCCAGATTGGCTCAACAAATTGGCTGCATGAACCAGCTACTCAGCCTATTTATGGTGCTAACTTCCATTTGTCTCACCAACTTTGGAGATTTTTCTTCTCTCTTGTCTTCCTGTTTAATTTCCTTTTATAGGATTGCAGATGGAGTGCAGAGATTTCAACAGGCGCTTTTCCTTCCCACCCTTTCAGTGGGAGCCTGAAATAGTAGGGTGCATAAGGATAATGGACTTGTGTCTGGTGTTTGACAGTGATTGCATCCTCATGCAATTTTCAATAAAAAATGTATGTGGTCAACGATGGATCCAAGGGAAAAAGGAAAGACTGCTATGTTGGTCAGACCTGGTGTCGTACTTCATATCAAACATGATGGACATAGTACAAGACGACCACTATGTCCATGCAATAGCTACCGGACTGGTTGTAGGACAGCTTTACAATATTGAAAGGTGGAACCACGCTCAGGTAGGCTATGACATCACTAATGGTGATGTGTTGATTGGAGACATTTTTCCTATAGAGATTCTACAGATGTCCCAAGCTACCGAGTGTGTATTTCAAGCTATGCAACAAGGTTTATCCATGTGGTTGCATGTTAGGATTGGATAGAGCTTTGAAGGTGTATATTTACAATTTCTCCAGTGAAATGGCTGCCAGGTGCCGTGAAGTCTTCACAACTATCAGATTCATGTGAGGACATGCCTTAGATTAGGCCCCACATATGCCTAAGGAAATTGTTGTAAGCGATGATGAAGAAGAGGAAACGGGAGCCAAAGGCGCATACCATTCTCAACTTAAGGCAGCCAAAGGCCGAGGTGGTAAGACATGGGTGACGTGTGTGGTGAAAGTAAGTGCTGATGTGTCTAGGGTGGAGGGTTGACTACTGTTTTCTCATGGTGGCATTAACGTGCCTATGGATTCCTATTTTGTGCATCTATGGTTCAATGTTGTCTTTTCTTGTTCGGTGTGGTGGGGTTTACTTTTTTTCTTTGCTGGTTTTTTTTTATTAGCCTTTCAGAGGCTTCCTGTAAATATGGCCCAGTGTAGTTGAGGGCTTTTTTGTACTTACCTTATATTTTATCTAATATAATGTAAACTTAACTATGCAAGTGTAAATAGGACCTAATGTGGAACCAGTTAGGTAATATTCTGCGATCACACTAATATGCATGTCTAGATAGAGGGTGGAATTAGCAATACATGGTTTCATATGGAGTCAACTTGGTTGTTTTTTGATAAGTGTATTATACCACCATTTTGCCGATGGTAACTATTTCATCCAATGATGTTGCTAATCAGAAGAAAATCGATGTAAATAGGCATTCAAATATTTAATGAAATTATTAGTTTGGTCATTGGTTTGGGGGTGATATGTAGAGCTCATGTTAAGTTGGGTATTATGGCATTACTTTTTTTTCCATAATTGACTATTTAAAATTAGGTCATGATCACTAACAATAGAAGTAGGTATTCAATGGAGGCAAAAGATTTTATGAATGAAGGTATGAGAAATGCTATAAGTAGAATAGGGATGGGCTATGCCACATAAATGCACATATTTGGAAAGATGGTTGAAAACCACTAGAATGACTTATTTTACAATAGGCTTTGGAAGACCTTCATTGAAATCCGTGTAAATATATATTCATAATTTGATAGGAATAGACAATGGTTGGATCAAGCTAGGGGTGGGAAGAGTTTCACCATTTTATGTTGACAAATCTCACATGTCATAAACTTCTTGATGTCATTTTCATACGTTGCCATAAAATATAATAGAGTCTTTCATATGTTTACAAGAATCCAAAGTGACTATCAAAGGGGGTGGCATAACATTTAAAGAAGAAATTATTTCACAAAGGTGATTGAGAGGCCAACACCAGATGACCTTTATATCACAAATAAGATCCATTTCATGAATAATTAGGCTTTGAAGAGGGATAAGTGGACACCTACTAGATAAAGTGTTGAATGTGACTATCTTCCTAACATTGCTAATGTAAGTCATTGAGCCAAGTTGGTATGGGTAATGACAAAGCACTCAGAGTAGGTTTCTCTTGAAATTGCTGTGATAAGGAATCTACTACAACAATTTCTTGACCTTTTTGTAGGTAATATGATAGTCAAAACTCAACAACTTAGTGACCCACTTCTATTTCTCGAGATAAGAATCTTATTGATCTAGAAAATACTTGAGGTTGTGATGGTAAATTTTGATGCAAAAGTGTTTAATAACAAGTTATGGACACCATTTGTGGATGACATGAATAATGGTGAGAATTTTCTTCTCATAGGTGGAACAAGTAAGACTTTTGTCAATTAGGGCATTACTTGTGAAATAAATTCTTGAAATAAAACAACACCCAATCTAGAGCTTGAGGGATTACTTTCAATGACAATTTTTTTGGAGAAGTAGGAATAGCAAGAATTCGAGTAATGTACATAGATTTCTTAAATATCTAAAAAGTTGCTTCAATAGATGGGGACTACTAGAATGAGTCCTATCCAATAAGGTTGTGAGAGGATTGGTAATTTTTCCATAGTCCTTGATAAATCTATGGTAATACTTGTGGAGCCAAGAAATCCATAAAGACTCTTTAGGGTTATGTGTTCTAGTCAATTTTTCATGGTTTCAGTCTTTGTACGATACAACTTAACTCCTTCACAAATAATATGCCCAACACACTTGCCCAATTTGCCATGAGAAACATTTGTGGGCAAGTCTGGATAGATGGCTCATAGGCAAGGACTCTATGATGGTCAGACATTGTTTCTACTTTGATGTCCAATATTATAGATGTTAGTGTATACCTAAATATGAATCTAGGTGTATACATTACTAGTTAAGCCTACTTAGGCGTATTGACACATGTTCATTTCAATGTGTCAAAGTAGTTAGAGTTGTTTTGAGAGGTGTTGACTTGCATTGACACCTCATGCTATGTTTGTGGGAAGTTACTTGCCACAACTCCATGATAGAGGAGTCCTATCCTCTTTTCATGGAGTTCTGATACCTAGAAACTCTTATTTATACTCACCATATTGACTAATACAAACTGGTTGATTCCATTGCAATTAGAGTGCTTGCTATCTATTCCATGATTTGAATTTTCTACAATAGACATAGTTCAAGACCGCAATTATTTATATGCTATAGCAACTAGTCTCACCTTTAAATATCTCTTCAATTTAGATAGATGGAATGCGGCCATATAGAACTATGACTTGGCTAGTGGAGATGCTATGGTTGGAGGACTTTTTCCTGTGCAGATGCTTCATACTTCTCAAGAAGTTGAATGTGTATACAACTTGATGCAAAGGGGCCTATCTTGTGGTTGCATTGGTGGTCTTGAGAGGGATTTGAGGGTACACAACTTCACTTTTACCAGGCCTATGAGGAGGAGATGTAAGGACATACTTGTCTCCATCCATTCCCTCCATTTTCACACCATGGATTGGGCACCAAGACTCCACGAGTGCCTATTGAAGACGAGGAAGATTTGAATTTAGATCAGCAGGAGGACTCAGATAATACTATGGTCCCTGTATCTAATGTGCAAGTTCATGCGAGTGCAGTCGAGATATGGCGGAGGGTTCCTACCTTTTGGAGGGTGTTTTTTGTATGTTTGTTTTTATTCCTATATTGGTCGGTCCATTTGCTTTTTCAAAGCCTGTGAGCTCTTGGTTTTTGGTAGGTTATTTTCATAGTTGTACTAGGTTGGGCTTTTGATGTTTTCATGATACTTTTGACTTCCATTATAGCTCTAAGTGGCTATTTTGTATCTCCTTCCATGTAAATCCTTACTATGATTAATATAAGTCTAGGTGCTTAGCCACTCTTTAAAAAAAAATAATATGTGGGCAAGGTTCTCAATCTCAATTTGACCAAAGGAACATTTAGAGCATTCAATACATACTTTGTTAGCAACAAGGATTTGAAGGGCATGGTCTAGATGCAAGTGGTTCTCTTCCTATGTGCAACTATGAATAAGGATATCGTCAAAGAAGACTATGATGAATTACTAATGGAATGGACATAAAATTTTATTCATAAATATTTGAAATGTAGATGGGGCATTAGTAAGGCCAAAAGTTGTGACAGGAAATTCATAATGAGCATCATGAGTTTGGAAGGCCATTTTTATAGTGCCATCTTTTTTAATGCTAATCTAATGATATCCAAAACATAAATCCATATTGGAGAAAAAATGGTCACCATGGAGTTCATCTAAGATCTTATACACCATTGGGATAACAACTTTATCCTTGATGGTGATTTTGTTTAGCTCACAAAAATTAATGTAGAGGAACCAAGACCCATCATTTTTGTACACCAATAGGATCAGGGAGGAGTAATGACTAGTGCTAGGATAGATAACCCCTTGGCACAAGAGTTTATAGGTTAATTTCTCAATTTTAGTCTTTTACAAAATTGGGTACTAGTATGGGAAATATTTGGAGGTGTACTACTAGGTAAATATTAAATTGCACGATCTTCGAGGCAACATGGTGGTAAGATAGTTGGGAACAAAATTTATTTGCATGGTGAAACAATAGTTCTTGGATATCCTTGGGTGGTTGGGACATATAGGAGTTTGTAAGTTGAATAAAAAAAAGTTAGGGAGCAATCTCATGATACCTCTTTCTAAGTAAATTTTCTATGCGATGAGAGATTATAAGACTAATGGAGCCAAGTGTACATCCTCGTAAGTTGTGTTTTTGGACATTATTCATGAATTGTATACAGAGTTTAGAAAAGTCCCAAAAGATAGGACCAAGAGTGTAGAGCCATTAGGTTCACAAAACAATGTCATAGCATCCAAAGAGAAGGGAAAAGATGTCCAATTTGAGTGTTGTCTCCTATGGAGATGTGAACATTTTGACATTTACCCTTATAAGCTATGACTCCACCATTGGTAATAAGTACTTCAAAGCTAGAACAAGGGTGGATAAAATAGCCTGTATGTTTGGTCAAATTAGGGTCAATAAAATTATAAGTGATGTTGAAATTATTGAGAATCGTGAGAGCATGTTTCTTAAAATACCCTTCGACTTTCATGGTCTAGCAGTTGAGATTTCAACCAATGCATGCATAAAGATTTCAATAGGATCTGCAAAAAGTGAATACTCAATTAAGGGTGGCTCCTCTTCTTGGGCTTTTTTAGTATCTTCCCATTCATCTGCTTCAAGTGAAGATTTTACATCAAGTAAATATAGATTTATTTTGACCCAACAATGGCAAGAGGTAAATTTGTCATCATAATTATAACACAACCCTTTGTCCCAATGATCTCACATTTTTTCTTCAGTGAGACATTTGATACGGATGTCATGTAAGGTGGGATTGGAGAGGATAATTCACCAAATTATGTTTGAAGGGGGTGTACCTGGAGAAGCGATGCTAAACTATTGACTTATCTTTTGCAAGTTTTGCTAAACCTATGGCTGCCATCATATTGTTAGGTTTGAACATTTTAACCTTAGTCTAAATTTCCCCCTTAAGGTTATATATGAAATAGTTGGTGAAGAAAGTAGCTATCAAGCTTTTAGTTTGGTTGGCAAGTTTCTAAAATTTAGTATGGTAGTCACATGCATAACTAAGTTGCCAATGTTTGGTTAAAGCTAGTATAAAATATTCATAGGCATTAGGGCTAAAGTGAGCCAAAGAAGTTTTGTGAATTTAGTCCAATTAGATTTAGGATTAGCCTTATTGTATGATTTGTACCACTATATTGGATCTTTTTTTAAGTTGAATGAGGTGATAGGGACCATGTCCCCCTAAGAAGTACTATGGAGAGTTAAATGTGTTTTAACATGATCGATGCAACTAGCAAAGTTTGTACCATTAAATTTGGGGGAATCATATTTGGGTCACTAAGAAATTTTATTGGAGTGACAACTAGAGTTAGTATGATTAGAGTAGCAAATTTTTGCAATTTTTTGCTCAATGATGGTTATTTGTTGTAGATTGTGTGTTCAACTACACTATCTTGATGCAAATTTGGTGTATAAAAATAACATCGATGTGCACAATATGGTTGGAAGTAACAAGTCGTAGTGAACGCAATCCCACTAATCACAATAAGGTTGTAAATTGGAGGTTATCATTGTTGGGCACAATAGTCATTGTAGTGGTGGTGTTCCCCAACTCCAAATATGCCAAGGTAGGAAGATAGAATGAGAAAAAGGAAGGTCTCTAGAGGGAGTGTTTCCTCTATGCTCCCACAGATATATCAATCCAAATCAATCAAGTATGATGTATGTAACTTCTTGGGGCTAATCACTTATCAATGCATAATAGATTATAGCTGATCAGTGGCTTCATGGTGCTAGGTTTCAAAAGCACCTATGGGGTATTCCAATATATTTGATGGTATGTAGAAGTACAAGACCATATACAAAGGTTGTATGTTGCCATGGTTTTGGAGGGCATGCCCTTTGCCCTTCACTATAACCTATATGGAGAATCTAGCTCAACCTAGAACAAAAACTCATATGATATTTGAAAACTGCTACTATAGGGTTTCTACACTAAAAAGAAAAAAAATTACAAGAGAATAAAACATTGGAGCAAAAGCTTAGTGTTACTACTTTTGTAGCCACTTTCTAATCACAAAGATCTTGAGAGAATAAGGTGAGATCATATGGTGGACAGCCATATAAGGTTCTAAATAGAATGAGCTACAACAAAACATGACCCTGGAAAGAGCTTTGATACTAGATGATATTTTCCTTGTAGCAAGAGATTAGCCAAATAATAAAAATACATAAAATATTTGTTGTTGATAAAAACATAAGAATAATATTGCATTGAAATGATATATTCAGATTACATTATATTGTTGGCCTTTTCAAAGAGACAACCTCCTACAGCAATGCTCAATACAATATAATTCATGAATGATTCACTCTACTATCAAACCCTTTATTTATACTAAATCTAGTAAAAGGAACTACTACTTCCCAAGCATGTGGAATAAACCAATTTATCAAAGGGACAACTTACAAACCATATGTGTCTAATGTTTTGATTAATAAAACTTAATACAAAAATAACTAACTAGGAAGAAATAGTTAGGTCGTGGGTCCTAAAATTTCAATCCTTCTAGCTCTTGAATACCTTTGATCTTCTACAACTTCCAACATCCATTAATAGTGATTGTCTCTAAGAAGTATAGACATGCAAAACTTGGCAACTCTTCTATCTTAAAACATCATTGTGATTAATTTTCCATCCATTAGATAATTTGGTGTGTTTTACAGTCCTAAATCCACTTCAATCAAACATTCCATCGATACAAAATGGAGAAATTTAAAATTGCCAAGGTATTGTTTACTAATTGAAATTTTAGATATATGTTTTACATTCTTAATATAGTCATGTATATTTGAGAGGTGTCAAGTTAAGATACAGAATTATTAAATCATTTCTCTTGATTAAATTGAAAAATTTGTCCAAAAAAAAAATGTGAAGAAGAGAGTCTCACAAAATTGCAAATATCAATATCTAACCACTCTACTTAAACATCATCCATTTCCATGGTCAAACAATCAATAGCAATTTTACATCTCATCCACACTAAAAAGTGGTAAATATTTGTCTTATTTTTACTGGCCCAAATTGACATTTGACTATTGAAATGGATGATATTTAAGAATAGCCCTAACCACCCTTAACCAAAGAAAAATCATAAAGAGAATTTTACAAAATGTATTCTGGCCCATTCCATTCTAAAACACTAGAAGATCAAATCGATGTAATTTATAAATTCTTTCCATTGACAACGCAAAATAAAAAGAAAGATTTATTCAAGGATTCTTCTTCTTGGTAATGATGTTGTCTCTATGAGCATTTCTTGTTAGCATTTACACCCTGCAAAAACGTAAAAACATAAAGAAACGAAGCAATTACAAATATATAGACAGACAACTGAGATTGAACGCCCCTGCCATCATCATTCCAGAAATTTATTCCACGAAACAATATGCTCTTGTCCATCAAGACGACATCTGCCTTTTTCTTCCTCTTTTATTGTTGAAGGGCTCGTATCCAAATTTTCCAGAAGACCCGAGAAAAATGCTACAGCTTGGAAGTTTACAAAGTTACACCCAAAGAGCCTGACTCTTTAATAGGGTTCATAGCGGCTGCGTTTCGGCAGGATACGACCTGTCACCAGCCGCTCGCTCCGCAGGCTTGAGGTTCATAAACCGCCATTCTTTCCCCCGCTCTGTCCTGGAATGTCAGCAGCAGTCCTTTGTTTTTTGCATTTGTGTTGAGAGGAGAGTGTTTCTTCGCTTGATGTTTTGTAATCACTAGGCGGTTGAGCTTTCCCACATCGCCGAAAATGACCAAACATGTTTTCTCTACGAAAAACTTTCTTTTCCTGCATTCAAGGATGAATGTCATTTTTTTTTATCAAGCTATAAAAACACACATGTTTTAATACCATAAGTGGATTACAAATTTTCACGAAGCAAACCTGAGAACAAAGACGCTGAAGTACTTGTAGAGTTTTCCATTCGCCTCTTTTCTCGATAGTTACTATAAAACCCTTTTTTACTGTGCCATCCGCAACTGTCGGAATCCAATTGGACATCCCATATTGCATCTTGATTACTTTTTCTTCGTCGGTAACTACAACAGCAACAATGTATTTTCCTCTTCCAATAGAGGTCACCATCCAGTCCATAGGAGGAATCTTTAATCCTTTTCTGCAATCGTTCCCTTTAGAAAGGCTTTCAATTAACATAAATATGATAATTGCACTCGTTTGTTCTGTCACGGGAACCAATAACTCTCCCTGGGGATCGCTAGGAATTTCAACAATTGCGCCATCTAATCCAATAAGCGGAGATAACACATTGAATTGACGTAGAATGCTCTACGCGTCAACATTTGATTCCCAAATTAAACTAGTAACCCCTGACGGTATTCCCTTATTGACAAAGACACTAATTAGTCCAATAAATATTTATTATCGAAAAGATCACAGTTTTATTTTAGAGCACGCCACTCAAAAACGATTATAGTAAAAAATGTTAGAAAAGATTAAACTAAAAACAAATGTCAGTACACAGCGAATAAACCAGAAAAATAAATATAACTTAAAACAGAGAGAGAAGAGGAGAAAATTTGATATACTTGCTGCAAAATGTCTTCAACTTCTTTATTGAAAGAAAACTGAAATATATACATAAAACATACTAAATAGTAAACTAAAAGCTAAGATGGGAAACTTTCCCAAACAGAAAAAGAAGTGCAGAAAATTGTTTGGGAAACATTCCCAACAAACAAAAAACAAATCTGATTTTTCTTTATTTTAACATCCTCCCTAAAATCTGATTTGTGGGATAGTTTCTCATCCCTAAAAAATTCTTCAGTCTATTGAAATTTTCTTCTTTTAGAGGTTTTGTGAAAATGTCAGCAACCTGATCTTTGGACTTGCAATAAAAAAGTTTGATTTCATTATTTTTAACCAGCTCTCTGATGAAATGAAATTTGATGTCTATGTGCTTGCTTATTCCATGAAAGACTGGATTTTTAGAAAGTGCAATGGCTGATTGATTATCACAAAATATAATTGTTTCTTCCATTTGGGGCTGCATCAATGCTTCAAGCATCCTTCGTAACCAAACTGTTTGACAACCTGCTGAAGTGGCTGCCACATATTCTGCTTCTGCTGAGGACAATGCAACAATGGGTTGTTTCTTTGAAGACCATGAAATTACACCTGACCCAAGATTAAAAGCATACCCAGAAGTACTTTTCCTATCATCTTGATTTCCAGCCCAATCACTATCTGTATAACCAGTTAACCTCAAAACACCCTTCTTTTCATAAAAAATTTCATAATTTGCAGTCCCTTTCACATACCTTAGTATTCTTTTACCTGCTTGTAGATGAGTATCATGTGGATCCTCCATGAACCTGCTTATCAAGCTTACTGCATACATGATATCTGGTCTTGTTGCAGTTAAGTACATTAAACTTCCAACCAAACTTTTATACAAAGTAGAATCTACCTTTTTGCTTTCATCATTTTTGCTCAACTTCATACCCATGGCAATAGGTGTAATTGCTGGTTTGCTCTTGTCCATTTTGACCTTTTCAAAATATCATTTGCATATTTTTCTTGTGAAACAAAAATTCCATCACTATTTTGTGTTACTTCAAGACCAAGATAATAGTGCAACAAACCAAGATCAGTCATCTCAAATTCACTCTTCATTGCCACTGAAAATTTTTTAAGCATGTTTTCATTATTCCCAGTATAAAGCAAATCATCAACATAAATACAAACTATCATAACATCTCTTTGCTGATTTTGTTTTATGAATAAGGTGGGCTCATAAGGGCATTTTTCAAAACCATTTTTCAAAAAATATGATTCAATCCTTTCATACCAAACTCTAGGTGCTTGCTTTAAACCATACAAAGTTTTCTTTAGTTTGAGCACTTTACCTTTTTGACCTTTAATCTCAAAACCAGGTGGTTGCTCAATGTAAATGTCTTCCTCTAATACACCATTCAAGAATGCTGATTTTACATCCATATGAAAAACTTTCCAACCCTTTTGTGCTGAAAGAGCTAAAATCATGTGAATAGTATCCATTCTAGCAACAGGAGCAAAAACTTCATTATAATCAATACCTGATTTTTGTTTGTAGCCCTTCACTACCAACTTGGCTTTGTATTTATTCACTTTACCTTGCTCATTGTACTTTGTTTTATACACCCACTTTACTCTAATTGGCTTCTTATGCTCAGGGAGATCTGCAATTTCCCAAGTTTGATTCTTTTCTATAGCTGCAATTTCTTCATTCATAGCTTTAATCCATTTATCATCATTTATAGCTTCTTCAAATATAACAGGATCACTATCAGCAAAAAATACAAAATGACAAATATCTTCATTTACCTCTGTTGTGTCTTGATATATGTCAGACAAACTCCTTGATTTCTGCCACCTTTTTGGAGATTCTGAGGTGGATGATGAAGAACTACTTGATGAAACATGTCTATGACTTGGTGGAGAAAGACTGCCTTCTGATGAAGAAGAGCTTCTTCTTAATGCAGATTGTTGAATGCTACAACTACTGGCTCTGGCTCTTATGTTCATCTTCAATGTTAACTTGTTGATTTTTCTCTTCCAATTTCCAACACCACTCCTGATCTTCAAGAAACTTTGCATCTCTACTTATCACCAACTTTTTTGTCTCTGGATTGTACAACCTGTATGCCTTGGATTCTTCACTGTATCCAACAAAGATACATTTTTCTGCCTTATCATCCAATTTCTTTCTAAGTGCATCTGGAACATGAGAATAAGCAATACAACCAAAAATTTTTAAATGATCTACTCGAGGTTTGTATCCTCTCCATGCTTCTTCTGGTGTCATGCCCCAAACTGAGTTCGTAGGACATCTATTCAAAATATAACCTGCACAACAAACTGCTTCTGCCCAAAAACTTTAGGTAAATTCTTAACATTAAGCATACTCCTTACCATATTTAAAATTGTTCTATTTTTTCTCTCAGCTACACCTTTTTGCTGAGGTGTATACCTTGTTGTTAGCTGCCTTTTTATGCCCTTTTCAATACAATAATTATGAAAATCATGTGAAATATACTCTCCACCCCTATCAGTCCTTAAAATTTTGAGAAAATAACCACTTTGCTTCTCAACTAATTCTTTAAATTCTCTGAATTTCTTGAAAGTATCATATTTATTTTTCAAAGGGTACACCCAGAGTTTCCTACTATAGTCATCAATAAATGTCAAAAAATATCTCATACCAGATAATGAAGCAACCTCAATTGGTCCACATAGATCTGAGTGAACTAGCTCTAATGGCTCTGAAGCTCTCCAAGAATCCCTTACTGGAAAGGGTTCTCTATGGTGCTTTCCAACAATACAACCTTCACATTCTTCATCTGGTCTTTGGATAAATGGTAAACCTGTTACCATGTTCTTTTGATGCAAAAGATTTAGTCCACCAAAATTCAAATGACCAAACCTAAGATGCCATAACCACTGTGTGTCTTTTACAAGAGCACTGAAACTTAAATGCATATTGTTTTTGATACTAAGAGAAAACATTTTATTAGCAGTCATGGGTATTTTGGTTATCACCTTGTTTTTACCATCAACAATAATGCATGAACCATTTTTAAATTTGACAGTGTGGCCTTTTTGCACAAGTTGACCTACACTTAACAAGTTATGCTTTAAGCCTGGTACATAAAACACATCACCAATATATTTTTTCTCACCTTGTCTTGTTGTGATTAATATCCTCCCTTTCCCCATGACTGGTGCAATTGTATTATTTCCCATCTTGACTTCAGATTTGATGGACTCATCCAAATTCTGAAATATCTCTTTGTGCCCTGTCATATGATTACTGCACCCACTGTCAACATACCATTTGTCATCATTTACTTCCTCCTTTGTGCTGCAAGTTAGTAAGACATATCCTTCCTGCCCTTCACCTTCATTTGCATATTGGGCTTCTTGTTTATTTTCATCTGCAATCTTTTTCCTACATTCAGATGCAAAATGTCCATACTTTTGACAGTAATAACATTGAATAGATGATTTATCATACCTCTGAAAACCTCTACCTCTTTGCTGAAAATTTGCTCTGCCTCTACCTCTTGCTTGAGTGTAACCATAATGTTCTTCATCACTTCTATTGCCTCTTTGACCTCTGCCTCTTTGTTGAAAACCTCCTCCTCTTCCTCTTGAATTTCTAC
The DNA here is from genome assembly GCA_027924645.1 of Cunninghamia lanceolata. Taxonomy (NCBI): domain Eukaryota; kingdom Viridiplantae; phylum Streptophyta; class Pinopsida; order Cupressales; family Cupressaceae; genus Cunninghamia; species Cunninghamia lanceolata. Next base: position 6,866,210 of record BSBN01000420.1, on the reverse strand, counting down.
CTCTTCCTCTTTGTGCTGAAGATGATTCTGGTGTTGTTTCTTTTTCTTTCAAGGATACCTTGCTCTTTAAAGCTTTCTCAAGTGGCTCCTTTGTTGATTTATTTATTCTATGCTCATGTGTGTACAATGAACCCATAAGCTCATTTACAGATAAAGATGTTAGATTTTTTGATTCTTCAATAGCTATAACTGCAGGATCATATTTTTCAGGCAAACTTCTTAGAATTTTTTCAACAATTTTCTGACTAGTCACAACCTCACCATTTGATTTCATCTGATTAACTATACCCATTGTACGAGTAAAGAAATCTCCTAAACTTTCTGAATCTGACATTTGTAAAATTTCAAAATCTCTTCTAAGTATTTGAAGGCGAACTGTTCTTACTTTTTCTGTACCTTGAAATGATTGTGCAAGGAGATCCCATGCTTCTTTGGCCTTCGAAGTGGCTGTAACTCTTGGAAGGAGAGTTTCATCAAGACCCTGCACTATGAACAACAATGCTTTCTGATCTTTTTTCCTATTATCCCATAGTAAATCCCTTTCATTTTGTGTGAGGGCTGCTAATGCTGCTGCATCTGCTGGTTCTGAATACCCATTTTGCACAAGATCCCATAGCTCCTGTGACCTGAACAAAATCTTCATTTGAAAACTCCAAAAATCATAATTTTTGCCATTAAATTTAGGAATTTGCAGCTGTGTACTGTTAGCATTCATTGTGATTTCGAACTTGGCTCTGATACCATATGTTAGAAAAGATTAAACTAAAAACAAATGTCAGTACACAGCAAATAAACCAGCAAAATAAATATAACTTAAAACAGAGAGAGAAGAGGAGAAAATTTGATATACTGGCTACAAAATGTCTTCAACTTCTTTATTGAAAGAAAACTGAAATATATACATAAAACATACTAAATAGTAAACTAAAAGCTAAGATGGGAAACTTTCCCAAACAGAAAAAGAAGTGCAGAAAATTGTTTGGGAAACATTCCCAACAAACAAAAAACAAATCTGATTTTTCTTTATTTTAACAAAAAAACGAGTTACAGCTAACAATATATAAAACTGCTCTCCTATCTAGACGGCAAATATAATTGTATAAAGGAAGTGTAATACCTGCCACAGCTTAATGCATCCCAATATAGCTACAGTGCCAGCTGAAAGGTGTAGATATTTCAGTCTTCGCAACTCTTCAATACCTTTGACCTTCTGCAACTTCGAGCGTCTATTAATGGTGATTGCCTCTAAGCAGCATAGTGGAAACTCTTCTCCCTCTGTGTTTAGTTTTGCATCATTTAGATAATTCTGTGCGGCTGAGAATCCTAAATCCACTTCAATTAAACTTTCCAGTGATTCAAGATGGAGAGATTTAAGGCTGCGGAGGTACTCTCCACTAATTGAAACCTTTGATATAAGTTTTACATTCCTTATATCTATCTTTTCAAGGTTCACCATTCGAGTTCCATGAGTAGTTGATTCCATGCTACTCTTGAAACTCAATTTCCCACTTAATGTGAGATCCCTCAAAACCAAACTTCTAAGGTTAGTGAGTTTTCTAAGTGAGTTTGAAAAGAACTTACCGTCAATTCTCATGGAATTGTTCCATTCTGTTCCGTTCCATTCCGCTCTTCCTGCGAGAACTAGATTTTCCAAATGGCTTAGCATTCCCAATGAATTTGGAAACACTTCCAAGTTTGTTCCATCAAGCACAAGCTCTTTCAACTGCAAAGGGGCCTGAAATAAGAAATTAATTTGTTTAAAACACCTATTCTTCAGTTCTAAATAATTATCACAAAATAACTACTGTCAGAACAGTATTTTACATCGTTAACTAGACGTATCCTCAAATATAGAAGAATAAATCACCTGTTGATCAGTCTGCCACAATCTTCGGAAATATCCATGGGAAATTTTTAAATATTGCAAACTTTGGAGAGGAATCCATGAAGGAATAGTGAGTGACGAAGGCTCGCCTGATATACATTCTCCTTCAATATTTTCATGTTCATCCAGCTTTTCCAACGTACTAAAGTGAAGTTCAAGCCACAGCAAAGAAGTTGGACCCTCACAATCATTTGAATTACCTAAAAAATATCTGAATTGAAGAGGCGTGTGCTGGTCAAAAAAAGAATTGAGACACCTGAAACTACGACCACTGATCTCAGCAAGAATGTTCTCGAATCCCTTTTCTTCCTGCATTTAAGGATGAAGCAATGTTTGTTACTCTCCAGTTAGAAAAACAACAATCAAGCTATATGAACACATATTTTTTAATACCGTAAAGTGGACTACAAATTTAAAAGGAGAAACAAACCTGAGAACGAAGATGCTGAGAATGCCATAGTCGATCAGGACTGCTCAATTCATCTGCAATTTCTCTGCCGAGATCCCGGATGTGGTCATGCATTCTCAAAAGAGGAATGTTTTCGCAGTCAAATCCATTCCAGTAACTCTTTCCCACTTGAACATCAAGAAGACATTTATCCATTAAGATCTGAAGTGTGTGCTCAGCGTTCCATCCTGATCCTTCTAATATTCTTAAAGCCATATGACTAGATTTGTTGACAAAAAAGCATGCAATGTCCATAAATACCTGCTTTTGCTCACTGTCAAGGGATTCAAAGCTTATTCTAAGCCTCTGCTTTATATCTTGGGATAGGGATTTTCTCACTTTAGCCAATTCTAGTTTCCAATAATGCTTGCTAGCACCACCAGAAACATGTCCACCCAACACCTGCAGAGACAGAGGCAAACCCCCACACTCTTTAACGAAGCTTTCAACCAAATCTTCATATCCGCTGGTTGGATATCGTTGGTGGAAGGCGTGCCAACAGAAGAGCTCTGTGCTATGATGGACATTCATTTCTTTCATCGTATAACAAGAAGTAATTCCTGCTCTTATCAGAACTCTCTCATCACGGGTTGTCACTATTATCAAACTACGAGAATTACTGACCAAAAGATCCCTGACCAGTAAGGCATTCAACTGGTCCACGGTATCTATATCATCTACAACAATTAGGAAGCTCACAAAAGGGTTGCTCGCTAGACGAGATCTGAGATAGCTAGAACCTTCAGGAATACTATTAAACTTACGATTTTCCTGCACCAGATCCTTAAGAAGCTTTCTATGCAGAGAAGTCAATTTAGCTTCCCGCACGTCAAACAAAAAACATGATGCGTGGAATTCTGAGCGCTTTTTGTTAAACAATTCTTTGACAAGGGTGGTCTTACCAGACCCACCCATTCCATAGATGCCAATAATTCTGTCTTTCCTCTCCATCTTCTGCCAGCATTTCCTTTCAAAATCTTCAACCAAATTTTCAATTCCAACCGGATACCTTGCAATTTCTAAAGATCTTGTCTTTTCTACCTCTCTTCGGACGGCGGATACTATATTTTGACATAGTGTTTCAAGATTACTTGAAATTTGCAATCAAAACAATAATTTCATTAGATTAGGCTGGACTAAAATCATAAAATTTTGTGGGAGAATATATTTTAAAGAAAATTTGCGATGAAAAAAGTCTTACTCGTTATTGCGGTTGAATTCGTAGCCAGAAATGAACGAAACACAGCGGAGGGCTTCTTTCCAGCCATCAAGTTTGTCGAGATACCTGCGCTTCTCTACGTGGTAGTTGAATGAATCAGCATACTCTCCGTTTTCTACGTATCTGAGGTGGGAAGGTGGAACATCATAGAATATTGGAATAATCTTTCTCTTAGTTTGTAACATAAGAGCAAGCTCCGCTAAACACCAACCAGACTGGGCATATCTTTGGGAGAAAATGGCGATTTGTACAGATGCAGAGTAAATAGCATTCTGAATTGTGGAAGGAAACAATTCGCCTAACTCCATCTCTTTGCAATCAAGAAAAGCTCGGATTCCCACCTTCTCAAGAGAATTATAAAGTTCAAGAGCCAGGGTTTCTTTGACATCAGGGCCTCTGTGGTTAATGAAAACATCATAATGTTTGGCGGATGCAGACGATCCTATCTTTTCTCCTTGATATAACATTTCACCGAAAGCATCCTCTTCTACGTTTAGTTTGTGAGATGATGTAGACGAAGCCATGAATGGGGGATGAAACTCTAATAACAGAGAAACCTTAAATATTACCATTCACATTGAATTGGATATAAAAGGTGACAAAGTTTCTTCGCTCTCTCTTTCCTAGGAATTGGTCAGCAAAGACAACTTTGAACATCTTCGACAGGAGGAAGGCGACCTGGTAAAATGTTCGTTCTTTAATAAAATAAGTTGGGGTTGGTTATATGTTCTTTTCTACTCTATTTCAACATCATTAATTTTAAAAGTGATAAATATCTGTCCTATTTTTATTATTCAATTATTTTTATAAAAATTTGGAAAAATGAAAAAAATATATATTAACTGAAATAGAAGAAAATATTACAAAACAACTTCTAAACAGCAACAACTGTCACTAAAGTCTAAAGGAAAAAAATCCAAGAAGGTTTACCACAATCCCACCACCTCGAAAAACCAACAACTTATCACAAGACACTAAGAAAAAATAGAACAGAACTATCTAAACAAATCATTATCAAGGAGCTGTAAAAATTGCAAAGAATGTGGAAAAGATAAGGACCCTCATTCTATAACATGTCAGTTACGATCAACATCTAAGGCCCATTTAGCTAAACAATCAGCAACAACATTCCACTTTCTAGGAATATGCACAAAATAGATGGATTCAAAGCTTCGTGAAAGGCGAAGAATCTACTCCACAAGAGAAGCCAACCTCCAAAAAGACATATGAAACTTACCATTATTTAGGAGGGGGACCAAAACCATGGAATCCATCTCACAACTAACCTTCTTCCATCCTAGCTCATAGGGTTTCTCCAAAGCCACAAGGACTGCCCAAGCCTCCATCTAATTATTAGTGTCAAATCTTGTAGGTGAAGAGAAAAAGAAATCAAATCAACCAACACTATCTCTCCTAACTCCACCAATCCTTGTGCAGCCCTTAGACTACCCCAAGATGTACTATTAGTATTGATTTTTAAAAAACCCAATGAAGGAGGAGACCATTTACAAGATTTATTCACCTTTTTAGAAGACTTGATCCTAGAACAAGGATGAGTAGAGCCAAGCAAATGACCCAAATCTAAATGTCTTAAAATCAAAATATCTGAGGGAGCTAGGACTTTGAACCCATATAGCACTTAGCTAACAAAGTTTCTTTAACTAAGACAAGAATCTTTTGCACCATACATGTACCCAATAAGGCTCTGATAGCCTTGGAATATTCTATGATTTCTCTCCAACCAAATTTACCAAAGAATAAAAATAGGACCAATATCTCAGGCTACCAAAACTTAAAAGGAAGGATGCCAAAGCAGGACACCCTAAGCTAGCCCAAAAATCTACCAAGGATGTAGCATGAACAATAGGTTGATTCTAGAGGTGCCACTACTGCCTCCAAAGACCCATGGATAGAGAAGGAGCATTGGAAGAAAAGATGACCCACACACTCATCATTAAACCCACATAGAACACAGTTGGACAATCCTTGGAATCCTCTCTTTTTTCTATTGTCCTAAGTAAGACATTTATTTTCACAATGAAGTTAGAGAAAGAAGTTACACATAGGCCAACAATAATTATTCCAAATCTTCTTCCACTAGGGAAAATCGTCATACTCAGTTCATTTCTGATCTAAAACCTAGTACCCATGAGACATCGAATAAACCCCTTTAGGATCATAGCCCTAGGCAAGAACATCTGCCTCCTTTAGAGAACAACATGGATAATTTCTAAGAATACAAGATAGATCAACTCAAGCATTCAGATCACCCCCATAGGCTAACTATTCAAATCCTTTCAATAGTAAATTTGAGATCTCCTCATCAATCGAGACGCTTTGAAGTATGAAACTTCAAACCAACCAACATCTAAAAAGCCTTACTTAAAGGGAGAAGATGAGGAAAAGAGGTAAGAATCAGTGGATAAAGATCCCAAGAGTCTATCCAAAAAAGAACATTGTGACCAAAATTGACAATCCAAAAGAGTCATCACTTAACCAGAGACGCTCCCTCATTCCAAAGCATAGAGCCTTTACCAACCAAACTCATTCTCATAACCTCATCCACATCAACACCATGCAAATATTTGTGGAAAAGAAGTTTTACCCATGGCTGATCTTGTTGACTACACCATATCCAAAAAGGTTTAGTAGCCAAAGCTTGGCTATTAATCTCAAAGAGTCAAAGATGAAGACCTCCATATTGCTTAAACCTACAAAATTGGTCCCAACTAATAAGACTCCACTTATGAGTATTCAAATTACTTGCCCAAATAAACTTACATGAAAGATAATTAAACTCCTTTAAAAAACTTTTAGGAGCATAAAGCACCAAGAATATGTAAATAGGGAGAGTTTGTAGCATAGATTTCAAAGGAGAAAGACACCCTACAAAAGATAACCACCTAAAGGTCCAATGATTAACCCACATTCGAAACCTATCAATTATCCTTTTCCATTGAAGGAAATTAAGGAGCCAAATTGAAAGGGGGATACCAAGATAATCCAAAGGGAGCTAGCTTATTTTGAGCCACAAAATAAAAGCAATTTAATCTTGAATGGCCAAGGGAGTATTAAAGAAATAAATATTTGACTTATCTTCATTAATTTGTTGACTTGATGCAACCAAATACATATCCAAAGCTCTTTTGAAACTAATACCCCTCTGAATAGAAGCAATACCCTTTAAGGCAATATCATCCACAAACTAAAGATGAGAATGAGAAGCAAGATCTCTTGCCACTTGTCAACCCTAAATACTCCCAAAAACTATCTAGTGATTATGAAACCTACTCAATCCCTCATCCATGAGAATAGAATGATAAGGGGAGAGAGGATCACATTATCTCAACCCTTCAAAAATTGAAAAAAGAGAATATGGGATACCATTAATAAGGATAGAGAAGGAAGATGATGCCACACAACTCATGATCCAAGAAATTGGTTTTGAAAAAAAAAAACAAAAGTAGATAACACATTCCTGAGAAAGGGCCATCAAACTCTATCACATGCCTTGGACATGTCTAGCTTGAAAAACATGGCTTTGTCCTTAGAACATCCCATGGAATGTATAGTATCTAAAGTAATAACAATCCCATCAAGAATTTGACACCCCTTCACAAAGCCCCCTACTTAGGTGATATTAATGAATCTAAAATATGTTTTAGATGATTAGAAATTAATTTAGTAATAATCTTGTAAGAATTATTACAAGGAGCAATAGGGAAAATAAATCAAAAGAGGTAGCCCCCACCTTCTTAGGAACCAAAGCAAGAAAAGTTGAATTGATAGCTTAAAGCATCTACTTATTAGTTTGAGATTCTCACACAACTTCTGAAAGATTTTCCTTTATGATATCCCAAAACTCTTTGAAGAACTCAATAGGAATCTATTAGGACCAGGAGCCTTACCTTTCTTCATTTATAAAACAACTTTTTCTAATTCTTGTAGAGTAATAGGCTCCATTAACATATCATTCATTTCAGCAGTAACTAAATAAGGGATGCATATTAAAATAACACTTTCCTTAAACAAAGATGAAAAATGAGAAATAAATTCTTTATTAATATCTTGAGATGAAGACAATTGTGTTCCATTAAAGGAGATAATAGATGAAATAACATTACTCTTTCTCTTTTCATTAACTTAATTATGGAAAAAAGGGGTATTCTGATCTCCCTCCTGTAGCCAAATAATTCTTGATTTTTGCTTCCAAAATATCTCCTCTTATATTTCCCATTCATAAAGCTCCTTAAAGAGAGAGGACTCCTCTAGAATTCATTCCCTAGTCATACCAAGTTCTTTGATCTGAAAAGTAATAAAATTCAATTTTTCCTGCACCTACTTCTTTGGCCAAAATATATTACCAAAACCAAATTTATTCCACTATTTGAGCTTGCATTTAACAAATTTTAGTCTTTTAGAAAAGGAATACATTGTTGTACCAAAATGGACCTTGCTCTCCAACCACCACACTACCATATTCTCATGAATAGCATGATCATGAAACCACATTAATTCTATTGGCATAATAGTCATATAGTATTACATTGTTAAATTTGCATTTATAGGTTAGTATATGCATATTAAATAAATGTTAGTTTGTGGGAGTTACATTCTTGTATGGAGGTTATGTAGGTAGTTATCAAATAGTTAAAGGGAAGAGGCTTTTATAAAGCCAATGTAATGCAATGTGAAAATTCATTCAAACACAATAATATATTATTCTATATTTTTGATATTTCTGTGCAATGGTTTAATATATTTTGTTTTCTCTACCATTTTCAATATGGTATTAGAGCAATATGTGATCTTGTGCTATGAGAGAGCAATATGAGTTTGTTGTGGCAGTATGAAATTGTGAATTGAAAAGCATAGAAGAGGCATTTGAAAGTTTTGGCATCTGTTTGTGCATTGAAATCTGCAGACCAGCGTGATAAGTCTATTCCAAATCTTTTTTGGATGTTTAAATTCTCCTCTACACATTCATTGTTTGATCAAACTAAATAAGGTGAGTTTGAAGGTTTCTAAAGGCGTTGAAATGAGTTTGAAGGTTTCTGAAGGTGTTGAATATAATTTGCATTGGTTAATGTTTTGCTACATGCCAAGTAAACGGAAAAGCCATATGCCGATGAAGAAAATATGCATGTCAAGCAGAAGGACTTGAGCCATATGTTGTTGAAGAAAATTATATTTAATAAAGAATTGAGAGAAAACATGACCATTGCAAACAGTTGTGGTGTGGATTCCTAAATGTTTTAGAGTTTAAAATAGCCTCTTGAAAAGTTTTCACATATTACCTAGAGTAAAACATTTTGTTTTCAGGAGAAAGTTAAAAAAGTTGTTAAAAGAGAGATTCTTTTTAAGGAGTATTATTTTTTAAAAGGAAAAATGATTTACATAAATTAAAAAAAGAGGAGGTGAGATAAGTAGTGGAATTTTTCTCAAAATATTTAAAGAATTTTGAAGTTTTTGGATGTGTAAATATGATGATAATACAAATATGGGCCAAATATTGAAATAAAATTGTATGCATTGGAGTGATAAGGAAAATTATTTATGGAGATATAAGGATTTTTTTGTTAAAGTTGACTTTGCATATTTTGGAATGATAAGGCTAAAGAATTAAGAATGGTTCCTACTCTTAATGTTAGTCAATAGTAGTGCATAGAGCATCTACTAATGAAGGTTGGAGAAAATCTATTCAATATCATGCAATCTTTTTGTACCATGGATGAAAAAAAATTGGTTGTTCCTACTAACATATATTTGGAGGCTTTCAAGGATTGTAGTACTTCCTCTGGTGCTATCTTTGGAGCTAAGGACTTAGAGAGTCATATTGGAGGAAGGTGGCATCAGAGGATGGAGGATTTTCCATCATCTCAAGTTAGCTTCTCGCTTTGAGATGATGCTTTGCATGAGAAGCGTTTTTGGTTTTGGTTGTTTTGCCTTTCTTTGTTGATTTTGACAGATTTGAAGAATGTATGTTTTGTGAAGATTTGTTTTGGAGACAAATTTGGGATTTGGTGTTGAGCTCAATATGGATTATTGTCCAGTCAGCTTTAGTAGATGATCGAGAATTATACCCTTTCATGGTCACTAGACAATGATAGAGATCTGTCATATCTCTTAGGGATTGTTGTTGAATAATTCAAGACTCCATGATTTGAGAGTTTGGGACTAAAGAGCTCAAGAACATAGCTTGAAGCTACGCCTTTCTGAGGGTAGACGAGACAGCATGATGGAGCCCCACTTGGTTCAAGATTTGTTCTTTGGGAGAAGATCTTCTATAAAATATGTATTCATATTATGTAATCAACTTTGTTGAGTATTTTAGCATTCAGGGGGGCTCCCTTGGTACTATTGCAGGAACAATGTAATAAGGGTGGGGGGGGGATGTTGGCATAATAGTCATATAGTATTACATTGTAAAATTTGCATTTATAGGTTAGTTTATGCATATTAAATAAATGTTAGTTTGTGGGAGTTACATTCCCGTATGGAGGTTATGTAGGTAGTTATCAAATAGTTAAAGGGAAGAGGCTTTTATAAAGCCAATGTAATGGAATGTGAAAATTCATTCAAACACAATAATATATTATTCTATATTTTTTATATTTCTATGCAATGGTTTAATTTATTTTGTTTGCTCTACCATTTTCAATAAATTCAAACTTAAATAGAGGCTTTTTAGGAACAAAACAAAGAGAAGAGGAAAACTTGATGGAACAATGATTTGAACCGTGTCACTACAAAATTTTAGAAGTAGTCTAGTTATCCCAAATCTAGTCCTTTGATAGTAAAAACATGTCTAAATTCTTAGAAATAGAGGCAAAACCACACCTTCTATTGTTCCAAGTGAAAAGACCACCACTTGGTTTAATATCCATAAGATTGAGAAAAGACATATTTTCATGGAACAAAGTTGAAGAAGGATCAAGCCTACTCAAGCCCCCAAGTTTCTCCTCAAGAGAAAGGATAAAATTAAAATCCGTAGCCAATATCCAAGGGAAGAAAGAAAACAAAGAATGAACAACACAAATATGTGACCACAAGAGAACCTTACTTTGAAAATCTATAGGAGCAAAAACATTGGATAATAAAACTAGACTCCTTGAATCAAAACAAGTAACCACCAAAGAAATAGAATGCTTACTCACTAACCAATAAGAAGGCATAACCCAATGAGGGTCCTAGAAGCAAGCTAACACTCTCCTTTGCACCAACACACTAACACTAGCCACCAATCCAAATAAATAAAGATGTTGCCCACATTTCCTCCACATAAAGCCTCATTTCCTGAAGGAAAATCACATCACAATTATGACTCCAAATAAGGTCTCAAACATCCTTTTGACAAGGGGTGCTACCCAAACCTCAAGCATTCCATAAAAAAACTATCATTTTTGAGGAGAAGTAAAGCATCTAAGGCATGAATGACCCTAGATTTGGCTAACATTTCTCCAATCATTTTCACTTTCACCTAAACAGTTTTTCTCCTCCCTTGGAGACTTTATCCATATCAATTTTTAAAAAGTTTTTTGTTACAATCCAAAACAAAGCATGTGTTTTCTTCTTTACACTATCCTTAGCACCTTTTTTAATTCCAACATGTGGAATGGATTTTGGCATGGAACAATCCATAGATTCCTCAATTGAATCAACTATTAAAATAAGAATTGTTGCATTCAAATCAATACTTGTCATATTGGCTCCATGACTTTTGCCTAACTCCCCATCACAAGTTGGCAACACCTGCACATCATATTATTTCTAGACTCCTCGCAATGGGAGTTGGGATGAATCAGGAAGTACCAAGTTCTTATGACATAAAGGATTCTCAATCAAAGCATGATCAATCTCCTCAAAAGTCTCTACAATGTCAAATTTGTTTTTAGGCTACCCCTTTGGAAGATCTTTTCTTTGGCACAACCAATGTCTTCATCTATTATGGGATTTCACTAGAATAAATCTATTTGAGTTAGGCTCTTCAATATGAGCTAGGGCTTTCCCTTTTGTATATGCATTTTCTCTAGCCATAGAGACATTGGGCTAGGAAGGAGGAGCACCAAAGAGTTTCTTTGGACAATTTATTTGAATATTCCCATAAGCACAACATACACAACATCTAAAAGGTAGAACCTCATAATCCAATTGTTGAATTCAGTGCATGTTTCCAAGTCTAATTTTTATAGGATTAGTCAAATGATTATTAAGATCAATCTCCACATAGATATAGGCATAGGTAGTTACCTTTCACTCCAACGTATGATGAGAAGGGCCCAAAGGTTTTTGAAGAATGGTTGCAATATATTGTAAAATATTTAACCTCTAGAACTACATAGGTAAACAAAAAATGCAAACCCATAAAGGAATTCGTGATAGAAGATCCTTCATAGGATTAAATCCTACATGCCAAATCTTAATGAAAAACCCTACTTGGTTATGAAAATATGGCCCTCCCTTAAATTCCATATTTTAATTTTCCATCCTTGAAAAAACCATAACTAAAAAATCATTTGACACCAAAATAACCTCCATGTCACCCTCTCACTGCTAAGTATGGCAAGCCCAATTTGCATGGATGGGAAAACTAGCTCTAAAACCCATAAATTTACAAATCAATGCGTTCTTTGACAAATAGAATACATCATCAGTAGTAACTTCTAGATTGATGACTACAATGGGTCATTCTACACTTTTCTACAAAAACCCATTAGATTGGAGATGATTCTCCAATCTTTGATTAGATTTGGCATCATGTGTAGCATACATGAGAAAATTTATAGTATTAACATATCCAAAGGTTGAACCATTATCCATTCAAACAACATCCTTAAAAAAATGCAGGGGTCCACTTGAACCCCCTCCTAATGTAGCCATAAATGAGCCTCCAAACCCAAAAATAGCTAGAAAATAAATACAGAATACCACCAATCAAACCAAAAGAGAAGGAAACACCATCAAAATTATACTTGGATTATTGAACTAGATGATATTTAACAATTGTTTCTTATTGAAAACTATTTGAGAGTAGAAATAATAGTAAGTGTTGATAATAAATAGTCAACATTATATTTGATAAAGTCAGCTAGCAATGAGGGTCCATATCCCTTTACAAAATAGCCACAAGGGAAAAGCAAGGCCTCACAAAATCTAGGAACAACACATTAACAGTCCATAGACAGTAGACATACAACAACAAAATATGAACTGAATTTAAACAAAAACAACAAAAAAACCAAAAGCCAGCTAGGGATTCTCATTAATCCCATACTTAGAGAGGAACTTGAGCATGGCCTCATAATCACCCAGACTTTCGACTCCAATGTCCTTGATCCTGTCATCAAAATTCTTAAAAGTAGAGAACACGATTGCTGCGTGGTGTAAAGCTTTTGCAATGAATTTTGACATAACCCACCACTTCTTTTGAAGATTCTCCATTTTAGCTTTAAGTTCAACAACTTCTTTGGTCATTTTGGTACAGAAGGTTCAACTCCCTTTATCACCTTTCTACCCCTAAGCTTCCTCCTCATCATCGGAGTATGGGATGTTTAGTTTGGTGAGGTGACTGGTTTCCTCTTCCCCATGGTAAGACTCAGTAGGTGTCTCACCCTCCTCCTTAGCTAGAGTATCCTTGACAAATTTAGTATCCCCCAACATCTCCACACCCTGAGAATTGGTAGAAGAGATGCCAGTTACTCAGCTAGATCTTCTAACAGCCTGCACAAGATTACTAGCAGCACTCTTATAACCATCTTCCACCTGTTTAGCAATAGCCTCCAAATCAATAAACTCTGAAGTAGTCACTTCCTTCAAGGCTTCCACCTTCCTATCTTTGGCTTTTTTAAGTGGTTGAATTTCCTTTTAAAGTGTGTTTATAATTATTGATTTTTAATTCCTTTGTTAGTGACGAAAATCATTCATTGAAATGTTTTTATTTTACTATTATTAAGACTTTGACATTATCAACCTATTAACTTCAACCAACATTTTGTGTAACTTAATTTAATAAGGATTTATTTATCCACTTAATTTCATTTTCTACAGAATCACAATATAAAGTGTAGATTCATTAAAAAAATGGTGTAGATTCATTCCAAATATCCCATTCTCAAATTATTTAAACTTCTTCAAAAACTTTATTTTAAATTACCTTACAATACAATAATTTATTTGTGCCAATCAAATATTCTATAAGTTTTTTTTTTTAATGCACCTGGTAAACTTTTTAATGTGACCAGTGACGCTGGTGCGACACGCCCTTCGGCTCCATGTGAATGCTTTTGCCCAGAGCAATGAACTGGTGAGGCCACAACATGAGGGACCTCATCCCCTAGCAAGAACACTTCAAACCCGCGAGCTTGTTGGCCCAGTGAAGGCGTAAAGCCTGTGAGCTCGTTGGCCTAGTGGGGGTTTGAACTTTGTTGGCCGCCACTACAATCGAGCGACTTAACCACCGAAACACACCCTTATCGGCAAAATATTCTATAATTACTTGAAATGTAAATACATATATATTTTATAAATGAACTATAACAAATTATATCATTATTTATAATAAAATTATACTTTTACTTTATTTCTTTTTAAACTACCCGCAATTCCTCTCTCAATCATTAAACATTTTACATTTGAACATTTTACGCTTATGCAAAGGTGTGTGGGACTTTGTAAAAAAAATGTATTTTAAATAATGTGTGTTATAGTAATTATGTTTTTTCTTTAAATAATATGTATTATATTAATTATTATTAAGTAAAAACAATATTAAACAAGTGTCATGATGTGATTAGTTTCTATCATTGTATTATAGTTGAAAGTATAGTTGATTGTAATTAGGTAAAGGACAGGCAAATATTAATTGGTCTAATATCTGATGGGTTCTAAAATTTGCAATATAGTTTTTCAAAAAACACTTTTAGCAATTGATTTAATAAAATAATTTATTTTTTATTTAATACATTTGAATATCCACATTCTATGAACAAATGTTAACATTACAAAAAAACACATTTGATTGCTTAGCAAGAATGAAATTATATTTCTTTACATTCTTATTTTTCAATGATAGTTGATAAGATCACATAATGACTAATTCATGTCATTATAATATGCGATTATAATATGTGTAGAAAATAGTCAATAGTTTTTATTTTCTAATACTCATACATTAGTCCATGTCATCAATCTTTAACTTTAAGATAAAGAAAATTAATACAATTATATTGATCCTCCAAAAAAATACCAGACATTTATTTAACTTCTAAATTACAATATTTCTCTTGTAAATTTGTGTTCTTATAAATATTGATAGTAATTCACTTTATAATTCATTCATTAAACACAAAATTGATGCTCTACTAATAATATTTTTATTTAGCACATATTAAACCTTGAGACAATGTTTATATATTTCAATTAAAATAAGCATAAATTTCATGTGCTTAACAATCAAAATGTAAATAAATGTATTTGTAGCACTAAAAAACTATGTAATATGCAAATTTGAGGTTCTAAGAAAAATTGAGCAATAACTATTTCATTTTTAATAGAATTTAT
The DNA here is from genome assembly GCA_027924645.1 of Cunninghamia lanceolata. Classification (NCBI taxonomy): domain Eukaryota; kingdom Viridiplantae; phylum Streptophyta; class Pinopsida; order Cupressales; family Cupressaceae; genus Cunninghamia; species Cunninghamia lanceolata. The sequence goes on along the minus strand of BSBN01000420.1, from coordinate 6,851,099 downwards.
TGTTAATTTCTATGTAAAATGCATATGAGTGTGTTATTTTCATCTACTCTTTATTGCTATAGAAAAAATTGGTTATCAATTACCAAAATCAAAGCAAGGAGAATCTTTTATTAGTGAGAAGTCAAGAGTAATATGCACTCCACATGGAATGTCACGTCTCTTTTCTAATTAACCTTGACATTCTTGGAAAGCTCCAGCATTCTTGGTAGGTTCCAACATCTTTGGAGAATTTCAACATCCTTGGAAATGATCTCTAGATATTTATGGTGTTATTAGAATTAATGAGGAAAAAGGAAAATATAGATTTTAATATTTCCCAGGGAAATAAAGTATATGATTAGGGAAAATAACAATAATAAAATAATATTAACAAGTTGGTCCTTATATAATTTCCACAAGGGAAATGGAGTGGGCATCATTGGATAGTGTAGGGTTTTTTGGAGGCAAGGCCCACGATGGAGGGGATGAAGATGATCTAGATGATGATGATGTGGAGGGTTTGGACGAATGGGTGACATCTTTTGAGGAAGAAGAAGAGCATGAGAGCCTTATGACAATGTGGATGGAGGCTCAGAAAGCCCTTCTATGGACATGGAAGCCTTTAGGGGAGGGTGACTTTAGTCGCATACTCTTAAAGGGTTTTCTCTAGTCAAAGTTAGGAGTTGCGGCTCCCTTAACTAGTACAGTCTCCTCCAAGTCTGCCAGGCCCGTTTTGGGCAACGTGGTGGAAGGAGTTTCAGGGAGATGTGTGTAGGGTGTGGCTTTTTATGTGGGAGCCAATGATTAATCTGCGGTTGTTGCTACTAGGGTTTCCACTATGGAAGACAGGTTGGATGGGTGTTTGTCAGACATGGCTTGCCGAGGTGCAGACTTGGTTGAAGGAACTACTACTAGGGTTACTCCTATGGTTGATGTGGTGAATGGGTGTTTGTAGGGTGTGTCTACTTGTGTAGGTGCTGAATTGCTTGAAGGTGTTGCAAGAGATGCAACTAGGAAATAGTTGGAAGCTACTATAGATGTCAACACCCCTGCTAAGGATATTTTTGATCTTTCTTTGATGTTTGGTGTTGTTGTTGCTTCTGACTAGGCTTTGGAGGATGGACAAAACCACTGAATTGTCATCCCTAACTCTCTCATTGAAAGGTCTACTGGGTGGCTCAACAACTCACTTGTTGGGATATTTTGTGTAAATCATCCCAATATTGATGTTTTTAGAAGTTGGGTGCTTCGTAAATGGAAGCTAAGGGGGCAGTTTGAGGTGGTTGATTTGTTGATCAACTTCTTGTTCTCCTTTTTGAACTCGAAAGATTGCTCAAGGATCCTTGTTGGCCCTTGGTTTCTTAGGAAAATGGTCTATGCCTTCAATATTGGTCATCGAGCTTTAATTCTTTTAAGGCTTGTAGTAAAAAAATTTCAATCTGGGTTAGGTTTCCATGTATTCCACTAGAATATTGGAATGAGGAGATATTTATGGGAATTACCATGTCTTTTGGACAATTTACTAGGGCAGATGTGGTCACGAAGTTCAAAAGATGCCTTATGTTTGCTAGATTTTGTGTGTTTGTGGAAGTTGATAGGGAACTCCCTTGTAGGATTACCTTATTATCCAATTTTGGAAGTTGGGTTCAATAGATTGAATTTGAACACTCTCTTGTTTTTTTCCTTTGTTGTAATAAAGTTGGTCACTTTGATGTTGCCTGTCCAAGTAGTAAGATGCATCATTTTGTCTAGAAGATGAAGGAGTGCACGACCTCCTTAGAGGATGTGTTTATGAAGGGTAACAGGGGGTTTCTGAAGATAGCAGTGTTGTGATGAGGACTCCTCCATCCAAAATGTAGGATAAAGGGAGTAGGGACTATAAAGCTTTGATGGAGACTCCTTTGATAGAGGTGCAATGTGATATAGGGAACTTGAGTGGACCTTTGGATTTTCTTAGTTCTTCCAAAAAGAAGAGATCCAAGAGCAAGGATTTCAAGTTTAAGATGCAAAGATCCTTGGAGCAATTTAGTTTCATTCTACCTTGATTTTTGGTTGGTTTCTTTCTTGGGGTTCTTCACCCTTTGTTTTTCTTCTTGTTGTTTTCCTAGTGTTTTATTTTTTGTTTGTTGGGGGTTCTTTTTACTTTTGCTAGGCTTCATTGTTGTACATGTTCTCTTGTACAAGGGTTGGGCCCTTTCAAAATCCCTACTTACCATAATAAAAAATAAGTTGGTCCTTCTATTATTTTAAAATATTTTTATGGACAACTTAATTAATATTTTATCTAGACTAGGGGGACTGCCTAAATGGGACGAATAAGACAACTTGTAACTCATAGGAATATTTTAATTATTTTCCTATCTTTAGGAGTGAGAGTCACAATTTAAATTTAGGGGGAAACTCTTGAGGGGAGTTACAAGCTAAATATAGTCTAGAATATCCAAAGAAAGGATAAGATATTAAATGATGGTAGTGGAAGGGAAAAAGTAGATAAAGAAATAAATAGAAGGGGAAACGCTATAGAATATATCCAACTTGATATTATCCATCCCTTTCATATTTTCTAGAACATTTGTGTTCAAAAAACAAACCAAGTATGAAACCCCTTGTGATTGTATATCCAAGGATGAAAACCTTTGAGATATTTGGGATTCAAGAACAAAAAATCTCAAGATTCCAATTGGTGATTCCACCTAGGAATTACATAGAGATTCAAATAATTTGTAGATTTTAGATTGTTACAAGTTTGTGCATTTGCAGGTTTTGGGTAGAGGAAGAGTGGTGTTTGGATTTTTAGATTTGTTGTTGTGTGTTGTACACCAGCACTTTTCTATTCATTTTATTAATTCAAGTAATATACAATAGTTTGGGAGATCATTCTATGATTTTGTATAAAAATTACCAAATTATTTGTGTGTTGTAGGGGTTTAAGTTCTAGATTTATTATCCAAATCTATGGATATAGCATTTATGATGTTTTATTTATTTTGGTTGTATATTTTATTATTTTGGAGTAGCATAATAATGTTAAAAATTTATATTTACAGTATTGGAAGTTGGGTTTAGTTTTTGTGAATTGTGTGTGTATAGAAGGAAAAAAATCAAGAGGGTTTGCTACAAAGTTATATAATTTCTTGTTTTTTCTATTATTTCTATTTTTAATAAAGCATATTTTTATGTGCATTTCATTAATTTAGAGAAGTCCATCTTGTTTCTAAAATTTCCATGTGATTGGAGCATAAATTACCAATTTGTGGGTAGTTTTTGGAGGCCAATTTTCAAGTTTTGTGTTTAGATCTTTGACTGTAATTATTTGACATTTTTCTAGCCTATTTTTTTGTACATTTCATGTATAATAACTAGATCAAAAATTGATACAAATTTGTGTTCCGTTTGTGCAAATCTTTAATAGTTTCCTAGGAAATATTGTGAATTTTTAGCAATATAAATTTTAGAACTTGATATCAATTTGTTAAAAAGTTATTGTGGAAAGTTTCATGTAATGTCCCCTTTAAGAAGATCCTTATTTTCCACCTTGCACATGAGAATTACTTCTTAAAGGAAACATTAGTAATAGATAAGATCAATAAATCATATTAAAATAATCAAATAAATAAATTATTTAATTATTCAATCTTAAGTGGATTCATACTTAGGGTTGTTTATTATATGTTAATTTTATTTATTTTCAAACCCTAGTGGAGATGGGGTACTATCTCTTGTTAGGTTGCATGAATCATCCTCTACAGGTAGTGCCTTTGTATGATGTAACACATGCCCATTCCACCTTAGGTCTTACTAAGTGCCTTTGTATGATGTAACATATGCCCATTCTACCGCAGGTCTTACTTATTACCCTTGTATGATGTAGCATAGTCCATTCCACTGCAGGTCTTATCCATTGCTTAAGTATGATGTAACATGGTCCATTCCACTGCCGGTCTTATCTACCTTTCGATGTATTAATGCTACTTCCTCCTAACAAGTCTACCTCCAATCTCTCAATGTGTTCTATGATCTTATATCATGGATTTGTTTCTAAGGACCTTGCCTTCATTATATAAATCAAGTATGATTACTCTTTATTGGGGCTTAATCCTAATGATGATGGATTCTCTAAGCATTTATAATCATGTTATTCATAGATGTTTAAGCTATCTATATCATGTTAGTTATTCGCTCCACCTTGACTATAACATGCTATCATATCATCTATACATATTTATATTTATAATTATAATAATTTTTAATCACTAATATTGATATTTGTTAATAATATATTATTTATAATATTGCTTTCTTATACTACTCAATTTATTACTTAAATCTATAATTTTAATATCATTCATATTATAATCCCTTTAATTAATATCATTCCGTATAAAAAAAATAATGAAATAACTTATAGATATTAATTTATTTATTTCTTTGGGAATATAGGTGTAGCATACTTATCTTATTTTCCCCAGCAATTAATCATGTCTGTAATTCAAACTCATAAATTATTAATTTTATATCTTCTTGCTTCATTGTATTTTGTTCTCTTTCATTGCTTCCTCCACTCTCTATCTTTATATTTTCTTAAATGGTCAATGACTACCTTTTCACAAAGGTCATGTCTTTTTATAAATATATTAGTTGCTACTATCTTAAAGGCAATCTAATATATTATATAATGTATGATTTACATTCATTTATATAAATATGTTTATTATATTATAATCATAATAATAATTAATATTAACATTAATATTAATATTAATATTAATTTTAACATTTATATTTATTATTATATATTATTATATAATAATAATATGCTATTTTAATATTAATATTTATATTTGTATTGGTTATTTATAAATATAATAGATCTATTAATATTTAAAATATTTATAGATACTATCATATAATATTATATATTTATAATATTATATATATTTATTAATGGCCTATGGCCAGGATATTTAACATGACATTTTAAATCTTTAATTTAAACAATGCCTTAATATGGGGACATGACATTTCAACATGTATTTTATGATTGATTTGCTCAGTTATATCATACTTGAATAATTTTACAAATATTTTAATTTGGGGACATTACATGGATTGCAAATTTTATAAACAAAATTATGGGGAGCTAAAAAAAAATCATTTAGTAGGCCTTTGTTAGTCACTATTATCATCTGATTATAGAAATTGTGTCAATTTAAAAAATTGTATATTTTTCTAAATTTTATGTTTTTGGTTTATTAAATTCTAAATTTTAAGTTTTTCTTTGAATTTATTTTCTTGATTGATATGTTTACATTTTATTGGAAAAAAAATAATTTCTCTTTTGTAAAATAAGTGAAAAATAGCTCCAATCATAATGCAAGGTCTAGTCAAAATGAAAACTATTTTATAATGTTTAGGCTTCTCATTATACATTCCAATGATGGGCATTTTCCTATTTACTAGGATATATTGAAATATAGTCTTAATGCATTGTAATAATGCAAATATTTATATATCCCATTATTATTTAAACATTCTATAAAATGCATCTTAACAAACACACCTTTTTATGTATCTAAGGATTGCATAAGATTGTGAAACTATGTATACATGAAGATTATCAACATGTCAAAACACATTGCCATGTATGAGAACAAACAATATCTAATTCATATGCCTATTCTAGAAATGCCTAGCACAAAATATTGTTTCCATTTTTTAGATGTTTTTAGTAACAACTTATTATTCTATGAATATTAAAATCATAATCTAAAGATGATTATGAAAGTGGAAATTGCTAGGATCCCTAAGACTATGAAACTTTAAATTTAATATATTGTCATAAGCCATAAACATTAACCGTATAATAGCTATAGCTAATTAATCTTTCGCAATTGTCTAATTAATATCCACTATGGTACACATTTCTAAATTCTTGGATTTGCTTTCTATTCTACTATTAGTACATTCAAGAGTGATAATTACTAACTGAGATTTTTTGTATTTTTTTTTTTCCTTTTTTTTGGTTTATTTTAGGGTTTAGATTTGGTATGCATATTACTATTGGGTTTTCTCAAAGGTTTAGTGTTCCTATAGGCTATAGAGAGGTGGCCTAGGGAATAGCTCACAAGGCATTTTAAGCACATTCTATATATACCAATAACAATTATTTCTCAATGATGCAAAAAATGAAGTGGTGACCTTCAAAAACAAACGAGTGCCCTTATATTTACATCATGTAAACTTCAAAGATGCAAAGAAGTTTTTGAAATCTATTTTTTCCCTAATTTTAACACTAACATTTATTTTACACTTTCCATTATTAGTTATTCTCTTTTCTTAGCTTCATCTCTCTTGTTTTTGTTGAATAATTTTTTATGTATTTACAAACATGCTATATGAATTTAATTTAGTATGGAATTAGGATAGATAGCTAGCATTGATGTTTTAAAAAGTAAACATGAATTATATGATGTGTTGTTTTACCAACTTTTAACTCATACACTCTAATAAATGAGTAAACATAGTTGCATGTTTGTAGGTAGGAAAGACATATACAACATGTTATCATCATTTGGGTCACTCTTAACCCTAGTCTTCATCCAATTCCCACTTCATGATTCAGGAAAATTCTATAGGTAAGTGTACTTTTTTCTTTAAGTTCAAGATTAAATGTTATTATATTTTTTATAATCAGTTGTAGTAATTTATTGATCCCTATAACTAACTCTATTTAATTATATAATTAGTATGTCTTTTGGGAGATTAATATTATGTAAAATCCATTTGATTGTTATGTATATAGTAAGTGTATATGTTTACATATATATGTGTTAATATAAATATAGTTTTTGTCTATATATATAGCGCACAGTTCTTACACACATTTGTATATATCTATATACTTAGATATATGCACAGGTTATTGATTAATATATATACATTGTGCATATATACTATTCACTTCTAGGTATAGAAACACATATGTAATTATAGCCTCTATACTTAAGAGTAGAAAACAAAATGTCTAGTAGTTTGTGATTTCCCTATTTAACAAAAGTTGCATGGATGGATTGTGAAAAAAAAAAATCAAATCTAGATTTTTCTAGTCTTCAATTCTATGAATAGATTTGAATGTTTAAAGGAGAGGTATTAATCAAATCTAGATTTTTCTAGTCTTCAATTCTATGAATGGATTTGGATGTTTAAAGGAGAGGAATTAATGAACATAGAGTGTTTTATTGCAAATGTTCTTAGGAAAGAAAAGTAGAGGCACAATCTACTTTTGTGCACTTATCCATGGTATTGTTTAAAACAAAGATTAATGACTTCAACTTATCTTCGTGACTATTCCATCTATATCAACTTCTATTCTCATTTTTCTAAATAATGTATTCTTTTGATTCATTATATTTATCTCCAATTACAATTTTCATAAATATTTCATGATTAATGTATTATCTACTATTTTTTTTTCAAAGTCGATTCTTTAACTTTAAATAATTTTAGGAGATCTTTCTCTATTTTAAATTGGCGTTGTTTCTTCTATTTCTACTATTATTTGTGTGACTACTGTATCTATTTTGGTAATAGTTGGATACCATTTATTAATTACATTGTGAGGTAGCATATAAATAGACATGATCTTTTTTTAACTTTTGAAATGTCATCCTTGAAAGATTTATGTATCGACATAAGGTTCTAATATCCAATTTTATTATCCCTTTTCTCTCTATTTCTCTTAACTAATATATCAAAATATAAAAATGTGTATGGAAATGGTTCTTAGCTTCTATCTAAGTATGACTTTAAAATAGATCGAGATATTTATTTTTACAGGTTTATCTTTAGGTCAAAAGTTTGTTTCCCTTACCCCTGATAACATTACTTTTACATTTGATTAATCGTTACATAGGCATATAATATTTTTCCTATTTTTTATTTTCTTTATAAAGACATAGGATATAATGTGCTCAAGTATAAAATACAGAAAGTGGAACCTATATTTATCTTTTATGTTTCTTATTATATCTAATTTGTATCCATTAATTTTATTTTTAAGACTAGTTTCTAATAACTAAATTTATTTCAGATTAATTTAACAACATTTTGAATGCTCCTATTTTAAAGTGAATAAAAACTCTATAATTTTATATTTTCTCAAATAATCAAGTGCATTATAATCTTTTAGGCCTTCATTTAGTTATAGAAGAATCTTAAACATGTTTTAGTGCTTAATCTATTTATTTCTTGATTCATATCAAGCTATTAGCTAAATCACTATAAAGTATCCTTGCAACTTTCAGTAGTGACTATAGTTGCACCACAACCCTTGCTTGATTATGAGAAATATAAAACTTATAGTAATGATAAAGTAAAGTAGCTAATAGATGTTAATTTGAGAAATAGTGTTGCTTCTAAAATGACATGAAAAATTTATCCTATTAGTCAAAATGATTTGGAGAGGTCCCACATATATGGCTCCACCCTCTTCTAACAGTATCATGACTAACTTAAAACCTTCTTTTAATGCATGAGCACAGAATCTATTTTGTGTGAAAATGATGAAAATCAAGGGACATTAAAATCTTGGTAGAATGTAATTATTGTGATAATTTCATATCATCATATGATAGAGATTGCATGAACATAATATGCCATAGAGGTTCAAGCACCACAAAAAATTGATACTGAAATGATCTTGTATAGTGATGGCCACTATGAAAATAATAATAAGTTAAACTTTTGAAATTTAATGTAAATTACAGATACATAAAAAATAATAAACTATTTTCAATACAAATAAATTAATAATATATTATAAATACTTATTTTATATTTATAAAAATATTTATAATTTAAATTATTATTCAAGTTTTTAAGGAAACAAAAAATATGTTATGATTATACACACTAAAACTTGTTTGTATGGATTAATAAAATATCCTACCATAACAAAAACTAATAGGAATATTAAATTATTTTAAAAATAAACATAAAATTAACTAAAAATATGATTTTATAAACTTGTTTACTTCACCAAAATCCAATAAAATCAAAGGACCAACCTGTGTTTTTAGGGGCTACAAAGTCTTTAAAAAGGACCACCCTATGTTTTTTAAATAAGATGAAAAAAATAGAGTCAATGTGTTGGTTGCTCAATTTCAGAAGTGATGTAAGGTAGAGATTATTATAAAGAGTGATTTTTGTGCATATGTTGCTTGTTGTGTATGGATTTTTTTCTATATGATTGTAAGTTGTAATTTGTGAATAAGTATTCATTATTATAAGTGTTTTTTTCGTTGTTATGATTTTCCGATTTAAAGAACAAAGTTGGGTTTCAAAATATTCAAGAATTATAGAGAATACTACAAAGAATACTCTCTCGATGCTGTTAAATTCTGGGCTTCAAGAAAAGTGTATGTGGGACAATTGAAGCTCTGCCACTACAACACATGTTGCATTTTCACTTGTGGATTTCTAGAATCTGAGAACCCCTGTCTGTACATGCCACATAGATTGAGAAATGCTTTCATAATTTTTTTTGTTTGTGTCTCTACCTGATACATTACTACATTAAACAGATAAAGGAACAACAAAAAGATTGGTTATTTCACATTCAACGAATAGGGAACATGATTATAGATTTATAGTTGCAATCAACTCAAACACTTCCTATAATTATGATAACTAATTTGACAACTCATTAGAATATACTAACAACAAATTGAAGGCTCAAAAGACACCTCTACAATAGTTTTTGATAAAATTGCAATTTTATTGACACATCTATGACACAACTAGCATGAGCATAATTTAGTTATTAGTTACAGTTACCCTAACACTCCTCGTTAACGAATAACTAAATTCTCATGAACTCCTAGCATATCCTGTGAGAACCACCCTGGTGCGACTAGATTACTTGCACTATTAGATCAAGTTGTTTTTCTTTAGCCAAGCTATAGGTTCAGTTTATGGAAACGTGACCTTATCTCAGAGGCAATATGGTGTTAATTTGGATCCATTTGTAGGGTGGTTGTGTTAGTTTCTGTATGTGTAAGGGATGTGCACTGTATCTTGTTGTTCATAAACTAATGATCCTATCCTTTATTGTTATTAGACATCATTCTATGATTGAGTTAGTGAACTGTTTCTTTACTGTGATAAAAGGCCTAAATATGTTTGGTTAATTTTTGCACTTATCATGTTGATTGAATGTATTCTTGTCGGTTCAATTTTGGTTTAAAGGACTAATTAGAGTGTGAGAGAATTATCCTAATGATATTCATCGCAGTATAGTCATGCTTATTAAAATGAATGCTTCTAGAGAGAAATTTGATGATTGAAATAAAGATTGCCTTGATTATAGAAGATTAAATTGATTTGAAAAGAAAATGAGTCAAATGAGTGTATGATGTGTGTTCTTTCCTATTTCTTGTTGTTTCAACTATCTTGATATATATACTGTATGTGGGTACTAATGTGCATTGTCGTGTGTAGACTAAATGCATTGCCAATGGAAATCAGATGTCCATGACTCTACCCATGTTTAAAACTAGTGATGCTCAACCAAGTCCCTCCCAGGGACTATGGTGTTGTTTGATTTTAATTACATGATTAAATTGATGTTTTTTTTATAAGATTTCACTTTATTGTTTGATCATCTTGATGTTTTGTAATTTCATATTGTATTGGTTTGCACAAATTTCGTGCTAAATATTTATGAGCCTTTTTAAAGTGGACTTATGATCCTCCTTGTGTTAATTATGGTTAATTAATCGCCCTAGGTCATACCCCTAGGGTCTAGGGACATTTCTAGCATGTTAACTCTTGATTTAACCCTTGTATGGTCACCTTAACTTACCCCTAGAGTAAGGTGACGAGTTTGGGAGATGTGAAAGGTGGGTGGCAAGTCACCATCCCACCTTAACCAACCCCACTCACCTAGGGTAAGGTTACCCTTGTCATTGAGTGCTTTGGAAGCTCCCAAAGCCCTTATGTGTGTGAGACCTCTTCTCTACGCTCTCACACATGTGTGAGACCACAAGTGGGGTCTCATATGTGTGATCCCCTCTCCCAATGCTCTCAAACATGTGTGAGAGTATTTGTGGGAGACTGTGTACCATAGTTGAATGGGAAGGTGACAAGTGTCACCTCCTCATTCTTGTGGGATTGTGAGAGGGTTGTGTGGATAAAGGATAAGGTGATAAGTGTAACCTTCTCATTCATCAAGGCTATTGGGAAAACCCTATTTAACTCCCTTTTGTTGAAGGGAGAAGGTTTCTTTGTTTTTTCATTTTTCATTCTTTTCTTGTTGGGAGAGTTTTTCTTTGGGTTTTTGACATGGAAGAAAAGTGGAAGCTTGGAGATAGAGGCTATTATGGAGCTCTTCTTCAGATCTTCTAACCTTGGAAAGCATGAGAGGTACACTATCAAGCCTATTATCTTATTAGTTTCATGTTTTCCTTAGTTTCTTTATGTTGTTGCATAAAGTTGTTGCTATGTGTTTTGTGAGTGTTATTCATGTTGTTTCTTGTTTAGGAAATGGGTTGTAGACATCAACTCTCTTAGGAGAGGTATGTCATGTTTGGGGTTTGAGATTTGGAGCACCTCTATTTTGATCTTGTTGCTTATGGTTTTGGAATGGCTTTGGCCTATTATGGTTATGGCTACATGTGTTGGGCTTGGAAGGAGTTGTGGAAGCTTTTGAAAAGAGTTGTGGAAATTTTTGGAGTACTTGGAGTTGTTGGTTTTGTGATGTTGAGTTGTGTAAGAATATGTCATGTCTTGGCTTGGTTTTGGTAAGAATATGCCATGTGTTGGCTTTGTTTTGGTAACTCTATAGTTGGAGGGTAGCCCATTCTCCCCCTTCACTAGTTTTGCAACAAAATGGTTGTGTGTGTTTATCCCTTGGGTGGGTGTTAGTGTGTTTGTGATGAGTGCTTTTCTTGTTGTGTTTGTATGAAACCTTGGTAGCCTAGTGGGCCTCCTAGCTCAAGGGTGGTTTGCTAGCAAGCCTAGGATGGGAGGTGAGCATTCCCTTGGCATTTGGAACCTTGTTGTGTGTATTGTAGGTTTTCAAGTAGGTGGACGAGACAAGGATGGAGAAATCTCCTTTGTGAGCTCCTATGGAGTTGTATGAGTAGTGGTTTTGTTATGGGCCTATGAAAGGTGTTGCTCTTTGTGAGCTTGTAATAGATGTGGGTATCCCTAATGTTGTATTTAAATCCCTTGTAAAAGTATTATTTCATCTTTAATGAAAAATATGGATTTGAAAGTACTCCTATTTTGACCTTATGTGAAAATAAAAATAAGGTGTAATGTTATCCCTACCTCTCTATTGTTTTCTTATCTTCAATGCATGCAAGTTAGTTTGGAAGAAAGAAAAATATATTTCATGCTTTGGAATAATCGTTGAATGAAATAAATTAGACTATCATTGGTTTAGAACAAAAGAAAATATTTGTGCATATATCTTGCTTTTAATCTTTGAATGACTATGATAAAAATAAATGGACTTATGTTTTGCAATATATATATATATATATATATATATATATATATATATATATATATATATATATATATATATATATATATATATAGTGAAGGAAAAAGATTTTTGATATTTCATGTCATGACCACATGACAAATGTGAACATGACATGTGGTTATCATGTCATGACCACATGGAAAATGTGGGCATGACATTTGGTATCAGATCCTAGGTTTCAAACATTGGGATCTATGGGTGTGTACATTTGTTTGTGTCGAGCCAATTGTTGGTCGTACATACTTGTTTATGTGTCTAACTCTAGCTTGAGTAGAAATGAGTTCATAAGACACCTTTTGTGGGGACAACTTGTTTCCCTTGATTTTGCTTCTACTAACTCCCATGTATGACTTGGTGTCATAGGTACTTGGGGAGTGTTTTCTTGACGAATGGAGAGTTTGAAGGACCATGCAAGTCCTGATTTCAAGAGTTAGTCAACTTCTTGATAATGTTATCCTAATTTAAGGAGGTTAATTGTTTGAGTTTTGCTAGGTGTTTCATTCTAGTTAATCCTTTCTCCTTGTCCTAGTTTGATGGTGCATTTAGATGCTTCTTTCAGGATTGTGACAACCTGTTGTAGGTCACACCCTTGGAAAGGTGATTTTGGTGGTAAAGTTATTCTCTTATGGCTAACTTGTAGGATTTCCCTAGTGAATTTTGAGGGGTACATTGCAAGTCATGAGTGCCATTGTGTCATTTGAGACTTGTCCCTTTTCTGAGAATGTTGAGTTGTGTTTATCCTACCATGTAGGAGGGAATAAATGTATTAAAGTGGTACACTAATCTTGGACAAAGACTCATGTACCCTATTTAATGTATTCTCCACCTTGTGTCATTTAGTTAACCTTTGTAACGTGGGGTAAGGTGTGTCTTGTTTAGAAGATTCCTAGATGGGATATGAAGAAGTTGTAGTTCTATAGTTGTCCTTCACCTTAGATATAGGATTAAGTTACCTTGATGGGTAGTTGTTACTCAAAGAGTGAAAAGAGGATAAATGACCAGTATACTCTCTTGTAAGAGTCTCTTAGTACCCTCATCTTGAGGATGGAGTAGTGGACATTAAAAGAGTATGGCATGTAAGGCCTTTTTATGGATATCTTCTTGTGTATGCCTTTTGGTTAAATGAAAGGATAGTAGTGGCTTCAAGGACCACTTCAAGATTGTGAATCTTTTGACACTTGTTGTGCTACGTTGAGTTAATCTCCTTATAACATGTTGGTATCTAGTGGATATTTAGGCTATGCACTGCCTTAGCATTCATTTGTAATGTGTTTTGCTCACTTAAAGTGTGGTACGTCATTGATTGGGGGTTTAAAGGTGGTGTAAGTGCATGATGTTGAAGCATATTTTAATAGTCGAAGAGTAAGCTCTAGTTGCAGGTGTAATTCCCTATTTGCTTATTAAATAATAACCTAAGTGCAACTTGATCCTTCCCTTGTCACCTTGTTTAGTTAGATTTTTCTTATCTTTATGTCTTGATAGGGTGACGAATTCCCCTTGGGAGTAACTTATGTCCTTGTGCATAGAAGGCTATAGTGAAGCCTTGTGATGGGTTGTAGTACTAAAAGTTTGTCCTTCTGGGTTATAGTGAAAACCCTCTTGGTAGTTCCTTCTTGCCTTCTAATATGGGATAACACATGAGATGCTTAAGGTGATTAAATAGTTGATGTGAAAAGATAGTTGGAGTGTCAACCCTTCCATCTTGAAGCATTTAGTTGTTGGATTTCAGTAATTCTTGAGGTGAGTCCCTTGTGCAACTGATTGCACGATCCCACGAAGATGACCCTAATGTATAGAAAGATATTATTTTATAGAATGCAATAATTCCAGATGTGGACTTAAATAAGGATTCACACACCTTGCTATAGGGTAATGAATGTGAATAGTCACTTGATTGGTTATCTTGGAGGTGTTTGGTATTTTATGGATGTGTTGGGAAGTTGAGTTCATTTTAGGAGTAATAGTAAGATGGTTGTGGTACTGTTTGGTTGTTAGTGGTTAACTATTGTGATAAACATGTGTGATCGACATAGATGTTCTGTTGGGTTGTTTTCAAGTGTTATTAAGGCCTTGGCTTTGAACTTGATTTTAATTAAAACACCTTGGTTGGGGTTCTCCAACCTTGTTCAATTGAACTTTGTGCTAGGATAGTTGACGCGATGTTAGTCATGACTAGGGTTCATTTGGCTTAGCCCCCACTCTAGTATCTTGGTACCTTAAGCAAGATTATTGTTGTATTTATGAATTGCCTAGTGTGATTATATATCTATGGAAGTAAGTGAATTTTGGATGGACTTTGGTAGTATCCATGAATATGTTGGTATGTGTTCCTTGCTAGGAAGCACGAAAGGGCCCTACTTCGAAGGTGACTCTTAGGATACATGATTTTTTGTAATATTTTCCAAGCATGTCCTAGGTCACCTAGAAGCTGTGGGTGTACATTTAGTTGGGGTGTTTATGACCCTAGCTAAGAATGTGACCACTATCCCTCTCCTCTCTTTTGTAACTATGTTATATACATATGATGTTGTAATGTGCAATTTTGGTAAAATCGTTGAAGATAATCATCTACATATTGATGGAATTTTATTGATTTCAAAACTAGTAGTATTGAGTTTCTTTACTTGGGCTACTTAGCTAACTTATTTCTTGTAGTCCTCTTACCTCAAGGACTTGTTTAATCGTATTTCGATTTAAATTTTAAATGTTGAATTTGGCGCCACTTTTGAATTTGACTTATCTTTTAAATTTGATTTAACTTTTGGATCTTAATCCTTTGAATTTTATTTGTTAAAACTTATTCAAAGACTTATCTTCGCAAGCTTTTTATTTTGAGGATTTTTTTTATTGTTGGTACTACTAGTACATGTGTAGTGTTGTTACTTATGTAACCTATGTTACCCATAAAGGGTACTTGGTGAGAGGAAAATGGGAATAGTCATTCTGGGTTCGATGTCATAAGGTTGAGGTTTTTTGAGTGAGTTAATAAAGGTTGGTCAAAAACTTCTTGTTAACCTTGAGCCTTGTTGAGTAATACTCCATTGCTTTCCCCTTTTGGGAGGCTAAATATTTAAGCTAACAAGAGATGAATGCTAGAGAGCTTCGAAGGAGTAGTCAAGTTGGAAAATCTTGAGATCCTCCTATTGTTGTGTGAAACCACTATCCTCACGATATTGTCTCCCTTGTTTAAAAAAAGATTTGTGTTTGTTCCAATCAATTAGAAGTTCACCCACAAGTTTTTTAGTGGCTTAGGTGTTTAGTTTTCATTCATTAAACTCTAGGAATGCATGGGCATGTTTGGTTCCTACCTATTCTGCAAGTTAGACTTAAGAAGTCTAGTGAGGACCTGTTGCTAGAAGAGGTAGTTGTGACTTGTGAGTCTCATGCATTGTGCTTGGAGTCTAGAGTGTTTTAGCTTAGTATCAGTGATATGATGAGTGAGTTGTGAGTTTGGGGCTATGATCGGTGTGATATTGATGACTAAGTAGTTTGCCCAAACTTCCTTTTGGTTGCTTTATGTTAGTTCATTTTTTTTGGATGGCTAAGAGAGGTTAGGAATCTGATTCAGTTAGTTAGTGTTTAGAAAGGCCTCTCATGGTGCTAACCTTCTTGGTCTGACCCCATCTTTCATGACCTTGAATTACATGGTGGTCTATCTTAGGGAATCTAATGCCCTTGTGTCTTTTAATGCTCATAGTCTTTAGAGTATGTGTTTCTTTTAGATACTTTCCCCCTCCTAGTCAGAGGAGGGTATCATCTGAATTATTGCTATGTGATTAATTATTAAGTTCCTTATTGTTTCTTACTTTTGTTTTAAAAAAAAATTCTTTTCTTTTAGTTCATTGTCGTGTTGGAGTGGCTTGTTGGTGAGTTTCTCTACCTTACCTCCATTTGAACTTCTAGGAGCAAGTTTAGCTTGTTAGTGTAATACAATATTACATTGTTGTAACTACTAGTGGTTACATTGGTTATAACTACTCTGTAAACTACTATGTACGTTGGTTATAACATTGGTTATAACTACTATGTCTATTCAACTCCTCCACACTATATATAAGTGTGCGTTGTATCTATATTTAATATATTGAGTAAAGCATAATGACGTGGTCTTGGAGCCACTTGATCTGCCAAAAGTTTTTCCATTGTAGTGCAGTCTCCATAGAAGCATTAGGGATTCACGGATCAAAATTTCTGAGAAATATAAGTTTGTTGTGCCTATAGGAAATCACTTGTTGTGTAAAAGCCTTTAAATACATAGGTGTTTTAGAGATTGAGAAACGTGTATATAAGCATGTGAAGGAGCATGGATCTTGATTGAAAGGAATTGTGTAGATCATGAAGGAAGACGTGACTACATTTTGTTTCTGTAAGTTGTGGCAAACTAGGGGTTGAATGCATAGTTACTATTCTCATTTGAAGATATATGGTTCCTTTGGCATGGGTATATAGAGGAGATTGTCCATCCATCACCAGATTCAATTGAATGTCATAATAGCTATTCAAAACGGTCTATGATTCAATTGAATGCCATAATAGCTATTTGAAATGGTCTACTCCATTTATTGGAAGGTGTTGATGAATAGCTTTCCTTAGAAGGAAAGGCCAATAGAGTATGAAAAGGAGAAAAATAGTTTAGGGCTATCTGTACAAGAGCATATGTTCCTTCTTCATTACATCTCAGATATCAGATTAAGCTCAATCAGAGAGTTAGAGAAGATGTGTAGCGGCAACAATTGAAGTCATGATGCATGCACTGAAAAGAGATTTCTTGTTAAAGGTTATATTGGTGATATGAAGACTAAGCATGGTAGTGTAGTGCAATTAGTTTGTTGCTCATGAAAAGTTGTTTTCATTTTTAAGTGATTGGTTAAAAGTTTAAAACTCATAGATAATTATTTTATGGTTTGAGAGTTTGAGTAATTTGGTTGATAAGATTTTAGTAAGCCATTCAAGTATTCTCTCATGTGCAAGTCCATACTTCTAAGTTGGAAAGTTTATTTTGGTTGATGAAGGAATTGACAATTTACATGAGAGTTTAGAGGTTTAATATCTATTTTGGAGTCATTTTATATCCACTGAACATTATCTGAGTTTTATATATCTTTCTTGACGGAGGAAAGAAAATCTTCTTTTTGTTTATTCATGAAAATAAAGGTGTGTTTATGGAGGTATAAGGTTGATTAGTGTATGGATCTATCATTGGTTCAAATTGACATTATCATCTTTTAATCATAAATGAACATATGTCAAAGATAGCTTATGCTTTCAGGGCCATCTCTTCTATTCCTGATGAGGCCTCCAAAGACTCATCCAAGACATCAGTTGGTTAAAGTGTAACAAGGTCATATTGGAGGCAAGCGATATCAGAGGATGGAGGAATTTTCATCATCTCAAGTTAGCTTCTCACTTTGAGATGATGCTTTGCATGAGAAGCATTTTTGGTTTTGGTTGTTTTTCTTTTCTCTGTTGATGTTGACGGATTTGAAGAATGTATGTTTTGTGAAGATTTTGTTTTGGAGACAGGTTTGGGATTTGGTGTTGAGCTCAATATGGATTGTTGTCCAGTGAGCTTCAGAGTATATGATCGAGAATTATACCCTTTCATGGTCACTAGACAATGATAGAGATTCGTCGTATCTCTTACGGATTGTTGTCGAAGAATTCAAGACTCTGTGATTTGAGAGTTCAGGACTAAAGAGCTCAAGAACACAGCTCAGAGCTACACCTTTCTGAGGGTAGACGAGATAGCATGATGGAGCCCTACTTGGTTCAGGATTTGTTCTTTGGGAGAAGATCTTTTATAAAATATGTATTCATATTATGTAATTAGCTTTGTTGGGTATATTAACATTCAGGGGGGGTCCCTTGGTACTATTCCAAGAACAATGTAATAAGGGGGGAATGTTAGCATAATATAGTATTACATTGTTGTAACTATTGGTGGTTACATTGGTTATAACTACTCTATAAACTACTTTATACATTGGTTATAACGTTGGTTATAACTGCTCTGTCTGTTCAACTCCTCCACACTATATATAAGTGTGCATTGTATCTACATTTAATATATTGAATAAAGCATTTACTATTTATTATAGCTCTAGGGGAGGAAGATGTGAGGCCCACCTTGGTGCAACTAGATTAGTTGCACTATTAGACAAAGTTGTTTTTCTTCACCCAAGATAAAGGTTTGGTTTATGGAATTGTGACCTTATCTCAAAGGCAATATGGTGTTGTTGTGGATCCATTTATAGGATGGTTGTGTTAGTTTGTGTATGCATAAGGGATGTGCACCATAGCTTGGTGTTTGTAAACTAATGATCCTATCCTTTATTGTTATTAGACATCATTCTATGATTGAGTTAGTGAACTATTTATTTACTGTGATAAAAGGACTAAATCTGTTTGGTTAATTTCTGCACTTATCATGTTGATTGAATGTATTCTTGCTAGTTCAATTTTGGTTTAAAGGACTAATTAGAGTGTGAGAGAATTATCCTAATGTTATTCATTGTGGTATAGTCATGCTTATTAAAATGAATGTTTCTAGAGAGAAAGTTAATGATTGAAACAAAGATTGCCTTAATTATAGAAGATTAAATTGATTTGAAAAGAAAGTGACTAAAATGAGTGTATGATGTGTGTGTTTTCCTATTTATTTTTGCTTTGACTATCTTGATATATATACTGTATGTGGGTACTAATGTGCGTTGTAGTGTGTAGACTAATTCAATTGCCAATGGAAATTGAAGGTCCATGACTCTAGCCATTTTTAAAACCAATGATGTTGAACCAAGTCCCTCCTAGAGACTATGGTGTTGTTTGATTTTAATTGCATGATTAAATTGATGAAATTTTTTGTAAGATTTCACTTTATTGTTTGACAACCTTGAAGGTTTGTAATGTTGTATTGTATTGGTTTGCACAACTTTTGTGCTAAATGTTTATGATCCTTTGTAAAGTGGATTTATGAGCCCTCTTGTATTAATTATGGTTAATTAATGACCCGAGTTCATACCCCTAGGGTCTAGAGCCATTTATAGCATGTTAACTCTTGATATAACCCTTGTATGGTCACCTTAACTTACCCCTAGAGTAAGGTGACGAGTTTGAGAGATGTGAAAGGTGGGTGGCATGTCACCATACCACCTTAACTAACCCCACTCACCTAGGGTAAGGTTACCCTTGTCATTAAGTGCTCTAGAAGCTCCCAAATCCCTCACGTGTGTGAGACCTCTTCGTTTTTCTCTCACACATGTGTGAGAGCACAAGTGGGGTCTCACATGTGTGATCCCCTATCCCAATGCTCTCACACATGTGTGAGAGCATTTGTGGGAGAGTGTGTCGCATAGTTGAATATGAAGATGACAAGTGTCACCTCCTCATTCTTGTGAGGTTGTGAGAGGGTTGTGTGCATGAAGGATAAGGTTACAAGTGTCACCTTCTCATTTATCAAGGCTTGTGGGAAAAGCCTAAATGGAGAAGGGTTCTTTGTTTTTGTATTTTTCATTCTTTTCTTATTGGGATAATTTTTCTTTGGGTTTTTTACTTGGAAGAAAAGTAGAAGCTTGGAGATAGACACTATTGTGGAGCTCTTCTTCAAACCTTCTAACTTTGGAAAGCTTGAGAGGTATACTCTCAAGCCTATTAGATTATTAGTTCCATGCTTTCATTAGTTTTTTTGTGTTGTCGCATAAAGTTGTTCGTATGTGTTTTGTGACTGTTATTCATGTTTCTTCTTGTTTGGGAAATGGGTTGTAGACATTAACTCTTTTAGGAGAGGTATTTAATGTTTGAGGTTTGAGATTTGAAGCATCTCCATTTTGATCTTGTTAATTATGGTTTTCGAAAGGCCTTGGCCTATTATGGTTATGGCTACATGTGTTGGCCTCAGAAGGAGTTGTGGAATTTTTTGGAAAGAGTTGTGGAAGTTTTTGAAGGGTTTTTTGATGTCGAACCAGGTGTCAAACTCAAATCCAAAGGGTCTTATTTAACAATAATGGGCTCATACCATCAGGTTCTTCACATTTCATGGACTTTCTTCTCAATAACTCTCTCTCTACAAAGCAAAATCAAGGATATCAACACTCCAAAACCCAAAAAAGGTTTTTGTGGGTCTTTTTACCTCTCAAGGACTCAATTACAACCATTCCAACCTCTCATCCAAGTCTACACTCTTCATTCACAATACTTTGTTTACCATTTGCCATAGTCCTTGTAGCGCTCAAAATAGGACTGTCAGAAGATATATTTTGATGACGACCTCCAATCAAGACTATAAAGACACTTTTGAGTACCCTTTATCAAATTTTAAAACATATCAAAAATCTAGTATAGGTTTCTTTGGAACAATTTGTCCAAAATAGGACTGTGCTGTTGCACTTCTAGGCCTAAATAGGCCTCTTTCACAAAGGACCTACTACCAATTTGACTTCCCAACCCAAAAACTCAATTCTAAAATTCCCTACAGGTCTCCAATAGACTATGTATGCAATTTATTTACCCAAATTCACCCATTGTTAAGACCATTTTTGCAATTCTATATGAGACAGAGTAAAAACCTAAGCCTAAGACAACCTAGGGCTTTCTTGAAAATATAGTAAACCATAAACTAACACTCCCAAACCTTGAAAATATTAAATAACACATCTCAAATTACCTCCACACCAATTTTGGTGGAATTCCCATGGTGAAAATGCAAGAAAATCATGTTTTTGTTGTTGTAACCCTTGAAACTAGGGTATTCAGAATAGTTTTTAGAAATCCACCTTGAACAACTTTATTTCTTCATGAAAATCAACAAAATAGAATTAAAATTAAAATAGATTCACTTCCCTACAATCTCCAATTCGTTTCATGCCAAAAATTTGTTGTACGGACACTGTATCAGCGTTGGAAAAGCATAAAAAATAGTCATTTTCAGAAAAGGAATAGTGTTATGTATTATTATTTTATCAAATTTGTTCTCCCACAACCAAAAGGGTGATCTCCCCACCTTGCACAATTTTATGGGGTATATTTAACAACTTTACAATGAATTCCAACTATCCAAACTAACCTTTTTACTACATGACTCTTCAACTTCCTTTGAAAACCAAATTTGCCAACATTTTTATGCAACAAATTTTGACAATTTTTGCAAAATCCTAACCTAAGACCCTTGATGACCTCACTACAACATAAATGGTCATAAATAGGCCTTACTTCAACAACACAATACCTATTACATCACAGTATGACCCTATCACTACTTGATATGACTCAAATTACTCAAATTGGCAAAAATTTTCCGAGGTGCTCCTGCACCATTTTTGGAGTACTTAGAGTTGTTGGTTTTGTGATTTTGAGTTGTGTAAGAATATGCCATGTGTTGTCTTGGTTTGGGTATCTCTATATTTGTAGGGTGGCCTATTCTCCCCCTTCACTAGTTTAACAACAAAATGATTGTGTGTGGATCCCTTGGGTGTGTGTTAGTGTTTTTGTGATGAGTTCTTTGCTTGTTGTGTTTCTACGAAACCTTGGTAGCCTAGTGGGCCTCCTAGCTTAGGGGTGGCTTGCTAGCAAGCCTAGGATGGGAGGTGAGAAATCCCTTGGCATTTGCAACCTTGTTGTGTGTATTGCATGTTTTCAAGTAGGTGGTTGAGACAGGGATGGAGAAATCTCCTTTGTGAGCTCCTATGGAGTTGTATGAGTAGTGGTTTTGTTATGGCCATGTGAAAGGCCTTGCTCTTTGTGAGCTTGTAAAAAATGTGGGTAACACTAATGTTGTATTGAAATCCCTTGTAAAAGTATTATTTCATCTTTAATGAAAAATATGGCTTTGAAAGTACTCCTATTTTGACCTTATGTGAAAATAAAAATAATGTTTAATGTTATCTCTACCTCCCTATTGTTTTCTTATCTTCAATGCATGCAAGTTAGTTTGGAAGAACGAAAAATGTATTTCATGCTTTCGAATAATCATTGAATGACTATGAGAAAAATAAATGGACTTATATTATATATATATATATATATATATATATATATATATATATATAGTTTAATAAAAAAGAAACGCTTCTAGTTGTTTATAATAGTGAAGGAAATTTTTTTCTGATATTTCGTGTCATTACCACATGACAAATGTGGACATGACATGTGGTTATTGATAGGCCAACACTAGGGTAAAGAATAAGAAGGGTTTAATGCTTTATAATGAATTTTAGTTTGGTCTCTACATGTTAATCCAGGGGCATAGACTTATGAGAGGTATCAAGACTATATGCCACAAAGGGGTGAAAGTTGTGAGATGAGTGATTATGAATGCAACTATGAAAATAAACTTACTGCAAATCAAAGTGATTCCGACGACAGGAACTATCACTTGTTGGCAACATGAATTGCAACAATCTGTAACAAGAACAACACCAATAGTAATATTTCTACAAATTAAACTCATATCTTCAAAATAAATTAATCTAAAAATCATAAAATAATATAAAGCATAAAAATCTATTCTAGATAATAATCTCACAATTCATAACCAATTTATAGGTAATAAACAAAAAACCATACTTATAAATAACATGAAAATAATGGAAATAAACACACTGCTAAATAAATAGAAATCACCAAACTCCCCAAGAAGTGGACCATGCCTCCTCAGTCCGCCGGGTGATAAAAATGAATGCTTTTCTACATGAGATTGATCATACAATTTTTTATTTTATTTGTCAGAAAATAATATAGTTCATACAATATTCTGCACACAGAAATTTACTCATGCCAAGGACTATTCTTGAGATGATATTACATAATATTTATAGTTCCATCTTATAACAACTGCATACAAGAATAGGTGTGGTTGTTTTGGCTTGCATATAATATGATGGTCTACATGGGACCTTGTTTTCCAGCCACAAATTAAAGACAAATTTGTTGCAATAGTAGTAAAAAATAGAAGATAGGAAGATCTGCAATTTCTCCTCCAACAAGACATATCCATCACGATTTCTTCTCCATCCTAGGTTTCCTTCCCAATCTATTTGAATATCCACGGTGGCAATAATGAATGGAGAGTTGATAAAGAGACATGAGTTGGCAAAGTAGAATGTGATCTCTGCAAGGATGAGGTTGTTGAACAAATAACAAAGATCTAGTTGCATGAACAAAAATAATGATGGGATATGCAAAGAGCCAAGTGTTGAGTAGACATAACGTGAAAGGAATCCACATAGATAAAGAACACAGGTGGAAAGTGTAGCAAAAGGATTGCCACAACAAACATGATGGTAGAAAGCATGTAGTCGATAAGCATGTGTGAGTATGTGCATTAAATAAAATGGCTAAAGGAAGGCTATGACATGAAGTTCCTTCATAAAATGTGACAGGAAACCTGCATGTTACAAACTATATTTTCTAAGGTGTAAAATAACAATACATATTAATAAAGACAACCAATGATTATTTTCCACATTTTAATCCAAATACTATATTAAATATCACTTATATATATTAAATCATAATCAGCTTAAAATGGCAAAATGGTAAGATGTTGAATGGAAATGGAATGTGGGGATGAGTATGAAGGTGCATGAAAAGGCATAAAATGGAGCATAATTGGCTCTCATCAGTTATCGTATCATGACCACATGGCAAATATGGGCATGACATATCCATACATTGTAGAAACTTTATCTTTCCCAATGGCTTTGTAAATAAATTAGCCATGTTATCATTTGTATTACAATACATCAACTATATCTCTTTTAATTGAATCTTTTCTCTAAGAAAATGATGTTGAGTTTTAATATGTTTTGATCTATCATGAGATACATTGGATTGTTTTCCAACTTGATTGAACTTTGATTGTCACACTTGATTGGAGTCGATCCTTCCTGCTTTTGTCGCATATCTTCAAGAATACTCCTTAGCCAAATAGCTTCACAAGTAGTATTGCACAATGCTTTGTACTCAACTTCAATAGAGGGCAATGAAATACTTTGTTGCTTCTTACTTCTCTAAGAAACAGTGCCTGAACCTATGTTGAATGCATAACTAGTTGTGGATCTTTGATCATTTGGATCACTTGCCGAATCAAAATCTAAATAACCTATCAACTCAACATTCAAATGGTTAGTATATTCAAAACCAAAGTTAAGGGTTCCTTGTAGGTATCGAATAACTCTCTTTGCTACTTTCCAATGAGCCTCAAGAGGTTTAACCATGAATTGGCTAAGTATGCTAACTAAATATGCAATATCTTGTCTTGTTGTCATCAAGTAGTTTAAACTTCTCACCATTTGTCTATACAAAGTGCCATTCACTTCTTCTATACCATCATCAATAGAAAACTTAAAATAATGTTGTAATGGAGTTGATACTGCTTTACATTCTTGCATTTTAAACATTTGTACCAATTTCTTTAGATACTTTTAGTAATCAAAGCCTTTCCACTTTCTCTCCATACTTCAATTCCTAAACAATAATGCATTTATTGAAGATCCTTCATTTAAATTTATTTTGATAGATCTCTTTTGATTTCATCAATCAAACCTGTAGCACTCCCTGTTATGATTAAGTCATCAACATACAATGAAATCAAAACAACATTCCCATGCTCATCTTTCTTTATGTACAAATTTGGATCATTCCTACTTTTGATAAACCCTTGTTAGAAGAAGAAGTTATCAATTTTCACAGACCATGACCTTGGTGCTTGTTTAAGACCATGCAATGCTTTCTTTAACCTATATACAAGATGTTCTTGTCCCTTCTTTACAAGACCTTCTAGTTGAACAAGATAGATTTCTTCTTTTAAATCACCATTTAAAAATGTTGACTTGACATCGATTTGATGTGGAGCCCAATTATACTTAGTACCAAGTGCAATCATAAGTCTAATGGTGTTCAATTTAGCTATATGTGCAAATGTATCTTTATAATCTAATCAGGTTCCTTTTGTCAATAACCTTTTGTAACCAATCTAGCTTTGAATTTATCAATACTACCATCAACATTAAACTTTGTTTCGAACAACCATTTAGAGCCTATAAGAATTCTATTTGTAGGTAATTTAGTTAGTTCTCAAGTTTCATTTTCCATGATTGAAACATATTATTCTTGCATAGCATTCATCCATTCTTCATGATTTTTATCTTCTTCAAAATTTTGAGGTTCATCTACACTCATTACTAGAGCCATTAAAGCATATTCATTATACCTGATTGGTGCCTTGATTTGCCTCATTGATCTTCTTTATGCTTCATTATTGGATGGAGTAGCTTCACTTTGCCTTGGTTCAAGCCCACTTTGACCATGAGTTTGCTAATCTACAATATCTATACTCTCAATTTCTTCTTCGAGAAGTTTCAATGAGACAGTACTTTCTTCATTTTCTTCCTCTTGAATATTATCTACATATTCATGAAAGATAACATCTCTACTAGCAAACACTTTATGAGTAGTAGGATTATACATTTTGTAGGCCTTATTATTAGCACAATAACCAATGAAAATACAATTGATTGATTTTGCATCAAGTTTCCTCCTATTTTCTTTTCGAATATGATAGAATACCTTCCAAAAATTGGCGAATAAATTAAAATAGGTTTAGTACTAATGAGAGCCTCATAAGGGGTTATCTTTTCTAGGTACTTGGTGGGTCTTCTATGCAAAAAATATAAAGTTGTACTAACTACTTCAGCCCACAAATTATTCGGCAAATTCTTTCCTTTGAGCACACTCCTAGTACACAACAATTGATCTATTTTTTGTTTTAGCCACATCATTTTGTTCTGGATTATGAAGAACTGTGTCTTGTTTGATAATTCCATTTTCTTTACAATACTTCACCTAATTTTTTGAAATGTATTTCCCCCCTTGATGTGATCTTATAATCTTAATATTATGAGCTATTTGTTTTTCCACCATAGTTCTAAACTCTTTGAAGCATTCAAAAACTTCACCCTTATTTTTGAAGAAATAAACTAATGTGTATTTAGTGCTATCATCAACAAGTATGAGAAAATAATAAGCACCCTCAAGTGATTTGGTTTGCATGGGACTTGTTGTCATGAAGGATTGCACCTTGAATGCTAAGCCTTTACAAGCTTGGCAATCCCGTGCAACATGGGAACATTCTTAGATTGTGGGTTTGTCTATTTTGATAATGAACCTCCAAAAGAGCTGGCTCCCTTTAAATGCCCCTTTGGATCTGAAAACTGATGAAGGAAAGAGATAGAAGAAAATTGAATAAACTAAAAACTGCACTAAAAATCTATCCTAAAGGGGGGTGATGCACCAATGTATAACTTGGCATGCAATCTAATTCACAACTAATTCTCAAAAATTTGTCCACACAACTCAATTTGAGAAACTTGATCACATCAGTAATTCATAAGAAGGTTCAATAAATCTATCCTTTCTTAAGGAAAACAGTATTTTCACAACCTTGGAGATGAGATAAACAAGTAACACAGCCTATGACCTATGATAAAGATGTGTTTTGTGTACACATGATACTACGAATGAGATAGAAATTTAAAGGTTTGATACTCAAAACACATTAAAATTTCATCAAAATTACTCCTAAGAACAAGACACCTAAAAATAAGAAGGCAAACACTTAATTTTCTAGAAAATAAAGAAGGAATTTTTGCAAATAATGATAATAATACCCTATAAATTGCTACTAAATATCAATAACTATGAAAAATCTGAGTTACAAAATTATTGTTCTCTCTGTAATGCACAAGAGAGGTGAAAAGCAAGAATTGAGGAAAAAAGACTAAGTCTTTTCTCCTATAATGCCAAAAAAATGTCTCCAAGGACCCTCCAAGGTCAACTGCAGTCAACTGCACTCAAAACATCTCCTCCAAAAGTGATCCACGAGCAAAACTAAAAAGCCCTAAAAAGAAGGCTCAAAACTGCTCCAAATTGAGCTAAAATAGCTCCAAACTCCCTCTCTCTGTCAGTTTGCCCAAAGAGGACTCAAAAAGCACTATAGTTTGACTCAAATCCAAAAATAGAACTCTAAATAACTCCCCTGCATGAGCTTGTACTTTAGTTCAACTCTCCTTCCTATTTTTGCATGATTAAGAGGCAAAAATAAACTAATTGAACAATTATTTAATGTAATTGATGTGATTAATTTAATAATTGCTATGTAATGCATGATATTCTCTTATGTTTATCACATAACAAATATTAAAGCAATTTATAATTTTATTGCATTTAATAATTGTTAAGTTACAATATTTTGCCTATTGACTGTGCAAACATATGAAGTGGGTTACATCAAAATAATAAACCTTAAAGGCAAAAATAAACCCTCTCATTGCTCATGCAAAAATAATCTCTTATTTTGTCCTCTTGATTCACTTGGTCAACTCATTGGTTCACTTGACCCCTTTGACCTCAAAGCCATCCTTGTATTCTAAGAAAAATAACATCAAAATTCACAAAACAAAAACATATCCCTTATGACTCCCCTCGGCCATCACATGCCTTCATAATCTTCCACCATAGTCATGATTTATGTTTGAGTTGGAGTTTTATCATTACCTTAGCCTTTGAAAACACATGAATCTCCTTTGATCACTCATGGGCTCCTTGGTATGATTACTAGGTTTCATGACTTGATGGTTTTGACCTAGAGGCATTTTACATGGTAATGATTTTCTTTTTTTAAAAACATAGTCAAAGGCAAAGGAAATTGGGCCCATGGGCTAAGGCTTGTAAAGTAAAAAGAGACACCCCTAAAACACTATTTCATTTTACTTGTTCATCCTTTGAGCTCTATTGGAGCTGTGCCACCATGCTAGGGTTTGAAGCCTTGGAGATCAGGTTTTTGCTGCTTCTATAGAGATCTCTATGACTCTTCTACTGGTAAGCTTCCCTGTGCACCAAAATACTGAGGTTCTCCTTTATAATGCTTTGTATTGAGAGGAACATGACAAAGACTGTAGCCTTCAAATGCATATTCACTTTATTTGTTGTATGTCCACTGTATGTGATGATTGGCTTGTGAATATGGTCTCTGAGACCTCTGGCTATGAGTCAAAACTCTCTGTTTACTCATTGGAAAGGTTTTCTCTTCTTCTTCTATGTTTACCACAGTCATATTATCACTGTCTAGAGTTTTATCTTTAAGCATAACTGTTATGCTAGTTGTAATGCTTCTCTATGTATATTTTCATCTGTAGGTAAATAGAGTTGAAATGATGATTTTTTTGTAATACCCCCTTCAAATAGATACCTCTCTATGCTCTGGTGAATGATATTTGTCATGTAAACTCTGTGGGAGGTTATGATCAAACTCAAGTTGTGATGGAACTCTCCTTTCATGTTGCTCTCTTGCACTTTTATATTTGCATATGACTGTAATGGATTTGTATGACTTCAAGATGAGAGTATAGAAACACATTTTTGCACTCTTCCATAGGAATATGCTCTTCTTGCTCTTAGCCATGAACTCTTTATATAAAAGAAAAGGAACAAAACCTTACCATTTTTTGTGACATCTATACTTGGAATTGTGTAAGTAAAACCTAGTAGGATTTGTTGCATAAAACTCTATATGTTTTTCTCTTTTCCTATCACAAACCCTTCTAGGGTTTCATTGAACTTGCACTCTTGCTTTGTTGTGCTTTGTATATGAGAAAGATATCTTTCATTCCTTCTTTTCACTGCACCAACTTTTTCTTTGTGGCTCTCAGATAAGTATTTCTCCTCTAGCAATTTGTCATGGCATCTTAGGGTTCCTGCCTCTGCTAGGGTTTCCAACCCACTACAATTGAAGGTCTCTACTATATGCTTCGTTGTGGCCCCTATGGAAGAAAGCATCTCTACTGTGCTTTGTGTCAGGAAGCTCTCTAACAGTGAAGATATCACTTTACTGTGCCTTACTATTTTGATAGTGAAGATCACCATGTTTACTGTGTGGTGCTAGTTTAGTAAACTTGCTTTGATTGTGAGCATCCCCTTTGTCTCTTATTCTCTATCATACTACTGTGGACTACCCTTTGAAGACTATACTCTAACATGAAAGCTCATGTATCTATATCTCTGCATACTGCTCCATTTTTCCATTATTGACTATTGTCCTTATGCTATGATGGCTAGGATCTATGTTTGCTCCTCCACTAAGATTCCAAACAAGAAATTTGTAGCTCCTAAAGGCACATGATTGTCTATTCCAGTTGGCTATTTCTATGATTTGTCATTATGCTTCAATATCTTACATGATCATGGACTACCCCACTTCAATATGTACTTTATGCATGTTGTGTATGACTGTTTACCCTAGTCTTTTCTTACCTCTATAGGTTTAATATGCCATTGTTCCTTGTCATGTCATGTTGAGGAAAATATAAGCATTTGACACTCTTTTGTTGGATTTGGCTTATCTCTTCATGCAGCCCCTCCACTATGGATTGTTGTTCTTCTTTTCAATCCATTGACTGTCACCAACTTTCTCTGACTGTATTTTGTTTCTTTTGAAAGCCCTAGACTTATAAGATGTTGTGTTTCTTTATCACTACTACAGCTCCTAGTATTGATGACTCTACTTGTAAGGTATCTATCCTCTTGCTATGCTTATGACTGTTACAGTGGATTATACCTTTGATTATCTCTTGTAGTTGAGGTTTTCATTCCTTAAACCTATCCATACAACCTTATAGGTTGTCTACTCATGTCCACTATACCCTGCACATTGTTCTATCCTCCTCCTTTATGACAACCAATGGATAATTATTCCTATCTAAGTCATTGGCTATCTTGCTCATTTTATGTTCATGTATGACTATCATTCTACCTCTTATTATTCTATTGACTGCTGTCACATTGTCAAGCATATTTACTTTTTGTTGCACTATTGACAGCCATGATGCAGATGCTAAAGCTCATTGTCCTTTTGACTAGGGTATGCAATTCACTGTGACTTGGCATTTATAGACTCCTTAAACAACTCCAACTATCTAGTGTTTTCCATAATTTGGTTAGTGTCATCTTTATGAAACCAATTGACAAGATGCCCTTACTTGTTGCGCATAATAAACCTTTGTCATATGGTCACCTACATATAGGATAATTCATAGGTGGGTAGATGTGTAGAGTTATGATATCCTTTGTCTTTGAAAAGACTGTCCATGTGGCCATAGGACTGTGTCTAGTTTTCCTTCACTGTCATATAGACTTCAAGCTCCTAAAAGACTATCATGTTGTCTTTCAACTTGTCATACTTAACAGTTCCTTAGCATTACCTTCTCCAGCAATACACACCATTGTCCTTTGAAGTTTGATATCATTGTAATTGGAATATTTTTCTTTATATGACATAAACATTGTGTAAATACTATCATACCATTGTCATGTACTACCACCTACATGTGTATAGCATTTGGATGCAAATTGTTGTTTGTCCTTTTTACTTGCAGGTCCATAGATCGTTATTCAATGGCTTCATTCTTCAACCCGCCACTTCTACTATTGTAATCATGCTACTCCATGTCACATTGACTGTCCTTAAGTGCCTATAACTACTGCCTTTTATCCTCCTTTATTCACTATGACTGCTTCCTTGAGAGGAACCTCCTGCAACAATATAATGAAAAATGCATGAAATAACAGAAATAACAGAACACAGAAGGAATTTATTGATCACAGGCCACTTCAAGGGGGCAACCTCCTTTGAGCAAGCTCAATACAATAAACTCGTGGATGCCTTCATTGGCCTCAACACGTACTTATATACTAAGTCTAATCTAAACAACTATTACTCCCCATGAATGTGGGATAATGCAATATACTCACGAGACAACTTAGAAAGCATAGGCGTCCAACAACAATATACTAAAAAAGTAAAGAGAAGGGTTAAACACAGGTTCCTAACATCCCCTCCCTCTTAGAAAAGATTTGTCCTCAAAGCTTAAGATGTGGAAATTATTGCTGAATCTAAAGGAGTGGTTCTCAAGTAGCATCCTCTGGTTGCATTCCATGCCACTGAATTAATACCTCTATGATGGATCGAGAGAAAAGATGATGAGTGTGCCTATCGACGATTGCCTCTGGCTCCAAAATGATGGATCCTTCATTACCCAGTTTGGGTAAAATAGTTTGTGCTCTGATGTTGGTGCCAAGAACTTTCTTTAGACAAGAGACATGAAATACTGGATGAATGCAGGAAGGAGGAAGCTCCAATTTATAAGCAACTGACCCAATCTTCTGAAGAACCTTATATGGCCCATAGAACTTTGGAGCCAGCTTATGATACTGATGGGGAGCGCACAACGAAAACCGCAGATCGGGCCTAATTACCTCTCAGTCGGCAAGACCTAACAAATGAACCACCGAAACATTTCCATCGACTGGACAGCCACTATTGGAATGACTTTCTAAAGTCTCTCCGTCATCCGACTTACACTGATAACTGACTTCCTTCAATGTGATTTGCTTTATCGGCAAACACTTGCAACCTTTGGCTGATGTGCCGATGAGCCAACACAGCGATACGCCGTTAGGGTTTTCAACTCTCACACAGTCTAATCTACACACTACACCTAGCACATAGAGATTCTAGGGCATGCTACTATGCACACTCCTCAGTCTGGAACATTTGCCCTATTGAAAAGGAAAAAAAATAGGAAACAAAAAACACATATTGTACAACGAAGCCATTCCACTGATTTCGACAGAAATCTCACTAGTGGAATGCTTCACGACGACATACAGCAATAAAATGAAAAGCATAGAGAGAACAGAAATCTATAGCTATACAAATTACAATTACAGGAGACAGAAATTGAATTGACGGAATAGAATGATTCTATTTCTCCTAAGCATAATCACAATTACATTTGATCACACTCTTTCTTTGATCTGATTACAATATGCTCATTTAGTTCATTCCTCTGGGTATTTATCAACTCGTCCTGAGGAGTACTAAACCGACTCCAAGCGGCTGGGAGACAACCATCTAAAATAGCCTCCAACTGCCCTACTGCCCTATTTTGGCATTATGCTGTTACAATTTGACAAAAGTGTCCTAAGTCACTTGGGACTTACAAAATGAACCTAGATACAAACTTAAATGAAAATGCATTGGTCAAATAGACCTTATTACAAAAGAAAACATGATTTTCTAGGTGCTCCTGCACCATACTCCCCGGGTGAAAGTTGTCTCAAGTCCTCTTAGAGACTAACTGCTGCAAATCACCACCCTACTTTTTTATGTCTTCTTCCAGCATCCATGTGGCCTCTGAGTCTAGAAGTCCTTGCCATTTGACTAAGTGCTCAAAATAGGTCTGATTTCTTGTCTTCTTGACTGTCCTACTATCCAAGATGCACTCCATCTTTGGTGGTTCCTTAGGTGGTAAATACTGCACCCACTCTGTATTGTCTTGGACAGAAACTGTTGTCCCTTCTCCTGTATCAGGACTCCTATATAATGTTAGATCAGAAACATTGAATATAGGTGAAATAGTAATATCATCAGGGAGTTCAATTTTGTAAGCATTAGAACCATACTTTTCCAGGATCTGACAAGGTCCAATTTTTCTCATCATCAACTTGTTGTGTTTTCCTATGGGTAGTATGTTCTTGTTGAGATGAACCATGAGCATATCTCCTATTTGGTATTGCACATCCCTTCTTCTTTGATCCACTCTAGCCTTGATCTTTTGACTGTTCTAGTGTAGTGTGTCTCTGACTTGTTGATGGATCTCTTTCATAGCCTCTACAAATGTATCAGCATGTCCACTCCTTTTGTCCAACCCTTGAACATCTTGTAATTCAAAAATTCCTCTAGGATGACTACCATAAACAACTTCAAAAGGACTTAGACCTGTACTTCTGTTTGTAGAATCATTATAGGCATACTCTGCTTGTGGGAGTACCACATCCCAACTACTGCCATGTTCTCTTGTCAAACATCTCAGCAGATTGCGTAATGACCTATTGACAACCTTAGTTTGGCCATCAATCTGAGGATGATAGGCTGAACTAAAAGACAAATTTGTACCCATTCTTTTCCACAAGGTTCTCCAAAAATTTCCCACAAATTTGTTGTCTCTGTCAGATACAATACTCAAAGGCAATCCATGAATCCTGACAATTTGTTTAAAGAACAAACCTGCAATGTAACTAGCATCATTGGTGGTTTTACAAGGAATAAAGTGTGCCATTTTGCTGAATCTATCTACCACAACAAACACACTGTCATAGCCTGTCCTTGTCTTGGGTAATCCCATCACAAAGTCCATACTCAAACTTTCCCAAGGTCTGTTTGGTATGGGCAAAGGTTGGTACAATCCTGCATTGGTTGAGACCCCTTTTGCTTTCTGGCAAATCATACAACTCTCAACAAACCTTCTGATATTAGATTGCATCCTTGGCCAAAAGTAAAACCTTCTTACAAGATCTAAGGTCTTATTAAGCCCAAAATGTCCTCCTAAACCACCACTATATTTCTCTTTCACTATATTATCCCTCATTGAACACTTAGGGATACATAGTTGGCTTCCTTTAAACAAAAGTCCATCCTGCAATGTATAATCTAAAAATTCACTATGGAAAGCATTAGCAAACTCACTGCATACCTTGTAAATCGCCTTGAAATCTTGGTCCTCTTCATACAATCCTTTGAGTGACTCAACACCCATACTTTGTAGCTGCACTTCTTGGACTATCAACACCCTTCTGCTTAGAGCATCAACAACCTTATTGGTTATTCCCTTCTTATGTTTGATGATGAAGGTGTATGCTTGAAGACTTTCCACCCATTTCATGTGTCTATGGCTAAGCTTTTCCTGTCCATTCAAAAAATTGAGAGCATGATTGTCAGTGTATACAATAAATTCTTTAGGAAGTAAATAGTGCCTCCATTTTTTCAAAGCTTGTACCATGGCATACAACTCTAAGTCATAAGAGGAGTACTTCCTCTTGGCTTCATTTAACTTTTCACTGGAGAAGGCTATTGGTCTGCCTTCTTGGCTCAACACTGCTCCTATGGCCAGTCCACTTGCATCACATTCAATTGTGAAAACCTTATTGAAATCAGGTAACACTAAAACAGGGAATTTAGCAACTTTCTGTTTTAGACTCTCAAAACTCTGATTTGCCTCTTTTGTCAACACAAACTTCACCTTACCTCCACCCTTGATGGTCTCTAACATAGGTACACAGATGTCACTGTAGTTCTTAATGAATTTCCTGTAAAATATGGCTAAACCATGGAAACTTCTGACCTCTCCTGCTATCCTGGGTGTAGGCCAATTTAAAATAGCTTCTACCTTGGAAGGATCCATTTTCAAATCACCCTTAGAGATGACAAAACCTAGGTACACCAATTTTTGTTTCATGAAGTCACACTTTTCCAAGTTTATCAGTAACTTCTAATCTTGCAGCCTCTTCAAAACTATCTCCAAATGTTCCAAGTGCTCTTCCTTGCTCTTACTGAACACCAAAATATCATCAAGGTAGACTACCACAAATTTCCCTATGAATTCCTGCAACACCTCATTCATCAATCTCATAAAGGTGCTAGGGGTGTTTGAAAGACCAAACGGCATCACAAGCCACTCATACAACCCTTCATTCATTTTGAAAGCTGTCTTCCACTCATCCCCCTCTCTTATCCTTATCTGGTGATACCCACTCTTTAAGTCTATTTTGGAGAAATAAGTAGCCCCTCCCAAACAATCCATTAGATCTTCTATTCTAGAAATGGGAAACCTATACCTGATGGTTATCCTATTTATGGCCCCAGAATTGATACAAAGCCTCCATTTCCTATCCTTCTTTGGGGCTAAAACAATAGGTACTACACATGGGCTAAGGCTCTTCCTTATCGGCCCTTTGTTTAGTAGTTCTTGAATTTGATTTGCTATCTCTTCATTCTGCTGTGGGGTCATTTTATATACTGCCTTGTTAGGAAGTGCTACTCCTGGTACGAGATCTATCTAATGGCTAATGTCTTTGATTGATGGTAGGGAATCAGGTATATCCTTTGCAATCACTCCTTTGTAACTCTCAAGCAAATCTCTAACCTCCTTAGGTCCTACTTATCTCACACTTTTCTTCTTTTCCCCCTTACGCTTCACAATCAAAGCAAAACCTACTCCATCACCTTCCTTTAGTGTATCCATGAATTCCTTTTCTCCTACTAGCATTACACTAGACCCTACATGTTGTGGATCCTCTTCTACCAATGACTGTATCCTATAAGTCACACAATCCTTTTGGAATGAGTAAGCATTCTTTTCTCCATCATGATTAGCCTTTCTGTCAAACTGCCATGGTCTGCCCAGCAGAAGATGACAAGCATCCATTGGAAGGATGTCACACAAAATCTTGTCTCTATACCCCCCAATACTAAATTCTACCCATGCTTATTCATTGATGAGTACGTGCTGGTCCTTATTCAACCAACTGACTTTATATGGACTACTATGGGGTATCTTTTCTAACTTCAACTTGTTCACTGCTTCTAAAGAAATAATGTTATCAGTAGAACTAGAGTCAATAATAACTTTACAAACCTTACCTTGGATCTTGCAGTTGATTCTAAACAAAGCCCTTCTTTGCAATGGTTCAGTCTGTACTGGTTCCTTGAGCAGCGTCCTCTTGATCATTAGGTTTTCTCCTATTTCTAATGCTAGATTCACTTCAGGAGATGTCACACTCCATGCATCTTCTTGAATCAAAGTGGTTCTCTTCTCACCACCATGAGAAGTTGAGGCCTTCTCTGGACACTTGTATGCCGGGTGCCCTATATGATTGCAGTTATAACATCTCATATTGGAGAATTTAGATCCTCTACCTGATCCATTTGTCCCACCTCTTCCATTAGGCCTTCTTCCTCGGTAGCCTCCTCTACTACTGGAGTCCCCAACTTGCTCATCTTGGCTAGACTCACCACTAGGCCTTTGGTTAGGACTTCTTCCTCCAAAACTGCCTCTGCCTTTGAAATTCCTTCCACCTCTACCTCTATTATTCTGTTCACTCTTTCTCTTTATCTTCTCTTTAGCCCTTAAGGCCATTTGGAAACACTTGTTCATTATTTCTGGTGCTAAGATGCTGATCTCATCTTGGATGTTCATCCTTAGGCCATTCAAATACCTGGCTACCTTCTCTGACTCTTCTTCTTGTCTCTTTGATCTGAGACTGAGTTTATGAAACCCTTGTGCGTATGCATTCACATCAAGGTCTCTCTATCTGAGATTCTGCAATTTCTTATTCATCTGCATGTTATAGTCTAGAGGTAAGAATTGTACCTTGAATTTTGTCTTCATCCTTTCCCAGGAGGTTATCATATTCTTCCCCTCCTTGACTCTTTCTCCTTGCTCATAATTCCACCATGCAGGAGTAGATCCCTTCAATCTTGCCTTTGCCAACTTAACCCTCTTATCATCAAGGACTTCTTTGTATTCAAAATGATTGTTCAATGCCTCAATCCAGTCAATCACCTCTTCAGCTTCCATACTTCCACTATACATAGGTAACCCATCTATGGTGTCCCTATTGACTAACTTTAATGCATTTAAAAATGCCCTCTGGTCTGCTGGTATCTCCTCTGTCTTTTTACTTGTTTCAGCAATTTCTGTATCGCCTTCATCACTGTCACTTTCATCTTCCCTATCTTTGCTTTTGGACTGCTTGAACTCTCCCAACTTGGAGTCAAGCATCTCCTTGATCAGCTTCTTAACGGCGTCCTGCGACATACTTTTGGGAGGCATCCTTTTTGCCTCTGTCTCGCCAAACTCCCAAGCAAAGAAGGCAGTGATAGAACCGTGTCAACTGCCTGAACTAGAGAACTATTGGGGGTGTATGGAAGGAGCACTAGTAGTGCCTGACCATAGACTGCTTCATATAGAGTCATTTTAGATGCAGTGTGGTAGGAGGTATTGTACCACCATTCAGTGAGAGGGAGCCACTTTGCCCACTGATGCTATTGTTCACAGGTGAAACAATGAAGATAAGTTTCCAAACATTTGTTGATAACTTCAGTCTAACCATCTGTTTATGGGTGATACCCTGAAATCATCTTTAGTTTGGTGCTAGTGTGGTGAAATAGTTCTGTCCAAAAATAACTGATGAAAGTTGCATCATGATCTGAGACAATGGAAGAAGGGATTCCATGAAAACAGAAGATCTAGTCCATGAAAATCTGTGTGACTGAGGAGGTGGTATAGGGATGGGTGAGGGCACAAAAATGACTATGTTTGGAGAGGTGATCAACCACAACCAAGATCACTGTCTTCCCTCCAGATTTCAGGAGCCCCTCAATGAAATCCATAGAAATGTCTATCCAAATCCATGTAGGGATGGGAAAGGGTTCAAGCAATCCAGGAAGGAGTGTCATTTCACCCTTGTTGCACTGGCAGGTATCACATTCAACCACCATTTATTGAATTGCCCTTTTCATGCCCTTCCAAAAGAAGTTACATCATGCCCGCTCATAAGTTTTGAGGAACCCAGAGTGCCCTACCGATGGAGAAGCATGGAGTTCATAGAAGACATCCTATTGAATATCTGTGCTTTGGGGAAGCACCAAATGACCCTTGTATCTTAGAGAAGCACCATCCCAAGAGTAATACGGTACAGCAGAAGGGTTATTGGCCAACTATTGGATGATTTGAGATAATGAAGAGTCATTGACATAGCCCTGCTAGACAGATTCCAACCAATTTGGAACAGGCATAGAATTAGCTAAAAGAGAAGCTTGGTCATCAAATGTGCGAGAAAGAGCATCTGCCACAATTTGTCCTTACCCTTCTTGTAAGTGATCTCATAGTCATAACCCATGAGTTTGCTAACCCATTTCTGTTGTGCTGTGGAGGAGACCCATTGGTCTAGGAAATATTTCAGACTCTGGTGATCAGTCTTGATGCAGAAATGATTCCCTAATAGGTATGGCCACCACTTCTATACTGCATGCAAAATAGCCATCATTTCCTTCTCATATGTAGAGAGTACTAAATTCTTACCTGAAAGGGCTTTGTTGGTGAATGCAATGGGATGGTCATCTTGAAGGAGAACAACACCAAGTCCATTGCCGCAAGCATCACTCTCAATAGTGAAGGTCTTGGAAAAATCTGGCATAGCTAGAATAGGTGTAGTACATATAGCTTGTTTCAGTTTCTTAAATGCACACTCAACAGCATGTGTCCATGTAAACGCATTTTTTTTCAACAGAGCTATTAATGGAGCTGCAATCTTCCCGTAATCTTTGACAAACTTGTAGTAGTAGCCAGTAAGTCCCAAAAAACCATGTAGGCTCTTGAGTGTTTGAGGATGCAGCCAATTTTTCATGGCATCTATTTTGGTAGGATCCACTCGAACCCCTTGGGCTGAAACAATATGCCCGAGATACTCCACTTCCTCCTGCCAAAAAACACATTTAGACTTTTTTGCATAGAGATGATGATCAGAGAGAAGTTGTAGTACAAGATCCAAATGCTAGAGATGCTCAGCCCATGTTTTACTATAGATGAGGATATCATCAAAGAAGACCAGAATGAATTTTTGCAAGTAGGGCTAGAATATTTTATTCATCAATGCCTGGAATGTGGAAGGAGCATTAGTGAGGCCAAAGGGCATGACCAAAAACTCCTAGTGGCCATCATGCGTGCAAAAAAGCTGTTTTAGGGATATCATCCTCATGAACCTGAATTTGGTGATACCCAGAACGAAGATCCAACTTGGAGAAAAAATGAGTGCCATGAAGCTCATCAACAATAGGAATCAGAAACTTATCTTTGATTGTGATGTGATTAAGTGCTCAGAAGTCAATGCAAAGGCGCCATGACCCATTTTTTTTCTAGACAAGAAGAATTGGTGAAGAAAAGGAACTGGTACTAGGGTGAATAATACCTTGCTTCAGTAAGTCCCAAATGAGCATCTCAATCTCTGTCTTTTGGTGAAATGGGTAGTGGTAGGGCCTAATGTTGGGAGGAACGCTTCCAAGAAGGAGTTGAATATGATGGTCCTCTGGTTGTGAAGGTGGTAATCCCACTCGTTCAGCAAAGACACATGCATATCTATCCAAAATTCATTGTAGATCCGAAGGAGTAGTGGAGACCGCTGATGGTTGCATCTGAATGGAATGGAGCTGAGCGATGACACCATGTGAATTATTCTTAAGGAGCTTTTCCATGTGATGTGAACTAATGATGCTGAGAGACCCTGGTTGTAAGCCCTTCAATGTGTGTTTTTGTCCATTGTCTAAAAACTACATCCAAAGTTTAGCATAATCCCATAAGATGGGTCCAAGTGTGCGTAACCATTGAGTGCCCAAAACCACATCACATCTGCCTAAGGGAAAGGCAAACATGTCAGAGTGCAGGTTATAATCTCCAATAGAGATACGCACATTGTGACACTTCCCTTTCCAAGGTAAGGTGCCCCCATTGGCAATCATGACTTCAAAGCTGGAGCAAGGATGGACAAAACAATTAGCCTGTTTGGCAATCCAAGAGTTAATGAAGTTATGAGTGCTACTGGAATCAATGAGTATTGTAAGAGGGATATTCTTGAAGTAACCCTTGACTCGCATGGTTTGTAGGGTGCTAACTCCTGCTAAAGCATGGAGAGATATCTATGGGCTGTCGTCCTGAGAAGGAGGGTCAATAGGTGGCTGCTGAATGTCGACCTGATCATCTACTGTATCCTGAGCATCTTCGTAAACTTCAGTTGCAGGTAGAGAATCCACATCCAAGAGATAGAGCTTTTGCTCAACACATCTATGTTGCCGAGTGAATTTCTCATCACAATTATAACCAAGCCTTTTTTCTCTATGTGTCTGCATCTCTGCTTTAGACAAATGCTTGATAGGAGTTGTTCTAGGAGCTGGCGTGATTGGAGGTCTTTGGGAAACCATATTTATGAATGGAATAAAAGTGGATTTGGAGCGCTATTGAGCTATGATCTTGTCCTCTGCCAACTTAGCCAACCCTAGGGCTTCCATCATTGTGCTGGGATGGAACATTTTA
Organism: Cunninghamia lanceolata; assembly: GCA_027924645.1. Classification (NCBI taxonomy): domain Eukaryota; kingdom Viridiplantae; phylum Streptophyta; class Pinopsida; order Cupressales; family Cupressaceae; genus Cunninghamia; species Cunninghamia lanceolata. Next base: position 6,810,596 of record BSBN01000420.1, on the reverse strand, counting down.
ACCTCAGATCGGATTGCATCCTTCAAACCATTGACAAAACAACTCCTGAAGAATTCATCAGACAATCCCTCTGTGTGATTGGCCAGTTTCTCAAATTCTGTTTGCTTTTCTCTCATAGTGCCAGTTTGGCGATGTTTAGTGAGTGCTCCTATGAAGTCATCAAAAGCACTAGGGCCAAATCATTGCAAAATGAGTTTGCAAAAATATGTCCATTTTGGCTCTTCATGAGCCTTGATGTACCATCAGAACCATTGAAAAGCTTCATGTTCCAAATGAAAGGAGGCAAGTGGGACTTTGTTGACATCAAAAGTATTATGCAAACTGAAATATTGTTCTACCCAGTATATCCATCCAGTCGGATCATCACCATTGAAGCGAGGAAAATCAAGCTGTGACCCACAAAAATTATTGGAAGAAGAGAACCCAGTGTCTGCAGAAGACTCTGGCTGCCATCTATTGTTCATGGCTGAATGCTAAAGATTGAGGCTGAGAATTTCTTCATCTGGATCTTGGAGTTTAGTCTTGAGGGATACAAGTTCATCCTCCATGTTTTTTGCTCCTGCGCGGGTGACAACCATAACCAGGAGTTTTCTTTCCTTTTTGGGTAGAAAAACAAAAACAAAAACTTTTTTAGTAAAGGATAATTTGGATTTGGGAAAAGCTCTAATGGGTAATTGGGGTTTGACTAGGTTTTGGACACTTTCTGAGGGACATAGAAGCAGAAAATAAGAATTTGAGAAGCAGGGTGAAAGAATGGGAAAATTTGTCCAAGAGGGACAAAGGAGCAGAAATAGGAAATGAACACAGTGGCAAAATTTGAAGGCGATCGGGTGAGAATTGAAGAAGTTATGGCAAACCCTAAAAATAGACAAATGTGGGATTTCTAGCTTCAATAAGTGGAATTTGGGATAGGGTCCTCAAGGAAGGAAATATGCATAATGGAATTTTAGAGGTTCCAGTGAATTTTGAGAGGAAACGGAGCTAAAGAAAGGAAGATATGGCAAAAAAATAGAATTTTTTTTCTGTGGAAATGATCTGCAATGGGATCTACAATGGCTTTGGATAGATGCAATCTGTGATTCATCAGTTGGCAATAGATATGGACCTCAGGTATGTTTAGCTTCCTAAAGGGTCAGGGGATTCACTCAACTACCAATGATGTCTAACGACTTGCGTATTGGGGCAGTACCCCTCACTCCACGGCTTAGGTAAAATTGATAACCGCTTTGCCACAAACGATAGCTCTTGGTTTACCTCACGGATGGGAACTAGTCAATCAGGTAGGGGCCGTTGCCCTTTTCGCTGGCAGGTCCTCTCAATGGACCATCTACTTCAGGGTTCCTGTGGTACTCCTCACAATGAGTTTTAGGGCTATGCCCAGGCACTTCACACAGTTAAGAAGATAGGGATTATTCCCTGATCCCAACCTGTAATTGAAATGAACAATACAGATGCAAAGAAAAAAGTACTACCATAATCATAGCACCTGGAGGCCATTGCAATTTTTTTTTTAGCAAAAATTCCACCCAGCGAGCCCAAGAAAGTGTTTTGATACCAGATGAGATGAACCTCTTGCAACAATATAATAAAAAATGCATGAAATAACAGAAATAGCATAACACAAAAGGAATTTATTGATCACAGGCCACTTCGAGGGGGCAACCTCCTTTAAGCAAGCTCAATACAATAAACTTGTGGGTGCCTTCATTGGCATCAACACATACTTATATACTAAGTCTAATCTAAACAACTATTACTCCCCATGAATGTGCGATAATACAATATACTCATGGGATGACTTACAAAGCATATGCGTCCAACAACAATATACCAACAAAGTAAAGAGAAGGGTTAAACATGGGTTCCTAACATTCCTTCAAGTGACTGTCCCTTGAGGTGGTTGTATCTTTCTAGGGGGCTGACTGTCCTACTACTATGAAGGTGACATAGCTAATATAGTAATATGGCATTATGACTGTCCTAAGACAGTATACTACTATAATTTTCCATTATGACTGTATTATCACCATTGTACTAGTGACCTTGGCTTACTATAGTGTACTGTACCTTTGCTACATGTTGATCTTTTTTTTTCTTTTTTGTCTTCACTTTGGCACTGGACTGTGTCATCTTTGATTAAACTAGAATAGCATTAATGATGGTGACAACCTTGAAAATGATATGACAACATCTTTGATTATGTTATGATAGTGATATCATGTATGAGTTGTACTTTAACATGACAGTGATATAGATGATAATTTGATGGTGAACTTTACTCCTTAATGAGTGATGAATGCACCTTTACAATTTCTTCTATAGATTGTCATGCTTTTAAAAGGGAACTCATTGCTCATTTGTGATTGTCGTCTCAAAGTGAGGACTTACCTTCATTTCACCTTTGACTTGAAAGTCATTGATGGGCAATGTCTACCTTATGAATCCCTTCTTCTATTGATTAAGCACATGACATTTTGCTGATCTGAATGATATGATTATACATGTACCTGAACATTCAACAAAATGTTAGGAAAACTAAGAAGACCAGATCTTGTCATGATGACTGAATGATCTTTCTCTTTTCTAATCTTCATGATACTGATATCAATATTTGGTGTTTAGTTTATTCATTCTATTTTTCTGATCAAATGTAGAATAGAAAGCACTCTTGAATTGTTGTATATAGGATTAAAGATTGTACCCCAAGCTCTAACATCATTTTTTTCCCTCCCCTTGCAAGTCTTCTACTGGAGCTGTCACTTGGACAACTTGAGATGCTAGTATAGACCTAGACAATAGGATTCGTCATTCACCCAAACAATGACGGTTCCCATCTTTGTTTCTATATGCTTTATTTTCATGTTTTATACTTGTTATTTTATCTCTTATCAGATACATTTACTCCCATGGTTTGTGTGGGACTATACAAACATTTCTCTTTTGAATATATCAGTTATTTTCATCTCATGTAATGACTTATGTGTAACTTCTTTCGTGAATTAATTGCATAACATGAACTAAACACTATTTGAAATATATGTTTACAATCATAAAAAATTGACAAGTTATAAGTACCTTTTTCTGAACTGTACCAAATTGCACTGAATGGACTGCAATGAATACATCTGAAATATGATCTAGAAACTTATTTTGCTTTTATCACCTGTCATCCTTTGAATCTCTCCTATCTTGTTGGGGCACTTTTCATTTATCTAGATTGTGTAACATCTTGATTTGAGTTGTTACATGATCCTGGTAACATGATCATTAAACAGTTCCTCATCAAGACAATAGATGTTGACTGGATGACTCATGCACTTAAATTTTTTGCTACCCCCTCCTTTGAACTCACTACTTCTCCAAAGCAGCAACATAAACTATTGTTACAGCCTAACCAAATTGGTTGCAAAGCATAATTTGGTAATAGGACCACACACATATTTATGTACTAATTGAAGAATATTTCTACATGCCTGTTATCTAACCTTTGTGGAAATTGATATCTATATTGTTTACCCAATGCACAACCATTACAATAACATGTTCATTCTTAAAAATTGGAAGACCTTGCACCATTTCTTTTCTTTGTAGAGAAATAAGATCTCTAAAATTTAGGTGACCATACCTCATGTGCCATAGTTCTTCTACTGACACACATGTAGATGTCATTGCTCGATCACATTCTACAACTACATCAAGTTTATACAATCCTCATGTTCGGATTCCTTCAACTATCACATTACAGTGATCTTTCATATCCTTTACTTGTAAACCTGTCTTGAAGAATTCAACTTTTGAACCTTGATCAGTAATGGCTAAAAATTAAATTCTTGTTAATTTGTGGCACATAATTTACATTTGAAAGTTTCTTTACATTTCCATTAGGCAAAAGTACACTTATATCACCATAACCTTTTATGTCATGGGACATATAATCTCCTAGATAGATCTTTCTACCATCATTTTGCTCATGAAAATCTTTAAACCAATCTCTATGACATGACATATGAATTGATGCCCCTGAATCTATAAACCAAGGATTGCTATCATTTGTATGAGCAAAAAGAGCAACATCTAAAATAAACAGCTTAAGATTATGAAAGTCATTTTTTATCTCATGATCACCATTCACAAAGTTACCTTCATATTTATTATGTTTGAACTCATTATACTTCTTTTTCCTACATTCATATGCATAATGTCCATATTTTCCACAATAATTACAATTTCCAATTTTCTTTAGATTAAAATTTAACTTAGATGATGCTCCATCTTGAAGCCTTTTATCATTTTGATAAATTTTTTATCAAATTTACCTCCTGTATTCTTTGTCCATGGCTTTCCTTTGGATGGCTTCTTATCCTTGACCATCAAAGTCAAACCTGCAGTTTGGAGTCTATTGTCCACATGCTTCTCCCTTTCTTCTTCTTGTAGAAGGATGTCTGCTAAATTGTCAAAAGAAGGTGCATTTTTCTTTGAAATACTTGATAGTCACTTTTAATATACCACTCAAAGTAACAGTGACTAAATCACTACTTGAAAAGTTGTTTCACCAATGTCAGCTAATTTTTCTGTTAATTCATTAACTCTTGACAAGTAATTACTATTATTTTCATTTGCTTCCATTTTGATTAAAGGTAATTTTCTCTTCATAAGTATAATTTTATTTGTGTTTGTAATTTGATACAAACCTTTCAGAGCAATCCATGTCCAGCAAAGGTACTGATATCTTGAATATGAAGGATAATTGAGTCCTTCACAGACTTACGTAAGAGAATCTTAGCTTTGCATTCTTTGTTCTCCCAATCTTTAACAATAGCTGCAGGCGTAGTAGGTTTGGCCTTCATACCATTTACAATGTTCCACACATTTGACCCTTCCATTAGAGTTTGCAACTTAAACTTGCAATTGACGTAATTTGTGCTATCTAACATATTTGATTCTTAGATACGAATCCATAAGGTTTGTCATTTTAAAGAAATAAAATAGACAAACTCTCAAATTTGATCAATCTCGCCTTCTTAACAAAAAACAACTCTTTGATAACAATGATTCAGCAACAATTACGGTTCTTTCAATAATGTAAAAAACAGGCCGCAACCAGATGTCTTCAGCAACCACAGGCAAGCACGATGTCTTTGGGAATGATGGTGACTCTTTTGGCATCAATGACGCAAGGATTGGTATCTTCGAACAAGTCCACCAAATACGCCTCCGCTACTTCCTTCAAGGCATCCACTGCAGAGCTTTAGAAGTGATTAGGTTGAGTCTTACTAACAACAAAGTCCCTTGATCGCTTAATTCAATCGCAGCCCACAGGAAAAACACACGTGAGCTCCTTAGGTCTTTGGAAACAGACTTTAGGATGAGGGCTTTTTCCTGACAGCTGCACGATGCAGGATAATATAACAGCTCTGATACCAAAACAGAGAAAGGAACGGCAGAAAGATTGATTATTTTACATTCAACGAATAGGGAACATGATTACAGATTTATAGTTGCAATCAACCACCTCCTATAATTATATTAACTAATTTGACAACTCACAGAACAGATTGACAACAAACTGAAGACTCAAAAGACACCTCTAGAACAGTTTTGACAGCACTGCAGTTTTATTGACACATCTAAAACACAACTAATATGAGCATAATTCAGTTATTAGTTACAGTTACGCTAACAACATTTAACTTGCTCTCCTCCATTATTAGCACGAATGCCCCCCCTTTTTTTTGGTTATTAGTAAGCTCTCTGGAGTTCTTATGTTAGATCAATTATTTGAGACCCTCTAGAGAATGCAGCAGTGGAGGGCCAGCATTTGATTCGTGGGCACCCATAATATTGCCACGTATTAAACTTAGATGGGCTTTCCAAAGCAGGTGTTAATTAGCCTACTGTGCCCAATTAACCGATAAACCTTATAACTTGCTTTTAAACCATCCTCAGGTCACTGCGAACCAATATTATCGTGGTATGCAAGTCGTGATTTGTAGATCTGTTCAATAGTGGAAAGTGGCCCAAAATATCAGGAGATTGTCCCACGGATCATGACTTATGCTTTTAGCGAAAACAAGACAATTGCTTTTTTTCTTCCATCGAAAAAACAATTCTATTTGTGCAAGTCAAAAAAAATCCAGACAAATGTGACATGCCTCCAGAAGCCTTGAGCTCTCGTAGAAAAAGGCACCAACAACTCTCACCTGTAGCATTGACCATCTTTATCGCGGACATGTTCAAACCCGTTTCGTTCCAAGTCTCCTCATACTCGGGTGTAGTCAATACTAAATAGCAAAGCTACATTGATTTGTTCAATTATAGAAGTAGATGTCTTCCACGACCCGTATAAACGTGCATTTACCACTTTCCTTTCACAGCCAACAGCAGGATTAAAGTCAATAGTTCGGCGAGGATCGCAATATTGTTTTGACACCTATGGAGATGAGATCCCTAGGTATCTGATTCATATATTGCCCCGACCTTGTATATTATAATGTTTTTGCAGGGCCTTCATTCATTATTTTTTGATGGAGGATTTTATATTATACATAAGATTGTTTTCCTATCCAATATAGGAACATGAGTTTATGTTGAGACCTGTTTAAGGAATTAACAAAGTCACCGAGGGGTTTTTGAATCTTGGTGCATGGTGTAATCAAGAAGCATATCATCACCCTCACCAATTGAGCTACAACCCTTTAGTTTATTCATTATTTTTACTCACTTTCCCATAGCACTACATGAAAACAAGGAGACATCCAATAAAGTTGTTGCACCATTACTTGAGATAAAGCTCACGTGATTTCTATAAATAGTTAATTCAAGAAATTGGATAGAAGTGAAAGATATGCAACCATGGCAACACAAATAAAGCTTGTGTTTGTAGACACTGCATATGGTTATGCATAGGATGAGAGGATAACAATCCGCCGTGAGGCTTCTAGTGGGGGATTCTTTGTTATAGAGTTTGTGTCGAAGGTGTTTGCATTCAATGTAACACTTGTTGTAGCAATAGTGATGGGAACAACCGAACAAATAGAATTTGTGCCTTACTATTCAATTCAGTTCAAGTCCTCGTCCATGTGCCCACCAAATACCACTATTCCCTTGCTTTCATGTAGATAAGATATTTGGACAATATACATCATTTAAGATTGTGTAGTGTCAAAAATTGTCACCACTTACAATTTCACACTAAGTTTGACACCTGTTTTAGCTTGTATGTTCATCTCTGCTTACAATATGAATATTTGACTACTTTTTTGAGAAAAAAGTGAAGTCCTTTGATATCTGGCATTTCTAGAGCACAAATCACGAGGACACTAGCGCCTAGCGCTAGTGTCTTATTAGTTTGGCCTCGAAAAATCTTATTTGAATGTCAGACTTTTGATTTAATTGATGCACCTTATTGGCCTCAACTCAATTGGGCCCTCAAAAAGTACTTGGGATTCATACGTAAAGAACTTTCTCTCCCTCATTTACATACATGATGATTCTCTCTAACAAGCTCTATCTCTCTCTCTCTCTCTCTAGAAGTTCTCTATTTTTTAAGATTATTGTTGTATGCACTAACCCTTCTTGTAGGTATTTGAGGAAGCTCTTTCCTCCTTCATTAACTCCTTGTGGATGATTCATGTGCGGCATCAATCAACTAGGGTTTCATGCTCATGGTAACTCTATTTTATTGTATTTGTTTATTGCACTCTTTATCATATGCCTCTTCTCATCGCGAGCACACATTCTCTTTATCATCTTTTGTCATTGCTATTATGGAGGTGGGGAAACCAACACAGGGTTTGATTGAGGCAAGCCCCTATACACACAACCATTTTCCCTCTTTTATGTGTGTAGGTCCAAATTGGGAGTTTTAGGCATCGGCGAGCGACAGGAAGACGAAAGCATCATAGATCATTGCTCATAGGTTTTGTCAGCACAAAAACCCTAGGACTATGGTCCACCTAGTGCCATAGTTCTACTAGATCTATTGCCACTTCCAGTGACAAGCTCCATTTGACATGCTCATTCATGTTCTGCATCTTATTTTTGTCGATCTAATTTGTAACACCTTTAAGTCATTCATTTTGTCAATTAGATCATTTGAAACCCTAGATCTTGCTATTGTCAAATCAATCTCCACTATTACAACAAAGGAATAGAACTTGGATAGCTTTGCTCTCCCTTGAGGGTTGTAGCCAAGCCTAATCATCTTCATCAACTTGTGTTCTAATGCTTGATAGGAAAGATTGATCTAGTTAGTTCATAATTGATTAGGCCCTCTTTTCTATCCTACATTTTGGTGAGCCTAATGCATCTTACATTTGTACAACCTTCTTTGTTGTGTCTAATTAGTTGATAAACTGATTAGATACTTATATTGCATATATTACTTTATCTTGTGTATTATTTTATTTTATGTGTTTACAAAATAATACATTTAAACATGTCAAATAAAACCCAAAACAATTAAAAACCTAAAGAAAACCTTTCCTTCTTCTAACATATCATCGGCATATCTATCTTGTCACCACTTTCTTCATTGATTTTGGCTCATTATGCTTTGTGTTCCCACCTCATTTAAAGAAACTACTTTCTAAACATGTTCTCTTCTTTTCTTACATCACTATCCACTTTTGCTCAAAGCGTTGTTGATAGTAATGTTCCATCCAAGGCATGTGATCATGACTTAGTTCTTCCTATGTTGCTGCATTGTTGTGATACCTCTCCCAAAATCATTCCTACTTGTGAGGATATTTTAGCGCAAGAGGATACAATCATCGATAATTTTCTTTCTCTTCATTTCAATGCCCTTCCTTCTAGACACATGGCATTGATGGATGAAGAGTCGAGCACCTCACATCAAATCCCCCGTGGCTACATGTTGAGCATATTGCTCCTACTTCTACCATATTCTTCATAGTCCATGATAATTCCATGACTCATCCTATTGATCTTCCTCCTTTGGTTGCATATTCAAGCCCCTTGAACATCACTAAGGATGTGGAGACCTCTTTATATTTTCTTCCTCCTTTAGTTGCATGTTCAAGCCCGTTGGACATTAGTAAGGATACAATCATTGGTACTTTTCTTAACATCACTTTGCCTGCCCTTCCTTATAAACATGTGCCCATTGATGGATGAAGAGTCTCAACCCACATTGACTCCTCCACAGATAGATGCTTGTCAAAAATTAGTCAACACAATTTATTATAAGAACACAAGATTGACTAAGACAAATGTTAGTATCAGAAATGGAGTGAAAGATGTAAAATTACAATAGATAAACTATGCACAATGAGAGTACATATAGATGAGAGAGGATGAGTCAACTTAGACATTGACTTCAACACTCAACTAGAGGTGGAAGAAGGTTTCCATCAAAAGGTGCAAGAGTGAAAACACATATCTTGGAGAGTTGTGTCAAACTCTCCAAGTTGCCACACAACCCACCTAAGTAGGCTTACAACACATGTATTTTACCTATGTGAGGTAAAATATTACATAGGTAAAATATACACTAACACCCCACCTTAAGCATAGCTTAGGTGGGTACAAATAAGGATGGGTCTTGACAACTAGGACTGATCAAGTACCCATATATAATGAAAATCTTTCATGAAGTGCAGATAAGGTAGAAAACAATGTGGGAAAAAACTACCCTCCAAAAGAGAGAAAAGATGCATGAATCTAAAAGCTGCTTGTGTACCTCGATGTCAATGCTGAACTATGACTGAAATGACTCCATATAAACTAGTATCATGAGGATTTAGAACATTAAGCAAATTTGAGATGTGATTTGATGCAAGATTAAGGTTCATTTACCATAGGCTCTCAATGTGAGATGTGAACTCTAGTGTGATCCATTGCAAGAATATGGATCATTTACAATAGGTTCTCAATTTGAAAAGTGGTTTTAAGGATCAATTGATCCACCTGTTTTCCAATCCTGCCTTCTTTTAGTTACAACCTCAATAAGTTAAATGAGGTCTTAGCTCATGGCTTCTTTGGTTGACCTTCCCATTGGGTGTTTTCAAGGTCGCAATATGAATAGAAGTTCTTGGAGATAGACTTGATCACACTTATAAAACCATGTAGATGAGATGTATGTTGCAGACTTAGAACTACGGAAGGAAAACACTCAATGACAGCCCCCTAAATTTTGGCACTTTATAATTTAGTGCATATATAACCTCTCAAATTTTAAATTCCCCTCCCAAATTTTGCATTTAAAATTTCTTAATGTAGTTTAATAAACATAATTTTAAATGCTTGTTTAAAAATTAAAATTCTATTTGAAGCCTACCCATTACAAAGCCTGAAATTAGGGAACATATCATGCTAAGAGGTGAATTAGGGCAACAATCATCCAAAAAGAGGTAAAAATAGGGGTTATGGTGACCATATGAGAGACTTGTGAGTTGGAGGTCAATGTCCTCAAAGGTCGATGCCTAGAGTGGAGTATGGTGTCTAAATTTCACCAAATCTAAGGTCAAATTCCATAGTATGATGCCTATATTTGAGCATATTTGAACTCCTCCACTTACTACCTCTCTCTATCCAAAAAAACCTATGGCATTTATCTATTAAAACTCTACCCTCTATGTGGCCTTGTGAGGGATCTTATATCTCACATAGGTGCATGGGTTCTTCCACCCCTAATCAAACAGATTATGGATAGAGTATGGCCGCTACCTACACTTCAAGTTGTCCCACAAGGGGTAAAGGTCCTTTCACGTAACATTTGATCTAACCACTAGCAGGGATTGGCCTTCCACAATGGCCAGTCATGGGGCAAGGGCATGTGGGAAATCGACAAAGTTGATAACAAAAAATCAGCCAGGGGTCAGCCTTGGCACACCACACACCACCAGACATAGAAATTAGGGTGAACTCTCTATGTGTAGACCCTCACGAGCGCCGCCTCCAACTCCTGCTTTGCTTCCTCCACTCAGTTGACAATGTCAACTAGAATTTGAGAGGAACCTCCTGCAACAATTTGAAGGCTATTGGGTGAGAATCAAAGAAGTTATGGCAAACCCTAAAAATAGACAAATGTGGGATTTCTAGCTTCAATAAGTGGAATTTGGGATAGGGTCCTCAAGGAAGGAAATATGTAAAATAAAATTCTAGGGGTTCCAGTGAATTTTGAGAGGAAATAGAGCTAAAGCAAGGAAGATATGGCAAAAAATAGAATTTTTTTTACTTTTTTTTTTTTTCTAGAAATGATTTGTAAATGGCTTTGGATGGATTCAATTTGCAATTTACTAGCTATCAATAGATATGGGCCTCAGGTATGTTTGGCTTCCTAAAGGTTCAGGGAATTCACTTGGCTACCAATTTTGTCTAATGACTTGCGTATTGGGGCAGTACCCCACTCCACGACTCAGGTAAAATTGATACCGCTTTGCCACAAATAACAGCTCTGGTTTACCTCACGGATGGGAACTAGTCAATCAAGTAGGGGCCATTGCCCTTTTCACTGGCAGGTCCTCTCAATGGGCCAGCTACTTCAAGGTTCCTGTGGTACTCCTCACAATGAGTTTTAGGGCTATGCCTAGGCACTTCCCAAAGTTAAGTGGATAGGGATTATTCCCTGATCTAAACCTGTAATTGAAATGAACAATACAGATTGAAAAAAAAAGAACTACTGTAATAATCACAATGCCTGGAGGCCACTATAGAAAAAAATTTGGCTGAAATTCCACCCAGTGAGCCCAAGAAAGCGCTTTGATACTAGATGAGAGGAACCTCTAGCAACAATATAATAAAAATTGCACGAAATAACAGAAATATATAAATAGCAGAAACATAGAAAGAATTTATTGATCGCAGGCCACTTTGAGGGGGCAAGCTCCTTTAAGCAAGCTCAATACAATAATTTCATGGATGCCTTCATTGGCCTCAACACGTACTTATATACTAAGTCTAATCTAAACAACTATTACTTCCCATGAATGTGGGATAATACAATATACTCATGGGATGACTTACAAAGCATATGCATCCGAATGTAATATACCAACAAAGTAAAGAGAAGGGTTAAACATGGGTTCCTAATAGAATTACCTTCTCCCTGAGGGAGATGACATAATAAGAGTCTCCATCATAGAAGTCCAAGTGGAAGACTACCTGCTTGGTGCTAAGCTCACCGTCGGCATCATCAAAGAAGATGTTTTCTTGAAGATGTGTTACCTTGTGGAAGGAGGCAAGAATGGTTGCCACCTTGTGGTGTGTAGAAGCATCTAGAAGCTTCAGATTCACTTCAAATTCTATGGAAGAAGGATTCCAAAGCAATCTACATCTAGTTGGTGAAGCCAATTTGAGAGGGAGTAGATGACTTGGATTCCAAGTGGGACAGAAGTGCGGAGGCGGTAGTCATCTTGGAAGGAGGAGGCAGAGGTGGAGGAAGAATCCTCTTGCGCACCTCTTCCAGCTATTCTTTGTCCTCTAACCGCACTTCCATCTGTGAAGGCTTCCTCCTCATCATTTCCCCATTCCCTACGAAGCCATAAAAAAACCAATGGTGAGTGCAGCGTGAGAGCAGGGGCACAAGCCTTCCACAACTCCTCTCTGACTTTTTCACATAGCATGTATCCTAAAATGGAGCCAATGACTCTTCTTCCTATTGGTTGAGAGCACACACATAAACCATATAAACAATGAAAACCTCCAATTGAACCAACAATGCACTAAGTAAAGCTCTGATGCCATATAAAAATGAAAGATCGACTAAGAAAAATGCCATTATTAGAAATGGAGTGAAAGTAATAAAATTGAAATAGATAAACTATGCACAATGAGAGTACATATGGATGAGAGAGGTTGAGTTGACTCAGAAGTCAATTTCAACAGTCAACTAGAGGTGGAAGAAGGTTTCCACTAAGTGGTGTAAGAGTGGCAACATATATCTTGGAGAGTTGTGTCAAGCTCTCCAAGTCACTACACAACCCACCTAAGTAGGCTTACAACATGTGTATTTTACCCATGTGAGGTAAAATAATACATAGGTAAGATATGCACTAACATTTATTTTCGGTTCCTGAAAGAAACCTGTGAAACCAAAAAAAATTGTGCACCTAAATTTTAATGTTCCAAAACCATAGTCTAACCCTATGATCAATGTTTGAGGTATTCCAAACCCACCTTGACCTCCTGGTTACATTCTCAACTTTGCAAAACAACTTACTCAAAATAAGAAACTTGTTCAAAATGTATTGCAGCAACCTCATTACCACATGGTTTCTCAGAAACGTACAACACTCACAAGAACAAGAAACAAGCACCAATTGTTCCTACTTCTCTTTCACCTTCTCAACCTTTTCTTCCTCTAGAACCTCATCTTTCTCAATGTACTAACACAAAATATGATCTTGTCAAGCAACTTCATGCTACTCTGTCTAAGATCTCACTCTTGGAATTAATACAAACCTCACCTGCATACCATGAAATGCTCTAAGGAGGATCTACAAAAGGTAGTCATTCCACCTTCTGTTAGACCGAATGATGTAGAAGCCTTGTTAGATTGTATGGATGTGACAAATTTGGATATTACCTTTAACCAACATGAGCCTCCTCTCGAAGCTCAACAATAAAATGATCCTCTCATGATTTTGGTCATCATTAATGGAAATGGAATAAAGCATATTATGGTCGATAATGGATCAGGTCTTAATATTTGTGACATAGACCTGTTGCATAAGATCAGCGTAGATACCTCTCCTATCAAGCCCAATACTCTTAATATCCATGGCTTTGATAATGTTGGTAGACAATCACTAGACACAATCACACTACTTGTTGAGGTAGGACCTATGACTTTGCCTACACTTTATCATGTCATGCTCGGTGCTCATTCATATAATCTTCTTCTTGGTAGACAGTGGATTCATTCCATGGGGTCAATCCTGTCTACTCTTCACCATACATTAAAGTTTGTTTATATAGTTGAGGGTGATCCAAATCCAAAAAGTTGCTTATAGGCAGAAGTTAGATCTAAACCTCCTATTTCAAAATCTCTCAGTAATTTGATTTCTTCTTTAACAAAACCTAACACACTATTCTTCGTTGCTAACAATAGTGATGATCAGAATAGTGCTTCACCTTCGAGTGCATTTTTCGATGATGATTGGGGCTCACTAGATTTTACACCCTCCTTTATTAGAGAATACAAAATCTCACAATCTAAACCTGAGATCCTGAAGTGGCTTTAGTTTACTCTACACAATCTATTCCTTCTTCTAAGAAAGCTAAACTCACCACTCAAATGTCTTCTACTTCAACAAACTCTCAAATGTTATCATCACCGTCTATTCATGATGATGTACCTTCTTCTTCTAGCACATGTCTTGGTGACTTCCTCAATTATTTTCTTAAGATTTTTCTTTAATAATGTAATCATGTTATTCATTAGTTTATCCAAGTCATGCAAATCTTGTCTTTATTTGATTTTCTTATTAGCTAGAAGTGCATGGTTGGATGAATGAATTCGTACTTTTCTAGGCACATGAGTTTTTTTCATATTTAAGATTATTTACTCAACAAGGCATTCTACACTAGCAAGGAAACATCATCTCCCTACAACAAGCATGACCATCATCTTTCTTCAATGGACATGGCCACCATTTAACTACAACTTAGATAGACATCATTTGTGTACTAAATTCTACCAAGAGAACCATGGAGCTCTGCTTGCTATAATTTTCTAGCTATTTGGTTCAATTGAGACCTTATAGAACTTACTAGGAAACAAAAGATACAAAACAAGGACAACAAAGTTGCAAATAACATAGCAATGAAATGCATGAAGTCCACCATATAGATTGGAGAAGACGAGTATATATAGGTGAACAAAGGCAGTTAGTGGTTGAGGAAAAGACTCCTATAAACTAGCATGAGTGGCTAGTTTATGATGCGGAGCATTCTGTGTGGGGAGGATGATGTGGAGCTTTCTATGTAACAGTTGTCCCAGTGCAGCTGCATTTAGTTAGGAATGACTATTTCAGTCATCTAGAGTCTGACTGGAAATTTAATGCCAGCTCATCCTGATGTTTTGCCTAGTCACTTTTAGTTTTCTGAGTCTTTAGTCTTAGTGTTAGATGGGGGAGTTTTGTAGGAGTAAAATTAGGCTTAATTACTTCAGTTAACTAGTGGTTGCAATCCCCGTAGGAGGAAGTTTAGGGGGGGATTTTGAAATAAAGGGGATTGGTTGCTGTTGTTGGGGGAGTTTTTGGGATCTACAAAAATAATGTAAAATCTTCAGTTTTTTGAGAGAATAATGAAGAGATTCATCAGTGCTTTTGTTTTCTTGGATTTTCCCTGATTCTCTATTTTTCTAGTTCTCTACATTGCAAGAAGGTAATGAAAAACTGCAGGTCTGAGGTTTACCTACATCAGTTTAGTGGAAGACTTGATGACCTATCAACTAACCTCCTAACAACCTTAATTGCCCAATAACATTAACATGTGTCAAGAGTGTATAAGGGCACACCTAAGTAGGCTTATGCCTAAGTGTATAATATATATGAAATATATATACACTAACAAACCTCACCTAACTAATTATTACCTTTCACTTCCCACTGCCACCTAAAACTCAAGAAATTAGTTCATATAGTCATCTTGGTCCTGGGCTTAAACAAACTACTTGCACATGCTCTAGTGAGGAGAACATCCTCAAACTTGACATCACAACAAAAAACTTGATCATCCAACCATTGGGCTTTAAACTAGATACAGATAATCAAGATATTCATTTACTTATGTGCATAGTTAAGACATATAAAGATACACATAAAGATTATAATTACAAGTTTGAACATTACCAACCTCCAACCTAGATTCACATAGTTAGGCCATTAGTCTTAAATTTAAAACACATCAAGCTATAGCCTAGATATGAACAAATAAAATATTGCTCTTAGACTTATTTATAGCCTCCAACACAATGGTCTCACATGCAAGTGTTATATCATTAGCGTCCTTTAATCTTCTATCTATTGTGATACTTATTCAATATGGAAGCCACCTTCACCTAGGGTTTACTTGCCAATTGGGTGACACATTAACTTCCTCAATTATTTTGTTGAGATTTTTCTTTAATCATGTAATCATGTTATTCCTTAGTTTATTCAAGTCATGTAAATCTTGTCTTTATTTAATTTTCTTATTAGCTAGAAGTGTGGTTGGATGGATGAATTCATGCTTTTCTAGGCACATGAATTTTTTTCATAGTCAAGATTATTTACTCCACCATATCATTCTCAAACTTTGTCTTGTTGTTCAAATAATACAATCAATTTCTTCTTTTTGTCTATCATGCATTGTCACTTGAATCCTGTGAAATAATGTAACCTCTCTTTAACTTGGTTTGGCCCATCTAAATCAGAAAAACTTGCATAATCATTGAATTCCCTCAAAGTATTAAGTTTCTTATAAAAATTCTTGAACACAAAATTTTTTCTAAAAAATCATGATTTAAACATTAATTTAGAATGATTTAGTCAAATTACTATTTTAATTTCATTTTATTGTGATCTATGAATCTAATCCAAGATAACTCTTAGACCCCTTGATTCTTACTAAAGAGCCTTATCATATTTAAACTCAAGATAACATTAACCCAAAACATTAATACAAATAATTATTTAATTATAAAATAACTACTAAACTTTGATCAGCATAAACATCACTCTGTAGTACTTACAATTTTTGAAGAACCCGACAACAAAACTCTCGAGTGTTACATGACTTTCCCCTTCTCTCTTCTTCAAGGTTACTATACAACCGACTTTTACTCTGTCACACAACACTGACGGAATCCAATCCCTCATCTTGTTCATTTTCTCTTTCTCCCTCACTACAATATCAACGACATTCCGTCTACTCGTCCAGTCCATAAGAGGAACTCTGAAAAATTTTATCCAGTTATTTTGCCAACCTCCGATTAACTATATCCAGCCAAGTAACATAAATATGACAATTGCACTCGTTTGTTCTGTCACGGGAACCACTAACTCTGCCTCGGGATTGATAGGAATTTCAGTAACTGTGCCATCCTGCCCAATAAGTGCAGAAAACACATTGAATTGTTGTAAAATGCTCTCCGTGTAAACACATGATTTCCAAATTAAAGTAGAAACCCGTGACAGTATTCTCTGAATAAACAAACAGACTAATTAGTCCAATAAATATTCACAGTTTTATTTTAGTGCATGTCACTGAAACACAATTACATTAAAAAAACTGTTCTCCTATCAAAACGAGAAACGTAAGTGTATTTGTAATACCTGCCACATATCTGTGGAGCTCCATCTACAGACAGTGTCATCTGAAAGATGTAGATATTGCAGTCCTTTCAACTCTTCAGTACCTTTGATCCTCTGCAACTTCTGACATCTGCCAACGGTAATTGTATCTAAATAGCATTGACGTGAACAACTTGGAAGCTCTTCTCTCTTAGAACATCCCTTTGTGTTTGATTTTGCATCCTTTAGATAATTATGTGAGCCTGCCAGTTCTAAGTTTTACATGCCTTATATCTACCTTTTCAAGGCTGACCATTGGATTCCCAAGAGTAGTTGACTCCATGCTATCCTTGAAACTCAATTCACTACTTAGTATCCAATGCCTCAATACCAAGCTTCTAAGATTAGTGAGTTTTCTAAGTGACTTAGAGAAGGATCTCCCGTCAATTCTGATACAAATTTTCCATCTTTTTCCTGCAATGACAAGATTTTCCAGATGACTTAACATTTCTAGTGAATTTGGAAACTCTTCTTCCAAGTTTATTCCATCCAGCACAAGCTCTTTCAGCTGAAAGGCGGTCTGAAAATTGAATTGAATTTGTGTCAAACAGCAATAAGGGTCACAAAATAACATTATAATGCATTTTCCATCATTATCCAAGATATTATTAATTTTCAAATAAATAAGAGCAAATTACATGTTCATCACTCGGCCACGATCTTTGGAAACCACCTCCGGAAATTTTTAAATACAGCAAACTTTGGAGTTGAATCGAAGGAGAAACAATTGATGAAGACACCTTGGTCATGACTTCTCGTAAAAGATTTTCAAGTTCATCCAGCTTTTGGTCCAGTTCAAAGCTAACCTCAAGCCACAACAATAGAGTTGATGGATTTGTAGAATCCTTCGGATTTTGTATGAAGTACCTGAATCTAAAAGTGCAGTGCTGCTCAGTAATGGAATAGAAATGCTAGATCGTTGGACAAATATCTTCTAAGCCGTTTACTTCTTCGCAGGGCCAAAATGTGACGGCCGACTCTGCCTGTCAAACAAATTTTTTGTGATAGTTGTTTTATTGAAGTTGCCTTTTAATTACTAAGGTATAATTTAGTTCAGAATTTTTTTTAAAAATAAATTAAATATATATAAAAATCATCATATAGGTGTTACCAATTTTTCACCTACAGCTCAAATTGGCAGAGTTGAAATAATTATTCCATTTTAAGATGAAAGATTCTTAACATTTTCTGCTATGTTTTTTTTTTGCATGGTTTAAGATACTTGAAAAGAGAAAGTTCAGTTTTATCATGCTTTCATTATGACAGAAGAGAGAAATTCAGTTCATCATTCATTGCTTTGCAGAGTTTTTATGAGAGATAGAAGTTATTTCATTTCACATTACAATGTTCATTCATTTGACAAATGAGATATATACAAACTGAGTAAGCATTGCATTGAAAGAAAACAAGAAAGATCAAATGTACCACACAAGCCATGGGAATAGCTGGACTAGTACAAACATAGGAAATACACTATGCATCTGAAGATAAGAAGGGAAAAGTGTATATCCATCATTCCCTGTTTGGGGTTTTGGTTGATCTTCACTGCAGTTGGGTCCTCCTCGCTCCCGATCTTTGAGTGAACCTGTACCATGACAAGAAGGATTGTTAGAGCTCCAAATATGGTTTTCTATTCGCCTATCAATAGGAACATAATATATTGCCTATGATGTACTATATCAGATATCAAATCATCCATAGGCAAGAGAGATTCAAGAAATGAAACAATCATTGAGCTTCACTATTTTAAAATAACATGTTTGTTTCGTGTGCAGGTATAGAAGAAGGTATGTTGCTAGTTTGAAGACATTTCAACATGTGGCACTGCAAAGTGAGCTCCCACAAGGGTTGAGCATAGCATGCTACCCCTGAATCTTCAAAAGGGGATTGAAACAGGAATTCATATTCATGTTGTTCAAACGAAACCTCAAATGAGTGCATGAACTTCAAGTTCATTGCCCATCCATGATCATCAGTTTAAGAGATGAAATGATAACCATACATGTGAGCAATGAACAAATTGTCCAAGAAAGATCAATGGTGTGTGGAACTGACCTTGTAGAGGAGGAATAGTCATCAAATAGAGGCCATGACAGAATGTAGCCTTTTAAGTGCTTACATGTTCAGGACACCACTCTTGTGCTAATCAGAAAATAATTCATGCCTCATGTGAGGCATAATCATAAATGAAAGGTATCTCCTTCAGGTCCTCTTCAGAGAAAATAAGAGGACAACAATACACAATGAAACATGTATTTTTCTTTTTGTTGTTATGAAGTATCAAGTTATTGATCAAATACAATTGAACAACTAGAAAGATCATAAGTTACAGGTACAACTACAGTGCTTATGCCAAGTGAGTTCAATCATGAACAATATCACCCCATGATACATAGTGCTTCAATCATATGCGTAGCAGCAATTGTAAGAAATGAGCATCCTAATCAGATGAAAGGACAATCAAATTGATATAGTTGCAAGTTGTACACAGAAATGCCATGCTACACAGAAAGTAAAGGAGCCATTACCATTGAATATGATGTGTATGTGGATACATTTGATGTGATGCAGTGAACTAGATAGTAAGTGATTTATGCCATGTTACAAGTTGAATAAGATCATACCAAGTGTATATAGAACATGTAAACAAAAGTGCCATAATGATCAAATAATGTATGGAGTTGTCATTAATGGTGATCAGAGAGTGAAGACTTTGCTTCTGAATATCAAGAGAACTCCATAAAGTCTCAAAGTTCATATTCATCTACAGGTAGTACAGAAGGAAATCATATGTATCTTGATGTTCTAAACTCATACAACAATATAGTTTGTGATGCCTTATCTCATAAATGAAATGAAAGAGCAAAGATATCATGTGACTAAAGTAAAAATCAAATGGAGGTGATTTTTCATCATACATTCTATTCATGTTGCTATAGAGACAGATAGTTTAAACAAAGTGCCAAGGAACAGTAATGTCTTCTGGTAACAATAAAAAGCAAATACAGTGAAAATGAAGAGTTTTGAGGTTATGAAAGTTTGTTTTTTTTGCATTTTTAGAATGAAGAACAGTGTAAGGATATTATCTTTCATATACAGAAAATAGAGAAAACTGAATTCAACATCACAATCTACTTCCTGTGAGTTGTTTTTCTTACAAACCCTTATCATAAAATATGGAAAAACTTCAGATACATAGAAGATAGTAAGTTTCAAGTTGATAAGGGTTTGGTGAAATGATAAAGAATCAGACATATGAAGCCATAGCCTAAGACTGCAACGTGTCAAAACACACATCATGTTGCATAGAGATCACATATACAGTAGAAGATGGTGAGTTTCAAGCCCATGAGGGTTTTGATAAAACACTTAGAAAATATGGAATAGACCAGATATAACCAAAACCTAGTAAAAGGTTTGTATTTTGCAAACTCAAAAATGAAGGATATAATATAGTTTCATTATCTTCTACATACAGAAAGTAAATAAAAAATAGTTTGTTATCTTAACATTCATGGCTAGAGTGAGTCGCTAATGGCACAGAAAGGTTAAAACCCACATGGGGTTTTTATAAGATCTCCAATGTAGGACAATGACAAAGTTGAAATTCACAGATACAACAAAGAAATGGTCAGAGATATAAGCCTGGCCATGATCTCTAATGCCAAGTCAAGACTCATATCAATGGAAAAATACAAAGAAATGAGACAATATTCTCAAGGTAGAAAACTCACCTTTGTTCTATGTAGAGATATGACCACAGAGACGTGGGTTTTCCTCTTTTTTTTTTTTCATTTTGCCTTTGAATGAGATCAGAAATATCATCCATGGTGGCTTGAGACACAACAAAGAGATAACAAAAACAAGAGGTTAAAAAATTGTAGAGGGAGCAGCCACAACCGCGACTTTAAGGCTGAGTTTTGCACTCAGGAAATAGAGAAAAGGATCAAATTTGTGTAGAGAAGTCTTACCTTATTGTTTCCTATCAAAATATTCAAAGGAATCCATGAAAATTGCATTAAGATAGCAGAGAAATTGAAGTTTTTGCTTCAAACCCTAACCCCATTGCGGTAGCAGCAGAGACAAATTCCCAAAAGTTTCAAAATGAAATGATCCTAGAAAGAGAGTGCATTCGATGGTTTTGTGTTAGGGTTACATTTTCCCTAGTTCGATGGTGACTTTTTGTCACATTGAATTATAATATATTGCCTTCGCTAATACCCTCGATGGTATCACACCTCATGATATGTGATTGCCTATACCTTAAGACCTCGATGACCCATTTGCCATTTGGAGGTAAGATCATAATATGGCAAGTATGCCTTAGGTCCTTTTTACATTATATGCTTTAGAGCTCATTCATTCACCTTTGAAGATGAACACAAAAACCCCATATGCGTTAGTATTTTTTGCAAAACCAGATGGAGGGCAAGCCCTAGAGGCTTTTAATTTTTGCAAACTATTTAATATGCCTTGAGATTTTTTATGATTTTTATAAGAAAATTAAATACCCATAAGATGTAATATACATGACATAGATTCATGTAAGCCTTGTATAGTTTTGTAAGGTGTAAAACCAAAGCCTTGTATTTTTATGCAAAAATCAAATCAAGACAAAATAGAAAATAAAACTGCGAATCTTGTAAAACAATTTTTAAAGCAATATATTATAAATTTGTTTTAAATATTTGTTATTTATATGTAGTTAAAGTGGAGAAAAAGTAGACATAATCTTTCTTTTGGATTTGATTTTTCTTCTGGGCGATATTGGACAAATATGGGAATTTTGAGCTTTTTCTGATCAGGCAAAACCTGATTTTGAGAGGATTTTGGTGGGACCACTTGAGTTAACATCTTGGCAGCTTCTATTTTTAGTTTGGAGACACTTTAGGGGCCTTTTTGGCATCTTTTCAGTGAATTTTGAAAATGGCTTGGAGGCTACCTTTCAGAGAGATTTTTGCAATTTTTCCTATTTTTCCATTTTTGGAAAATTAGAGGCATATATTTAGAGAAAAAAATTAGTTTTTCTCAGTTTTGATTATTGTTTCTTTCTCTCTTGTTCACCTACAGAGAGTATTGTAAACATTTGTACTCAGAGTCTCAGTTTCTACTCCTTTCAGTTTTAATAAAGCAACGGAGTTCTCCTCTTTCATACTTTCTAATTCATTTTGTAATCAATGATCTGATGTCCAATTGTGATTAAAATTTAGAGTCTTTTTCATATGTCTCATTGTTGTAGGATTGAGAGCGAAAGTTTCATGAAATGCAGGTTGCATGTTATGTTTAGCCTAGTTAATGGGTTGAAGTTGTGATAAAACTTGTGTTTGTCCTTCATGCAAACCTCTAGCTTTCAAGCTTTCATGCAAATTACTTATGCAGTGCATTGTTTTAGTGAAATTGTGAGGATAAAAGGCTTTGTGAGGTTGATTGTGAGTCAAGATAAAATTCTAGTAACATATCCTTAGGTTTTAGAATTTAATTTTTCAGTTATCTTCTTAACCCTTTCCTCAGAAAGTCTTTTAGATTAGGTGATTTACCAGGGGAACCAACCTGCTTTGGAGGTTCACTCAAAGTTTTAGGCAACCCACAGGCCTAGGAGTGTTCCCATGTGTCAATAGGTAGCTACGTTGATAGCTTAGCATTTGGGTGCATACTTTGTTGATAACAGTTTTTGGCACACTTGGTTGGACAAAGTTGGACTTTTTGAGTCCAATATTTGATCATTTATTACTGATATTTGGTTTGTATGTCAGTGATCTTTACTTTTGGATGAAAGGAAACAACACATCTGGTGACTCCGAGCTCAAATTTATTGGTTTTGGTATGATCAATTGCTAGTATGTTATGAAAATCATCAATTTACTCCATTTTCTAGCTTTTATATGAGTAAAAATGTCAAATTTTCATAGTCTTTATGAATATCCACCACCATACAATGAAAATTCCATCCATAGGGCTCCTTATCAACTATATCAGACCAATCATGCTGTTGTTTTCAATTCGATGGCTCTTCAAAACCAGCATGCCCAACGTAATTGCCACCCACCCACCCCTGCTCAGCCTCTATATCAACCTTCATATGCTTAAAGCTAGCTCCAAGAGTGTGAAAAGGAGGAAATTGCAAGCATAAAGGGTATATTGTTTGACTTCATGCAGTAGTTAGAGGAGATCAAGAAGCAGCATGAGTATAATCAGCAACAGGAAAAGATAGCTTATTAGGGCTATTTTTATGAGAATGAATTAAAGGCACAAAGGATACAATTTGAGGAGAGCTTTGCAGGAGAGAGAGAGCTGCAAAAGAGGAGCAGATGAGGCTCGTGTTTGCTCAATTACAAAGGCACAAAGACTAGGCAGCTCCTGTTGTTCTAGAACAACCTACGCAAGAAGAGGTTTGTAAATATAAGTTTCCAAGTTTTAGACATAATGAGCTTCTTAGTCTTCCTAAAGTTGAGATTCTGAGTTTTAGACATGATAAAGTCCTTGATTCCTCAAGCCAACATCTTAATCTTGAAATGCCAAGTTTCAGAAGCCTTCATCCCTTGCAAGATGAGGAAAATAATCATATTCAACCTAGTATAGTTGCAAATCAGCCCCTTGAGCAACATTTTTCCCTGCAAGAAATCCAAGAAGCTCCCCAAGTTTCCCCACCTGAGGAATCTAAGGGTGAATCCTTTGATCAAAATACCTTACTCTTCATCGAGGAGCTTAGAAAGGTAAATCCACTATGTTTAGCTTTGGAAGTTTACCATTTACATCAACAGAAGATTGAACAAGAAAAGACTTCTCCTGATGAATCTTTCAATGATTTCACTAATGAGATTCCTTGTTTTGTGGAAGATGATGAAAATTGTTTAGAAGGTTAACCAGTGCAACAAGATGTAGAGAAAGAGGTTGCTACTGTTTGCTCTACATTCCCAATTGAATATGAGCATGATGCATATGAGGAGGATGCTGGTTCAAACTTGACACCGAATCCTCTACATTTCGATTCATTTGAAAAGTTTTATAATGTTGTTTATAAGATGAATGAAAGTAGAGTACATAGGTCACAAGGTGAAAGTATTTAGTTGCAAAGACAGAATGCTCAAGTTTCATTTGAGAAAGTATCGCATGAGGAGGAAGAATCAATCTCTTTGTTTGATCAGTTACCTAGTTTTGTTGAGCCAGACGAGGAAAGCATGCTCATACCAAGGACAACAGTTTTAGAATAGCAGGAGAATCCTCAATAATATGAGGAGTTTCTGATTGAAGCTAAGCAATCTGACAAGGATGTCTTGGATCAAATAGAAGAGTGTGAAGGTAAGCCTATCATGGAACTTACATAGTTGACTGAGAGCTGCCATAAGGTAAAAAATAGTCCTCTTTCATAAAAAATCCAAGAGGAATGTGATGAAGTTTTATTTTAGGATGACCTCGAGATTTTTGTTTCAAATTTAGGTGTCAAACAGTCATGTTTTGGAAGAGAATGTGTGGAACAACAGGTTGAAGAGGCAAAATAGGGTGTTAGAACTCATGTTTTGACTGTTTTATTTGTTGAACTTCCTTTGTTTATTAGTAAAGATGAAGAAAATGTATGTGAACTAACAAAGTTGACAAGTTGTGATCAGCCAGAGCATGAAAGTGACATTGTTGGAATACTGATCCATGAGAAAATAAATGAGGATAGCTTGGTTGTGGACGAGCATGAGGTTGAAGGCATGTTTCAGCCAAAGCAAGAAATAGTTGTGGTTAAGGAGGCAATTGACAAGAGTGAAATCGACAAGAGTAGTTCCAATTTTGTCTTGTCAATAGGATGTTCAATTAAATATATTGCTAAAATGGAGGCCACTAAGAAGATTCCTATCATGATTGAGCCCAAGCATGAAAGTGAAGATGAAAAAGAATAGATTCAAGTCACCTTCCCACCTTAGGGTAGTAGTGTTTATATTCCATACGAAGAGGTTAGTGAACTTGTATATGTTTTTCAAAATGTGGTGCAGCTGTTTCATGGCCTTTCGACCATTCTTCTTTTTCATGTAGCTGTCAAAAATCATGTAAAGCATTGTATATTCTATAGAAAAGGTAGTTACTTCAGCCAACCAGTAAATGGGTTTGTTTGACCAGCTTCTTTGGCTGGTTAGAGTAGGTTAGAGTTAGTGTTTCAGTTAATAAGTGCTTTATGCACTTTCCTTTCAGTTAGTTTTCTTTCCCTAAGTGCTGTTGCACATGTTTCTAGCCACTAGGGCCTTTTAGTTTGCTTTTATTTTGGTTTTGTTTGGTTTTCTACTGCTATTTGGAGTAGTTTGTAGCTGTGTTTCATGTTTACTGAGTTTGAGAAGAGTAGAGTTTGACTCCATGTCCAATGGACAGTTAAGGTAGTTGGTCTTGATGCTTAGCAGGCAAGCATTTAGCAGAAGTCACCAAAAATGTTACCAAATTTTCACCTACAACTCAAATTGGCAGAGCTGAAATAATTATTCCATTTCAAGATGAAAGATTCTTAACATTTTCTACTATGTTATTTTTTGCATGGTTTAAGATGCTTGAAAAGAGAAGGTTCAATTTTATCATGCTTTTGTTATGACAAAAGAGAGAAATTCAGTTCATCATTCATTGCTTTGCAGAGTTTTTATGAGAGATACAATTTATTTCATGTCATATTACAATGTTTATTCATTTTGACAAATGAAATATATACAAACTGAGTAAGCATTGCATTAAATGAAAGAAAGAAAGATCAAATGTCCAACACAAGCCATGGGAATAGCTAAACTAGTACAAACATAGGAAATACACTATGCATATGAAGATAAGAAGGGAAAGAGCATATCCATCATTAACTATTTGGTGGGGTCTTGGTTGATCTTCCCTGCAGCTGACTCCTCCTCACTCTCGATCTTTGAATGAACCTGTACCATAACAAGACTTGGATTGTTAGAGCTTCGGATATGGTTTCCTTTTTGCCTATCAATAGGAACATAATATATTGCCTATGATGTACTATATCATATATCAAATCATCCATAGGCAAGAGAGATTGAAGAAATGAAATAATCATTGAGCTTCACTGTTTTAAAATAACATCTTTGTTTCCTATGCAAGTATAGAAGAAGTTATGTTGCTCGTTTGAAGATATTTCAGCATGTGGTGCAAAGTGGGCTCCCACAAGGGTTGAGCCCAGCATGCTACCCTTGAATATTCAAGAGGGGATTGAAATAGGAATTCATATTCATGTTGTTCAAACAGAACCTCAAGTGAGTGCATGAACTTCAAGTTCATTGCCCATCCATGATCATCGGTTTAAGAGATGAAATGATAACCATACATGAGTAGTGAACAACTTGTCCTAGATAGATCAGTGGTGTGTGGAACTAACCTTGCAAAGGAGGAAACATTCATCAAATACAGGCCATGATAGAATGCATCCTTTTAAGTGCTTACATGTTCAGGATAACACTCTTGTGCTAATCAGAAAATAATTCATGCATCATGTGAGGCATAATCATAAATGAAAGGTTTCTCCTTCAGGTCCTCTTCAAAGAAAATAAGAGGACAACAATACACAATGAAACAAGTATTTTTCTTCTTGTTGTTATGAAGTATCAAGTTATTGATCAAATACAATGGAACAACCAGAAAGATCATAAGTTATAGGTACATCTATAGTGCTTATGCCAAATGAGTTTAATTATGAACAATATCGCCCCATGATACATAGTGCTTCCATCATATGAGTAGCATCAATTGTAAGAAATGACCATCCTTATCAGATGAAAGGATAGTCAAAATGATATTGTTGCAAGTTGTATAGAGAAATGCCATGCTACACATTGAATATGATGTGTATGTGGATACATTTGATGTGATGCAGTGGACTAGACAGTAAGTCATTTATGCCATGTTACAAGTTGAATAAGATCATAACAAGTGTATACAAAACAAGTAAACAAAAGTGCCATAATGATCAAATAATATATGGAGTTGTCATTAATGGTGATTAGAGAGTGAAGACTTTGCTTTAGAATATCGAGAGAACTCCATAAAGTATCAAAGTTCATATTCATCTACAAGTAGTACAAAAGGAAATCATATGTATCTTGATGTTCTAAACTCATACAGCTATACAGTTTGTGATGCCTTATCTCATAAATGAAATGAAATAGTAGAGATATCATGTGACTATAGTAAAAATCAAATGGAGGTGATTGTTCATCATACATTGTTATTCATGCTGCTATAGAGACAGAGAGTTTAAACAAAGTGCCAAGGAACATTAATGTCTTCTGGTAACAATAAAAAACAAATACAATGAAAATGAAGAGTTTTGAGCTTATGAAAGTTATTTTTTTTTGCATTTTTGGAATGAAGAACAGTGTAATGATATTATCTTTCATATACAAAAAATGGAAAAAACCCAGTTCATGCTCACAATTTGCTACCTGTGAGTTGTTTTTCTTACAAACCCTTATCATAAAATATGGACAAACTTCAGATACACAGAAGATAGTAAGTTTCAAGCTTATAACGGTTTGGTGAAATGATAAAGAATTAGACATAAGAAGCCATGGCTTGAGACTGTAAAGTTTCAAAACCCACATCATGTTGCATAGAGATAACAGATACAATAGAAGATGGTAAGTTTTGAGCCCATGAGGGTTTTGAGAAAACACTCAAAAACTGTGGAATGGATCAGATATAACCGAAACCCAGTAAAAGGTTTGTATTTTGCAAACTTGGAAATGAAGGATAGTATAGTTTCATTATCTTCTACATATAGAAAGTAAATGAAAAATAGTTTGTGATCTTAACATTCGCAACCAGAGTGAGTCTCTAATGTCACAGAAAGGTTAAAACCCACAAGGGGTTTTTACAAGATCTCCAATGTAGGACAATGGAAAAGTTCAAATTCACAGATACAAAAAAGAAATGGTCAGAGATATAAGCTTAGCCGCAATCTCTAATACCAAGTCAAGACTCATATCAATGGAGAAATACAAGGAAATGAGACAGTATTCTCAAGGCAGAAGTCTCACCTTTGTTTTGAGTAGAGATATGACCACATAGCCGTTGGTTTTCCTCATTTTTTGCTTTCATTTTGCCTTTGAATGAGCTTAGAAATATCATCCGTGGCGGCCTGAGACACAACAAAGAGATAACAAAATCCAAAGGTAACAAAATTGTAGAGGGAGAAGCCACAGTCGTGGCTTTAAGGCTGAGTTTTGTACTTAGGAAATAGAGAAAATGATCAAATTTGTGTAGAGAAGTCTTACCTTATTGTTTCCTGTCGAAATCTTCAAAGGAATCTATGAAAGTTGCATTGAGATAGGAGATAAATTGATTTTTTTGCTTCAAACCCTAACCCCATGGCGGCAGCAGTAGGGCCAAATTTCCAAAAGTTGTGAAATGAAATGAGCCCAAAAAGATAGGGCATTCGATGGTTTTGTGTTAGGGTTACATTTTTCCCTAGTTCAATGGTGACTTTTTGCCACATTGAATTACAATATATTGCCTTCGCTAATACCCTTGAGGGTATTACACCTCATGATATGTGATTGCATATGCCTTAAGACCTCAATTGCCCCTTTTCCATTTGGAGGTAAGGTCATAATATGGTAAGTATGCCTTAGGCCCTTTTTGGCTAATATGCTTTAGAGCTCATTCATTCACCTTTGAAGATGAACACAAAAACCCCATATGCCTTAGTATTTTTTGCAAAACCAGATGGAGGGCAAGCCCTAGAGGCTTTTAATTTTTGCAAAGTATTTAATATGCCTTGAGATTTTTTATGATACAAATACCCATAGGATGTATTATACATGACATAGATTCATGTAAGCGTTGTATAGTTTTGTATGGTGTAAAACCAAAGCCTTATATTTTTATGCAAAAATCAAATCAAGACAAAATAGGAAATAAAACTGCAAATCTTGTAAAACAATATTTAAAGCAATATATTATAAATTGGTTTTAAATATTTGTTATTTATATGCAGTTAAAGTAGAGAAAAAGTCAACAAAATCTTTCTTTTGGATTTGATTTTTCTTCTGGGCGAGATTGGACAAATATGGGCAATTTGGAGCTTTTTTCAGATTAGGTAAACCCTGATTTTGAGAGGATTTTGGTGGGACCACTTGAGTTGACATCTTGGTAGCTTCTATTTTCAGCTTGGAGACATTTCAGGCACCTTTTTGGTAGCTTTTTAGAGAATTTTGAAAATGGCTTGGAGGCTAGCTTTTAAAGAGATTTTTGTAGTTTTTTCTATTTTTCCATTTTTGGAAAATTGGAGGCATATATTTGGAGAAAAAAATTAGTTTTTCTTAGTTCTGATTATTGTTTCTTTCTCTCTTGTTCACCTGCAGAGAGTATTGTAAACATCTTGAACTTAGATTCTCAGTTTCTACTCCTTTCAATTTTAATAAAGCAACAGAGTTCTCCTCTTTCACACTTTCTAATTCATTTTGTAATCAATGATTTGATGTCCAATTGTGATTCAACCTTAGAGTTCTTTTCATATGTCTCATTGTTGCAGGATTGAGTACGAAAGTTTCATGTAATGTAGGTTGCATGTTATGTTTACCTTGGTTAGTGGGTAGAAATTGTGATAAAACTTGTGTTTGTCCTCCATGCAAACCTCTAGCTTTCAAACTTTCATGCAAATTACTTATGTATTGCATTGTTTTAGTGAAATTGTGAGGATAAAAGGCTTTGTGAGGTTGATTGTGAGTCAAGATAAAATTCTGGTAACATATCCTTAGGTTTTAGAATTTAATTCTCAGTTATCTTCTTAACCCTTTCCTCAAAAACTCTTTTAGATTAGGTGATTTACCACAGGAACCAGCCTTCTCTGGAGGTTCACTCCAAGTTTTAGGCAACCCACAGGCCTAGGAGTGTTCCCATGTGTCAACAGGTAGCTAAGTTGATAGCTTAGAATTTACGCGCATACTTTGTTGATAACAATAGGAATTTTGACAGTGCTAGAAATCCCCCTTTAAGTGGTACTATCTTTTTAAATTTGTAATTGTATTTTACAGTTAAAATCACTAGATACAACCATATGGCCATCAAATTCATCTTCCTGCATTCAGCAATGAATGTCAATTTTTTTTAATACTTTAGTCAAGAAGACAAGTAATTTTTTTTTCAATATGATGAGGTAGATTAAAAATTTAGGATTGTTAGGCCAAGATTCAAGAAAGGGAGAATGACAGATATAATTCATTCAACAAAAGGAAGAATTACAAACATATTTGAAGGGAGAGAAATGGTTGAACTATCAAAACAAAAACAAAACTATAAAACTAATTATATACAACTGATCGTGTTAACCCAAAGATTAACAGATTAACATCCCCCTTAATCTGAAGGGGTTAAACCAAGCATGCCTCAGAACTTCTCGAACTTCTCTCTTCCAAGCACTTTAGTAAGAATATCTACAGGCTAATTTGCAGTGTGACAATATTTGAGGTGTACACTACCATCTTTAACATGGTGTCAAATCAGATGGAACTTGGTGTTGATATGTTTGGTGTGATCATGAAAGACTAGATTTTTTGCCATTTTGATTGCGCATCTTGATTGTCAACAAGGAGAGGTGTGGATGAAATTTGTTGTTCCTACAAATCTTCAAGAATTCTCTGAAGCCATAAGATTTCCCTGGTTGCCTCAAAAGTGACCATATATTCAACTTCTATAGAGGATAAAGCTAGCATTGGCTACTTCTTAGATTTCCAATAAATGGCTGCTGACCCAAGATGCATAAAGAAACTGCAAGTAGATTTTCTCTCTTTCAAGTCACCTACATAATCAGAATCTAAATATCCACTCAAAGAGAAATGTGATCCCTTGGAGTATTTAAGCCCATAAGTTTGAGTACCTTTCAAATACTAAAGAACTCTTTTGGTGGCTAACCAATGATGTTGTCTAGGTTGTTACATGAATCTAGAGAGAACCCCCACAACAAAAGAAATATCTGGATGGGTAGTTATTGCACAAATCAAACTTCCAACAAGTTGTCAATATTGAGTTGCATTAACCAATGCTGTAGAGTCATTTAATGTGAGCTTCAAATTTTTCTCCATAGGAGTATTAAGCGGTTTGCAGTCAAACATGCCAAATTTTCTTAGAAGTCCACCAATGTATTTTTGTTGATTGATGAAGATATACTTGGGTTTCTAAATCACCTCAATACCCAAATAGTATTGAACATGTCCCAAGTTAGTCATTTCAAATCCTTGCTTCAATGTGTCTTTCATAGTGTGATTCTAATCCTCATTATTACCAGTGAGAAATAAATCATCCACATAAACAATTAGATATACAACTATGCTATCAACCTTTTTGACAACAAGTGTTTCATCATCAAATTCAAAGTGCTTGAAATTCAACTTCAAGAGATGCTTAGTGAGTTTTTCATACCAATCTCGGGGTTCTTTCTTCAAACTATATAATGATTTTATGAGCTTGCATACCTAGTGTTCTTGACCATTAACTGCATATCCTTCTAGTTGAGTCATATATACTGTTTCTTTGAGATCACCATTCAAGAATGCAGTTTTGATGTCCATTTGATAAACTTTCCACCCATTTTGTGCCGAAAGAGCCAACTAAGTATGAATGGTAGTCCATTTTGCAGTAGGTACAAAAATTTCATCATAATCTATGCCATCTTTTTGAGCATAACCTTCTGCAACAAGGTGGGCCTTATGTTTGTCAAGTGAACCATCTGATTTATGCTTTCTTCAAATGATCCACTTACACCCAATAGGTTTACAACCTAGTGGAGGATCAACCAACTCCCAGTACCATTTTTGAGAAGAGCATCATACTCATTCTCCATAGCTTGCCTCCACACTGCCAGATTTTTTGTTTCTTTGTAGGAAGTTGGTTTTGAGTCTATTGTGATATTGAGTTCATCAACAGAGTTTGAGGTTCCTTCATTACTAGATTGAGCTTGTTTTCTATCTTTATAAGAACTCCTTTTCCCATTTTACCAATCTCGTCAGGTCTCAAATCTTTCAACATTTGTTGGAGTTGTTTATCCCATTTTTGTGAAAATTTTAGCTGGACCAAAGGTGCTTCCATTTCTTGACTAGAAGCTCCATCAATGTCTAATAGTTTTGAAATACTAAACTCATCTACAAGATGAGGGTTATTGTTAGAGGGAGTTTCTTCGCAGGGATTTTGAGGTGGAACATCCTGGGTTAGAGATTCTAGAGATAGATCCAAAAATGTAGAATGACATTCATAATGGATCTATAAGGCCAATGAAATGATTATAAATGGATTTCATAATGGGAAGGCCTTCTTTCAATGCTTCAAGATGGCTGCACATGAGATCAAAATTATTATCCCTGGGGTTAAGCATGGTTATTATTCTATCCTCTTTTCTCCACCTCGTATCAAGAAAATGGTAGTCATCCAGGCATATGACCGTGGTGTCATTGCTTACAAGTATATTTTAATGAGGATTATCAGTAACTATAACAGCAACAATATATTTTCCTCTTCCAATATAGGCCACCATCCAGTGCATAGGAGGAATCTTTAAACTCTTTCGACAATCATTCCCTTTATCAAAGCTTTCAATTGACATCAATATGATAATTGTGCTAGTTTGTTTTGTCACAGGAACCACTAATTTTGCATTAGGGTTGCTAGGAATTAAGGTAATAGTGCCATCTAGCCCAATAAAAGAAGATACCACATTTAGTTGTTGTAGAATGCTCCCAGTTGATTCCCAAATTAAACTAGTAACTTGTGATGGTACACTCTAAATTGACAAAGAGACAAGTTAGTATAACAAATATAATTAAAAAAATATATATAAAATTATTATTTAATATTTATAAAAGATAATAGAACTAGAGGTAAAG
Organism: Cunninghamia lanceolata; assembly: GCA_027924645.1. Lineage (NCBI taxonomy): Eukaryota > Viridiplantae > Streptophyta > Pinopsida > Cupressales > Cupressaceae > Cunninghamia > Cunninghamia lanceolata. The sequence goes on along the minus strand of BSBN01000420.1, from coordinate 6,777,448 downwards.
TCAAAATTAAATCAATTGTGAAAGAAGTCTGTAAGCCTGTAATACGTCACAGTTTTGTTTTTCGAAGATGTCAATAGTCAAAACACAATTACAATAATAAAAGCACAAGTTATAGTTAACAATATATACAAACATTCTATTATCAAAATGATGAATATAATAATGAAAAAATTATAGTTCTCTTTCTAAATCATGCCAGTCAAAACACAAATAAAGTATAAACAAAAGTAAAATTTCTCTCTTATCAAAACAAATAACATAATTGTAATACATGCCCCATTTTAAGGAATCCCCATATAGGTAGAACGCTAGATGAAAGATGTAGATATTTCAATCGTTGCAACTCTTCAATACCTTTGATCTTCTGGAACTTCCAACATCCATCAACGATGATTGTCTCTAAATAGCATTGACATGCAGAACATGGCAACTCTTCTATCATAGAACGTCCCTCTGTGCTTAATTTTTCATCCTCATAATTCTGTGTGTTTGCTAGTCCTAAATCTACTTCAAATAAACTTTCCATAGATTTAAGATGGAGAAATTTTAGGCTTAGAAGGTATTGTCCACTAATTGAAACCTTAGATATATGTTTTTGTTGCAAGGTGTGTTCCCTTGGTTTCCTTGTGTTGTGTAGTGCAGCACTTGGGTTCATGACAAGGCTTAACCACCTCCAGTGGATTCATTAACTCTAACAGTTATATCAGGCATTAACAGGTCGATCTTTTGTTCTAACAACAACCATCTGTCGAACAATTGGTATCAGAGCCTGGGTCACAGGTTCGAACCCATCACTTGCGTTGGGGGGATTATTGCAAGGTGTGTGTACCCTTGGTCTCCTTATACTATGTAGCACAGTGCTTGGGTTCATGACAAGGCTTAACCACCTCCCGTAGATTCACTAACTCTGGTAGTTGTATCAGGCATTAATAGGTCGATCTTTTGGTTCAACAACAACCATCTTTCTAACTATTTTACATCTCTAATATCTATTATTTCAAGGCTAACTATTGAGAAGATTTAACACATGTCAAAAATTTCTAATGCATGTCCAATTAGCAGAGATTCAAGTTTTGTTGTTTTCCAGGGAATGATTCATAGATAGTATATAGATCTTCTTATTTCAAAATGAGTCTCAACCCATGCTAGATAGGGTCCAACATATATGCCACTCGATGTGATTCGAGGGTAGACTCATATGCAAATAGTGCTCAGAGATACGAGCCTCTATACGAATCTCAGCCTATTATCAAAGCATTTGAATCCATGGCACTCAGTGGCAATGATGGTGTAGGTTTTGAAACTAAGGTGCATATATAAAGGACATCGGTCTATGAAGTCAAAATGGCCTTTGAAACTAGTTACATAAATTCTAAATGAATGCATAGTAATTAGAATATATGATATACACATATGGAGTATGTGGCTTCTAAAACATAGCTTCTTTTAAACTCTATGGTACAACTTCAATGGTAGAAATGACACTCAGGCTTAAATTTATGAGGCATGGTCTATCAATGGTATAGGTGTTACCTATGGGTCAGTTAAAAGCAAAGTATTCAAATACGAAATCCTTAGCAAGGATAAAAGGTGGCACGATGCATATAGGAGAGTCGGCCTATAATAAAGCATAATTGTTTGATCCAAATAGCATTGTTTATCTATTTCAAAGACACCAATTATAAGAACCAAACGCAAAATATTTTTTGAAGGTGCCTCCATGGCATAGAATTCTAAGGATGAAGGCACACCAACTCATCCATTACAAATTAATAGGTGCTGCCATTGTGAGATATTGTCACCATTCATTTGAATATTTGAGTCTTACTCACACCAAGGTTTCAACAACAACCATTTCAATCAAAGACATAGCCATATCCGGCAAGGGAGAGGCATTGTCACTAAGGGGAATCACATTAGAGATAGGCGTGACAGCATATTGAAGTTCTTAGCACATATAACATGGCATAGGGAATCAATGTAGGAATCAACCATAGAATGTAAAAGAGAGGCTCAGCCTTGAAGTTTGAAGTGCTTGACCATTTCAAGGCACAATAACTATGAAACTCACACAAGCTTTGAGAATCATGGCCCAAGTATAAGTAAAAAATGTGCTACCTCTTACAAATATAAGTGCAAGCATTTCAATGGCGGCCTCTGTCAAAGGAAATATAGCTACAAATCAGGGTACTCAAATATCAATAAAGGGGTAGCCTCTTAATGGAAAGTGTAGCTTCAAGTCACAAAACAGTGCAACTTGTAATCAAACGCATAAAGAGAAGGCACAACAAAGTTAGAGCATGAATTGCACTACCTACCAGATAAAGGTGGAGCCACATAAATTTTAAAGCTTGGCCAACCATACACAAACCTTAGCCTATGAAGCTACTTGATGAAACATAGGGCTCAACCATAGTGTATTCATGACCACTGTTGAGAGTACGATGCTGCAATTCTAAAGAGGGCGCTACAAGTTTTAATCATAACACAACTATGATGATAAAGGTGCCACCTTAAATGAAATTCACACAACCTTTGAAGAGTCCAAGAATCATCATACCATCTGGAGTGATGGCGTACAATGTAATTTGCAGGTGAAAGCTTAGGGTACAGAACTATGGTGCTCGATGACAGTAGCACAACCTATCATATGGATGAAGGTACAGGCTCACATAATGGTACCGCTCTCAATCAAGATTCCCAACATTTAGCATATTGGATGAAGACACTATAATAGAAGCTTGACCTATTCAAAATAATGGCAACCATTCATAAAAAGGCGGTATAAAGGAGATACCAGTAATGCAGGTTTTAGGGTTCTAAAGGCAACAACTCTAGCAACCATAGGATGTGACTCAAATCAATGGTTCCAAGAATCAGCAAAAAGAAAGAAGCGGAAGCTGCCACTTGTCACTACCGCGGGAGTTTGAGAGGAAACAAAGAAACACCACTCCAAAATGAGCGTGATGCTTCCACATGGGAGAGGTGGGTGAAAGATAAATCTTCTATTTTGTTTTTTCATAAAATCATGGGAAATGCAAAGGGTCACGTGAGTCTTGAAGGCTAATTCATTATTTTTATAGAGTCTCATATAGTGGTCCCCCCTCTAATAAGCTTAGATTTATTTTAAATATTAAAATAGTGAGTCTTTTTCAACATACGGGTCATGAGAAATTAAAAGAAGATTTAAATAAAGTAATTGGAGTTTTTATGAGATCATGTGGTGGGTCCCTCAAATGAATAAAATATTAGATTTATTAATTATTAAAGACTATAATTTGAGTCAAAAGACTCTTATATTGTATGACTCTCAAGGGGAGATTTTATATAAAGCCTCTAATGAAAATAAAGCACACTTTATTTCTGTAGGAAACTTATACAGCAAGCTAACGAAGAAATGAGCGGGAATTTGAGCTTTCTATGTAGGTCAAGCAATGGAAGCCATAGCTCATGAGGGTTTGAACATAAAGACCCAGTTAATTGAAGATACAGTTATAAGAGCCATATTTTGCAGGAGTTTTGGTTAGAGATATTTTCTGGGTAGTTGGCGAAGATCTTCAGAGGGTTTTAATTTTTGGCTTTAAATAGATGAATATGGGAATGATACAGAGGGATTGGAATGAGCAAACAATTTTTAGCAGTAGAGTAGAGACATTTTCTTGTCTCAGCAGGTGCCTCTCATGAGGGATGCAATATTGTATTTTGTGTAATTTATTTGTCTCTGTATTTTGTTCTCCATCAAATAATGAAGAAAAAGTGGTGCTTTGTGCATTTTGAATTTGTTTCTCCTTCTTGCTTCTTGTTTTCTATTCTTAGCCTCTAATAAATCTGACTTATTATACTGGGATTATTAATCATGCATTTTTCTCTTTAGTTTTACCAGTAAAATCTTTTAGGTTTTGATCATTGTGCTATTGGGTTAGGTAATGAATCTGCGTATCACCTTAGTAGATTAGATATTTCATTTATAATTTTGTTTCTTCTTCCCTTTTTTCCCCACAACCTAGAAAGAAGAACAGTCTTCTTTAAAATCTAGAGGTTATTCTAAGGATCAAGTTCCACATCCTTAGGATTTCCCATTGTTGGTGATTATTTGCAAATTTAAACATTAACAATTTTAGGTACGCCTAATGGGACTCGAAATCAAAGACTTTGGTCTTTGTTTTCATTGAATCTTTGCCCTATATTTTGTGGTTTTGGTAGAAAATCACAAAAATATCTACTCATGGGAGCATGAATCTTCCACCTGGTTCAACTCTTTCTTAGATATTTACCTCTGCAGATCATGGTAGACTCAAATATTTTTGTGTAACTCAATATTATTGCAAGGAATTTGTCTTTTGTGACTTGGGATTCAAGTCCTCTACTTCTGCAACAACAGGGTCAGGTTCCTGAGGAAATATGGAAAGCATTGCCTTATTTTCTTGGATATGGGTATGTTTGTCTTACAAATCACATTCAAGATGTGGAAAATTTATGCACCATACACAATGTCACAATTGAGAATGAAGTTCTTTTTCTATTGGCATCTTCTCTCAAAGGCAAATCAAGGGAATGGTATAGAGGTTTGTAGCCCAGTTTAGTCACATAATGGGATTGGCTTGGAGAACTCATCTACAATCAATTCAAAAAGAGGATAGATGTCAACTCTCTCACTTAAAATCTCATCACAATCAAGAGGCATCCTATGGAGTACATGCTTGATTTCAATGCCATATTTGATAAGGTATGGAAAAAAAATTAGTTGATCTAAGACCTCCTCCAATTTTTGCATTTATGTATTATTTGAAGTCTTTAGACCCTAAAATTTCTGTTATTATTCAAGCCTTAAGAGGTGAAACCCTACCCCAATCATATAATCTTTCTATTAGAGTTGACAAGAACCTCATAGAGGCTGGTAAATTACCTCTTGTGCCCTTAAAACCATTGATTCCTCATGCAAATATCCTGTCTAAGGCTCTCTTTTGTAGTCAAATGCATACTTGTTCTAGTCCACCCACCCTCCCTACTGATTTGCCAAATCATAAAGAGATGTTGGAGGTAAAAAAACTTATAAAAACCTTCACCCATGAGCTAAATGAGCTAAAATGTCAAGAAACATATTATGTTGATCCATACTTTATGCCTCAAAGTCCTTATGAATAGCCATGTGAATACAATCAGTTCATAAAAAATATCATCCCTCATACACAAAAGATGCCTAATTATTCTGAGAATTGTGCTTTGCAAGCATCTATGGCTACAAATCAACCAATAGAAGTCACAGATCAGGTACTGTGTCATTTTGATGTCAAAGAACATTTGAGTCTCAAAGATTGAAATACAAGAAAAGAGATAGACCCTATTTATCCAGTGTTCCTAGCCAATCTTGAGCATCATGCACATGTGGCAAGGTGTAATTCAAAGACTTGGTCAAGTGATGAAGAAGATTCAGAGGATGCTTATGACTTAACTCTTCTAGAAGATGAAAAGTACTTGAAAAGGGGCTTTGAAGTTGAAAAGTATTGGGTGAAGAATGATGCATCATCTATACCACATCTTAAGGAAGAAGTTGCAAAAGAAATTGTTGTTGAATCTACAAACAAAGGGTGTTTTTATTTTTGTCATGATTTTTCACATCATGAAGGAGATGATTTAGAGATGCAGTCACATGAAGAAGAGGATGGAACAGATGACAATGGCTTAATTCTCTTTGAAGCTCAAAAGTACTTACAAAAGAATCTAGAAGCTAAAAAGTACTGGCCATCAAATGATACAAGATCTTTACCTCATCTTGTAAAAGGACAAAAGGTAAGTTCTCTTGTGTAAAAAGGTGAAGATGAATCTAAAAATGATTCTTTTTGGGATGATCTAGAAGTTTTCTGTTTAAATTTGGGTGATCATGATAAAAGGAAAAGTGGGCTCCATGAAAATGATGCATCAAGAGACTCGTGTAATGAAGATTTGCATGAAGGTTGCCTCATACATCATTCTTCTTTCAAGAAGAGAGGTTGATCAGATTCGAGACTGTTATTGGTAGCTCTATTACCTACAACCCTAGTTTTGATGCCATCTTGGATCATGATCCTCTAGAAGAACATACAATGGAGATCACCGATGAAGCCTAGATCACAAGTATTTTTGCATACAGGAAAAGAAGTGAGCTCCAAAGCTTGATATTCCCTTCCCACCCTCTGCTGAAGCAAGCACAGTAGGCACATCAGTCTAAATGGTGTTTTGATGCTAAGAAAGAGTCTCCAGGATGTAGGAAGGTGAAAAGGTACAAGTTCTTGTTATTTTTCTTCATGCATTTCATTTGGTAAGTTCTCAATGCAATGTGGATCCACTGGAGCGACATCATCCAATCTGGGAGTTATTTTGCCATTTCTATAAATGGGCATATCCCTGTAAGGTTCATATGTCAGTAATTTAGTCTCAATGCTTTGGAATAAGTTACAGCTGCAACAATTAGTTTCAATTTAAGTTTTGTTGCTTTCAATAAGTCTTAACTATAATAGAGGATGAAAGTTAGTTTCTATGATTCAACCATGTATGGTCAGTTTCATTGGTCATTAGTTATGGCCCTAGTTGCAAAAATATTAGTTATGGTCCAGTATTATTTAGTTTTAGATTCAATGCATTTCTCTAGGTAGTTGTGTATCAGTTTGGTTGCACAAATTTTGGCTATAGATGTGTATTCAAGGTGCTCGTTGTTTCTGTGTCAGATATTTGACTCTATGCCTAACGAATAAGGCTATTTTCTCTAGGTTCGCAATGAGCAGGCTCATTTCCCTAGCTAGTCGGAGTAGATTCTGCACAACATGTCAAAAATTTCTAATGAATGTCCAATTAGCAAAGATTCCAGTTTTGTTGTTCTCTAGGGAATGATTCATAGACAGAATAGAGATTTTCTTGTTTCAAAATAAGTCTAAACCCATCCTAGATAGGGTGCAGTCAATATCCCACTTGGTGTGATTCAAAGGTAGAGTCATATGCAAATAATGCTTAGAGATACGGGCCTCTATAAGCATCTCAATCTATTATCAAAGCATTTCAATCTATTACACTTAGTGGCAATGATGGTGTAGGTTTTGAAACTAAGGTGCATATATAAAGGACTTTAGTCCATGAAGTCAAAATGGCCTTTGAAACTAGTTACAGAAATTCTAAATGAATGCATAGTAATTAGAATATATGGTATGTACATATGGAGGATGCAACTTTTAAAACATAGCTACTTTTAAACTCTATGGCACAACTTCAATGGTAGAAATGACACTCAGGCTTAAATTTATGAAGCACAATCTATAAATGGTACATACGTTACCTATGGGTCAGTTAAAGGTAAAGTATTCAAATACAAAAGCCTTACCAAGGATAAAAGGTGGCACGATGTATATAGGAGAGTCAGCCTATAATACAGCACAATTATTTGATCCAAATAGTGTTGTTCATCTATTTCAAAGACATTGGTTATAAGAACCAAACACAACATACTTATTGAAGTGCCTCCATGGCGTAGCATTCTAAGGATGAAGGTACACCAACTCATCCATTACAAGTTAACATGCGATGCCACTGTGAGATATTGTCACCATTCATTTTAAGAGTTGAGGCTTATTCACACCAAGGTTTCAAAAGCGGCCATTTCAATCAAAGATACAACCATATCAGGCAAGGAAAAGGCACTGTCACTAAGGGGAATCACATTAAAGATAGGCGTGATAGCATATTGAAGTCCTCAACACATATAACATGGTGTAAAGAATCAATGTAGGAATCGACCTTAGCATGTAAAAGAGAGGCTGGACCTTGAAGTTTGAAGCGCTTGACCATTTCAAGGCACAACAACTCTGAAACTAACACGACCTTTGAGAATCATGGCCCAAGTATAAGTAAAGGAGGCGTAGCCTCTTGCAAATATAAGTGCAAGCATTTCAATGGCGACCTCTGTCAAAGGAAATAGCGCTACAAATCAGGGTGCTCAAATATCAATAAAGGGGTAGCCTCTGAATGGAAAGCGTAGCTTCAAGTCATAAAATGACATAGCTTGTAATCAAATGCATAAGAGAAAGCACAACATAGTTAGAACATGAATTGTGCTACCTACTAGATAAAGGCAAAGCCACAAAAAATTTCAAAGCTTGGCCAAACATACACAAAGCTCAGCCTACAAAGCCACTCAATGAAACACAAGGCTTAGCCATAGTGTATTCATGACCACTGTTGAGAGTATGGTGCTACAATTCTAAAAAGGACGCTATAGGTTTTATTGATAGCACAACTATGATGATAAAGGCACAACCTTAAGTGAAAGTTATGCAACCTTTGAAGAGTCCAAGAATCATCATACCATCCAGAATGATGGTGCACAATGTAATTTGTAGGTGAAAGCTTAAGCATAGAACTATGGCGCTCCATGATAGTAGCACAGCCTATCATATGGATGAAGGTATAGGCTCACATAATGGTGCTGCTCTCAATCAAGACTCCCAACATTCAGCATATTAGATGAAGACACTATAATAGAAGCTTAGCCTATTCAAAATAATGGAGGCCATTCATAAAAGGTAGTATAAAGGAGATACCAGTAACACAGGTTTTAGGGTTCTAAAGGTAGCAACTCAATTAACCATACCTGATGTGACTCAAATAAACGGTTCCAAGAATCAACAAAAATAAAGAAGCAGAAGCTACCACTTGTCACTACCATGGGAGTTTGAGAGGAAATAAAGAAACTTCACTCTAGAATGAGTGCGGTGCTTCCACGTGGGAGAGGCAGGTGAAAGATAAATCTTCTATTTTGTTTATCATAAAATCATGAGAAATGCAAAGGGTCACCGGAGTCTTGAAGGCTAAGTCATTATTTTTATAGAGTCTCATACAGTGGGCCCCCCTCTAATAACCTTAGCTTTATTTTAAATATTAAAATAACAAGTCTTTTTTAGCATATGGGTCATGAGAAGTTAAAAGCAGATTTAAATAAAGTAATTGGAGTTTTTATTAGATCATGTGGTGGGTCCCTCAAATCAATAAAGCATTAGCTTTATTAATTATTAAAGACTCTCATTTGACTCAAAAGACTCTTATATTGTATGAATCTCATGGGGAGATTTAATATAAAGACTCTAATGAAAATAAAGCACGTTTGATTTCTACACAAAACTTATACAACAATCTAATAGAGAAATGAGTGACACTTTGAGTTTTCTATGTAGGTCAAGAAATGGAAGCCAAAGCTCATGAGGGTTTGAACAGAAAGACCCAGTGAATTGAAGATACAGTTATAAGAGCTAGATTTTGAAGGAGTTCAGTTAGAGATATTTTTTGGGCAGTTGGAGAAGATCTTCAGAGGGTTTTTATTTTTGGCTTTAAATACATGAATCTAGGAATGATACAGAGCGATTGGAATGACTAGAGAATTTTTAGGAGCAGAGTAGAGACATTTTATTGCCTCTAGAGTTGCCTCTCATGAGGGATGCAATATTGTATTTTGTTTAATTTATTTGCCTCTATATTTTGTTCTCCATCAAATAATGAAGAGAATGTGGTGCTTTATGCATTTTGAATCTGTTTCTCCATCCTGCTTCTTATTTTCTATTCTTAGCCTCTGATAAATTTGAATTATTATAATGGGATTATTAATCATGTATTTTGCTCTTTAGTTTTAACAATACAATCTTTTAGGGTTTGATCACTGTGTTATTGGGTTAGGTAATGAATCTGGCACATCACCTTAGAAGATTAGGTATTTCATTTAAAATTTTGTTTCTTCTTCCCTTTTTTCCCCACAACCTAGAAAGAAGAATCAACGTCTTTAAAATTAGGAGGTTATTCTAAGGATCAAGATCCACATCCTTAGGATTTCCCATCATTGGTGATTATTTTCAAATTTAAACATCAACACTAGCCACTGAAGTTCAAATACTAGTTGAACCCACGTTATTCTTAAAACTCAATTCCCCTCTTGATGTGAAATCCCTCAATACTAAGCTTCTAAGATTAGTAAATTTTCTGAGTGATTTTGAGAAGAATCTCCCTTAAATTCTCATCGAATTATTCCATTCTGTTCCATTCCATTCTTCTCTTCCTACAAGGATTAGATTTTCCAAATGACTTAACATTCCAAATGAATCTAGAAACTCTTCCAAGTTTTCTCTATCGAGCACAAGCTCTTTCAACTGTAAAAGGGCCTAGAATTTGAAATTAAGTTGTTTAGAACATTTATTCTTCAATTCTAAATAATTGTCACAAAATAACTTACTTTTAGAACACATTTTACATCATTAGTTAGACTTAATCCTCAAATATAGAAGAATAAATTACCTATTGATCACTCTGCCACAATCTTGGGGAACCTCCATGGGAAATTTTCAAATACTACAAACTTTGGAGAGGAACCGATGAAGGAAGAGTGAGTGATGATGGCACACTTGCCTCAACTTCTTCGTCAATATTTTTTATTTTCATCTATCTTTCCAACATACTTAAGTCAAGTTGAAGCCACAAAAAGAATTTGATGTGTCGTCATAATCATTTAAATTACCTAAAAAATATCTTAATTGAAGAGGAGTGTGGTGATAAAAAATAGAATTGAGACACTTGAAACTATGACCACTGATCCCATCAAGAATGTTCTAAAATATCTTTTCTTCCTGTATTTCACGATGAAACTAACATTTTGTCACACTCCAGTTAGAAAGACAACAATCAAGCTATATAAACATATATTTTTAATAGCATAAATGGACCACAAACTTACAAGGACAAACAAACCTGAGAACGAAGATGTTGGGAATGCCATAGTCAACTAGGACTACTCAGTTCATCTATAATTTCTCTTCCAAAATCCTAGATGTGGTCATGCATTATCAAAAGAGGAATCCGTTTAGAGTCAAATCCATTCCAGTATGTCCTTCCTACTTGAACTTCAACAAGACATTTATCCATTAAGATTTGAAGTGTGTGCTTAGCTCTCAATCTTGATGTTTTGCATATTCTAATAGCCATATGACAAGATTTGTTGACAAAAGAGCATGCAATGTCCATAAATACCTACTTTTGGTCAGCATCAAGTGAGTCAAAAGCTTATTCTAAGCCTTTTCTTTATATCATGGGGTAGAGTTTTATTCATTTTGTCTATCTCTAGTTTCTAATAATGCTTTCTAGTGCTGCTAAAAACATGTCCACCCAACACCTGTAGAGAGAGAGGAAAATCCCCACACACATCACGAATCTTTCAACCAAATCTTCATATCCACTGGTTGGATATGGTTTGTGGAAGGCATGCCAACAAAAGAGCTTTGTTCTATGATGGACATTCATTTCTTTCATCTTATAAGAAGAAGTGATGTCTGCCCTTATCAAAACTCTCTCATCACGCATTGTCACAATAATTAAACCAGGAGAATTATTGACTGAAATATCCCTGACCAATAAGGCATTCAACTAGTCCATGTGATCTATATCATATATAACAATTAGGAATCTCGCAAAGGGGATGCTAAGTAGACGAGGCCTGAGATAGATACATCATTCAGGAATACTGTTAAACTTACGATCTTCTTGCACTATAACCTTAAGAAGCTTTCTTTGTAGAGAAGTCAATTTAGTTTCATGCACGTCAAATAAAAAACATCATGCTATGAATTCTAAACTCTTTTGGTTAAACAAACCAAGGCTATCTGAAGAGACTTATCCCTTGAAGAGAATTCAAGCACCCTTGAATGGGGATATTGTGATGGTAAGATAGTGGAGTGGTAATGTTGTTCTATCATAGTTGCTGGACTGTGAAGAGTGACAAAGTTGGAAACTTCTCTTTGTGTAGGGAAGTCTGTTGGTTTGTGAAACCAATTATTCAAATTGTGGATTGAATCATTTTTTATTTGTAATTTATTATCAATTTCTTTGAAAACTTAATAAAGAGTGAAGTAGTTTGTTTTATTATATATCTTTAGTGTCTATTAGTTTTCTTCTTCTGCATCAGTGGTAAAAGAGCAGGTCGTTCCTGTGTCTGCAAGAAGATCACCAAACATAAGGCAGCTTGTAGCAAGTCCTTTGAGTAGTAGGTTGTGAGAGAAATGTATATAGGAGGAGCCTTGTGTGGTTGGGGTAGAGTTAGAGCCAGAGATGGAGGTAGAAATCTTCCAAGTACTGATTGTGTTGATGATTTTAGAGTGTTGAGAAGGAAGGTTGAAGCAATGGAAGAAGAAATGAGAAGAGGTTTTGCACAAAGTAGAGAACTTGTGAGTGAATTGGATGAATCTACAAATGTAGATGATACAAGTAGAAAAGAGGATGAAGTAATGGCCATAGCTATGAATGATCCTTTGGTGAGGGCATTGACAAAAATTGGAAAGAGACCAAAAATTGATATTCCTACATTTTGTGGGAATTTGAATCCTAAAGAGTTAGTTGACTAGATCAATGACATGGAAGAGTATTTTGACATTGAAGAGGTTGAAGACCCCGATAGAGTAATGTTTGCAAAAACCAGATTAAAGGGAAATGCTTCGATTTGGTGGAGAGAGGTTTAATTGGAAAGAGGAAGGAGAAGCAAGGAGAAAATTACCAAGTGGGATAGAATGGTGGATAAGATGAAGAGATAATTCATTCCAGTGGATTATGAATTAGATCTACTCAAGTCAATGCAAGGTTTAAAACAAGGAACCAAAACAATGAAGGAGTATATTGAGGAGTTTCATAGGATCCTGGTTACAATAGGACATGCTAAAGCTACTAAGGAGAAGGTTGCAAAGTACATGAATGGTCTGAGTCTGAGCATACAAGAAGAGATGGATTTGGTGAGAGTTTACACGATGGAGGATGCATATCAGTTTGCACTAAAGGTGAAATAAAGATTAAAAAAGATTTGAAAACAAGAAAAGAGGAAGAGATCATGGTGAAAGAATTAGAGAAAGGTCTTATGGAGAACAAGAGAATAATTAGAAAAATTAGAAAAATACAGACCAAGGCAGCAACAAAACTCAAGGATATGAAGACTCATATGGCCCTAGAGATCAAAATTGGAGAGGTCAACGAAGATTGGGTAGAGGCTTTGGAAGAGGAACCTTCAAAGGAACCTATTATAAATGTGTAAAAGAGGGACACTGAGCTTATGGCTTCCCTCATAAAGAGGAAAGACCAATAAGGAGAGGAAAAAACTAGAATAGATCAGCTAACATCAATGAAGAAGATGCACACTTGACACCTTCCAAATAGGAAAAAAATGGAGAAGTACTTGTTACAAGAAGAGCCCTGATGAACAAAGGAAAAGAACCAGATCAAAGAAAAACATTGTTCCAAACAAGATGTAAGTGTGAAGGTAAAGTATGTAATGTGATTGTTGATGGTGGTAGTACTGACAATCTTGTTTTTGAAAAGATGGTGAGTAAATTGCAACTAAAGAGGAGAAAACACCCGCATCTATATAGGATATCTTGGCTACAAGATGACAAGAATGTTTTGGTTAGAGAATAAAGTTTGGTAAAATTTATTATAAGAAATTATTATGATGAGATTATGTGTGATATTATGCCTATGGATGTTTATCATATTTTATTGGGAAGGCCATGGCAGTTTGACATGAAAGCAATACATGATGGGTTTGCCAATACATACACCTTGACAAAGGCTAGAGTTCATCACAAGTTGAAGCCCTTGAGTAAGAAAGAAGGTAAGGTATATAATAACACTAGTAATTGTTTGAATAATGGAGTTAAAGAGTTAGTGAAAGAGGGTGATGATGAAGATTATGATTTGCTAATGCAAGTTGTAGCAGTGTTGATGGCATTCAAGAGGGGTAGAATGAAAGTTTCAGTGGAGGGAGAAAAAGAGGTAAAATATAATTTTTGTAAGAATTTTTTTAAACCTAATTTATTTGAGGATGATAAGATTAGCATAGGGAAGGCTATTGCAGAAATCAACACATTGGAAAATGAAGGTACAAGTGAGGAAGAAGATGAGAAGGTGAAGGTTGAGTTGTTTGATGATCTCTTGATTGATAAAGAGATTGTTGAAGATGATGATCTTAAAATTAATAGCTTGTTGCAGGATGGGAAAAATGAATCCCTTGACTATTTTACTAACATTGATGTGACTGTAGAGGAGAAAGAGTTTGCAGCTGAACCTTGTCTTTTAGAAGACATAGCGAAAGATGAACACAATGTTGTAGAAGAGGAATATGATGGGCAAATGGTTACATCAGTTTCGGGGAAAGAGGACATGTATAAATTTGATTATTTTATTGAAGAGGGTGACATTGAAGCTTATGATTTTCTAAAGTTTCCTAGTGCATATTGGTGGGAGTTAGATTATGTGAAAAAAGGGAGAAAGAGAGGAAAAATGACAGAAGGAACGGACGTTAAATTCAAGAGAAAACTAGTAAAGCATATTCATGTAGATAATATAGAGACGTAGATTCAGAACAAGTACATGATTTATAAATGTTTATAAGTTTCACTCATGAAACATTTCAATCTACCTTGGCTGTCTGATGTAGTGGCATCCACGTAACCCCTAATTTTGGCATCAATTTTCTTTGTCTTTTAATTTTTCTCTAATTTTGGTGAGTTACTATAGACTTTGTTCAAGTGGTTGCATTTTTTGGCTTTTAACTCCTTCCTATTTTGAGTATGGCAGCTATGGAGGCTATAGGCAGTAGTGGGATGTTATGACAGATATATTCTTTTCAATTTTTCTTTTTCAATCTAAAGGTTGCTTAAGATAGCGCATGTCTTTAAGATTTAGTGTGGGGCCTTAAGATAGTGGCACTAATCTTTTGATGGTGGTATTGGTCATTGCATAAAGGAAGAGATCCTTTGACAATCTGGTGGGTGGTTGGAGTCAGCAAAAGTCTTGAAGATTCGTGGGAATTTATGATAGGGAGGCTGCATTCTTTTTAGTGGTTTTGTCTTTTGTCTAAAGTGGGCTGCATTCCTTTAAGTTGTGATGGTCATTGTATGGAATTATATGGGGGAGTGGTAGTTGCCATTGGTGTGAGTGGTGTAGGTCTAAAGAGTCGGGCACCCTTGAACGGGGTATTGTGATGGGAAGACAATGGAGTGGTAATGTTTTTCTATCATAGTCGATGGACTATGAAGAGTGAGGAAGATGGAAACTTCTCTATATGTAGGGAAGTCTTTTGGTTTATGAAACTAGTTATTCAGATTGTGGACTGAATCATTTTTTATTTGTAATGTGTTATCAATTTCTTTGAAAACTTAATAAAGAGTGAAGTAGTTTGTTTTATTATATATCTTCAATATTTTTTAGTTTTCTTCTTCTGCATCAAATTACTTGACAAGGGTGGTCTTACTAGACCCACCCATACCATAGACCCCAATAACTCTGTCTTTCTTCTCCATCTTTTTGTTGATAAGTGATTCTTGCATGCATGCAGGAGTGCAAGAGTTTTTTGAAGACTTATTTAAGAAGACTTTTATCTTTTTAGGAATGCATGTTGAATCCATGATAAGCTATATTTTTAGCATAGTTGTTTTTATAGTTTATAGTGATCTTGTATGATCAACTTATTTTTAGACTAGTAGTTTATTTTATTGCTAGTCTATTTTTGTGGGTTGCAAAGTCTTTATAAAGGATTGCCCTGTGCTTTTGTAACAAGCCAGAAAAATTGAGAATAAATGTGTTGGTTGATCTATTTGAGCAGAGATGTAAGGTGAAGAATAATATATAGAGTGTTTTGTGTTTATGCTGTTGTATATGGAGTTTTTATTCATGGCTATAAGTTGTGATTTGTAAATGAGTATTTATTGTAAGTGTTGTTTCTATTGTTATAATTTTCTGGTTTAAAGAACAAAGTTGGGTTTCAAAATCTTCATTTGGTATCAGAGCAAGTTATTATTGGTTTTTGGGTTATTGATTTTGGCATTGAAATCTCTCTAACAATTGATTTCTTGATGAGCATGTTGTTTATGTGGTAGTGTAATATTTAATGGATTCATCATGATGTTATGGTAAAAGATTTTCTAGCATCTATAGCAAGTATTAAAATTAAGGCAATGCTTGACAAGTGTGAACCCATTGGAAGAAATTAGTTGAGGTAAGGTTTCTCAAAGCATAGTCTTTGAAATATATTTGAAGGTATAATTTAAGTGGCTCTTTTGTGTGGTTAAAATCAATGGGAAAGATTGGTAAAAGAGCAAAGAAAGAAAATACAAATTTAATATAAGAAAACGATGTTTTGAAAGATGAAATAAATAAAATTAAAAAGAAAATTGAAGAATTGGAAGAAAAGATGAAGAGGTTAGAAAGGGAAAATTGTTCTCAAAAGGATGAGTTATCTAAATTGAAGGAACAAAAAATTAGTTAGATCAATTACTTGTAGCATATCGAAAAGAAAATGAGAATATGAGGTCTAAGCAATTACAATGTAATGCCTCAGGTGATACAAATTGTTATGGGTAAAAGTGGATAATATCATAAATTAATATCAAACCCAAAAACACAATAAAACATGCAAATAACAAAAGCTTTAAAAGAAGAATGAATCATACAACCTCTATTACTTCGCGGCTTCCATTGCTCGCCTAGTCTCGATCGATATTTGTTGTGAAGAAATGTATACACCTAAAAATGACATGATTGTTTCAAAATAAATATTTTTAATATTTATTTAAGTCTACCTTCCTCTATCAATAAATAAATAATTAAATTTATTTATTTCATTCATATTCCTCTAAGTTAATTAAATATCAAAATATTTAATTATCTCTTCTAAAGTCAAAATTAAATAAAATCCTTTATTTAATTAAATTCTTCCAAGCAATTAAATAATTCTAAATTATTTAATTAAATCAAGTCTATTCTTCCAAATTTAAATAAATCATTTAAATTTATTTAAATCCTCTCACTCTCCAAAAATAAAATATAATTAAATATTTTATTTATTCTTCCAAATCATGTGCAAATAAATTTATTTATTTAATTCACTTTCTTATCTTCCAAATCTTCTAAAAATAAATCTTCCTTGTCATGCAAAAGCAAAAGTTGAGTTATTGATTTAAAACAACCTTGTTTTTATCAACAAACTCTTAAATTAGAATAAAACATTCTAATTTTGTAAAAGCAAATCTTATCTTTGTCATGAAAGAAGTTAACTCAAAGAGAATAGCTTTTTCTATGACACATGTCCTTCTATTCGCACATATTCCCTCAAACATCCTCTACCATTGATCTTCTTACTTCCTCTACACCATTGATTTTCTCTCTCAGAACTCTATAAATACAACCCTCTTCTTCCATTTCAAAAATTCAAGCTTTTCATATCATTACTCTGCAGAATTCATATCATTCCATATCATTCCATACCAATATATAGCTTATGACCATCCTCATTTGTATTTAAAGTTCATCTTCAATGCAAAAAGTATCCTAGCCACCTCTCTACCGCCATCTTGAAGAAGTGCAAGGAATTGCATTTCCTGAGGGCCATATTCTTCACAACAAAGATCGATCAAGACTAGGTGAGCAATGAAAGTTGCGAGGTAACAGAGGTTGTATGATTCATTCTTATTTTAAAGCTTTTGTTATCTGCATGTTCTATTGTGTTTTTGGGTTTGATATTAATTTATGATATTATCCACTTTTACCCATAACATTTTTGGCGCCCACCGTTCAATTTTATGTTTTTTGCAATTTTTTGTAGTAAAAATTTGTGTTTCTCTAAACCCCATTGTCAAGTTTATCAAGGATCTATCAAAAGGTGACCTCCTGGGCTGAAACTAACATCACCAATGTGCTCAGAAGGGTCAAAAACCTTAGAATCAATTGTTAATTCACAAAAAATAGAGACTGAAAAAAAATTTCTGTGATTTTTTGAGGGTGCATTCTTTTATCTAGTGGTCCAAAGGGTGCTTCCGCAGGGTGCATTGCTTTATCCAGTGGTCTGAAGGGTGTTTCCGCATCCTTTTATCCAGCTATTCGAAGAGCTTTTTCATAGGGTGCATCCTTTTATCTAGCGGTCCGAAGAGTGCTTCTGCAGGGTGCATCCTTTTAAGGGTCCAAAGGGTGCTTCCATAGGGTGCATCACTTTATCTAATGGTTTTAAGGGTGCTTCCATGTCCTTTTATCCAATTGTCAGAAGAGCTTTTTCACAGGGTGCATCCTTTTATCCACCGGTCTGAAGGGTGCTCTCGCAAGGTGCATCGTTTTATCTAGCAGTCCGAAGGGTGCTTCCACATCATTTTATCCAGCAGTCCGAAGGGTGCTTCCACATCCTTTTATCTAGTGGTCCAAAGAGTACTTCCATAGGGTGCATCATTTTATCCAACAATCCTCCATCCTGCCTTCTTCTACATGCCATAAGGGTGGTATTGTTTTCTTTTTGCCATAACAGGAGCATACAAGCTTGTAATCGTGCAAAATAAACACTCATTGGAAAGGTAATTTTGTGAACTTCACAACGGAGAAGGTTTGATCAAGTGATTTTATCATTTTATCATCTATTTTTATAGTCAAAGTTCAGCTATCTTTCCAAGATTAAATCTAGTGTTTTTTCTTGGAAACTAATAATTTATCTATGCAGCTTGACTTAAACGCTTATCAAAGAAAGGAGAAAAGAAGCTTCTGATATATCTTCTACAAGTTTGAGCAGGCAAAGAATAATCATTTATCACTAAATTAGGCACACTTTTGTTTTGGGCTTTAAAATGAACCTTTGTGTGTTTAGTTAGGCAAACATTTCATTTGGGCTTAAAAAGAACCATTGTTTGATCTTAGGAACATTTGGATTTGGACTTAAAAAGAACATTAGCACTTGTTTGCTGTGTTTGGTGCACTTGGACACTTTGTATTACCCAAGGGTTAGAATCGAAGTATCCTCTCCCCTCACCTTCAAAAGGATCTTGGGTGTAAGAGAAACAGTTCTATTCTATTCTTTTTTAGGACATGGGCCTTCCCTTGAGACACATCCGTATGGAGAACTCATCGGTGAACCCAAGCGGTACTTTCATCTGGTCTGCTATATGTAAATTGAGGATAAGACAAAAGCCAAGTCTAACTGGTATGAGAGCTCACCATACAGTGCTAGCTTGAAAGGAGGTGTACCTTTGTGTCTATTAAACTCCTAGTAAGGTTAGTTAGAGCCTTAAGTGGCTTGTTGGATGCTCGTGAGGTGTCAGTCCCCCGGATGTTCCCCCACTACGAACCATTATTTTAGTAGCCCAAATCCTTCTATTTGTTGGTGCAAAAGGTGGGACCTTTGAAGCGGCCCCAATTCAGTGGGGGGCCGAGCCTAAGGAAACCCAAATCTGGTATGCATGAGAAGTGAGTGTCATGGGGGGAACTAGTGCTACCAGATCTTGGAGCTACACGCTTTAAATATGCACAGCTAGGGGAGTCAACAAATACTATCCTTTCCAGCCTAGGTTGTAATTGTTCTTGTCTCAAAAAGTCCACAAAAATATAAAAAAATAATAAAAGATAAAAATCATGAAAAATTCTATGCATTTGCTGTGTCTTTATCTGCCATAATTAAAAATCAAAAGCAAAAAAGACCAAGTTTTCAACTAAAAATAGAAATTTTTGAAAAATGTGCCAAAAAACTTTGCAAAAACAAAACTAAAAACTAGAATGGTGCATCCGTTGCGACCTACTGTGCATCTAATTACTATTATGGCGCATGTAAAATATGCCAAATCTATGCATGTGCTTAGACCTGCAGCACTTTTGCCTTCTATTCCAGCGCATTTATTGCTGCACATCCATTCCAGAGAGTTATTCCATACTTCCTAGGAGAAAAACTTTCAACCTTTCTAGACACCCATTTCAGTCTTGTGTCAATTTCTGTAGAGATGGAAAACCAATTAGAATATATTGCTCAAACACTCCAATATCTGCAATTGCAAATAAACTCAGGTCCCTCACCGCAAGATTGTATAGCAATTGCTCAACAAATCCAAGCCTTACAACAAGAAATGGCAATCTTGCAAGCTAAACGTGCTAGTACCAGCTACACCACACCCCAAAATTATATATTGTTTTCCCATACTCATGACAAGGCAAGCACCACGCCAAGTTGGAGCTTGTATACCACTCCGTTTACTAGTCCTCCTTCACCACCTACTAAGATGCCTATCCCAAAACATACCAGTCCTACACCAACACTACCATCTAGTTCCTCAAACTCTAAATGGACAACCAGAAAAGAATCAGATGAGTTTTGGGAAAAAAGTTTTCCAAATTTATACAGCAAAAGAAAAGCTATGGAGAAAGCCAAATACACTCATCCATGTACTCCTACACCTATGAAGGATGTGATCCAAGGACTATTAGTAGAGAGTCAACCATGTCCCAAAATTCCCTTCCTTGACCTTACCAAAGATTCTTCCAATGCCATGTCAAATCCTACAACCCCTTCATATCATCCGCAACCCCTTGAGCTTATCAAAGAACCTCCTACCATGAACCAAAGTCAAGGTCCATTGAACATCCATATTGTCAACCAAGAAGCTATCCAAGATCTATCCGCTTCTATTCAAGAAGACTAAGAGCTATGTCAAGAGCACACCTTAGAGCATGTGGAAACATCCACCCTTTGTCTAAATCAAGATCAAAGCACCCCCATCCAATTTCAAACTGTTCATAACCTTTATCTCTTCCATGATCAAGATAATACCTATGAAGAAGCTATCCATGAGCAACTTGATCCTATACATGGGAAAGAGATCCAATTCCAACCCGTCCATAATCTATACCTTCTCTATGATCAAGATACTTCCTTTTACAAAGAAGATGTTCATGAACAACATGATCCCATACCTATACGTGAGTAGGAAACCTCTGTTATTTCTATTCATCTTCCATCTAATGCTATCCATGATCCAACAACTTCCACTTCCCTTGATGAGACACTTGCCTCCCAAGTGCACATAGATGATAAAATTGATAACTTGGATCCTACTGAACATAATGATAATCAAGATCTTAATGATTCCCCACCATCCATTATTGACCAAGCTACCAATCCCCCACTGTATATCCTTGGTCTCACTACCTTCATGCATGAATGTTCTTCCTTAGGAGAAAAACAATCGTTATCTACCTCTTCACCTTCTCCATCCAATAAGGAACTCGTGTCTAGCATTCCACCTATACATAATCCCATGGTCCACCGCATACTCAAGAATATGAACTATCAAGGTAAAGGCTTAGGCCTTCATGAACAAGGTATTTTGGAGCCTATCCATGTCAAAGTTCCTCCACCCTCATATGGCCTTGGATACATGCCCAAAGATGAACAATCTCAATATGTTGGTACTTCCTCCACTCCTCCTAAGTCCACCACTTTCCATCACAAACCCTGTCATATCCCTAAAACATATGTTGCCATTCCACCTCCATCTTCCTACAATTGTCAAAAGCATGTGACCATACACCTTCCACCATCCAATCTACCTTTGCTACTTCCAACTCCTAATATCCCTCCATGTATTTTACCACCACTTCTTCCAACACCTTATCCATCCATCTATAAATCCTCTAAATATCCCAATCATGGCCAACAAATGCACATGTTGTCTAAACAACGAGCTTCCACCATCCCTAGGGGATTCAAAAGCACAAATCTAGATGCCTCTTCCTATAAATTCAAAAATCCTAAGAGTCCTCATGACCTAGGATACAAAAGCCAAGAATCAAAGAAACATCCATCTCAAAAGCTGCATACACCCACACACCTCAATGCCAAACTGAAAAAGGTGTGGGTCCCCAAGCAGCAAATAATTATCTCAGAAGCTGCACAAAAGTTGCATATACCCAAGCCCATACCTTCACAAGTACAATCTACAAGCAAAAAGGTTTGGGTACCCAACCAAAAAGCCATCAAGTCAAATGAGGCATCCACCTCTAAAGCATCCCAACCATCCACTTTCTCCCATGCCATCCACAAGTATCAAATCCTTCCATCCCACATGACAAACAAAAATCAGAAGTATACTAAGTCTATGTGGGTCCCTAAAGGCCTACATCACTCATCCACTAGGCAAAAATCTCCATTGCTTCCTACACCACACTCCTATCATTAGCTTCAATTTTTATCACGGTATGTGCAACCATTAGTCATGGTTCCCTTCCATTCCATGACACTTCCGTATAAATCCATCTCCCCTCCCTCCTACTACTATCCTACATATCTTCTCATCCTAATCCTATGGTCCATACTTTTACATAAACCTTCCTTCCATCCTTGCATAAGTCCTTCTGTATTCTGCATCATCATCCACTATCACACCTTCCATTATCCAATATCTACCTTCTCCATATCTCACTTTCATGCAATCCCCTACCAACATCTATGAGAACACTTGACTTGGTCCATGTCATGACATCCATTGAGACTATAACCTTTGAAGGAACTAGATGCTCGAGTCCTTCCACATCCACCTTCTTCCATCCAAATATTCAAAAAAAGAAAAAAAAGGAGAAAAATCCCTTCGTCCAATGGTGAAAACTTGGCAAACATGCGCCTTGGATAAGTACCATGATGAAAACCTGGCAAACAGGCATCATGTGTAAGTTGATCTCCTATGTCACCTACACTTGGGGGCACCTTGTCTCATTAGCATATCACCTTCTGGTATCATTCATTTCCTCACTATTTCCTATCCTATTCCTCTATCCATTACATACCTATACTGTCGAGTCTATCCATCATGATCTTCCATTTCTCTATTTCCTTGATCTTGATAAAGATTGGGGGCACAATGTTGAGAAATGTTTTAGATGTCTCTTGACATACCTTATCCCTCCAAACCACACAAATCCTTCATTATCCTCTCAACCTCCTATTGTCATAAGCATTGTCATGAAAATCCTAAGTACTCTACCTACAAAAGGGGCATGTTATTCCTATGTGACTTAGCCCTTGGCAATCACATCCTTGCCCTTTCATGTGTGCATTTCATTCCTTATCACCCATGCATCTACCTATTCATGGTGTTTCCTTGTCATCAGTATTATCCGATCCATATATGATCCATATATGATCCATATATGTTCCCTATCTGATCAATCCATATCTGTTCCATGTCGTGTCTCATCTGATCCATATCTTAGGTCCATCAGGGTTCTCCCTGAACTACATTTCCTCTACATCGTCACATAGGCAAGGCCATTGTCAATGCACCCCCGGGGCTTCCCATACATCCCATGTCTTGTCGTCTGTCCCTCTATCCGTCCGTGTCCGCACCCTTTCACCGGGTATGCATGCGTAACAAAACACGCTTACAAATGGAAATCTTGACATAAAACATCAACCTATCCAAAGCAAAGCAAGCAAGTATCTAAAGCACTCTAAATGGTTTTATGTAAATTAGGCAAGAAGACACATCTAATGCAAGAATGTTTTGTGTTTTGTGAGTGGGTTAACTTACAGAGTCTTGATTTTCGTTATTATGTCTTTCTATGCTACTTGAGGATGTCAAAAACTAGAGAAGCTATGATGGGGCATAATCATTTTTCTTTGTCTAATGTTTGTGGATCAATCTTTAGTAATGTGACGATTTTTTGTCTAACGACATGATCAGCAAAAGATCATCGAGAAATTCAAAGGTCTAAACATGAAAAAGGGCAATCCTTGTCTGTTGAAATGCAAGAAATACTTAGGTCATCTAGATTCAATTTTGATTAGATGCTTGTATTAACTTGCTATATCAAAATCCATGTAAGTAATACTCAGGTCATCTTGGTTTAATTATACGTAGATGCTTGTATTTTCTTACAACATAATAAGCACCCGATGATGAAATAAGCACTTCAAAATACTTGCAGTATCAAGATGGAAAATCTCCATATCCATAACATACCCAAAAAGCATTCCTTATCCTATCCATAATGTATCCAATTACATCTCATATCTGTATCCATATTCATATCCATATCCCATGCAATAAAAATTCTATGTAGAGTATAAATGTTTACAAATAAAAGCTTTTGATTTCTTCTATCGAGTCATTCTTCTATCAATCAACTTTCTATCTATCATTGTGGTCTATTCGCCCCAATCCAGTCAGTCTGAGCAATGATCCACATGCAAGTCCATACTTAATCCATACCAATCAGGTCATGTCAATCTTGTCAAATGATCCATTCATAATCAGTGGTCTTGATCTTTGTCTTGTCGTAAACCAACTCGATCAGTTATAATCAAACATTTGTCTTATATAGGATGTAGCATTCTCGAAATCAGACCAATACATGCATCTTACATGACATGCTTCATTTCCTGAAACCAGACACTATCCTTTCGTGTTGCTCTAGGGATCTATCGTTCCCCGCCATGACAACACTGTTGCATATCATTATCAGTATATCATTGGTTTACTGCTTGACAGGGGAAATACCTTGTTTGTTCTTGTATCATTTGTGCATACTTGCTTACTTGCTTGTGTGTGTTATCATTTTATCTTGCATCATGTATCATTCGGCTCTTTCTTCAAACCATTTTTTTCTTCATCCTAGCCTATCTTCTGCCTTCTTCTTCATGAGATTGTCTGTCTCATGCCTTCTGCCTTCTTCCCATCCAATCTACCGAGGGGGTATCCTATCATTGTTAAACTTGTACTAGGGCCAAACTGGGGCATGCATCATTTTAGACAATCTTATTCTTTGAAACAACATGATAAAACACATTGCATCAAAGAGGGGCAAAATGTATACACTTAAAAATGACACGACTCTGTTTAAATAAATATTTTTAATATTTATTTAAGTCTACCTTCCTCTATCAATCAATAAATAATTAAATTTATTTATTCGATTCATATTCCTCTAAGTTAATTAAATATCAAAATATTTAATTATCTCTTCTAAAGTCAAAATTAAATAAAATCCTTTATTTAAGTAAATTCTTCCAAGCAATTAAATAATTCTAAGTTATTTAATTAAGTCAAGTCTATTCCTCCAAATTTAAATAAATCATTTAAATTTATTTAAATCCTCTCACTCTTCAAAAATAAAATATAATTAAATATTTTATTTATTCTTCCAAATCATGCAAAAGTAATTAAATAAATTTATTTATTTAATTCACTTTCTTATCTTCTAAAAATAAATCTTCCTTGTCATGCAAAAGGAAAAGTTGAGTTATTGATTTAAAACAACCTTGTTTTTATCAACAAACTCTTAAATTAGAATAAAACATTCTAATTTTGTAAAAGAAAATCTTATCTTTGTCATGAAAGCAATTAACTCAAAGAGAATAGCTTTTTCTATGACACATGTCCTTCTATTCACACACATTCCCTCAAACATCCTCTACCATTGATCTTCTTACTTCTTCTACACCACTGATCTTCTCTCTCACAACTCTATAAATACTACCCTCTTCTTCCATTTCATAGATCCAAGCTTTCCATATCATTCCATATCATTCCATACCAATCTATAGCTTGTGACCATCCTCATTTGTATTTGAAGTTCATCTTCAATGCAAAAAGTATCCTAGCCATTTCTCTATCACCATCTTGAAGAACAAAGCAAGGAAGTGTGCTTTCTGAGAGCCACAATCTTCACAACAAAAAGATCAATCGAGAATAGGAGAGCAATGGAAGCCGCGGGATAAAGAGGGTTGTAAGATTTACTCTTCAATTTTAAGCTTTTGTTATCTGCATGTTCCATTGAAGTTATTGGGTTTTTATATTCATTTATTATCATCCCATTTTACCCATAACACAAATGATTTGTTTTCTTCATTTGATGAATCATTTGATACGTGTGATATAGCTAAAGCTTCTTCAAACAAAAACTGTAAAGTTAAAGATGTGTTTGAATCTACAAATCTTGTTTATGGTTATGATGATAATAATAAAGGATGTTTTGTGAAGAATGTTAGTTTTAAGATTATGAAAACAATGGGTTATGAAGGAAAAGGTTTGGGAAAGCATGGGCAAGGAATTAGAGAGCCTATTGAACCAACCATGACGCCAAGGCATGAAGGTCTTGGATATGTTAGAGGTAAAGGAAAAATGGATAATTTTATAGATACAGGAACAAACAAATTAGTTCAAGAAAGGCAAAATTTGTAGTGTTCTCATTGTAAGAGGCAATGACATATGAAGGAAGCTTGTTGGGATATTCATCCTTGTAGTATTTGTGGATTGAAGAATCATTCTAAAAAGATGTGTTTTAATAAAGAGTGGAAGGAGGAATCTATGATAGATTGTATGTAGATGAATTATGGATGGCTAGATGGATCAAAATGGAAAAAGGTCATGAGTATGTTTAAGAAGTTGTATTGACATAAGTATTCACATGCTAAATAGAAAAATATTGCAACCAAGATTGAATATTTGAGTTGGGCGACTGATGATTGTTTGTTATGACTCAAAGGAAGTCATTATCTTTTGAAGATGCATGTTTTGATAGCATTTGGTTGCAAGTAATGAAAGAAGAAATGGGTTCCATTTATAGGAATGGTGTTTGGGAGTTTACAGAGCTTCTATGTGAAAACAAAAATGAATAAGTACTAAGCGGGTCTACAAGACTAGATAGTGAAACTCCATGATCACCTAGTTAGCTTCACATCAAGGGGGAGTATGTTGATAAGTGATGATTGCATGCATGTAGAAGTGTAAAATATTTTTGAATACTTTTTTAAGAAGGCTTTTATCTTTTTAGGAATGCACGTTCAATGCATGATTGTTAGTGTAGGTTTTTATTTCCTAGTTAGGTTATTTATTTTTCCTATATTCCTAGGTTTTTCCTACAGCTTTATTAATCTCGCTTAGGTTAATAAATCATGTCGCATTAGGTGAGAGGATTATGAGGTGTCAGCTTCCTACATGTGAGCACCCATCAGCTATCTTGGGTAGATACTTTGCTATCTTTAGTCTGATAGATGGTTTCTTCTCATTGGTTGGTGTTGCCACCTCCTCCCCCTCCGTGGTCTATATAAGCATGCTACCTGGCTTGTATTTTGTATCTCTTAGTTTTGCATCCTCCTAATGCTATTTTTCTTCTAGAATTTTTATTACTCTCTTAGAGATTAGCTCTATGTTTCTATTTTGATTTTGTATCATTTGCATTCATAGTTTAGATATCTATTCATTTGTACTAGTTTTCTAGGTTAATAATCTTTTTAGATTCTAACATGGTATTAGAACTATTCTATGTGCAAGAATATATTTTAGCTTCCTTATTTGAGAGATTCAGGGGGGGATAATAAAGTTTATTGCAAGTTTTCCCAAAAACCTAGTATGCTCTTCTCTTGCATCTTTGGATGATTTGGAGAATCAAAAGTGTTTGACATAAACTTTTTAATCTCTAGGGTTTGCATATGTGTTTTGTGAAATCTGCCATGATTGCAGTGTTTCTAGTTATACTAATGGTATTTCTAGCTGTTCCAATGCATCCAAGAGGCTTGAGAAAGTCAGATTTGGCTTTCATCTCATAAAAATTGGAGATCGTTTGACATAGTTGTAGAACTAGGGTTTCAAGCTTAGATATGGAAATCGACTTTCAATTGAAGCATTTTCAAGCCAAAAGGACCCTACCATTGCATCCTGGAGGCCTTGCAGGTGAACTTTGATATATAACTCACCCAGGTTTAGTGCCGAGAGTTAGAAAGGAATTTTTTTTTCCTAAGGCCATTCTTGGCCTCATTGCACGAATTTCGGTACAAAATTTGTAATTTTTCAAAAAAAATTAAACATATGGGGGCCGACTCCCCTAAAAATCATATTCTTCGCTCTTATTCTTCTTTAAGGAACTAGGATTTACATGTCAAGGACGCATGGAGACCATCCCATACCCAGCCTTGAGGAACTACATCCCAGCCTAGGGGTTTTAATATAGAAAGAATTTCTCTATCCCTCCCTCACAATACCTAACATTCCTTTAGGGATGAAGTAATAGGAGTAATCAGAAGTATGATCTTGTATTATAATATTCCTCTTTACTGTTAGGGTGGATATTAAACATAATGCAAGATCCATATCTTGCCCTATTGTTCTTCATCAAGGAACTAGTCTTTACAGTGCATGGAGACCATCTCAGACCCAGCCTTGGGGAACTACTTCCCAGCCTAGGGGTCTATTCATGGATGGAATTACATTGCCCCTCCCCAAAGTACCTAACCATTCCTTTAAGGATGAATCAATAGAGGTGATTGGAAATATGATCTGTTATGCTAATATCCCCATAATTTATTGTTTATCAACATAATGCATGGATAGACACATTCATATTGATATTTGTCCAATTATGAATAAAGAATATATTTCTATGAACACTCATATGGATTTATACTAAATGCATGCTCATAATATAATATGTACATCTAAACATGTATATGCAATAACATATTATCCATAATCTACATAATGATGTGTATACAAATTCATAAGATGCCTGATTGGATTTGCAGATCACCTTTTGGTCAGTCCTTTTTCTTGATATCTACAACTTGTATATTTCTTTATCTTTCTTCTTCTATTCCTCTATCCCAATATATATATATATATATACACTTTTATATATTTAAATCAGATATGTTTCTCCTTATGCAGATTGATGAGTTATATATATATTTGAGTTGTTGTTGCCCCTTAGAGGGTTCGATGTCTTTGACTATAATCCTAATTGTGTTTGTTTGCTGATTGATCGATGAGTAAGATGATATGAATAATGAGATCTAATGCTCATCCTTAGTGATTGATATTTTATCTTTTTATATCTTCAAATGCCCAAGGGAATAAACTATTCCCAAGGGATTTGATATTCTTTATTATGGTCTTTTGTTATTAAACTTGATCGCCTGCCACTTGTATTTATATTAGGATTTGTCTAGTCTTTCGATGTTCCTTAACTAACTGATCGCTGACTTATGGAACATATTCTTTAATAACCTTTCTACCTTCTCCTTAATTAATAAACAAGTGATTGATATGGATAGAATGAACTAAATAGATCATGGTTTTTAGTCAGCGCTAGTTTAATATGTTTAATAGCTAAAATATATATCTTTAATAAACCTTTGGGAAGGGTTGATCATCCAAAGGCATGGGATTGACCCCTCTTTCTATTATAATATATTTACTTTACAATATACATTATTTAATTTATAATATCAAATTATATATATATATATATATATATATATATGGTATTTATATTAATATATAATATTGCTTAATTTATATATTAAATCTATATTATTTAATCGATTATAATTCATATCTTTAATTTGAATGCATATTATGTAATCGATTAATATAGGGACATGATAGTCCTCCCCACTCAAGATTGCTTGTCCTCCAGTAGTTTTGGGTTTAGATGATCAATAAGTTGGAGAAGAGTTATGTTCGTGTTAGTGGGGAATGATCCTGGGGTTTGTGGGTTATGGGCCCACAATATAACTTTTGGTTCTTTATGGTTGTCTTGAGGGTCATTTAACTTCACCTCATATGACATAATGTAATCTTTGCACTTTGCTGTGATTGGATGATTTTGAGATCCTGTATTAATTCCATGGCAAAGTATTTGAATAAAAACATTTGGTATACAAGTTTTGGATTAGCTATCAACATGAAGAATAAGGTAGCATAGCCTGGATCATGATTGGATTGAGCCTACTTGGATTTACTTGTATGATCTTGGCACCTATTCATTTGTATTGTGACTTGTTATGACAAGATAATAGTATTTCAATATGCTTAAGGATTGTTGTAAGAAATTATCCTTGTATAATTGACATCATAGCATGTGAAGGTCTGTATTATTCATTATTGCACATTGTGGGGACTTCATGAAATTTGTTGTTAGATTAGTTTGTAAAAATTATAAAGTATTATATTGACCAATACTTATCAAAGAGTCCAAGTATAAGATGACAAGTTTATGTTGCCAAGGATTTTATTGACTCTTATGACTGTTATTGAATGCACTTGGGCTCATTGGGTTATCCATTTGAGGAATCACCATTAGAGTTATCTCCTTTGAGCTGACTTATAAGACATTGAAAATGTAGGCATGCTCCTATATGAAAGATTGTTTGTCAAAGATTATTACTACTGTTTTTATATTGCATGGGAGGTCTTAGATGATGAAGGTGCAGTTACCCTAGTGATTACCATGACAATATTAACTTTAAGACTAGATTTGTTCAAGTTCATGAAGTTTTCCATAAGAAGTCCTCACAATCACATAATTGTTAATGCATCTAAAATTTGGTTGCCCTCAAGGTAACTCACTAAATTCTAAGTGATAAAGATTGTTATTGAACTGAAACAACATCTAACTTTAAGATCCCAACTCTGATTATAATAAAAATTGTCATAATTATTTGGAAGTAACAGTCCCAAAACAAAGTTTCTTCTACTAATCAAGATAACAGTAAGGACAACTATGAAGAGACACTAAATCCTATAGGTCTTCCTTGCTACTAGAGGTTAATTGTATTTCACCTTAGATACTTGACTGAACATAGGCTATTACAAGGGCATAGCATAGTGCTAAATCTTCTACATAATAGTTAGGTTGGGGTCACTATATTGTAGCAGTTCAATGAAAAGATGGAAGTAATAGTAGTAAGGCAAAATTGAACCTAGCACTTATATTTCAGAGTCAAGGCATAATGTTTGATCATTATATCTAGACTAAGATTGACAGAACTACATTTGTGGGTGATAATGATTAAACTATCTTAGCTTCCATGTTGTAACTATATATAGTGTTGTAAATTCTTAACATTGATAACAAAGGACATAATAGAATGTGAACCAGGATTGTGTTAATAAAAAAAGAATGATGAGAGGTCAAAATTACATTTGTCTACATCATGATGAAAGAGGCTCTTTGGTTTGACACTCTAAATAAGGAACACCATTGAAGAAAAGATCCATGTTGAAGTATATGCACACAATTATATATGAAACACAAATCATAAATACACGTAGTACATGAAGCATACACAAAGCTTATACACTAATACATGATACACAAAATTGAATATAGTATGTAATACACAAGTATACACATGTAATATATGAAACACATAGCATACACTTGATACACAAAGCATGAAGCATACAAAGTATATGCACGCAATATATAAGGCATGAAGCATACATGTAACACACAAGTATACACATGAATACAAGTAAGTCATGAAGTGTACATTTGAACACCCATAATTCATGGAGTACACACATAAGTCATGGAGTATACACTTGAATGAAGTCATAGAGTATACAATTGAATACACAAAGCCATAGAGTATACGCTCAATACAAATACAAGTCATAGAGTATGCACTCAAATATAAATACAAGATCATAGAGTATAAACTCAAATACAAGGTCATAGAGTATACACTCAATACAATCACAAGTTATAGAGTATACACTCAAATACAAATACAATCATAGAGTATACACTCAAATACAAATACAAATCATAGAGTATACACTCAAATACAAATACAAGTCATAGAGTATACACTCAAATACAAATACAAAGTCATGGAGTATACACTTGAATACATAGTTAAGTCATAGAGTATACACTCGGATACAAATACAAAGTCATAGAGTATACACTCCAATACAATTACAAAGTCATTGAGTATACACTCAAATACAATTACAAAGTTATAGAGTGCACTCGAATACAAGTGTACACTCAAATATGAAGTACTTGAATACAAAGTCATAGAGTATACACTCGAATATAAAGAGTACACACTCAAATACAAGTACACTCGAATACATAGTCATGAAGTACTTGAATACAAAGTGATAGAGTATACACTCGAATACAAATAGAGTACACACTCAAATACAAGTACACTCAAGTATACCTTCAGACAATTGGGAAGGGGATTCAGTGCATCCCATACTACATCATGGACCTGTCCACCATCCGAAGGTCAGCAAGTATACACATGAGTATGAAGCATACACGCGAATACACGTAATACACAAAGTATTCACATCAACATATGTTACAAAGCCTACACATGGGTCACAAAGCAAACCTTTGAATACACTTGAATACACATAAATCACAAAGTATACACTTGAATACATGTAAGGCACATGTAGTATACATAGGATGGTAGGATGACTACTCTGATACCACTTGTAATGTTCCCTTCCTAGTGGAAACACTTAAACTTGAATTTCTATTCAGAGTGATTCTCAAAGAGACACTAGAAACATTAGAGATCAATAAATTTCAATGATAAGATCAAATAAGATCAATGATATTATAAATATATCATTTCCTTGTTAAATGATTATTCATTTCATGACTATCATTCACTCTTGATGACTATTCTATTTATGTTCTATAAAGATATTAAGGTGAATATTAAACATAATTCAAGATTCATATTCTCCCCTCTTATTCTTCATCAAGGAACTAGGCTTTACATGTCAAGGGCACATGAAGACCATCCTAGACCCAGCCTTGGGGAACTACGTCCCAGCCTAGGGGTCTTAATATGGGTGGAATTACTCTACCCCTGCCTCACAATACCTAGCATTCCTTTAAGGATGAAGTAATAGGAGTAATCATAAGTACAATCTTGTATTCTAATATTCCTTTGTACTGTTAGGGTGGATATTAAACATAAGGCAAGATCCATATCTTCCCCTCTTGTTCTTCATCAAGAAACTAGGGTTTAGGGCGCATGGAGACCATCTCAGATCTAGCCTTGGGGAACTACGTCCTAGCCTAGGGGCCTATTCACAGATGGAATTACACTGCCCCTCCCCAAAATACCTAACCATTCCTTTAAGGATGAATCAATAGAGGTGATTGGAAATATGATCTATAATGATAATATCCCCATAATTTAGTATTTATCATCATAATGCATGGATAGAGACATTCATATTGATATTTGTCCAATTATGAATAAAGAATATATTTGTATGAACACTCATATGGATTTATACTTAGTGCATGCCCATAATATAATATGTACATCTAAACATGTATATGCAATTTAACATATTATCCATAATCTACATAATGATGTGTATACAAATTCATAACATTCCTGATTGGATTTGCAGATTACCTTTTGGTCAGTCCTTTTGCTTTATATCTACAACTTGTATATTTCTTTATC
Organism: Cunninghamia lanceolata; assembly: GCA_027924645.1. NCBI lineage: Eukaryota > Viridiplantae > Streptophyta > Pinopsida > Cupressales > Cupressaceae > Cunninghamia > Cunninghamia lanceolata. The sequence goes on along the minus strand of BSBN01000420.1, from coordinate 6,744,378 downwards.
TTTCTTCTTTTGTTCCTCTATCCCAATATATATATATATATATATATATATATATATATATATATATATATATATATATATATATACTTGTATATATCTAAATCAGATATCTTTCTACTTATGCAGATTGTTGAGTTATATATATTTGAGTTGTTGTTGTCCCTAAGAGGGTTCGATGTCTTTGACTGTAATCCTGATTGTGTGTGTTTGCTGATTGATCGGTGAGTAAGATGATATGAATAATGAGATTTGATGCTCATCCTTACTTATTGATATTCTATCTCTTTATATCTTCAAATGCCCAAGGGAAGTGACTATTCCCAAGGGATTCGATAGTCTTTATTATGGTCTTTTGTTATTAAACTTGATCTACTACCACTTGTATTTAGATTATGATTTGTCTAGTCTTTCGATGTTCCTTGACTAACTGATCTCTTACTTATGAAACATATTCTTGTTTAACATCGCTACATTATCCTTAATCAATATAATTGTCTTTATCCACAATCATCCATTTAATTGAAATCACTATAACTAAATAATAGTGGTGATATTTTGTAACCAGTGATCAACACGACAATGAATAATAAATACTAAATGTTTTAGACACTAGTAATTGCAACGTTTAACCACAAGACTAAAGACGAGGATTTACGATTTTGCACATCTACCAATAATATTTTCTTATTTCAAGAAATGTAAAGATTAGTAATCTATTTCAAAGTTGTAAAAGATTTCACCTTGGAAGGCCAAAGATGTTTTATCTAGTTGAGATGTACTCGATAAACACTCTGACTACTACTTGTGTGTTTGTTTCTAGCAAGGTGAAGGTCTATTTTGGACTCAAAATCATTTAGTGGAGTTTATATTTTAGATGGCGCACTTTTGGCCAAGTCAATAGAGTCAATGTGGTTTAAAATGAAATGAAAGATTAATGAGGTTTATGACATTTATGTTCTTTATCATGGAAAGAGTTGAAGTCTAGTTTTATAAGAAATATTTCTATGAAAATATCTGGCACAAGTTGATGTATAACTTGGCTTTCCATCTTAATTTAGTTTATCTAGTAAATTACTATAAGTGCCATGATTGGAATGAACAAATTGTTAATATGCCTCAAAGAAAGTCTTCTCTTGACATGCAATGGTCGCAAGATATGCACAAAATGAGTTTGTTAAAAAGGCTTTAGAAACGTTCAACCAAATGCAATTGGCAAATGTAAATCCAAACTCCGAAACCTTTCCCAGCATCCTACCAGCCCACGGTCGGTGTTGGAGTAGGATGGGGACTTCCATCAAGCATAAAGGATAGAGGAGTTTTGTCATATGTTGTGGTTGCAACTTCCCTCGTAGACATGTATACGAAAACTGGAAGCACAGACTAGCCACACGAATTGTTTAATAGTGCGACTCAAAGAGGTATAATCTCATGGAATGCAATGAGTGCAGGATACACACAAAATGGATTCGTTGAACAGGGTTAACAAAATTTCAAACAAATGTGATTGGAAGTTAGTAAAGCCAATGCTAAAACCTTTGCTAGCATTCTGCCGACCTGTGTCAATATGGGAGTTTTGGAGCGGGTATGGACATCCGTCAAAGTGACATAGAAGGCATTTTTTTGTCAGATATTATAGTTGGATTTGCTCTGAGAGACATGTATGCAAAATGTAAATGTATGGACAAGGCACGCACACTAATTGACAGAACGCTTGCAAGATATGTCATTTCAAGGAATACAATGATTGCAGGAAATGCACATAATGGATCTATTGAGAAGGCTTTAGGTTAAAGGCGTTAGCTTGATTTCTTGAATGTGATTAGAACGCTTAGGTTTTTCTTTCAATTATACCTATATCACCAAACATGCATCTTGTGATGGAATTTATTTTGCAGTTTGAAATGAATGTTTTAAATTGTCTGCTTTCTATGAATTGAAAAGTTTGCAATAAATTTTGTACCGATGTTCATGTCCACTCATCTTGATTGGAATATCAATGATGTCTATTTTGAATACAAAACTTTGTATTTCATTTTGTAAATAGTAACTAGTGTGATTTCATTATATATAGGTTAACCTCGTTCTATCTTCTGCTATTTAGTTTATTTGTTGTTATGCGATATCAGTAGGCTTGCTTCCTAATGATGAATAATAGAAAGAAAAATGCATCTAAATGTTCTTAGCACATGTTTGAAGCCATTGACCCTAGATCAATATTACCACCTTGATTTGATAGGATGGAAATGGAAGAGAGTTGAAGTATCTTACCCTAGAGACAAGACTTTTTCTTAAATCTAAATATATGCCATCTACACTCCAACATAAGGTGGTGCAAACCAGTTAATAGGATGCCTTAGAAATGGCATATATAGAATGAAGAGATTTCAAGAATACGCCAAGTGAAATGAAAAGCAAGGTTTCCTAAAAATAAGATTTTAAAACTTACAGATAACTGCAATGGATAGGTGATTGTCACAAATCCTTCTCCAGGTGAGCGTCCTCCTTTCTCTAGATAACCCTTTTCCTGCCTAAAGCAAAATACTACCATCCTCATCCTCTCTAGAAATTCCTCCCAAAATTATTGTCATTCTGACTCACCACTGCCATACCTTCTCCCAAACTCTCATTCCAAAAGGGAAGCAGAAATTAATTACCTTCTCCCCTCCCACTCCCAAAAGCAAAATATTTATAGGAAGAGGAAGGCTATGGGAATTCCAACCAACCCTACTAACTAAGCTAATATTAAATTTATTATGCCCATAACTAAAATAGTTAAATTTTTCTTATTTAATTTAAACGGGTATTTCATTTACTCACATTAACACATACCAATAATTAAATATTTGCCCAAACATATTATTATTATTAATTTAACATAACATTATAAACTTACTTTATTACTAACGATAATTATTATTTATATATTTATTTAATAAAAGTATTAAACAATTTATTTTAATGCATAAAATAGCCAACATATTTAATCAAAAAATCTAAATTAAATAAAACCAAATGCCCATGAGTTACCTGACCACTATCAAAGGTCAAAAGCAAGACTTCAAACGACACTGCCTAACCATTGATAAAATTGACAGATTGAACTAAACATGACACACATCCTCATTGAGGATAATGCCTTGGGGTGTGGTATCATGTGCAACTTATCCATTGGGTGCAAGGCATGCTCAGACCTGTCAATTTAGGTGGAGTCAATGCCTAGTATCTGCATCACAAAGATGAAGCATACATATGTATTCTCACCTCATGGAAAAATAGTATAGAGAATGATGAGGATCAAGACATCGTGTGGGCCTCACAAGTGAGGAACATGACTTTGTCCCTCATCATACAAACACATCATGGAGAGACCAATATGACATGCACATAAAACGTAAACATACCTCATCATCATACATCATAGGCTATTCTATAATCATAATCACAACATAATAATAATCAAGATAATCAATTCTAACATACAACAATCGCAGTAACATCAACATCATAATCACCTAGAATGCAAGATAATGTTAGAGCATATAAGTCATGAGTGTCATAAAAATGATTATCAAGATCCCATATTGACTATCATACGAACTAACATAACCGATTTTAGGAATGTCATCAGCATGAGTACAACATATGTCAATGTATCCATAACATTATATCCGTCTACCATAATTAGAGCATGGGAGGCATCACATCCTCCCCCCTTAGAACTTGACTTACTCCCAGAAGTCACGGAAGCCCAACTGGAACATAGCGCACACTAGTTCCAAAACTTCTTTATTTAGCATCAAATATGCTCCTTTTAGGATAAACATATAAACAACATAGTTAATTTCCTCGTAACCATGGTTTTTTTTATCAGGCAGAACATCCAATCATTTGCTACTTTTTCCTAAATTTTAACTTTTAGAAAGGTAGAAAGAACAAGAATTTTCTTTTCTAGCCTTCAAAACTTATGCATTTCATGAGATAATGAACAAGATACGTCATTCGACACTCACTTCATGCATAGAAACACAACTCACTTTAATCCTTTCAAGGGATCATGACTTTCAATGGATACTTTTACATGAACTGATTTCTAATTTTAGAATTTTCCTTCTAATGATAACATCTATGGACATGAGAACACAATAATATATAATTTTCAAGCACGACAACACCTTTTATAATTTCTATAAACAAGGTTGAAATAGACCAACATATATTCTTACAAAGCAATTTGCACATATATCCTCATCTATATTACTAAAAGTACACTTCACCTAACCACAAAAGCGAGCTTGCCCTCTCGGACAAGACCTGAATCTCTATCACATAGGATACACATTTATTTATTAGACAAGTTTGTAGTCCATAAACAAGTAATACTAAGGTTAAATATGCATAAGGCATGCCAACACTCACACCCAGAGCATTGAGCATTAGGTACTATATAGTCTTAACTAAAGAGAAAAGTGGTCAATGATATAAACTACCATTATTCAATGCACTCCACACTTAAAGTCTTACATACACATCTATATTAAGCAATTGTTCATAAGACAAGCACAATTGTTTATTGAAAACAAGAAGGGCATTAGTTCCTTACCTTTTTAACTAAAGCATATCATGCCGTCTACTTATAACCAATCACACATATTTTGAGAATATCATACGATTTAAAGAATTGTATTCACACATTAACAAGGAAAAATGTATTTCATCTCTTATTTCAACTATGGTTCGAACTAATTACCAAACATGAAAGTACAATTCTTCATGGAGTTCTCCCTTGTACATACTATCAGCGGTTCGTAATGAACATGATAGAAACAACACTTAACATGAAACAGGGCCAAGAGAAGCAAACATTCGGAATAGCCACCATAGAATTTTAAAAAAAATGAAAACCCAAGTGGGGAAATAATCAAATTCAACCTTAAGTCATGAAATGCTGGTAATTTTCAACAATAAAGAAAATATAGAGAAATTTTTTTTGGTGGCCACTCCTGTCATAAGAAAGTTCAAAGGAAACAAATTCATTTTCAGCCCCCAACAACACATGAAACAACTATCAAAAATTTCAAAATAACTAAATCAATTACAAACAAATCCACATCATGGTGTGGCTAATTTTAGCCACAAATAGAGAGTATCTGCTACACAACACCTAAGGACACAAGGTCCAGAATGTGTTAGAGAATGTACACCAAACACAATATATAATTAAGTTATCTACATTCTCATACCTAAGCAACTTTAATACAAGAAATAAAGGCAACACTGTTGCTACTTATGTACAAGCAATTTCTACCTTTAATGCAGTACAATTTCTTTTTCCCCAAGCAATAAACATATGCAATTACTTCTTTATGCAAGAAGATATTTACAGAGATAATATATAATGTCACACACAAGAATATACTTAATTCAAGGCTACAATTGACTTACATTATCACATTCACGATCACATGGGTCAAACACAAGCTCTAATTTAATCTCCTGCACAAGGTTCTTACATAGGCATACACAATGGTAACTTTCATAAGCCACAACAGAACTTCCACACGAGGTCATGGTGAACTTGGAGATAGATATCGGATTATCAAGCAACCACTTTAAGATACCCTACACATGACAACATGACTCACTATGCATGAAGCAAGATGCTAGAGGATAGAATGACCTTCATGATGCCATCAAAGGATTAAATCATTCCAATACTTATACATATGCGAAAACCATGCAATTAACATAAATATGGTATGGTGCTTCCACACCCATACGCAACGTAAAGGTAATTACTTAGGGCCATATTCAAATTTCATCACAAGACACCATGATCCACACTAGAGGATTCACACATGTTTCTATACACACCAAAACATCATCTAATCAATCCTAAGGAAAACAAGGGCCATTCTAATGAAGCAAGGCTGATAAGTGGAATTATATAACAACACACATTATTTCATCACAAAATAGAGAGTACAGTCAATTTCCTTCTATTCTATAAATGTAATATTAACTTTGTCTAATTCCACCTTTTATTCTAAAACACTAGAGACCACAAGAGACACTCAAGGCCTCATCAAAACAACAAATATTAGCATTCACAAACATACACATATTGTTAAATATATCATCGCATTTTCAAAAAATAAGGAGAGAGAGCACATAGTAGATGCATCAGTATGACAAGGCATAAAGAATTTATTTCTTCCAAAGACAAAGAACAAGTTTGTAAATTTATCATCCTTCTAACGCCATACTAAGGCACATAGGTGAGAGGTACTATTGCTAACTCACCACAACAAGACGAATGCTTAACCTAGAGCAATAACAAGAACCAGAGGTCCTAGTGCTGTAACTTGGGCTCTGATACCAGGTGTAGCACCCTGCTAAGGAACCCCAGAGGACAACACTAACTAGGTCGATTTAAGAGGAACAATATTTTTTTTAAACTATTAAAATACATAACATAATAGGTTAACAAATCCTAGGTCCTCTAAGGTTCCTCAACAGCGCTACTCAAAAAACACAGTTACTAGAACATTTCATTAATAACAAAAAAAGATCATCACATTAACTGATACTATTCATTTCCACATGTGACAATTGAAAATCAATATTAAAGATCATCTTCTAACTATTACCACAATTGATGCATCAATTTACAGTACTTGTTACAAAATGAATTCATCAATAATAGTTACATCATTACAATAAACTCCTCATTGCTTTCCTTAGCACATGGGAGAGATTACAACAAGATACATTAAGAAATACAATCTGGTATACAACCAGTATACATTACATGAAAGGATTACCTTCACAAACTGGAACAAGAATTGGAGTCCACAGCACAAAGAACAGTCTCCAAGTTCACAAACATGAAGCAAGCATACCCAATGGAAAGAAAGCACCAACCTCCCAACTATGTGGAATCCTGAGGTCCACCCCCCATGCTAGGAGATAACACAAGATCCCACATCTAACAGACAGTCAGGATTTAACATCAGTTTAACATAATCAATAGGGTTATACATGACACCAATCACCATACTGACAAAAATGAACATCACTTACACACTTACTGCACTTCTAGAGGCACTCACACAATCAAGGGATGAAATACAACTAGGGAGTGCTAGACTACAATAGGGAGGAGTGTCATCACATAGCTTGTCATGGGTTGTCTTGGTAGGTCTTCCTAGGCCCCAGCCCCCATCCTGGGCTGTCTTGGGAGCCTCTCCCAACCGCCAGCCCCCATACAAACTCATGCGGAACAAACATACCTTTCATGAGGAAAAGCTAGTTGGTCTTGCCATTCCAGGCCTTCTCATCTCATCTCAAGCCTAAACGAGCACTTGAACCATGAGTGAGGCATACATTATCTTGATTAATGTGAATTCACCTATTTCCCCTTAGTTCATTATTAAGGTTATCACTGGATTAAGAAACCCTCCAATGGGTTGTCCTAGACACCACTTTGGGTTCCAGCCCACATTGAGATCCACTTCCCCTACTTGCAACTAGTAAACCCTACACCATGCAAGGCATTGATTATCTTGCCCATTTATCATAACCACATGATCCATACACAGGGCAAGGCATTACCCATCTTGCTCATTTATCATAGTTACATGAATTCATACCAGTATGGGAGACAACATTCTAGAGTTACATTTCACTCAACACACATGACCCACAACATAGCTAACCACCTTCAAGGTTACATAATCATGAGGGCCATACACACAATTACACCCTTCTAGGCCTCTGGAAACTAACCTCCAAAACAAGAAAATTTGACATCACTCTTTAACAATAGCAAGACGTTTAATGTACCAATTACAACACATAGGTTAATACAAGAATTAATTCTAACAAGTTAACAATGTAAGATTCTAACCACACATAAATGCATTGTTGTTATCAAATCTACAACCACTCCATTTTTGATGTGTGAATAAACCAATTCCCCCAATTTTTACACATAACCAAATATTCACTTTAATTGGTTATTCTATTCAACTTCACTATCAACAAATTACAATATTCTAACTTTATTATCATATCTATTTATTATTTTCCCAACCTATCATTAATTTAAATCCTACAACACAATACATCTACAAACAATAACTACTCTAATAATGTATGGTAACGAAATATAATTGTCTATATCCACAATCGTCAATTTAATTGAAGTCACTATAACTAAATAATAGTGGTGATATTTTGTAACTAGTGATCAACATGACAATGAATAATAAATACTAAATGTTTCAGACACTAGTGACTGCAACGTTTAACCACAAGACTAAAGACGACGATTTACGATTTTGCACAACTACCAATAATATTTTCTTATTTCAAGAAATGTAAAGATCAGTAATCTATTTCAAAATTGTAAAAGAGTTCACCTTGGAAGGCCAAAGATGTTTTATCTAGTTGAGATGTACTTGATGAACACTCTAACCACTACTTGTGTGTTTGTTTCTAGCAAGGTGAGGGTCTGTTTTGGACTCAAAATCATTTAGTGGAATTTATATTTTGGATGGTGCAATTTAGGCAGAGCCAAAAGAGTCAATGTGGTTTAAAATGAAATGAAAGCTTAATGAGGTTTATGACATTTATGGTCTTTATCATGGAAAGAGTTGAAGTCTGGTTTTATAAGAAATATTTCTGTGAAAATATCTGGCACAATTTGATCTATAGCTTTGCTTTCCATCTGAATTCAGTTTATCTAGAAAATTACTATATGTGCCATGATCGGAATGAACAAATTGTTAATATGCCTCAAAGAAAGTCTTCTCTTGACATGTAATGGTCGCAGGATATGCACAAAATGAGATTGTTAAAAAGGCTTTAGAAACATTCAACCATATGCAATTGGCAAATGTAAAGCCAAACTCTGAAACCTTTCCTAACATCCTAGCATAAAGGATAGAGGAGTTTTGTCAGATGTTGTGGTTGCAACTACCCTCGTATACTCTATTGAACCTTCACAAGGGTTGAGGCAAGGGGATCCTCTATCCCCTTACCTCATTATTCTGATGACAGAGGCACTCACATGGGCAATAAAGGAAGCAAAGATAAGATCAGAATGGAAAGGCATCAAACTCAAAGGGATCTAAGAATCCTTCACCCATGCACTTTTTGCAGATGACACATTACTCTTCGGCCAAGCCTTGCCACAAGAAGCCAGAATCATGATGAACACAATTAAGTTCTATTGTCAGGCTTCGGGACAGTTTGTCAACTTCAATAAGTCTATGGTTTTCTTTCAAAATGTACCGCTTCAACTTCAGGATGAGATCCGTGTCATTCTTAACCTAGAAATACAGGCCTTACTTGGAAATTATCTTGGTCTTCCTCTCTTCAATGGTAGATATAGAAATGATTTACGAAGCAAAGTTCTTAGAAACATGAATTCAAAGCTTGCTAGTTGGAAAGGTCATAGCTTGTCCTTGGCAGGCTGAATTGTTATGATAAAAGTAGTTCTCTCAGTTGTGCCAATGTACATGATGCCAGTCTTCCATATACAAAAAGGTATCCTTACCAAAATAGATGGGATATACAGGAAATTTCTATGGCAATGCTATCTCCTAGAGAAGAAAATCCACCTGTTGGCCTGGGATAAAGTGTGCAAGCCTAAAGATGTAGGAGGGATTGGAATTCTCAATATTGAAATCAAAAATCAAGCTTTGGGGGCTAAATTGGTGTGGAACATCTATGCAAAACCTAATTCTATATGGGTAAGACTTATGAAGGCAAAATATCTAGACTCCTTTGATAATGAGAGAATTTTCATGGTGCAGAATCCACCCAAAGGTTCAACAATTTTGAACTTTCTAACAAGAAGTATAGACATTCTTTAACCCAACCTGACATGGATAATTCATAATGGTGAAAAGGTAGATTTCTGGCATGATTCTTGGGGAGGGGGACCAACTTTGGCAGCAAGAAAGGAGCTCACAAAAGCAAGAATCTTCCTCCAATCAACTTGGGGGACCAAAGTCAAAGATTATTGGTTCATGACAAGGGTAGGGTGATTAGTTTTAGTAGCTTGGAAAAGCACCCAAAACTATAACTTCCCAAGTATCCAGAAAGTGTTGTTACATCAGTTATTAAAGAAGAAACTGGTAATTGTTTCTAACGTGGAGGATGAATTGGCCTATACGGGATCAAAGTCGGGCGTCTACTCAGTCAAGGAAGGGTATAGTTCATGTATGCACAAAGCTACTTTAGATTGGCCTTCAAATCTGTGTTGGGGAAATGCTTTACTTCCTAAAGCAGGAGCTTTCGCTTGGTGCACCCTCCACAATAGAATTCTATCAGGTGATTGAATCAAAAGGCTGGGTCTTGGCTCCAATTTCCCTTGAGTGTTATGTGGAGGTGAGGAAGAGTCCACAGAACATCTTCTTCTTCTATGCTCCTTTAGTAGAGATTGTTGGCTTTGTTTTTTTAGAAAGATAAATTAGATCAGTCCTATATCTAAATCTTTGTTCTTAATGTTCATAAATTGGTTGCATCCATTTGCTAATTCTTATTTAGCCTATCTATGGGACATTGGCCCCTCGATGATTATTTGGCACTTATGGTGGGAAAGAAATCTTTGCATCTTTAGAAAGGAAGCAAGGTCTATTAGCTAGGTTTGTGACAGATTAGAAGTGGCAATATCTGAATTGTTAGTGGCTTTCCTCAGACACACAAACACTAGTAAGTCAGTTTGGTCTAAATGGGATTCGGCAACTATTTCATTATGGCCGTCAGTTAGTAAGCTAAAAATTGACTACGGTCCAAGGGCCTCCAAGATCTCTTCAAAAAGAGAACAAGTAAAATGGATCCCTCCTTCCCCTCCTTTCTTCAAGTTAAATTTTGATGGTGCATGCTGAGGGAACTCGGGTCCTTCAGGTACAGGATGTATTATTAGAAACGAAGAGGGTTCATTGATTGTAGCCAAATCATCTAAATTACCCATAGGAACCAACAATGAGGTGGAAGCATGGGTGCTAGTACATGGATTGCAACTGGTGGTTGATAAAGGGATTAAAAATGTGTGGATTGAGGGGGACTCTCTGATAATGATCAATGCCATCAAAGGAAGAGGTTTAGACATCTGAAAACTCAACTATATTCTTTAGTAGGCCGACACTCTACTAAATAAGCCAGATAATTACCTCATCTCACACACATTAAGGGAAGGCAACAAGGTGGTGGACTTGTTAGTTAATATAGCTGTTGGGATTGAGAGCGTACCTATTCTTTTCCCTCTTAGAGATCAAATTTACTCAACCGCTTTGTCAAACCTCCTATCACATGAGATGGAAGAAGTGACAGGTAGTAAATCAGCTTGACTTTAACCTATGCGAGCAATAACACTATGACATATTTAATATATCACATTAATAGTATGATCTTACATTGCATACACCTTGTCAAATCTTCTATCGAATGAGTTCAAATAATGTGATAGACAGCAATATGGCTTGAATATGGCTTGGACTAGCTTCGCCCCTCTGACATGTATGGTACATACATCTTAATGTGGCATAAATTTCTTGTTTCAACTTCTGACAAGTCCATGGAAGAGGATAGCTAGTTATCATGATATTCATTGATCCAAGACTAATCAAGCCATCTCAGCCGTATTGGTGGGCAGGCGGGGATTGTGAATCTACCCTCATAAAATACCATATTAAGGGGAAATGACTAGCCTTAAATGCCTTGTTTAGCTGTGATTTTTCTTGAGTGTAACAGATTCATCTCCTTTGTAGGGATGTACTAGCAGAGGACACGTTGCAAGCTCCAGATGGTGGCCTCTCCTTAGGTGTATACTTCAAATCTTGTCACTAGTGTTCTCTGATCCCATGATGTCATTGTTGTACTTCACTAGCTTGTATCCGTCATGATGCCATGGGCTCTCTTTACTTCTACATATGCTTGTGTAGGCTTTGATTAAGGATGTTGATTCCTATAAACTAGTTGATTTCTTACTATCGTCTACACTTCCCTCTGTCGTATCATATTCTTTGCATTTCTCTTATCTATATTTCCTTTATATCTCTAACAGGAAGCCGATATGGCTAACATACGACTCAACCAAAGACTATTTTTCCTAGCTCTCAAGTAGGAATCAGAGATTAGAGGGAGGGTCAAGGCAGCAGACTTGATGACGTTGCTCGACTGGGATTGCACTCTCATCTAGTTTGCAGTGAGGAATATAGCTGGTCATGCTTGGATAAGAGGCTATGAGGGGAGTGTGCTAAACTACTCAGACGTAATCTCCCAGCTCTTATCCAATATTATGGACTTGGTTATGGATGGTGAGTTTGTGCATGCACTAGCGTCAGGTATGTTTTATAAAAATATTTACATAGTTGAAATGTGGGAAATGGCGGTGTCTGCTTATAGAATGGACCAAGGGGATGCTTTAATCGGGGGGCTCTTTAATCTTGCATCTCTGCGCACTTCTCCACAGTAGCAAGCCATTTACAGGGCTTTGCAATCTAGTTTAAAATCTCTAAGTAGTGGGGATAGTGATGATGCATTGCAGTCCCATTGCTTTCTGATTTCCAAGAAAAAAGATGACAAGATAAAAGATGTATTCATGGCCATCCAGTTTCTAAGAATTCATGCCCTTGATTTAGCTCCAGGTATGCCCTGGTACGCTTTGGAGGACCTTGATGAAGGAGCTCGGCCTCTTGCAGCTATGGTTTTGGATGAACAGAACTTACCTATAGCTCCAGTGGTGGCGTGAAGGGTAGCGTCAAGTTGTGTTCTCTGTGTCCTGGCATGGGAGGTTGATTACGTGAGCTTTGTTAGTGTGTGCTTTGGGGGTGGTAAGGCATTTTTTGGGCATTGTGTTACGAGGGTGGTCTCTTAGTCTTTCTGGTTTGTGCCACGGCTGCTCTAAGTCATGTATTTCTAGGGGCCTTTTTTGTTTTCTACAGTATGTTTTTCATTGTTAATGATTGTTCTATTAGGTCTGTCAAGGACCTTCATTGTTGTTTTAGTTTTTTCATGGACCTAGATTTAGCCATTTTATCTATAATACTTTTAAATATTTTCAATCTATGGGTGTTCCTACACCTTTTTCTGTTAAAAAAAAAAACTATCCTCGTAGACATGTATACGAATAATGGAAGCATAGATAAGCCACATGAACTATTTAACAACGCGCCTCAAGGAGGTATAATCTCATGGAATGCAATGAGTGCAGGATACACACAAAATGGATTTGTTGAACAGGGTTTAGAAACTTTCAAACAAATGTGATTGGAAGGTGGTAAAGCCAATGCTAAAACCTTTGCTAGCATTCTGTCGGCCTATGTCAATATGGGAGTTTTAGAGTGGGTATGGACATCCATCAAAGTGAAATAGAAGGTGGTTTCTTTTGTTAGATAATATAGTTGGATTTTCTATGAGAGGCATGTATGCAAAATGTGAACATATGGACAAGGCATGCACACTGATTGACAAAACGCCTGCAAGAGATGTCATTTCAAGGAATGTAATGATCGCAGGAAATGCACAGAATGGATTTGTTGAGAAGGCTTTAGGTTAAAGGCATTAGCTTGATTTATTGAATGTGATTAGAATGCTTAGGGTTTGCTTTGAATTATACTTGTATCACAAAACATGCATCTTGTGATGAAATTTATTTTGCAGTTTGAAATGAATGTTTTAAATTGTCTTCTTTCTATGAATTCAAAATTTTGCAATAAATTTTGTATCGATGTTCATGTTTTCTCATGTTGATTGGAATATCAATGATGTCAATTTTGAATACAGAACTTTGTATTTCATTTTGTAAATAGTAACTAGTGTGATTTCATTATATATAGTTAACCTCATTCTATCTTCTGCTATTTAGTTTATTTGTTGTTATACAGTATCAGTAGGCTTGATTCCTAATGATCAATAATAGAAAGTAAAATGCATATAAATGTTCTTAGCACATGTTTTAAGGGATTTACCTTAGATCAATATCACCACCATGATTTGATAAGATAGAAATGGAAAGAGAGTTGCAATATCTTACCCTAGATACAATACTTTTTCTTAAATCTAAATATATGCCATCTACACTCCAACATAAGGTGGTGCGAACCAGTTAATAGGATGCCTTAGAAATGGCATGTATAGAATGAAGAGATTTCAAGAATACGCCAAGTGAAATGAAAAGCAAGGTTTCCTAAAAATAAGATTTTAAAACTTATAGATAACTACAATGGACAAGTGATGCTCATAGATGCTTCCCCAGGTGAGCGTCCTCCTTTCTCTGGATAACCCTTTTCCTACCTAAAGCAAAATACTACCATCCTCATCCTCTCAAGAAATTCCTCCCAAAATTATTGTCATTCTCACTCACCACTGCAATGCCTTCTCCCAAACCCTCATTCCAAAAGGGAAGTAGAAATTAATTACCTCCTCCCCTCCCACTCCCAAAAGTAAAATATTTATAGGAAGGGGAAGGCTACGGGAATTCCAACTAACCCTACTAACTAAGTTAATATTAAATTTATTATGCCCATAACTAAAATAGTTAAAATTTTCTTATTTAATTTAAACGGGTATTTCATTTACCCTCATTAACACATACCAATAATTAATTATTTACCCAAACATATTATTATTATTATTAATTTAACATAACATAATAAATTTACTTTATTACTAACGATAATTATTTATTTATATATATTTATAAATTTATTTAACAAAAGTATTAAAGAATTTATTTTAATGCATAAAATAGCCAACACATTTAATCAAACAATCTAAATTAAATAAAACCAAATGCCCATCAGTTACCTAACCACTATCCAAGGTCAAAGCAAGACTTCAAATAACACTGCCTAACCATTGAGAAAACTGACAAATTGAACTGAACATGACACACATCCTCATCGAGGATGATTCCTTGGGGTGTGGGATCTTGTGCTATCTCTGGAACAACTTATCCATTGGGTGCAAAGCATGCTCAGACCAATCAATTTAGGTGAAGTCGATGCCTGGTACCTGCAACCTGCATCACAAAAATGAAGCATACATATGCATTCTCACCTCATGGAAAAATAGTATAGACAATGACGGGGATCAAGACATCATGTGGGCCTCACAAGTGAGGAACATGACTTCATCCCTCATCATACTAACACATCATGGAGAGACCAATATGACATGCACATAAAACATAAACATAACTCATCATCATACATCATAGGTTATTCCATAATCATAATCACAACATAAAAATCATCAAGATAATCAATTCTAACATACAACAATTGTGGTAAGATCAACATCATAATTGCCTATAATGCAAGATAATGTCAAAGCATATAAGTCATTAGTGTCACAAAAATGATTATCAAGATCCCATACTGACTATCATATGAACTAACATAACCGATTTCAGGAATGTCATCAGTGTGAGTACAACATATGTTAATGTATCCATAACATTATATCTGTCTACCATAATCAAAGCATGGGAGACATCACATGAGTACCTTCAATATCACTTCTTTATCATCTATATCTCCACCAAGTCCTTTGATGCCATTCACAACTTCATCCACCTTTTGTAAGTAGCTTGTAATGTTTTTGTCTTCAGACATTCACATGCTCTCAAATGTGAGCTTCAAATTCTACATTTTATCTTGTTTGACCTTATCATCTTCTTCGTAAACACTTTTTAGCATTTTGCAAATTCCATTAGTAGTTTTCAAATGCAGAAATTTTATCAATTCAGAATTAGTCAGACCACTTAAAAGAGCATATTTTTCCTTACCATCGATTTCATGAGCTTCGATCTCATTAGCAATGTTTATACCATTCTAAGTTATAGAGTAATTAGACTCAATGGACTTCCAATTCTCATAACCAAGAGAAATCAGAAATGCTTCCATCCTTACCTTCCAGAGTGCAAAGACAAATCCATCAAACGAGGGAACATCCTTCTTGTGTGCCATCCCATATATACCTCAAGTTGTTAAGCTTTCTTCTAAAGAACCTTGGTCTAATACCAATTGTTGAATGTACAAGATAACTGAGAGGGGATATGACTCATTTGTAACTTATAATTTCAAAACCCTCAACCACATTCAGATCCACATTAATCTAATTCTCCCTTAAACTTATTATGATAATTAAGCATGAAAAGAAAATAACAGAAACTGAAACATAGTAGCATCAAACATAAGACAACACCAGATTTTACGTGGAAAACCCAAGAAGGGAAAAACCATAGTGAGGATTAGCTCACAATATAAATTAGTAACAACACCAAATTAAAAAGGCTCACTACCAAAGGGCTCACTTCCCAAAAGAAAGGCTCATTGCCAAAAGGGTTCACTACCTAAAGGGCTCACTACTCAAGGACTCACTATCCAAAATGAAAGAGATATAATAAATGGCTCATTTCGAAGGTTGAACTACTATAATTGCACCTAACATGTGTATGGAGTATAGTTCCTATGAAGCTCAATATTCACCACAACACAAACGTCACCTCCACAACATAACTAAAGAATAGTAAACCCCTTCTACTCACTACGTCCAATAGTCTAACACATGAAGGCTTGTATTGCACCACTCACTATTTCACATTGTCATTCACATCACCTTCTTAACACAATCACACTTTCATGAATCTTGGACACTTATTTAAACCATCATCAACCTTGAAATCATTCTCCAAGGTCTACACAAAACTTTCCTTACGCAAATTCAAATTAAATTAACACCAAAACATTCTTGTGTTGGAAAGAAATAAATGCAGACCAACCACACCTTAGCTTGGAACCAAATCCACACAAACATGCTTCACCACAGTTTCACAATCACTGAAGCAACTACCCAATTAGTGCAAACAAACATGGTTAGCCAAACCTGTGTAATACAATGAACTTTCTAAGTAAACATTTCCTCAAGGCAAGATACAACTCACAGACCACACACAATGCTTGAACACACTCTAGAATCTTCCAAAGACATCTCGAGGTAACTTGAAAACCAACAAATGCCTCTGCAATAGCCTTCACTTGAAGAAACTTCACATCGGAGCACTCAACTAACTCAATCATACACTGCTACTCAAGAAACCAACTTGCACAACACTACACCATGAACCAATACAACAAAAGAAAGATATGAACCTTATAAGCACAATTCTAGAATTGTAAGACTTAAAACCTCTTTGTGGATAAATCTAGAGCACATGCATTTCTCCCAAACACCTCAACAACACTCAGAAACATAGTCCACACATTGGTGAACACAACTTCCACTACATAGTGAATTGGAGCACAAAACATGGAACATAGCATCTTTGAACATTCCTAAACAACATATCCAAACCATGAAGATAGATCTTCAATATAGGAGAAATGTGGAGAAAAACTAGAACACTACTCTATTAAGTAGATAGTCTCTTCAACCAGAAGCATATTCCTATCATCTTCAGCACCTCTAGAAAGAAACCAAATAGATCATATCATTGCAACATCCTTATCTCTACTCAACCTTATCTCTGCTGTCTACTCAACACAATCTACTCATACTCTTGACACATTTGACACTAATGACAACAAAAGCTTGTTGATATCAATGACAACACCGATTACTTGCAACAACATGTTCTCAAATAGTTTATGTATTGTGTCTATGATTTCAGATTTTCATTCATGGTATCCAAAGCATTTTTAATAGTAATATCTTCTTTAATCACGTTTGACTCTACAAGCATAGGCTAAATGGATGTTGGCAAATATTTGAATAATCTAGTTTTACACATGTAGATAGCATTTACTAAGAAGTTTCTAACACTTGTTCAACATATTGATTTTTCAAATGTTTCTTAATCATGGTAGCTAGAGACTACACTTCCATAGGTCATGCCTTTCCTTCTTCACTCTTCATTTAGGGCATGCAGGAAAGCTCTTTTTTATGATGATTCAAAGTTTCAAAAGTTCTTTGTACCGATGAACTTTTTAAAAGGTTCAACGTATTCTTAAATCTCTTACAAGTTCATCAAACCATTAAAGTGTCAATGGAGAATATAAATGTTGAACAAACACTTATTTGAAACCATATTGCACTTCTCTGAAATGTTTGAAGTAGTATGCAATCTCTGACATTGCCTTGAAAACTTAGACATAGGGAATCATAAAGGTGCACAAACTTGTGGTATTTCATAAATAATACATAGGAAAGATTTTGTTGGTAGTTTAGAGAACTCTAGAACTTTTGCACTTTTCTAAAAAGTTCAATGTTACAATTAAAATGCTGATGAAGTCCAATTTAGCCTTAAAACACCTAAAGAAAAGAGGGGTTAGATATTTTAAGACCTTTTGAACAAATGAAAAACTCTAATGACAAAGAAATTTGAAGATTTGAAGATTCAATAAACTTTAAATCCTTTGACAAATAAATGCAATTCATGCTATCTTTGAGTTTTTAACTGAGAAATGTCACCAAGATCTGTAAGCATGGAAAAAAGAGTATAATTCATAAATTTAAATTGGTATTATGATATTTTTGGTTGAAAATTGGCCACATTGTCAATAATAACTTCATAAGATCCCCTATCAAATCATTTTTCTCCATCCGTTACAAAACATTGGATTTAAGTGTTCCCATAAAGTACTAGTGAAAATATATTACTTTAAAATTTCCAAAATGAAAAGGAGTTTTACCTTGAATGCTTTGTGTATTGTGTTAAATAAATTCAAGAGTGTCCTTGTATGTAAGATGAATTCATTTCAACTCTTACCAAGTTTTAGATTTAATCCTTTCTTAACTCATCACAGTGTTCAACTGCTTTAAGGGTTTCGGCTAAAACAATGAATGATTCTCCTTCAAACTAATGTACCTTTCCTCATATATATATATATATATATATATATATATATTCTAAAGTTTATTTTAATTTTTTATATTTTTGGTATCACAATCCTTAAAACTTGATAAGATTCTATTATACCTTATAAGTCATATGAATGAAGACATTCTCATAGCTCCCTCACTCTTTGACCCATAGGACCAACCTATGACAATTGTCTAAATTTTATATGCTTATATAAGTTTCCATCGAATTTAATATATCGAAGGTGTTTTTATGTTCCAAGCCCTCATGAAAAGAGTTTTACAAATGGTTTTAGGACTATGTGACTCATCAGGAACATTGAAAGCCATGAAGAGTAAGAACATGCGTATAGTGTATAAGTAGTTCTTGAGGTCTATATAGACAATTTAAAATGATTTTGAAATACCATTGCTAAAGGTTTATTGTTAAGCTTATATAAAAGAAACCCTATAAGTTCTATAAAACCCTAGTTTATGAATTAGGGCTTAGTGTTTATGAATGATGCAGGGGCATCATGCTTCAACAATTTTGGTTTTACTTTCTTTGTTTAGTTTTGGGTTTTCTGGTTGTACTTTGGTGGTTTGAGTGTTTACAAGTGTAACTTCCTTTTGCATATGCAGTTCCTATAGCTTACCAATATGAACCTGAGTCCAGCTTACATAGCTCCTTTCGCCAAGTGATTCCTGTCGCTACTTAATATGCCAAGTTTTGTAAGGAAGTTGACCATTACTCTTCTATACCTGATAGTGGCTGCTTTGGTAGTTAGGAGAAGTCAAAGGGTCGCATGGATTGGAACAAATACAGAGCAAATGACAACCAACGAAGGAATTCATGAGCATTGTGAAACCATTCAACAGGAAAATGAAGAGTCTGTGACAGTTTTGTTGATATTTGGAGGAAAAAAATGGTAAAGAATCTGAGCATGCATCCATTCAGTAACAGGAATATATGAATCGTCAAAAGTTGAGTAGGAAGAAATGCAGGTTGACAGTTACATAAAGGAATGTAGGCTAAAAATAAGAGAGGGAAGCATAGCCAAGAAAAAGGATGACATAACGACCAAGAATATACTGATGGACGCCGCAAGTGTTTGGAGATCGAGGCTGTGAAATCATTAGGCCACAGGCCAAGAGTCGACGCCAAATGTGGAGGACCTCGAATGTGGAGGAGGCTGATGATGGTGAAGAATAGGAGGACGGCTACAGAGAAGAAGACCCCTGATTTCTGTAGAGCTGAAATGACAACAGCTAAACAACATCTCAAGAGTACAGAAGGCCGATATTGTATTAAAGGGTAGTGGAATGTGTAGAAAGGGAGACAGAAGGAGGATAGTGTAGAAAGTAGTTAAGATCATTTTGTTTTACTGCACATAGAGACGGCCATTTGTTGAAGGCCCTTAGATATGTTTTGTAATGCTTTGAATATGGAATAGAATACTGTGGATTTGGGCTTTACTCTATCTTGTGATTTCAATATTTGTAGAATCTGCATTTATATACCTCCTGTCATTTTTGTATTTGAACATGTGAGGGAAATAATTTCAATTCCTATCATCATTTCTTAATGTCTCTTTGATTGAGTTTCCTATAATTGGGTTATGTGCTGTGACTAATAAGGCAACCATTAAAAGAAGCAGGGCATGTGCTTGAGTCATTTGAAGCCATCCCTTCAGATTGGTAGTAGAGCATGAGTTTTTAAAACCTTGTTCCATCTGATTGGTATCATAGCCCTAAAAGATTTGGGTGATAAAAGTTTGTTATAGGTTTTGGAAGTTTGATATTTATAAGAATCTTGGAGTGATATGTTTGTTTGCATATTTAATGGGTTGTGGAAGAAACCTAGAGTCCCAAAAGATCTGGGTAGAGAGCATTAAGTGTGTTCTTGATTTTGGTGGGTGTTCTTATATGAGTATTGCAATCTAATGTATGTTGCAGTTTGATTGATAGAGGAAGAAGATCATTGGCATGGTGAAAAGTATATTGAAGATAGAGGTATGAGAGAGTTGATAGAATTGTGAAAGCGATGTTAGTCATAGTCATGAGAGCATTTGTTGTTGTGGGCATGAGAAAGGGCTTGTAATCGCTATCCTCTAGCAAAGATAAACTTGGTAGAAGGTGTATAACTTCCTCCATGAAGAGAGAGTGGGTAGAGGGGGTTTTGAGAGTAACATCTTCCAAGGTCATTGTTGGGTAGATGGTAGTTGTGGAAGGTAAGAGATTTTGTTACAGTAGTGATAGGATGCGTATTAGTCTAAGGAGACTCGCCATAATCCCATTTTGGGATAGATATTGGGATGAAGTAGAAGACAGAAAATTCTGAGAGGAATTGGAGGAGATTGCAAGAAGAATGAAAATTTTGGAAAAGATTTATTTTCCTGATAAGGTGGTGGTTGTAGAAAATGGACAAGAAGAGAAGAGGAAAACTCTCATTAAAGATAATAAGGAAAGAAGAAAAGAGAAAGTGCCGCAAGGAGCACTTGAAGAAAAAGAGAAGATAGTGTCTATGGAAGAGACACTTGAGGAGACATCTTGGTCTCTTGATTTATTTTCTACTGATATGTTTGAGATTGTGGATGCAGGTATGGAAAATATAGAGAACAAGACCCTAACAGTGATAGAAGGTACAAGAAGAGTGCCTATAAACAAATTTGAAGATGTGAAAGGAACGAAGAAAGTTGCAGTAGTAGAAAGGGTACATTGCAAGGTACCTAAAGGTGAAGAGAAAGCTAATGAAGAAAAGAAGAAACCTTGTGAGGAGGAAGAAGTGGCAAGATACAAAGCCAAGAATGTAAGCAATTTGGGACAGTAGGCCGATAAAGAGGTAAAAGTGAGTTTTGGTGGTAATTTTGATTATGCAAGAATACATAGGAATGTGAATATGCAAGACAGAGAGGAGAAAATAAAATTACTAGATAATGGATATATAATACCATATTGGCAAAAGAAATTAGTTGTAAAGGTGCAACAAAGAGGAGTGGTTTGTACTAATCTGTATGACAACAAAATAGCATCAAGGATGGAAGATAATTCAGAGGAGACAAGAAGATAGGCCAAGTGTAGAGCTAGCAAGGCATCAGCTCAAGAAGATGAAGAACCCAATTTGGGTAGTGCATCATGGGACAGTAGTAGAAGAAGATGACAGGAGAAACAGACAGAGCAAGAGAAGAGGAAAGGTGTAGATATTGTCAAGCCTGATGTAGAGAAGCACATGATAAAGCCCCTAGAGGATGAAAAGAAGGATAATGCCCCAGAGCATGCAACAGAGTTTGAGGAAAAGAAGCATGGCAAGTATAAGATAAGAAATAGACAATCTGATTTGTATGAGGATGATGATAAAGCTTTGAATGCAATTTATGAACATGAAGAAAAGTTGTGGCTGACTGTGGATGAAAAGAAAAATGAGAAGAGGAAGATATAAAATGAGGAAGGAGAGCAAAGGAAGGCAGAGTGGAATGTTTAGTGATGAGAATGAAATGGAAATGAAGAATGTGTTGGTTAAGATGGATGGAAACAAAAGAGGAAAAGTAGAGAAAGACATGGAGAGTGAAGGAGGACTAGCAGAAAATAGAGATGAAGAAGTTGAGGTAGTAGAATGTAAAGAAGGTAAAGATAAAATTCACAGTGGAAACAAGGTAGAGGTTGAAATTGAAGAAGGGGAGGCAATAAAGGATGTTAGAGAGGGTTTAAGGACACCATTCTATGAGTTTGGATCAGGAAAACAAAGGAACAATGATTGTAGATGTATGCATGAAAATAGGAAAGCCATGGATGAAGGAAGAAATGATTTAGTTAGTGTTAATGAAGTTGGTGCAACACTAGGGACAAAGGTAGATGTCAAGGCCTTTTGTAGGAATATTGATATGAATTTATTTATGGTATTGATTAATGAAGATATAGTGCATGATATTGGGTTTTTTGATATGGAAGAAAGAATTAAAAGTGATCTATTGTTGTCTCGGTGGGCCATGAGAAAGGAAGTACTTAAAATAGTGAATGCAGATTGGAATAAGGTGGTGCATGTCTTTGGTGAAGTAGACAACTCAATGGGTATGAAAGAAATATTTAGAGTGGAAAATGCAGGGGTTTTCAATTTGGGTTAATGTGGATGGGCTGATTGGTGTATAACTACGATAGCAAGGCATTTGGTAAGAGTGGAATTGAACAAAGAGCAACAATGTTGGCTAAGTGTGTTGAAGATTATAGAACTCTTGTGGAGGAAGAGAAAGAAGAGAATACAAGGAGATTAGTTTCAAATCATAACCCATACACTGGAGTAAATGGATTCTTCGACACCTAGGAGTCTAATGTAGGGGCATCATGTTTCAACAATTTTGGTTTTACTTTCTTTGTTCAGTTTTGGGTTTTCTAGTTGTACTTTGGTGGTTTGAGTGTTTGCAGGTGTAACTTCCTGTCGCATATGTAGTTCTTGTATCTTACTAGTATGAATCTGAGTCCAGCTTACATAGCTCCTATCGCCAAGTGATTCCTATCGCCAGTTAATATGCCAAGTGTTGTAAGGAAGTTGATCATTACTCTTCTATACCTGATAGTGGCTGCTTTGGCAGTTAGGAGAAGTCAAAGGGTCACATGGATTGGGACAAATGTAGAGCAAATGACAACCAATGAAAGAATCCATGAGCATTGTGAAACTGTTTGACAAGAAAATGAAGAGTCTCTGACTGTTTTCTTGATAGTTGGAGAAAAAAATGATAAAGAATCTGAGCATGCATCCATTTAGTAACAGAAATATATGAATCATTAGTAGTTGAGTAGGAAGAAATGCAGGCTGACAGTTACATAAAGGAATGCAGGCCAAAAATAAGAGAGGGAAGTGTAGCCAAGAAAAAGGAGGACAAAACGGCCAAGAATACAATGATGGAGGCCGCAAGTGTTTGGAGGTCGAGGCCATGAAATCATCATGTTGCAGGCCAAGAGTCAAGGTTGAATGTGGAGGAGGCCGATGGTGGTGAGGAATAGGACGGTTGCAGAGAAGAAGACCCTCAATTTCTGTAAAGCTGAAATGACAACAGCTAAACGACATCTCAAGAATATAGAAGGCTGATATTGCATAAAAGGGTGGTCAAATGTGCAGAAAGGGAGATAGAAGGAGGAGAGTGTAGAAAGTAGTTAAGAGCATTTTGTTTTACTCCACATAGAGACGGCCATTTGTTGAAGGCCCTTATATATGTTTTGTAATGCTTTGAATATGGAATAGAATACTATGGATTTGGGTTTTACTCTGCCTAGTTATTTCAATATTTGTAGAATCTGCATTTATATACCTCCTATCATTTTTGTATTTGAACATGTGAGGGAAATACTTTGAATTCTTGTCATCATTTTTGAATGTCTCTTTGATTGAGTTTCCTATAATTGGGTTTTTTGTTGTGACTGATAAGGCAGCCATTAAAAGAAGCAGGGCATGTGCACGAGTCATTTGAAGCCATGCCTTCAGATTGGTAGTAGAGTATGAATTTTTAAAACCTCATGCCATCAATGAATTAGGGTTTAGTGTTTATGAATTAAGATTTATGGTTTATGAATTAGGTTTTAGCACTTGTTTTTAGATTAGGGTTTCATATTTACAGTTTAAGATTGTGAAAAATAATAAAAATAACAAAAATAAAACAAAAAAATGAAAAACAATTGAAAATGATGGGCAACCAACCAGGGAAAACTAATAGTCAATCTAGAGGAGGCAGGGATATTCTCGAGGCAAATGATGGGGTTAGACAAAATGGTTACCCATTATGTGGCATCTTCTTGCCTACTTTTTCACAGCCTATGGTTGTTAAAATGAATCCACAGCCTTGTTTTTTAAAAAATATATACTTTTTGAAAACAAGTAACCATTTTAAAATGGGCACCTGTTCTATTTACGAGTGCCCATTTGGCTTTGAGTGCCCGATCCTAAATGGGAGACCATTTCTTAATAGGAGCCCGTTTAGGCTTGGGATATCGTTCCTAAATGAGCACCCATTATTTTCAAAATGGGTACCTGTTCCAAGTGACATTTTCCATCTGTGGATAACTTGCACGAAATCCATACTCATCTTCTTGCACTTACCCCTATGTTTTGCCAAACAAGTTTACATATCTTCGTTTAATAGTTCCTATAAATCATGGTGACCTGAGGCCCTAAAACTATTTGTGTGCCTTGTACATCCTTCTACATTTTGTATATATGTTTATCAGGGCATCTCCAATCATAATATCTAATAAAAATCCCTCTATTATGTTACACTAGAGGTCCAAACACTTCTAGAAATATTTATTATATATACATCCATGAAGTAAACTGCATAGGCTGTGGGATTTAGCATTTCTAGGCCTATTGCATTTGATTGAAAGTTTCTAAAGTCTCTATTTTATGTCACGACCTACACAGTGGTGACCATCAAATGACATGTTCTCAAATAGTTTATGTATTGTGTCTATGATTTCATATTTGCATGCATGGTAGCCAAAGCATTTTTAATTGGGATCTCTCCTTTAACCACATTTGGCTCTACACAAGTTGCATAGGTTAAATGTATGTTGGCAATTATTTCAATAACCTAGTTTTACACATGTAGATATCATTTACTTAGAAGTTTCTAACACCTGTTCAACATAATGATTTTTCAAATGTTCCTTAATCATGGTGGCTAGAGACTACACTTCCATAGGTCATACCTTTCCTCCTTCACTCTTCATTTAGGGCATGTAGGAAAGCTTTCCTTATGATGATTCAAAGTAAAGTTCCTTATACCAATGAACTTTTTGAAAGGTTCAATGTATCCTTAAATCTCTAACAAGATCATCAAACCATTAAAGTGTCGATGGAGAATATAAATGTTGAACAAACACTTATTTCAAACAATATTGCACTTCTCTGAAATGTTTGAAGTAATATGGAATCTTTGACATTGCCTTCAAAACATAGACATAGGGAATCAGAAATGTGGACAAACTTGTAGTATTTCACAAATAATACATAGGAAAGAAGTTCTCAGTAGTTGAGAGAATTCTAGACCTTTTGAACTTTTTTGAAAAGTTTAGTGTTGCAATTAAAATGCTGATGAAGTCTAATTTAGCCTTAAAACACCCAAAGAAAAGAGGGGTCATAGATTTTAAAACCTTTTGAACAAATGAAAAACTCCAATGACAAGGAGATTTGAAGATTCAATAAACTTTCAATCCTTTGCCAAATAAGTGCAATTCATACTATCTTTGAGTTTTTAATTGGAGAAATGTCGCCAAGATCCACAAGCATGGCAAAAAGAGTATAATTCATAACTTTTGATTGGTATTATGATATTTATGGTTGAAAATTGGCCACATTGTCAATAATCACTTCATAAGATCCCCTATCAAATCATTTTTCTCCAAACTTTACAAAACTTTGGATTTAAGTGTTCCCATAAACTACTAGTGAAAATTTATTACTTTAAAATTTCAAAAATGAAAAGCAGCTTTACCTTGAAAACTTGTTGTATTGTGAATTCAAGAGTGTCTTTGTATGCAAGATGGATTCATTTCAAATCTTACTAATTTTTAGATTAAATAATTGTTTCTTAACTCATCACACTAATGTACCTTTCCTCAATTTTATTTTTATATATACATTTTTTTAAAGTTTATTTTAATTTTTGATATTCTTTTGTTTTAATTTAGAGAGAGAAAATAGGAGCTCTCAACTCCACCCGACATAAAAATTCCCCTTATACTAAGTTCTAAAGGTTATGGTTTAAATTCAAAACTGAGGGTTGTGGCCTAATCTTAGAACTAAAACCTGACGTATAACAATCATTTTTTTAATGTTTTGTTCAGTGGAATAGCGTTCCATTGGCATTTCTGGTAATGGAACGCGAACAGACTATATCGCTGGTAATGGAACACGAACAGACTATATCACTTGTAATGTAACATTTCTGTGGAAATGGAATAGACTATATCATTTTCTCTAAGGAAGTGGAACATATTATATATGGCTGTTGTAGCCAACCAAATCAATGAAGTCAAATGAAAATGCATTTGAGTTTTTTTCGTCTGCAACAGCAAATTGTATGCAAAAAATCATGCGAAGAGGATTGCATGGGGAAAAAGATGTTGCAGAAAAAAGTGTTGAATTTAAAAAAGAGGAACATCCTCTTAATTGACCTCTTACAAAAGAACTGCAGCCTCTTAGAGAAGACCAGCAGCATCGTAGAAAAGCACACCAGCGCCGTAGAAAAGAACAACAGCCTCTTGGAGAAGAGGATGTTACATGGAGAAAAGAGGAGCAGCTTGTTGGAGAAGAGTATTTTACTTGAATGGAAAACTAATACGATTACCACTGCACAAAGTGTTAATGCTACCGTGGATAAAGTTTTAGATGATTACTTTGGCGAAGAACGACATAGCCAAGAGGTGCAGCCAAAAGCAACAACGGGGGCAGCGGATAAGGAGGCGCAACCAAAAGCAACAAAGGGGGCAGCCGATAAGGAGGTAGGAGGAGGAGGAGGAGGGGATAGTTGGATATTTTAGATGCAGCCCTTTTTAATGATGTTGGATAATTTTTTAATTATTAGGATGTTTATTGAGTATTAGTTTATATATGATATGCTATTTAAAATCAAATTGATTAGGCATGACTCTCCACCATTGCTCTCTGCTATTAATATATATTTATTTAAGAAGCTCCATTTATTTTTATATTACAGCATAAATAATTCCGGCAGGGTTAAGACAACTTTTTCTTGGACACAATACTTTTCATAATTCTTATTGCAGAACAAAGGGAAAGCGGCTTTCCAAAATACATCTATTCCGTCAAAGCGATGAGCACTGCGAATAGCCTCATCGATTCATTCCAAAACGGTCAGCATTGGCCTGAAAATTAAAGATTGGATAGATTCTTTCTGTCTCCAAAATGTTTTAATTTTTCTTTCAGCTGTGAAGCAGATATTCGGCCCTTGGTAGGATCAGATAACTTTCCGGTCAGGCTCTCCTTAGGTGGTCAACATTTTCCTTGCAAGAAGCGCTTCAGGTTTCAGACTATGTGGTTCAGGGATGCGACTTTTTTGGATAATATTCAGCTTTGGTGGAAGTCCATTCCTTATGTGGAAGGATCACGAATGTTTCAATTAGCAAGTAAGTTAAAATTTCTAAGGCACAGGGTAATGGAATGGAACAGAAACCATTTCCGAAATATTTTTGCTGAGAAAGCTAGAATATTACAAGATCTAAAAGCACTAGCTGATTTCATAATCTCTAGAGGCATGGATTTATCCTCCTTCCAGAAAGAGAAACAGTTGACATCAGATTTGGAAGAAATCTTGAAAAGGGAAGAACTTTATTGGAGGCAACGATCCAAGGAATTATGGTTGAAAGCAGGAGACAAAAATACCTCTTATTTCCATTTGTCGGTCAAGGTAAGAGCTGGGGTTAATTCTATTAAATCCATTCAATTGGAAAATGGGCAGACTTGCACCGATCAGTCAGATATAATGGTTGCAGCACAAAATTACTTTGCAAACCTTCTTTCCAGCCCGCATTACCCTCGGAATAAAGCTCTAGAGGTCTGTAATCTCATCCCAAAGTTAATCAAAGATCATCACAATAAGGAACTTTTGAAACCATTTTCCTTAGAAGAAGTTAAGTCTGCGGTATTCTCTTTGGCGGGAGAGAAAGTGCCGGGCCTGGATGGTTGGACGGGAATTTTTTTTCAGAAGTGCTGGGACACGGTTGGGAGGGATGTTCTCCTGGCTGTCGAAGAATCCAGAAAAGCTAAGAATGTGTTAAAGGAATTGGTGCAGAAGCACCTCGAGACATTGAGGATCTAGAGGATCCCTCGTATTTTCTATTGTGTCCAAATGTTATGTTGTAAGCCTTTGAGCCATATTGAAAGATTGTATACGTGTCATTCCAGATTGTAAACGAATTGAAAGAGATTGTAACCGAACAAGTAGAAGTGTAACCGATTGGCAGTGGTGGTTCATTTTCCACCATGTGTAACTGTCAATTGAGAGTCTTTATATAGTTGGTCTCTATTCGTGTAGAGTAAGAGAAGTGAACGAACAGACAGAGAGGAAGAACAAATCTGTACATTAATATTTAGAAGAAGGAAATAAAGAGTTTCTGTCGTTTTGGTGTAACCCTTGGAATGTAGTTTGGAAGCATTCCACTGGTTGAGGTTTCTTTGAAACCAGTGGAATGTCTTCCTTAGGAGTAGATCTTTTCCTTTTCTATTGAGTGTTTGTTTTTTCTTTGTGTTGTTTGGTTACAATGGTGACAGAGGAGGGATCGTGCATTTTATGCGTATGGTGAATATTTTATGTATATCCTGCATTAGTGTGAGAGTCTGGCTGTAGAAGGTCAAAGAATAAATGTACGAAGGCATCGGCTTAAGACAGCCCATCGGAGAACAAGAAACAAGTGTGGCCGAAGAAGCAAGTCCTACCAATGACGAAGTTGCTATGTAGCCATCGGTGTGAGGAAAGCACATCGGGCAAAGCTTTGGAAGTTATGCCGATCGACGGAGTCAGGCCGATAGAAGGAGCATCGTGGAGAGCAAGACATTCGTCTCACCGAAGGAAAAGTTTGGTGTTTATTGTTTCGGCATAAGGTCATCGGACTGACTACGTCTATCGGGTAGATAAAGGTGCATTGAACCGATAACATTAATCTTGCCGATCGTGTTTGTATCGGGGAGATCATTATGAAGTGTTACCGATGGAGAAGTGGGAGTTAGACACTCATCGGTGTGACCGATAGCATCGGCAGAAGATTCAAGGAACTCGCCGATAGAATAGTATCATGCCGATAGGCACATAAGAGAAACCGCTCATCGGTGAGAGATAAGTATCGGCGAAGGTCTCTTTCGTTTGACCGATGGTGTACAGTCTTGCCGATAGGCAAGAATATGGATATTTCGGTGTGACTTCTACCTTATCTGGCCGATATACACTATAATGGCTATTTTTGTGGGCCTTCCAAGGATTCCACAACCTGTGTTAATGTTAACTAGTTTTTTCTCTGCATCAGATTGGTATCAGAGCTCAGCGAAAGGACTGGGCTATTTGTGTATTAGTATTCTGTCACTAAATAGGCAGAAGAAGCAAGAAGCTGAAAGAAAGAGTGCTAGAAAAGAATTTTGCTGACTTCTGGTTGCAGGTGCAAGTTCACTCACTGCTGTAGGCAGACAGGAAGGTCTGTCAAGAGGGCCAGAGGAGATGGTCCATTGGTTGTCACCAAAAGTCTTGGGGAGAGAGGCAAGAGAGGACTCCCAGGTGAGGGACAGAGGTGTTGGTGTAGCACGAAGGAGTGGATTTCAGCTGTTACATTTCGGAGGCAGCCATTGATAGAAGGCACAGTTGAGGATGAAGAAGAAGCAGCAGAGGCATCCAGTTAGTATTGAAGACATAAAAGCCAAAAGATATTGCAGGCTTTTCACTGAGCATTTCCATGGGACATGGAAAATTTTCAAGTCTGGGAGTATGGTGCAGAAGCACCTCGAGACATTGAGGATCTAGAGGATCCCTCGTATTTTCTATTGTGTCCAAATGTTATGTTGTAAGCCTTTGAGCCATATTGAAAGATTGTATACGTGTCATTCCATATTGTAAACGAATTGAAAGAGATTGTAACCGAACAAGTAGAAGTGTAACCGATTGGCAGTGGTGGTTCGTTTTCCACCATGTGTAACTGTCAATTGAGAGTCTTTATATAGTTGGTCTCTGTTCGTGTAGAGTAAGAGAAGTGAACGAACAGACAGAGAGGAAGAACAAATTTGTATTAATATTTAGAAGAAGGAAATAAAGAGTTTCTGTCGTTTTGGTGTAACCCCTGGAATGTAGTTTGGAAGCATTCCACTGGTTGAGGTTTCTTCGAAACTAGTGGAATGTCTTCCTTAGGAGTAGATCTTTTCCTTTTCTGTTGAATGTTAGTTTTTCTTTGTGTTGTTCGGTTACAATGGTGACAGAGGAGGGATCGTGCATTTTATGCGTATGGTGAATATTTTATGTATATCCTGCATTAGTGTGAGAGTCTGGCTATAGAAGGTCAAAGAATAAATGTACGAAGGCATCGGCTTAAGACAGCCCATCGGAGAACAAGAAACAAGTGTGGCCGAAGAAGCAAGTCCTACCGATGACGAAGTTGTTATGTAGCCATCGGTGTGAGGAAAGCACATCGGGCGAAGCTTTGGAAGTTATGCCGATCGACGGAGTCACGCCGATAGAAGGAGCATCGTGGAGAGCAAGACATTCGTCTCACCGAAGGAAAAGTTTGGTGTTTATTGTTTCAGCATAAGGTCATCGGACTGACTACGTCTATCGGGTAGATAAAGGTGCATTGAACCAATAACATTAATCTTGCCGATCGTGTTTGTATCGGGGAGATCATTACGAAGTGTTGCCGATGGAGAAGTGGGAGTTAGACGCTCATCGGTGTGACCGATAGCATCGGCAAAAGATTCAAGGAACTCGCCAATAGAATAGTATCATGCCGATAGGCACATAAGAGAAACTGCTCATCGGTGAGAGATATGTATCGGTGAAGGTCTCTTTCGTTTGACCGATGGTGTACAGTCTTGCCGATAGGCAAGAATATGGATATTTTGGTGTGACTTCTACCTTATCTGGCCGATATACACTATAATGGCTATTTTTGTGGGCCTTCCAAGGATTCCACAACCTGTGTTAATGTTAACTAGTTTTTTCTCTTCATCAGGAATTTAAATCGACATGTTTAATGCTTATTCCCAAATCAAAATTCCCCCAAACTTTTGAAGATTTCTGGCCCATCTCTCTGTGTAACTTCATCTATAAGATAATTTCTAAGGCCATAGCGCTCAAATTGTCACCCTTGATGAGGGAATTGATCTCTAGTGAGCAAGGGGGTTTTGTACCAGGGAAAGAGACCATTGAGGGTGCCATCCTTACTCATGAAATCTTGCATTCAGTGAACAAGGAAAAGAAGAAAGCTATGGTTGTGAAACTTGATATGTCTAAGGCTTATGATAGAGTGAATTGGAGCTTCCTGTTTGATATTATGACCCAAATGGGGTTCTCCAAAGAAGTGGTTAAATGGATTAACTCATGTATTTCAGGGTTCCGAGCTTCAGTTTTAATAAACGAAAAGGAGATTGGCTTCTTTGAACCTTCACGTGGTTTAAAACAAGGAGACCCCCTTTCTCCTTTCCTCTTCATAATCATGATGGAAGCACTCACTTGGTCCATAAAGGAGGCAAAGAGAAGATCAGATTGGCAAGGTATCAAACTAAAAGGTATTCAAGAGCCCTTTACTCATGCTTTGTTTGCTGATGATACAATACTTTTTGGCCAAGCGTCATTGTGGGAAGCCAAAGTAATGATGAATACAGTCAAGTCTTATTGCTGTGTTTCAGGGCAAGAAGTGAATTTTAATAAATCTATGGTGTTTTTCCAAAATGTTCCATTGCTTCTGCAAAAGCTGATACAAGTTACCTTCAACCTCGAATCCCAGGTTCTTCCAGGAAGCTATCTTGGTCTGCCCCTTTTCCTGGGTAGATATAAGAATAATTTATGGGGCAAGGTTATTTAGAATTTGAACACAAAGATGGCCAAATGGAAAGGTCGTCATCTATCCTTAGCTGGACGAATAGTTTTAATTAAAGCTGTGTTGGCTGCAGTGCCAGTATACATGATGTCGGTCTTTCACGTCCCTAAAGGAATTATAGCTAAAATCGATGGTCTCTGCAGAAAATTCCTCTGGCAAGGCTCTCTTGAAGAGAAGAAAATCCACTTACTGGCTTGGGATAAAGTGTGCAAACCCAAGGCGGAAGGAGGGTCAGGAATTCTGAATATTCAAGTCCAAAACCAAGCACTAGGGGCCAAATTGGCATGGAATATGTACTTCAAACCCAACGCCCTGTGGGTAAAACTAATGAAAGCTAAGTATCTTGATTCGTTGAATAATGAGAGAATCTTCACAGTGCAAAATCCTCCCAAGGGTTCTGCGATATGGAATTTCTTAATAAGAAGTAGGGACCTCCTTCAGCCCAACCTCACCTGGATCATACATAATGGTGAAAAGGCAGACTTCTGGTTTGACTCTTGGGGCGGGGAATCACCACTCTCTACGTATTCCGAGCTCTCTGAGGCATGTACCTTTCTTCAATCACATTGGGGGCATAAAGTTAAAGATTACTGGCAGGTGGTTAGGGAGGGGATTTCAGTTTCAGTTACATGGAAAGGATTCCTAGAATGCAGATTTCCTTTCTCTCAAAAAGTACTTCTCAACCGTCTTCTTGGTAGGAGGGCAGTGTTTGTCTCTAACAAAGAGGATGAAGTGGTCTGGACAGCGGCTAGCTCAGGACGCTATTCAGTTAAAGATGGATATAAACTAGGTGTGCAGAAAGCGCTGTTAAACTGGCCCTCGAAGCTGTGCTGGGGCACGTCAACTCTTCCTAGGGCAGGAGCCTTCGCTTGGTGTGCCCTTCACAATAAAATCCTTACAGGTGACCATCTCAGAAGATTAGGTATGGGCTCAAATTTCATTTGTGTGCTCTGTGGATTGGAGGAAGAATCTATAGATCACATCTTGCTTCACTGCCCCTTTAATAGAGTATGCTGGACCTGGTTTTTCCGGAAGTTAAAATGGTCAAGCTCTTTCTCCAAATCATTATATCTTATGTTTAAAAACTGGCCTCATCTGTTTGCTTCCTCAACATTAGCATGCCTTTGGGAGCTGGGTCCTTCTATGATTATTTGGAACCTCTGGTGGGAAAGGAATCTGCGTATCTTCAAGAAGGAAGCTCGATCAGTGTTTCAGGTCTATACTAAACTTGATGCTGCCATAGCGGATCATACAGTGGCTTTTCTTAGATCTCTTAATTCTTCTAAGCTGGTTTGGACTAAATGGGATGAGGAAGTTATATCCCTCTGGCCCTCAGTCAGATCTTTGGGGATTGGTTTCAATGCAGGAACTCTTAAGATCTCCACAACCAGAGATAAAGTTAAATGGGCTCCTCCTTCTTCTCCTTTTTGTAAGCTCAACATTGACGGGGCATGTCGAGGGAACCTTGGACTATCTGGAATAGGATGTGTCATTAGGGACATTCATGGAGAGTTGATTGCAGCCAAGTCATCCAAATTACCCCCAGGCACCAACAATGAGGCAGAAGCTTGGGCTCTGGTGCATGGACTTAACTTGGCGCTCGAAAAAGGACTAAGGAATGTGTGGATTGAGGGTGATTCCTTGATAGTAATTAATGCAATTAAGGGGAAAGGTTTAGATAACTGGAAATTGACCTATATCCTCTCTCAGGCCAAAGTTCTTCTGAACAGATTGGACAATTTTTTCATATCCCACACGCTACGGGAAGGTAACAGGGTGGCGGACCTCCTCACCAATGTAGCAATAGATAGTGATAAAGATACTATTTCCTTCAATGGTGGTGATCTCCAATTGCCATCAACTGACCTCCCTCCTGTCTGCTGATATGGCAGATGAGTAACTTTATTCCTTGACTGGTACCAAGATGTTGACGCGTCTGATGTATGACCGGATGTTCTCTCACTGGGCTCGATTTGGGACACAAAGCTGTCGCATTCATTTCCTCATTTATGCTCCTTCAAGGATCTCTGACATTCTTCAGGAGCGCTTTTCTAAGTTAATTGGGATGAATGTATTTAGATGAAAGTAGGTTAGTCAGATGTCCCGCCTGCAAGGGGAAGATAGCGTATCTGCTCTCGCCTTGTGTGCATTTATAGTTACTGCCGTGCTAGGACTGCTTGTATCTCCTTTGACGACGTAACGACTTATTTCATCTGACTCCTCCTGCAGGCAGTGGACACGTTGTCACTTATATTCATTCTCAAGTGGGCTCGCAGAGTACCTTTCTCTTCAGCTGTGCGGATGACGCAAGCGCTTTTATTTCTCCACCAGTTCTCTTTTCCTCTTCGCCTTCTTTCAGGATCCCTTCATGTTTATGCTTTTAAGGGCTTTCTTCTGCGTGGTTTCCTTGCTCCGACGCTCTACTTTCTTTTAGTGTTGTTACCGTCTTTCAGTTGCTAGTTTTTGGCTCCAGTTGATGATGGCGGATACACGTTTGAACTAGAGGTTGTTTTTCCTTGCCCTTGACTGGGAACCGGAGATACGGGGGCGTGTGAAGGCCATTGATCTCATGACTCTCATCGACTCTGACTGCACTCTTATCCAATTCACAGTTTGGAATATCGTGGGACACGCCTGGATCAGAGGATTTGAAGGCCGCGTGTTAAACTTTTCAGATATTGTATCACAACTTGTTTCTAACATAATGGATCTAGTTGTGGATGGAGATTATGTGCATTCTCTGGCGGTAGGTTTATTCTTTAAGAATATATACACAGTGGAGCGTTGGGAGGCGGCGGTGTCCAACTATAGCATGGAGCAAGGTGACGCCCTTATTGGCGGGCTTTTTAACTTGACAACCCTACGGAACTCTCCTCCTCAGTAGGTAATCTATAGAGCTCTGCAGTCCAGTATTAAATCCCTTTGCAGTGAGGATTTAGAGGATGCCCTTCGAGCATACTGTTTTCTTTTTTCTAAGAAAAAATGTGAGCGTATTAGAGACGTGTTCACGGCGATTCATTTTCTTAGAGTCCATGCATCTGACATGGCCCTGGGGATGCCTTACTATGCCTTGGTAGATTTGGATGACGGGGATCAGTCAGCGGCCACAGTGGATATGGAGGCTAGGGATTTACCAGAGGCTCCGCCAGCGGCCTAAGCTTCGTCTGCGGTCTTTTGTTTTCTGAGGGCCTGTGAACAGGTTTTGTTTTGGGGGTGGTTCGTGCAGCTTTTGTCTGTGTTTCTGGTCTTTGGTTTGGTCAGGGGTTCAGTGGCTGGTCCGGCGGTGTCTCTTTGGTGTTGGTGATGTGTGTGGTGCAGGTTTATCTCGCTCGGGTTCTGCAGTGTTGGTGGCGTGGTTTCTTCTGTCCAGTTTCTTTTCTTGCTATATCGGGTTGGTCTAGAACCTATTTTTTTGTGAAATCTCATTTTATTTCTGCCTATGTTATGGTTTATGCTATGTATAATCTTTCTGGTTTCACCTAGGCTTGACGCCTTTAGACTTTTGTATTTGCTTTATTAATCAATAGAATCTTTATAGGTGCATCGTCACCTTTCTCTGGTAAAAAAAATAAAAAATAAAAAATTAAATTTATTCCACTAATTAACAAGTCCAATATGTTTGGTGTTGCATATTAGTTTTCTCCCATTTATAAATGCCAAGTTATAATATTTAATTAAGGGAAGAAGTTGTCAACTTACATTACAATTCGATCCACTTGTACACACTCAATTATATGAATCATTGTTTAGTCTTCCCAACTATAATTAAGCCTGCAATACTCAGGATGAACAAAAGGGAAAAATGTGTCCTATCAATTTGACAGTCACTATTCACCCTAGTGTAGCCTGCATATCCAATTAGGAAACATATAGTCTTGTACCTAAAGAAAAATATACATTCCCAGTATGAAAACAATGCTTCATTTATATTTGGCGGCTTAGATACAGGATCAAATATATATTTGGTTATAGCTGTATATAGGTTCACAGTATATTATCAAGCATGGCATATTACTATTAGCATCGTTGCAAATGCATTAGATGCAGATGCTTTCCTATTATAGCAAGCATATTAAATTCCCACTGAATTTATCTTCAAGCAAATATTAAATTTAAACACAAACAAATGGACCACCTTGTTCTAGAGGGGCACTATCAATAACATGCTCTATGGTTGCATAGGAGCAAATTATCTCTAATTGGTTTATTGATGTCTATTGTTCTTATAAGCTGTGTACAAAATTTTATTTAATTCCCAAAATATTCAGTAGAGTATCGAGTTATGATAAAAAAACTATTTTATACAAACATTTGCGTTCTTTTATGAACTATCTTATACTAGAACATTTTGATTAGTCATAGGCAAAATTCCATGGATTATAATGTTTGAGGTCAGTTCTCAAAAAAATAAAATTAATTGACTAAGTTTAATAAGAAAATGTAGTGTTCAAATTAATTAATTAAACACTAATGTATTAATAAATTTGTGTACCCTTTTCTTCTAGGGAGGTTAGTATTCTAAATTATTCTAGTACCCAAAGGCTAGTTCATATTCTTGAAGAGAATGGATCTCCTAATTATTATAAAGAAACATTTAAATTTTCTCTACTAAGAAGGTCCCCACCTTGTTCTAGAGGGGCACTATCAATAACATGCTCTATGGTTTCATGGCACCAAATTATTTCTAATTGGTTTATTGGTGTCTATTGTTCTTATAAAGTTCGTGTACAAATTGATTCAATTCCCACAATATTCAGTAGAGTATCCACTTATGATAAAAAAACTATTTTATACAAACATTTGCTTTCTTTTATGAACTATCTTATACTAGAACATTTTGATTAGTCATAGGAAAAATTCCATCGATTATAATGCTCGAGGTCAGTTCTCATAATAAAAATGAATTGACTAAGTTTAATAAGAAAATCTATAGTTCAAATTAATTAATTAAACATTAATGTATTAAAAACACTGTGTAACATTTTCTTCTATGGAGGTTAGTATTCTAAATTATTTTAGTACCCAAAGGCTAGTAAATATTCTTGAGAAGAATGGATCTCCTAATCATTATAAAGAAACATTTAAATTTTCTCTACAAAGAAGGTCCAATCTCATAGGGATTAATCTCTCTTTCTCTCTATGTACTCATCCTCACCCTCCTCAGATTGAAAATAACTATAGTTTGATATGTATTAAGTATAGGAATAAACCAAACCTTAGAAATTAATAAAAATGCATATATATCTATGAAGTATACATGTCTTTGTGTCTACATTAACATGAATAAATATATCTACATGTAAGAGTGTACGCACATGCACACTCACATGCACACGCATGCATGCATGGATACATAAATACAAACATACATTTGCACATAGATATATTATTAAATATAAAAATAAACATAGGAGTTCATATATGTATGTATGTATGCATACATAAATAAATAGATATATACACAATAGGATTAAAAGAAAGACAAAATAACATAAAAAGCAAGGAATGTAATATTAAGTATAAAAATATAACATAATAAATAATCTATGATCTATCAAAAATATGTTCTTATATATAGGATGAATAATTTAAAAGTATGAAGTAAAAAATAAGACAAGCATAGAAATTCTAAAAAATGCATAAGCGTCTCCAATTAAGAACAAAGTATCTAAATATACATGTACATATATATCTACCTATATGAGTGTATATTTTCACACATACCCAACCCGTACACACATACATGCATGTATGTATGTGTATATGTATATGTGTATATATATATAGGGTAAACAACTTATAATGCTTTGGCATCTTGACCTATATAGGTACATGTTCTGAAATGGTGATGCAGGAACATCCCTGGTTCAAGAGTAATCTTACATCAACCAAAAAAATTTGCATTTCAGTTTGTTTATATTTCACTTCTTTCATTTTCTTGTTCAGTTCAGTTCAGTTCAGTCAGTAGCAATTTTCAGCTTATGGTCTGGTTTTGGTGTTTCACATCTTGTAGATCTAGACTTAGCATCTACATTCATTCATCTATATCATATCAATAATTCAGAGCATTTGGATCAGTTATCGGAAAGATATCGCTATTAGAAGATCAATTATTTTCTCATAGCAGAGCATTCTAATAGTTCCAGATAATCAACTAAAGGAGAAGGCTTGCGGATCATTCCTTGACTTGTAGATCCTAATGACACATCATTCAATGATCCTTCGTTCATGGCTAACCTTCCCTAGAGGTCCGTACATTGTTCCATTCATTTGAGGAAGTGTTCTATGCATTTAGGTCTGACCTATCCGTGAACACGTTACAACTCTTCATTGAAGTTTGTGACCTTCCTTAGCTGATGCGGAGGAATCTATTGGTCAGAAAATGATATATATAGATGTAATAGATCCTTAGGAAAGTAGCTATTCACATAAGAAAGATCTGATAGTTTAGTTTTTGTGCGAAGGGAGCTTCAAAGCCTTATGTTGCGCATGTATGTAATTAGGCCTTTGAGCCCTAGTTGTAAGCCCACATATTGCTGGTGGATCTCTGTTTTGAATTATATGATATATTGAATGACTGAATCTGCATATGTTCTATATTCCTATGTTGTTTCCATTGTGTTTACTCATGCTACATGGTCTAGACTGTTGATTTTGTGAACCCTCCTACCGTGACTGCACCAAGTGGTATCAGAGAGAAAGTTTGAATCTTAGAGAGTGAATTGAGTGAATGAAGTCTATAAGATCTTGTTGTGAGAAGATCACCGATCCGAGGTAGGTTACTTGTGTGCAACTGATCACCGATTGAGAGGTAGTTGTCACTGTAGCCTAATCACCGAACCTGAGGCAGTTTGCACTTGATCCTAGGAAGAATGCCGCTGCGAAAAGTTCCTCCTATTGGTACAATGGATAATCGAATGGATGAGATGATGGAATTGATGAGAACAATGCAAATTCGTTTGGATACTATTAAAGAAGATAGGCAAAGAGGATTGACACCTAGACCTAATATTGAAAGTGATGATGAGGAAGAATTTCAATCTGCTGAACAAACTGGCGAAACCCTAGAAAGCACTGAAGAAGAAGAATCAGATCAGATAAAGATGTTGTGAGCTATTTCAAAGATTGGAAAGAAACCTAGAGTTGATTTTCTAAACTACACTGGTAATTTGAATCCTGAAGAATTGATTGATTCGATAAATGACATGGAAGAATACTTTGAATATGAACAAATTGAAGACTTGGAGAAGGTAAAATTTGTAAAGACAAAGTTGAAAGGACATGCTGCTATATGGTGGAAAGAAGTTCAATTAGAAATAAATAGAAGAGGAAAAGAAAAGATTACAAAGTGGGACTAGATGGTGACAAAGTTGAAAAATCAATTTATACCTGCTGACTATGAGTTGGAATTGTTGAAAAGATTACAAAACCTAAGACAAAAGGATAAATCTATGAAGGAGTACATTGAAGAATTTCATAAGATGATCATAAGGATAGGACATAGTGAAGCAAGCAAGGAGAAAGTGACAAGATACATCAATGGACTGAGATTGAACATTAAAAAAAAACTAAGCTTGGTAAGGATGACATCTTTGGAAGAAGCATATTAGTTTGCCCTGAAGGTGGAAGAGAAGATGAATAAGAAGCATGATCAAAGATAGAGAGGTAGAGGAGGTAAATTTTAGAGAGGTAAACATTTTCTGGATGTGATAGATCATTTGTGGAGCAGAATAAGTTTGATAGCCCATTGACGAAGGATAGCAAAGATAACAGTTCTTACCGGAGAGATGACAAAAATTTTTACCAGAGAGGAAACCCTAATGCATACTAGAATGAAGGATACAGAAGAGAAGGAAGAGGATTTGATAAGAAGACATTCAAAGGTACTTGTTTCAAGTGTGGAGGTGAAGGACATATAGCATTTGAATGTAATCAGGGTAGTACAAGCAAGAAGACAGAAAATAGTGGGAGAACAACCTATGTTGAAGAAGAACATGTTGGATCACCTAGTTCAGTTGGCAATCTAGAGAAAGGAGAATCATTGGTGATGAGGAGAGCACTATTTCAAGTAGAGACACATGAGGAACCATCATAGAGAAAAAGTCTATTCAGAACTAGATGCAAATCTAGAGGTCAGTGATGTAAAGTTGTAATTGATAGTGGTAGTTCAGATAACCTAGTTTCAGAGGAGATGGTGACTAAGCTGAAGTTAGAAAGATTGAAACACCCTAAGCCCTATCAGATAACATGGATTCAGGCTGATCATAAGGTACTAGTGAGTGAACAATGTTTGGTGAAATTTTATATTAGATCTTATCATGATGAAGTCTTGTGTGATATTATGCCTATGGATCTGTGTCATATCTTGTTGGGTAGACCTTGACAGTATGATAGAAAAGCTATACATGATGGAAGAAACAATACATATACTATAACAGCAAATGGGAAAAGAATTACTTTGATTCCTTTAGAAGATGATCATAAAGATGTGGTATGTGGTAATGCTAGAATCTATTTGGTAGATAGAAGGAAATGTTTGGATGGTTTGAAATAGGAAAATATGTGTTATGCCTTGATTCCTAAGAAGCCTCAAGTGGTGAAGAAAGAGACTGAACCAGATGAGATAAAAGAGTTGCTGACAGAGTATGAAGACATCATATCAAATAATGTGCTTGATGGATTACCACCTATAAGAAGTATCAGTCATCACATGGATCTTATACCAGGAGCAAGTTTGCCTAACAAAGTAGCACATAGGATGACACCGACAGAGAATGAAGAATTGAATAGACAGATAAAAGAGTTGTTGAGGAAAGGTTTGATTAGAAAAAGTTTGAGTCCTTGTGTAGTATCTACAGTGTTAGTATCGAAGAAGGATGGAGAGTGGAGAATGTGTACTAATTCTAGAGCAATAAACAAGATCACAGTTAAGTATAGATTTCAAAAAGATATTTCAAAAAGATAGACTTGAAAAGTAGATACCATTATATTAGAATCAGAGAAGGTGATGAATGGAAGACTGCTTTTAAGACAAATGAAGGATTGTATGAGTTGTTAGTGATGCCTTTTGGATTGACAAATGCATTGAGTACTTTCATGAGGTTGATGAATGAAGTCTTGAAGAAATTCTTGGGTAAGTTTGTGATTGTATATTTGGATGATATTTTGATTTTTAGTAAGACAAAAGAAGAACATTTGTGGCATATTAGACAAGTTTTGTAGAGAATGAGAGAAAATAAATTGCTAATAAACATCAAGAAGTGTAGTTTCATAAAGGAAGAATTAGTATATTTGGTATTTGTGATTTCTGCAGAAGGATTAAGATGGACCCTGAGAAAGTGAGAGCAATTGTTGAATGGCCTACACCGGAGAGCATTGGAGAGGTTAAATCATTTCATGGATTGGCTAGTTTCTACCGGAAGTTCATCAAAAATTTTAGTTCAGTTTGTAACCCTATGATAGAGACAATGAGAGGTGACAGAAAAGGTTTTAAGTGGACATCAGGAGCAGATAAAAGTTTTGAACTATTGAAGCAGAAAGTGAAAGAGCAACTTGTTTTGGCAGTACCGGATTTCAATAAGATATTTCAAGTTGATTGTGATGCTAGTGGAAGTACAATTGGAGATGAAGTGATGGTGTACTTGAGAAAAGAAAGATTTCCAGTTGGGACTTATAACAAGTTGAAGATGAAGAAGTTTGGACCTTGTAGGATACTCAGGAAATTTGATTTAGGAAATGCATATGGGGTGGAATTACTGGAGACATTGAGTATATCACCTATTTTCAACATTGCAGATCTATATTAGTATCATGAAGCAGAGTTTGGTGATAGCATGGAAGAAGACTTGAAGAAGTAGTTGCCACACAACGCACCAGAATAGATTGAAGACATTTTGGACAGAAGAGTTGGACACAACACTAGATGAAGACAATACAAAGAATATCTTGTGTAGTGGAAAGGCAGACCAGAAGAAGATTCATCATGGATTTCTCAGGCTAAGGTGGACCGTCTTGGTTCTCCCCTAGCCCCAGTAAAGTGAGGGACTCACTTTTTTCAATAACCCCAAATGTCTAATGTAGGAGCATCCCTAGTTCAAGTAATCTTGCATCAGCCAAAAATATTTGCATTTCAGTTTGTTTGCATTTTAGTTCTTTCATTTTCATGTTTAGTTCAATTCAGTTCAGTCAGTAGTAGTTTTCAGCTTGTGGTCTAGTTTTGGCATTTCACATCTTGCAGATCTGGACTTAGCATCTACATTCATTCATCTACATCATATCAAGAATTTAGAGTATTTGTATCAGTTACTGAAAAGATATCGCTATTAGAAGATCAACTATTTTCTTAGAGAAGAGCATTCTAATAGTTTCAGATAATCAGCTAAAGGAGAAGGCTTGCAGATCATTCCTTGACTTGCGGATCCTAATGACACATCATTCAATGATCCTTGGTTTGTGGCCAACCTTCCCCAGAGATCCGCACATTATTCCATTCATTTGAGGAAGTGTTCTATGCATTTAGGTCTGATCTATCTGTGAACACGTTACAACTCTTCATTGAGGTTTGTGACCTTCCTTATTTGACACAGAGGAATCTACTAGTCCAGAAATGATATATATAGATGTAATAGATCCTTAGGAAAGTAGCTATTCACATAATAAAAATTTGATAGTTTAGTTTTTGTGCCAAGGGAGCTTCAAAGCGTTATCTTGTGCATGTATGTAATCAGGCCTTTGAGCCCTAGTTGTAAGCCAGCATATTGCCGGTGGATCTCTATTTTGAATTATATGATATATTGAATGACTGAATCTGCATATGTTCTATATTCCTATGTTGTTTCCATTGTGTTTACTCTTGCTGCATGGTCTAGACTATTCATTCTGCGAACCCTCCTACCATGACTGCACCAAATGAGTGCCCATTTCTTAAAGGTATTTAATTTTTTTAAACAGGACTACCAGGTCATTTTTTATAACAAGCAATGATAGAGAAGAATGATGATGAAATGGATACTCAATTGCTAACCCCCTGCCACCACGTTTTTGCCCACCTTTCCAAGCATCTTTTCAGACCTACCACCTCCTCCTACCAAACTCGTAGTTATTGAAGACCTCTAGGTAGACACAATTTAAAAATTTAAGATTTTTGGTTTACAATTTTTAAAAATATAATGAATCCTAGAATGTTAAATTTAACTATAAACCCTAAAACTATGAACTAAAAACCCTAAAATGCTAACTTTAACTATAAACCCTAAAACTAAAATTTAACTATAAACTATTTAAACTATGGAAGTTATACTTCAAGCCATTACACTTAGTATTAAATGCCATTATCATGAAAATAATAAGAGTTAAAATATATCCACAACATCTCGACTAATCTGACCCATAATACCATATCAAACACAATCCATTCAAAGTGAATAGTAATTCCCAACGTTGAAGACGTATTCTAATAATGGAGTGTTCTACCATTATTAGAATACATTCTCCAATACATGGAAAGAGAAATAGATCTTTGTAGTAGTTAACAATATAGTAAGATGTTGATATCAATATGACTAGCACACTTAGGTGATGAGAACCCTCAATGCATCCCCAACAATAGAGCCATTTTTTGTCTATTACATCTTTTGGCTCCTCAAACCCTAATAAGACATACCTTTAGCCATTGTAAAATTTATCTTAAGCAATCATACTTGCAACTTATGATTAGGCAAGGACCACTTTGGACCAATTCATGAGAAAGAGTGGCTTCTCCTTCTTTTTGATTTGCTAGGCAAAGGGCAATATTTTCTAAGGTTTTATTATAGGACAACTAAAGAGAAATGAATAAACATAACTTATCCCAAGAAAAAACCATATCCTATGCACAAGACAACTTCAATTATTGTCACTAATCTTCAATGTGTTGGTTTACCATATGCAAGATTCAAAACCTCTTCAAAGTAGGAAAGAACTCGTGTGTGTGACTAAAGATACATAAACTATTATACCTAATGATGTAGTTCAGTCTAAAACCATACTTCACACATGAATTCAAACTAGACAATAATGCATATACCACTAAAGATGTTATTTGAATGGCTCCTTTAATATATGGCATCGCTAAAGCAATCAAATATGTAGAGTTAGAAGGACTACTAATGCTAAGAGATACTAAAAATATTCTATTTTAGTTTTTCTATATATGAAGCAATGTAATGAATGGTAGAACTCACTATAGATTGGTTCCTTTATCCTATATGGGTGATATAGTTGAATCTCCAAACAAAATGAGTAAATCATACATGTGGTCCAAAAGTTGTAACATATAAAAGATGACAACTACAAGGATGTAGTGTGGTAGATTACACACAT
Organism: Cunninghamia lanceolata; assembly: GCA_027924645.1. NCBI lineage: Eukaryota > Viridiplantae > Streptophyta > Pinopsida > Cupressales > Cupressaceae > Cunninghamia > Cunninghamia lanceolata. The sequence goes on along the minus strand of BSBN01000420.1, from coordinate 6,699,585 downwards.
TAGTTGTGCTCTATGCACATAAGAAACACACATATGTTTATAGAATCAAGAACAAAATATGCTTCAATAATCCTTGAGAAAACAAATGAAATTCATGTATTACAATGAGCAGAAACTTAGTGAAAGATTCATAATTTTTTTTACAATCTTTGTGATGATTAACTAATCACTCAAAATATACTCACTAAAAAGTTTAATTAGAGGAACAACCATCCTTCCCAAAAGATCATTCGAAAGACATGGATCAAGATACTCCTTCAAACTAAATACAAAATACATTTACAAGATGGAATCTGATTCAACATACAACATTAAAAAACCCAAGGACTATTACAAGATAGAAAACTCTTCTTCCTTACAAATATTTAGCTCACTAATCTATAGACAATTCACCAAAAACCATTGACTTCTTATATATATATATAGGAACAATGGTATGGACATATCTTGTCGAAATGTCACATCAGTATCAAGTCTTAGGCATAGTAGGCACACACAATTTCGAAGGACAAAACTTGCACAAAAGAACATCCACCTTGGATCAATTAGTGCATTTAGTTGACATTAACTCTTATCCACCCATACGATGACATGGAGGTCCCTTTACATCATAAAAACCTTGATCTTGAATGATATCCTACCCATACCATGCAATAAGTGTGACAACCACCTGTATGAGGTTGTCTATAAAGCTAGCTTCACCTACCTTGACTCTACACATGGCTCAATGATATCTGAAAATTTATAAATGGCCACACTAGATAGAAAAAGTCCTTGATGACTTAAGGAGTTCACTTGAATTTATTATTTCCCTATTGTTCCAATGGTTTGTGAGAAAAAACCTAAAACTAGAGCATCTAGGGAAGGGTCAAAAAGGAACTTTAAGAGCTCAACCACCACCATAACAGTGAACAATAGCCTAAGGATACACCTTGGAGTGAAAATATATTGACAAGAGGATACACTACCTATGTGCATAGTCTCTGGAGCCATCACATCATCATATAGGGAAGAAACCCTAAAAATGTCATTTGCACAGTTTGAATTTTGTTGGGCATGGAGGGCATGGTAAAAAAATTGAACTCTAGGGAAATTAACAACAAGTGGAAGGGTGGATTTTTCTCAATGATGGGTGTATAGTGAATAAAGAAATATGTACACTCAACATATTAGCCTTGAGGGCTAATTTAGCTCCTATCAATAGGAACAAGCTATGAAACCCACATAGGACACACAAGGTCACTAAAAAGTCTATGAGTTTCAAATGAGCAAGGTGGTCCTACCATTGGAGGCATAAGATCCATATAACATATCAAGACTCACTGATGAGGTGAGTGTATGCAATGCTAAGATAAGATTGGGCTGGCCACCACTAAAGGTGACATGTGCCAAGAAATTATTAACCATCAAGTCCATGTTGGAAGAGGTCAAGCCCATAATAAAGGACTAAGTAGTTGCAAATTTAAACAAATGGGTCCCATTGATGATGTCACCAAGATACACCTAACAATAAGAACTTGGTCCTCATACACTGCCACATGGAGTTGAGTTGTCACTAAATATCTATGGACCAATGAGGATGTACCACTTAACAAGAAAGTACCACATAAGTGTTGAATTAGAGTAGCTAATAAAAAAGGGGTAAATAGTGATAATGTTGGGAGAAAACTAGATGGTGTGTGCATGAGGGAGATGATCCAACAGTTAGTGCATGGTGCACAAAATGAAAGTATGCATGATCTCCACGAAAATATGTACTTTAATATGAAGTGATAGATTCTATAAATGTCATTTTATAGAATAAAACATACTAGCTCCTTACATCATCCAACTCCTCCATATCTAGATACACAAATGCTATAGAGCAAAACCAAAACCTAGGCTCAGTGGATATCAACCTAAGATGGTGAACTAGAACCTTATGAATCAAAATCTATTCAATGCTGAAATTCCAAAATATTAATAGCATTATATTTAACCCTCCAACATATGTGATCTAATCATATAAAATGAAGACACACTATATTTTATTATAGTTTTAACAAAGGCTACATCTACATCATCCTTTTAGCGATAAGCACCATCTTGAGATTAACTTTGAGAGATCATTTTTTTATGATAGTATTGTCTCTAAAATATATAGCTCCACAAATCCTAGAAATAAAACTCAAGACCTAGGCTTGATGAATATTAGCCTAGCATGATGAACTGGAAATGATGATTCGAATATGACAAATAATAGGCCAATCTCTAAGAGAGGGAAACCCTTTTTTACTTTAGATTTTGTTAAACCTAAGATGATGATCCTAACTAACTTTAATAATATAAGAAAAGGGAACCAATAATAATACCATTAGGCTTTCAACTATCATCCCAGATGGATAATGTAACGCTCATTATTTAACACTAATTCTTATTAAATGTTTATTAAATTTTTATTTAGATATGTATTTGTAAGTTTTTCATATGGATAGTTACTGACATTTGTAAGTTTTCAATACATAGATATTTAGATAAATTTTGATATTTGTAAGTTTATTTAGATGTTTATTTGTAAGTTTCTAATATGGATATTTACATACGAGTAATTAAATATTTATTTATTTTTCTTCTAATTATAAATACAGGTGGTCCAATGGATCAAATAACTACATAGGATGAATTTATAATAGACAATATTTTGCAAAACCCCCCACCCCCTTAACATGATGAGGCTTGCTTGCAAGAAAATATCATCAAAAATATAAACATAATTGAAGAAAAAATTAATTTGATCCAAAATTAGCCTCACATGCCCCCATGTAATACATTTTCCATCTTCAATGCAAACCGGTGTTGATTTTGTTAGGTCCATTGATGCAGATCTAGATAAATATACCTTTGGCAGGAGGAGAGGGGGCAATTTTATGCAGATGGACTCTAGTATAGAGACATCCTAGATCTTCATGTTACCAAACAAACCATAGCCCCATACATTGTTGACCCTGAGACAAATCAACCTATACCTCCAACAAAATTAGGTGGTGTAGGAATCATGAGATTTCAAGATATTTTTGGGAGCGATGGTGGATGGCCTTTAATAATCCACCACATGTTAATTTTGATGTTTCATTATATTTTTTGAGGAAATTATGCCAAAGTTTGAGTTGGGTTTAAAACCCAATTACTTTAACATTGGAGCATTCAAAGGTGTTGGTGGTGGCATGCCACAATAAAGGGTAAGGGCACGCATCGATCCAAATTGACCCATTCCTATTGCACCCATTGTTGCTCAAGTTTTACCCAGTATTCCTACACCCATTCGGCACCAAGCAATGATTTCGGCATTAGGAGCATTGAGTGCACTCTAGAGAAATCTCACTAAACAAGCTACCCACATGGCTTCTAAAGTCAGTGGTAGAGAGCATGGAAGAGTTGGTGTAGTTGTTCCTAACACCTCACACATGTTGATTGTAATGCCCCCTCATTTTTGGCTTGTGATAGCTGTTAGTTCTACCTTACTCTTTGTTTGATCTGAGACAGTTGTTAGTTCTTCCATTGCATCCAGACAGTTCTGAGACATTTGAGTTATTGAGACTATGGTTTATGCTTACTCTGATCATGATAGATTATGTTCGACTGATTTAGTTCTGACTTGTGGTATGAGTTTATGATGACATTGTTGTTATGATGAGATGGATGTGTTTTGTGATGGTTTGATAATATCATGTTTATACATTTGATGTTAAATAGAAATGGTTATAGTCTTGTGTCAAAGCAGGGATGGTGTAGTACTACTTGGTTTGAGCACCCTACTATGTCATGATTCCCTGACTCAGTGTGTGTTGGTATATATACAGTTGATCAGATACAACCCATTGTTCATATGCAGGTTGCAGGTACCAGGCCTCGACTCCACCTGACTTAGCAGGTCTGAGCAGGCCCTACACCATGGATAATGTTGACAAAGATAACATGAGGTTTATTCCCTAGGTTAGTTCAACCTTCAATTGGTTAGTCGTCATGTGGTTTGAATGTTTACTGTCGAGTTTTGGGTAGTCAGCCCATGTGTATCTGGGTAATGCGTAATGAGGTAATGTTGTATTAAGAATATTTAATAGCTTGTCAAATATTATGGTATTTTGCTTAAATTGGAATATTATTTAAGTAAATTCCAATATAGATTAAATGGAATATGTTATTGATTTTATTAGTATCTATGTCATAAGTTAATGTGGTTAATTAGTATATCATTATTTGAAGAATAGTATTGGATAGTAATTTAATGATTTTGGATAATCATTTATTGTTGGCTAGTTGTCGTATATGTTTTGGAGATACGGAAATTCTATGTTAAGTAAAATTTCAAATTTTTCTTATTGGTCTCGGGAGAAATTTTGCTGGGTTTTTATGTCTGAAGTTATTTTTGTTCTAGAGAAGATTTTGGAATGGAGGTTTTTGAGGATTGTTTTGCAGATAGAAGGGGAAGTTCTAAAAGAGGATTTGATTTTGAAGCATGAATTGTTCGGGTATGTCTTGTGAATTTTTGTATTTTTTTTGTCTCTGTTTGCTCAGAAGAATTAGATTTCTTTGTTGATACTTATTCTAGCATGGAATTGATCTGTTATTCACCCTTGTCCCTTTGTAACTTTATTGCTTTGTGAACCTTCCTTCATCCGTAGAAGGGTGTGTTTTGTCCAAAACTCTTCAGTTTGTCGCTCGACCCATTCTAGCTCTGTCAACATGCCTTTTTGTTAACTCTATGTTTTCCTTATTTGAATTGAACTCTTGCTATGCCAAAGTAATTTTCTTTGTATTGATGCATGCTTAGAGTGAACTGTTATTCCTTGGCCCATAGTTGTTTCACCTTTATTTCAGACCTTTTTAAATTGGCCCTCTTGGGTCATTGTGCTAAAGGAGTCCTATCAAGAGCATATAATTAAAATCTGGCATGAAGAGTGTATCCCCATTGACCTTCTAATCATTTTCTTTTGGCTCATCATTTGTCTCCAATGAAAAACTATCTTTTTCTTCTTGCACCTTGCTTTAGTGGCATCATTAATGATCTCTCGACCTACACACTGCTTTTGGGTTGCTAGATGTTAAACCATCATTGATGGGCATCCCATCCTTCTTTTCTATCACTCATAATATCTTTATGTTGTTTTTTCCTTCGAATGCAAGATTGTCACCTTTAAATATTAATTGCCTACTCTCGAAATGTCTGTTCTCTGTGGTCGACGTCGCACTTTTTGTCCCTCTTTCTAGCAGATCTTACCAGTGCCCTTCCCATCATTCGTAGCACTGTGTAATGGTCTCCCTACCCTCTCAAGTTGCTATTGGAGAGTTTGACTTAGCGATTTCTTCCAGTTGTCAACCTTTGGTAAACTTTGTAGTCTACGTTCCTTTGTCAGGCCGACTTCTCCTATGTGGCTTTTTGACAATGCAAATTGAGGAATGGCGTTGCTATATAGATTGGTTTGCCAGTAAAACCCTCTTTTTCACAACTTGTCCTACCTTTATGCCTCATCCTACCCTTCTTGCTCCTGCCTGTCATTCGACCTCTCCGTGGTAGTGTGTTATTTGTTTGTATCCAGAAAACTTGATATCTTCTCGCCATCTTCATGGTCACTGTGTCTATAATGTCGATTCACTCTATGTATTCATTCCATTTTATGGAGGAATGTATATTTTAGGAAGTGTAAGGAATTGGTTTGCTTCTGGGAAGTTTCTAAATGAACTCAAGATCCATAGAGGTCGCACGTTTTCATCCTTAGTCTTATTCCTCTGAATTTGAATAAACTGTAGTAGTCAACTATGTCATACGATGTGATGATCCCATTGTGAGTACCAGTCCTTATTAGGAAACTCTCTTTATTTCTTTTGATTGTATTAGATGATTGTATCTTAAATTTTGAAAGGTTACTAACTATTTTATATCATTAATGGAATCATGCTGATTGGAAATTGATGTCTATAGGATAGCAAGTCTTTTTAATAAGAATGCTAGTTAATTCAATAAATTAAGTCGTGGTCATAAATTAATGTCTTGGTAAAAGATTATTGGATTAATTGTTAGAATAGTAGGTGGATATGAGATGACTAGTTGGTATTGATATAACTTAGATATTAAATTTATAAAAATGTTTATCTCCTTAGAAGACCTACTATGTCTATCAAGTTCCATAATAGATAACATTCTATCTTTAGTAGATTTGTATAGTTCCTTCTTTAATGTAGCATATGGCCAAATTTAGGTAAGTATATTTGAATTACACAATAGCTATGTTGTTAATTATCTCTAGTTAATATTAGTACTCATTGCAATGCTTCGGATTTGTGTATTGTTAAAATAGTGTCTACTTGCATTTAATGTTAATTTCAATCTTGTAGGCATAATAGTTGAGTTTAGTTCGTTAATCAGAATGTGTTTATTGAGAGTGCTTTAATTACATTTAAGTTCTATCCTTATCTCATTATTGATCTTTGGTCTTGTCGACTTGAGAACCAAGTGAATTTGGGTAAAGAGAAATATTTTGGTTTTAGGTCGTATTATTGTATTTTCTCCTTCCTTTATTGAAATGATTTAATTCTGCAAACCTTGTCCAAAACTTGTGTGAAGTTGTCCGTGGGACAAATTGTTTATTTTATCAATTCATATTAATGATGTATTGAGTTAATTTTCCTTCCATTTATCCCTTGGCGATCTTGTATTAAATTCATGGTCGTTGAAACCTAGTTTCCCTATCGGGAAAAGTGTTGTAGTAACCTGGTAAAGAACACAGTTACCAACTCCGAAGGTCTAACTATTTTGTTTGCAACTTGGTACTTATGTTATACTATTTCTTGATGTATTGTTTGAGTTTGAGGATGACAATGGGATTTATATTGTTGTGGCCAAGTGCATGGCATATGTAATGGACCGAAATCATTTTATAACCTTTATCCTTACATGTTGTGGTTTGGATGATTGGTCAAAGATTGCTAAGGGAGTTGCTTACATGGTGGGGCCGATACCTAGAGAGAGGCCGCTTGGGTAACCCCATGGAAGTTGTAAGCAATTAAAAACTTAATAACTTGTTTATGAGGGTTAGGGTAGTAATTCACATAACAAGATAAGTAAGATACCTCACCCATGTCTTGAGTGCTCTCACAGGCTAAGGATGGGATGAGAAGGTCTGGTTGGCAAGGCTGACTTCCTTGTCTCCACGAGAGGACATGTCAGTTCTGCATGAGTCACTTTATGGGGCCGGTGCCTAGAGAGAGGCTGCCAGGGTAACCATAGATAGGGGCTGACTTCTAGTGAGAGATAGCCTGGGTAACCCATGCTAGGGCCATGCAATGACACTCTCCTTACGTAGCTCAGTTACTCCCTCTCTACCTTTGTTGTTACCTCTAGAGTGTTGACTTGTCTTGATGGTTGTACTTAGCTTGATGTTTTGATTTGTCTTGTCTTGGTGAGTACTGTTGTGTCTGTGTAGTCTTGTTATCATGTTTGTCTGCATGGAGTTTGGATCTTGTTATTATGTTCATGGTTGTAACCTTGACCTAGTGGAATCCTCATTGTTATCTCCTTGTTCAGAGGGGTGGACCTCAGGGTTCCATATGGTTGGGAGGCAGACCTATCCATTGGTATTCTTGGATGTTTGGTTCGAGATCAGAGCTAGAGTATTCCAGTTCTAGTTTGCTCTTCATCTTCAAGTTGTTGTTTACTTTCATAATTGTACTATTTGTAAATAGATGTAATTGGTCTTGTAACCTTGCATTGAAATTTGTAATTATTCTTTCTAGATATTGTAAGATGTATTATTATTCTGTTGCATTAAGATGCAAATTACTTGTATGATTTTAATTTTTCTCTGATGTCGTTATGTTCCCTAGAAGTGTTAGCTGATCATTTTAGTGGATGTTGCTATTAGTGCGGTTATTTCTAATGTATAATGTATTTCCTTGTTTCAAAAAAAAAATTATGTAAATTTGTTGCTTGTCAGTCTAGCACTCTAGGGTTGCATGACGGAGCATCACATTGATGCCATATTAGGGTCAAAATTTTAATCAATCATGCTATGGTCTTGCTCCTGCATCTACTTCAGATGTAGCTATATCAAAGGTTAAGTCATTCTTGGATTTACTATATTTTGATGATATCCTACACAAACCTACATGTCACATTTTAATTTGTTTCATGTGCATATGAACATATCAAAATTATATTTAATAATTAATTAAATCTATAGTGACATGTTTAGTATAGATCTCAATTGGCTCTAGGGACTTAGCTCAATTTCATACACCCAGTTTTGTGTCAACAACTATAAAACTTGACACACCTTATGGGGTAAACCAATATATTAACCCTAAAACCATATGTACCTAGTTCTAATTTAAAGTTTCTTCGAAACTTAGATATATTTTAATTAACTTATATAATTTAATTTAATTATATGTGAAACATTTTTATTGCAGCAGGGAGGTCATGTGATAGTTCCCATGTCTAACTGACCAGAAGGTGTTGTGAGTACTCCTCCATCATCATCTGTTATGCTTGAGTATTCCTTGGTGTGTATTTTCAAAAAAATTACTAAATTTTTACTTTTATTTTTGAGTTTATATATTTATATGTCCATATATGTATGTAGGATGATAGAATGATTGGGATAGCGACTAGTCAGCATACTGATCAAGGACAATCTCATGAATCATCCACAATGTTTCAATTCATAATTTGGTAAATTTTCCATGTGATTTCTAGGTATTTTATATATATGGTTACATGTTTTGGTAAATATTATAACCTAATTCAAGTGCTTTATTTGAATATCTAGGAATTAGTAACTAAGACTTTTAGTCCAGAATCAACAACTATACCACCTGGGCAACATAAAGTGGGAGTAGATGAGCATGAACATATGATAATTTATGCACACTTTAGTCTATATTTAAATATTTAATTTCATGATTTTATAAATTAAATCAAATTTTGATGCATGTGGGTTAATTTGGATTCTAAGTTCCAATATGATCATAACCAAAAATATACTTTAATAGGCATCAATAGATTTTATAAATGCCAATTCATTGAGTATTCTAACTTAATTCAAGTGCTTTATTTGAATATCTAGGAATAAGAAGCTAATACTTTTGGTCCATAATCAATAGCTATATGGTCATTGCTATCACTTAGAATTGAATTCTTCTTGGAGACCTCCAAGCATTCTAATGACACAATGGGACTAATCTCAAGGTGTGGGACCTTGTGATTTTGAGATCAGACCTCTAGAGAAGGTTGGTTCCTCTTTCTAAGCTTAAGGCTTAGAGAAATAGACTAAACCTACACTAATGATCACCAAAGAAAAGGGAGAGAGGGAAACAAAAAGGGAAAATGTGATGCACCAAGATTTAGTTTGTTGGATTGCATTGACATAACACATTAATGATCTCAAACGCCAAAGGGGAATCACACAGACTCAAAGGAATTCAAACAGAGGTTAGGGTAGAAAGATGAAAGGGACCATTTTGTCCATAATATATAACTTATACCTATCGAATAAACATGATGCAAGAACAATGAGGGAGGTGAAATTTAGTTTATATTGATCATAGAGGTCAAATAACCATTACAAAGTAGAACAATTTGTTGCAGAAGAAGATATAAAATAATTGATTACATTCATTAGTGAACCAAAATAGAAGGCATCAAAGGCCTAGCTATAGGCACAATGCATCAAATTCTATTGGTCCTTGTAATCACATTACAAGTCCTGGAACAACAAATTACTCGGTAGCACAACAACCTAAGACAATAACCAACAACAACCCCTGATACATCTTTGAAACATGCATATATAGCTTTTAAAATTGCACTATAGCAGAAATGGTGTGGGACGTGAGAAGTCAACAAGATGGGATCTTAACCATGCTGCATTAACTTAAACTGGTGTCCTTTGAAGTGCACATACATGGCTCTGTCCATGAAATTCACTAAAACATGAGGCTCACCCATGCCATCGGTATAAGAAATTCACTATAGATGAGGAAAACTAGCATGGGGAGGTGGGAAAACCATCTGATGCATGAAAATAGGCCTTTATGGAGCATTAATGGAGACCAAGAGGGTTGTTGGCCAGTCAAATCATTTTTTTTCGGTGAATAAAGGAGCCATCGAAGTTTTAGAGATCGGGCCTCTAGCCCTCCACCCTATCACTTGCAGAAGAAAGGAGGTGGAAGGTGAAAACCCTAAGCTCCACCATAACACTTAGAATATTTTACCTTATCAGCAATCGGGCCTTAGAAATTTAATGCTCGACCTTCTGCCATGACACTATCACCACATGGCAGCATTCTATCATTCTATGAATGAGTGAGGGGCCCACCAAAAGAGCATGGCGGAATGACAGAATACCACCATGTAGCCATCGGCAGGCTTCAAGATTTTAGCATTCAGCCTTCCAAGAGGGAAGATGGAAGAGCAAAACTCTAAAGTCTGATAGTGAAATACTTAGCACATTATGCACCTTGTGGACTTTGGCGCTTGGGCTTTCAGAACATTGAAGCAAAAGGATGAAGAAGAAAAGGCCAACTTCCAACAAATTCTTCACACTTAGATGATTGTCGAAAGAAAAGGTTGGACCTTGGGCCCTGAACCTTCCACCCTATAAGGAAGAACATGAAAGTGCAGAACCCAGATCCTTGACATCAAGTAGAGCTTCCAACACTTAGCCGAATTTGCAAGAGAAGAGTCAGAGTTCAAACCCCAACCCTTCTACCTTCCAAGGAAGAAGGGAGAAGAGGAGAGCTCCAAACTCCAATGTCGAAACACTTAGAATCATTTTTGTGAAGGAAAGGGGTGGAGTTTGGAACTTTGGGCTTGACAATTGTGAATAGGTGAAGCCCGAACTCTAGCATCCCAATAAGGCAAAAAGACACAAGGAAAACTCTAAATTTTCTGGGACTTAACCATTTTTTGATGTTTTTCCTTACATCCTCAAAAGCTAAAACACCAAGATCTCATGGAGCTTAGATTACTTGGCCAAAGGGAGAAAAATAGGATAACATTTTGGCAACTTTGCAAGGGTGTATTCCTACCTAAACACTAGGATCCATAGGCCTATCCAATTAATTGGGCATAGAGTCAAAGGGCCAACAACAAGAATAGTGGTTGCCAATATAAAATGAGTATGCCTTTGGGAATAAAACAAAACAAGCCAAGCATTCATTCTCCTAATGAGAATGTAGTAGAGTGCAAGGGCATTTATTGAAAGGAAACCTATCCAAAAAAAATTAACCTACCTAAACTAACCAACTAGAACTAACCTTAAACAAAGCCATTAACTAGTTCTTCAAAATAACTAGTGTTTATCAATAATTTATGATGCTTTACATGCTTGTGGGTAGTTAATAGGAGGTGGGGGAGGAATGGACATATGAAAAATTGATGGAGCACTCCCCCAAGAACACTGATAAACTCACCTATCCACCTGAACTGATTGTTGACGTTGCTACCAAGAGATGAATAAATGGGCTGATCCTACTCATTTTGATGCTGGTTGAAGATGCTTCTGAAAGATGTAAAAGATCATGAAAACCATTGAAGTCTTGATCCTTGATGAATTTTTAAGCATTTGAGTTGGCTGCACCAGTGGATTTGTTTAGTAGGGTCGCCATGGTGTCGAAGAAAACTGCCCTGAATGGAAAGATGCATTGAAGAACACACCAAATCCTTCAATGGATGATAAAGCTCATCGAACTAGTCCCATTGGGAATTCTAGACACTATTGTCACTAAGGTAGGGTTGATTCACCAAGTGTTTGAAAGATGTTTTCAAGACTGCAACAAGCTAAGAACAACACCAACTTCTTAGCTTCAAAGTTTGTCCCATCTAGCGTGATAGAAAATGTTATCACTTAGAATTGCACCCTGCTTAGAGAGCTCCAAGGATTCTAATAACATAATGGGACTGATTTGAAGGTGTGAGACCTTGTGATTTTGAGATCAAACCTCCAAAGAAGGTTGGTTCCTCTTTCTAAGCTTAAGGCTTAGATAAATGGACTAAACCTACACTAATGATCACCAAGGAAAAGGGAGAGATGGAAATAGAAAGGGAAAAGGTGATGCACCAAGATTTAGTGTGTTGGATTGCACTAACATAACACAGTAATGATCTCAAATGTCAAAGGGGAATCACACAGACTCAAAGGAATTCAAGCAGAGGTTAGGGTAGAAAGACGAAAGTATGAAAGGGACCATTTTGTCCATAATACACAACTTATACCTATCAAATAAATAAAGTGCAAGAATAATGAGGGAGGCAAATTTAGTTTATATTGATCATAGACGTCAAATAACCATTAAAAAGAAGAATAATTTGTTGCAGAAGAAGATACAAAATAATTGATTGCATTCAATAGTGAAAAAAATAGAAGACATCAAAGGCCTAGTTGCAAGCACAATGCATAAAATTCTACTGGTTCTTGCAATCGCATTACAAGACCTAGAATAAAAAATTACTTGGCAGCACAAAATCCCATAACAATAACCAACAACAACCCTTGATATATCTTTGAAACATGCATATATGGCTTTTACAATTGCACCGTAGCAACAATGGTGTGAGAGGTGAGAAGTCATCAAGATGGGACATTGACCATGCTACATTAACTCGAACTGGCATCCTTTGAAGTGCGCCCACATGGTTCTTCATAGGAAATCTACTGAAACATGAGGCTCACCCATGCCATGGGTTCAAGAAATTCAATGCAAACGAGGAAAAGTGGCATAGGGAGGCAAGAAAACTATTTGCTTCATGAAAAAAGGCCCTTATGGAGCATTAGTGGTGACCAAGAGGGTCACTGGCCAGTCAAATCGCATTTTTTTCCATGAAGAAAGGAGTCATCAGAGTTTCATAGATCAGGCCTATGTCCCTCTGCCCTATCACTTTCAAGAAAAAGGAGGTGGAAGGAGAAAATGCTGAGCTCTGCTATAACTCTGCTATAACATTTAGAAGATTTTACCTTATCAACAATCGGGCCTTAGACATTCAGTGCTTGGCCTTCTGCCATGATGCTATCGTCACATGGAAACATTCTGCCATTCCTCGAATAGGTTAGGGGCCCACCAAAAGAGCATGGTGGAATAGCGGAATACCACCACATGGCCATCGACGGGCTTTGAGGTTTCAGCATTCATCCTTCCAAGAGGGAAGGTGAAATGTGGAAGACCAAAACTCCAAAGTCTGACAGCGAAACACTTAGCATATTATACACCTTGCAGACTTCGACCCTTAGGCTTTCAACACTCTGAAGTAGAAGGATGAAGAAGAAAAGGTTGACTTTTAACAACTTCTTCACACTTATCTAATTTTTGAAAGGAAAGGTAGGAGCTCAAGCTCTAGACCTTCCACTATATAATGAAGAATGCAAAAAGGTAGAACCCCGATTGCCAACATCCTATAGAGCTTCCAACACTTAGCTGAATTTGCAAAAGAAGATTTAGAGTTCAGACCCCAACCCTTCTGCCTTCCAAGGAATAAGGGAGAAGAGGAGAGCTCCGAAACACTTAGAATCATTTTTGCGAAGGAAAGGGGTGGAGTTTGGGACTTTGGGCTTGACAATGGTTGAGAGGTGAAGCTCGAACTCCGACACCCTAACAAGGTAAAAAACACAAGGAAAACTCTAAATTTTCTAGGACTTAACCATTTTTTGATGTTTACCTTGCATCCTCAGAAGCTAAAACACTAGGATCTCATGGATCTTAGACTATTTGGCCAAATGGGGAAAAATAGCATAATAGTCACCTAGGCAACAAAATGTGGGAATAGTTAAGCATGATCATACAGTGATTTATGCACACTTTATTCTAGATTTAAATCTTTAATTTTAGGATTTTATAAATTAAATTAAATTAAATCAAATTTAAATCATATGCACATGTCATTTTTTCAAATTTTATCTGATTTCAAGTTTCTTTCTCTTCTACAACATGAGGTAGATCCATTTGTTTCATGAGGAACAAAGAGGCCTCTTGATTTTAATGATGATAAGACATTCTCTACAATGAAAGTGGGATCCTCCAAGGTTAGGGAGAAAGATAGGACAAGGAGAAAAATGAAAGTATAGGGAACCCAGGGATGGGGCAGGGGAGGAAAATAGGGACATGGGTGTAAGACAGGGTCTAGAAGAGGGCATTAGGGTTTGGAGAGGGAAATTAAGGGTAGTGGAGGTTACATATACATTGGGAGGGGCCCATAATCCTCATTTATCTTCTTGTGCTTAGTATAATTTGAATAGAGGACAGAAGAGCCTAGAGAGGAGAAATGGCACATATTCCACTAGAGGAGCACAGTGTGGAGCAAGTTTGAGAATACTTGCGACAAATGACAGTTGGTGATCCAGTAGGTTCCTAAACCTTCTTTATGATTTGGATTTTGGGTAGTTTAGGTACAATAAATACAAGGCAGGAAAGGGTAGAAGATAGGTGCTAGGAAGGCAGTTTAGTGCCTAGGGGCTTAGATTGTTGCTCTGACTATAAATTGTAGCACCCAAACCAGGGATTAGCTCCAAGTCTGGTGATCAACGCCTAACTAGGGTGGATCAACACCTAGGAAAATGAAAGGGTTAGGGTAGATTAGTGCCCAAAATGAGAATTTGAGCACCTAGGAAGGTATTTTAGCACCACAAATGAATATTTTAGTACCTAGTTTTAGCACCTAGGGTTTAGGTGTAATACCCAAAAGTGGGCTAGATTGGCACTGAAAAATGGGAATTCTAGCACCTAGGTCTAGAAAGTAGCATTGGGTTTGGAGATCAGCACCAAGACCTAGGGGTTAGCACCCATCGGGAAGGATCATGCCCATCGAGAAGGATCAATGCACAAAATGAGGATATTAGTGCCCAAGGTTTTAGCACCTAGAGGTCAAGAAGTAGCGCCTAGTGTGAAAATTGAGGCTAACAAGGTGTGTTTGTGATTACACAGGATGATGAGGACATTCTACAATCCTGGGATCATTGGCCATCGACATTTGCATTATGGGAGCATCTAGATATGACTAACAAGTTCTTTATGAGTATGGTGGGATTATGATTTATCGCAGAGATGCTAGTGATTAGGGTTGACAAGGTGATGATGACAGCACTGGTGGAGTGTTCGCAGATCAAGAGATGCGTCTTCTTGTTGCCCACATGAGAGGCAACCATTACACTAGAGGATGTGTGGAGGATCTTGAGGATCCTGATTTATAGACAAAGGGTTGTCTGTGACCATTGTAGAGGAGCACAGTATGTGGATCAGGTGTTTTCCCCAGGTCGAGTTCCTTATGGTGATCACCAATTAGAGATGTGATACATGTAGGCGATGGATAGGAGATTGTATTGGCTTCCTCTATTTTTGGCTAGATTGATAGCAGGGACCTTGCTCCCTGAGAGGAGGTTGAGAGGGTTCCCAGTGGGTTGGGGGCTTGTGCCATAGTGTATGGTTTGGGATGGTACGGTGTATGCATGGGGCCTATGTGTGTTGGCACACAAGTCTACCATAATATGGATGTCATGGTCTATAGGAGATCATCCAACTTGGGATGTGTTTTGTATAAAAAGGGGGGATGTTGTGAATGTGGTTGATTTAGGTTTCAAAGGAAAATCCTCCCTTCTCATCAAACATTCAAGGGCATATCAACCGATTTGAATCTCTACTAAGTGAGAGCATTCACCTAACAGGTTGGGCTACCTCTTGGAATGATGTGGAAGCTTAGATGTTATCAAACAATATCTCAATTTCATGCTCAAATGCTCTTAAAACCCTAAATAATAAAAATAGTAAGTAAATTAATGAATTATGACAAACCATTTTAGACTAAGGTGAAGGGCAAAGATTGTTAGCTCCCTACTTTTCAAAATTTAGAATACGAAATAGTTGGGGACACTGGCACTAGCGCCCCTGTCCAAGGTATTACTTTCTGCACAGAATCTAAATCTCATTTCCACACTAATATTCAATATATCTTCTATTTCTTCTTTGGAAAATGTGGAGGACAATGGTGGGAGTGCCTGTGTCCTGAAATGTTGAACTTTTTCCTCTTTCTTTCAGATCTTGAATCCTTGTTGACTGTAACTTTTGCAACTCCACTATGTGAAACTCAGTACCTGTAACCTATAATCACAAAGGAGTGTGGCAGGGGGTTGTGGTGTTTAGAGGCTTGCGTTGGTCAAGCCCCAGAGAGACATTCAAGTCTTTCAAACATCGTTGTTACATGAGAGTACGTATCCCAATGGGATAGAGTCAAAATCCAAATGATAAATGATCAAAATCACAATAGATATCACCTTGTAGTGTAGATCTCACATAAATGAAGTCTCTTCAATCACATGAGAAGATGAAGTCAAATCTATAATCACAAACACAATAAAAATGCTCTGCTCTACAACAATGAATATCTTGAATCACAAATATGCCTAATGTTCGCAATTATCTTCTAATTAGCTTCTAGTTTGCAAATGAAAACCTAAACATGCTTATATATGCAACTACAAAGATTCTTACTAAGAATTTCATAATTCAAACTTTAGTTGTCAGTATAGGACCTAAATAAGAGTCATAAAACTGACATTAAAATTTAGGGCAGACCCAAAATAGGGCAAGACTAAGGCGCTAGCGCCCAAGTCCACCCTCTCATTTTTGTTTAAGGATCATCAAAATAGCACTCCCTAGGTCCTATTTTCCATAAGACTTCATGGTTTTCTCATTGGGATTCATAATTATCATACAAGATGCTCTAAATGCATTTTAAGGGCCCTGGAGCCAAAACCTTAAGAGGGAAAGCCCCCAAGTGGAAATTTTTTGACATAACATTTAGCCCCCACTTTAATGTATGTATGAATGCAAGGCCAATACATTCATTAAAGTACGGTCAACAAACACAACAAATACACCAATCATGGTGAAGACATGCCAAACACATTGAATACAGTAATAGGTACGCAAAACACGAAGAAGACAACATTGAAGACACGTAAAACACAATGAATACAGTGAATGCAATGATTATTTTCTTTTTCATTTTCTCATATATGAAATGTAAATGCAAGTATGATGAAAGTAAACACACAACCCAAATGTAGGAGGAGCTCATCACCACTAGTCTTGAAACTGTATAAGGGTCAATAGACACATTAAACAAATCTTAGATTGTAGGAGGAGCTCATCGCCACTAGTCTTGAAACTACACTTGAGAAGAAAAACACCATACAAATCCTAGAGCATAGGAGGAGCTCATCACCACCGGTCTTGAAACTATGCTTGGGAACAAACACGCCATACACACACATATGGAAGACATAGATAAAACATGGCAAACAAGTGATGGAAAAAACCTATTTCTAGGTTCGCAACCATCTTAGGCACATTATAGGTACACACCAATGATTGGGCTTCACCACAACAATCACCAAAGACACACTTAAGGGTTAGGATAGTCTTAGATCTGCCCTGCTTGCTTGGAGGACTTTTAGAAAATGACAGGATGTGCTATCTCTTGGAGAAATACACCATCCCCACCTCCACAGAGGGCATAAATGATTTGCATATAGAAAAGAAAGATGTGCACTTGTTCGAAGATACAACATCCCGCCTCTGTAGAGGGCTTCAAACATGCTTCATTAGTACCAAAATCATCAGACAACTTACCTTATATATGCCCCCACCTTAAGGTGGTTTATATCATGTACCAATATCAAGCACATTAAGGTAGGAAGGAAACACAAAAGGGAACACAAGCTCTCACAAAGCCCATGCCCCCAAGAGGTGACATGTACTTTACGATTGCCAAATGTTCCCACAAACACACAATTTCCTGCAAGAAAAGGTGTTAGCATCCATACAATCATGATAAACAACAATGCATGTAATCATTCACATAGAGAGCCGAGAAAAGCAAGATCCAAGATAGACAAAGTGCATAGAGTAGCAGCATTGTTACATTTTGTAAGTGTGATAAGACAACATCAAGATATCACACATAATGATTCTACTAGCCAAGCATCAGATAATATATATCAACCCTGTCGTCATGTATGGACTAGGTCCTTTTTTTTATTTCTCACTGAAGGGGCACTATGCCCGTATCAATATAATATGTTTTTCATCATCCACTAGCTAGATAGAACCACTAGAAGAAGGTAAACAATAAATCAAGAGAGGAGAAACAAGTGCCTTAGGGACAGTCATGTAGTAGGGTGTGCCCAAGTCACCAACCACAACGCTATATCGATAAGACACAACACACAACAATGAAAATAGAGGAGAAGCAATATAGAAGAATGATGATACAAATAGAAGAAGGCTCACAACAGAGGTAGTCTCCCAGTATCCTTGACCTTGCAAGAGAATCAAGGGTCATCCTAGGAGACCTAAACAACACATAACACATCATGGGGGAAACACATCACAAAGGTAAAGGGTTAGAAATACTTACCTATAGGGACAACCTAACTGAGGGTTGTCGATGAGAAAATCATCCTCCTCCCAATTTTGAATGCTAGAGGAAAGAGGTGTGTAAGGTACCATAGCCCAAATTTTGTTCTTATCGTTAAATTGTTCAGATTTAAGTTCATCTTCATTTGGTTCAATGTTAGGTTGAATATTTTCTAGCAAAAGCCTGTCTTCTCTTGCTCCTTTGTCTTGCTTGTCTATTCCTTCTTGTCTAACTACTTATCACTTCAAAGGTAGTGCTATGCTTTTCCATAGGAGTTTGCACATTAGAGGAGGAAGCACCATGTTCAAATCTCATTGGTCTTGATGGAATGTTTTGTTGTTGATGAAAACCTCCTGATCCCTATAAGGATGGTGGGGTGGGACCTCAGCATAGATACCATCTCTCTGTGGACGAGGTGAGTAATGAAAATTTCCCTTGTCCACTTCTATCATGCCAATTATTTCATAATAGTCATAATAGTCTTGTGTTATTCTTATGTCATTTTATCATTTTCCTTTTTCTCTAAGGGATCTTCAAATGCATGTTGTTCTTCTCTTATTGTTTGTAAAGGAGGCCTAGCCACTCTAGCTAGTTGTTTTGATTTGTATCATCTATAGTCTAGGAAATATTGGTCTCTTGATGGCTTAGAGTTTGTATCAGGTTGTGGCCAAAAGTAATCAAGAGTGAAATTCTTGCTCTTAGCCAGAGGTTGATATGAATTATGGTGGATAGTATGGATTTCTCCATACAAAGGGAATTTTTAGCATTTGTGAATAGTTGAGGGGATGACATTCATAGCCTTAAGCCATGGATGTCCTAGTTTTACATAGAAGAGGTCAAATAAGGGGATAATATCAAATAACTGATCCATGGATTTATCATAAACTAAGACCAATAAGGTTGTCTTTCCAAATGTATTCATCAAAGCTCCATTATGTGTTTTAATTCTCAAATGCAACGATTGGTAATAATCTTGTGCCAAATCATGTTTAAGAAGAAAATATTCCATAACCACATTAGTCATGTAATTATGGTCTATAAGTGTTCCATCCATAGGTCTTTCCATTATTTTCACTGTAATGTAAAGAGGCCCTTCAGTATCTACCATTTCTTTGTCGTGAGGTGTAAATGTTATTTCAAGTTCAGGGGCTCATCTTTTCAAATAAAGCCTAGGAGGAAGCCTAGAAATATTGTTGTATTGAGAAGCCATGTGTATGTTTTCAAATAAATTCCAAATCAGATTTTAAATATTTTCACCACTTATGCAAGAAACAAGTACAAAAGTATGTAGGAATATGACCTAAAATGCAAGATTTTTCAACTTTTTTCAATGCAAATGAGTTGAAAGAAAAGGTGTTGTGAAGAATTTCAAGAGGTACAGAAAATAATATGCCTAATATCAACCCAATAATGTAATAATATCTTTCACAACACACTTTTGATGGAAATCTAGAATGATGACAAATCAAAACCTAGTGAAAATACACCTAAAATATGTAATTTTTCACCAATTTTCAATGTAAATGTCTAATAGAAAGGGTGTTGTAAGGAATTTGAGGAGGGGAAGTAGATAATATGCCTAATAATAGTACAATTATGCAATAATATTCTTCACAACATGCCTTTGATGCAAGTCTAGAGTGATGATAAGTCAAAACCAAGTGAAAACACACCTATGATATGCAAATTTTCACCAATTTTCAATGTAAATGTCTAATAGAAAGGGTTTTGTAAGTAATTTGAGGAGGGGAAGTAGATAGTAACCCTAATATATGTCAAATAATGCATAAAAATCCCTCACAACACACTTGTAATGCAATACTAGAGAGATGATAAGGCCAAATCTAGTGAAAATGCAAGTTTTTCTAACCCTAGAGATGAAATTTTGCAAGAAATCCAATATGATGAAACACTAAAATTAGAAATAAGTCTTAATGAGTGTTTGAAAAGGTTAGAAAAATCTGAAACAATATTTTTACTACAAACCCTAGCTAATGCAAAACTAGGTTTTTATGAAAAATGCAGAATTTCAAGCAATTTTAAAAAATTTAGGCATTAAAATGCAATGCAAATGAACACTAAATGATAGATTTCTATAATATAAATCAGATCTAATGAAAATGAAATAAATTAAATGAAATTAAATGCCAATTAATTCAAAGTATGTTAAAATGCAAGCCTAAGATGCCAATTTTTTTCAATTTTTTTCAAAATTTTCAATTTTTTTGTAATTTTTTGAATGCAATAAATGAATGAATGTAAATATATCACACAACACTCCGCAAGGCGCATAAAGTCTCAAAACATGGGTTCACCAAAAATTTTTGTATTAAAATGGGGGATGTTGTGAATGTGGTTGATTTAGGTTTCAAAGGCAAATCCTCCCTTCTCATCAAACATTCAAGGGCATATCAACTGAGTTGAATCTCTACTAAGCGAGAGAATTAACCTAACAGGTTGGGCTACCTCTTGGAATGATGTGGAAGCTCATTTGTTATCAAACGATATCTCAATTTAGTGCTCAAATGCTCTTAAAACCCTAAATAAGCAAAACAATAAGAAAATTAATGAATTATGACAAATCCTTTGAGACTAAGGTGAAGGACATAGATTGTTAACTCACTATTTTTTGAAATTTGGAATGCGGAACAATCAGGGACACTTGAACTAGCACCCCTATCCAAGGTATTATTTTCTACATGGAATCTAAACCTCCTTTCGACACTGATATTCACTGTATCTTTTGTTTCTGCTCTGAAAAAGGTGGAGGACAATGGTGGGAGCACTCATGTCCCAAAATGTTGAACTTTGTCCTCTTTCTTTCAGATCCTGAATCCTTGTCTGCAACCTCCTTCTGTAACTCCACTTTGTGAAACTCGGTACCTGTAACCTGTAATCACAAAGGAGTGTGTGAGGGGGTTGTGGTGTTTAGAGGCTTGCGTCAGTCAAGCCCTAGAGAGACATGCAAGTCTTCTGAACATTGTTTCTAGATAAGAGTGCTTATCCCGATAAAATAGAGGCAAAATCCAAATGATAAATGATCAAAGAAATAATAGATATCACTTTGTAGTGTAGATTTCACATAAATGAAGGATCTTAATTCAAATGAGAAGATGAAGTCAAATCTGCAATCACAAACACAATAACAATGCTCTGCTCTAAAACAATGAATATCTTGAAATCACAAATATGCCTAAATTTTGTAATCATCTTCTAATTAGCTTCTAGTTTGCAAATGAAAACCTAAACATTCTTATATATGCAACTACAAAGATTCCTACTAAGAATTTCATAATTCAAACTTGAGATGTCGGCTTAGGACCTAAATAATGGTCATAACACTATCATTAAAATTTAGGACAGACCCAAAATAGGGCAGGACTAGGGCACTAGCACCCAAGTCCACCCTCTAATTTTTGTTCAAGGATCATCAAAATAGCATGGTCCCCTAGGTCCTATTTGCCATAAGACTTCAAGGTTTTCTCATCATGATTCATAATTATCATGCAAGATTCTCTAAATGCATTGTAAGGACCTAGAAGCTAAACCTGACGAGGGAAAAGTCCCCAAGGGGACATTTTCTAACATAACAGGATGCAGGGTAACATTGCTCCATATTTGGGCCTGGAAGCATATAGAAGTAATCAGGTCAGTGATAGTGTGGGATAGGCTAAGCCATCGACCATTTGTGTATGTTTATAGAGGATAGCTGGTACATCACCACTCAGGTGATTTGAGATATTAGAGGAGGGCGGTGGATGATATATAAGTTTTTTTGTTGAGACCATGGAGGGAGGTGGAGACTATTAGAATAAATAATATTACATCATGTTATTTTATCCAACTAATAACTATTTCATAGTTATTGTTAGTTGGATGGTTGGTTGGTTGAGTATGCCTAACTAAGTGGTTATTCAAACCACTTTACTTTTGTATATATACCAGCTACATATAATAAACAATTTACTCATTACTCTCATTATTTCATCATGGTATTTGAGCAATATAAAAATCCTAAGCCTATGTGTTTTTGAAATGGAGGTTGAAGAGGCTTCCAAAAGGCATTCAGATAGAAGAAGTGTTAGGGCTATTTTTTCCCCGCTGTACAAATTCAAAGAGAGTTGAAAAAGGTGCTGAGAGAATCTATACGGTTCTCACATTCTTTTCTATTCACAAATGTTGTTGTTCACAAGGATTTGATGAAACATTCAGAATCAAAGGTGTTGAAATCTGAAGAGACTTTTTCCAGTCCAACTAAAGGCATTTGATATCTCTGGAGGCATCTTGAACAAGAATTGAATGAAGGTGTTTCAATCCCTATTAAGGCGTCTAGATTTGTTTGCTATTTAAAATCTTCCAAACTGCCAAAAAGTCTGTACATTTCTGTCATACGGTGCACATTCTCTCTATTGTAAGCAAGGCATTTATAATCAATTATATGTTGTTTAAAGATGGTTGAATGAAGTTTGAATACAAATATTTATTGTTAAACATTAGCTAGAGGAAGAAAAAAGTCATACAATAGGTCGTACAACGCTGCATCTTCATATTGCTGAAGCATTCAAAATTGGAGGACGTATGGTGTCTAAAGAGCATTGGAATAACCAATTTTTCCTTGCAAAACTGATAAGAAAAGGTTCAAATTGGATTTAAAATCCCGTTGCTGAGAATTCTGCAGTCATCATTTGAAGATTGAAATCAAATTGAAGAATCTAGATGGAGAAAAATAAAAGGGAATCCCAACTATAGAAATGGCTCCTAGTGCACCCAAAATCATGTTACCAGATTCTCAACTCCTCAAAGGTGACAATTATGCCACTTGAAAAACCAAGGTTTGAACCAAGTTAGAATTTGAGGACCTTTGGGATATTGTCTCAGGAACAACAACAAGGCCTCAACAAGCAGGTGAAGATCAGAATAAATATGACAAGGCCAATCAAAAGGCCAAATTGATCATTTTTTTGGTGTCACTGATGAGGTTCAACCTCACATTCGTACCACCGCCTCTACAAAAGGTGCTTAGAATCACCTCAAAACTATGTATGAGGCTGAAAACCAAAACCAAATCCTCCACTTGTAGCGTCAACTTCTTTGTCTCAAAAATGGAAAATGGTGAGAAGGTAGAAGCCCTTTTCAAAAGAGTTGCCGAAATAAGAACTGATCTACAAGCATTAGGGGAGGAAGTAAAAGATGACTCTCTAGTACCCATTGTACTGAGAGCACTACCCCCCTCATTTAGAGTGTTTGTCACATGCTTAAATGTGGCTCATAAAACCCCTTCATTTGAAGAACTAGTCAACTTGCTTCAACAAGAAGAAGCAATATTTGGTGAGAAAATATCTCAAGACAATCAAGCCCTAGCAGAAAAGTGAAAGGGAAAACAATCTGACCATCAGAGTGGTCCATGAGGACAGTCTAAACAAAATCAAGATAGCTCTTCCCACAAGAAAAAGAAATGTCAAATTTGTGGTAGAAAGGGTCATGAACTGAAAGAGTACTGGTATAACTCATATGCCAATGGTGATTCCAGTCACAAGAAGCCACATAAACCACCTCAAGGGGACAAGAAAAAGCCAAATAAGCAACAAGGAAATGTTGCCTCAATAGGTAATTCACATGATGAAGAATAGCTGTCTGCTATAGAAACAAAGACCTCCACATCAAGTAGTTCAGTCTGGTACGTTGATTTTGGTGCATCCAGACACATGATAGGGGAACAAGAATGGTTCAGTGATCTCACATGATCCACATCCTATGGGCATGTTTCATTGGATGATGATACCTCCTATGAATTTCATGGAATTAGTGAAATTTTCCTTCCACTAAGAACTCACAAATGTCAATTTACAAAGGTTTTGTATGTACCTGGGCTCACTAAGAACTTGCTTTCAATAAGTCAGTTACTTGAGCACAATTTTCAAGTTAAATTTGATCAACACAATGGTGAGAAACTTTTTCTTATCAAAGACAAAACTTGCAATGGAGCAATTGTAGCTCATGCATTAGGGGTAGGAAAGATGTTCCAACTGGCTAAATGCACAAAGATGGCTCCACTTAAGGTAGAAGTTTCAGACTTAGAAAAAAACTTGAAATCAGGAAAACCAAAATGGGATCCCGCTTTTTATGAAATGGGATCCCATTATGCTTCGGGATCCCGAACCAAAAGTGGGATCTTGTTTTCTAGAAATGGGAGCTCATTTTTTAGAAATCAGATCCCGTTTCTAGAACAGGATCTCGTTTCATAAAATTACAAAAAAAATATGGAAAATGTGCTTCAGTGAGTCACAAATCTTTTCCCAAAAGGATTTACAAAAATATTATTATTTAGGTCAAAATATGAATGACGTACACGTGCATGGTATAGTAAAAAAAGTGACTTTTAAACAGTGGATTTTAGAAATGCCTATTAAAAATCAATTTGTATCAACTGGGTATTAAAAAAATTACATATTTGGAAATTAGACTCCAAGTACTACATTTCATATTTACTAACTTTTTTCAAGATTCCAACTTTAAGTGCTTCAAATTTTTAGGTCAAATGTGACAAATTCTGAAAATTAGGGAAAACACTTCCACTTTTTGGCCAAAAAGTGGACTCAACTTCTTGTACACACCCAACTAATTGATGTTTCACAAGAAGATCAAGTTGTTGCAGTAAAAACCAATCAATCCACAACTCTTTGGCATAGGAGATTTGGCCACCTTAGTTTTGGTTATCTTCTAGCATTGAGTAAAAGAAATATGGTGAGAGGACTTCTCCCCATTTAGAAAATAAAAGTTCTTTGCACACATTGTCTTGCCAAGAAACAACATAGGGCTCCTTTTACTACTGCAGAAAATAGAGCCACTAGTCCCTTAGAATTGGTGCATACTGATCTATGTGGACCTATGTCAGTAAGCCACTAGAATGCCTGGTACTTTCTTCTCTTTGTGGATGATTACACTAGAAGAATGTGGGCCTATTGTTTGGATCACAAAAGTGAATCCTTTGAGAAGTTCAAGGAGTTTAGAGCCCTTGCAGAATGGTCATCAGGTTAGACTCTAAGAGCCCTTCGCTCAGATCGAAGGGGGAATTCAGAAGTAAGGAATTTGTATCCTACTTGCAAAAACATGGAATCCACCAATAGTTGACCACTGCACATACCCTCAACAAAATGGTGTGGTAGAGAGGTGAAATTGTACTATAGAAGAAATGGTGTAATGTATGTTAAAGGATACAAGTCTTGATTCAACATTTTGAGCTGAAGCAGTTCATACAATAGTGTATTTGTTGAATAGAGCACCCACCAAAGTGCTAGATAACATCACACCTGAAGAGGCTTGGACTGGGAAGAAACCCTCTATTTCTCATTTTAGAGGGTTTGGATGTACTACCTTCATGCATATTCCCAAGGTTTAGAGAGCAAAATTGGATGATAATTCTATGAAGTGTATTTTTCTTGGGTACAGTTCAGAGTCTAAGGGATATAGGCTCATGGATGCAGTCACAAAGAAGGTGTATATAAGAAAGGATGTTGTCTTTGATGAGGATTCTAGCTGCAGCACCTCTTCCTCTCCATCACTTGTTTGTTCCCAAACACCTAAAAGTCTTGATCCTGAAGATGAAGGAATTCATAAGGTTTTGTTTCCATTGGATGAGTTTCCCCCTCTATCATCACCTCAATCTTCATCTCATGTACACAAGAAGATACCTAAGTGGTACAAAGCCACCATAAAGGATGCTAAAGATGATGCAGTTGTTGATACATCTTTCAAAGGATGTAAGACTCACAGCAAGTCTTGTGACTTGAAGTAAACATGGCCCTTATGTGTATAGTTATGAAAAGTTTAGAACTTGAAATAGTGCAACAAGATCTTGAGTCACCACCTTGGAAAGATGCTATGGATGCTGAATATCAGACACTTCTAAGGAATAATACATGGGAACTTATTGATCTTCTACTAGGGAAGAAGGCTATTGGTTGCAAATGGGTTTTTCAGATCAAATATAAGGAAGACGGTAGCATTGAAAAGTATAAGGCCTAACTTGTGGCTAAGGGCTATGCACAAGAGGAAGGCATTGATTATGAAAAGACTTTTGCCCCTACAACAAAGATCAAGACTATCCATATGGTATTGGCCATGGCAGCGCAGTTTAGGTGGAAAGTTCACTAGATGGATGTCAAGAGTGCCTTCCTTAATGGGGATCTCATGGAAGAAGCCTACTTGACTCAACTTGAAGGATACACTGCACTTAGGTAGAAGCACAAGGTATGCAAACTCATCAAATCCCTCTACGGTCTTAAACAAGCTCCTCGGGCCTAGTACATAAAGATCAATGAGCATCTTCTTAATCATGCAATCACCAAGAATCCATATGATCCCAATCTACACCTCAAGGAACAAGGGGTGGAGATTGTCACTTTGATTATTTATGTCGAAGATCTGGTCATCACGGGGAGTTCTCCACATATGATTGATGCAACAAAGAATGATCTCAAATGATCATTTGACATGACAGATCTTAGGCTCTTGCATTATTGTCTTGGACTTGAAGTATGGAAACAAAAGAATCATCCGATCAATGTTTCACATATGAAGTATGCCAAGACAATGCTTGAGAGGTTCCATATAGAAGATTGCAAACCAATGTTGACTCCCATGGAGACAAGTTTGAAACTTTCCCACCATGATCCATCTAATCAGGTGAATGCTACACTTTATCGACATTTGATTAGGAGTCTCATCTACTTGACATATACTAGGTCGGATATTGACTAGATGCTGTTAGCTATCTTTCTAGGTTCATGCAGGAACCTAAGGTTGTTCATTGGAAGGAAGCAAAGAGGGTTTTGAGATACATTTGTGGTATGGTGGCATATGGCCTAGAATACAACTAGAATGTATATTTTTCATTGTATGGATATACATATGCAGACTATGTAGGTTGAGTGGATGATAGGAAGTCTACTTTAGGCTTCATTTTCTTTTTTGGATTTGGTCTGATTTCTTGGGGAAACAAAAAGTAGACCACTATTGCTCGCTCTTCCATAGAGGTAGAATATCACGCCGTAGGGGGGCTGTCTATGAGGTGATATGGTTACGTCACATTTTGATAGGTATAGGTGTTCCAGATACAGGTCCTACCATTTTGTTCTATGGCAATCAAATTGTGTTGAAGCTTGTTCACAATCTAGTCTTTCATGAGCATACCAAGCACACTGAGTTTTAGTGCCATTATATCTGCGAGCATGTTCAACAACACAATATTTAGCTCTAGCTTTGTTTAACTCAAGAGCATCATGTGGACATTTTTACAAAATCACTTGCTACAGTGAAGTTCAAAGCTTTCTAGACTTTCATGCTTTCATCTCTTGGGCATATGATGTAATAAGGGGGCTATTAGAATAAATTATATTACATCATGTTATTTTATCCAACTAATAACTATTTCATAGTTATTGTTAGTTGGGTGGTTAGTTAGTCAGGCCTATGCCCAACTAAGTGGTTATTCAAACCACTTTACTTTTGTATATATACTTGCTGCATATAATAAATAATTTGCTCATTTCTCTCATTATTTCATTAGAGACATGATCCTGAGGACCATGTATAGGTGAGTTATGTGCTACAACCCCGATATCTAATGGGGAGGAGTCAACTCATCATTGACCAGTATATGCCAGATAAAGTGTGGAGATAGCTTTGGCTTATACATGACATGACTCAAGAGGAGGTAGTATTTTTGAGGATACATGCAAAGACATATAGGTGGGGACCACCACTAGATCCATAGGTGGTGATTAAATAGTCCAACAGGCTATAGAGTAAAGCCTGACATGCTAAGTGATAGGTGGTGGATGCCAATACTACAACAAAGTATGATTAGTGGCGGGCTTGGGAGAGGCCAATTAGATAGATGGTTTTGACAGGCCATATAGCAATAGTAGAGGGAACAATGGAGGAGGAGGAGGAGGTAGAGTATGTAGAGGAGATGGAGATAGATGAGAGAGGGGGGAGGAGATGGAAGCATTAATAGAGGTCGAGATAGTGATGGGGGAGTAGATTTGGCAAGATTATAGGCTTTGGTTCAGCAACAACAAGCTCAGATAGCCCAGCTATAATGTCAAAAAAGTCCCCTTGGTGGCTTTTCCCTCAAAAGGTTTAGCTCTCGGGTCTCTTAGCTGCATTTAGGACATCTTGCATCATAATTCAACATCCCAATGGAATGAACCCTAGGTATTATGACAAATGGGGCCTAGGGGGACCCCTTGAACCTAACCCTCTCCAAAATAGGGGGGAGGACTTGGGTGCCCATGCCCTAGTCCTGCCCTATTTTGGGTCAAGCCCAAATTTCTAGTGTTGTTTTATGATTGTTATTTGGTCCCTAGGCCAACATGGCAAGTTTGAATGTACAAAATCTTGGTAGGAATATTTGTAGTTGCATATAAAAACATGTTTAGGCATTCATTTGTAAACTAGTTGATGACTAGCAAGCTATTGTGTTATAAAGGTGATTCAAGGCTTTCATTATGTTGCAAGAGCATATTTGTGTTGTCTATGTGTTTGTGTTTGCAAATTTGAGCATCCATCTCCTCATGGAATGAAGAGCTTCTTCCTCCCATGAGATCTTCACTACAAGGTGATCTCTATTGTGATTATTGAGCATTTATCATTTAGTTTTTGCCTTTGCCTTCCAAGGCATGCACTCTCTATCTAACAATGGTGTTCAGAAGGCTTGAATGTCTCTCTGGGGCTTGACTGAGGCAAGCTTCTAAGCACCACAACCCCTCCCAATGTTTTCATAATTTCACGTTATAGGTTGAAGTTGCAGACAAAGTGAAGTTGCAGGAGGGTACAACAGAGTGTCAAAATTGTAGATCAATCAAAGAAACAAATACTTGGACTTGGGCACCCGCTCATTAGTCCTCAAAGTTCCACAATGGGAAAATATTTGATACAATAGATATAGGTTGCAGACTGAGTTTTCATATCTCGACAAAAAGTAGGGCACTGGACTTGGGCACCCATTCTTTGGTCCCCAAATTTTCCACCTCGGAACCCAGAAAACAAGTGCATAGTTATTTGTTATTTTACATCTTTCTATAGAAGCATTTTCCGTAATTCATCTGTTTATTGTCGTATTTGCATAATTAGGGTTTTACGGTACAATTGAGCATAAGAGAAGGAAATTGTCAATATAATCATAAAAATCCAAGTTTTCCTACATCTCAATAGTCACCTACGATATGATAGTACATTGCAACTCGACCCTAGGTCCTTGAATGTAAGGGTGAAAGGAGGATATACAGTAAAACTATCAAAAACCTAACATAAAAAAATCACCCATTACATTTTAGTGAACCCATGTTATTGGACTTGTTTGCACCTTGCTGAGTGTTGTGCTTCATATTTTTATTGATTTCATCCATTCCTATAATCAGTCATCTTATTGCATTGGAAAATTTACAAAAAAATTGAAAATTTTGAAAAAAATTGGAAACCCTAGTTTGCATAGATTTCTATTTTAAATCAATTAATTTGAATTTCATAAAATTTCTGATTTTTTCATTATATCTGATTTAAATTACATAAAATTACAAAAATTCATTAGTTTTCATTGCATTTTCATCATAAAATTGCTAGGGTTTTGTTGAAAATTGTGTATTTTGCATATAACCTAGTAATTCTGAAATCTAGGCTTTGTACGTAAAATCTAGTTTCAGATTTTTCTACTAATTTTAGAGACTCATTCAAATTTTCATTTGGCTGTAGTCTTGCATTTTAGAACAAAATTGCATTTAGATTGTAAAAAATTGCATTTTTGCATAGAAAAAAGTCAACAAAAACTAGCATTTTCATTGATTTTTCATTAGATTTACGCTTGCATTTTGCATGTTAGGGTTTGGAAATATTTTTAAGATATAAATGTATTTCATTTTAATCATAAGTCAGATTTCAAAATATTCATATAGCATTTTGTGTCAAGATCTTAAACCTAGGGCTTCAAAAACATTGATTTTCACTAGATTTGGCCTTATCGACTCTCTAATTTTGCACCATAAGCATGTTTTGAAGGATATTTTTGCACTAATTGATTGTTATTAGGGTATTCACTTTTTTCCCCTCCTAAAAATCTTCACAACACCTTTTTATCGGGCTCTTGTATTGAAAATTTGGTGAAAAACCACACATTTTTGCTATTTTTGCCCTAGGGTTTGGCCTAGTTTGCACTCCAAGTGTGTTGTGACAAATTTTATGGATTGAGGTGATTGATAACATCAATATTATTTTCTATACCTCCTAAAATTATTCACAACACCCCTTTTGCTAGGTCTTGGAATTGAAAAACTGCAAAAAATTACCTATTTTTGTTGTATTTTCACTAGGGGTTGACCTTGAAGTAGCACTAAAAGTGTGTTGTGATGGATATTTTGTAATTAAGAGGCTGTTATTATTGATATAATTTTATTTTCATCATCATTTTCCTCACAACACCCTTTGTCATGCTCTTTTGCATTGAGATTTGGTGAAAATCGCATGTTTTAGTGTATTTTCACTATATTTTGACTTGTCATCATCTTAGATTTGCATCAAGAGTGTGTTGTGAAGGATATTATTGCTATATTGGACTGATATCAAACATATAATTTGCTTCCCCTGATCAAAATCCTTACAAGACCTTTTCTTTCATTTATTTGCATTGAAAAAGTACAAAAAAAAATCAAGCATTTAGGCCATTGTTGCATGTAACTTTGCACTTGTGTTTTGCAAGCTTTCCAAATCTGATTTGGCACTGATTTGAAAATATACACATGGCAGCTTCATGTCACTTTTCAATGGTATCTTTACATGTATTTATCAAAGATCCTAATTTTGACCAATTTTTAACCCTCATGAGTGGACATCCTACGATATTAGAAAGCTTAACTAAGTTATTCTCCATGAGTAGCAATGAAGAAGTCAATGACAATAGTACTTCAATACCTGCTCCATGTGATGATAACATAAAATTTTCCTCTAGTCACTCTTTCAAAAATGATTCTCCCCATGAGGGTATGTTGGTACAAAATGATGAAATCAATGACACTTGTTAAGGGGAAAAGTGGATAATATTAAAATGAATCATAAACCCAATAATTCAATGGAATATGCAAATAGGAAAGATTTAAAATCAATAAACAAACTTACAGTGCTTTGTTACCTGGTGACTTCTATTGGTCACCTATTCTCGATTGATCTTTGGTGATGAAAGCAGCCCTCAGAAAGCTTGCTTCCTTGCTTTTTTTCCTCAAGATGATAAGGGAGAAACGGCTCGAATACTTATTATATTGAAGATGAACTTCAATGCAATAAATGATGGATGAATAAGTTATGTGAGAGTGGGGGTGACAATGGCACACTATGGATTTGATAGAGTAATCTTGAATGCTTCTTGATATGAAAATGGAAGAATAGAGGGGTATTTATAGACTTGTGAGAGAAGATCAACGGTGTAGAAGAAATAAGATCAATGGTAGAGGATGTTTGAGAGAACGTGCGTGAATAGAAAGAAGACATGTGTCATTCAAAAAGTTGCTTTGTTGAGTTAACTTCTTTCTTGATGAGGATGAGCTTTGATTTCATAAATTAGAATATATTTTTCTAATTTAAGAATTTGTTGATAAAAAAAATGTTGCTTTAAATCAGTTAACTCAGCTTTTGTTTTTGCATGACAAGGAAGATTTATTTTTTAGAAGATTTTTTAGAAGATAAGAAAGAAAATTAGAAGATTTTGCAGAGGTTTACCTTGAATCGGTGGCATCAAAACAAGTGGTTTCATGAGATACTCTTTTAACTGCTAAAATGTCTGTTCACATGAATCATTCCATTTGAAAGGGTCATTCTTATGTAGGAGGTGGGAAAATGGGTGGCACTTGTCTGCCAATTGAGAAATGAATCTTCTAATAGATAGCACTTTTCCCTGCAGAGACCTTAGTTGAGTGAGATTTTTAGGAGGCAGCATTTCCATGATGGCCTTTACCTTAGCTGGGTCGACTTCGATTCCATTGGCAGACACTATGTATCCAAGTAGCTTGCCTGATGTAACTCCAAATATGGACTTCTTCAGATTGAGGCGCACATTAAACTATTCCAGTCTTGTGAAGATCTTGTCCAATACTACTAGGTGTCCTCTTGTGAGTGATTTTGCAAAGATGTCATCAACATAGTCTTCCATTATAGTGTGCATCATATCATGGAAGATTGTGGTCATAGCTCTCTGATATGTTGCACTGTCATTTTTTAAACTAAATGGCATGACACACCAACAATAGGTGCCCCATGGACATGTGAACGTAGTCTTGTGTTGGTCTTCAGGTGCAATTTTGATTTGGTTGTATCTAGAGAAACCATCCATTAGTGACAGCATGGTGTGCCCTACTGTGAGATCTACAATAATGTCAATGTTTGGCAGGGGGAAATCATCTTTTGTATAAGCTTTATTGAGGTCCCTCAAGTCATTACATATTCAAACTCTTCCATATGGTTTTGCAACTGGCACTGTGTTTGAAATCCATTCAGGATAGTCTATTGGCCTGATTAATCTAACATCTAACAGTTTCTTTAGCTCTCCTTTCACCATGAGGACCACATGCAGGTGCATCTTCCTAAGTTTATGCTTTACTAGCTTAGCTCCTAGAGCTAAGGATAAGTGATGAATTATGAGATTTGGATCTAGCCCTGGCATATCCATATATGTCCAAGAAAAGTTGATTTGTTTTCTTTTGAAGAATTTAGTGAACGCTGGCCTTTCTTGTGCGGTTAAAGACTGTGCCTTGTGAATCATTCTAGGACTATCACCTGTTCTAACATTGATTGGCTCTACTAGTTTTATCAAGGTTGAAGATCTCTCTTGATGTGTGAGATTAGGTAGAGGGTCAAGCCTTCCATCCTTTGGCACCTTAGAGAGGTTTTCACCATTGGATATGTCTATATTTTTACTTTTTTCATGATCTAACACTACCGCAGAGCAGTTTTCACCATTAGATCTTTCTTTCATTTTGACATTTTTGAGACTAAAAGTCTTGGCACTCTCTCCAAAATAGGCCTTGTCATTGAGTTCTATGGCATAGCCAGCCCTATGGTCCCCTGCAGGTATATTATCCCTAAGCTCAAGATAGTCTATGATGGCTTCATCATTTTGAAAGGTATCGAGCTCAGGGGAAGTGTCTTGCAAGTCCCAATCTATGAGTTCTAGGTGTAATAATGGTAAAGGGTCATTGGGTTAGTTTGGTTCGATGGTATTGATGGTCAAGATAGAGGTATTATGGTGGTCATTATAAGCATGGACAATGCTTGTGATGGTACTCTCCATTAGCTAATCCATCAAGGGGGTATCATTCTTTCCTCACGACTTTCACTATCGTTATTATGTGGGTCAAACTCTAGTAGTCTAGCCCTTGAATTTTGTCCCTCTGTTGCATGGGTTGGGTCATACTCATGGACCACATTGATATCTTTTTTGTCACAAGATAGCTCAGAGAGGCTATCCCACTCATATTCGTTTGAGTCAATCTCACTTCCCATTTACAGTCGGTGAATTTGATCAACCAGATTAGTAGCAGATGTTTCTAGTTGTTGGCCTTTATGCTTCTTTTCTCTGTTGGTTCTAGTTGTGCCAATGTAACCTAGCCCTATAGTGTCTCGGGCTGTCAAGGTATGAGGTTGGATTGGTTCAGTGATACCATCCTTTCTCGAACTAAGGGGGCCATGTCCTTCATACCCCATTCTTTGTAGCATTTGGAATCCTTGACCATATTGCTCAGTTTGTATCATGGAGTGATGGTCTTATTGTGTTGATAGACTAACTTCATCCTTATATAACTATTGAAGGATGTCTTTTTCATCGTTTTCATCTTCAAGGCTTCCCCATTTGATAAACAGACCTTTGGTAGTTTCGATTGTCTTGGATTTGCTCATGGAAGATCTTCCATATGATCTAGGAGATAGAGGGAGTTGTGCCAAGCATAAGGATTGGACGATTGTGTACTCACCCAGACCCTTATCTTTGAGTCTGAGGCTAGGTTGGGAAGCCTTTGATGTGGAAGCGAGTGAAGCTGGGTCAACCCGGGATGAAGATGAAGCAAAAGCACGGTTATGAGGGATCACAACTTTAGGTTTAGAATGAACAGAGTTGCAATATTGAAATGGATTGGGATCACCTTGGATGGTGATCTCTTGGCCTTCATAGGGGAATTTTATAGACTGGTGGTATGTTGATGGTACCGCTTTTAGAGCACAGTATCCAGGGTCTCCCAAGAAGAATTTTATACGCTAGCTCCATGTTAAGGACTTGGCATGCCACATCTTTTACTACAAGTCTGACTATGATTGGTAAGACCACAGTTCCCTTGGAAGTTCTCTCCTCCTCATTATAGGCTTTGATAGTGATTCTCTTTTTTGGATCAATAGCTTTCTCTACAAACCCCAATGCAAGGATTAGCTTCAAGATGTAAATATTCAAACCGGCTCCTCCATCAATTAGAACTCTTTTTACCTTATGTTTGTGGATGAAGGCTTTGATATGACGAGAGGCATTATGAGGTTGGGTAATTGACATATCATCCTTTTTAGTGAATGATAGGGAGTGAGGTGAGGTAATGTGACCTACCATGTTTTGAAACTATTCTTCGGCAATGTTCATTGGAATAGAGGCTTCTGAAAGAAATTTGTCACATATGGCCCTATGGGACGGGGATAGATGTAGAAGTTCTAGGATGGAGATATGTGCAGGTGTCTTGTGGAGTTGATCCATGACATTGTATTGATTAGCTGAAGAGACTGGGACGCCTCTAAGAGTGACTCTATTACTATGGGTGGTAGCATTACAATCTGAGTCTTTGTTTATAGTGATCACGTTGATGCGTGGATCACTTTCTAAGATGTGGTTGACAACATAGTCAAATGACACATTTGTGTAATTGGCATTGTTAGTTCCACCATGGTTCTGATTGGAAGACCCTCCCTACTCATAGTTGGGAAGTAGATCCTTGACTGCCCAGTGATCATTATTATTGGTATGTCCATCAACTGATACTTTGTTTTTCTCTGTTAAATCTTGGATAGTGTGCTTGAGCACAATGCAGTCATTGGTTTTGTGCCCCCTATTTTAGTGGTATTCACATAAATCATTGTCATTCCACCAAGGAGGTTTGACTTAATTCATATTCCTGTACTGTTGGAAGTGATATGATTTTGCTTGTGATTAACTTCTATAGGGTGGTTTCAATTGATTCTCCCAAAGGTGTAAATTTTCTCCTGTTGAAAACTTGTAAACCATGATTCAGTGTTTCATGGTTTATTTTGTGAGGGGTTGTTTTGTGGGTTCAACAAGTTGAAGATTGGTTGTTTTGGTGTTGCATTTTTGGCATCTACCACCCCATCATTCACAATGTTCTTGTTCTTTGTCCAGAATCTTGGTTTATCTACGTTGGTATTGGTACTAGGAGTGTCCTTATAAAGCTTTATTTGACCTTTGGCGATTAAAGCCTTTTCGATGATTAGACCCATCTCAATGACCTTACTAAAGGAAGTAGGACATTGGATTTGTATCTGGTAGCTTAGGTCAGTTTGTAAGTTATGGACAAACATCTCTAACATTTGTTTTTCAAGCATTTGATGTGGGCACTTACTTGCCAACTGTCTCCATCTTTGCAAGAAGGCAGTGAACGATTCTCCCCTTTTTTTCTTGGTGTTACAAAGATCTAAAATTGAGGTGTCATGCTCAATATTGTAGGAGAAGTGCGTGACAAATTTGTCCACAAGTTTGTTAAAGGTTCTAATGTCGAGTGGTAGTCTAGAAAACCATTCCATGGCTTGTCCCCCTAAGCTTCTTGGAAACAGTTGCATAAGATAAGTATCATTGTGGGTGACTTCAAGGCATGTAGCATTAAATTCCCTGATGTTGTCTCTTGGATCACCCTTTCCACGATATTTGTCAAATTTTGACACCTCAAATTTTGAGGGGAAAGGTATCATGATCAAGGTCCTATTAAAAGGATATGGTGAAATATCCTCTAGGGAATAATGCTTAGTTGATGTTCCTATTTGCATGTCTATGAATTGTTGTTGTAAATCTTGGATCTATTGGGTCATTAAGCTTAGGGCATTTGTAGAATTAATGGGTACTTTACTTTTGTCTGGGGTCATTTCCTCTTGTGTGCTTCCCTCAGGGTTTCTTTCTTCCTCAGGTTCTTTTAACACTTCCACATCGAAATCTTTAGGAAGCTTGACTAAACAAAGAAAGAATCTAGTAGGGTCTTGGGCAAATACTTTGTCCATTATGCGTTGAAACCTTCGGTCTTGTTGAGTTTGTAGAATCTCTTCCTGAGAAATTTCCTCATCACTGTCGTGAGGTGATGGAATAGTTTTGTCTGCCATTTCGATTTGCTTTAGTTTTTGGGACCTTGTTAAGACCATGCAAGGTGACTTGAGATGGGATGGAGTGAGTTTGAAAGTTTTGAACAAGAAGTGATAGAATGTGTCAAGGTTCAAATAAAGTTTTTCTTAGATCTGTTGGTGTCAAACAAGTTGGTTGGAACAAAACGATAGTCAAAAGTAAGGATGATAGAAATCCAGTTACTTGATGTAGACTAGTTTTGCACAAGCCACTACTGGAGTTCCGAGAGAAAAGAATGATTGATCCTTGATAGTGGAGACTCACTAGGTATGTTTGAGATTGATGCAATCAAGAATAGCTTGGTACTAACCTAGTTTTGGATACTTGGTTTGATTTTGGAAGAGTTTTTGTGAATTTTTGGATGATGTGGTGTGGGAAAAGTAGCTATGTTGCTGAAAAGAGCGAGATGACTAACTTGCACAGTTTTAATCAGATCTAGGAAATTGAACAATTTTGAAATGGGTGTTTTGAAAAGTTGAATGTTTTTCTCAGAAAAAGTATGGAATAGCTCTCTAGAATTGATGTGCAGTAGTAAAAGCACAGGAATAGAAGGCAAAAGCATAGTAGGTCAAAGCATATGCATAGATCTGGCAAAATTTGTATGCACAGTAACATCAGGTAAATGCACAGTAAGTTGTGATGAATGCGCAACAAGTCATGATGCTTGCACAGTTCTAGCTTTTTTTAGTTTGTCTTTGTAGATTTTTCTCTTTTTTGGCACGTTTTTAAAAAATTTCTATTTTTGGTTGAAAATTTGGTCCTTTTTGCTTTTGATTTTCAATTATGGCAGATAACGACACAGTAAACACAAAGAAGTTTTCATGATTTTTATGTTTTACTATTTTTTTGTATTTTTGTGGACTTTTTTGACACAAGAACAATTACAACCTAGGATGGAAAAGACAATATTTGTTGAGTCCCCTAGCTGTACATATTCAAAGCAGATAGCTCCAGGATCTTAGTAGCACCGGCTCCCCCTCCACGACACTCACTTTTCATGCATACCAAGATCCAGGTTTCCTTAGGCTCATCCCGCCACCGAACCTTAGGATTGTCCCTGCTACCTCTACTAAGAACCACATGAATTGGGGCCTCTTCAAAGGTCTCACCTTTTGTGCCAACAAATAGAAGGTTTTTGGTATACTAGACAATGGCTAAGTAATCAGGGTAACCATTCAAGTGGTTACACATACAACAACACTCCTCTCTGTTATGGAGTCTCCCAACCTGCAAGGGTTACGCCTTGGAGGGTTTTGGGGGAGGTTGGCTGTCGGTGTAACACAACGACACTCATTGCAGGAAGATTTTGCCTTAAGCACAATATATTTATAGTAGATCGGTAGCGCTTGAATTTAGCCTATTTCCACTTAGGGTCATTCACAGTTGGACAGGCAGACATCCAAGGGTATGCCCCTCTAAAGGTTATACACAAAGAATGACAAGTCTGGCATTTTGGTCACCTAGTAAAGGGGAGAGCATAAGCCTATTGCCATTTAAAAGACACAATAAACAGTGGTGTATCCAATCCTATTTAAAATGAGAAAAACAATATGCATTATTTCTACTTGGGCACACACATAGTTGTTAACTTTGAAGTGATTAAAGATAGAAATGGTTCTTTTCTTTGCAAGATAGCAATGTTCTTAACTTAAAGAGATAGAAATATGGCAAAGATAGCAATGATTTCATTACTTCCCTCCAAGTTAAGAACTATGTGAGATGTGCATGCATTTTTTTACTCTCCTTGCTACTTAACCTATAATGTGTGTTTTTAGACAATAAAACTATCCAGCTCTTAACCTTGCATGAAAATTAGAAAATCAAATCCTGTAAGACAAGTGTCAACGTTAGAAAACCAGCAAGAAAAAACCCCTAAACTACTCCTCCAGACAGATGCGTAGCTTAAGAGACTAAATGTGTAGAAACAGTACTCAAAAGTGCGGTGATTACAAAAGTGTAGGAGAATAGGTTATAAATGCAGAGAGAAAGAATAGATGCGTAGTAAAATTATATGTGCTAGAATAGGTGGTATATGCGTAGCCTTGAAGGATGTGTGCGCTGAAAGGTTGCATGCACTAGAACAGTGATCAAATGCACCATGGGATCGATCAGATGTGTCGAATGAGCCTATTTGAAGACTGTACGAAATTTGTACGAAACTTGTCACTTAAGAACTCAGTTTTTTGATTAGATTTGGGGCAAAGGCCCCCACAGTGGGCACCAGAAATATTATGGGTAAAATTAGATAATATTAAAATGAATCATAAACCCAATAACTCAATGGAATATGCAAATAGCAAAGATTTAAAATCACTAAACAAACTTATAGTGCTTTGTTACTTGGTGACTTCCATTGTTCACCTATTCTCGATTGATCTTTGATGATGATAGTAGCCCTCAAGAAGCTTGCTTCCTTGCTTTGTTTCCTCAAGATGACAAGGGAGAAATGGTTCGAATACTTATTGTATTGAAGATGAACTTCAATGCAATAAATGATGGATGAATAAGCTATGTGAGAGTGGGGGTGCCAATGGCACACTATGGATTCGACAGAGTAATCTTACTTGAAAGCTTCTTGATATGAAAATGGAAGAATAGAGGGGTATTTATAGACTTGTGAGAGAAGATCAACAATGTAGAAGAAATAAGAAGATCAATGGTAGAGGATGTTTGAGAGAACGTGCGCAAATAGAAAGAAGACATGTGTCATTTAAAAAGTTGCTTTGTTGAGTTAACTACTTTCTTGTTGAGGATGAGCTTTGATTTCATAAATTAGAATATATTTTTCTAATTTAAGAATTTGTTGAAAAAACAAGGTTGCTTTAAATGAGTTAACTCAACTTTTACTTTTGCATGACAAGGAAGATTTATTTTTAGTAGATTTTGAAGATTTTTAGAAGATAAGAAAGCAAATTAAATAAATAAATTTATTTAATTGTTTGTGCAAGATTTAGAAGAATAAATAAAATATTTGATTATATTTTATTTTTGGAGACTGAGGTTTAATTTAAATAAATTTGCATTTTATTTAAATTTGGAAGAATGAATGATTTAATTAAATAATTAAAATTATTTAATTGTTTAGAAGAATAAAGTTGATATTGATGAAATTAATTAAATAAATGAAATTTATTCAATTAATGGGAGGGAAATGAATCAAATAAATAAATTGATTTATTTATTTATTGATAGAGGAATATTAAGATGAAATAAATATTTAAAATATTTATTTAGATAGAGTCATGTCATTTTTAGGTGTATACAACACTTTCCCTACAATAAAAGAATAAATCCATCATGATGTTGAGGCTCCTTCCATGTCATCCTTGCAAGGATTGGGAGGTAATGGTCGACAACAAAACATTTCACCTAGAAAAATAAACTTTGATCTTGATGATTCCTCCTCTACAACGTAAAAAACCATGAAAGAGCAAAGCCCTATCTTACAAAAACTAAGTCGTAAAGCAAAACAAAATCAACATGCAAAACAAAGGAAGAGAAGGTGATGAGCTTACCTTGCATCTCAACAAGAAATCATTGATCCAAACATTGCAACAAACAAATATGATCCTAAAAATGAACAATCTTGGGCTATGGTACCTTATGTCCCACTTTCCTCTAAAATCTGGGAGTAGGAGGATGACGATGATTTACTTGATGATGAGACTTAGCACGAAGATCCTACCAGGTAAGCATCTCTATAACCCTTTATCTCTCTTGTCATGTGCTTCCCCCATGATGTGTTATGTGTTGTTTAGGCCTCCTGGGATGACCCTTGATTCTCTTGTAAGGTCTGGGATACCAGGGGGCTACATCTGTTGTGACCTATTTGTATCATCATTCTTCTATATTGCCTCTCTCTCTGATTTCATTATTGTGTGTTGTGTCTTGCAGACATAGCATTGTGGTTGGTGACCTGGGAGCACCCTCCTACATGATTGTCCCTAAGACACTTGTTTCTCCTCTCTTATTTATTGTTTCCCTTCCTCTAGTGATTCCATCTAGTGGGCAGATGATGAAAAACATTTATACTGATGCGGACCTAGCATCACTTTCACGAGAAATAAAAAATTGGACTTAGTTCATAATATGATAATGGGGTTGTATATCTTATCTAACACTTGGCTAGTAGAAGAACTTGTGCTTTCTACATAGTGATTTTGATGGTGTTGTATCTCATTTACAAACCATAACAATATTGTTGCTCCATGCACTTTGTCTATCTTGAATCTTGCATGCCTCATATTTCATATGCATTGATGTTGTTGTTTATCATGATTATGGACACTAACATGTTTCTTGCAGGGATGTGTTTGTGGGAACATTTGGCGATCTTAAAGTACATGTAACCTCTGGGGGGCATGGGCTTTGCGAAAGTTGTGTTCCCTTGCGTGTTTTCTTCCTACCTTAACGTTCTTGATATCGAGCATGATATCAACCACCTTAAGGTGGGGGCATATATAAGGTAAGATGTCTATTTTAGATTCTAGTAAAGTGTGTTTGAACAGTTTTGAACAATCTTGAAATCTATTTCGTGTAACTCCTTTTCAATATAAGGTGTCTCTGTGATGTGGGTGGGGTTGTATACTTTTGAGCTCATACCTACTTTTCACCATAAGGTGTTTCTGTGATGCGGGTGGGGTTGTATACCATGCTTCCTTTTCACTATAAGGTGTCTCCGTGATGTGGGTGGAGTTGTATTTTCAAAATTCCTCTGTAGAGGTAGGGAGTGGTTTTGTGACCA
Source organism: Cunninghamia lanceolata (assembly GCA_027924645.1). Classification (NCBI taxonomy): domain Eukaryota; kingdom Viridiplantae; phylum Streptophyta; class Pinopsida; order Cupressales; family Cupressaceae; genus Cunninghamia; species Cunninghamia lanceolata. The sequence goes on along the minus strand of BSBN01000420.1, from coordinate 6,657,984 downwards.
ACTCAACCCTTAAGCATGTCTTTGGCGATTGTTGTGGCGAAGTGCAATTGTCGGTGTCTTCCTTTAATGTGCCTGAGATGGAGCTGAACCTATAATTAGGGACACTCCATCGCTTGTCTGCCGTGTTTTCTCTGTGTCTTCAAAGTGTGTGTGTTTGGTGTGTTTGTTGCCCCATATGCAGTCTAAAAACTTGCATGATGAGTGTATCCTGCATTTTGGGAGGTTTTGCATGTCTTGCATGTGTATTGCCCCATATATAGTTTAAAGACCTACATGATGAGTGTATCCCATATTATGGGAGGTTTGTTTACTTTCCTGTACTTGCATTGGCATTTCATATATATAAGAAAAAGAAAAGAAAAGAAATCATCTCCGTCTTCCATGCATTAATGTGTCTTCTATGCATTTACTATATTCTCCATATTTTGCATGACCGTAACTGTCTTCTCCAAGTTTTGTGTGCCTGTCATTGTCTTCAATGTGCTTGGTGTGTCTTCTCTGTGCTTGGCATGTTTGTTGTGCTTGTTGACTGTACTTTAATGCATGTATTGGCCTTGCATTTTGTTGGTAAACAGATTTGTCACAGCAAAATAACCTTTGAAAATGACTCATTTCCCTTTGAGCAGTGACTAAATTGTCCCAACAGTTAGAGAGATCGCGACAGAGCAATGATCTTCCTCTATGTTTGAGAGGGGTAGCTCCCTCGTATGATGGGGGTATTTATGGTTTTTGTGTACTTTTATCCTGAAAGTGCAAAAAGGAAGAAAAGAAAAATAACAGGAGAATTGGGCATGTAGAAACCCTCATGGTAGACATATGAAAACCAACAGGAGTTTCATAATCTTATTGAAAAGTATGAGCGGGTTTCACCACAAAGCTAGAAACCACTTTCCTAAACTCCATGATGAATTTCATGTCATATGTGCAACAATAATGAAGAAAGATGGCAAATCTCAAAATATGAAGAGATAATTTATCTTAACACTTTCAAATCAGGATACCGAGACATGATTGTGCTTCATCACCCCAATTACATGCTTCAATGGATAACTTTGATTTACACAAATACATAGATGTTGATAACTGAGAGGGGGGGTGAGTCAGTTATCCTAATTATTTCTTCTTTCTGAACTTTCTTATTAACCAATGCAGCATTAATTCAAATAAGCAAACATAACCACGAAATGGAGATACACATGACACAATATTTTTGACATGGAAACCCGGTTAAGGGAGAAAACCACGGGGTGATTAACCTAAGATTGTATTCTCTATTAGAAGAATAGAAAAACAAAAATGGCACTTGCCAATTAGGGCTCACTGCCTAAGCACACTGCTCACAAGAGGTACACTACCTACAAGAGACTCACTGTCTACAAAAGAGTGTTATACCATACTTGAACTAATTGAGAGCATCTACAAATGCTGGAGTTCAGTTCCGGTTAAGCTCAGTATACTGATCTGCTGCAATTCATCTTTCCTCTTCTCTTATGCTACTTTCCTTTCACATACTAGACCTTCCTTATTGCTTCTGCTCTTCTCTTCTGCTTTTATTCACACATAACTAACAACAACACCTCTCATAACTAAATCCATCATGTATATATATCCACACAAGTAATTTCATCACCTTTCTAGTTGGCACCTGGAATAGTCAATCTTTTCACTAATTCTGATCTTTTGGCTGAATCCTTGCACATCAAGGAATGTGGATCAAGTATATGCTTGTAGAAATAATTAATCATGTCGGCCAAACATGATTCATGCCTTCATAACCTTTACCACCATCAGTAACATATCTAGAAAGTAGTCAGATGTTCTGTCAGTCAGTTCTTCCTCTATTCACACTGTCACTCAGGAATCCAGTACTCAACTATTGATATCTTTTTCCTCATCTATCACCGGAGGCTAAATCCTTGGACTATAACAGTCAAGGTAGTCCTCTTGACTTCCCCAAATCAGCACTTCACCAAGATACTTCCTCTAAGAGATCCAAACCTATCTGTTAGACCTTGCCACATGCTCTGTTCTTGTTTACCGGACCACAACAATCTTCATTCTGACTTCCGGTAGAGACACACGATGTCCTGTGGATGTGTGGGATGAACTTTGTTGCCATCAATGACAACAATCATGAATCCATATAGTGTCTCTTGCCAATAATCTCCCCCTTTGGCATTAATGGCAACACTTAGTGAAAAATGACTAAGTGTACTAAGTGTTTACACTATGCTCCCCCTTGGCTGATGCTCTGTCTTTATATATATATTTCAGAGCTCCCCCTTAGTTGGATTCCTCATTTTTCACTGCTCCTCACTCCCCCTTTGACATCAATGGCAAAGAGTAGGGTCCGCATACCAAAATTTTCAAAAATTTAACTATACTTAGCCGCATAAGTATATATATACAAGTTGTACTTACATATACTTAATTATGTCTGAAAAAGTATTCTTCAACTGTACAACTTATGTCGCCCAACTCTGCTTCATCCTATCCAAAATTGAGATGTGACCACTCAATAGATATGCAAATGCTTCTACCTTCTTAAGATCTATCAGATCATTGGTCTGGGCTGTAATCTGAGCATCATTTATGGCCTCATGCATGGCCTCTAACTTAGGGATAATAATCCTTCTAAGTTCACCCATCTGGTTAATTATGTTCTTCCTTTCCTTCTCAAAATTCTTTATTGCATTTGTGATTGCAATAGTCTGACACTCTTGATTTACTATGGAGGATGAAAGAGGATCAAAACTTTGAGACAAGCTTAGTAGTTTGTCCTCTTGCTCTTTTATTTTCTTCTTAATCTCCATTGTTACTTTGCACCAGGAGATATAAAATTTGTATATTTCTCCACCATCCTTAAGAGCATTTTCTAAGCTCTTTATCCCAATATTCATGTTTCTCCTATCATTAATGATCAAACCCTGTACCTCGAAGAACCTTTTATCCAAAAACTCCTTCCGGACCTTTTCTTCAATTGACTTCTCTAGAGAATCAAAGTGTGTATTAACACTGCTGACTAGAGTTTTGAGATTACCGGATGAGGAGGCCGTGGGATCTTTTTGAAATGATGGCATAATCTTTTCTAGCACTCTAGAAGTAGCTTCTATCAACTCACAGTCTTCCATGTGAAACTTTAGGAGTTTTTCATTAGCCTTAGCATTAGCAAATGAAGCCATCTTCATTGTATGTACCGGAGAAAGAGAATCAAAATTGAATGGTCCTTGTAGAAACTCCGGTTCATCAATCTCCATTGTTTCTTTGTTCAGGAATTCTTGGACAGTTTGTGTAGTGTCTCTTGCCGGAGACAGATGTTTCTTCTCTTCTACAGTCTTGGAGCTATCCTTTGGAGTTTTCTCTCCTATATTCTCACCACTAGCAGTTGTGGTCTTCTCTGCTGAAGTCTTCTCTCCTTCTGCAACCTTAGCACTGTCATCTTCTTTTTCTTTCACCTCTGCTTCTTTCTCCTATAATTTTTCTTCTCCTTTAGATCCGGAGACTCTAAGGGAACCCAGAGGAGAAATGTCAGTCTGTTCAGGGCCCACCTCTTATGTCATTTTCTCAGCAGTTTCTTCTGCAACACTTGTGGTTGAGGGATCAGTACCAAGTCCTCTATAATAGGAAGATTAAATCTTTTGAAGGTTTTCTAGAGAATCTCTTCAGTGTCCTTGGCTACCTTGTCAGTCTCACCAAGCATGAGCTGATTCATCCTTGCTTTGCTCCTGAACTCATCCTTGCAATCCTTGAATACCATATTCATTGTCTTGTGATCGATTGAAGGATATAGCTGAATAGCTATTTGTTCCCAGATCTCAAGGTCTTTTGCCATGGCATTGGTATTTATCATTTCCAACTCCTTTTCTAGGCTCTTAGGAATTAAAGAGATAATTTTAATAAAAGCTTTATTGTAAATGTTCAAAAACTTAACTGTGGCTTCCTCCAGAATCTTTTTATTTGCTTCATTATAATCATCATAGAATTCTGTTAAGGGTTGCAGGTTGCCATCCATAGTGACTGCTTTTACTACATCATCTAAGGAGAGAGTGGGTTTTTCAACAAATTCCTCTTCCTTCTCTTCTTCTCCTTGACCGGTAGAGTGTTTACCGGATGATTTCTTCTTCTTATTTAGTTTCCTTATCTCCTCATCTGATTCGGTTTCCTCTTCATCCCTTTGACTTGCATAAGCCCTTGTGGCTTTTATCTTTGACCTTTTCTCTCCTTTACTGGATGCCTGAACTTCCGCTTTTGATGTTTTTGAGCTTTTGGTTGTGACAGGTGCAAATCTCTTTGATGATCTGGTCTGGGTTGAGGTTTCTACCGGAGCACTTTCCTTGCTTCCTTTTTCTGCCTCTTTCTTCTCTTCCTAAGCCTTTTGTCTCTTTTCCTTGTGGGCATCAAGTGCCTCCTTTGAGATGCCAAGGCCTTGGGCAATATGTTCTACTTCATTTCTCACCTTCCTTTTCATCTCTGGTTCTCTGAGTTCCACATGAATCTTTACACTCAGCTCCTCCAAGGTTCCAAACCTTTCTGCCTTTGGATCCTTTGGTTGACTTAGCATGTGTTGAACATGCAGCTCCATAATCTGTTCATCAACTTCATACCCCATGGGCATGATCCAGACTATCCTTGGTTCTATTGCCTCCATTAGGCACTGATCAGTCTCTACCATAAAACAGACTATCTTTGTGTTTCTCAACAAGAGACTGGGGAATCCTTTCTCTTGCTTGCATCATGTTCTGAAAGTTCTTGAAGTATCCCCATAGATCTATATTTTGTGCTTTGTTATCACCAAGTCCATGCAGATAATCTTTGATCTAGATAGCTACTGGCCTATCACTCTCCCATACCTAGCCACTAGATCTGGGAAGCTCATTCATAAAGTAGAAGAATAAGCACAAAATTAATCCACCATACTTGAATGAATTCTTTTTTATCTTTCTTGATTTTCTATAGATTCTCCAAGAGTTGGTTCAAGAGAAGCTGACAAAGATCATAGTCTGCATCCTTTCTTAGCATTTCATAAGCGGTATAGATGGCAGTTCTAGGTACAGAATTTTCTCTGCTAGAATGATATATCTTATATCTAATGATCATAGAGGCAAACTTGACATCTGGATCAGTGATGTCATCTACTGTCATTGCTCTTTTGTCAAACTTAGATCCAGTAGCCTCACTCATAGTTTGGTTCTTTACAGATTTAAGAATAGGAATCCCACCGGATGAGTGTAATCTGGTAACTGCCCTAATGGCATCTTTTGTGATTTTGAAAGGTCCATTTAACCACATGAATTTGTCATGTATTCTGCTCAAAATGTACCTGACCCATTCATCCTCTGTAAAACAGGGGAAATGTATGTATTATGCAAAGTACTTGTTCCAGAGGCCCTTGTATTGGGGTTTTAGCTCAAATGAATCATCTAATAGTTGTTTGTGATAGATATCTCTAAGTTTGAATTCCCCAAATTCTTCAACATTTGCGTGTATGTAAACCCTAATATCTTCGGTATGCAAAATGCCATGTGGAACACTGGAAAAAGCACCTAGGGGATCTACCTCCAAGGATTTGTATGCATGTTTCTTAAATGTGGGGCGAGGTCTATCAGAAATATTTATTATATTCAGAGTACCCATCATCAAAAGATTTGCAATGAGATATTGAAAATGGAAAATACCTTTTGCACCTTCAGTTTCACGAAGTTGGTTGGATTGATTTCTGGATGTAATGACTTCTGCAAATGATCTTCGATGAACTTGAGGAATTTTGTTGCAGAGATCCACTTTTTGTTTCTTCTTGAATGCAGAATGAATGAGATGTTAATGAGAAAACCCTTATATTGCTCCGCAAACCCTAATATTAGGTTGCAATAAATGCTCAACCTACATTATTCCAGTTTGCCTTATTCGAATGACTTGAAGACCCAGATCAGTCCTATTCTTAAAACATCATGTGGATCTTCCAAATCTTAACCATAGTTTGTTTGGATGTTTCCCTTATGAACCCTTTAATCCGCAACTCTTCTTGTGCCAGTTCCAGCACCAATTGACTGGCTGGGGGAACAAGGTTTTCTTTGTGTCTCCCCCTGAGCCAGAGCTCATTTTTTAATTTCTGGAAGGAATATTAGCACCAGAGTTTGGTGCGGATCCAACCTCTATATTCTCTGTACTTTTCTTCACCCAAATCATGCTCATCTCACTTTTAACTTCATCTACATTAAATTTTTGTTTACCCTTATCTTGATTCTGATTATGATATACCGGACCTCTTTTGTCCCGATTCTTGCTTCTACAAAATTTTGCACTGTGACTAGATCTATTGCAGATTTGGCAAACAACATTTCTTTGCATATTTGACTGATATCCTTTTGATCTACATTCATGAGATTTGTGACCATACCTTTTGCAGTTGAAACACTGTCCGGAGAAGGATAAGTTAATTTGATTCATTCTCTTTCTGCACTGATTAGCTTTGTGACCAAAGTGATTGTAGTTGTGGCAGTATCCATTGAAGGATGGATATCTTTGAGCATTGGGATGTCTTACCGGAGGTCTTCTAGGCATGTTTCTTGGATTTTCTAATCCAAAATTCTTCTGACCGGATCTGGAGCTTTCTCCTTTCTCATATCCCAAACCACACTTGTCATTTGCCCTATTCTAACTCCCAAGAATAACTTCAAGTTGAGCAGAACTTATCTTGAATTTCTCTTTATATTCATTTTCTGTTTGAAGATCCTTTTTGAGAGAAACAATTTGATCCTCAAGTTTTTCTTCATTATCTTTAGCATCTTCAAGATCAGATTCAAGATGTCTGATAATTCTATCCATATAGTGGCAATCTTCTGATTTCTCCTTGAGAGATTGTCTTAGATTATCTTCAGTTTTTCTTTTCTCTTCAACTTCTTGGGTAAATTTTATAACTTCTGACTCCATTTCATGTCTTACCATAATGATTTCTTTTGATAACTTTTCACATAACTTGGTTTTCTCAGTCAGCTCTTCATTTGTATTATTTGCTTCACTTTGTCTTGCCAATTGTTGAAGCAGATCCTTTCTTTTTTTCATAGAGAGACTTAATTTGTCTTTTAGTTCTCATGAAATCATTATCCTGTTTGAGTCTTTCCTTTAATTCATTGACTTCAGAGTTTGACTGTTCAAGATCCTCAAGGGCAGTCTTGAGTTGCTCCCTTAAACCATATGTATCCATTTAAATTCCCAAATCTTCCTCAAGCTATTAGACTCTGTTTAGGAGGAACTTAGCTCTGATACCAATTGTTGATAGCTGAGAGGGGGGGTGAATCAGTTATCCTAATTATTTCTTCTTTCTAAACTTTCTTATTAACCAATGCAGCATTAATTCAAATAAGCAAACATAACCATGAAATGGAGAGACACATGACACAATATTTTTGACATGGAAACCTTGTTAAGGGAGAAAACCATGGGGTGATTAACCTAAGATTGTATTCTCTGTTAGAAGAATAGAAAAACAAAAATGGCACTTGCCAATTAGGGCTCACTACCCGAGCACACTGCTCACAAGAGGCACACTACCTACAAGAGACTTACTATCTACAAAAGAGTGTTATACCATACTTGAACTGATTGGGAGCATCTACAAATGCTGGAGTTCAGTTCTGGTTAAGCTCAGTATACTGATCTGCTACACTTCATCTTTCCTCTTCTCTTATGCTGCTTTCCTTTCACGTACCAGACCTTCCTTATTGCTTCTACTCTGCTCTTCTGCTTTTATTCGCACATAACTAACAACAACAACAACACCTCTCATAACTAAATCCATCGTGTATATATATCCACACAGGTAATTTCATCACCTTTCTAGTCAACACCCAGAATAGTCAATCTTTTCAGTAATTCTGATCTGTCAGCTGAATCCTTGCACATCAAGGAATGTGGATCAAGTATATGCTTGTAGAAATCATTAATCATGTCAGCCAAACATGATTCATGCCTTCATAACCTTTACCACCATCAGTAACACATCCAGAAAGTAGTCTGATGTTCTGTCTGTCAGTTCTTCCTTTGTTCACACTGTCACTCAGGAATCTAGTACTCAACTATTCATATCTTTTTCCTCATCTATCACTAGAGGTTAAATCCTTGGAATATAATAGTCAAGGTAGTCCTCTTGACTGCCCCAAATCTATACTTCCCCAAGATACTTCCTCTGAGAGATCCAGACCTGTCTGTCAGACCTTGCCACATGCTCTGTTCTTGTTTACCAGACCACAACAATCTTCATTCTAACTTCCGGTAGAGACACACCATGTCCTGCGGATGTGTGGGATGAACTTTGTTTCCATCAATGACAACAATCATGAATCCATATAGTGTCTCTTGCCAACAATAGAAAGATCACCAACTTCAGATACGAGAAACTAGTAATCATAACTCAAAAATACATCAAGAACATACGAACTGAAATGCATTCTTCATTATCTTTTTGAAATTATACAATTCCAAAAGTAAACTAGACAAAGTGTAAAACCAAAAGATGTTCCAAGAAGTTTATTTCACCACAAAGCATATCTTTCAACAAGGCTTTAAATCTTGAATACCATATTTAGACAATCCTTTCCACTTGCACCGATCTGAAAATCCATGCATACATTACAATGATTGCAAAAACTAGTTTCTATCATACTTTCGTGAATGTCCATATATTGTTCTTAAGACCCTTTCTTGGGTGCTAGCAGTGGGATGCTGGCAGTGGTCATGTTTCTGGTATTGCACTAGTGATTTGCATTTGTTGAAAACTTTCTGAAACCTTCTCCAATGGAAGCACTTTGTTCACATCTAGTAATCTATACGTATATATGAAATTGTATCTCTTTGAAGCGTTGTGCCAAACAGTCCATCCCGTTTATTGTGTTTCAACACTTTACATGCAGGTTTGTCAGCTTACTTGGAGGTTTAACAAAACTAATTCACATATTTCTTGACAGTCATTTGATTTCATGAGATTACATCTCTTTGAGTCATTCAATCGAGCAGTTGTGCATTTATTTCACCTTTATTTTAGGAGGAATGGTGAGTGTTCACTAAAAATCTTTCTCAAAAATTAAATTTTGTGCATTACTATGTGCCACGATACCTTATTAGTTTGAGGCTCACTATCAAGTGCTTAACAACTGCACACCAAAAATTCCTTTATATTAGTGTATCCATCACATGTTGTTAACCGATTTCTTCAGCCTGCAACTCCTCGTAAGTTTAACATACAATTCGTTTACCCAAAATAAGACTTACCATCTGTTGCATGCATAAAAAATGATGGTAAATACTAGTCATTGATTCAATAGTCAACATTATGGCATGAGTTTAGAGGAGTTCGACCACCAAAACATCTCCATTATCACAAAACCTTAAAAGATATTTCCTATATTTCAAGAGCTAAACATGGGTGTAACAAGCTTTTACCCAAGTAAATAATGAACTTGAAACTTTTGATGTCGTTGTAAAATTTATGCCCTTTGTTTCTTATTGCACTTGTTCAAAGGAGAAGAATATGTTATTTGTTATTTTTAAACAATAAAAATCACTTTTTAACTCCCGGCTGCCGCATGCAAAAAGTGAACGTGAATTTCTTTCTTATTATCTGTCTAAACTTGCAAAATTACGCCATTGGTAAAAAGCCAAAATGTGTGAACTTAACCAAACTCATAAGTCAACTCGAACTTAGTGAAAGACAAAAATTGACGCAAGGTTTGCGAAGAATAAAACATGACGCATAGTGGAGTTTGTGAAAAACAAAAGTTGATGCGAGTTTAGTATAAAATGAAAGTGGATCCAGAATATAATATTTCTAAGCTGAAAATTTGTCTTGGCATAATATTGCTATTTAAAGCTTCATTAGAGAGAGATAAGACAAAGAATGATGTTATAATAACAAGTTATCAACATGACTGACATAAGGGTAAGTGCAAAAAGATGGGGGGCCAAAAAGTGGCCAAAATAATTTCAAAAAAAATTAAGTCATAATGCGAGCGCGTTATAACGCGCTCGCGTTATAACGTGCTCGCATTATGGCCAACTATAAATTAAAAAAAGAGCAAGTGAATTTCATTTCACTCCCATTTTCTCCTCTGCCCGCAGCCTCCAAACCCTCAAAAACGCGCTCGCGTTCTGCAAAACGCCAATCAACACAAAAAGCTTGTCAATTCATCACTAAAATGCCGCCGCGACGTCGAGCACACCAAAGAGGTGAGTTATCTTTGTTTTTTTGTTTGAATTTCTTTCTATATAGGTAGGTTTTTGTTGATTTTTGATGTATATTTTGTTAATTGTCAGAAAATGTTAATGCACCTCCTCCTCCTCCTCCTCCTCAAAATCCACAAAATCCTGAGGAGGAAATACCTGTAGAACAACAACCTCCTCCATTCATTCCTTGACATGCCCCTGGAACACAAAATAATATAATGGGGCAAATTGAAAACAACAAAAAACAAATTGAAGATATAATTGCAAGGTTGAAAGATCCTTCCACTTCAACCTTGCATAGGTCCACGCTTGCCGAATCTCTTGAGTCTATGTTAACAAATGTAAATTCAATTAGCAAGCAAATAACTAGTTGGACCGATAAAAAGAGAGAGTTTAGAGATTACTATGCAGATAAATTGTCATACCAAGATGTCAAAAAATTACAAATTACAAAATTAGACTTGTGTTCAATTTTTACAAACCCACAAACAAATCAACCTCCACCCATTACATGCAAGAAGTTCCCTATCCATTGGTGCAACAACCAAGTGATAAGGGACAATTTCGGGCAGAGGTGGTGGATGGTTTTTGACCATCCTCCATGCAATAATAATGAGGTCCCGCAATACTTTTTGAGGAAACTCTACTGCGAGTTTGTCCTCAATAAAGTGCCAAACTATTTTGATATGCGGGACTTCTAGGGTAGAGGTGGGGGCTCAGCACAGGATAGACCAGGGGCATGTCTTGACCCACAGCGGGTAGTGAGACGAGTAATTAGCAGACCAGCCCACGAGCATATTTCTATCCCTTCCGTTGTGAAGGAGAGTGTTGAGGTCGATACACTGAGGTCGATTAGTGCCTTGACCCAGAGCATCATAGAGCATGCCGATCCTGCAACACAGAGTGGGTTGGGAGATAGTACGAGGAGTAGGGTCCCACCACATACTTGCTAGGCTTGCGGGTTAACCTGTGGTTATGACCCCATGGACAGTCAGGATGCAGGTGCACAGGCTACATCTGTAGCTGAGCAGATGGTGATGACAGATACCCTCCTAAGTGAGACTTTCGGCCTTGATACTCAGGTAAATATTAGAAAGTTTATTGAATTTAATTTATTAAATTTCATTTTTGAAATATAAGATTAACTAATTAAAATTGATGGTTTTAATGAAATTTCAGGGTCATAGCGTCGATGCAGTTTTCAGTGGTTCTCCACCTACATTTTTCACTAGATCATCTACTGTCGAGGTATGTAACTAGTAAACAATTATAAATATTACATGTGAATAGCATTGTTATATGAATGGTATTCTAATTTCTTATTTTGGATGTTGAATAGGTTAATACTGTAGATTTCATGGCAACAATTGCCAGCGGTGGTGGACTTCAAAGCTTTACGGAGGTAATAAAATAAATAGTTTAATGAATGAATTGTACTTACTAAATTTTTGTATGTGATTTGTGTGTTTTATTGTGTGTACTTTCATGTTTAGATGAACGTGTCTGTATGTTAGGAGCCATGATTTGCATCACTATTATAGTTTTCGTAATTGAATAATGTTGTTTTATTTCCAGATGATGCAGGCTGTGGAGACACCTCCCCATGTTCATAAGGCAATGGAGCAGGGTGTGGCCTCTACGATTCATAGCTCTATGGCATTGACAGGGGTACGAGGCAGATTAGTAAATTTCAATTTACATTCATTGTTATAGTTGTCTATTTTTGAAAAATCAAAAGATTATTGATTTGAAGTTTAATTTCTATCTGGATGGTTTCTATAGGACATGACATCACCAGGGCCTATTCTTGCTACTGAGACAAGCGAGGAGACAGATTATATGTTAGCGGTAAGTGATTATTTTGTTAAATGTTTCATTTTTTTATAACATGTAATTTCTATATATTAATGTCTATACTTTTTTTTGTAACAGGTAAAGGTGCAGGAAGAACTAAATAAGAGGAGTAGCCCTCGGGTTCGTAGTAGACCACCCACATGCATGTCTCCATCCCCTAGAAGATCAAAGGCTGCTCGTGATTTATTCTCTTCACCAGCCAGAGGGGAATGACTTTTATTGTGTTCCTTTGTTGTATGCCTATATGGCATTTGTGGACATATATTTTGTATTGTACATAGTTGACATTATATGCCTATATGGCATTCTTGTAAGCCTATATGGCTATTTTGTATATATGTTATACTTATATCGACAGATATTGATGTATGCCTATATGGATATTTGGTTAATACAAATCTTTTTTATTGATGGCATCCATACTTGCATTATAAATCCACTTTTGAATGGATATTTGTAGATGGCTACTTCAAATATTTAAAGTCCGATTGTATTACATAGTGTTGTGATGTTCACAACACGCCCCATTATGCTCCTTAGCAAAATGGGGACCCGTGCTGATGTTTTGCTTTTTGCTTCTGCTTGTGTTTGTCTACTTTCTGGCGGTTGGGTAAAAATGAGTCAGGTGCATCATCATCATGAAGGTCAGGATGAGGTTGGTCATCATCATGAGGTCAGTTTGTCAAAGTTCATATTTTGTTGCTGTGACCTCATATTTAGAAAGAACTTGAAATTCCATGCAGATTTGCCTTTTACTTCACTTGAAAATTCGTCCATATGTGGAAGTTATGCACAGTCAAAGTTTTGGTCAAACCTGATAATTGCTAGTGATCATCATATTTTTTGTCATGTTGTCAAGGTCATCATGATCTTGGTCTATCACCCGATAAAAATCATGCAGTCGCAATATCCGGACGTCAATTTTAGGTGGTAGTGCCCTTTACCCGTCAAATGGCCTTATGCGCATCGTGAGCATCATGATTTTAGGAGAGTCATATTATATAAACTCGGTTTTGCTGTATGAAGAACATCATCATCATATTTGAAACGCCCCCCCGATAACATCCTGAGGTTCAAATATCCGGACGTCAACTTTAAGTCATAGTAAGTTTTCCCCGTCGAGCGGTCTTTTGTATCGCGAGCATCATCATGATATTTTAACATTACCTGATCTTATAATATCATGCTGATCACCCTGACTTAGAAAATCCACCATCGGCATATTTGCATGCGCATGTTAAAATCCTATCGGAGGATCATCATCCTGATATTTGCTGAATTTCGCCAAATATGATGATGACGTCTTCATCCTCCTGATCTCCTTTTTGCATGATCATGATGATCACCCTATCTTTTAAGGGAAGGTGATATTCCATCAGCATGATCATATTTTGAATATCACCCTAGCGCTAACCTGATGATGACCTCAACTCATCCTTATACTCCGAAGACGAAATATGATGATGACGTCATCATGATAATTCGATGAGGAGGATCATCATATTTTTTATCCTGTCATATTGTCAAGATCATCATGATCTTGTTTGTTCACCCGACATTTCGTGAAGTCCTCCTGCCGAGAAATACAACCTTTTGCAAATACCCTGATGATCATCATCATCACATTCCCTTCGGCAAGATATTTTCCAAAACACGATCCGGTTCGCGAATATGATGATGACGTCTTATTCTAAGTTCGACAAAAGCCCCAAATATCCTGATGATCATCATCATCCTGATCTTTTGAGAAGGTTGCCTTGGCCGCAAAGGGGTCGTATTACATTCATCATCCTGATCATGCTCCTTAGGTGACCCGATATCATAATTATCCCCTGATCTTAACTGAACATGATGATGACGTCATCTTTTGCATTTTAATGAAGCCCGAATATGACAATGACGTCACCATCATTTTCCTTTCCTCAGCAGCAGGATCATATTCCATATCCTCCTTTTCTCCTTCAACATGATGATGATGATGATGATGTTCTTTTCCCCATTACACAGAAGCGAAACATCCTGATGACGTCATCTAGACCTTCAGAAGGGAAAGCATCATATTTCCAGAATATCATGCAGATGAAGTGAATATCGGCCAACATGTTTTTTGACACGCCGATAGCGATAGTCATGCCGATGGGCGAGAAACGAAGCGGTGGAGTTTTAAACCATTTTTTTGGCACCCGTGGCATTTTTTCGGTCAGCGATGGTTGACCCGATGGGTTTTGAGCGGTCTGAATCCATTTTGAACGCGTTTTGAGAGTATTCTGGATCTGCTTTCCACAATTTTGCGCAGTCACCTGGGTTTAAACGATTATTTTTATTTCCTGCTATTTATGTGATAAATGAAATACTTATTGCTTGTCTTGTCTTGCAGGCTTGCAGTTGAGGAAGCAGCTGGAAAGTCAACACAGTGACCTCATGGACGAAGGAAATCCGATCTCAAGAGCAGGAAGATAAGGATGAAGTGCGAAAAAAGTCAAGGCCATTCAAGTGAAGAACAAGGTTGCAGCTGAGAGTATTACTACAACAGACAAACAAGAGTTATTGCTGAGCTGCCGGAACTTCTCAGAAGGGGCAATATTTCACCCAGATTTGACACTGCTCAGAGATATTTTGAAGAGCTGGTTCACCTGTATTTATTGCTGTAACCAAGGGTTTGAACCAGGGGTTCAGTTAGGTTTCTGCTGTAGTGAGGACAATCAGAATGTCTTTATATTGTGCCTCTCTACACTGTAATACTTTACAACAGGGATTTTAAGAAAATAACAAGGGTTACAACAGAATTTTCTTTTAGGAACATACAGCAAGTTAGCATAGTTTAGAGGTAGAAGAAGGAGGTCGCCTGTTTGTCTGCAGTAAGGTGCGCATGGAATGTCTGGCTGCCTTACTGTATCTGTAAAGCTTGTAAGTTCTCTGTAGTATGATCAATGAAACTAAGAGTCATTCCTACATTGTAAATCGTGTATGACTATTCATTTCTAATACAATAGAATCTGGAGTTCTGCATCTATCTTCTGAGTGTTCTCCTGCTCTTCTTTGTGTTTTGAAATATTTTCTTTGAGAGCTTGCAATTCTAAATGTATGTTTGTGAAAATGCTCAGAACTTGCATTTAAGGTTTTTACTGTGGATTTGATCAAATTACTGTGGTATTTACATAGTGCATAACAGAAACAATTAGATCCTTCGGTAGATTAAATGAGGTATAGATTAGATCTTTCTAACTTTTCCCAACCCATCTGAAATATTTAGCTGAAAACGTAGAAATCTAAAGGAAATTGTCTCAAATTTGAAGAAGCATGCATAACAGAGCTATAAGTAGATAGTTTTCATAAACAGATAAAGAAGAAAGCTGCAAGAAATTCAAGAAAACCATCTAAAACTTGCAGCACAGTAACACTTTTATGCAAAGGAATGAAAAGTATTGACATATCTCATGACCTTTTTGCATCTTCTTAGTCCAGTAAACCACCAAACAAACCTAAACTATGTAAGGCCCCTTGAACATTACAGCTTCACATTGACCAACTGAACTTGACCAACCGAACCATTGTAGACTTGGGATTAGTTGAATCTCAAATGATTCCTTCTTATCTTTCAAGTATAGTTTCAGTTCATTATATGTGAATTTTAACTTATTGTTATGATTGCATCAAAACAATCATCAACAGTTTTCTGGCGCTAGAAGGAGGGCCTGATTTGGTTTAGGGTTAAAATTTTGAGTTTTAAATGTTATATTCTGAGATATGTTAGATCTCATAAAAAAAGAGAGTTGAAAGAGGGTCCCATTTTCAATGGACTCATATAGGGACAGTTTTCAAGTTGACATTCCTTCATTTCAAAAAGCTTTGAATAACTAGCTTTATCCTAAAAATTTATATAGCTATGGTTTATTTGGAAGGTGTAGGATACATGAGTCCGCAGAACATGGTGAGCTTAATTGTATAGCTTTCCTTACAATATTAGATTTATATGTGAAAGGACTAATCTCTCTCTCAGATGTGTATAAGGCTGAAAGTTGGTAGGGAAATGAGGAGATTATTGAGCGACAGGAGGATGCAGCATCAATGGTCATTAAATGTGCAGAGGATACAAAGATGGAACCAATGCTAGGAATAAAGGATAATAAGATCTCTTGGCAGGAATCATGTAATGGTAAGAAAAAAAATCTATCTTTTTGTCAGGATCTGGCTGTGATTAAAGTTAGTGAAAAGTATAAATATCCCAAAAAATGCAGAGAAGAAATCACAGCTCATGTCCCTTTTCTAGATAATAAGCAAAAAGGATTTAATGAAAAAGAAAAGGAAAGTGAGGTTCATCTTGATACATTTGATAAATATATAGAACTACTAAGGAATATTTGTCAAGAAGAAACCTCTGGGTCTGACCTGAAAAGTTTTAACAAACATGATTTGGCAAAGAAGTGTAAACAAGCATTGGTAAAATTAAAATGCATTAAAACTGATGAAGTTCCCACTACAGCAACTCATGAAGTCCCCACTACAGCAACTAATGAAGTCATAGAAAAGAAAGTAAATCCTAGTGTTACAACTGACTTCTTTGAATTAAATGATCAAAATCAAGATTGTTGCAGGTCAATAAGATTAGACTCTTCACTAAATGACAAATGTGAGTCATCTGATGAACAATTCTTGAAAAAAGAGGATACAGAGGATCATGGAGCTGCTGTACACAATCAGACATCACTCCCATGCCATGTTGAAAATAAAACAGGGGAGTACTTCTGTCAATCAAAGGATGTTGTCCCACCTTTACTCTCAAGTGATTTAGAAATAATTAATTTTTGTATATCATATTATGATGATGAAGATACTTAAGTGCTGATGTGCAGGAAACTAATGAGAACATTGAGAGGTCTGCTGAATTTGAGGATAAACTGAACATCCAGAATGAAGGAACAAGGCTAGATGAAGATGAAGAAATGATACATCTAGAGTCATTCATCTTTCAACTTGAAAAAGGACTAGACATAGAGCTGGGCAATGAAAATGCAGAGCTAAATGAAAAGCCAGCTATTAATAAACAAGTGTGTTCCACAGAGCTAAGGGCACATCAGGTTGTCTCTTTCCTTTCCTTAGTAAATAATGATAAATGCTATTTTGATTATGGAAATTCAAGAGATAGGACATGCATATGGATTAATCATAACCCTGATGAGCTGCCTCAGTTATTAGTCATTAAGAGCTATTCTGATAAACACAATGAATCTAGAATACCAGATTTTTTTTCAGAATTCAAAGATAAATCTGCTATGATGAGGACCATAACTAGTACCCTGTTACTCCTGCACAACCTAAAGAAATATGCAAGTAGGGGTGTTTTTGGGTCTTTTTCCTGGGTTTCTAATTGCCTTGTAGAGGCTTGTATATAGTCTGGTAGGGTAGTTGTTTTTGTTTTTGTGTTCTTCTTTTGCTATTTTCTTTTTAGGTTAGTTGTTTGTATAGCTTGTCCTCTGTTTGTTTTTGCTTTTTGTTTCTTTCTGTTTGTGCAGTTTTTTTTCTTTTGTTGTGTTGTTTGTACAGCCTGTTTGTTTGGTTTGTTTGTTGTCTCCTCAGCAGGGATCTTTATTTTACTTTAGAGTATTAAGGAGCAAAACTAGCAACCATTCAAAACAGTATAAAATTTAGGATATTCAGGTTAACCATTTGCAATTTACACATAATTTGTCACTGTCATGAATGTAGAGAGTTGTTCATCTTCTGAAGTTTTGTATTCAATAAACGTGATTGAGAATTCGAAGCAGGTTTCTCACGATGACACACCTAAAATCCTTGGGTTTGTTGAACTTACCAATGTAGATATTAGGTGAAAAATCAGAGGTCACCCTTGCTACCATTACAATTCTCAGCTTAATTTCAGCAAGTGTCCATTCCTTGCATCATGAAGTTACAAATTGCTATATCTTATGAAATCTTTCAAAATTAGAAAACAAAAAATAAATAAATAAATAAATAAAGCAGATTATACTGAAAATCTAGATTAAGCCATCTAAGTAACTCTACTGGGGCTATGGACGCTCGCTGGCAGTGGGGCTCTACTTAGGAGAATTGTAACGATAACCTTGCCGGGGCTATAGACGCTCGCTGGTAGCAAGGCTCTATCCGGTCGGCTATGAGGGAATATCCTCACCTACGTAGGCTAATGTCAGTCACTGGTTTGTTCAACCGATCTTCAAGATGAGGATAATTAATCACATGCACACAACTAAACTGAAAATGGAAATTCATGCATCTTTATTGAATACTTTGAGTCTCAAGCTGAATAGTAATTTGCAGGAAAGATAGTTGGAAGTTATGAGTTCATTTCATCTAGTTTCCTTGAACACTCTGAATTTAATTGTTTTGTTTTGGTTGCTAGTTGTTGTGATGTTCACAACACGCCCCATTATGCTCCTTAGCAAAATGGGGACCCCTGCTGATGTTTTGCTTTTTGCTTCTGCTTGTGTTTGTCTGCTTTCTAGCGGTTGGGTAAAAATGAGTCAGGTGCATCATCATCATGAAGGTTAGGATGAGGTTGGTCATCATCATGAGGTCAGTTTGTCAAAGTTCATATTTTGTTGCTGTGACCTCATATTTAGAAAGAGCTTGAAATTCCATGCAGGTTTGCCTTTTACTTCACTTGAAAATTCGTCCATATGTGGAACTTATGCACAGTCAAAGTTTTGGTCAAACCTAATAATTGCAAGTGATCATCATATTTTTTGTCATGTTGTCAAGGTCATCATGATCTTGGTCTATCACCCGATAAAAATCATGCAGTCGCAATATCCTGACGTCAATTTTAGGTGGTAGTGCCCTTTACCCGTCAAATGGCCTTATGCGCATCGTGAGCATCATGATTTTAGGAGAGTCATATTATATAAACTCGGTTTTGCTGTATGAAGAACATCATCATCATATTTGAAACGCCCCCCCGATAACATCCTAAGGTTCAAATATCCGGACGTCAACTTTAAGTCATAGTAAGTTTTCCCCGTCGAGCGGTCTTTTGTATCGCGAGCATCATCATGATATTTTAACATTACCTGATCTTATAATATCATGTTGATCACCCTGACTTAGAAAATCCACCATCGGCATATTTGCATGCGCATGTTAAAATCCTATCGGAGGATCATCATCCTGATATTTGCTGAATTTTGCCAAATATGATGATGACGTCTTCATCCTCCTGATCTCCTTTTTGCATGATCATGATGATCACCCTATCTTTTAAGGGAAGGTGATATTCCATCAGCATGATCATATTTTGAATATCACCCTAGCGCTAACCTGATGATGACCTCAACTCATCCTTATGCTCCGAAGATGAAATATGATGATGACATCATCATGATAATTTGATGAGGAGGATCATCATATTTTTTATCCTGTCATATTGTCAAGATCATCATGATCTTGTTTGTTCACCCGACATTTCGTGAAGTCCTCCTGCCGAGAAATACAACCTTTTGCAAATACCCTGATGATCATCATCATCACATTCCCTTCGGTAGGATATTTTCCAAAACACGATCTGGTTCACGAATATGATGATGACGTCTTATTCTAAGTTCGACAAAAGCCCCAAATATCCTGATGATCATCATCATCCTGATCTTTCGAGAAGGTTGCCTTGGCCACAAAGGGGTCGTATTACATTCATCATCCTGATCATGCTCCTTAGGTGACCCGATATCATAATTATCCCCTGATCTTAACTGAACATGATGATGATGTCATCTTTTGCATTTTAATGAAGCCCGAATATGACGACGACGTCACCATCATTTTCCTTTCCTCAGCAGCAGGATCATATTCCATATCCTCATTTTCTCCTTCAACATGATGATGATGATGATGATGTTGTTCTTTTCCCCATTACACAGAAGCGAAACATCCTGATGACGTCATCTGGACCTTCAGAAGGGAAAGCATCATATTTCCAGAATATCATGCAGATGAAGTGAATATCGGCCAACATGTTTTTTGACACGCCGATAGCGATAGTCATGCCGATGGGTGGGAAATGAAGCGGTGGAGTTTTAAACCATTTTTTTGGCGCCCGTGGCATTTTTTCAGTCAGCGATGGTTGACCCGATGGGTTTTGAGCGGTCTAAATCTGTTTTGAACGCGTTTTGAGAGTATTCTGGATCCGATTTCCACAATTTTGCGCAGTCACCTGGGTTTAAACGATTATTTTTATTTCCTGTTATTTATGTGATAAATGAAATACTTATTGCTTGTCTTGTCTTGCAGGCTTGCAGTTGAGGAAGCAGCTGGAAAGTCAACATAGTGACCTCATGGAGGAAGGAAATCTGATCTCAGGAGTAGGAAGATAAGGATGAAGTACGAAAAAAGTCAAGGCCATTCAAGTGAAGAACAAGGTTGCAGCTGAGAGTATTACTACAACAGACAAACAAGAGTTATTGCTGAGCTGCCGGAACTTCTCAGAAGGGGCAACATTTCGCCCAGATTTGACACTGCTCAGAGATATTTTGAAGAGCTGGTTCACCTGTATTTATTGCTGTAACCAAGGGTTTGAACCAGGGGTTCAGTTAGGTTTTTGCTATAGTGAGGACAATCAGAATGTCTTTATATTGTGCCTCTCTACACTGTAATACTTTACAACAGGGATTTTAGGAAAATAACAAGGGTTACAACAGAATTTTCTTTTAGGAACATACAGCAAGTTAGCATAGTTTAGAGGTAGAAGAAGGAGGTCACCTGTTTGTCTGCAGTAAGGTGCGCATGGAATGTCTGGCTGCCTTACTGTATCTGTAAAGCTTGTAAGTTCTCTGTAGTATGATCAAGAAACTAAGAGTCATTCCTACATTGTAAATCGTGTATGACTATTCGTTTCTAATACAATAGAATCTGGAGTTCTGCATCTATCTTCTGAGTGTTCTCCTGCTCTTCTTTGTGTTTTGAAATATTTTCTTTGAGAGCTTGCAATTCTAAATGTATGTTTGTGAAAATGCTCAGAACTTGCATTTAAGGTTTTTACTGTGGATTTGATCAAATTACTGTGGTATTTACATAGTGCATAACAGAAACAATTAGATCCTTCGGTAGATTAAATGAGGTATAGATTAGATCTTTCTAACTTTTCCCAACCCATCTGAAATATTTAGCTGAAAACGTAGAAATCTAAAGGAAATTGTCTCAAATTTGAAGAAGCATGCATAACAGAGCTATAAGTAGACAGTTTTCATAAACAGATAAAGAAGAAAGCTGCAAGAAATTCAAGAAAACCATCTAAAACTTGCAGCACAGTAACACTTTTATGCAAAGGAATGAAAAGTATTGACATATCTCATGACCTTTTTGCATATTCTTAGTCCAGTAAACCACCAAACAAACCTAAACTACGTAAGGCCCCTTGAACATTACAGCTTCACATTGACCAACTGAACTTGACCAACCGAACCATTGTAGACTTGGGATTAGTTGAATCTCAAATGATTCCTTCTTATCTTTCAAGTATAGTTTCAGTTCATTATATGTGAATTTTAACTTATTGTTATGATTGCATCAAAACAATCATCAACACATAGGATGTTTGCATTTTCTTTGATAGGCTTGATAGGCCATGGATTACATGATGGTGTTTGATGGAAAAGTATGGCACTAGAAGACTCTAGTTCATTCTTAATAGGCTTGTGATTGATAATATCTTTGCATGATTGCACTTGATCTTGGATCATGGGCATGTTGTTAGGATTTTGATTGCATTGTGATGTTTGATGGATAGGCATGGTGTAAGATACCCAACTAGTTCTACGAAAATTTTTCCTTACTTAAACAATTTTACTTGCTATCAATTCATTAACTACTTCAACAACACAAAGATATACATCAAAGATAACTACTTGAATGAATCAACCTTAGAGCTGGGTACTTGTCTAGTTATTTGACTCAATCAACTTGCAATGTCTTATTACATGGATAATGCTTTCAATAGCATGAAGTTACAACTTATTCAATGGAGATACAAAAGAAAGGCCTTGAAGCCTTGATGTTTACAATGGCGTCTACACTTGATCAACTCAATCAAACTCAATGATGTCAACTGAATGTCAACACCTCACAATATCACAAGGGAGCATCACCTTGCTTGTTGCATGAATGAACGTCATAGTTGCAAGACTCTTAGGGTTAGGCGCCAACTGAAGGTAGTAGAGACCAGACTAGGCGCCATCCTAAGCTGGGCGCTTCCTTGAGGTGGTAGAGACATGGATGAACGTCTGGTGGGGTTTGATGACTCTATATTGACACTCAAATTCACTTAGGCACAATATTAGTGTTCTTCTAACTAGGTGCCAAATAGGAGGATTCTCAGGGGTTTTGGCGCCTAGGTTACAACTTGTCAATTTCTCAAAGAATCTTTGAAACACTTGACTTCCAAGGATTATCATCTTACCCTTTGATGGAGCGTCTTGTTCCAAAATTGGTCTTGGGGACTTGCATCTCTCTTAGGCGCATGTTTGGAGTAATGTCAACTGGTATCAGCACCTATTATCTCAATTCACACTTGACATCAAACTTTTGAAGCTCTTTTACCCTAGCGCCTTTATCTTCTATCAAGCGCCTAACATTCTGGAGGTGAATTCCATCTTAATCTAAGTCTTCAAGGTACTTCCTGTTGTGACCAAATTACACATCACCCCATCGGACTGGGGACCCCCTCTTTTTTGAGCTCAGATGCTTTGCATTGATTTATGCAATCTCATTTCCAAGTTGTTAGGGTCTTGAATATTAATGATGCAGAGGATTAGATTGTCCATGAGTTGGTGCCTTGAAGTGACTTGAGCACCTTCAATTGCCTTAAAGTTGGTGTTGGCACCTAAGGAAGGTAATGAGTCTAGACGAAGCACCTTAGATGGGTTAATAAAGAAAGATGATGTGCCTTAGGAGGAATTAGCGCCTTGAAGGATGATAAAAGGGCTCTTTGAAGTGGCAGAGAGCATGAAGTAGTGCCTAAGAAAAGGTAAGTGACTCATGCCCCTTGAATGCCTTGTGTCAATCAAAATCAAACTTCAAACTTCCATCTAGCACTAGGATGAAGATCAAGTGGAAATGTGCCTTAGAGTTGAGGTTGGTCCATTTTAGAGTAAATGAGTACCTAGAAGCATAGGCCATCATCAGGAAAGGTTTGGTTGAGTTGAATTTGCGCCTAAGAGTAGAAGCGCCTTACTAATGGAATGAGAACGCCCTGATGATTAAAGTCTCCAGAGATGAATGCCTTAACCAATCTAGTGCCTTCAAGAGGATGGCATTTAAGGAGTATTCTTGGCATGTTGAAGTGACTTGGGTGTCTTGATGGGGAGAGGTCTTGATGAAGAGAGTAAGGTTGAATATTTAAGGGTAATATGTGCCACAGATGATAGAAATTGATCACCTTGGAAGGTAAAACACTTCAAATGTTTTCAAGGAATTGGATAAGTCATTTAGTGCCTGTAGTGGGAGGTATTGTTTTGGTGCCTTGGACAAGATTGGGCATCCGAAGAAGATTTTCTCAGAGTACTCACTTAGCGCCCTGGGGCCAACTCAAGTAGACATTGCACCATCTAGATCAAACCTTGAAATGCGCCTAGAGAAGACATGAAGAAAGATATGCACCCTATGTTGGAGGAATCAAGTTGGATAAGTACTTGAAGAACTTGAATAGCTTGCATTAAGTGTTTTAGCGCCTTGGATGAGGATATTAGCACCTTGGTATGGTTTGGAGCGCCTTTAGCTGTGCCTTGAGGAGATTTTCTTACATCTTAAAGGAGGTTTTGACACCTTGCCCCCTTTGGTATCTAGCACCCTAGTGGCTTTAACCTAACACCTTTGGAGTCCAAAATGCGCCTTTGAAAGTTGAAGTGAACCTTGATAATTGGAGTCTTCATAATGAGCGCCTAGGTCTTGTTAAGTAGAATACCCCACAATGTGCGCCTAGGTCTTTAAGAAGAGTAATGATACTTGAGATAGAGTGCCTTGAGGAGGTAGTTGAGCGCCCTGGATTGAATAATTGGAGTTCAAGGAAGGTTTGAGCACCCAAGGCATATGGCTAGAGAAGTTGTAGAAAAGACCACTTTTGGCGCCTTAAAAGTTTGAATGCTTGGGAATTTTTTGCAAAGATCTAGTTTGAGCGCCCTTATGCCCTAGGATCATCTAGTTTGTGCATCTTGTAATGAGGAGTTCATGTAAGTTTGGAATGAGCACCTTGAATAAGTGTAAACTAGCCTAGAGAAGGGTATGTGTGCCTTGAACGCCTTGAGCATTCCAAAGATAACTGTGCGCCTAGAACAATATGAGCGCTCATGATGATGATTAATGCCCTGATGAGACTATGAGTGCCTTGTTCAGGAGATACCTTGTTTGATCATAAAATGTGCCTTGAGTCTTGAAGGTTTTGAGCGCCTAGGTGATTTGGATGTTGGGATGTTGGGATGATGCACCTTAGGAGGAATTGGTGCCTTGAAGGATGATAAAAGGGCTCTTTGAAGTGGCAGAGAGCATGAAGTAGTGCCTAAGCAAAGGTAAGTGACTCATGCCCCTTGAATGCCTTGTGTCAATCAAAATCAAACTTCAAACTTCCATCTAGCGCCAGGATGAAGATCAAGTGGAAATGCGCCTTGGAGTTGAGGTTGGTCCATTTCAGAGTAAATGAGCACCTAGAAGCATAGGCCATCACCAGGAAAGGTTTGGTTGAGTTGAATTTGCGCCTAAGAGTAGAAGCACCTTACTAATGGAATGAGAGTGCCCTGATGATTAAAGTCTCCAGAGATGAATGCCTTAACCAATCTAGCGCCTTCAAGAGGATGGCATTTAAGGAGTATTCTTGGCATGTTGAAGTGACTTGGGCGCCTTGATGGGGAGAGGTCTTGATGAAGAGAGTAAGGTTGAATATCTAAGGGTAATATGCGCCACAGATGATAGAAATTGATCACCTTGGAAGGTAAAATGCTTCAAATGTTTTCAAGGAATTTGATAAGTCATTTAGCGCCTATAGTGGGAGGTATTGTTTTGGTGCCTTGGACAAGATTGGGCATCCGGAGAAGATTTGCTCAGAGTACTCACTTAGCGCCCTAGGGCCAACTCAAGTAGACATTGCACCATCTAGATCAAACCTTGAAATGCACCTAGAGAAGACATGAAGAAAGATATGCACCCTGTGTTGGAGGAATCAAGTTGGATAAGTACTTGAAGAACTTAAAGAACTTGCATTAAGTGTTTTAGCGCCTTGGATGAGGATATTAGTGCCTTGGTATGGTTTGGAGCACCTTTAGCTGTGCCTTGAGGAGATTTTCTTACATCTTAAAGAAGGTTCTGACACCTTGCCCCCTTTGGTATCTAGCGCCCTAGTGGCTTTAACCTAACGCCTTTGGAGTCCAAAATGCACCTTTGAAAGTTGAAGTGAACCTTGATAATTGGAGTCTTCATAATGAGCGCCTAGGTCTTGTTGAGTAGAATACCCCACAATGTGCGCCTAGGTCTTTAAGAAGAGTAATGATACTTGAGATAGAGCACCTTGAAGAGGTAGTTGAGTGCCCTGGATTGAATAATTGGAGTTCAATGTCATGTCCCCATTTTCGGCTTGATCATCCAGTAAAGAATGGATTAGCCTATTGATCATTCTCGAAGGCTAATTCAGAATGATAAGGGAATGAAGTGGTTTTTGCCTAATTCAATTCTATTGTTTTGCAGGATCCAAGTCAGAAACTTAAAGTTTGGCTAAGTCTGAGAGCCATTTCATCTGTTCAAGTTGTCAGGGCATGAGGCAAGGAGTGGCACTATCTGTGGAGATGATATTAGTAACTTTTGGAACATCATACACTTCAAAATTCACAGGAAATTGGCTAAGTCTAGCTAGGCGCATTTTCCATGCCAAATCCTCCCAAATGTGTGCCTAGTGATAGCTACTCTAATATGCACCTAAATGGAGAAGTAGTCTTTAAATCTTTCATTCAATCAAGGCGCTCACTGGGAATAGTGTTCTAACTCACCTTGATGACTTCAAATGTAAGCATTTACAGGAGAGTTGATTATCTCAAGTTTAGGTGCAAATCCCTCCTTGTGCAAGCCTAAAGGTGCACCTAACCTAGTGTTGATGACTGTTTTGATGCAATCATAACAATAAGTTAAAATTCACATATAATGAACTGAAACTATACTTGAAAGATAAGAAGGAATCATTTGAGATTCAACTAATCCCAAGTCTACAATGGTTCAGTTGGTCAAGTTCAGTTGGTCAATGTGAAGTTGTAATGTTCAAGGGGCCTTACGTAGTTTAGGTTTGTTTGGTGGCTTACTGGACTAAGAATATGCAAAAAGGTCATGGATTTCAACAAGTATTCTGTTCATTTGCATACAAATGTTACCGGGCTGCAAGTTTTAGATGGTTTTCTTGAATTTTTGCAGCCTTCTTCTTTATCTATTTATGAAAACTGTCTACTTATAGCTTTGTTATACATGCTTCTTCAAATTTGAGACAATTTCCTTTAGATTTCTATGTTTTCAGCTAAATATTTCAGATGGGTTGGGAAAAGTTAGAAAGATCTAATCTATACCTCATTTAATCTACTAAAGGATCTAATTGTTTCTGTTATGCACTATGTAAATACCACAGTAATTTGATCAAATCCACAGTAAAAACCTTAAATGTAAGTTCTGAGCATTTTCACAAACATACATTTAAAATTGCAAGCTCTCAAAGAAAATATTTCAAAACACAAAGAAGGGCAGGAGAACACTCAGAAGATAGATGCAGAACTCCAGATTCTATTGTATTAGAAACGAATAGTCATACATGATTTACAATGTAGGAATGACTCTTAGTTTCATTGATCATACTACAGAGAACTTACAAGCTTTACAGATACAGTAAGGCAGCCAGACATTCCACACGCACCTTACTGTAGACAACAGGTGACCTCCTTTTTCTACACTAAACTATGCCCAGAAAGGCTCTACAATTCTGGCAAAATCCTAAAATCCCTGTGTAAAATATTACAGTGTAGGGAGGCACAATATAAAGACATTCTGATTGTCCTCACTACAGCAAAAACCTAACTGAACCCCTGGTTCAAACCCCTGGTTACAGCAATAAATACAGGTGAACCAGCCCTCAAAAATATCTCTGAGCAGTGTCAAATCTGGGCGAAATATTGCCCCTTTTGAGAAGTTCCGGCAGCTGGGTAATAACTTCTGTTTGTCTGTTGCAGTAATACCTTCAGCTGCAACCTTGTTCTTTACTTGAATGGCCTTGACTTTCTCGCACTTCATCCTTATCTTCCTGCTCCTGAGATCAGATTTCCTTCCTCCATGAGGTCACTGTGTTGACTTTCCAGCTGCTTCCTCAATTGCAAGCCTGCGAGACAAGACAAGCAATAAGTATTTCATTTATCACATAAACAGCATGAAATTACAATAATCATTTAAATCCAGGTGACTGCGCAAAATCGTGGAGATCAGATCCAGAATACTCCTCAAACGCGTCCAAAATGTGTTCAGACTGCTCAAAATTCATCGGGTCAACTATCGCTGACCGGGAAAATGCCACAGGTGCCAAAAAAACACTTTAAAATTCCACTGCCTCATTTCCCGCCCATCGGCATGACTATCGCTATCGGCGCGTCAAAAAAACATGTTGGTCGATATTCACTTCATCATCATGATATTCTGGAAATATGATGCTCTCCCTTCCGAAGGTCCAGATGACGTCATCAGGATGTTTCGCTAATGTATATTGGGGAAAAGAACAACATCATCATCATCATCATGTTGAAGGAGAAAAGGAGGATATGGAATATGATCCTGCTGCTGAGGAAAGGAAAATGATGGTGACGTCATCGTCATATTCAGGCTTCATTAAAATGCAAAAAATGACATCATCATCATGTTCAGTTAAGATCAGGGGGATAATTATGATATCGGGTCACCTAAGGAGCATGATCAGGATGATGAATGTAATATGACCCCTTTGCGGCCAAGGCAACCCTCTCGAAAGATCAGGATGATGATGATGATCATCATATTTGGGGCTTTTGTCAAACTTAGAATAAGACGTCATCATCATATTCGCGAACTGGATCGTGCTTTGGAAAATATCCTGCCGAAGGGAAAATGTGATGATGATGATCATCAGGATATTTGCTTCTTCGTTTATCAGATCAGGATGACGTCATCATGATATCCGGAGCCTTTGTTAAACTTAGAACATGACGTCATCATGATATTTTGCTAACCGGATCATGTTTTGGAGAAAATCCTGCCGAAGGGAAATGTGATGATGATGATCATCAGGATACTTGCAAAAGGTCGTTCTTCTCGGCAGGAGGACTTCACGAAATGTCGGGTGAACAAACAAGATCATGATGATCTTGACAATATGATAGGATAAAAAATATGATGATGATCCTCCTCATCGAATTATCATGATGACGTCATCATCATATTTTGTCTTCGGAGCACAAGGATGAGTTGAGGTCATCATGATATTTGCGCTAGGGTGATATTGTAAAATATGATCATGCTGTTGAGGAATGGAATATCGCCTTCTTCTTCAAAAAGATAGGGTGATCATCATGATCATGCAAAAGGAGGTCAGGAGGATATGAAGTCGTCATCATCATCTTAGTGAACTTTAGCAAATATCAGGATGATGACCTTCCGATAGGATTTGAACATGCGCATGCAAATATGCCGATGGCATATTTTCTAAGTCAGGGTGATCTTATATTATCAGCATGATATTATAATATTAGGCGATGCAAAAATATCATGATGCTCGCAATGCGAAAGACCGCTCGACGGGGGAAACTTACCGTGACTTAAAGTTGACGTCATCATGATATTTGAACCTCAGGATATTATCGGGGGGGCGTTTCAAATATGATGATGATGTCTTCATATAGCAAAACCAAGTTTATAAAATATGACCCTCCTAAAAAAATCATGATGCGCACGATGCGCATAAGGCCTTTTGACGGGTAAAGTGCACTACCACCTAAGATTGACATCCGGATATTGCGACTGCATGATTTTTATCGGGTGATAGACCAAGATCATGATGACCTTGACAACATGAAAAAATATGATGATCACTTGCGATTATCAGGTTTGACCAAAACTTTGATTGTGCATAACTTCCACATATGGACGAATTTTTAAGTGAAGTAAAAGGCAAACCTGCATGGAATTTCAAGCTCTTTCTAAATATGAGGTCACAGAAACAAAATATGAATTTTGACAAACTAACCTCATGATGATGACCTACCTCATCCAATATCATGATGATGATGCACCTGACCTTCATTTTTACCAAACCGCCAGAAAGCAGAAAAAACACAAGCAGAAGCAAAAGGCAAAACATCAGCAGGGGTCCTCGTTTTGCTAAGGAGCAAAATGGGGTGTGTTGTGAACATCACAACAACTATCAACCAAAACAAAACAATTAAATTCAGAGTGTTCAAGGAAACTAGATGAAATAAACTCATAACTTCCAACTATCTTTCCTGCAAATTACTATTCAGCTTGAGACTCAAAGTATTCAATAAAGATGCATGAACTTCCATTTTCAGTTTAGTTGTGTGCATGTGATTAATTATCCTCATCTTGAAGATCGGTTGAACAAACCAGTGACTGACATTAGCCTACGTAGGTGAGGATATTCCCTCATAGCCGACCGGATAGAGCCTTGCTGTCAGCGAGCGTCTATAGCCCCGGCAAGGTTATCGTTACAATTCTCCTAAGTAGAGCCCCACTGCCAGCGAGCGTCCATAGCCCCGGTAGAGTTACTTAGATGGCTTAATCTGGATTTTTAGTATAATCCGCTTTATTTATTTATTTATTTATTTTGTTTTCTAATTTTGAAAGATTTCATAAGATATAGCAATTTGTAACTTCATGATGCAAGGAGTGGACACTTGCTGAAATTAAGCTGAGAATTGTAATGGTAGCAAGGGTGACCTCTGATTTTTCACCTAATATCTACACTGGTATGTTCAACAAACCCAAGGATTTTAGGTGTGTCATCGTGAGAAACCTGCTTCGAATTCTCAATCACATTTATTGAATACAAAACCTCAGAAGATGAACAACTCTCTACATTCATGACAGTGACAAATTATGTGTAAATTGCAAATGGTTAACCTGAATATCCTAAATTTTATACTGTTTTGAATGGTTGCTAGTTTTGCTCCTTAATACTCTAAAGTAAAATAAAGATCCCTGCTGAGGAGACAACAAACAAACCAAACAAACAGGCTGTACAAACAACACAACAAAAGAAAAAACTGTACAAACAGAAAGAAACAAAAAGTAAAACAAACAAAAAGGAACTATACAAACAACAAACCTAAAAAGAAAACAGCAAAAGAAGAACACAAAAACAAAAACAACTACCCTACCAGACTATATACAAGCCTCTACAAGGTAATTAGAAACGCAGGAAAAAGACCCAAAAACACCCCTACTTGCATATTTCTTTAGGTTGTGCAGGAGTAACAGGGTACTAGTTATGGTCCTCATCATAGCAGATTTATCTTTGAATTCTGAAAAAAAATCTGGTATTCTAGATTCATTGTGTTTATCAGAATAGCTCTTAATGACTAGTAACTGAGGCAGCTCATCAGGGTTATGATTAATCCATATGCATGTCCTATCTCTTGAATTTCCATAATCAAAATAGCCTTTATCATTATTTACTAAGGAAAGGAAAGAGACAACCTGATGTGCCTTTAGCTCTGTGGAACACACTTGTTTATTAATAGCTGGCTTTTCATTTAGCTCTGCATTTTCATTGCCCAGCTCTATGTCTAGTCCTTTTTCAAGTTGAAAGATGAATGACTCTAGATATATCATTTCTTCATCTTCATCCAGCTTTGTTCCTTCATTCTGGATGTTCAGTTTATCCTCAATTTTAGCAAATCCCTCAATGTTCTCATTAGTTTCCTGCACATCAGTACTTAAGTAAGTATCCTGATCATCATAATCTGATATACAGAAATTAATCATTTCTAAATCACTTGAGAGTAAAGGTGGGACAACAACTTTTGATTGACAAGAATACTCCCCTGTTTTATTTTCAACATAATGCTGGGGTGATGCCTGATTGTGCACAGCAGCTACATGATCCTCTGTATCCTTTTTTTTTAAGAGTTGCTCATCAGATGACTCACATTTGTTATTTAGTGAAGAGTCTAATCCTATTGACCTGCAACAATCTTGATTTTGATCATTTAGTTTAAAGAAGTCAGGTGTAACACTAGGATTTACTTTCTTTTCTATGACTTCATTAGTTTCTACAGTAGGGATCTTATCAATTTTAGTGTATTTTAATTTTGCCAATGCTTGTTTACATTTCTTTGCCAAATCATGTTCGTTAAAACTTTTCAGGCTAGATCCAGAGGTTTCTTCTTGACAAATATTCCTTAGTAGTTCTATATATTTATCAAATGTATCAAGATGAACCTCACTTTCCTTTTCTTTTTCATTAAATCCTTTTTGCTTATTATCTAGAAAAGGGACATGAGCTGTGATTTCTTCTCTACATTTTTTAGGATATTTATACTTTTCACTAACTTTAATCACAGCCAGATCCTGACGAAAAGATAGATTTTTTTTCTTACCATCACATGATTCCTGCCAAGAGATCTTATTATCCTTTATTCCTAGCATTGGTTCCATCTTTGTATCCTCTGCACATTTAATGACCGTTGATGCTGTATCCTTCTGTCGCTCAATAATCTCCTCATTTCCCTGCCAACTTTCAGCCTTATACACATCTGAGAGAGAGATAAGTCCTTTCAAATATAAATCTAATCTCGTAAGGAAAGCTAGACAATTAAGCTCACCATGCTCTGCGGACTTATGTATCCTACACCTTCCAAATAAACCATAGCTATATAAATTTTTAGGATAAAGCTGGTTATTTAAAGCTTTCTGAAATGAAGGAATGTCAACTTGAAAACTGTCCCTATATGAGTCCATTAAAAATGGGACCTTCTTTCAACTTTTTAGGCCTTTGAAATTTTATGAGATCTAACATATCTCAGAATATAACATTTAAAACTCAAAATTTTAACCCTAAACCAAATCAGGCCCTCCTTCTAGCGCCAGAAAACTGTTGATGACTGTTTTGATGCAATCATAACAATAAGTTAAAATTCACATATAATGAACTGAAACTATACTTGAAAGATAAGAAGGAATCATTTGAGATTCAACTAATCCCAAGTCTACAATGGTTCGGTTGGTCAAGTTTAGTTGGTCAATGTGAAGCTGTAATGTTCAAGGGGCCTTACGTAGTTTAGGTTTGTTTGGTGGCTTACTGGACTAAGAATATGCAAAAAGGTCATGGATTTCAACAAGTATTCTGTTCATTTGCATACAAGTGTTACCGGGCTGCAAGTTTTAGATGGTTTTCTTAAATTTTTGCAGCTTTCTTCTTTATCTATTTATGAAAACTGTCTACTTATAGCTTTGTTATACATGCTTCTTCAAATTTGAGACAATTTCCTTTAGATTTCTACGTTTTCAGTTAAATATTTCAGATGGGTTGGGAAAAGTTAGAAAGATCTAATCTATACCTCATTTAATCTACCGAAGGATCTAATTGTTTCTGTTATGCACTATGTAAATACCACAGTAATTTGATCAAATCCACAGTAAAAACCTTAAATGTAAGTTCTAAGCATTTTCACAAACATACATTTAAAATTGCAAGCTCTCAAAGAAAATATTTCAAAACACAAAGAAGGGCAGGAGAACACTCAGAAGATAGATGCAGAACTCCAGATTCTATTGTATTAGAAATGAATAGTCATACATGATTTACAATGTAGGAATGACTCTTAGTTTCATTGATCATACTACAGAGAACTTACAAGCTTTACAGATACAGTAAGGCAGCCAGACATTCCATGCGCACCTTACTGCAGACAACAGGTGACCTCCTTTTTCTACACTAAACTATGCCCAGAAAGGCTCTACAATTCTGGCAAAATCCTAAAATCCCTGTGTAAAATATTACAGTGTAGGGAGGCACAATATAAAGACATTCTGATTGTCCTCACTACAGCAAAAACCTAATTGAACCCCTGGTTCAAACCCCTGGTTACAACAATAAATACAGGTGAACCAGCCCTCAAAAATATCTCTGAGCAGTGTCAAATCTGGGTGAAATATTGCCCCTTCTGAGAAGTTCCAGCAGCTGGGTAATAACTTCTGTTTGTCTGTTGCAGTAATACCTTCAGCTGCAACCTTGTTCTTTACTTGAATGGCCTTGACTTTCTCGCACTTCATCCTTATCTTCCTGCTCCTGAGATCAGATTTCCTTCCTCCCTGAGGTCACTGTGTTGACTTTCCAGCTGCTTCCTCAACTGCAAGCCTGCGAGACAAGACAAGCAATAAGTATTTCATTTATCACATAAACAGCATGAAATTACAATAATCGTTTAAATCAAGGTGACTGCGCAAAATCGAGGAGATTGGATCCAGAATACTCCTCAAACGCGTCCAAAATGCGTTCAGACTGCTCAAAATTCATCGGGTCAACTATCGCTGATCGGGAAAATGCCACAGGTGCCAAAAAAACACTTTAAAATTCCACCGCCTCATTTCCCGCCCATCGGCATGACTATCGCTATCGGCGCGTCAAAAAAACATGTTGGTCGATATTCACTTCATCATCATGATATTCTGGAAATATGATGCTCTCCCTTCCGAAGGTCTAGATGACGTCATCAGGATGTTTCGCTAATGTATATTGGGGAAAAGAACAACATCATCATCATCATCATGTTGAAGGAGAAAAGGAGGATATGGAATATGATCCTGCTGCTGAGGAAAGGAAAATGATGGTGACGTCATCGTCATATTCGGGCTTCATTAAAATGCAAAAAATGACGTCATCATCATGTTCAGTTAAGATCAAGGGGATAATTATGATATCGGGTCACCTAAGGAGCATGATCAGGATGATGAATGTAATACGACCCCTTTGCAGCCAAGGCAACCCTCTCGAAAGATCAAGATGATGATGATGATCATCATATTTGGGGCTATTGTCGAACTTAGAATAAGACGTCATCATCATATTCGCGAACCAGATCGTGCTTTGGAAAATATCCTGCCGAAGGGAAAATGTGATGATGATGATCATCAGGATATTTGCTTCTTCGTTTATCAGATCGGGATGACGTCATCATGATATCCGGAGCCTTTGTTAAACTTAGAACATGACGTCATCATGATATTTCGCTAACCGGATCATGTTTTGGAGAAAATCCTGCCGAAGGGAAATGTGATGATGATGATCATCAGGATACTTGCAAAAGGTCGTTCTTCTCGGCAGGAGGACTTCACGAAATGTCGGGTGAACAAACAAGATCATGATGATCTTGACAATATGACAGGATAAAAAATATGATGATGATCCTCCTCATCGAATTATCATGATGACGTCATCATCATATTTCATCTTCGGAGCACAAGGATGAGTTGAGGTCATCATGATATTTGCGCTAGGGTGATATTGTAAAATATGATCATGCTGTTGAGGAATGGAATATCGCCTTCTTCTTCAAAAAGATAGGGTGTTCATCATGATCATGCAAAAGGAGGTCAGGAGGATATGAAGTCGTCATCATCATCTTAGCGAACTTGAGCAAATATCAGGATGATGACCTTCCGATAGGATTTGAACATGTGCATGCAAATATGCCGATGGCAGATTTTCTAAGTCAGGGTGATCTTATATTATCAGCATGATATTATAATATTAGGCGATGCAAAAATATCATGATGCTCGCGATGCGAAAGACCGCTCGACGGGGGAAACTTACCGTGACTTAAAGTTGACGTCATCATGATATTTGAACCTCAGGATATTATCGGGGGGGCGTTTCAAATATGATGATGATGTCTTCATATAGCAAAACCAAGTTTATAAAATATGACCCTCCTAAAAAAATCATGATGCGCACGATGCGCATAAGGCCTTTTGACGGGTAAAGTGCACTACCACCTAAGATTGACGTCCGGATATTGCGACTGCATGATTTTTATCGGGTGATAGACCAAGATCATGATGACCTTGACAACATGAAAAAATATGATGATCACTTGCAATTATCAGGTTTGACCAAAACTTTGACTGTGCATAACTTCCACATATGGACGAATTTTTAAGTGAAGTAAAAGGCAAACCTGCATGGAATTTCAAACTCTTTTTAAATATGAGGTCACAGAAACAAAATATGAACTTTGACAAACTAACCTCATGATGATGACCTACCTCATCCAATATCATTATGATGATGCACCTGACCTTCATTTTTACCAAACCGCCAGAAAGCAGAAAAAACACAAGCAGAAGCAAAAGGCAAAACATCAGCAGGGGTCCTCGTTTTGCAAAGGAGCAAAATGGGGCGTGTTGTGAACATCACAACACCTAGGAGTTGCTTCCAATCCACTTGGATTAGAGGTACTTATGAAAGATGAGATGAGATTTTGACTTAAGGGAGTAAAGTCATCTTAGGCGCCAAGTTGTGGTCAAACAATATTGACTGAGTGCCTAGGTATTTCATGGTGCCTAAACAAGACTCCAGTGGGTGAATGATAGTCAAGCTCCTCAAGAAGCTTGGGCGCTTGCTAAGACAATTGGTTTCTTGCATTGCAAAGACATCAAGTATGAGTGCTCGCAAGGAAGAATTGAGCAATTCAAGACTGGGCGCCAAACTCATATCAGTTCATCTCAAAAATGCGCCTCATGGATAAAATGGACTTCAAAACCTCCAAATCATGTAGGCGCTAATAGCAGTGATGTTCTGAACTTACTTCATGCCTCCAGAAGTGAACACTTGCATGGGGATGAGCCATTCAAGGGAGGGTGCCATTTCACCTTTTCACAGACACCATGATGCGCCTAAGCATGAAAAGGTCTTTCAATTCACTCAACATGAAGGGCGCTTGGCAGAAGTTGGTATTTTTTGACTTAGATATGGCTTGAGATGAAGATTGTGCAAGAAAAAAGTCACATCCTTCCTAAGGCGCCCACTTGATTTGATTTTCTAAGTTCAGAATGTGTGGAGAATACTCTATGTGTGAATTCCTCTTGTTGCAAACCAGAATGAGCACCTAAGGCGCTAGAATAAGTTCCTATGGATTGGTGCTTCAGGATGGAAAGTTGATAAGCATCTAGAATGAAGGTTTCTGAGTGGATTCCCTCTAGGCGCTAGTGTTAAGTTGTAGCATTCTATAATGAGCGCCTAGAGCAACAAGGCACCCATGTATGATTCCAGGGACTCTCCATTTGAGCGCCTAAGCTTGGATGAATGTAGTTAAGAGTTTGGAAGTATCAAAACTTCATTAGGCATGAATCCAAGCTCTTGCCACCTCAAAACGGTGCCTAGGATCAAGAGACCTCATTAAGGCATAGTTCAATGACCCTGTTTGGCACCTTAGGTTGAAAACACTTTGTAGACTTGGATTGAGTTCTCCAGGATGGTAGGCGCCATCTCATAAATCCAGAGCCTTGAAAATGCGCCTAAAATTAGACTTGGATGTTGAAGATCCATTCATCTTGCTAAGGAGATAGAATGTTGTCTAAGGGTCACTTATCAAAAGTAGATCAAATGACAAGGAAGAGCATACAATTGCCCAGGGCGCACTTTGCCTCCTGTACCACCTTGGAACTGCGCCCCACCCCAATTCTTCATTCACTTACAAGAAAACATCACAGGACAAGTGGTTGAGTACAAACAAAAAAACATGTATCATTGATGAGGTGCACTTTTTGAGTCTTGGCTATCTCTAGGAAGCGCCTAACTTGGGAAGGCGCCTATCCTGGTTTCTACCTCTTTCAAGTTGGTACCTAGCATGGAGGACTTTGTAATATGGCGCCTAGTCAGAGATAAGGTAGTTGGAACTACCTAAGCTCTCATTGGTCAACAGACTGTCT
The DNA here is from genome assembly GCA_027924645.1 of Cunninghamia lanceolata. NCBI lineage: Eukaryota > Viridiplantae > Streptophyta > Pinopsida > Cupressales > Cupressaceae > Cunninghamia > Cunninghamia lanceolata. The sequence goes on along the minus strand of BSBN01000420.1, from coordinate 6,620,960 downwards.
TCGGGATCCATGTCAAGGTTTCTGGACAAGCTTGCCAACTCAGAATGAGTCATCAGATGGAATATTCCCTTGGATATACCCCTTGGGAAACGTGCCTTGGTTCCTCTTTGTGCATTGAAAAATGTGCCTTCATTGCCTTTGGAAGGCCTATAAAAGGAGGAGCTCTTTCATTCATATATCATCTGTTCATTTGAAAAAATTCTCTCTACAAAGCTATTGAGCTTGTAATCTTGAGGCCTGCGAGTTTCAAGTGTTGGGGTGATGCTCCCTCAATAAGCAAGGTGATGCTCCCTTGTGATATTGTGAGATGTTGACATTCAGTTGACATCATTGAGTTCAATTGAGTTGATCAAGTATAGGCGCCCATTGTAATCATCAAGGCTTCAAGGCCTTTCCTTTGTATTTCCATTTGAATAAGTTGTACTTCATGCTATTGAAAGCATTATCCATGTAATAAGACATTGCAAGTTGATTGAATCAAATAACTAGACAAGTACCCAACTCTCATTCAAGTAGTTGTCTTTGATGTATATCTTTGTATTGTTGCAGTAGTTGATGAATTAATAGCAAGTAAAATTGTTTAAGTAAGGAAAAATTTTGGTAGAATTAGTTGGGTATCTTACAGTGGTATCAGAGCCTGGATCCTGCCAGCCTTTGGGTTTTCATGCAAGAAGGTGATCAACAAAGTGATAGAACTAGGAGATACATTGCGCGCGAAGAACGAAGGCAGTTCCAGTGGACTCATCCTTACCCACAACAGGATACTCTTTCAGGAGCAATTGTAGCTAGACAGGCTAACATGGCTGAGGAAAGAAGAAGTAGAAGTCCACCTGCTGATGGTGAACGTGAAGCTAGAGAGATGTTCAGGAACATGGTTGTTGGACATCAACAAACAGCTCAAATTCTGCAACAAGTCTTACAAACCCTTCAAAACATGAATCAGGGTGAAGCAGCTGGACAAGGCCGTAGAGATGCAGCTAGACCTGAGAGACAAGAAAGACATGTTGATTATGATGTTGGTAGTGCAGTTGGTAGAATAGTTCGCACACGAACTCCTACAGTTGATAGGCCTTTAAGACCAACCTTCCTTCCACCACCACCTAAACAGGACAATGAAGCTAATGAAGAGTTTGACGAAAAAGAACCAAACAATTTTGAAGATGAGATAGCTCTCTTTGTAGATCTTTATACCAGACTTCCGGAACGTGTTCGAGATATGATGACTTTCAATGAATATTGCCAACAGAAGAGGGAAGATAGAGACAGGCGAGGTAGAACTAGAGGCTTTCGTCCTAGAAGGGATGATACAAAGGAGTATAAAGAAGCCTTGAATCGAGTTCCCATTCCTACCTTTGATGGAAGTGGTAAGCTCAGTGCTAGGGCTTGGGTAAACAAGCTGAATACATACCTTTCACTTAAGCCTTTGACAGAGAAGAAGGCAATTCAATTTGCGACAATGCATCTTGAAGGTTTGGCTTATGAATGGTGGCATCATGGCCTAGTCTCTCAACATCATGATAGGATAAATTCCTATGATGAGTTTGTAACCAAGTTGATTCAGAGGTTTGACAGAAAAGACACCGAAGTGTACTATCGCGAACTAGCTCAACTCAAGCAAAAAGGAAGGGTTGTGCAATATGTTAATGACTTTCAGAAGATCGCAGTGATGGTACCTGATATGACTGACCAAAGAATCACTATGCTGTTCATTGAGGGATTGAACAATCAGATCAAGCCATTGGTAAAGGTACAAAGGCCAGCAAATTTGGAAGAAGCAATTGATTTTGCTCTAGATCTTGATACTGCTCCTGTATATCAGCCTAAGAAAAAGTTCTATAAAGGCGTTAGCTCTACTCAAAGGAGACCCTCTTTTCCTCAAAGGATGACTCAAGGTCCATCTGCAGTTGAAAGAGACGAGCTAAGAAGGAAGAAACTCTATTTTTCTTGCAAACAACCTTGGGAACTAGGACACAGATGTCTTGGTAAAGGTAAAGCACACCTAATTGAAGTTGTCTCTGATGATGGAAGTGAAGAAGAATCATTGAGTGAAGAAGAATCAATCCAAGCTGAAGAGAAGGTACAACCAACTCTTAATGTTGTCTCAGAAGAAACACCTGACAAAATAACATTAGCAACTATCTCAGGAGTGCCTAAGTATCATGCCTTCCGCATTAGAGGAGTTGTGAAGGGTCAGAGAGTCACCTGTCTCATCGATAGTGGTGCTACTCACAACTTCATAGATGAAGGTTTGGTAGCAAGACAAGGTCTCCCAGTTGAAGATTTTGAAGGATTTCAAATAGCTGTTGCTGATGGATTCCTAATGAGTTGTACCAGAAAAGTGTCCCAACTGCAAATTCAAATGGGAGATTATTCTTTACAGGATGATTTCTATGTGGTTGGACTTGGGCATATTGATGTAGTGCTTGGAGTGCAATGGTTGCATTCACTTGGAAGAATTGTCCAGGATTTTCAGAAGATGGAGTTAGAATTCATGCATGAAGGAAAGAAGATTAAACTAAAGTCAATATCTGATGGAAATCCCAAAGTTGTCTCAGCAAAACGAATGGAAGCATTATTCAGGCATAATGACATCGAATGGGCAGCACAGGTTTGCATCAAGGACAATCAAGTCCTCTCTGCTGAAGAAATTTATCCTGCAGATATTCAGGCCATGTTGGATAAGCATGGTAAGGTGTTTAGGGACATACCTCTAGGAATACCTCCTGATAGGGGTTTTGAACACGTAATTGAATTGGAGGATGGGGCTAAACCCGTTAATATTGCACCCTATCGACATCCAAGGCATTTCAAGATTGAAATTGAGAAGACGATCAAAGAATTGATCGATATGGGGCACATAAGGCCATCATCAAGTCCATTTGCATCATCTGTGGTGCTAGTGAAGAAGAAAGATAGAACAATGCGGATGTGTGTTGACTATCGCGCATTGAACAAGAAGACCATCAAAAATAGGTATCCAATACCTAGGATTGGTGAACTCCTTGATGAGCTGCATGGAGCAGTCTATTTCTCAAAGATAGATCTTCGATCTGGCTACCATCAAATTCGTGTTAGAGAAGAGGACATTCTAAAGACAGCATTCAGATGCCATTATGGGCATTATGAATTTATGGTGATGCCGTTTGGGCTGACAAATGCACCAGCCACTTTCCAGTCCTGTATGAATCATGTGTTCAACAAGCAGTTGAGGAAGTACCTGTTGGTTTTCTTTGATGACATCTTGATCTACAGCAAGACATGGGAAGAACATCTCCAACACTTAGATAAAGTATTGAATGTTATGGAGAATCAATCTTTGTATGCAAAGATGTCTAAGTGTGATTTCGGCCTAAAGGAGATTCTGTACCTGGGTCATGTGATAGGAGCAAATGGTGTGAAAGTTCAAGAAGAAAAGATTGAAGCCATACACAATTGGCCAGTTCCCAAGAATGTGTCAGAACTAAGAGGTTTCCTAGGCCTCTGTAGCTATTATAGAAGATTTGTTAGAGGATTCTCACAGCTTGCTGCACCCTTGACAAATCTAACAAAGAAAGGAGCTTTCATTTGGTCAATAGAAGCTCAAGCTACATTTGATAGACTGAAGGAAGTGATGAGTACAACACCAGTACTGGCTTTGCCAGATTTTACTAAGCCCTTTGTTCTAGAATGTGATGCTTTAGGAGAAGGCATTGGAGCTGTTTTGATGCAAGACCGACATCCCATCGCATTCGAAAGAAGGAAGTTGAAGGATACAGAAAGGTTGTACTCAACTTATGACAAAGAGATGCTGGCAATCATGCATGCCTTGGCTAAGTTCCGCCAGTATCTAGTTGGATCTAAGTTTGTGGTTAGGACTGATCACAACAGTTTGAAATACTTTCTAGAGCAGAAATATTTGAATGAAAGACAGCAGAAGTGGGTTGTGAAGATACAAGCATATGATTTCAACATTGAATATGTGAAAGGCAAGAAGAATGTGGTTGCCGATGCCCTGTCTAGAAGACCTGCTGTTTGTGCCCTAAGCAAAGTTTCAGTAGAATGGAAGGCTCAGCTTCTAGTTGAGTATTCTAAATCAAAATTTGCTTGTGAGATCATGGATGGAATCATTCAGGATGATAGGTACAAGGTGATTGATGAAATCATCTATTACAAAGACAGAATCTATCTGACTATTGAATCGGAGCTGAAGCGACAGATTTTGCAGACATATCATGATGCTCCACTTGCAGGACACCCTGGTTACTTCAAGACCTACAGACAGATTAGGGAAAGATTCACTTGGAAAGGTCTGAAGGAAGAAATTCTTCAGTATGTCAGGGAGTGTTTGACTTGTCAACAGAATAAGTCAGAACATACATTTCCAGCAGGATTACTCCAACCACTGCCAATTCCTGAACATAAGTGGGAGAGTATCTCTATGGACTTTATCACAGGTCTTCTGAAGGTGAATGGAAGAGACTGCATATATGTAGTTGTGGACAGATTAACCAAGTTTGCTCGCTTCTTTGCAATTCCAGTCGAGTCATCAGCATTGCAAGTAGCTGAGTTATTCTTTCGTGAAGTCTTCCGACTACATGGCCTGCCTAAAACCATAGTCAGTGATCGAGATAGCCAGTTCATCAGCGTGTTTTGGAGAGAGCTATTCTGATTAGCTGGAACTGACTTAACACCTAGCACTAGTTATCATCCTCAAACCGATGGACAGACTGAAATTGTAAACAAATGGCTTGAGGGATACTTGAGGAACTATGTGTCAGATCATCAGCGTGCTTGGATTAAGTGGCTTCATCTGGGTGAATACTGCTACAACACTACTTTTCATATGTCAATTGGTATGACTCCCTTCCAAGCTCTGTATGGATATGAAGCTGTTTCATTTGTTGATCTGGCATTGGATGACAGTAGAGCTCCCAGGGCAAGTGAATTGATGAAAGATACTCAAGATATTTTGAGAGTCCTGAAGGACAATTTGCAAAGAGCTCAAAATCAATAGAATTTGTATGCCAACAAACACTGGGTTGAGCGACACTTTGAAGTAGGTAACATGGTGTTTCTGTGCCTTTAACCATATAGACAGAGTACTATGAAGAAGTCAGGTGCAAAGAAATTGAAACCAAGGTTCTACGGGCCCTACAAGGTGTTGAGAAGAGTAGGGGAAGTGGCATATGAACTTGATTTGCCAGCAGGAAGCCGCATCCACAATGTGTTTCATGTGTCATGTCTCAAAAAGGCACTAGGTCAACATGTGGTTTCAACTGATGAACTACCACCACTCGATGAAGAAGGAATGCTTGCACTTGAACCTGAAACTGTGGTGGATATAAGGGAGAAGAAACTTCGCAACTGAAGCATCAGAGAATATCTGGTGAAGTGGAAAGGGTTGCCAATGGAGGATGCTACTTGGGAAGGTGAAAAGATTCTGGAGCATCCTAACCTTCAACTGCTTGAGGACAAGCAATCCCGGGAAGGGGAGACTGTCATGTCCCCATTTTCAGCTTGATCATCCAGTAAAGAATGGATTAGCCTATTGATAATTCCCAGAGGCTAATTCAGAATGATAAGGGAATGAAGTGGTTTTTGACTAATTCAATTCTATTGTTTTGCAGGATCCAAGTCAGAAACTTAAAGTTTGGCTAAGTCTGAGAGCCATTTCATCTGTTCAAGTTGTCAGGGCATGAGGCAAGGAGTGGCGCTATCTGTGGAGATGATATTAGTAACTTTTGGAACATCATACACTTCAAAATTCACAGGAAATTGGCTAAGTCTAGCTAGGCGCATTTTCCATACCAAATCCTCCCAAATGTGCGCCTAGTGATAGCTACTCTGATATGCACCTAAATGGAGAAGTAGTCTTTAAATCTTTCATTCAATCAAGGCGCTCACTGGGAATAGTGTTCTAACTCACCTTGATGACTTCAAATGTAAGCATTTGCAGGAGAGTTGATTATCTCAAGTTTAGGCACAAATCCCTCCTTGTGCAAGCCTAAAGGTGCGCCTAACCTAGGAGTTGCTTCCAATCCACTTGGATTAGAGGTACTTATGAAAGATGAGATGAGATTTTGACTTAAGGGAGTAAAGTCATCTTAGGTGCCAAGTTGTGGTCAAACAATATTGACTGAGCGCCTAGGTATTTCATGGCACCTAAACAAGACTCCAGTGGGTGAATGATACTCAAGCTCCTCAAGAAGCCTGGGTGCTTGCTAAGACAATTGGTTTCTTGTATTGCAAAGACATCAAGTATGAGCACTCTCAAGGAAGAATTGAGCAATTCAAGACTAGGCGCCAAACTCATATCAGTTCATCTCAAAAATGCACCTCATGGATAAAATGGACTTCAAAACCTCCAAATCATGTAGGTGCTAATAGCAGTGATGTTCTGAACTTACTTCATGCCTCCGGAAGTGAACACTTGCATGGGGATGAGCCATTCAAGGGAGGGCACCAATTCACCTTTTCACAGACACCATGATGCGCCTAAGCATGAAAAGGTCTTTCAATTCACTCAACATGAAGGGCGCTTGGCAGAAGTTGGTATTTTTTGACTTAGATATGGCTTGAGATGAAGATTGTGCAAGAAAAAAAGTCACATCCTTCCTAAGGCGCCCACTTGATTTGATTTTCTAAGTTCAGATTGTGTGGAGAATACTCTAGGCACGAATTCCTCTTGGTGCAAACCAGAATGAGCGCCTAAGGCGCTAGAATAAGTTCCTATGGATTGGCGCTTCAGGATGGAAAGTTGATAAGCATCTAGAATGAAGGTTTCTGAGTGGATTCCCTCTAGGCGCTAGTGTTAAGTTGTAACATTCTATAATGAGCGCCCAGAGCAACAAGGCGCCCATGTATGATTCTAGGGACTCTCCATTTGAGTGCCTAAGCTTGGATGAATGTAGTTAAGAGTTTGGAAGTATCAAAACTTCATTAGGCACGAATCCAAGCTCTTGCCACCTCAAAACGGTGCCTAGGATCAAGACACCTCATTAAGGCATAGTTCAATGACCTTGTTTGGCACCTTAGGTTGAAAACACTTTGTAGACTTGGATTGAGTTCTCCAGGATGGTAGGCACCATCTCATAAATCCAGAGCCTTGAAAATGCACCTAAAACTAGACTTGGATGTTGAAGATCCATTCATCTTGCTAAGGAGATAGAATGTTGTCTAAGGGTCACTTATCAAAAGTAGATCAAATGACAAGTAAGAGCATACAATTGCCTAGGGCACACTTTGCCTCCTGTACCACCTTGGAACTACGCCCCACCCCAATTCTTCATTCACCTACAAGAAAACATCACAGGACAAGTGGTTGAGTACAAACAAAAAAACATGTATCATTGATGAGGCGCACTTTCTGAGTCTTGGCTATCTCTAGGAAGCGCCTAACTTGGGAAGGTGCCTATCCTGGTTTCTACCTCTTTCAAGTTGGCGCCTAGCATGGAGGACTTTGTAATATGGCGCCTAGTCAGAGATAAGGTAGTTGGAACTACCTAAGCTCTCATTAGTCAACAGATTGTCTTCGGGATCCGTGTCAAGGTTTCTGGACAAGCTTGCCAACTCAGAATGAGTCATCAAATGGAATATTCCCTTGGATATACCCCTTAGGAAACGTGCCTTGGTTCCTCTTTGTGAATTGAAAAACGTGCCTTCATTACCTTTGGAAGGCCTATAAAAGGAGGAGCTCTTTCATTCATATATCATCTGTTCATTTGAAAAAATTCTCTCTGCAAAGCTGTTGAGCTTGTAATCTTGAGGCCTGCGAGTTTCAAGTGTTGGGGTGATGCTCCCTCAATAAGCAAGGTGATGCTCCCTTGTGATATTGTGAGATGTTGACATTCAGTTGACATCATTGAGTTCAATTGAGTTGATCAAGTATAGGCGCCCATTGTAATCATCAAGGCTTCAAGGCCTTTCCTTTGTATTTCCATTTGAATAAGTTGTACTTCATGCTATTGAAAGCATTATCCATGTAATAAGACATTGCAAGTTGATTGAATCAAATAACTAGACAAGTACCCAACTCTCATTCAAGTAGTTGTCTTTGATGTATATCTTTGTATTGTTGCAGTAGTTGATGAATTAATAGCAAGTAAAATTGTTTAAGTAAGGAAAAATTTTGGTAGAATTAGTTGGGTATCTTACATTCAAGGAAGGTTTGAGCACCCAAGGCATATGGCTAGAGAAGTTGTAGAAAAGACCACTTTTGGCGCCTTAAAAGTTTGAATGCTTGGGGAGTTTTTGCAAAGATCTAGTTTGAGTGCCCTTATGCCCTAGGATCATCTAGTTTGTGCATCTTGTAATGAGGAGTTCATGTAAGTTTGGAATGAGCGCCTTGAATAAGTGTAAACTAGCCTAGAGAAGGGTATGTGTGCCTTGAGTGCCTTGAGCATTCCAGAGATAACTATGTGCCTAGAACAATATGAGCGCTCATGATGATGATTAACGCCCTAATGAGACTATGAGCGCCTTGTTCAGGAGATACCTTGTTTGATCATAAAATGTGCCTTGAGTCTTGAAGGTTTTGAGCGCCTAGGTGATTTGGATGTTGGGATGTTGGTATGCACCCAAGATTGAGGTAAGTGAGTGCTTGTAATGGAGGAGAGCAATGAGATGGAATGTCTTGTAGAGATTGGCGCCCAGAGACCCATTTTTGCGCCTTTGATGATGACCATTTTTGCATAAGAGTTTAGCGCCTTAGAGTTGTAAACTTTCTCTTTGGGCGCCCCTGAGTGAATGTTGGTGCCTTGGACAACTAAATACGCCTTTGATGGAGTGGAGCCTAGAAGGGGAGTAGGAGGAAACCCAATCTTCAAGATTCATCAAGCTTCAAAGTTTAGGTCATAGGTTATCCACTTTATCCAAGGAAGGTGTTATCATCTACACTCCGAGAAGGTAATGTCAAAGGCCATCATGAAGGATCACTTCATCAACTTCAAGTCCTTCAAGTTCAAGTCCTTTGACCTAGCAAGTCCAAGAGAGATTTCTACTCTGATTCATGAAGTAAGCTTATATCATCCTTATCTACTCTGCGAGAAGAAGAAACATTACAAAGTCAATCAAATGAGTTACAAATACCATACATCCAATTGCAAGGAGTGAACCACCTTAAGGAAAAATAGTTCTCTTGAAGTTACTTGAAATGTCAAAAGGTTTAGCGCCTCAAAGTAAGGTCAGAGGTGAGGTTAGAGGTGAAATGCGCCTTTGGAGCATTCTGGTGCCTTGGATGAAGAACCTATATCTTGAGCCCAAGAGGTAAAATTTGCACCTTAGTGGATTTGGAGAGTTACAGAGATTAGAGAAAATTGCCTTGAAGACAGAGTTGAGCACCTTAAAAGAGGTAGCTCATCAAAGATGATCAAATTATTGAATGAAGGTAGGCACTCTTTGCCTTCAAATTGATCTCATTTTGGCGCCTAGGACAAATGATCCTTGATTGCATAAGTTAGAGGGTATATCCTCCATATATGCAAGTTGAAGAAGAGCTTCAGGATTCGATTGATAATGCTCGAGCTATCATAAGACAAGGCGCCCATTTTGTTCACCACTTGTAGCATCACTTGTTCAAGGCGCATGTGTGATTTGGTCAAAAATAGGTGCCTAGAGTGAATAGGCTTTCATCCTGACTTAATACACTGCCTCCTTCTGACGATTTTTGGGGCAGCAGAAAACCTTTCACCACAGGGAAATGCCTCAGAGCTATAAAAAATTGAGAGAGGTTATTGTAGAGGCACTCTACATGATCGTGTTGCCTTAGATGGAATGTTTCTAAGTGACATAGTTTTCGAGTAACATCTCGTCAAAGATTGCTGCCTTTTTGCACTTTGGACTCTTCAGGGATATCGTTGGTACAATGTAGCTCCGATTGTTTCGACATATTTGGGTGAAAAATAGGACCATGCCTAGAGTAAATGTACCCATTCGGACGCATTGGAATAGTTAGTTTGGTCGCATCAGGAGTAGGACGAAAGTTACACCCCTTTGCAACTTTACACTACCTCCTTCTGACGATTTTTGGGGCAGCAGAAAACCTTTCACCACGGGCAAATGCCTCAGAGCTATAAAAAATTGAGAGAGGTTATTGTAGAGGCACTCTACATGATCCCATTGCCTTAGACATAATGTTTCTAAGTGACATAGTTTTCGAGTAACATCTCGTCAAAGATTGCTGCCTTTTTGCACTTTGGACTCTTCAGGGATATCGTCGGTACAATGTAGCTCCGACTGTTTCGACATGTTTGGGTGAGAAATAGGACCATGCCTAGCATAAATGTACCCATTCAGATGCGTTGGAATAGTCAGTTTAGTCGCATCAGGAGCAGGACAAAAGTTACACCCCTTTGCAACTTTACACTGCCTCCTTCTGACGATTTTTGGGGCAGCAGAAAACCTTTCACCACGGGCAAATGCCTCAGAGCTATAAAAAATTGAGAGAGGTTACTGTAGAGGCACTCTACGTGATCCCGTTGCCTTAGACGGAATGTTTTTAAGTGACACAGTTTTCGAGTAACATCTCGTCAAAGATTGCTGCCTTTTTGCACTTTGGACTCTTCAGGGATATTGTCGGTACAATGTAGCCTGACTGTTTCGACAAGTTTGGGTGAGAAATAGGACCATGCCTAGCATAAATGTACCCATTCAGACATGTTGGAATAGTCAGTTTCGTCGCATCAGGAGCAGGATGAAAGTTACACCCCTTTGCAACTTTACACTGCCTCCTTCTGACGATTTTTGGGGCAGCAGAAAACCTTTCACCACGGGCAAATGCCTTAGAGCTATAAAAAAATAAGAGAGGTTATTGTAGAGGCACTCTACATGATAGCATTGCCTTAGACGGAATGTTTCTAAGTGACACGGGTTTCGAGTAACATCTCGTCAAAGATTGCTGCCTTTTTGCACTTTGGACTCTTCAGGGATATCGTCGGTACAATGTAGCTCCGACTGTTTCAACATGTTTGGGTGAAAAATAGGACCATGCCTAGTGTAAATGTACCCATTCAGATGCGTTGGAATAGTCAGTTTGGTCGCATCAGGAGTAGGATGAAAGTTACACCCCTTTGCAACTTTACACTGCCTCCTCCTGATGATTTTTGGGGCAGCAGAAAACCTTTCACCACGGGCAAATGCCTCAGAGCTATAAAAAACTAAGAGAGGTTATTGTAGAGGCACTCTACGTGATCGTGTTGCCTTAGACAGAATGTTTCTAAGTGACACGGTTTTCAAGTAACATCTCGTTAAAGATTGCTGCCTTTTTGCACTTTGGACTCTTCAGGGATATCGTCGGCACAATGTAGCTCTGACTGTTTCGACATGTTTGGGTGAAAAATAGGACCATGCCTAGCATAAATGTACCCATTCGGACACATTGGAACAGTCAGTTTGGTCGCATCAGGAGCAGGACAAAAGTTACACCTCTTTGCAACTTTACATTGCCTCCTTCTGACGATTTTTGGGGCAGCAGAAAACCTTTCACCACGGGTAAATGCCTCAGAGCTATAAAAAACTGAGAGAGGTTATTGTAGAGGCACTCTACGTGATAGCGTTTCCTCAGACGGAATGTTTCTAAGTGACATGGTTTTCGAGTAACATCTCGTCAAAGATTGTAGCCTTTTTGCACTTTGGACTCTTCAGGGATATCGTTGGTACAATGTAGCTCAGACTATTTCAACATGTTTGGGTGAAAAATAGGACCATGCCTAGTGTAAATGTACCCATCTAGATGTGTTGGAATAGTCATTTTGGTCACATCACAAGCAGGACACCAAAAATGCAAAAGTTGCTTTGTGCAACTTGACAACATTGACACTTTTTTGCAACAAGACTCAAAGACTCAAACTGACCCCAAATGACTCAAAGTGACTTAAAATCACCTTGATTTGGTGCCCAATGTACATTATAGAGGTCGAGGAACTCCTTATCATTCAAACATCTTAGATGAGCGCATAGGAAAGGAAAAAGCTCTAAGTTTCATCATCATGACCGCCTAATATCAAGAGACTTTAATGCATTGATTTGGTGCCATATATGTGAAGGAAGATCTAAAGGCATGAAAGTGGATGTCATATTGCAAGAGTTTAGATCATCAAAATTGAAAGAAATAAGTCTATTAAGCTTGGGCACCCTTGGTCTTCTTTTCATTCATTATGAGCGCCTTGGGAGAATGGTATATAGGTCATCATCATGATTGGGCACCCTGGATCCAGAGTGTTGGAGAGATCATCAAATGGTGTCTAGTAGGGTGAGTTATGAGTTTGGTAGCATCAGGAGCAGGACACCAAAAATGCATAACATGATGATGTAAAAATGTGTACATATGTGTAAAAATGTAGGAGGAAATAAAAAAAGACAAACCTTACAAATTAATGTGCATACTTACAACTCAATGTAACATAACTTTACAAAATCAATGTGAATACTTACAAATTAATCCAATGAACCATCTGGGTCTGCTCTACTCTTTATTGTGTCAAGTATTGCTTCATGGTCAGACTCACACACCTTCCACAATATTTTGTTCAAAGGTCTACCCCGATACTTTATCAAATGAACATTGGATGCCACGACAAGGTTCAAGTAATGAAGAATCTTCCGATGCATGTCAAAGTCTTGAAATAGCCAAATATTAACACTCTTATGTGGGTACCTTCTAAGCCATGTTCCAGTAATAACCACTGATCCTGTAGGGTATTCGATGTTTTCTCCATCTGTAACAGGGGCCTCCAATTTCTTTTTGGCCTCAACACAATGACATAAGTAATAATCTGTTCCCTCTTCATTATCTTCATCTGCAATAACTACATATACGTGCCCTACATTGATATGTGTAGCAAATTAGATGAAATTAGTCAACATTACAAAAACACTACAAAGTAAGATGACATTACCTGGTTGAACTAGATGAAATTAGATACATATACGTGCCCTATATTACCTAGTTGAACTGAATCTGATATGTGGTCAAAGTCAACTGACGATTCCATCTGTGTTAGTTCCAGTGCCGTCGGGGGTCGATACGTGTCAAGTGGGCTAAGATAACTTAACTGCCATTCATCAACCCACTCCTTTGACTCGCACTCATCCCAGACTTGAATTGTATAGGAAGAATAAAAGCATGACATCTTTCATGTATGGATACTCCATGAACCTGCAATTGAGCTTCTGAAAGAGTGCATCTCATTTAATCCTGTCAGTGTACAACAATCCTCATATGGTGCAATGTTAGTATCATCTATCAACCAAAAAAATCTACGAACTAAAGACTTACCTTCATTACCTGGACCCATGGAAGTATTACACCACTCGACAATCGATTTTGCATCTGTCAACTTTGCATTGTCTTTATACTTTAACTCTTCTCGTGCTATGGCTCTTTTGATACATGCTCCTGCACCATCATGCTCCCCCTTTCCATGCCCGGCCTCACAAAAGTTCCACATATGTTGAATACCTATAAAATTATGCCTCCTACTCAGCCAATAGAAATTTCATGAGTTCTTGAATTGTGACGCACAATTATCCGACCATATGATATGCTGACTGAATGATATGCCCCTTCTCGCCAAATCATTGTAGAACACCTGAAAGCAACCTTGCACGAAATCTGTAGAATGCATGCGATCATCACTAATATAGAAATTATACTCCCTTATGATCTTTCTGTCATCCTCTGTACTATCATTCGCATGAATGAATGCGATGTGCACAAATATAGAAACCTGTGTGGAGTTGTAATATTGTGATTGCACCTCACGCTGTGGCTGTAGACTGTAGTTCTCTGCAAAGTCGACGATTGAAACAATGCTACCAACCGGAAATGTGTCCTTGCATAACTTGAATTGCAAGTCCAACCATCGAGCTCTATGGGCATGTCTTGCATACTCATACACTATGCTGTCATGAAATATAGGCATAAACTGATACACTGGAATCTTTTCAATAACTAATTCACACCTCTTTGCAGCACTATACCTTACCTTAAACACTATACCTTAAACCCTAATCCCTTCAACCTCAACCCTATCCCTAAACCCTTGACCCTCGAACCTCAGCCCTCGACGTCAAACCGTAATCCCTCAACCCTTAACTCTGATCCCTTGACCTTCAACCCTAATCCTAAACCTTAAACCCTCAATGCCAAATTCTAATCCCTCAACCCTTCACTATAATCCCTCAACCCTAAACCCTATCCCTAAACCCTCAACACTATACCTTAAACCCTAATCCCTCAACCCTAACCCTAAATCTTGTCCCTAAACCCTAATCCCTCAACCCTCAACCCTAATCTGTCATCCATCATCCCTCAACTCTAATCCCTCATTCCTAAACCCTAAATGCTATCCCTATTCCTAGACCCTTGACAGGCTCGATACTATACCTTAAACCCTAATTCCTCTACCATCGACACTCTTATTTAACCCTAATCCCTTGACCATTAACCCTATCCCTCAACCTCAACCCTCAACCCTCAACCCTCAACTCTCAACATTAAACCCTAATTCATCAACCCTAAACCCTAATCCCTTAAACCTAAACCCTATCCCTAAACCATCAACCCTCAACACTATACCTTAAACCCTAATCCCTCAACCTTCAACCCTAAACCTTATCCCTAAACCCTAATCCCTCAACCCTCAACCCTAATCCCTCATCCCTCAACTCTAATCCCTCATCCCTAAACCCTAAATGCTATCCCTATTCCTAAACCCTCAACAGACTCGATACTATACCTTAAACTCTAATCCCTTATCCCTAAACCCTCCAACCCTATCCCTAATCCTTATACCCTCCACACTCTACTTGAACCCTAATTCCTCGACCCTCAACCCTATCCCTAAACCCTTGACCCTCAAACCTCAACCCTCAACCCTCAACATCAAACCCTAATCCCTCAACCCTTAACTCTGATCCCTCGACCTTCAACCCTAATCCCTTCAAACTCAACCCTATCCCTAAACCCTTGACCCTTGAACCTCAACCCTCAACCCTTGACGTCAAACCCTATTCCCTCAACCCTTAACTCTGATCCCTCATCTCTCAACCCTAACCCTAAACCCTAAACCCTAAACCCTCAACCCTCAACGTCAAATCCTAATCCCTCAACCCTAAACCCTCAACACTATACCTTAAACACTAATCCCTCATCCCTCAACTCTAATCCCTCATCCCTAAACCCTAAATGCTATCCCTATTCCTAAACCCTCAACAGATTCGATACTATACCTTAAACTCTAATCCCTTATTCCTTAACCCTCCAACCCTATCCCTAATCCTTATACCCTCCACACTCTACTTTAACCCTAATTCCTCGACCCTCAACCGTATCCCTAAACCCTTGACCCTCAAACCTCAACCCTCAACCCTCAACATCAAACCCTAATCCCTCAACCCTTAACTCTGATCCCTCGACCTTCAACCCTAATCCTAAACCCTAAACCCTCAACGCCAAATTCTAATCCCTCAACCCTTCACTCTAATCCCTCAACCCTAAACCCTATCCCTAAACCCTCAACACTATACCTTAAATCGTAAACAGTAAACCCTAACCCTAAACCTTGTCCCTAAACCCTAATCCCTCAACCCTCAACCCTAATCTGTCATCTGTCATCCCTCAACTCTAACCCCTCATTCCTAAACCCTAAATGCTATCCCTATTCCTAGACCCTCAACAGGCTCAATACTATACCTTAAACCCTAATCCCTCTACCATCGACACTCTTATTTAACCCTAATCCCTTGACCATTAACCCTATCCCTCAACCTCAACCCTCAACCCTCAACCCTCAACTCTCAACATTAAACCCTAATTCATCAACCCTAAACCCTAATCCCTCAAACCTAAACCCTATCCCTAAACCATTAACCCTCAACACTATACCTTAAACCCTAATCCCTCAACCCTCAACCCTAAACTTTATCCCTAAACCCTAATCCCTCAACCCTCAACCCTAATCCCTCATCCCTCAACTCTAATCCCTCATCCCTAAACCCTAAATGCTATCCCTATTCCTAAACCCTCAATAGACTCGACACTATACCTTAAACTCTAATCCCTTATCCCTAAACCCTCCAACCCTATCCCTAATCCTTATACCCTCCACACTCTACTTTAACCCTAATTCCTCGACCCTCAACCCTATCCCTAAACCCTTGACCCTCAAACCTCAACCCTCAACCCTCAACATCAAACCCTAATCCCTTAACCCTTAACTCTGATCCCTTGACCTTCAACCCTAATCCCTTCAACCTCAACCCTATCCCTAAACCCTTGACCCTTGAACCTCAACCCTCAACCCTCGACATCAAACCCTATTCCCTCAACCCTTAACTCTGATCCCTCATCTCTCAACCCTAACCCTAAACCCTAAACCCTAAACCCTCAACCCTCAATGTCAAATCCTAATGCCTCAACCCTAAACCCTCAACACTATACCTTAAACCCTAATCCCTCAGCCCTCAACCCTAAACCTTATCCCTAAACCCTAATCCCTCAACCCTCAACCCTAATCTATCATCCCTCAACTCTAATCCTTCATCCCTAAACCCTAAATGCTATCCCTATTCCTACACCCTCAACAAAATTGATACTATACCTTAAACCCTAATCCCTTATCCCTAAACCCTCCAACCCTATCCCTAATCCTTATACCCTCCACACTCTACTTTAACCCTAATTCCTCGACCCTCAACCCTATCCCTAAACCCTTGACCCTCGAACCTCAACCCTCAACGTCAAACCCTAATCCCTCAACCCTTAACTCTGATCCCTCGACCCTCAACACTATACCTTATACCCTAATCCATATCCCTCAACCCTTAACCCTTAAAACTTAAACCCTATCCCTACACCCTCAACACTTGATACTATATCTTAAGCCTTAAACCCTCATCCCTAAAGCCTCAACCCTCAATCCTTAAACCTTCAACCCTAAACCCTATCCCTAATCCCTCTACCCTCGACACTCTAACCCTAACCTCGACATTAAATGCTAATCCGTCAACCCTAAACCCTAATCCTAAACCCTCAACCCTCAACACTATACCTTAAACCCTAATCCCTTAACCCTCAACCTTATCCCTAAACCCTAATCCCTCAACCCTCAACCCTAATCCATCATCCCTCAACTATAATCCCTCATCCCTAATCCCTAAATGCTATCCCTATTCCTAAACTCTTAACAGACACGATACTATACCTTAAACCCTAATCCCTTATCCCTAAACCCTCCAACCCTATCCCTAATCCTTACACCCTCCACACTCTACTTTAACCCTAATCCCTCGACCCTAAACCCTATCCCTAAACCCTTGACCCTTGAACCTCAACCCTCAACCCTCAATGTCAAACCCTAATCCCTCAACCCTTAACTTTGATCCCTCGACCCTCAACTGTAATCTGTCATCCCTCATCCCTAAACCTTAAACGCTAATCCCTTATCCCTAAACCCTCCAACTCTATCCCTTATGCCTTAACCCTCATGATTAATAGCCTTGAACGTAAAAAAATTTGAGTGGGACATAACGTGAGCGCATTATAACGCGCTCGCATTATGTCAAACATGACAAAAGACAAACTTGCGGGAAAGAAAAATGCAAGGCAAAACATAACGCGAGCGCGTTATAACGCGCTCGCATTATTTCTTGCTTTGGGAATCCCAAGCCTTGGGCTTGGGATTTGCTTTGGATTTCCAACCCAAAGGCTTGGAGTGCCTTATGAATAGTCACAAACATGTTTTTCTATATTCTTCAAAATTTCACATAATTTTGTTCGTGCTAACCCTCAAATTTGCACGTGTTTCAAGGTTGAACAAATCAAACACATGGGTAATATTAGGCTTTGTCTTAGCTATTTGACGATGTGATTTTTTTCACATTTTAACAATGTTAAGCCTTTCATCTTTAATTTCTTTTGTTTGTGTGTCCGTTTTTAGGAAAAAACCACTATTTGGTCTTTTTTTCATTGTAAAATAACTATTCATTCAAATTTCAAAAAAAATACATATTTAGAAACTAGACTCCATTCTACAAATATTAAAAAAATAAAAAAATGATTTTCAATTAGTTTTCAAAATTTATAGGGGTAGCACGGCCAAAATTCTATTTTTTAGGATGTGTCCACTTTAAAAATTAGTAAAAAATAAAATATTAATCAAAAAATTATCAGAAAAATCAGGCATAAACTACATGCTATTAGCTAATTTCTCACTGAAGCAATTTTAAAAATACCAAAAAAAAGTTGACCTTTTGAGGGAGCCACAAAACATGCTATGTTATGTTTTTTTGATAGAAACAACACCAATTTCTGTGGCTCCCTTTTGAACCCCTTAATCTATGCCATTTTCAAAACAAAATAGTAGTTTAGAAAGTAGACTCGGAGCACTACGAACATTGTTTTGGTTGCATCTCCAAATTTTGAGTGTAACTATGCTCAATTTCTCATCCAAGGCTAGTATTACCTGATTTCAGAAAAAAAGTGGCCACTTAAGACCCCCTTTTGGCCCCCCATCTTCTTTCACTTACCCATAAGAAGCATGACATCAACAAAATTGTAACCAAAAAGATGACTTGGTACAGAGGTTTAATATGCAAAAGATTTAAAATTGGGTAGAAAGATGAGGTAAACAGTTGGCTCTACTTGGGGACAAGAATTGTAAGGATGTAGATGAACCTAGAATCTCTGGTAATGAATAGTGCCTTATCTATTGGGTGGGTAGAGTCAAGAGATAATATGATGTACAAGGGGAACATGGAAACTCAAGCAAGATGGAACAAGAGAAACAACAAAGAGACAAGGCAACCGACAAAAGACACACAGGAATAGAAACATGATAGACACGACAAAAATTCCTAATTAACCTATGTACATGGTAGGTGACTCCTACCTCAAACAGCTTCCAGATGATCAAGTGAAGCCATTAACAGGTTGAGAAAACTAGGCACATGTACGAAAAAGATAGGTGCAGGAATGAGGTGTCTGAGAACTCAGTAGCCATTTCAACATTATGAGAAAAATGAAATGTGAGAAATATGAGGACTCCTTGAATTGTATGCCAAACAACCATTCCTCATCATAAATTTCTGAGTCTTTTTGAATCATGTTGGTATTGCTCTGAATAGTGTTGATCATATCTTCTAGTATCATGTCGAGCATACCAACCTTTTCTATTTGAAGATCTTTTTAATAGTTTGAATCAAAGAAAATTGAACCATGAACCAAGCATCCTTCATGTGAAGTAAGGAGTGAAGAAAACTCGATATCCTGTGACTAATCTTTCTTATGAATAATATCATCCTTAATCATTTAATCATCACATGCAAAAGAAAATTTCTCCTTTTTTACCATTATCAACTCGGGACATGCTTTATTAGAGGATTGTATATGAGTAAGAGAAAACAATGAATATGCATTATGCCCCTTTCCACCTTGAAAAGTCTCTTCTTCAATTGATGAAGAACAAATAACACGTAGCTTCCCATCAATATCTTGAACACTTCCAATTTCATCTATGTCATCCCTTTGTGTAGATTTACACCCAATATCCTCATGATCTTGTTTCTCATTTGGAATGGCAGTACTCAATGCTTCATCTTGAGTAGTACCTTTGGTTCTAGTAGTTGAGGATTCTTCTTCAACAGATGATAAAGAAGAAAGGATGACATTTTCTTCATGAATAAAATCATCAATAGGAGCACTGAGACGCCAATCTTGAATGGAAACCTCATAAGAGAGTTCTTGTAATATTCTTTCCTCATCACTTTCCTCTTGCTCAAGTTGCATGCATGTCAGGAAAATATTTTGTGACTGATCTTCATGTTCTTTCACACTTTGACTCAAAATTTCTTCTTCACTCCCTAGAATAGCCACAATGTGATGGAAATCTCTCTTGGAGGTTGTAGTTGTGGAACTAGAGAAAGTTGTCGCAAGAGGAGTGACATACTTCAAAGAAATTGAGTACATGTCATTATCTTGATAGATCTTTTCTTAGACATTGCACGCTTCCATACAATCTACTTTTTCCATCTCTATCACTTCTTCTTTCTCTGCTTTCTTCAGTGGAGATGTCCTATTATGATGAAATATAATAACTTCTTCTCTAGTACATGCATGTTCCGATGAGTCTCTTTCATACAGTTCCCTCAATACTGGTTCATTTCTAGGAAAATTTTTTGCCTCTTCATTGTTTTCCTCATCATGCAAATGATATATATCAGCATAATTTCTTTTCTCTTCTAGTGTATGAATTTCCTCCAGTAGGGGCTTATGATCACAAGCAAGAACATGAGTCTCCTTCCCATCTTTTTCTTCAATCTTCTACAATGTTTGAAGAAGAGAAGGATGAACCTGATTAGTAGCAAGTTGCATGCCACCATAGAAACTCTTCAAAAACTCTATTTTCTTAGGATCATCAAGAACTTGATTTTGCTGAGCAGAGAATGTAGAAAAAGAATAATCTTCATCATCACTCCCACTGTCTGATTTTGGAAATTGTAAGTTATGCATCCAGGTTCTTTGATACCAAACCATCTTTCAGGATTCTTCTTTCAGATAGAGTCACCAATCTTCTTTTCTAGGGAGATACTTGTATATTCTTGAGGAATAAAAAGGCACCAATGCTTCAGCTTGATATCTCTAGTAGAGTCACCAGAAATCTATTGGTAAACAAATTTGTCACCATAAAATAACCTTTGAAAATGACTCATTGCCCTTTGAGCAGTGACTAAATTGTCCAACAGTTGGAGACATCGCGATAGAGCAATGATCTTCCTCTGCGTTTAAGAGGAGCAACTCCCTCGTATGATGGGGGTATTTGTGGTTTTTGTGTACTTTTATCCTAAAAGTACAAAAAGGAAGAAAAGCAAAATAATAGGAGAATTGGGCATGTAGAAACCCTCGTTATAGATGTACGAAAACCAATAGGTGTTTCACAATCTTATTGAAAAGTACAAGGGGGTTTAACCACAAAGATAGAAACCACTTTCCTAAACTCCATGATGAATTTCATGTCATATGTGCAACACTGATGAAGAAAGATGGCAAATCTCAACATACAAAGATATAATTTATCCTGACACTTTCAAATCAGGATACCAAGACATGATTGTGCTTCATCACCCTAATTGCATGCTTTAATGGATAACTTTGATTTACACAAATACATAGTAATCATAACTCAGAAATACATCAAGAACATACGAACTGAAATGCATTCTTCATTATCTTTTCGAAATTATACAATTCCAAAAGTAAACTATATGATGTGTAAAACCAAAAGATGTTCCAAGAAGTTTATTCATAAGTTCCCCCTGCAAAAGTTCTCTCTAAAGAGTCCCCCGTTTTATATTTTAAATAGCCTCATATTTATAGGCTTGCTCCCAGTAACTACCTTGTAACCACTTTGTAACTACCTCAACTACCTAATAACTACCTTCTTTGAAATATGATAGGATAATGAACTTTATTTTTGGTTATGTTTTATATCACTTTCTCGAAATAAATTTCATTTTCTAACTTTTAGTTACAATAAGTGACATAAGTCACTTTTACAAAAAGGTAATTAGAACATGTGACTTTCAAGTTGTTTATTTGGCCAAGTTATTCTCCATCTTTGTTCGCTTCATCTTGATAGTCAAAGCTTGTTGGATCTTGATAATTCCTCTGGATACATGAAGCTTAGACTCCTGCAACTGCATATGTAAAATATGAATTATGAAAATAGCATGTCCTTTAGTGGCAACATCAACAAG
Organism: Cunninghamia lanceolata; assembly: GCA_027924645.1. NCBI lineage: Eukaryota > Viridiplantae > Streptophyta > Pinopsida > Cupressales > Cupressaceae > Cunninghamia > Cunninghamia lanceolata. Next base: position 6,599,231 of record BSBN01000420.1, on the reverse strand, counting down.
ACAGGAGTAAAATAACTTTGAACATTTTCCCATTCTGATCATAGCCATATAATTCCATTGCCATCAATTTCTTATTTCAATTCTAGTTGAAGGAGACACTACACATTCTGATTACCCCCTCCCCCCATTTGCACACAAGGTCATTTAAATCTCTTGTTTGACATAGTGAAAGAAGGTGATGTCAAAGAGTATGGAATTAGTTTTTCTCAGGCTAATTACATTTATTTAAAAGTGGTTGGAAGTGAAGATACCAAAAGTAAAAGATCACAATTTGAACAATGAGCTATTTCAATTTTCATCACCAAGCTTTCAGCTTGAGAATAACCATTAAATGAAAGGTTTCCAAATGTATTCCCACTTTTGAGTCCAATTGAAGGGTTAAAACTGCCACTTAACCTAGTCAATCCACCAATAGGACCACTACTCTGCATACTTGAAGCTTGATTGGATGCTAAAAATACCTTTATATGTACTATAGCCATAGAATCATCAAATTTTTCTCAACTACCATCTATCGATCTGTACTGTATTAGACAAAAAGACATGGGTATATTTCACAATGGGCATTCTCTATTTGGCTACTCATATCCAATATAAGGTCATAGTACCAATAGTACTCATACTCTGATTAAGGTGATAAGATTTGAAGAACAAGCCATATTATTAGAACTTTCACTCTATTTCATCATCTCATTAAAGAGTTTCATGGCTTCAGTTTCTCTACCATATTTCAACAACCCCTTCATTAAAGTTCCATATAAGATATCATCAAGACTGATACCTTTTGTCCTACATCTCTAGGAAGCATCTCAGATCCATATTTCTTTCAAAAAATAAGCAAATGTAACTAGTCATAAAATGCTAAAACACCAAGTCCAGCTACACTTCGTAATACATTTGCACATGCCCCCTTGAACAGAGACTTGGTACCTTTTTTTGTTAATGATATATGCAAAGCAAACAAATGAGCTCTTATACTTGACAGCTTCGCCAGATGTCATTACCATTCTATGTCGAACAATATCCAAAGGTTATGAAGCAAAACTAGCAGTATTTATAACACCCCATCTAAGAAGGAAACTTAACAAGAAATTACCCTCAAGATCAGTGATCAAAAGCGTAGGCTTCATGGAGTCATATATTCCAAAATACAAACCACGATACACAATAATTCCTACCAAGGATACATTAAATCCATGGTAAAGGCTAGCAATACCATCTATTCATAAAGTCTTTTTGTAAACATCAATAAGACCATTATATTGCCACTCTCCTCCTTTGGTCACAGACTTGGCATGTATGTATATCAGAGTATTTTGAAATATACTAGAACTTGCACTCATAGGAGATTCAACGAATAGGCCAATAGGAACAACCAGAGAGTTTAGAAAATTTTCCAAAGTGAATCCACATGAGACAATTTTCTGAGCATATAATGCTCACATATAAGGCCCATCGACTAAATCTTTGAGGTTTATAAGAAGACAACTCTACAGAGTAGGCAACAGAAAGCATATCTCTGACAAAAAACAAACTGGATTGGCAAGTAAAAATCATTTGATCCTTTTGAAGTTTAGACTCAATTGATAAGTTTCTAACACTCGCTTTCGCTTGTCCCGATAAGCAATCTGGCATATTTGCCTTTGAATACGTAATCTCAATCAACATTAACCTAGGCAAAAGCACTAGATTCATACATAATCCACTCTCTGAGCATGGGAAAATGTCAGTTTGCAATGACTGAGACCATCTACTGCTATGTCTCGTTCTCTTTTATCAGCATTAATAAGTCATCAATAAATTGGAGGAGAACATATATGACCCAAATCCTTCATCATGTTACTTGCCTGGGTAATCAATTTGATCACAGCCTGAAATGCCTCAATAGTTATTGATACAAAACCCATTGGGTTATCAAGTGCATGAACTATTGCTCTTATTATGGAATGGATTTATGGGATTATGAAATGACTTTCAAATAGAAATGCACCACATAGCTAAATTGCAGATAGCTTTCATTTTTGGTGGTCATGATAACTTCCACAAGAGATTGAAGAAGCATAGATATATTGTCCTCTAACTCTCTAAGGAGCAATTTCCAGTAAGATCGGTGCTTCGGTTATGGTGTTGAACCGTCGTAGCCCTCTCATAGCATCATATCTTTCAACAAGGCTTTACATCTTGAATACCATATTTAGAAAATCCTTTCCACTTGTGCCGATCTGAAAATCCATGAATACATTACAATGATTGCAAAAACTAGTTTCTATCATACTTTCGTGGATGTCCATATACTATTTTTAAGACCCTTTCTTGGGTACTGCCAGCGGGATGCTGGCGGTGGTCACGGTTCTGGTATTGCACCAGCAATTTGCATTTGTTGAAAAGTTTATGAAACCTTCTCCAACGAAAACACTTTGTTTACATCTGGTAATCTATATGTATATCTGAAATTGTATCTCTTTGAAGTGTTGTACCAAACAGTCCATGTTGTTTATTGTGTTTCAACACTTTGCATGCAGGTTTGTCAGCTTTCTTGGAGGTTGAACAAAATTAATTCACATATTTCTTGACAGTCATTTGATTTCATGAGATTACATCTCTTTAAGTCATTCGATCAAGTAGTTGTGCATTTCTTTCACCTTTATTTTAGGAGGAATGGTGAGTGTTCGCTGAAAACCTTTCTCAACAACTAAATTTTGTGCATTACTATGTGCCACGATACCTTATTAGTTTGAGGCTCATTGTCAAGTGCTTAACAACTGCACACCAGGCATTCCTTTATTTTAGCGTATCCATCACATGTTGTTAACCACCTTCTTTGGCATGCAACTCCTCGTAAGTTTAACATATGATTCATTTACCCAAAATAAGACTTACCGTCTGCTGCATGCATAAAAAACGATGGTAAATACTAGTCATTGATTCAATAGTTGACATTATGGCATGAGTTTAGAGGAGTCTGGCCACCAAAACGTCTCCGTTATCACAAAACCTTAAAAGATATTTCCTATATTTTGGGAGCTGAATGTGAGTGTAACAAGCTTTTACCCAAGCAAATAATGAACTTGAAACTTTTGATGTCGTTGTAAAATTTATGCCCTTTGTTTCTTCTTGCACTTGTTCAAAGGAGAAGAATATGCTATTTGTTATTTTTAAACAATAAAAATCACTTTTTAACTCTCGACTGCCGCATACAAAAAGTGAATGTGAATTTCTTTCTTATTATCTCTCCGAACTTGTAAAATTATGCCATCGGTAAAAAGCCAAAATATGTGAACTTATCCAAACTCATAAGTCAACGTGAACTTAGTGAAAGACAAAAATTGGCACAAGGTTTGCAAAGAATAAAAGCTGACACATAGTGGAGTTTGCAAAAAACAAAAGTTGATGTGAGCTTAGTATAAAATGAAAGTGGACGCAGAATATAATATTACTAAGCTAAAAATTTGTCTTGGCATAATATTACTATTTAAAGCTTCATTAGAGAGAGATAAGACAAAGAATGACGTTATAATAACAAGTTATGAACATGAATGACATAAGAAGTAGACATCAGCAAAATTGTAACCAAAAAGTTGACTTGGTACAGAGGTTTAATATACAAAAGATTTAAAATTGGGTAGAAAGATAGGGTAAATAGCTGGCACTACTTAGGGACAAGAACTGTAAGGACATAGATGAACCTAGAATCTCTAGTAATGAATAGTGCCTTATCCATTGGATGGGTAGAGTCAAGAGATAATATGATGTACAAGGGGAACAAGGAAACTCAGGCAAGACAGAACAAGATAAACAACAAACAGACAAGGCAACTGACAAAAGACACACAAGAATAGAAACAGGACAGACACCACAAAAATTCCTAATTAACCTATGTACATGGTAGGTGACTCCTACCTCAAACTGCTTCTAGATGATCAAGTGAAGCCATTAACAGCTTGAGAAAAATAGGCACCTGTACGAAAAAAAGAGGTGCAGGAATGAGGTGTCTGTGAACTTAGTAGCTATTTCAACATTATGAGAAAAATGAAATGTGAGAAATATGAGGACTCCTTGAATTGTATGCCAAACAACCATTCCTCATCATAAATTTCTGAGTCTTTTTGAATCATGTCGGTATTGCTCTGAATAGTGTTCATCATATCTTCTAGCATCATGTCGAGCATACCAACCTTTTCTATTTGAGGATCTTTTTGACAGTTTGAATCAAAGATTGAACCATGAACCAAGCATCCTTCATGTGAAGTAAGGAGTGAAGAAAACTTGATATCCTGTGACTGATCTTTCTTATGAATAATATCGTCCTTTATTATTGAATCATCACATGCAAAAGAAAATTTCTCCTTTTTTACCATTATCAACTTAGGACATGCTTTATTAGAGGATTGCATATGAGTAAGATAAAATAATGAATATGCATTATGCCCCTTTCCACCTTGAAAAGTCTCTTCTTCGGTTGATGAAGAACAAATAACACGTAGCTTTCCATCAGTGTTTTGAACACTTCCAATTTCATCCATGTCCTCCCTTTGTGCAGATTTACACCCAATATCCTCATGATCTTGTTGCTCATTTGGAATGGTAGTACTCAATGCTTCATCTTGAGTAGTACCTTTGGTTCCAGTAGTTGAGGATTCTTCTTCAACATATGATAAAGAAGAAAGGATGACATTTTCTTCATGAATAAAATCATCAATAGGAGCACTGAGACGCCAATCTTGAATGGAAACCTCATAAGAGAGTTCTTGTAATAATCTTTCATCATCACTTTCCTCTTGCTTAGGTTGCATGCATGTCAGGAAAATATTTTGTGACTCATATGCATGTTCTTTCACACTTTGGCTCAAAATTTCTTCTTCACTCCCTGGAACAGCCACCATGTGATGGAAATCTCACTTGGAGGTTGTAGTTGTGGAATGAGAGCAAGTTGTCACAAGAGGAGTGACATCCTTCAAAGAAATTGAGTACATGTCATTGTCTTGACAGATCTCTTCTTCATCATTGCATGCTTCCATACAATCTTCTTCTTTTTCCATCTCTACCACTTCTTCTTTTTCTGCTTTCTTCAATGGAGATGTCCTATTATGACGAAATATAATAACTTCTTCTTCTCTAGTACATGCATGTTCCAATGAGTCTCTTTCAGACACTTCCCTCAATACTGATTCATTTGTAGGAAAAACATTTCGCTCTACATTGCTGTCCTCATCATGCAAATGATATATATCAAAATAATTTCTTTTCTCTTCTGGTGTATGAATTTCCTCTAGTAGGGGCTTATGATCATGAGCAAGAAAATGAGTCTCCTTCCCATCTTTTTCTTCAATCTTCTACAATGTTTGAAGCAAAGAAGGATGAACCTGATTTAGTAGCAAGTTGCATGCCACCTTAGAAACTCTTCAAAAACTCTATTTTCTTAAGAACATCAAGAACTTGATTTTGCTGAGCAAAGGATGCAGAAAAAGAATAATCTTCATCATCACTATCACTGTCTATTTCAGGAAACTGCAAGTGATGCATCTAGGTTCTTTGATACCAAACCATCTTTCAGGATTCTTCTTTCAGATAGAGTTGCCAATCTTCTTTTCTAGGGAGATACTTGTATATTCTTGAGCAATAAAAAGGCACCAATGCTTCAGCTCGATATCCCCAGTAGAGTCACCAAAAATCTATTATTAGATAGATTTTTCACCGCAAAATAACCTTTGAAAATGATTCATTGCCCTTTGAGCAGTGACTAAATTGTCCCAACAGTTGGAGAGATCACAATAGAGCAACAATCTTCGTCTTCATTTGAGAGGGGCAGCTCGCTCGTATGATGGGGGTATTTGTGGTTTTTGTGTACTTTTATCCTAAAAGTACAAAAAGGAAGAAAAGCAAAATAACAGGAGAATTGGGCATGTAGAAACCCTCATGGTAGATGTACGAAAACTAACAGGATTTTCACAATCTTTATGAAAAGTATGAGGGGGTTTCACCACAAAGCTAGAAACCACTTTCCTAAACTCCATGATGAATTTCATGTCATATGTGCAACAATGATGAAGAAAGATGGCAAATCTCAACATACGAAGAGATAATTTATCTTGACACTTTCAAATCAGGATACCGAGACATGATTGTACTTCATCACCCCAATTGCATGCTTCAATGGATAACTTTGATTTACACAAATACATAGAAAGATCACCAACTTGACATATGAGAAACTAGTAATCATAACTCAGAAATACATCAAGAACATATGAACTAAAATGCATTCTTCATTCTCTTTTCAAAACTATACAACTCCAAAAGTAAACTATACAATGTGTAAAACCAAAATATGTTCCAAGAAGTTTATTCATAAGTTCCCCCTACAAAATTTCTCTCTAAAGAGTCCCCCCTTTTACATTTGAAATAGCCTCATATTTATAGACTTTCTCCCAGTAACTACTTTGTAACTACCTCAACTACCTAATAATTACCTTCATTGCAATACGATAGGATAATGAACTTTATTTTTGGTTATGTTTTATATCACTTTCTTTAAATAAAGTTCATTTTCTAACTTTTAGTTACAATAAGTGACATAAGTCACTTTTACAAAAAGGTAATTAGAATATGTGACTTTCAAGTTGTGTATTTGGCCAAGTTATTCTCCATCTCTGTTCGCTTCATCTTGATAGTCAAAGCTTGTTGGATCTTGATAATTCCTTTGGATACATGAAGATTAGACTCCTGCAACTGCATATGTAAAATATGAATTATGAAAATGTGTCCTTTATTGGCAACATCAACAAGATAGGAGTAAAATAACTTTGAACATTTTTCCATTCTGATCATAGCCATATAATTCCATTGCCATCAATTTCTTATTTCAATTCTAGTTGAAGGAGACACTGCACATTCCAATTACCCCCTCCCCCCATTTCCACACAAGGTCATTTAAATCTCTTGTTTGACATAGTGAAAGAAGGTGATGTTAAAGAGTATGGAATTTAGTTTTTCTCGAGCTAATTACATTTATTTAGAAGTGGTTGGAAGTGAAGATACTGAAAGCAAAAGATCACAATTTGAACAATGAGCTATTTCAATTTTCATCACCAAGATTTTAGCTTGAGAATAACCATTAAATGAAAGGTTTCCAAATGTATTCCCACTTCTGAGTCCAATTGAAGGGTTAAAACTGCCACTTAACCTAGTCAATCCACCAATAGGACCACTACTCTACATACTTGAAGCTTGATTGGATGCTGAAAAGGCCTTTATATGTACTATAGCCATAGAATCATCAAATTTCTCTCAACTAACATCTATCAATCTGTACTATACTGGACAAAAAGACATGGCTTTATTTCGCAATGGGTGTGCTCTATTTGGCTACTCATATCCAATATAATGTCATAGTACCAATAGTACTCATACTCTGATTAAGGTGATAAGATTTGAAGAACAAGCCATATTATTAGAACTTTCACTCTATTTCATCATCTCATTAAAGAGTTTCATGGCCTCAGTTTCTCTACCATATTTCAACAACCCCTTCATTAAAGTTCCATATAAGATATCATCAAGACTAATACCTTTTGTCCTACATCTCTAGGAAGCATCTCAGATCCATATTTCTTTTGAAAAATAAGCAAATGTAAATGGTCATAAAACGCTAGAACACCAACTCTAGCTACACTTCGTAATACATTTGCACCTGCCTCCTTGAACAGAGACTTGGTACCTTTTTTTGTTAATGATATATGCAAAGAAAACAAATGAGCTCTTATACTTGATAGCTTCACCAGATGTCATTATCATTCTACGTTGAACAGTATCCAAAGGATATGAAGCAAAACTAGTAGTATTTGTAACACCCCATCTAAGAAGGAAACTTAACAAGAAATTACCCTCAAGATTATCGATTAGAAGCATAGGCTTCATGGAGTCATATATTCCAAAATACAAACCACGATACACAATAATTCTTGCCAAGGATTTATTAAATCCATAGTAAAGGCCAGCAATACCATCTATTCGTAAAGTCTGTTTGTAAACATCAATAAGACCATTATATTGCCGCTCTCCTTCTTTGGTCACAGACTTGGCATGTATGTATATCAGAGCATTTTGAAATATACTAGCACTTGCACTCATAGGAGGTTCAACGAATAGGCCACTAGGAACAACCAGAGAGTTTAGAAAATCTTCCAGAGTGAATCCACATGAGACAATTTTCTAAGCATATAATGCTCACATATAAAGCCCATCGACTAAACCTTTGAGGTTTATAAAAAGACAACTCTACAGAGTAGGCAAGAGAAAGCGCATCTCTCACAAAAAGTAAACTGGATTGGCAGGTATAACTCATTTGATCCTTTTGAACTTCAAACTCAATTGATAAGTTTTGATCACTTGCTTTTGCTTGTCCCGATAAGCAGTCTAGCGTATTTGCCTTTGAATATGTAATCTCAATCAACATTAACCTAGGCAAAAGCACTGGCTTCATACATAATTCACTCTCTGAGCATGGGAAAATGTTAGTTGGCAATGACTGAGACCATACTACTATGTCTCGTTCTCTTTTATCAACATTAACAAGTCGTCGATAAATTGGAGGAGACCATATATGACCCAAATCCTTCATCATGTTACTTGCCTAGGTAATCAGTTTGATCACAGCTTGAAATGCCTCAACAGTTATTGATACAGAACCCATTGGGTTATCAAGTGCATGAACTATTGCTCTTATTATGGAATGGATGTGTGGGATTATGAAGCAACTTTCAAATAGAAATGCACCACATAGCTAAATTGTAGATAGCTTTCATTTTTGGTGGTCATGATAACTTCCACAAGAGATTGAAGAAAATAGATATATTGTCCTCTAACTCTCTAAGGAGCAGTTTCCAGTAAGATCTGAGCTTCAGTTATGGTGTTGAACTATCGTAGCCCTCTCATGGTAGCATATCTTTCAACAAGGCCTTAAATCTCAAATACCATATTTAGAAAATCCTTTCCACTTGCACCGATCTGAAAATCCATGCATACATTATAATGATTGCAAAAACTAGTTTCTATCATACTTTAGTGGACGTCCATATACTATTCTTACGACCTGTTCTTGGGTGCTGGTACTGGGATGCTGTCGGTGGTCACAGTTCTGGTATTGCACCAGTGATTTGCATTTGTTGAAAATTTTCTAAAACCTTCTCCAACGGAAACACTTTGTTCACATCAGGTAATCTATACGTATATCTGAAATTGTATCTCTTTGAAGCATTGTGCCAAACAGTCCATGCCGTTTATTGTGTTTCAACACTTTGCATGTAGGTTTGTCATCTTTCTTGGAAGTTAAACAAAACTAATTCGCATATTTCTCGACAATCATTTGATTTCATGAGATTACATCTCTTTGAGTCATTCGATTGAGTAGTTGTGCATTTATTTCACCTTTATTTTAGGAGGAATGGTGAGTGTTTGCTAAAAACCTTTCGCAACAACTAAATTCTGTGCATTACAATGTGCCACGATACCTTATTAGTTTGAGGCTCACTATCAAGTGCTTAACAACTGCACACTAGGCATTCCTTTATATTAGTGTATCCATCACATGTTGTTAACCACCTTCTTTAGCATGCAACTCCTCGTAAGTTTAACATATGATTTGTTTACCCAAAATAAGACTTACCATCTGCTACATGCATCAAAAAGGATGGTAAACACTAGTCATTGTTTCAATAATCAACATTATGGCATGAGTTTAGAGGAGTCCGGCCACCAAAACGTCTTCATTATCACAAAACCTTAAAAGATATTTCCTATATTTCGGGAGCTAAACGTGGGTGTAACAAGCTTTTACCCAAGTAAATAGTGAACTTGAAACTTTTGATGCCGTTGTAAAATTTATGCCCTTTGTTTCTTCTTGCACTTGTTCAAAGGAGAAGAATATGCTATTTGTTATTTTTAAACAATAAAAATCACTTTTTAACTCCCAGCTGCCGCATCCAAAAAGTGAACGTAAATTTCTTTCTTATTATCTCTCCGAACTTATAAAATTACACCATCGGTAAAAAGCCAAAATGTGTGAACTTAGCCAAATTCATAAGTCAACGCGAACTTAGTGAGAGACAAAAAATTGATGCAAGGTTTGCGAAGAATAAAAGGCGATAGATAGTGGAGTTTGCAAAAAACAAAAGTTGATGCAAGCTTAGTATAAAATGAAAGTGGACGCGGAATATACTAAGCTGTAAATTTGTCTTGATAATATTGCTATTTAAAGCTTCATTGGAGAGAGATAAGACAAAGAATGATGTTATAATAACAAGTTATCAACATGACTGGCATAAGAAGCATGCCATCAGCAAAATTGTTACCAAAAAGATGACTTGGTACAAAGGTTTAATATGCAAAAGATTTAAAATTGGGTAGAAAGATGGGGTAAACATGTTTATACATACATTAAAGTGGGGCCTAAATGTAATGTTAGAAAATGCACCCTTGGGGGCTTTTCCCTCAAAAGGTTTAGCTATTGAGTCTCTTAGCTACATTTAGGACATCTTGCATCATAATTCAACATCCTGATGGAATGAACCCTGGGTATTATGACAAATGGGGACTAGGGGGACCCCTTGAACCTAACCCAATCCAAAATAGTGGGGTTTGACTTGGGCACCTGTGCCCTAGTCCTGCCCTATTTTGGGTCAGGCCCAAATTTCTAGCATTGGTTTATGACCATTATTTGCTGCCTAGACCGACACGGTAAGTTTGAATTTATGAAATCTTGGCAAGAATGTTTGTAGTTGCATATAAAAGCATGTTTAGGCATTCATTTGTAAACTAGATGATGACTAGCAAGCTATTGTGTTCTAAAGGTGATTCAAGGCTTTCATTGTGTTGCAAGAGCATATTTGTGTTGTCTATGTGTTTGTGTTGGCATATTTGAGCATCCATCTCCTCATGGAATACAAAGCTTCTTCCTCCCATGAGATCTTCACTACAAGGTGATATCTATTATGATTATTGAACATTTATCATTTGGTTTTTTTCCTTTGTGTCCCAAGGCATGCACTCTCTATCTAAGAAAGGTGTTCAGAAGACTTGAATGTCTCTCTGGGGCTTGGCTGACGCAAGGCTCTAAACACCACAACCCCTTCCCAAAGTTTTCATGATTGTAGGTTACAGGTTGAAGTTGCAGACAAAGTGAAGTTGTAGGAGGGTACAACAGAGTGTTAGAATTATAGATTAGTGAAAGAAATAGCTACCTGGACTTGGGCACCCGCTCATTAGTCCTCAAAGTTCCATAATAGGAAAATATCTGATACAGGAGATATAGGTTGTAGACTGAGTTTCTGGTTCTCGACAAAAAGTAGGGCACTAGACTTGGGCACCTACCCTTTAGTCCCTAACTTTTCTGCCTTAGAACCTTGAAAATAGTATATAGTTATTTGTTATTTTACATCTTTCTACAGAAGCATTTTCTGTAATTCATTCTTTTACTATCGTATTTGCATAATTAGGGTTCTAAGGTACAATTGAGCATAAGAGAAGGAAATTGTCAATCTAATCATAAAAATCTAAGTTTCCCTACATCTCAATAGTGACCTAGGGTATGATAGTACATTGCAACTCGACCCTAGGTCCTTGAATGTAAGGGTGAAAGGAGGATATACACTAAAACTATAAAAAACCTAACATCCAAAACCCATTACACTAGCTATATAGGTAGTGTGGGGATGGATACATAGCAACCCTATAGGCATAGGTAGTGGCCATGTAGGCACAGGTGGTTCATTTGCAAACCCAACTTAGAAAGGCATAGTCACTAGCACACTGCTATTAGTAGGGGTAGGATCAGGCTAGGCAAGTATTGAGGCCAGGTATGGGAGATGTGGTTTGGACCATGTAGCATCAGGTGGTGGAGAGTGCTAGGGAGGCCCACCACTATAGGATGTTATACAAGAGACTAGTCCCTAAGGGCTAGAGAGAGAGCTACCAGATTCAGTCAACGACATCTAGTTTGAGATGGGTGGGACGGTCAGAGAGGTCAGTGCAACAACCATCTCCATTGTAGGGACTCATGGCAGGGCATGTGCTAGCCCAACATGTACATGGATAGATGGTTTCCTAAGTAAGACACAAATCCATTTGCTACATAATTAATTCTAACTTCCATAAGGTTGGTCCATGAAAGCATCACTAGCATATGTTGGACTAATTTTTTAAGAGGACTTATTGTGAATGAAAGATTAATTGACTTTCAATAAAAGTATCTCATTTTGTACAATTTCATTGAGCACCAAATTATAACAACTTGTTGGCTAACAGATTTGTCTTGATCTAAAAATGCTTTGTTCTAACTCTATAACCCTTTCTTTCAAGAACAAATAAGTTAAACAACAAATGGGTGAACTATCAGGAATAATTCCCCTCTGAATTAAGGTACAACTCCCTTTTAAATTTTTATTGAATTCAAATTATTCTAATCATTCAGATAAACTTTTAACCAGAAAGCATTAAAGGAAAACTAACATCCATACATCACCATGCTATGAATGTGATATCTTTCTTCTTTATAACATCATTCGGTGATAGAATACATAGATTCCATCTTCAATAATAATCAGATATATAAATATGTATATTGCTGAAACAATAAATGATAAAACATATATGATGAGTTATCCAATGAAAGAACAATTACCACGTGAAAGAAGAGTTCACACAGAAACCCAATTTCAAATAACTTAAACACATAGATTTAAGACTGCAACAATCATTTCTCCTTCTCATTCACAGATGAAAATGTTTCAGACAAACATCACATATATTGTAAAACATAAAAGTTCAGCTCCAAAATTTCTTGTTTTTTCCTTCTTTTATGTATCTCAGTTTTATTAACTAAAAACATATATATAGTTACCCTAATTAACTATTCTTTTAAACCCAGAGTTAAAACCAACTCTGACCCACATTGGATTTATTTTCTTACAAGCTCATTGAAAGACAAAGTTTTTGAAAATTCCAACTAAATAACTGAATAAAGAGATCATGCAAGCAAGATCATGACTGGGGCAGCGGATTAGAATCTTCGGATTTGCTTTGTTAGGCTGAGGAGACACATTGCACCTTCCATTCCTGATAAGTGGTAACAAATTCCAAGATTTTTGAGAAGTTAGGGATGCGAATGTGTTTAACCCATGCTTTACAAACATCTTTCTCTCTTCGAATTTTTGCCACTTTTTCTGCATGATCCAGGAGTGCATCGGCACAGAGATGAAGAAGTGACTCTACTTTTGACATCTAAGAGAAATCATCAATTAATAGATTATCATTTTCTTTAACAAAACTAATTTTCTCTCTAAAGGATTGAACCACAGTATCAATATCCTTTTTTGGCTCCCTATCGTCTTTTATATATTTCACATCGATGCATTCCAAATCATGTTGTAAAGATTGGGTAAACTCAGTTATTTCTTTAATCATTTTTGTAAATTCAATTCACCCTTGACGAGAAACTGAATTTCTCCATTCGATGTTTCTCTTTCTTACGTACAATATATCATCATTCAGACTTGTCATACTCTTTTCTGATAAAAACTTTGTTACCCCATATTTCTGATCTTCATCAATTTGATTCATCACATTCATCCATTTCCCTTCATCTTTTACCCTGGAAGCATTCTGTGTTTTCAAATCTTTGATAGTAGCCATGGTTTCATCTTATATATTTTTCAATTCATTAATGTATTCTGTACCCTTCTGGATGATACCATCCAACCAATCATCAAAGACTCTGGTCACCATTTTGTTTCTATGTATCTGATCTAGCATTTTCTGGTTGACTGGAGATTTTGGGTCAAAAGACAGAGGTAGTTGAGAAACAGGTTGTGGATTTGGATTATGAATGGCATCAATATACTCTGCCATTGATCGTAAATTTTGTTTCAACTCCCTATTATCTTTTTCATCATTCCAGGTACGGCTGACTATCCTCTTGGTAGATGCTTCTAGATGGTGCACGTCTGCAACACGTGATGCAGTCCCAAGATCTATTCTTTCTATTGTGAAATCCTGAACTGTGGGGTCCTGAACTTCTTCATCAGTTGTTGGTCAGGCTATTTCTGCACTCCAATTCCCTATATTAGGGTCAATGTCCACGCTGAATGTCGTTTTCAGCTTTTTGAATTTAGGACTCTTTCCTAGACACTTGTTAACCATGTCCTCCAATGGCAATGAAAATGGAACAATTTTTCTTTTATCACTAATTGAGCTTTCCAACCATTTTGGTGCAAGGACCGGAACTTATTTACCAAGATTCAGTTGTTTAGAAGCCACATTTGATATCATCATCAGATTGGTAGAATCTGAAGCAACTTCTGCTTGTTGGTTTGTACTGATCTCTTCCGCCATTGGGGAATCAAACCCTTTATCACCCATTGCTTCCCCCGAATCTTCTTTAGAGTTTAAATCCACAATTATCCTTTCTGAAATCTCCTTCTTCTTCCTTCTTTTAGTCCTTAATCTGGTGGTATGAGAAGGTAGAATAGTTGCAAGGGTTTTCTTAGACTTTTTGATAACATAACCCTTTCCAATTTTTGGCTTGGGAGTACCTGTTGTTGCAAGTATGGGCCTAACTGGTGTTGTCATTGATGTCAACATACTCCTGTTACATTAATGATAAGGATTGGATGAGCTATGTGGTGAGGATATCGAGAAAATTAGTCTCAATCAGGAATAGTGAAGAACGATGATGATAGTAAGGTAAAAGTCCAAGACAGGATGAGGATCAGAGAATGTGGATTAAAGGGTTTGTAGATATGTGTCCTAAGGTGGTCCAGTAGAGATTTCAGAGGTCCACATGAAGATCTGAAGAAGTTATGGCTGTTCAAGTTAAACTGGTTTCAGCAGGTGTTCAGTGGTGATAGAGTGATACAGACAGGTCCGGTGTGATCCAGAATAGCATTATCCTATTCTACAGATTTGAGGGAGTGTTGAGGAAGTCCTTGTGAAGTGTCAACTAGATTGGTTCATGGTTTGAAGGTCCAGAAGTAATCATTCCTTTGTGACAGTGGTCACAAACTATGTTCTTGAGGTTTCAGACGAAGGAGAGAAGGATTTTAGTAAGAAGATGAAGTGTGGATGTTCTTGGTGATTCAGGCAATCTTGTGAAGGTCTTTGGATTGTGTCTAGCTCATGTTGGTGGTCCACATTGGAGTTGGAGCTCATAATTGAAGAATAACCTCCAGATGATGGTGTTCTTCATGTGACTGGCTGACCGGATGAGTTACACATCTTGCGGATGTTCTTGTAGGTGTTTGCCAACTTAGATGATTATTCCTAAGTTGATGTCTTATATAAATAAAGGGTTGCGAAGTCATTTCAAAGTTGTCCTTGCAGAGATGAGAGTGTGGTAGCAAGGAGGAGAGAGAAAGGTAGGGCAGAAGTATTTGGCTTAAATGGAACTGACTCAAGCATGGTGAAGATGCTATTATCCAGTTCAAGTATGTGATACTTATTCTTTTGTAGATAGTGTGTCTCTTGTAGGCAGTGAGCTTCTTGTGAGCAGTGTGCTCAAGTAGTGAGCCCTAATTGGCATGTGCCATTTTGTTCTTTCTATTCTTCTAACAGAGAATACAATCTTAGGTTAATCACCCCGTGGTTTTTCCCTTAACTAGGTTTTCCACGTCAAAATCTTGGTGTCTTATGTGTTGATGTGTTTCTGCTTTTGATTTAAATGCATTATGTTTCATGATTGATATATTGCTAATCACTAACAGGATTTAAGTGTGTAATTGGGAGAAAGTTTTACACAACTGATTCACCCCCCCTCTCAGTTGTGTGTCATAAGTCTAACAATTGGTATCAGAGCCAAGTTCCTCTAAAAGGAGCTTAACTACTTGAGGAGATCCAGGATGTTATCCTACAAGAAGGGTAGTCTAAAGTTTGATGGAACCAATTTCAATCTTTGGAAAAGTCGCATGACATGTCACTTGAAATGTATGGGAATGCAGTACTGGAACATGGCTTCAACGAAGTATACTCCTCCACAGGGTGGTCTGAAATCCCCAACTAAGATCACAGATGCTAAAAACAATCTGCGGACTATAGAAGCTCTTCTAAGCGCATTTTGATTTAGAGATTTCAAATGTTGTTGACCTACCAACTGCTTGTGAGATTTGGGAAAAACTGGAACTTCTACATGAAGGAGACAAGTATGTCAAATGTGTAAGGTTACAAAGTCTGAAAGGAAAATTCAAAAATCTAAAGATGAGAGAAGATGAAAATATCACTACTTTTATGCTAAGAGTAAATGAGCTTGTTTGTGGAATTAGAAATGCTGGTGGAGTCTTGGATGAAAATGAGATTGTTGACAAAATTCTCAGATCCCTTCCTACCTCTTATAATATCAAGGTTGCTACCATTAAAGAATTCGAGCTCATAAAACTATCACAAGAGATCAATTAGCTGCATTTGAAATGATCGAGTTTGGAGATGATCCCCCCAAGACTGAATCTGCATTCAAAGCCAGTGCCTCTGTAAAAGGTAAACAAAGGTTTGATCCAGGAGAGAACTCATCAAGGAAACTGTCATGGTATGAAAAAGCAAGAAAAGATCTGGAAGAAGAAAAAGTAGAAACTGCTCAACTTGAAGCCCTTATTGCAAAAAGGCTGCCAAGAGGATCCGATAAGTATGAAGGAAAGTTGCCTTTTAAGTGTTTTAACTGCAATAAGATTGGTCATTTTGCCTCAAGATGTCTGGAAAGATTTTCAAGACCAAATCCTAATAGATCAAGGTTCCAAAAGAATTGTTACTATGTTCATAAAGAAGATGATAATGAAGCAGTAACAGATGATGAATCAGAGACAGGAAACAAATATGGAAGTGAATGGGTATTTATTGCCATCAAGGAAGAAGAACCAATATCCTCTGTATCTGTCAATCATAAAGTTGTAGAAAGAGCTCTGGCTGCCCAAGTTGAAGAAAAGGATGACTGGGTCATTAACAGTGGATGCTCTCACCATATGATAGGTGACAAAAACAAATTCATAGATTTGGAAAGGTATGAAGGAGGAGTGGTAAAGTTTGGTGATAATTCTGCTGGTAGAATCAGAGGAAGAGGAACTATTTCCTTTGATGGAAGGAACAAAATTGGTAATGTACTTTATGTTGAAGGTTTGAAGCACAATCTTCTTAGTGTTGGATAGTTGGTGGACAAAGGCTATGATCTCCAGTTCAAGAATGGAAAATGCAAGATCTTTGAATGTTCTGAAACAGAGATTGCATCTGTTACCCAAACTAAAGGTAATATCTTCCACTTGGTTGGTACTGGTAAAATTTTCTTATTTATTCAAGTTGATTAGAGTTGGTTATGACATAGGAGGATGTGTCATGTGAATTTTAATAATATCATCAAGATAAGCAATACTCAGGCTGTAAGAGTTCTTGCAAAATTGGTGAAACCTACTAATAGCTTATGCAAAGAATGTCAATTGGGTAGGCTAAGCAGAGTCACATTCAAAAGTAAGGAACTATCTTCTACCAGATTATTGGACTTAGTTCATACTGATCTTTGTGGTCTGGAAAGAATTAGGAGTGTACAAGGTGATAGATACTTCATGTTACTAATTAATGACTTTTCCTAGATGATGTGGGTAACCTTTCTAAAAGAGAAATCAGAGGCTCTTGAGAAATTCAAAATATTCAAGGCTATGGTAGAGAATGAAACTGGATTAAAATTAAAGTGTTTAAGGTCTGATAGACGTGGAGAATTCACATCCGGTGAGTTCATAGAATTCTGTGAGAAACATGGAATAAAGAAACAATTGTCTACCCCTAGGACTCCACAACAGGATGGAGTAGTGGAGAGAAAGAACCAGACCATCCAGGAAGCATCTAGGACAATGATGATGGAAGCAAATGTTCCTTAGGTATATTGGAAAGAAGTTGTCAACACTACAGTCTATACTCTCAATCGAGTTCAAATCAGAAGCAATACCGATAAGACTCCTTAGGAACTTTGGTTTGGCATTACTCCTACTGTGAGGTATTTCAAAATTTTTAGTAGCAAATTTTACATTAAAAGAGATGAAGATCTAGGAAAGTTTGAAGCTAGAAGTGATGAAGGAATATTCTTGGGTTACTCTACTCAAAGCAAAGCATACTGGTGTTATAACAAGAGACTGAGAAAGATAATAGAAAGTACAAATGTGAAGGTTGATGAGGGAATTGAGAAACCCTCAAGGTTTTATGAATATGATGAAGATGATTAGAATGGTGTTTTGATTCAAGAAGCCCAAACCTCTTCTGAAAGTTAGATTCAAACTGATCTGGTAAATCAGGAAGAAAAGATGAGTTTTAATGAGCCCGATCAAGAATCTCAAGTGCAAGAAACTCCAAAAGTTCCAAGGTATGTAGACTAAACCACTCTGAAGATCAGATCATAGGTGACAAAAGCAAAGGTGTGCAAACTAGAAGGAGAATTGCTCAAAATTTAGATGAGTATTTTCTGATTTCAAAGATTGAACCTAAGAGAATAAATGAAGCCTGCAATGATGAAAACTGGACCAAAGCAATGGAGGAAGAGCTGATGTAAATTGAGAAAAATCACACTTGGGATCTTGTTCCCAGACCTAGAAACAAGAATGTGATTAGAACCAAATGGGTCTTCCAGAACAAACTGAATGAAGTTGGTGAAGTAATTAGAAATAAAGCCAGATTGGTCTGCAAGGGTTATTCTCAAATAGAAGGAGTTGATTTTGAAGAAAATTTTACTCTGGTGGCAAGAATTGAAGTAGTCAGATTATTTCTTGCTTTTGCTTCTGTCAAGGATTTCAAGGTATATCAGATGGATGTCAAATCTGCTTTCCTGAATGGTGACTTGGAAGAAGAAGTGTACATTGAGCAACCAGATGGATTTCAATTGTCTGATCATGATGATATGGTGTGCAAGTTAAAGAAAGCACTGTATGGACTGAAGCAAGCCCCAAGAGCCTAGTATGAAAGATTGGATAAGCATCTTTTAAAGACTAGTTTTAACAAAGGTACTGCTGACAGTAATTTGTATTTCAAAATTGATCATGAAAACATCTTGATTGTTGAAGTGTTTGTTGATGATATCATTTTTAGAGGAAGAGATAGTATGTGTAAAACTTTTGCAAATCAAATGAAAAGTGAATTTGAGATGTCCATGCTTGGTGAAATGAATTTCTTCTTCGGTCTGCAAATCACTCAAACAAAGAAAGGAATCTTCATTTCTCAGACCAAATATGTGAAAGAATTGTTGAAGAAATTTGGGATGGAAGACTCAAAACCAATGAATACTCCCATGGCAATCAGATGTAAGTTGAGCAAGGATGATGACTCTCCTAAGGCTGATCAGAAAAAGTATAGGTCAATGATTGGAGGATTGTTGTATCTTACTCAAACTAGACTAGACATTATGCAGGATGTTGTTCTTGTTGCTAGATTTCAGGCTGATCCTAGAGAATCTCATGTCATGGCAAATCAAGAGGATTTTTAGATATCTAAATGGGACAGTTGAGTATGGTTTGTGGTATCCTAGAGATCATGATTTCTCTCTTCATGCATATATAGATGCGGATTGGGTAGGAGATGTGGGTGACCGAAAGAGTACCAGTGGTGGAGCATTCTTTTTGGGGAAGAGATTGGTTTCTTGGCTAAGAAAGAAACAAGAGGCAATATCTCTGTCCACTACTGAAGCAGAATATATTGCAGCAGCAGGCAGTTGCACTCAAGTTTTGTGGATGAAGTAGATGCTAAGAGACATCAAATTGGAGTATGAGGATCCTATCACAATTTTTTGTGATAATTCAAGTACAATAAATATGTCTAAGAATCTGGTGTTGCATTCAAAGACTAAGCATATATCTATCAAGTTTCACTTTCTGAGAGAACAAGTGAACAAGAATGAAGTCAGATTGGAGTTTGTGCCTTCCAAGGATCAGATCGCAGACATTTTTACTAAACCTCTACCTAAGGACTCTTTTGACTATCTCAAGGAGAAGTTAGGGGTTATTGCCCCTCCGATGATGAACTAAGGTGCACTAATGTGCATCATTTTGGTAGATATCACAGTCATATCTTGTGGTCCGGATTGATGATAAGGAGCTACTACTCAGGGGGAGCAGCAGGTATGATTCTGAAGTGGTAGAATTGCAAGTATGTGCCCTTTGCCATTGATGTCAAAGGGGGAGAGAAGACATGTGAAAAAAAAGTGGTTGCTAATCAAAGGGGGAGCAGTAAACAGAGAGAAGACATGTGAATGGTTGTTTCTGATAGGGGGAGTTGTGACAGTAAGGAGAAATTCTTGTCTTGATGGTCAAAACAGTTTTTCACATCATATGTTGCCATCAATGACAAATGGAGAGATTGTTGCAAGTATGGGCCTAACTAGTTTTGTCATTGATGTCAACATACTCTTGTTACATTAATGACGAGGAGTGGATGAGCTGTGTGGTGAGGATATTGAGAAAATTAGTCTTAATCAGGAACAGTGAAAAACAGTGATGACAGTAAGGTAAAAGTCCAAGATAGGATGAAGATCAGAGAATACGGATTAAAGGGTTTGTAGATATGTGTCTTAAGGTGGTCCAATAGAGATTTTAGAGGTCCACATGAAGATCTAAAGAAGTTATGGTTGTTCAAGTTAAATCAGTTCCGGCAGGTGTTCAATGGTGACAGAGTGATACAGACAGGTCCGGTGTGATCCAAAATAGCATTATCCTACTCTACGGATTTGAGGGAGTGTTGAGGAAGTCCTTGTGAAGTGTCAACTAGATTGGTTCATGGTTTGAAGGTCCGGAAGTATTCATTCCTTTGTGTTAGTGGAGACAGACTGTGTTCATGAGGTTCCGGATGAAGGAGAGAAGGATTTCAGTAAGAAGATGAAGTGTGGATGTTCTTGGTGATTCAGGCAATCTTGTGAAGGTCTTTGGATCGTGTCTAGCTCATGTTGGTGGTACGCATTGGAGTTGGAGCTCGCAATTGAAGAATAACCTCTGGATGATGGTGTTATTCCTGTGACTGGCTGACTGAATGAGTTACACATCTTGCGGATGTTCTTGTAGGTGTTTGCCGACTTAGATGATTATTCCTAAGTTGATGTCTTCTATAAATAAGGGGTTACAAAGTCATTTCAAAATTGTCCTTGTAGAGATGAGACTATGGTCACAAGGAGGAGAGCGAAAGGCAGGGCAGAAGTATTGGGCTTAAATGGAAATGACTCAAGCATGGTGAAAATGCTATTATCCAGTTCAAGTATGTGATACTTATTCTTTTGTAGATAGTGTGTCTCTTGTAGGTAGTGAGCCTCTTGTGAGCAGTGTGCTTGGGCAGTGAGCCCTAATTGGCATGTGCCATTTTGTTCTTTCTATTCTTCTAATAGATAATACAATCTTGGGTTAATCACCACATGGTTTTTCCCTTAACCAGGTTTTCCACATCAAAATCCTGGTGTCTTATGTGTTGATGTGTTTCTACTTTTGATTTAAATGCATTATATTTCATGATTGATATAATGCTAATCACTAAGAGGATTTAAGTGTGTAATTGGGAGAAATTTTTGCACAACAGATTCACCCCCCTCTTGGTTGTGTGCCCTAAGTCTAACACCTGCATCACAAATAGTAATAAGTCGATTAGAAGAGCTTATTGGAGAGGCGATTCATCAATTGGTGCACATCGCTGGGAATCTTCATTTTGAACCTCCTTCAGTCTACATTCCCTTAACCATTTCTCAGTTCTCCTTATCACTAGGAGAGTTTTGACTTCAATCCAATCCTCTTCATCTCTATTCCACTCAACTTCTGGAAGAGGTAGCTATTTTATTTGTTCAAAATGAGGATCAATCACCTGTTCTTCATCATTAGTTATTCCAAAGATATTCATATTCAGATTGAGTGTAACTATTTTCACTACGGAGAACCTACACCAAAGCTTTTTCCTAACTTCAAATTCATCTGGACAATCCTCCCAATAGTCTTCTATCTGTTGAATGTGTGAAAATCCCGTTCCAAATTCTAGATTGTCCCTAGCAAAACCTTTGCTATCAAACTGGGGTCTAGCATTATAGTACTAAAAATTGAACTTTTTCAGGCCCACTTCTAAATTTAAATCATCAGAAATTGACTGACGTGAATATTGACCAAGTTCAACGAGAAAAGATATACTAGATTCTTTCTTCATTGGAAATTTCTTATCTACATGGGCTAACTGCTTGCAAACTTCTATCAATACAAAGTGCTCAAAAACATATCTGGGCATCTTCATAGGTTCGCCATCAAAACCATCAACTCTGATATAAGTAAATTTGGGAAACTGAATGAAGAAACTACCATAAATATTGATTAGCTGCATGGCTTCATCAGACATTCTCTTATTAACATTGCCTGTCAATTCATAAGTCAATCTACCAATAAAAACATCATTAACCCTTCCATAGTTTTCATAACAATTTTGCATTTGTAATGTGAATAATAATCATAAATTCTGCTATCTTGAACCAAGGATGCATGAGGTAACCCTCTCCATTCTCTAGTAGATGCTAGGCAGTAAAAGAGATATGAAGACATATAAAAATCCTTATTCCCCAAACAATTACTCAAACCCTGATGCAAACATTCGGCTATGATTTAAACCCAATCTAAATACTGCTCTCCTTGGAGGATCACCTAAATGAAGAAATACATCTAGTCCTCACAATCAAATGCCTGGGAGTTACCCTTTAGCCTATGTAGCAATACCATAATATCTTTTACTTCTGGTATCATGTGTTCTCTTGTTAGTGGTCTGGGTAGTCTCGAACCTCCCTTTTGAAATTTCAATAGCCAATTTCTTGCAGTTACACTCCTCTAGTGTGATTTCTTCAATGAAAAATAGCTACAAGAAGAAGTAATATTAAGATCATAATATGGCTCCTTAGGCAGAATTTTCATCACAGCCATTAGGCTTTGTCTATTGACAAGTAGTAACACATTTCCATCCGTAGTTCTAATACACCTATTTTGGGGGTCATATCTTCTCATACATTCCAGAACTAATTCAGGGCATTGTACCGCCATGGGAAAGGCTACAGCTTTGACTAAACCACTTTCCACTATTTTCTCCATCGTAGGAGTTGACATAGGATTTTTAAGCCTTTCCTTAAAATCCTCTAAATCATATTGAGCTAGAGAGGTATCCCCGAATTTAGGAAGAGAACAAACAAGACTAGGACCATGTTCGGAACCAAGACAAGCAGATTTCATGGCTATAGATTGGATAGATATAATAAAAAATGCTTTGAACTTCTTTAATAATACCAGAAACTCAAAATGATTCTCCTTTCCAACAAATTAATAGAATCAGCTATAGGAAAAGTCAAACTCACCTTCAATGGATCAGAAATTACTGTGAAACTGGGCAATAAAAATCTTATACCTCCAGCACTGCTCTCCTTTTGCACCACCTTGTGTGTTTACTGTTAAAAATGGCCTATCCTTTCTTGATAAAATGCATGAAATTAGGTTGAATAATTACTGGATCAATTAACTTTTGCTGAACTTGATTGATAGGATGCAAATTCTGACAGGTGCATTAATTGTAAGTAGTTCTTGCACACGACCTTAATGTGTAATGATTACTCATAACCTTTCAAAGTTAGAACTTTCCATTACATAAAATGTTCCAGATATATTTCCCTCTAAATGATTTACTTCTTTTAAAATCTCCTACAAATTTTGACTTAAAGAAGACTTCGGGAAAAGTGGGACTAAAGTCGCGGAACGTTGAACCTTTGAACCGTTGAACTTTTGAACTCCCGATATGGGGTTCAACCCCAAGGTTCAAAGATACAAATTGAGTTACACAAGGGGACCAATAGTTAAATGACTTCTCAAGAAACATTGAACATTGAACTTTTGAACCATTAAATTCTTGAACCATTGAACTCTTGAACTGTTGAAAAGGGTTCAAGTTCGAAGGTTCAATGCTTCAGTAATTTCGCACATAGGATGACAGGCAGATAAATTTTAAAAATAAAGAGCCGACTTAAGAAATAAACATATGACCAATAAGGTAAGATGGCGGGTTGACTTTTGCTTAGGGAAGGTTCACAAAAAAATGAATAAGGGTGAATTAAAAGGTAACATTGGCTCTAATTAGGGACTGCATTTTATGACAAAATGTAGAGAACTCAGAAACTCTAGCTACACATAAACTAAAACACAGGGATGGAAGAAAAAGGAACAAGGCAAATGAAAACTGGAAAAGGAAAATGACAGCACACGATAACAAAGGAAAGACTATGTACAAAACAGGGGCTACATGTTTTACAGTTGATACAATTTAAGGTCCTGTCCATTATAGGACAGGGATAAAACAAATCCATCCAGATATTCCAATTTCAAAGAATTAGGGCCTAATACCTGATAAATTTTGAAAGGTCCCTTCCAAAGTGAATCAAATTTGCCATGTGCTCCTTTAGGTTCTCTCCTCCTATCCCATAGCAACACTTCGTCTCCATCCATGAATTTTCTGGGCCTTATTTTTTTTATCAAAAATCTTCTTAACCTTGGCTTTGTGAGCAGTAATCTGATCAACCATTTCATTCCTTTCTTCTTCAATCTTGGTTAAGTACATAACTCTTTTCTCTAAGGAATCTTGAAAGTATTGATCTTCAATTACATTTTATAATTTGGCTATAGATAATTCCAGAGGTAATGATAACTGAGCTCCTATTCCATAAACTAGCTCAAAAGGCCCCATTCCTATTGCCCTTTTTGGGGTTACCCTGTCAGCCTAGAGTGCTTCATACAATCTTTTATGCCAATCTTTGGGATTCTCACTCACCAATTTTCTCATGATGGCTATTAGAATTTTATTACTGGACTCAGCTTGTCTATTCCCTTGAGGGTAGTAGTCTGATGAGTGAGAGAGAGATATACTATGCTCATAGAAAAAAAAAGTAAGTTTAATTGAGGAAAAGTTGGTGGCGTTATCTTCTATAAGTTTCTGAGGGACACCAAAATGCACCAGTATATTCTCTCTAAGAAAATTACACAGTACTTCTAAAGTGGTTCTCTTCATAGGGATTGCTTCAACCCATTTTGTAAAATAGTCTGTTGCTGTTAGAATGTGTGTATGTCCAGCACTTGAAGAAGGTGAGAGAGGCCCAATAAAGTCCAATCCCCATTGTTTGAAAGGTTCTTCAATAACGACAAGCCTCAGAGGCAATGCTGCAAGTTGTGGCATTCCTGAAAATATTTTGCATTTTTCATAGTTAGCTACCCATCTATATGCATCTTTGAACATACCTGGCCAATAATAACAATTTCTAAGGATTTTGAAGGTTGTTACCGAAGAAGAGAAGTGTCCACCGCAGGCTTCATTATGAAAAACTTCTAAAATCTTGTGCTATTGTTCCTTATCTACACATCTCAGAAAGGTTCCATCTAGTCCCTTTTTGTATAAGACATCACCCCAAATGACATATTTTTCTACTTTTAACCTCAGATTCCTTTTCTCCTTCAGGGATAAGTGACTGGGACAGTCTCCATAAGTAAGATAGTGTGTCACATTTAGGAACCATGGATCTTGTAAACTTACCAATAGGATAGTGGGAAGTTCTTCTTCTTCTTCCTTACTTTCAACAATCAATTTGTATAGACTTTGACTTCTAACTAATTTGGTTGGCCTAACCTCCAAGTCATATTCTTGAATTTTAGCAACCCGTGTTGCTCTATTGTTCATCCCAACATCATGTTGAGTCAGGATACTTTTTATAGCCCAACTTGGCACAAATACAATTGAATGGGAATGTAGTATGTAATATCTAAATTGTTTGACAGCCTTTACCATAGCAAAAGCTTGCTTCTCAGTTAAAGAATATTTAAGTTCATGCTTCTTGAGAGGAACACTCATAAAGGCTATTGGGGCTTCTACATTCAATTCATTCTTCTGTAGTAAGATACCAGACATCGTATGTTCTAAAGCATAACAATAAATAATAAAATCTTTTTGGAAATCAGGGTTTACCAAAGTAGGTGTTGGTGCATTTGTTTCTTTAATATCTTCAAATGCTTTCTTAGCAGTCTCATTCCATCTGAATGCCTATTTTTCACTCATCATCCCTACAATATGTTTCGTAATCTCAGCAAAATCAGGAATGAACCTTTTGAGGAAGTTAATCTGGCCAAAGAAAGACTTAACTCCGGTCCTATTAGAAGGGAGACTTAGCTATTGTATTTCTCTAACCCTTTCTGGATCAATCTTGATTCCATCCTTCGAAACTAAATGTCCCAACAACTTACCTTGTTACATAGAAAACTGACTTCTTAGGATTAAGAGATATCCCGTGGCTCTAACACCTTTGCAAAATGATCTCTAGATATTTCAGATGATCTTCTCTTCTTCTAGAGAAAATAGTCAAATCATCAAGATCAATGACAATAATTCTATCTTTTAGATCTCTAAAGGATGAATCCATCACCCGTTGAAAAGTTACACTAGCATTAATCAAACCAGAGGGCATACGATTATAAGCAAAAGTTCCCCAGGGTGTAGTGAAAGCAGTTTTATGTTGATTAGCTACAGCCACACTTATTTGATTATAACTTGAGAACCCATCTAACATGGACATCATCTCTGATCCAGCAACTATTTGTAAAATGTGATGCATCACAGGTAAGGGATAATTATCTTTCAAACTAGCTTGGTTCAAATTCCTGAAATCAACACAAATTCTTATTTCTCCATTCTTTTTACATACTAGGACAATGTTTGCCACCCAGGTGGAGTGATGAATTGGATAAATAATCCTAGCCTTCAAGATTTTGTCAATCTCCTTAAAGATAGCCTCAGCAACCTTTGGGTTATAGTTTCTCAACTTTTGCCTGAATGGAGTTGCATTTGTTTTTAAAAGAATATGATGCTAAAATTACCCACTCCTAAAATCCTTCAGGTCATCATAGCACCAAGCAAAGACGTCTTTATACCTAATCAACAGATTAATTAATTTGTTTCTCTCCTTTGGTGAGCAGCACCTACCAATAGAAATCCACTTAGGATCAGTTTTACTCCCAATGTTTATTTTTTCACAATCTCCCAATTTGTCAGGATTCTGAACAAGTTTGCCTTTGGTATATTCATCTTGTCAAGTGAACAAATGTTCTAGAGAGACCAGTCCTTTGGGGATTTTGTTTCTGTTTAATTGAATTACATCATCCTTTCAATTGATCCCTAGATCAGGACTAAATTCTTTACATTTTGTTTCAGAACCTTCAAAATAAGTCCCCAGGAACATCTCAACATTCTCCAAGAACTTTCTGATCTATCTATCATTCTTAGAAACTTGCCAATTCTCAACATTATTTGGGACATTAGGACGATAGACCAGTTCTATTCTATATGAATCCTTTTTGAAATTAGGGTGTGGGGGAAGAAGAGAAGCTGACACTTCTAGAGAATCTGCCCATGTGTTCAAATCTCTGGGAATTGCGTCAATAGAAAAGGCATCAAAATAGTCTATCTCATCCCAAACTCTGTTCCTGTAATGTTTCAATCTTTCATTTTTAACTGAAAAAATGCCTCTCACTTATTTAACAGTTAATTCAGCATCTCCTTTTTCTCTAAGTATCTTTATACCTTTTCTTTTGGCTTCATTTAACCCAAGCAATAGAGCCTCATACTCTGCAGTGTTATTAGTACTTTTAAATTCTAACTTGAAAGAGTAAGGAAAAATTTTACCTTCAGGTGAGATCAAAACAACCCCTACTCATGAACCAATGGTAGCACAACTACCATCAAATTCCATGGTCCATAGATCATCTGAATGAACAGACTTTGGGATGGATTCTTCCTTCATGTCTTCATAAAAGAGAAAATAGTTACCAAATTCACATTCTTCAAATAGAATCTGAGACTTAGGATCATCAGAAGGGTATACAATAAACTTGCATTTAGGTTCAGGT
Organism: Cunninghamia lanceolata; assembly: GCA_027924645.1. Classification (NCBI taxonomy): domain Eukaryota; kingdom Viridiplantae; phylum Streptophyta; class Pinopsida; order Cupressales; family Cupressaceae; genus Cunninghamia; species Cunninghamia lanceolata. The sequence goes on along the minus strand of BSBN01000420.1, from coordinate 6,571,290 downwards.
TCTAGCTTAACTTTCTACTTTCCCACTAGAATTGTAGATTCTAACCAATCCAATTTAATATCCCCACCTAAATCTTTACAAAAAGTCCTACTCAACAACATGCCATAACTAGCAGGAATATCCACTACCAAGATAGTCAACTTCACTCTTTTATCAGGATAGGCTACAAGAGCAACCCGTGCATCTTTAATTTGTCTGAGCAAAGAAATTTGTCTTCCATCCATGGAGTAACACCTACCAAATATTTTTGTAAGGGATAGGCCTAGGGTTTTGGCTACAGAAGAAGGCATAATATTATCAGAAGCACCTAAGTCTATGATACAATTACTGAGTTTATGGCCATTTATGAATAAAGAAACATAAAATGGGTTGGGCTTCATATCAGCCATATAAGAAGTATCATTAGATGAATTGAGGGCCATTTTAGGAGTGTGCATGGGTGATTTAGGTGGAGAGGCAAATAATTGGGCAATGAGAGACTCAACATTAACATTTAGTTGACTTTCAGGTTCAATTTGTGTAGGACCACCTTTGACATGTTTAACCAATTTATCAAGTTCTTTGGGTTTTAACTTGAGGTATTCAACAGGGGATATTTGAATATTTGGAGACTTACAAAATTCTAAAATATCAAAAGAAGTTTCATGATCATTTCTATGTAACAATTTAATTTCTTAGGTCTTCAAATTAGCATCAGAGGTTCTAATAAGAGGTTCCATACCTTTAATAGGCACTTCTTGAGTATTAGAAAATCTTGGATTCTTTTGACTTCTGGTAAGCACAACACATGAAGGATCTTCAAGAGTAACCAATATTTTACCTCCTCTTTCTAAATCTAATTCATATTCTAGGAAGTGTATTTCAAAGTTACCAGGTTCCTCAAAGTTCCTTTCTTCTTCAGTAATCTCTCCCAATACATCTTGAGTAGCAGCCATTTGAGCATATCTAAGCATCTCTGGACAAGAATTTCTGTCATGATCAATAGTCAAATGAAAGGCACACATATTCCCTCTTCCATGAGGAGCTTCAATAGTTAACCTTGGTTGTGCTGATGTAAGTGGCATTGTCCTACTAGTATTTGTCTGTTGATTGCCAATATCTTGATATGGTTGTTGAAATGAAGTACCAACCTTAGGCATCTGTCTTTTCAAAGTGATCATATCATTAACTAGCCTTTGAACCACAAGATTTGTAGAGGATGAAGGATGAGCATTAGGTACTTGAACTTCTGTCTTCCATTTTCCAGCCATAAGAAGATCATCTTCTAACCCAAATGCCAAGGTTTTTGTGATCGCTAAGTTGGCAACTGCACCTCTTCTAAGATGGAAACTAATATCAGGGGGCATAGACTTGATAAAGAAATATTTTTGATTCTCAGGACTTGGCCTCTTAGCATTTGGGATTTTGTGTACAATTCTATTGAATTTGGCTATAAATTCCCTCATAGGCTTGTGAATTTCTTTCTTGAGCTGAGTCAATTGAGAAAGAAGAGAATGTTCATCTTTTGCGCTTTTGAATCTATTTTTGAATGTAGTTTTCATATCATTCCAGTTTGTAATTGAAGAGTCAGACAAATGATAGAACCATTGTGCTGCAGTATCAGTTAGAGTTTGGACAAAAAGCCTTATGGCTACATCTTGATGTTGCACACCTAACACACCACATGCTGTGGCAAAGACACTCAGATGTTCATCTAGTGATTGTCTTCCATCTCCATTAAATTTAGGTAAGTTTTCCCTTGCATTTTTAAGCAGAGGATTCAAGTTAGCTCCTAAATTTAGAGGTCCTATAGCTGCTCCCCAAGGTTGAGCCAATTGTATAAAGCTTATAGCAGAAGGAATGATAGTACTAGAAAGAGTTAAGGCTTGACAGACAGAGGATGTAGAGGGTTTAGGAGGGCTGAGAGGTCTACTTCTAGTTCTTCTAATAGGAGTAGGAATATAAGGAAAATTTAGGCTTTGCAGTGTTTGAAAAATAGGATCTTCAACTCCCTCTCTCCTCAGAGACCTTGTGTATCTTCTGGAATCTAGTTTATGATATTGTAATTGGATAGGTAGTTATTGGTTTCTAGGTTGTTCTTCACGTCTTCAGACTTTAGGGGCTTGATTTCTTACTGTGTTTTCTACTTGCCTCCTTTGTCTGAGTAACAACAATCTAGAATTATCGGCCAATTCTTCTTCCTTTTCTAATACTCAGCTTGCCCTTCTATAATCATCAATATTTTGGTGAGTATGCCATGCAAGAGTATTTAACTGACCAATTAAATCTTCCTGCTTGTCTTGAAAACCAAGATTAGGTTGTAGAACATGAATTATATTTTCATGAGGAAGCACCATTGTTTCTTCATATTAAGGTGACTAATCTTTCAACAAACAAATTTGAATCCCCAGTAGAGTCACCAAAAACTGTTGGCTAACAGATTTGTCTTCATCTAAAAATGCTTTGTTCTGACTCTATAACCCTTTCTTTCAAGAACAAATAAGTTAAACAACAAATGGGTGAACTATCAGGAATAATTGCCCTCTGAATTAAGGTACAACTCCCTTTTAAATATTCAATGAATTCAAATTATTCTAATCATTTAGATACACTTTTAACTAGAAAGCATTAAAGGCAAATTAACATCCATACATCGCCATGCTATGAATGTGATATGTTTCTTCTTTAGAACATCATTCGGTGATAGAATACACAGATTCCATCTTCAATAATAATCAGATATATAAATATGTATATTGTTGAACCAATAAATGATAAAACATATATGACAAGTTATCCAATGAAAGAACAATTACCACATGAAAGAAGAGTTCACACATAAACCTAATATCAAATAACTTAAACACACAAATTTAAGACTATAGAAATCATTTCTCCTTCTCATTCATAGATGAAAATGTTTTAGACAAACATCACATATATTGTAAAACATAAAAGTTCAGCTTCAAAATTTTTTGTTTTTTCCTTCTTTTCTGTATCTCAATTTTATCAACTAAAAATGTATACATAGTTACCCTAATTAACCAGTCTTTTAAACCCAGAGTTAAAACCAACTCTGACCCACATGGGATTTAGTTTCTTACAAGCTCATTGAAAGACAAAGTTTTTGAACATAATTCCAACTAAATAACTGAATAAAGAGATTATGCAAGCAAGATCATGACTAGGGCAGCAGATTAGAATCTCCAAATTTGCTTTGTTTGGCTGAGGAGACACGTTGCACCTTCCATTCGTGATAAGCGGTAACAAATTCTTAGATTTTTTAGAAATTAGGGATGCCAATGTGTTTAACCCATGCTTTCCAAACATCTTTCTCTCTTTGAATTTTTACCACTTTTTCTGCATGCTCCGAGAGTGCATCGACACAGAGATGAATAAGTGACTCTACTTTTGACATCTGAGAGAAATCGTCAATTAATAGGTTATCATTTTCTTTAACAAAACTAATTTTCTCTCTGAAGGATTGAACCAAAGTAGCGATATCCTTTTCTGGCTCCCCATCATCTTTTATATATTTCACATCGATGCATTCCAAATCATGTTGTAAAGACGGGGTAAACTCAGTTATTTCTTTAATCATTTTTGTAAATTGAACTCACCCTTCACGAGATACTGAGTTTCTCCATTCGATGTTTCTCTTGCTTACATATAGTATATCATCATTCAGACTTGTCATAATCTTTTTTGATAAAAACTTTGTTACCCCATATTTCTGAACTTCATCAATTTGATTCATCACATTCATCCATTTCCCTTCATCTTTTACCCAGGAAGCATTCTGTGTTTTCAAATCTTCGATAGTAGCCATGGTTTCATCATATATATTTTTCAATTCATTAATGTATTTTGTACCCTTCTGGATGATACCATCCAACGAATCATCAAACACTTTGGTCACCATTTTGTTTCTAAGTATCTGATCTAGCATTTTCTGGTTGACTGGAGATTTTGGGTCAAAAGACAGAGGTAGTTGAGAAACAAGTTGCGTATTTGGATTATGAATGGCATCAATATACTCTACCATTGATCGTAAAGTTTGTTTCAAGTCCCTCTTATCTTTTTCATCCTTCTAGGTATGGCTGACTATCCTCTTGGTAGATGCTTCCAGATGGTGCATGTCTGCGACACGTGATGCAATCCCAAGATCTATTCTTTCTATTGTGAAATCCTGAATTGTGGGGTCCTGAACTTCTTCATCAGTTGTTGGCTAGGCTATTTCTGCACTCCAATTCCATGTATTAGGGTCAATGTCCACCCTAGATGTGGTTTTCAACTTTTTGGATTTAGGAGTCTTTCCTAGACACTTGCTAACCATGTCCTCCAATGGCAATGAAAACGGAACTATTTTTCTTTTATCACTAATTGAGCTTTCCAACCATTTTGGTGTAAGGACTGAAACTTCTTTACTAAGATTTAGTTGTTCAGAAGGAACATTTGATATCATCATCAGATTGGTAAAATCCAAAGCAACTTCTGCTTGTTGGTTTGTACTGATCTCTTACACCGTTGGTGAATCAAACCCTTTATTGCCTGTTGCTTCCCCTGAATCTTCTTCGGAGTTTAAATCCACAATTATCCTTTCTAAAATCTCCTTCTTCTTCCTTCTTTTAGTCCTTAATCTGGTGGGATGAGAAGGTAGAATAGTTGCAAGGGTTTTCTTGGACTTTTTGATAATAGAACCCTTTCAAATTTTTAGCTTGGGAGTACCTGCATCACAAATAGTAATAAGCCAATGAGAAGAGCTTATTGGAGATGGTGATTCATCAATTGGTGTACATTGTTGGGAATCTTCATTTTGAACCTCCTTCACTCTACATTCCCTTAACCATTTCTCAGTTCTCCTTAATACTGGGAGAGTTTTGGCTTCAATCTGATCCTCTTCATCTCTATTCCAATCAACTTCTAGAATAGGTAGCTATTTTATTTGTTCAAAATGAGGATCAATCACCTGTTCTTCATCATCAGTTATTCCAAAGATATTCATACTCAGATTGAGTGTAACTATTTTCCCTAAGGAGAACCTGCACCAAAGCTTTTTCCTAACTTCAAATTCATCTGGACAATCCTCCCAATAGTCTTCTATTTGTTGAATGTGTGAAAATCCTGTTCCAAAATCTAGATTGTCCCTAGCAAAACCTTTGTTGTCAAACTAGGGTTTGGCATTATAGTACTAAAAATTGAACTTTTTTAGGCCCACCTCTAAATTTAAAGCATAAAAAATTGACTGACATGAATAGTGACCAAGTTCAATAGGAAAAGATATACTAGATTCTTTATTCATTGGAAATTTCTTATCTACATAGGCTAACTGCCTGCAAACTTCTATCAATACAAAGTGGTCAAAAACATATCTGGGCAGCTTCACAGGTTTGCCATTTAAACCACCAACTCTAATATAAGTAAATTTGGAAAACTGAATGAAGAAACTACCATAAATACTGATTAGCTGCATGCCTTCATCAAACATTCTCTTATTAACATTGCCTGTCAATTCATAAGTCATCCTACCAGTAAAAACATCATTAACCCTTCCATAGTTTTCATAACAATTTTGCATCTATAAATGTGAATAATCTGCTATCTTGAACCAAGGATGCATGAGGTAACCCTCTCCATTCTCTTGTAGGTGCTAGGTAGTAAAAGAGATATGAAGACATATAAAAATCCTTATTCCCCAAATAATTACTCAAACCTTGATGCAAACATTCGGCTATGATTTCCACCCAATCCAAATATTGTTCTCCTTGAAGGATCACCTGAATCAAGAAATACATCTAGTTCTCCTAATAAAATGCCTGGGAGTTACCCTTTAGCCTGTGTAGTAATACCATAATATCTTTTACTTTTGGTATCATGTGTTCTCTTGTTAGTGGTTTGGGCAGTCTCGAACCTCCCTTTTGAAATTTCCATAGCCAATTTCTTGCAATTACACTCCTGTAGTTCGATTTCTTCAATGAAAAATAGCTATAAGAAGAAGTAATATTAAGATCAGAATATGGCTCCTTAGGCAAAATTTTCATCACAGCCATTAGGATTTGTCTATTGACAGGTAGTAACACATTGCCATCCACAGCTCTAATACACCTATTTTGGGGGTCATATCTGCTCATACATTCCAGAACTAATTCAGGGCATTGTACCACCATGGGAAAGGATGCAGCTTTGACTAAACCACTTTCCACTATTTTCTCCATCATAGGAGTTGACATAGGATTTTTAAACTTTTCCTTAAAATTCTCTAAATCATATTGAGCTAGAGAGGTATCCCCAAATTCAGGAAGAGAACAAACAAGACTAGGACTGTGTTCGAAACCAAGACAAGCAGATTTCATGGCTACAGATTGGATAGATATAATGAAAAATGCTTTGAACTTCTTTAATAATACCAGAAACTCAAAATGATTCTCCTTTCCAACAAAGTAATGGAATCAGCTATAGGAAAAGTCAAACTCACTTTCAATGGATCAGAAATTATTGTGAAACTGGGCAATAAAAATCTTATACCTCCAGTGCTGCTCTCCTTTTGCATCACCTTGTGTGTTTATTGTTAAAAATGGCCTGTCCTTTCTTGATAAAATGCATGAAATTAGGTCGAATAATTATTGGATCAATTAACTTTTGCTGAACTTGATTGATAGGATGCAAATTCTGACAGGTGCATTAATTGTAAGTAGTTCTTGCACATGACCTTAATGTGTAATGATTACTCATAACCTTTCAAAGTTAGAACTTTCCATTACATAAAATGTTCCAGATATATTTCCCTCTAAATGATTTACTTCTTTTAAAATCTCCTACAAATTTTGACTTAAAGAAGACTTCAGGAAAAGTGGGACTAAAGTCACGGAACGTTGAACCTTTGAACCGTTGAACTCCCGATATGGGGTTCAACCTGAAGGTTCATAGATACAAATTGAGTTACACAAGGGGACCAATAGTTAAATGACTTCTCAAGAAACATTAAACCTCAAACTCTTGAACCGTTGAAAAGGGTTCAAGTTTGAAGGTTCAATTCTTCAGTAATTTCGCACATAGGACGACAGGTGGATAAATTTTAAAAACAAAGAGCTGACTTAAGAAATAAACATATGACCAATAAGGTAAGATGGCGGGTCAACTTTTTCTTAGGGAAGGTTCACAAAAAATTGAATAAGGGTGAATTAAAAGGTAACACAACTTAATATTGATGTATTAATTATATTTTTTCATAACCGCTGTACAAGAAAACTTGAACTTCCCTTAGCTTAAAAAAATATTTATTTTCTATTGCCAAGTCCAACCACATGAAGGTGGAAGCTCATGTGGCCTCACCTAATCTACCTAATCTAGACACCTATTCTGGTAGACTTAAGACACCTATCAAGTATCTATACCTAGATTTTATAGACATACCAGACCTAAGACAGGTCTAGACTTTATTCCTTATTGTAGTCTAAACCAAGTGGACATAAAGTCTAGGCAAGTCTTAGTTTTGTATTATATGTCTAGACTAAGACTTTCCTAGACTTTATATAATGCAAGAATACTTCACCACTCTAGCTGAAATGCTCAAAAACTCAAAGCACAATAGTAGAGACTATCTATTCAAAGATCTAATTCTCAGATACAATACAAATATTGCAATCAATAGCAAATGCATTCAAAATATTTATTAACATTCTTATTCAAATAGAAATACAAAATCTGCAACTCTATTCACACATTGGGCTTCAATGGCATTTTCTTAGCTCAATCTCTCTCTGGTATCTTATCCTTGCAACCTATTCACTTTCTTTTGTAGCCACACTACTTAGGCACTCAACCCTCACACATTGGCACCTTGTTTTTCCTTCTTTGGTACTCTCTACACCAAAGTCGGTGCTCTCTAGATGTTCTCTTGTCTATGCCTCTCCCCCTTTTCATTACCTTTCTTGGCACTACTTTCCCTCTGCCCAAGCACTCCTTTTTATCTAGTAACAAATGTAGTTTTGTATGCCTGCAAGAATGTGGTGCTTTAACTTCCTTAATTTGGTGTTCCATTTCTCACTTTAATGTAGCCTTTTTCCTCTGATGTTGGTGCCTCCAATAATCCTTATGTCTTTGTTTAACTTGCATCAGCAAATGAATCAATTCATTTCTATTAACAAGTATATTGGTTGAGCCTCAAAAGAGATGGTTTATCTCCTATAGCTTACCCTCATTCTCTATATGGGCAGCTTCTTTTAATTTGATGCTTCTTATATTTTATTTTGGCAACCATTGCTTATCGTAGGTGATTTGGTTCTAGCTCTGATTGAAACTCTGGCCTTTCTAATAGTCACCTCACTTTGATATAAAATATTATGCACCTTGTTGGGCCTCCCATCTAGGCTATCCTCCCTTGTATCAATGTGAAGTTCATCAGTCATGATTAATCAGAGTATGATCTAGAGAAGTTGTGCCATCAACAATTTCATTGCCTCTTGAATTCAATTCATGGATTTTAGGAATACAACCAAGCTTCATATTATCAATATGATTCAACATCTCTAGAGACTTGGAGGCGTCCTTATCATAATATTTGAACATATGAGAATCTTCATGATCATCGATGCTACTAATCTTTAACAGATCTTGAGCTTCAAGTAATGTTTTCTATAAGAAGGTTTTGCTTTGTTCTACTTTTCCACTACCACCTCATTAACAATGTTGGATCCCATGAGAATAGAACAATTGATGCCAAGTTGTTTAGTTATTAGGTTGGATATCATGCACGGTCCCTCCATTTTAACCTCCAAGTTCTTAATGAGATAAATAGCTTTGGCATCTGATTTAACTTTTTCTTTTAAGCCTCTTACATATCCCTTTCATGAACTGATGAGGTATCAAAAATACAAACATAGTTGCATTCTTAATTGGATTCTCAAGATCTGGATCTGCTACCACATCTAAACCAAGCTTTATATTGTGCAAATACTTAACATTTTCATTTTTTTGATTTATAAGATGTATAATCTTATCTCCACATGACAAAATCTCCTTGAATACCCACATCTAAACTTTGTCTCTAGAAGAATGTTGTTCTTGGATGAAACAACTTGATTTGTAGCTGAGGGTATATCAACATCTATATCATTCTCTTCTTCTTGTTAGAGGGTTTGTCGCCAAACTTAATAGATTGCTCTGAACAATTGTTTAACTAAAACTGCCTGGTTATGTATTGGGACTAAAACATCATGAAACTATAACTTTGCAATTATGATTGTGCCAATCACATCAATGTTGAGAAATGCAATTAGAACTTGAACATAAAAAATTAAAAAATATTGAACCTAAACTTTTTTTGGTTGATGTCAATTACTTGTTTTCCTGGAATGCTCCTGCATCATACATGCCATTTAGGAAAATTTTGTGAGTAGAACTCACAAAATGGAGTGGAGTAGTAGAACTACTCTTTCAGGCTGTAGATGACCTACAACAAACTCCATCACTCATTTAGATAGAAACAATTTCTTACTTCGCCTCTTCTAGCACTTAGCTAGGACAATTGCCATCCTCCTCCATCAAGTGTGCATCTTATTCCTCCTTCCTCTCATGGACTCACATCCACCATAGATTGTCCTCCTCCATTAATTGCTCTCTCTTCTCCTCCTCCAATTATTCACATCTCTTCTTTCCTCTTTCGTGGGATCAATCCCACCATAGACCGACCACCTCCTCCAAAGTACCACACCATTCACATCACAACTTGCAACATATACATACAAATTTGCCCCTACAACTTTATCCTCTAAAATTGCATCCTCTTCTATTCTTAGCATAGAAAGTATTTAATAATCATCATAAATAAATTAAAAATAAAAAATTACCTTATCCTTCTTCGTTGTGGTGACATCTTCTTATTTACCCTTTGCTGCAACATTCCTTTGTTGACCTCCATTGGCAATCTTTGTAAACCACTCCTCTTCTTCAGCCAAAATCAGCGACATTAGATCATATTTACATTCACCATTCATAGTTACAACATTCTCATGCTTCATAGATGCAACCACAACTGTGTCTTCATTCTTTTCATCTTCATTTTCAGCCATTGTACTCACATCTTCCTTCTTCATGCCTTCATGAAGGCATGCTTCTACTACATATTCTTGCTTCTCATTTCTCTTGAGAAACTCTCTATGTTGTAGTGCTTCCAACTGATCCATCCTTGCATTTACATCCATGATCATCAAAGATATCTTCTTCTATTGATACTTTCTCCATCCTTCCTATATCATGGGCTTCTTCCTCATGAGTATACCCATCTCATTTGCTACTACAATTTGTCACTACCCACATCACACGTTCTACCAAAAGAATTCTTCATAGCCTCCAGTTCTCAATCACTCAAAACTTCCCACACCTGGAATGATTCTTTCGATCTCTTAAAAACCACACTTCCTCTACCTGTAGGTTCTAGTGCATACTCTACACTCTCAAGATCCCCTGCTCTGATACCACTTAATGCAAGAAGGCTTCACCTCTCTCACTTAAGCACACAAACTCAAAGCACAACAATAGAGTCTCTATGCTCATAGATCTAATTCTTCGATACAATACAAATATTGCAATCAATAGAAAATGCATTCAAAATATTTATTAACATTCTTATTCAAATAGAAATACAAAAGCTGCAACTCTATTTACACATTAGACTTCAATGGCATTTTCTTAGCTCAATCTCTCTCTTATATCTTGTCCAAGTAGCCTCTTCACTTTCTTTTACATCCATACTACATAGGCACTCACCCCTCACACACTAGTGCCTTGTTTTTCCTTCCTTGGCACTCTCCACACCAAAACGAGTGCTCTTTCTGCTCTCTTGTACGTGCCTCGCTCCCTTTTCTCTACCTTTCTTGGCATTGCCTTTTGTCTAACCAAGCACTCCATTTTATCCTATAACAAATGTAGTTTTGTATGCATGTAAGAATGTGTCACTTTAACTTCCTTAATTTGGCATTTAATTTGGCGGTGAAATGGAGACTGAAAAGAACACCAACGGCAGAAGTAGTCTATTGGACTGATAGTGACAAGAGATGAAAGCTAGGGCATCCTAGCCATAAATAAACATACTAGGTTCTATGCATATTGACCCCTATAGCTAACATGTTATCTCGTAAAGAAATAATAAAACTTAGAGTATTGACTATAGTTTGGGCAAGTAGTGGAGCATGTGGTTGCTGAGCCTATCATATGATTACTATCACAAGATGGAGATAAGTGGTGTCTCTTAGGCTTCCCTAATTCTACTCACCGCAAGCAATTCTTCAAGAGGCCCCAAGCCCTGGTCAATTATCCCTTCACCATTCATTCAAGCATGGCTTTTCTGACTCCAACTATCGATCTATACTTGAATGTGTAGTCCCCCTCACTTGTCTTCTTATCAATGATGATGATCCCAAGAAATCAAAGTAGTGGTATCATTTCTTCCCTCCCTTCCAACGTTGTGAGAGGGGCCCAGGTGGGGGGACTACAATTCACTAGGGTAGCTAGCTATCTTAAAGAAAGTCCACCCCCCCACCCCTTTAGAATAGTTGAGATAATCTCCAAGACACTGATGACCTTGAGCCACTCGCCCAAGAGTTCAGTCTTGGAGCCCTAGCCCTGACTTCTAGAGAGTAGTGAATGGACACCAGTGGAGAGAACTAGCGGGTGAATCATGACTTATCTAATAGGTTTGTAAAAAGTGGTAAGAAGGGAGAAGAGCCCCCACTATTATTCTAGTTGTGTAGCCCCCCAAAGCAATGATGGTGGTGGATGTCACATCCACAAGACATAAACACATACATAGAAATATAAATCACATAAACACAAGATTGTTCAAATGATCAATGTGTTGCTGCACCATATCATTACTTCACAACATAAATACAAGATAATACCATGAATGTTGTTGCATTCTACATTTACATTAGTCACATTTGACTTGCTTTCCTGAATGCTATTACATCATGACTCTTTATAGAGGTCTTTTGCCTTTCTAGGCTATTCTACACTTCATCTAGAAACCTTCTACAACATTCCACATATAGAACCTTTCTTATCTAGAACCAATCCAATTTGTTCTGGCAACTTCCTCTAGAACTTTCTATCTCTCTCTTTCTAGACTCCTTTAGAAACTTTCTAGTTTCCTCTTTTGTCTTTTTGCCTTTTTGTCATTTCTCATTATGTGGGAGAAATTGCTCTCTAACACTCCCCCTTAATTTTGACCACATCTTTATCATTCCCAAATTTATCTCTCAAGTCTTGTCTTCTAAGTCTACTGACTCAATCGATCCTTTTTTTTCTTGATACCTTCAAATTGTCTTCAAGATCTACTAATCTTTCCTCTTTCAATTCTCACTCACTGCTGCAGTAGTCCTTTAACTTTGATTTTCAAAATTTCAGAACTTCAAACTAGAAGTCCTCACAATATATGTAACTTTCCACTTTGCATGATGTCTCAAACCTTCAAACCTTGTTTGATTGCCATCCTTCATAAATGAACATCTACACTTGAACAACCTTTTTAACATACCTGTAATTTGTTTCCAATTTGATCCATAACTCGAACCACAATTCATTTTCATACAATCCTTCATAGATTCATCTTTCCACTGTCTTTGTCAATACATCTTTTCTGAATGATTTTTCAATCCACAAATACTACATGGAAAAAAATCCCAACACATTTCCTTGCTATGTCCTTGCCTATGACAATGAGAACATTGCACATTCTTCTTTTCTTGAAGCAACTTCTTTGTACCTGTAACATGACCTATTTTTCCATATCCAAGACTTGCGTACTTTGGCCTCATATTGGTTCAATTAGCTCTTTCATTCCTTGTCCATACTTGCCTAGTCCTTGACCTGTATATCCCATTCTTTTCATCATCTTAAAACCAACATTTTGCTCATTACAACTAACATGATTTGCATATTCAAACAACTTATTATCTTCATCAATATCATCACAACATGCAAATTTTATTGATCCAACCTCTTCAACTTGCATTCTTTAGCTTCAACTACATCACATAGGTCATTTGTATCACATGAGACATCACAAACCAATGGTTTTGTCCTCAAACATTCATTCTCTTCTTTCAACCTTAATATTTCTTCTTTCAACCTTGACACCTCATCTTTTTGTAAACTATTTTCCTTTTCCAATTTCTTATTCTTTTCTTCTAATTCTTTATTCCTCTTTTTAACCTCTTCAATTAATTCCAAGTTTTCTTCTAGTTCTTCATTTTTCCTTTTGACTTTACTCAATTCAATATCAAGATGATACATTGTACTTTCGTAGTCGAGTATATCTATTAATAATGCCTTTCTTTCTTTTTCCAAATCATTTTCTCTTTTTGCCAATCTTTTTCTATCTTCTCTCTTTTAGCTTTCCCCATTGAAAATAAACTATTTGCTTACCTCTAACTGCTTGTCTTTGATTGTTGATTTCCTCTTTGTTTGACAACTTCGTGTGCCTCACTCCTTCTGCAACCTTCTGCAATCCCTTGGTTGGACGATGCAGCTATATATGCAACAATGACTTCTGTGATTTACTTTTAACTTTATTACTTCTTTTGTGATCTGTAATTTTAGTCTTTCGGCTTCAATTCTTAACTATGAGTTTTACAGTAACCCTTGTGTGATTTCTCCTATTCCTTTCTCTTTGTCTGGACAAATTCATATCCATCTTCAGGTCTGGAACTCCAATTCTTCTATGATTTCCTCATCGGCATTCTCTTTGGGCGAATTCGTATCAAAGCTGCAATCTCTGCGATATCCTTAGATCCGATCACCTCCCCACTATGATCTATGATGTCCTTATCTGATTTGGCCATCTTTACATTGATTTGGTAGCTTCCAAAAAGGGATTTTATTGACCTTTTTCAAAGATCTGTGTCTTCCTCCAGATCTGCACATTTATCCTTTTGAACCTAGTGCCTATGTAATGACTTGAGCTTTATTGTCTCCAACAATACCAGTGACATCTTTTTTTATTCACCTGGCAACTTTGTGTCTTCTAAAAAATCTGTAGCTTTATCTTTTGTTTTTATTTTTGGTAAAACCTTTTAATTTACTGGAAGCTTCTTTCCCCCCTTTAAAAAAAATAAACTTACAGCTTCCTCTTTATACCTTTTTTACTCTACGGCAAAACCGTCAATCTCCTTCCTTGTTGGCAGCTGAAATAAACTCCTCTGTAGATTCAACAACAATGATCCTTTTTTCTTTGATTGAAACCTTCAAAATCTCTGTCTTCTTCCGACTCCATGGTTCCTTTGGTCTACAACGATTTTAAATTGTGGCTTCTTCCTTTCAGCTGTAATACACACATGAAATTTACATCGACTTTCTTGGATAGCGATCTGCACTTTCAACAACTCTTATTCTTTTAAAATTGGTTCCTCGCATTCCTTTTAGATCTACTTATCCCTTCATTTGGTGGCAGGTCAAGCAAGCAATTTCCTTTAACAGATTTCATCAAACACTACAATCTCTCTTCTCTTTTTTTTTTTAATCTACGATTCCTCTGCAGCAATTTTATTTTACAAATTTGCACCTCCCTTTGTCTCCCGCAACTTCTTGTGGCTTCTTTCAATTCATACTTTGATAGATGGCTTGATTCTATACCACAACTTTACCTTGATAAACTTTGGTAGTGATCTCCTTATCTTTGGGTGCTAGCTTGATTCCTCCTCTATTTTTTTCAGTGATTCCTTTGGCTGAGTTAATGTATGAAACCCTAAAACAAAAAATTGTAGGGGCTTCAGGAAATAGAAACTTCTTAAAAACTCTTGTGGTAGTTTTCCATCTTTTGATTGGCTTCAACAATCTAATCTATACTGCTGCTCCACCCATCGCTTGGGCTTCAAAAATGAGCAATCTCAACTTAGCTGATTGGCTTCAATGGCATCTTTAATCAACTTTGATGGTAGCGGCTGGCAACAAACCCTTGATTTCTTTTTTTGGTGGCTGTAAAACCCTAAGCCTTCAATCTCCTTCCAGATGGACTCTCTTCATAGGATCAACATCAAAAATACAATGACCACAATCAACTTGATAACCCTAGATCTCACCTGCTCTGATACCACTATGATGGTGGTGGATGTCACATCCACAAGACACAAACACATACATAGAAATATAAAGCACACAAACACAAGATTGTTCAAATGCTTAATGTGCTGCTGCACCATATGATTACTTCACAACATAAATACAAGACAATACAACAAATGCTGCTGCATTCTACATTTACATTAGTCACATTTGACTTGTTTTCCTAAATGCTATTACATTGTGCCTCTTTATAGAGGTCTTTTTCCTTTCTAGGCTATTCTAAACTTCATCTAGAGACCTTCTACAACATTCCATATCTAGAACCTTTCTTATCTAGAACCAATCTACTTTGTTCTAGAAACTTCCTCTAGAACTTTCTATCTCTCTTTCTAGACTCCTTTAGAAACTTTCTAGTTTCCTCTTTTGTCTTTTAACCTTCTTGTCATTTCTCATTATGTGGGAGAAATTAGTCTCCAACAAGCAGATAAAGCCACCCACAATTGTCAAAAAGAGGGGCCTAACTATATAGAATTGGGGCTTCATAGAACTCTTAAGTCTATCATCTCACACTCTGACAAAAAGGAGGAAGTTGGTGACTAGTCCTAAGGTATATTGTTGTGAAGTAGGATGCCCCTATGGGTGAGAGCCAAGCCCATTACTTACTGAGAATTCCCAAGCGGGAGACCCCCCACCCCTTTAGAATGGGTCACAATAATAAGAGGGGGGGCGGTCATATGAGTCAGACTTTTTGTCAAGAAAGGGGCTATAATTCCTCCCCACTAGAGATATCATCTTGATAGATCTATATGGTCAACCATTGGGTTATTCCATCCATTCATGTTGGCATTCAAACCAACCACCCATATTTCTTTCCCTTATTTGCCTATTGTTTCTTTAGGGAACTCTCTATAGCTACATCTTGGAATCACCATCGTCTAGTATAGTTGCTAACCTAGGATGAGAGGGAACCATATATAGAGGGGGGCTCTACGTGACCTTGCTCCAGTAGAAGGGATAGAGTGAGTATCCATAGGCAGTCTCAAATTATCCACCTCTGCTAGCCCCCCCACCCCAATCAATATTGTAGATTAGTTGGAGGTGGCGACGAGCTCGTTCCATGACCAATAATTTAGGTAGGTGGGTGGGAGATAGGGGTGCTAGAACCATAAAGTTCTGTCCAATGTTTCTCTAGGGCCTTGAACAAATCCACTTGGTCTTTCACCCCCTTCAATTTGATTCAGAAGTAGAACTAGCACTTACAACTTTATCCTACCTTGTCAGCTTATAGGACCTCAATTCGTACCCTCAACACCATATTCCTTCATCTTTGGCATAGAAGCAATATTACTAGTTAAATTCCCATCCCCCCAAGTTTCTCTTAGTGGGCTGGTAAATGATGAGGATTATAGAGTAACGTGCATGATAGAGTTGGAATATGTAGGAAAAGAGGATGTTTCTAATGGAACATTCAGGGGTGTGGGGAGCCAGTAGAAAGAAGCAAGCAAGCTACAATACAAAGGTTAGTTGGAGATCTTGTCATGAAGCAACATTTTCCATCAAGCATTCAGAGATTGGGTTTACCCATCCCTATGTGATCATCAGAAATTATAACAATGGTGCTTGTTGCCCATCTCGTCTAGGTGGTCAAGAACTCGGAGAGCCTGCTCTCCATCTTGAAAGGTTTCATTCTTAAGTAAATAGTAACACCGATTAGTAATAACTCAGGTCTTAATCGTGTCAGCATTAGCATAAGTCTCACTCATCAAACCCCTAGTTTTTTTGTTCTTTTCTTATCTTGAGAAGCCCAGAGAATGAGGGAAAACATCATAAGTGATGAAGAAATCAAATAAATCTAATTTCTCAGGGAGCCAAACTATAATTGTTTCCCCCGTGTGATATTTGCGAACTGACAAGTTACACGAGAAAGACCAAATAAATTTATGGAGAATCTTACACTAGGAGATCATCACCCATAGGTATAAACATGATCCTTGCAGTATTTTTCCCATTCCCCCTAGGATCTATAGGCCACACCCTTCTTTTATATAGGCACAATCCCATCATTTGAATCATGTTCAAGAGAAATGTAAAGAACCAGATGGATGGGACAAAGCCATGAATGGTGGGCCCAATGATGATGACCAATGTAAATATTGGATCTTGCTTAATGGACCCCAATTCATCTGAAATGAATATGCCATTTATTGTAAGAGGTGACCAGAGTATTGTTTCACCTACCCCCCAATCCATCCACTTCACCCCATCCATCTCCCTAGAAGATGGATGGACCGTCCAAAATAGCTTTCAAAACCCACCAGTCGGTATGTGGCAGTAATGAACATGCCGATGAATGGGCACAAAGATACATGGCATTTGATTCTGGCAAGAACCTAATCTATCCTCTCCACTTTCTATCCACCCCTACTATCTACTCTCCCACAGGTTATACCATAATATGAATGAAGTTCAATTATTATAGGGAGAACTCATCTGAACGTAGTGAAGGTGAGGTTTGATTCAAACTAAAGTCTAGCTTTGGATGTTAAGGTCTTCTCACCCATGGCATAGGGAGGGCTATCCCACCCATGACAACCATAGGGTAGTTCTGATAGGGTAGTTTTGGATGGATGTTGGGCCCCCGAGCAATTATGGATGTTGAGGCTGCCACAAATGTCCTATTATTTTTATTAGCATAAGCATTGCATACCAGATCAATATAATTTGTTACACCACCCCCATACTAGATCAATACTAGTTGTTACACCACCCCACCATTCTGAATCACCACTAATGAATTGGTGGTGTGCTATAACTACCACCTGCGTACTAGATCAATCAATAGATGCTTTGCACTGAGTTATATAAAAGAAGGGCTGATCCATGACTCATATCTATCTCTTACTTCACCACCATATGTGGAGATAGATACGACAATATGTTCCAAACCACTAATCGTAGATTGTTCAATAGTAGAAAAGAGGGGGTGGTCAAAGGAAGCTAGGTGTGCGGAAATCGCTTCCTACACTAACCTAATGAGGAGAGGTGAGTGCAAATTTGTTTTAATCTTTATAGTTACAACAATGTTAACCCACTAACAAAGATATTGTAGCAAACACATAAACAAGAATGTAAGACAGAAGAAGAGAGAGACAAGATATATGTGGGGAAAACCCTTATGGGTGAAAACCCCCACACTCCAAAACATAGCTCAAATGTATCCCGTAAACAATGAAGGTTACAATACAATCACAAAGACAATGCTCTTGCAGGAGTCTTTGACACTCGTATCTAGAGACAATCTAGCAGCATAACAGTACCTGTCAATCACATAATACATCTTCTCTCCAAAGCACCTGTTTATAAAGAAAATACAAGGCAAAAATGGCTCTATCTTAGGATGGGCGTCCAACATGGCCTCATGGCCCAAAACCCACACCTATGGACACTTGTTCAACATTGTAGAATGTTCCTGACACTTGTCAAGTCACCCCATCCCAAAGAGGTCACCTATTTCCAATTTGGGTAATGACAGATGCTCTTACGACTCTTACACTCGTCATAGAATCTGACATACTGACATAGCTTACAGTTGTAAGAGAATCTGTCATAAACAGGATAAAAATAGCATATTCTCTTACAACATGTCATAACCCTCCTTGGGGTGCCCAAATATGCCTTTCTCAAAGATCCTTCTTGACACATGTCTTCACCAATCATAGAATCTTCCTCTTACATGTCATAGATTTGTCATAGGAATATGTCATAACCGTTTCGGTCAATATTCCCTTACACACTATACAAGATGCTGACACATGGAAAAATATTCCTACCACTAAGTGGAATGCCTATCTCCTCATGTGAGGACAAATTTACAACTTGTCATCTTCCATGTAGGATGACACATCACCATGTCAACTCCCACAAGATGAGAACATAAGATTTGGATCCTAATTACACAATAGGCAATAAATAAATAAATACAATGTAATAATACAAGGAATTACCAAGGTTGAGACACCTTAATTCCCAACATTCTCCCACTTGTCGAACACCTTGTAAGAGCCAATGAAATTAATAGGATTTAACTGCTATAGGGTGAGAGGCCCATAGACTTCAAACACCATCTAAACATCTCTATGCCTACTGGTTTCATCAATGCATCTGCAAGATTCTTCAAAGTGTCTACCTTCTCCAAATTTACCTTCCCATTCTCTACCATGTCTCACATGAAGTGAAACTATACATCAATATGCTTTGTTCTAGCATGGAAAGTCATATTCTTTGCTAGGAAAATCACACTCTGACTGTCACAACAAATCGTAATCTGTCTAGCATCAACACCAATATTTGAACACATTCTCTTAAGACAAGTGGCTTCCTTGCAAGTATTATTTGCTGCCATATAATCATCTTCTGTCATTGACAAAGCAACCACAGGTTGTCACTTACTCATCCAACTAATTGTACCACCAAACATTGTGAACACATATGCACTGGTGGATCTCTTACTATGAATATCACCTACCCAATCAAAATCCACGAATCCACTAATACAAACAAAATGTGGAGGTCCTGTAGCATTACCATGATAGCATATGGAATACTTGGAAGTACCCCTCAAATATTTGAACACTCGTTTAACTGCATCCCAATGTACCTATCTAGGATTAGCCATAAATTGACTAAGGACTCCCACTGCTTGGGCAATGTCTTGTGCAGACCATAGCATAAATCAAAATGCCAACAACACTCTAGCATAAGGTACTCTTCTCATGTCCTCTACATCACTAGGAGATTTCAAACAATCATTAATAGACAACTTTGTCTCCAAAAAAATAGGAACACACAATGCTCTACAATCTGCCATGCTGAACCTATCCAACAAGGTCTTCACATACTTACTCTAGCTTAACCAAAGTTTTATGTTAGCTCCATCTCTTCTGATCTTCATTCCCATAATGTACCTGGTTTCCACTAGATTTTTCATCTCAAACTGTGCTAACAACTAAGACTTCAATTTACAAATCATATTCTTACCATTCCCAATAAACAACATATCATCAACATACAATGCAATAATGAGAATGCGATCATTGTCAAACTTGTAGTACACACAATGATCAGATTTTGATCTCAAATATCTAATTGACAACACAAAGGCATAAAAATTCAAGTACCACATCCTAGGAGACTACTTCAAACCATACAAAGACTTTTTCAACTTGCAAACCAAATTTTCTTTACCTTTCTCTATGTAATTTTTTTCACTGTGACATGTAAATCTCTTCCTCCAAATCACCATGAAGGAATGTTGTCTTCACATCCATCTCCTCCACTTCTAAGTCATAAGCTGCTATAAGAGATAACTGGAACTGAATAGATGTCATCTTTGGAATGGGAGAGAAAATTTCACCATAATCAATTCCCTCCACTTGTGAGTACCCCTTCGCAACTAGTCTGGCCTTATACTTTTCAACACTACCATCTGCACTAAATTTCTTCTTGAACACCCATTTGCATCCAACAGGTTTCCATCCTTTAGGCAAAGGCACTGAGTCCCATGTTTTATTCTTCTCCAAAGAAGCCATCTCATCTTCCATGGCCTCCTTCTAGGAACCTACCTCTTTGATGCCCATAGCCTCTTTCATAGTTCTAGGCTCATCAGTGTTAGTAAGCAAGGCAAAAGCATAACTAGAATCAAGCAATGAATAACCAAACCTATCAGTTTGCTTTCTTGTTCATGTAGACCTCCTCAATGGATGAGGTTGAGGTTTTGCTTTTTCTTCTAAACTTTCAGAGCTGCTAGAGCTCTCCTCATCATCAGGTCTCATAGGGTCTGTCTGTTTAGTCTTCTTAGGGGTAGAAGGAAACTAAACCACATCTTCTTTGTTTTCTGTCTGTTCTAGCTGTAAAACAATGAAAGAAGGTGTTAGCTCTCTAAAGATAACACTTCTGCTATACAACACTTTTTCAGCCACGAGATCCCAAAGATTGTATCTTTTCACGCTGACACCATAGCCAATGAAGATACACTTAATAGCCATGCTCTACCATTTAGACCATTTCTCCCTAGGCACATGTGCATATGCCTCACAACCAAAAACATGAAGATGTCTAACTGAAGGCTTCTTACCAAACCACACCTCATGGGTGTCTTACTAACAAGAGCTGATGTAGGAGATCTGTTTACCAGATAGCAGATAATGGCTACAGCTTCAGCCCAAAACTTTTGTTCGAGGCTTGCTCCACTAAGCATACTCCTAGCCTTCTCCATCAGTGTCCTGTTCATCCTCTCTGCAACTTTATTTTGCTGCGGGGTGTATGGAGTGGTCTTATGTATTTCAATCCCTTGCTCTTTATAGAACTTATCAAACTTTGCTAAAAAAAACTCATCGCCATTATCAGTTCTCAAACACTTAATCTTTTTACTAGTATGATTTTCAGCAAAAGCTTTAAACTCTTTAAACTGACTAAAGACTTCAATCTTGCTTCTGATAAAATAAACCCATTTCCTTCTAATGTAATCATCTATGAAAGATACAAAGTATATAGATTTGGAAATCGAAGGAACATTAATAGGACCAAACACATCAGAATGAATAAGATCCAATACACCAGAAGACTAGTGAGAACTAGAGTAAAAATGAACACAATTTTGCTTTCCATATACACAATGTTCGCAAAAGTCAAACTTGAGATTACAATTGTTTAACCCCTCAATGAGGTTTTTATTTTTCAGGGTTCATAGACCATTCTCACCAATGTGGCCATATCTCAAATGTCATAACATAGTCTTTTCAGTAGGAAGTTTAACGTCCAAAGCATGTGCACTACCATTAGAAAATGTTACAACATATTTCTTCACTGCTTGTTCAGATGGTGAGGATGAAGTGACTGCAACTCTTTTCTTTGAGTTAGAAGAACTATTGCACTATGAAGTCCATGCCTCTAGTTGAAATAGAGTACCTCTCTGAGTACCCTTTGCAAGCACCATAGATCCTCTAGTCATCTTGCATCCATCCTTCGAAAAGACAACCTGCACACTTGCATCATTCAACATACTTACAGAAAGTAGGTTCCGTACTAGGCCTAGGATGTGTATAGCCCCAGTGATACCCTTCACTCATCCATTAGGGAATCAGATTGAGACTCTTCCATGACTAACAATCTTTAGATGAGAATCGTCACCCAAGTACACTCTTCATACTTCGTGAACTAGCCTTGATGCGAGGTCATGTGGAATGATGCACCAGAATCAATCAAGAACAGATCATCAGATGCATGGGTTGCCAGGGCTATGATGAAGGCATCACCATCATCTTAAGATTTGTTAGAATCTAAATCTGGGACATTCTTCTTCTTCTTTTTCTTTTCTTCCTTGCACTCCTTTTGAAAATGCCCAATTTTGCCACAGTTTCAACAAAGAGCCTTGGACTTTCCAGGAGATTTGGATCTCCCACGGTATTTGGATATGCTCTTCTCAACTTTCTTGTCCTTCTATTTCCCTTTCTCCTTGGGTCTTCCATGAACTGCAAGAGCCTCTTTTGCTACCTTAGAAGACTTTCTCCACATCTCTTCAGATAATAGCAAAGATACCACTTCATCCATTGTGAAAATGGATGTGGTTCTTCCAATAGCCATCACAAGATGATCCCACGAGTCCAACAAAGAAAAAATCAAGGTCATACAATGATCCTCCTCCTCCATCTTCACCCTAACTGATGTCAATTGTACAATTAACATGTTGAAGGCATTCAAGTGATCTACAATAGATCCTCCATCCTCCATCCTTAGAGAATACAACTTCTTTCTCAGAAAAAGTTTGTTCACCAGGGATTTGGCTTAATAAACATCACCCAACTTCTTCCAAAGGTCTTTTGTGCTCTTCTCCTCATGGACATTTAACAGGACAGAATCAGCTAGACTGAGTCTTATGAGACCCTTAGCCTTCTAATCTTTGAGATCCTAATCAGTTTCTGCCATTGCAACTAGTTTTACACCAAATACTATTTCCCATAGGTCACGATCAACAAGCATGTTTTCAATCTTAAGTTTCCATAACTCAAAATTAGTGCCATTGAATTTCTCCACCTCTAATCTTCCAGATGTACCTGCCATCTCTTTCTTGCAACAAGATTATAGAATACTCTGTACAAAGCTCCCACTCAACCTAAGATTAGCTGAAAACACCCCTACCCAACAAGTAGGACCAAAGGTGATCAAGCTCTGATACCAATTGAAAGGAAGCTAGGTGTGCGGAAATCGCTTCCTACACTAATCTAATGAGGAGAGGTGAGTACAAATTCATTTTAATATCTATAGTTACAACAATGTTAACCCACTAACAGAGATATTGCAGCAAACACATACACAAGAATGTAAGATAGAAGAAGATAGAGACAAGATATACGTGGGGAAAACCCTTACGGGTGAAAAACCCCACACTCCAAAATACAGCTCAAATGTATTCTGTAAACAATGAAGGTTACAATACAGTCACAAAGCCAATGATCTCGTAGGAGTCTTTGACACTTGTATCTGGAGACAATTTGGCAGCATAATAGTACCTATCAATCACATAATACATCTCCTCTCCAAAGCATCTATTTATAAATAAAATACAAGGAAAAAATGGCTCTATCTTGGGATGGGCATCCAACATGGCCTCATGGCCCAAAACCCATGCCTATGGACACTTGTTCAACATTGGAGAATATTCCTAACACTTTTCAAGTCACCCCATCCCAAAAAGGTCACCTATTTCCAATTTGGGTAATGACAGATGCTCTTATGACTCTTACATTCATCATAGAATCTATCATACTGACATATCTTACATCTATAAGAGAATCTATCATAAAGAGGCTATAAATAGCATATTCTCTTACAACATGTCATAAACCTCCTTGGGGTGCCCAAAGATGCCTTTCTCAAAGATGCTTCTCGACACATGTCTTCACCTATCATATAATCTTCCATTTCTGACTCTTACATGTCATAGATTTGTCATGGGAATATGTCATAACCGTTTTGGTCAATATTCCCTTACACACTATACAAGATGCCGACACATGAAAAAATATTCCTACCACTAAGTGGGATGCCTATCTCCTCATGTGAGGACAAATTTACAACTTGTCATCTTCCATGTAGAATGACACATCACCGTGTCAACTCCCACAAGATGACAACATAGGATTTGCATGCTAATTACACAATAGGTAATAAATAAATAAATACAATGTAATAATACAAGGAATTACCAAGGTTGATATACCTTAATTCCCAACAGGTTGGTGGGAGTCTATTGTTCTTTTAGGTCTCTTTCCTATCATTGTTGGGCCATGTGGGAGGTTAAGTCTAAGGGTTTGCCAACATGTTGGGACCACCCACAATTATGATGGGGTGAGTACGAGGCCCAAGGAAATTGGGGTGGGCGTGAGGGTGATAGTTGTGGGGCCCCTACCTTCCTCCCACCTAAAAAATTAGGGGGAATTCATCTGAGGGTTCTGGAGTGGGGTGGGTTGGAGGCTATAGTTGACCCCCCCGCTTCAGTAGATGCCCCCCAATTATAGTACAGTTAATCCAAGGGTTTATCCTAAGAAATGGGAGATAGGCTAAGGAGGTCTTTTTCATAGTTTTTTGAGGTAGATGCCTAAGGAGGACGGGTTGGGTGGGAACTATGTGTGGGCTCCCACTCACCCCCTATTGGTCCCTCTAGGTATATTATTGTGATGGGAGGTAGATTCCACACATAATTATATGCCACAACCGAACTATTCTAGCAGCCAAGGTTGGAGGTATAATGGCCCCCAAGCTCCATATAATTGTTGAGAGGTAGATGTTGACTTAATTATAGTATGGTTAATCCAAGGGTTTATCCAAAGAAACCCTCTCAGGACCCTCCAATAATAAAGGGGAGTGGTCTAGGGAGGTTCTTTAGTAATTGTTGGAGATTTTTTTATTTTTGTTTAGGGAGGTTTTTTTAGTAGTTGTTTGAGGTATATTAATTGTTGGAGGTAGATTATTGTTGTTGAAGGTGCCCAAAGTTTCATTAAAAGTTCTCTTCTAGATAATAAAGTAAAATAAGCCCTGGGGTCTAGGTATAAAAAGATTTATTACTTGGTGCTTGCGGAATTGATGGGTAATTTGCCAATCTTGGATCCTCCTACCAAGGAGTCCTTGAACTCAAACTATTCTATTTGTGGTGGTGACACACTATACAAAGAACCTGATGATAAAAGGACTATCAAGGTTAAAGCTAAACCCATTGAAGAAGAGCATTCGATGGCATGTTCTAGATTGGAGAAGCTAGTGGTATTGGAGAACCGAGCAGCCCCAGTGAATGCAATTTTGTTCCTTTCTGATGATGAATCTTGATAGACAGTGGTCAATACGTTCTTTTTGGATAGGATTTCTATACTTTGTCTTGTTTAATGCCTATGATCTCATCTTGGGTGGTGAGTCCTAGTAGTGATGTAATAGATGTAGTGTGATCTTTCCTCTTCCTCATAGTACCATAACTATCTATAGAAGTGTTTTCTTCGAAGACCGGATGTTGTAGACACCTAAAATTGTCCATGTCCTACAACATTACCTTGTTGATACTTTAAGTAAGACATCTTATAACATTTTGTCCTAGATACCTTTCATTAGCCAATTAATTAAATAAATCTTATTTATTTATTTATTTCCCATCCTAATCCCATTTATCCTACTAGCCAATTAATTAAACAAATCTTATTTACTTAATTAATTTCCCATTTTCCAACTAATTTTAATAAAATATTTGAATTAGTCCTCACCTTTCACCACAATTCAACACATCCCATACTACATTTTTCATTTAATGCTTTTCACATGTCCAACTAATTTAGATAATTCTATTATTTAAATTAGGCCAGCCCTATTCTTATATGCACACTTGTCACATGACTACAACTCCTTGTGGAGTGGGAAACCCTATTCAATCTCAATCGTCCACATCATTCAAATCAACTTTCAATCTTAGCCATCAATTCAAATCACTCCTCTCCTATAAATCAACCCTCGCTAAAGCCATTTGGGGATCCATTTTCAAGTAACATCATGTTGTCAAAATGACTCTAGAACTCCATTCTATTCATCTTCATGCTAGTGTTATGCTATAGATTTGAGCAATCAGCATTCATCAACCAATTACAATCTTCGATATTTTTCATTCCTATGCGAAATGGAGAAGGGAAATGGAGGAGAGCTAAGTTTAGCATAGAGATTTAGATTTCATTTGCCTTATTTCTTAGATTTCTATGTTATCTTAGTACTCCATTGTTTAGTTAGGGTTTCATGATTGATATTAATGATTATGCCCTAATTTCCCTAGTTTACATTGGTGAACCTAATGTGAATCTAACATGTTTTGTGAAGTTTAGGAAATCAACTTTTGTAGGTTGCTTCCTAGGCTAAAACAGACCTCACCATTGCATCCAGGAGGCCTCATAGGTGAAAACAATATATAACACTCTATATTTTACTGCCAAAAACCTTTTGATTTTTTTTTAGTTTAGGCCCCTATCATAGGGTTGTACTGTATGGATCTATACAGACCTGTATAGCCTATGTAGGGTCTTTGGTTGCATTTCTGGTTGGTCATTTATTTTTGTGGCTAACATCTTTTTGGTTGTAGGTTTAACATTTTTAGCTATAGGTTAAATTTGTTGTTGCATGCTTAAAAACTCTGGTTGCCACCCATAGTCATACCCACTGCCACCAGGTTAAAACCCTTGTCACCGCTATTTTTCCCTGGTCACCACCCATGAAACCCTAGCTCCTCCCATCAACCACCTAAACACCCTTCCACCGCTTATGTGATTCTTTTGCCACCTATCGAAATCCATTGTACCACATGCAAACCTATCCACTGCTCTCAAACCTACACCAACCTCTAATTCTCTGCTCCTGCCTCTGCAAAAACCCTAAGACTCTCTAATCTGACCCCTTGAAAACAATTATCCTCCTGGTTGCCACTTAGTTAAACCATAGTTGCTGCATGGGATCATCAATCACCACCTATTCACCTTTGCTTAAGCTACAGTCGCCTTTGCTTAAACTACCAACTCCACCATTTTCTTGCATGGCCTATAGTCTTAGCTTTTGGTCACTAGTGGTATTAGCTATTGGTCGCAGCTCTCACAGGGTGGATAAAGCATTTCAGCCCCTTCTTATTTTCCTTTTTTTAATTTTTACCTCCTTGTAACCCTTGGTCATATGGACGACCAGGGGCGTTGCCCTACTTGACCACCAATCTTAGCCACCAAGATAACTACCATTCATAAACTGCTACATGTGACTATAGTCTTCTAAACCACTAGCAGTTTATGTAGACTATCAAGCCTATCACCTTTTTGCCTTAGGCCTTAGAAGGGAATTTATTTTCTTTTCACCATAACTTCTTACGGAGTTGAAATATCACAAAACAAGCGGCGTCAGGAAGCTAGTTTGCCTAGCTTCGTTGTGACAAAGGTCATTTTAGGTAACTATATCATTTTCATCAGGTATTTTCTAGTCAAAGTCAACTCTCTTTTGCAACTTCAAACATACATAACTTGAGAATTTTTTGTCTGATTTTCACAATTTTGTTTAAAACAACATAGAATTTCATCTACAATCTCATCATGCCATTTATTTTCTTGTAACTAATAATATACATTATACTCTTATCATATTGCCTCTTTTTCACATAACACTTTGGCTTGTAAGTGTTGTTGTCCTTTCTTGGTTTTTGTGGATTCTAGGTGAGCTTAAGGAGTTGTAATAGCATCAGCATCAACATTCACAACAAATCTGAAAGCAAATTTTCTAGGTCCATTCATTCTATTTTCTTGTCTCTCATTTGATCAATCAAACTTTTTTTCTCTCACATTTCAATTTGGGCTTAAAAAAGAACACTTGTTTACATTCACATTTGGATTTGGGCTTTGAAAATGAACTATTGTTTGCAATCAGACATTGAAATTGGGCTTAAAATACACTTGTCTCTGCATTCACACATTTGGCTTTGGGACTAAAATGAACAAGTACTTTCATTGTTTGGTAGACTTGAGTGTGATTGAAGGTGTGTATGCTCTTCTCATGCACTTTGTGTGATCTTGAGAATCAAAAACACCTTTCATCCATTCACTTTCACAACACACATTTCAATTTCTAGCAGGAAATTACATTATGAGTGTGAATCTAGTGTCTGTGTATGCTTTCTCTTTGCACTGTAAGGTGATCTTGGAGATCAAAAGCACCCACTATATTTTCTTTTTTCACCCTTCTTAGGAGGCCTTCTTGCAGACACACCACTCCAAGAGATGACCTAACTCTAGCGTTTCGGCAGAGACTAAATAGCGAGGTGTGAATCGAAAGACATCCCCTTGGAAATCAAAATCTTGTCATTCAAGATAATCCCCCAAGAAATTTATACCTTGGGGAAGTGAAGGTGAAGGGTGGGTTACCCCTTTCTCCTGGTTGTGTGGCATTATTTCACTTCCATTTCACAGAATTGGGCCCCCCGTATCTCATGTATATTGGGGACATCCTTAGTTAAACTTGTGCATCCTAGATTAAGACCTATTGGCCACACCCACTTGACTAATCTTAGGATTGTTGATGTGTCTACAAGTGTTTGCCTAATCACAACATTCAATTTTCAAAGTCAAAGTTCCTAATGTGTCTTGTGTAAGTGATTCATGCATGTACATGTGAAGACTTTTGTTTGAAAATTGCTAAATCAATCTATCAACACAAACACATAAGCAAATAATCCTAAAAATTCTTGCCATCACATTCATTCTAAACCAAGTCATCCTAATCAAAACCCTAATCTGTCTTGTTATCCATGCTTAATCATATCCTAATCACTCCACATCATCATCCTAGTTCTAGTCAATGACTTGTCAAAATGGTGTTCATCATTAACAACCCTAGGTCCAATCCAAGACCCAAACTCATACTTCAAGAAGGCCCTTCTTCTAGTTCTAATGATGAGGCAAATCCTAAACCCAAACTCATACTTCGAGGAGGCCCTCCTTCTATTCCTAATGATGAGACCAATCTAAGACCCAAACTCATACTTTGAGGAGGCCCTTCTTCTAGTTCTAATGATGAGACAAATCCTAGACCCAAACTCATACTCTTATGGGGCCCTCCGTCAAGCTCTAGTGATGAGACAAGTCCAAAACCCAATCCATCCACATACCAAATCCATCCTACATCAATCTACCCCACTTCTTTCAATGTTAACCAACATCCATATCAATTCACTTCACAACAAGACCATGCAAGCCTAAGTTACCCCATCCAACAAGGTCAAGCACCTTCAAGCCCTTATACTAGCTTTTACAAGGGGATCACCAATCTAGCTTATCCATCCTATAAGTATCTTTTGCTATCTAATCCTCCATCAACCCCACGTATTAAATTCAAATCATATAAAAGCAATTCCAAATCCACCCATCCAATGTCAATCCCATCCAATCAAATGCCTATCCCAAAGTCTACTAGTCCTATTACCAATTCATCCAATCCCTTTTACCCTCCACCTAATCAAAATCAAAATCCTAATCCCACAACACCTTTTACCCCTTTTATCCCTACACCATGGGATCTTTCCAATCCACCTAATCCTAATCATAAGGCTACAACTTCCACTCTCATTATCCATTCATTATATTGTTCAGATCCACCCATACCCTTATGAAGGATGTGATCTGATGGCTACTAGCAAGGAATCAAGTATGTCACTAAATTCCTATCTTTAATCCTATCAAAGTGCCTTCAAACATCATGCCCCTTCAACCCCATCATTTAATCCACAACCCATCAAGCCTATTGAAGAGTCTTTTCCCATGAGTCCAAGTCAAAATCAATTAGACAATCATGTTGTTGACCATCTAGAACATATCAAGCCTATCCAAGAGTCTCCCACTTCCACTTCCATTCAAGCAAATCAAAAGATATGTCAAGAGTCTAGTCCTAATCATGTGGAACCATTAACCGCTCATCCAAATCAAGATCAAACCCCTTCCATTCAACCCATCCATGAGAAAATTGATCCCACCAATAACATACTTAATCCTATATATGATCAAGATCCTATCTATGATCAAGATCATGTCTATGATCAAGAAATCCATGATGATCCTCTTAGTCAAATTTATGCATACCATGGTCAAGAGATTATCATCTCTCCTATCCATAATCCCATAAATATCTATGAGCAAGAAATCCAAATTACTTCTATCCATCATTCATCTAGCCTTATCCATCATATAACAACATCTGCCTCCCTTGATGAGACACTTGGCTCCCAAGAAAATATAGATGATCAAACCAATAGCTTGGATCTTAGTAAGCATAATGATAATCAAGATCCTAATGATCCTTCCTAATCCACTATTGACCCCATTTCAAATCCATCATACACCCTTGGTCTTATCACCTTCATTCATGAATGTTCTTCCTTAGGAAAGCGACAACCATTATCTACTACTTCACCTTCTCCATCAAATAATGAACTCACGTCTAATAATCAAAACACCTATAGTCCCATTGTCCATCGCGCACTCCAAAAGATGAATTATCAAGGTAAAGGCTTAGGACTTCACAAACATGGTATTTTGGAGTTCATCCATGTCAAAGTCCCTCCACATTCATATGACCTTCGATATACACCCCAAGGAAAACAATCTCAAGATGTTGGTACTTCCTCCATGCCTCCTAAATCCACTTCCTTCAATCCCAAATCCCATGCATCCTATCATGTACCCAAAACATATGTTGCCATTCCACCTCCATCATCCTATAAGTGTCAAAAGCATGTGACCATGCACCTTCCAGCTTCTACTTTACCTCCACTACTTCCAACTCTTACTACCCCTCCATCCACTTTATCTCCACTTCTTCCAACTCCCAATATTCCTCCATCCTCTTTACCTCCACTACTTCCAATGGCTAATATACCTATCCTTAAATCTCCTTATCCATTTATCAAAAATCCACTTTTAATCCCTCCATCCATAAATCCTCTAAAATTCCCAATCATGACAAACAAATGCACACATCATCTAAACATGAATTTTCCACCAAACCCAATGGATTCAAAAATAAAAATTTGGATACCTCTAGACCCATAAAGCTAAAAATCCTAAGGATCCTCATGACTTAGAGTACAAATTCAAATATTCAAAGCAAGATACATCTAAAAATCTATCTAAGCCCATACCTCCAAAAGAAAAGTCCAAAACTAAAATGGTTTGGGTACTCAAGAAAAAAGAAAGCATGTCAAATGAAGCATCCACATCTTAATAATCCCAACAATCCTCTTCCATCCAAAAATCCCATTCCATTCAAAAATATCAAATTCCTCCATCCCACAAGAAAAAAAATCATAAAAATCCTAAGTCTATGTAGGTACCTAAATCACTACATCACCCAGACCCTAAGAAAACATCCTCATTGCTTCCTACACCTCCCGAAATGAAAATCTTAAATGTTTATCACAGTATGTGCAACCATTGGTCTTGGTCCTTTCCATTCCACAACAATTTCACATACCTCCATCTCCCCATCTTTCATCCATTATCCTACATATTTCACCCATCACCTTCTTATGGTCCATGCTTTTGGATAAGCCTTTCATCCATCCTTTTGCATAAGTCCTACATAATCCACATCATAATCCATTATCCTACCAACCATAATCCACATCATAATGCATTATCCTTCCCTCCATAATCCACTATCTACCTACTCCATTTCACTCTCAGACAATACCCTACCAACATCTATGAGCATAATGACATTTGGCATGGTCCATGCGATGACATCCATATATAGTGGGACTATCACCTTTCATGGAGCTAGACACCTAAGTCCCTTTTATCCATATCCACCTATCCCATTCAAAAACTCAAAAAAAGAAAAGAAAAAATCAAAATAGTAAAGAGAAATCCCTTCGTCTAACGGTGAAAACTACCCTTGGTGGCACCTTGGATAAGTACCATGATAAAAACTTGGAAAACATGCATCATGTGTAGGTTGATCTTCTATGTCACTTACACTTGGGGGCACGTTGTCTCATCCAACCTATCATTTTTCACACTATCATTTTCACACTATCATTTCCATGATACCATTTCATATCCTATCCTACCATCCTTATCCATTATACTCACATTCCTATCCTATTGAATCCACTCATCCTCCCTTCCTCCTTTTGATCTTGATAAAGATATGGGGGAACAATGTTGACAAATGTTTTGGATATCTATTGATATAGCTCATCCTTTCTAAACAATCCTATCATCATCCCTTTTGTCATAAGCTTTTTCATGTAAAATCCTAAGTATTACACCTAGAATGGGGCATGTTATTCCTATGTGACATAGCCTTTGGAGATCACATCCTAGCTCCCTTATGATGCATACATCCATTCCACTATATTTTATCTTCTTATCCATCCCATTTACTATCACCCATATCCTTTTATCCATCCATCCCATCTCCATCCTTGCATCTAGACTTGGTCTTCCCTTTTCATTGGTGTCTACCACAAAGTCTATCCAAATTGTCATCCAATGCCATTCCAAAACATGTCAAAACTTGTCAAAACATCAAAAAAATAAAAACACTCAAAACTACAAAAAAACCAAAACATTTCAAAAATATAAAAGAAAACCAAAACATTCAAGAATCAAAAAATTCAAAACATTCCAAAAATGCAAAAAAAATTCAACAAAACAAACAAAAATCAATTCAAATCAAACCAATCCAATTCCTCAATTCATAAAATCAATCAATCCAAGTCATCAAATCAAATCAATTCTTCCAATCACTCAATCAAATCAATTCATCCAATCAAATACCAAAATCAAATCATTCCAACCAAATCAATTCTTCCAATCAATCCAACCAAATCAATTCTTCCAATCAATCAATCAAATCAATCCTCATCAAATCAAATCACTCCTTCAAATCAATCAATTCAAACCAATTCTTCCAATCATTCAATCAAACCAGTCCATTGAGTCAATTCAATCAATTCATCAAATCAAATCAATTCAATTCTTCAAATCCAACCAAATTAATTCTTCCAATCAATTCTCTAATCATCATTCAACTCAATTCATCAAATTACTCCTTCAAATCTATCAAAATCAATCCATCAATTCAATCAAATCATCATTCAATCATCAAATCAAACTTCCCAGCAATTATCAAAATGCAAGTCATCCTTAATCCATGCCAATCAAGTTGATCAATCTTGTCAAATTATCCAATTACATCAATGGACTTGATCCTAGCCTTGTTGTAAATGAAATCAATTAATTAATCAAATCCTAGTGTTGATTCACATGGCTAACAACACTAGTATCAATCAATCATATCAATTGTCTTATACAAGATGTTGCAGTGTCAAAACGAGACCAGGCATCTTATACAGCATGTTTCATTTCCTGAAGCTAGACACAGATCTATCATCATCAATCAATCAATCAATTAATCATGAGTTTATAGTTTGACAGGGGGCAATACCTTGTTTGTGTTTGTATCATTTGTGCATGCTTGCTTGCTTTCTTATGTGTGTCATCATTTTATCTTGTATTTGTATCACATCCGTATCTTTCCAGCTAATATTCATATCTTGTGTATGTTGGAATATATTTTTGCATTAACCTTTACATCTAAGGTCATATTATACCTTTTGTGTATTAGGACTTTAATGCTCTAAGTTTACTTCCTCATACATATAGACAAGATTGTATTATGATGGGTGCACAAGACACATCATCACCCTGGTCCTTATACCTTGGTGCATAATGTCTAGTGCTATATCAAACTTCATATCTGCTCACTTCATGGTAGCATAATGTATCATTCATCTCTTTCTTCCATCCGTTATCTTTCATCCTCCATTTTCTTATCCATCCTTTATTGTTTCATATCATTTGGAGAGCATACCCATGTTCATCCAACTTGCCTATCCTCTTGAGGGGGGCTCATCATCCTATCTTTACATCATCATCCTTTTCTTCTATCCATACCTTAGCTTCTTTGAAATGATGTTACTTGAACTCTTAGTCGCAACAACATCTCAAACAGGGGAAAATGTAGACACCTAAAATTGTCCATGTCTTACAACATCACCTTGTTGATACTTTGAATAAAATATCTTATGACATTTTGTCATAGGTCCCTTTCATTAGCCAATTACTTAAATAAATCTTATTTAATATTTATTTAATTAATTTCCCATCCTAAGCCTATTTATCCCACTAGCCCATTAATTAAATAATCCTATTTATTCAATTAATTTCCCATTTTCTAACTAATTTAAAAAATATATTTGAATTAGTCCTCACCTTTCACCACAATCTAACACATGTCCCTTACTACATTTTTCATTTAATGCTTTTCACATGTCTAACTAATTTAAATAATTCTATTATTTAAATTAGGTCAGCCCTATTCTTATCCGCACACTTGTCACATGACTACAACTCCTTGTAGAGTGGGAAACCCTATTCAATCTCAACCATCCACATCATTCAAATCAACTTTCAATCTTAGCAATCAATTAAAATCACTCCTCTCCTATAAATCAACCCTCACCCAAGCCATTTGCGGATCCATTTTCAAGTAAGATCATGTTGTTGAAATGATTGTCAATCCTCTCTTCATTCATCTTCAATTTATTGTTATGCTGCTAAACTGCGCAATCAACATTCATCCAACAACAAAAATCTTTGATATTTTGCATTCATATGCAAAATAGAGAAGGGCAATGGAGGAGAGCCAAGCTTAGCATAGAGATTTAGATTTAGTTTGTTGTTATCCTTTGATTTCTATGTCTATTTTGCACTCCATTATTTAGTTAGGGTTATATGATTCATCTTAGTGATTTATGCCCTGATTTCCCCTAGCTTATAGTGGCCAATAGGTTCTTTTTGGATAGGATTTCTACACTTTGTCTTGTTTAATGCCTATGATCTCATCTTGGGTGGTGAATCCTAGTAGTGATGTAATAGATGTAGTGTAATCTTTCCTCTTCCTCATAGCATCATAACTATCTATAAAAGTGTTTGTTTCAAAGATTGGATATTGCCTCCTTGATGGAACTATGTAGTCCCAGGTAGATATTCTATATCTATATATCACCGAAAGGAGTAAGAGCCAAAATCTTGATGAACTTAAAAAAAAGTAGATGAGCTAGTGGAACTTGAGGAAACAAGGGGAATGGCTCATATTGAGATGAGAGAATGGCCTGGAAAGAAGCTTTGAAAAGGCTACAAGAGAGAGGGAAATGACTATAACCTCTGACAATTAACCAGGGGAATGCAACCTTTCTCCTTTGATGTTGGTGCCTCTAATATTCCTTTTGTCTTTCTTTAACTTGCATCAACAAATGAATCGATTCATTTCTATTAACAATTATATTGGTTGAGCTTCTAAAGAGGTATTTTATCTCATGTGTTGTCACCTCATTCTCTGTATGGGGGGTCTCTTTTAATCTAACGCTTCTTATAGTTTCTTTTGGTAACCAACGCTTATCATGGGTGATTCATTTTTAGGTTTAACTGAAACTCAGACCTTTCTAATAGTCGCCTACAATCTTCTATGCCTTTTTGGGCCTCTCATCTAGGCTGTCCTCCCTTATATTGGTTTGAAGTTCATCTTCATGATTATTCAGAGAATGATCTCGAGAAGTTGTGCCATCAATAGTTTCGTTGCCTCTTAAATTTGATTCATGGATTTTAGAAATATAACTAGCCTTCATATTATCAATATGATTCAACATCTCCAGATACTTGGTGGCCTCCTCATCAAGGTCTTCAAACATATGAGAATCATCATGACCATCAGTGCTACTAAACTTTGACGAGTCTCGAGCTTCAAGTAACAATTTTTGTAAGAAGGTTTTGTTTTGTTCTACTTTTCCATTGCCACCTCATTAGAAATATTGGTACCCATGACAAGAGAATGATAGATTCCAAGTTGTTCAATTATCAGGTTGGATATCATACAGGGTCCCTCCATTTCAACATCCATGCCCTTGGTGAGAGAAATAGCTTTGGCATTTGACCTGACTTTTCCATGAACTGATGATATATCATAAATACAAGCATAGTTGCATCCTGAACTATATTCTCAAGATCCAGATATGCTACCACATTCGAACCAAGCTTTATATTGGGCAGATACTTTACATTTTCATTTTTATTTATTCATAATATGTGTAAGCTTGTCTCCACATGATAAAATCTCCTTGAATACCCATATCTGAATTTTATCTCTCAAAGAATTATGTTCTTGGATTAAGCAACTTGATTTGTAGTTGAGGGTGTATCAACCTCAATATCGTTCTCTTCTTCCTTGGAACTCTACTCAAATACTGGAGAAACTCAGTTATAAAACTGTGATAGGACAATCATGAAGTTGAAAGATGACTTCCACCATAATTTTTTTCCATAAGCTCAAAACCTTGCAAAAATGGTCAGGGATAAGTGTCTCAACATTCCTAATACCTCCACCAAAATGTTCGGTCTCAAGTACTATAGAACTCTAGAAATTGTGTTTTCTTCAAACTACCAACACAAGTCACAAAACTTAAAAATCTCAGAAATTGGAAGGAATTTGATTGTAAAACCTTCGTGGATAATTCTGAAATGCTCTTAGAATTCATCTTGTTAGAGGGGTTTTTTCCAAACTTCATAGATTGCTTTGAATAATTGTTTCACTAAAACTACCCGGTTATGCATTAGGACTAAAACTCCGCGAAACAACAACTTTGAAATTCTAACTGGCAATCACATCCAATGTGGAGAAATTCCATTAGAATAAACAAACTAAATTTTAAAAAATGAACCTGCACTTTTATTTATTGATGTCAATTGCTTTTTTACCCAAAATACTCTTGCATCATTATACCTTATGAAAATTAGTCTAGACCTTTAAGACACTAGAGACACCTATTATATAGTTCATTAGATAACACACCTAGACACTTAGATTATAGTAGACCTAAGATGTATATGTAAGTTTGACACCTATATATATATATATATATATATATATATATATATATATATATATATATATATATATATATATATATATATATATATATATATATATATATATATATATATATATAGGTAGAAGTTAAAGACTACATGTATGATAGCTAGAAATTATAGACTATATATAGCCTAGAGTGTTGCAAGTATGGGCCTAACCAGTGTTGTCATTGATGTCAACATACTCTTGTTGTATTGATGAAAAGGATTGGATGAGCTGAGTGCTGAGGATTTTGAGAAAATTAGTCCTAATCAGAAACAAAGAACAGTGAAGACAGTAAGGTAAAAGTCCCAGATAAGTTTAGGATTAGAGGA
Organism: Cunninghamia lanceolata; assembly: GCA_027924645.1. NCBI lineage: Eukaryota > Viridiplantae > Streptophyta > Pinopsida > Cupressales > Cupressaceae > Cunninghamia > Cunninghamia lanceolata. The sequence goes on along the minus strand of BSBN01000420.1, from coordinate 6,533,836 downwards.
TGTGGTTTAAAGGGTTTCTAGATATGTGTCTTAAGGTGATCTAGTAAATATTTCAAAGGTCCACATGAATATCTGAAGAAGTTGTGATCATTCAAGTAAAACTAGTTCCGACAGGTGTTCAGAGGTGACAGAGTGACACATATAGGTCCGGTGAGATCCGAAAATGCTTTATCCTATTTTGTGGATTTGAGGGAGTGTTGAGGAAGTCCTTGTGAAGTGTCAACTAGTTTGGTTCATGGGTTGAAGGTCTAGAAGCATCCAATCCTTTGTGACAGTAGTCATAGATTGTGTTCTTGAGCTTCCGGATGAAGGAGAGAAGGATTTCAGTATGCAGATGAAGTGCGGATGTTCTTGGTGATTCACAAAATCTTGTGAAGGTACTTGGATTGTGTCTAGTTCGTGTTGGTGGTCCGCATTAGAGTTGGAGCTCGCAAATTGAAGAATAACTTCCGGATGATGGTGTTCCTCCTGAGACTGGTTGACTGGATGAGTTACACGTCTTGCAGATGTTCCTGTGGATGTTTGCTGACTTAGATGATTATTCTTTAGTTGATGTCTTGTATAAATAAGGGATTGCAAAGTCACTTCAAAGGTGTCCTTGTGGAGATGAGTGTGTGGTGGCAAGGAGGAGAGCAAAAAGCAGAGTAGAAGTATTGGACTTAAATGGAACTGACTCAAGCATGGTGAAGATGCTATTTTCCAGTTCAAGTATGTGATACTTATTCTTTTGTAGACAGTGTGTCTCTTGTAGGCAATGGGCCTCTTGTGAGTAGTGTGCTCAGGCAGTGAGCCCTAATTGGCATGTGCCATTTTGTTCTTTCTATTCTTCTAACAGAGAATACAATCTTGGGTTAATCACCCCATGGTTTTTTCCCTTAACCAGGTTTTCCATGTCAAAATCTTGGTGTCTTATGTGTTGATGTATTTCTACTTTTGATTTAAATGCATTATGTTTCATGATTAATATACTAATAATCACTAAGAGGATTTAACTGTGTAATTGGGAGAAAGTTTTGGACAACTGATTCACCCCCCCTCAGTTGTATGCCCTAAGTCTAACAATTGGTATTAGAGCCAAGTTCCTCTAAAAAGAGCTTAACTGCTTGAGGAGATCTTGGATGTCATCTTACAAGAAGGATAGTCTGAAGTTTGATGGAACCAATTTCAATCTTTGGAAAAGTTGCATGACTTGTCACTTGAAATGTATGGGAATGCAGTACTAGAACATGGCATCAACAAAGTATACTCCTCTACAGGGTGGTCCGAAATCCCCAACTGAGATCATAGATGCTGAAAACAATCTGCGGACTATAGAAACTCTTCTAAGCGCATTATCTGATTTAGAGCTTTCAAATGATGTTGACCTACCAACTTCTTTTGAGATTTGGGAAAACTGGAACTTCTACATGAAGGAGACAAGTATGTCAAATGTGGAATGATACAAAGTCTGAAAGGAAAATTTGAAAATTTGAAGATGAGAGAAGATGAAAATATCACTAATTTTATGCCAAGAGTAAATGAGCTTGATTGTGGAATTAGAAATGCTAGTGGAGTCTTGGATGAAAATGAGATTGTTGGCAAAATTCTCAGATCCCTTCCTGCCTCTTATAAGATCAAGGTTGCTTCCATTGAAGAATTCAGAGCCCATACAACTATCACAAGAGATCAATTGGCTGGCAAATTGGCTGCATTTGAAATGACCAAGTTTGGAGATGATCCCCCCCAAGACTGAATCTGCATTCAAAGCCAGCGCCTCTGTAAAAGGTAAACAAAGGTTTGATCTGGGAGAGAACTCATCAAGAAAACTATCATGGTATGAAAAATCAAGAAAAGACCTGGAAGAAGAAGAAGTAGAAACTGCTCAACTTGAAGCCCTTATTGCAAAAAGGCTGCCAAGAGGATCTAGTAAGTATGAAGGAAAATTGCCTTTTAAGTGTTTTAACTACAATAAGATTGGTCATTTTGCCTCAAGATGTCCAGAAAGATTTTCAAGGCCAAATCCTAACAGATCAAGTTTCCAAAAGAATTGTTGCTATGCTCAAGAAGAAGATGATAATGAAGGAGTAACAAATGATGAATCAGAGACAGGAAACAAATCCAGAAGTGAATGGGTGTTTATTGCCATCAAGGAAGAAGAACCAATATCCTCTGTATCTGTCAATCATAAAGTTGTAGAAAGAGCTCTGGCTGCCCAAGTTGAAGAAAAGGATGATTGGGTGATGCAGAGGTGTTAGGTCCCCAAAGATAATCTAACAAGGTTCCAAAGGTTTCACAAACCAATTTGATAGATTCTTGACAATTCCCATTAAACAGGCCTAATCCTTGTAGTCTTGTTCAGCGACTAAACTGTACTTTTCTCCAAACTTTCCCAAAACACTCTTGAAACAAATGACTGATTTGGATACCCTCTATTGAGTTCTAAAACATATCTCAAACTCACCTACTGTTGTTTTGGACGAAATGCGACTGTCCTAACACCCTGCTGCCTTCCTACAAGGCCTAAATTGACCATTTTACAAAGGAACCCTATGACAAACTTGTCCCACACACTTCAAACCTAAAAACAGTCTTAGGAAAGGGTTCAAAACCAAGGATTTTCCAGGTCTTATCAGGAGGTTTGCACATTTAAGGTTTGCAATACAAAAATCTCATTTCTAGGCCTCAAAACCTAGGGCTTCCTAGATCTCCCACTTCCAATCACTTCCAGACCTCATTCAAAGGTCCAACACCATCTTATTGACCATATTAAATAACAGCAATCATAAAAATATCACCTTGTTAAGACGGATCTTCGGCTGCTATAACCATGCCACCATTCTCAATGCTCTTTTCACATGCAAACTTGACTCCAAACGGTGATCACCTCTCCCATTTACACTCCTCCTGCTTTTTCAGGTTTAGAAACATATGGTACATGTTAATAAGGACCTACTCCATGAGAATCAGAATCCTACATTCATGGAAAGGTCCAAAAATGCATTGCAAACCCTCAAAATCCCTGTTTTCACAGTCAAACAGGCAGTTCCAGAAAAACAGCGGTAATTTCCTCTAGGAATGGAGTTAGGACCTCAAACCAGATGCATTGGAAAGCTTATTCAATCCTCTTTCCAACCATATATGGCTTGCCTCTGTATCTATCCGTACAGAACCGTACCAACGCTGGAAACAGCAAATTTGCAGTCAAAAAGTACAGAAAAACAAGGAAAAGAGGCAAAAACGTGATTTTTATTCATCCAACCTTTCTCCTCGGGGTATGTGAGGGTATTTGTACATATGCAAGGTGGTTTTCAACTGTCCACAACTGTTTTTCAACTTTGGGGTCGTTTTCCCCTCTTTACAACACATGTTTACATTGGTTTTACAAAATAACTCTTAGAAAACCTTGCATTGCATGACTTCCTTTGACTAGACATACTTCAAGGACCTTAACATGACTTCATTACATATGAGAGTGGTCACTTGGACCTTATTAAAAAACATGAGAAATGGTCTTTCAAGACCTTATTAACAACCATGGTCTCTTAGAACACAAAAACTTCAAAATGTGCCTTATGGGGGTTTGATGACACCTCAGGTGCTCCTGCACCATACTCCCCCTCTACAAAAGAACTCATGTCCCATGAGGAAGGACTGAAATCAACTCCACAACATTGGACAAACTCATGATCACCCTTAGGTCTGCTCCATGGACTCAAATACTGCAACATGGGCTGCCAAATTGGAATCATGACATTGTCATCTTGCAAGTTGGTCTGTACTTTGGGGATCACATCTGAATAGGACTTGTTTTCTGTCCTTGGACTTGGAAATGGCATCCATCCTTCCTTCCTGCACTTACAAATACTTTCACCATGATGAGAAGCCCACATACTTGCCTCTCTCTCTATTGCAACTGCAGACTCTTTGGGTTCGTCCTTGTGTGGCATATCCTGCTCTTGCAAATTGACCGCTACAGCCACTGTTGTATCAGCACCTTGCACCATTGTGCCTGTACTTTTAACTTGTACAACAACCTTATCCTGCACCAAAGGACACACTACCATTCCAATCAAAATGTTAGCCTTCCAATCAATTACTAATTCATCTTTTACATCAGACTTTGGTTTGAACTTGTTTATGACAGCAGCTTGAACCTTTCTGTCAACTAGTATGGGTTCTTTCTTCCCACACATGATCACTGTATTCATTAGACCTGCATCCTCATCATCCTCAAGGAGTGGCAACAAAGTAAATGTCTTGCCTTGATTATGTATGGTATATGTATTATTCTTGCCACTATACCACACATCCCTGTCATATTGCCAGGGTCTACCAAGAAGTAAATGACAACAATTCATGGGTACTACATCACAAAGTACCTTATCCCTATATCCTCTAATAGAAAACTCAACAATAGCTTGTTCATTAACCAAGAGAGTTTGATCATCACTCAACCATGACACCCTATATGGCAACTCATGAGGAATCCTTTGTAAATTTAGCTTATTAACCATTTCATTTGAAACCATATTTGTAGTAGATCCTGAATCAACTATAACCTTACATACCTTGTCCTTGCACTTACATGTGGTTTTGAAAAGAGATCTCCTATTCAATGAATTTTTGGATGCTTGCAATGGTGTTCTTCTCATCATCAATGTCTCTCCATCTTGAACCGGGGCTGCACTCCCAATTGGAGAGTTAACACTTTCATCTACCTCCTCTTCTTGCACATATTGAATCCTCTTTTCATTCCTCCTTTCACTACCACTGGATGTAGAACTTTGTTTCATTGGACACTTGTATGCTGTATGACCAATCTCATTACAATGATAACATCTCCCAGTGAAAAAATTAGAACCTCTACCTCCACCTCTGGTGCCTCTAAATCCCCCTCTAAAATCAGAAACTTGGTCCTTACCTTTGCTTGTGTCTCCTTGGTCTTCTTGGATTGATCTTGTTCCTCTTCCTCTATTGATATTTCCTCTACCTCTTCCTTGTCTCTCTTGCCTTCTTTGCAACTTTTCTTCAGCCTTCATAGCCAGCTTGTAACATTCTTCAACTGTCCTTGGTGTTGTGAGACTAAGTTCATCTTGGATATTGTACCTCAAACCATTGAGATACCGTGCTACCTTCTCTTCATCATCTTCCTCATGTGCTGTTCTAATATCCAACTTATGAAACTCTTCCGTATATGCTTGCACATCCTTCTCCTTTTGTCTCAGATTTTGCAGCCTTTTGTACAACTGAACATAGTAGTCATTGGGCAGAAACTTTGCCTTCAACCTCTCCACCATCTTGCTCCAAGAAGTGATCTTTGGCTTGTCTTTCTTCCACCTATCAGCCTGCACACAATCCCACCATAACAAAGCATGACCTTTCAATCTTGATTTGGCCACCTTAACCTTTTGATTTTCTTCCACTTCTTCACACTCAAAGTAGTTTTCCAAAGCCCCAATCCAATCTATAAGTTCTTCACCATCTAATTTCCCTCCATACATTGGTAAATCTGCCTTGGCTTTGTGGTCACTCACTCGAACTGCCTTAAGAAGTTTTGCCATCCTTGCATCTTCTGGATCCAATTCTTCCTCTTGTGGAACTTCTTCTCCACCGTCTTCCTCTGACTCACTCTCACCTTCATCAACTCTCCTCCTCCTATCTCTGGCTTCCAATGCTGCAACTTGCTCTTTAAGGGCCTTCAACTCCCTAGCAATTGCTGATCCACCTTTTGGAGGCATCTTGCCTTCAACTATCCAAACTTTCTTCTCTCCACCTTCAAGAATCTACTCCCTTGCTCTGATACCACTATGATGCAGAGGTGTTAGGTCCCCAAAGATAATCTAACAAGGTTCCAAAGGTTTCACAAACCAATTTGATAGATTCTTGACAATTCCCATTAAACAGGCCTAATCCTTGTAGTCTTGTTCAGCGACTAAACTGTACTTTTCTCCAAACTTTCCCAAAACACTCTTGAAACAAATGACTGATTTGGATACCCTCTATTGAGTTCTAAAACATATCTCAAACTCACCTACTGTTGTTTTGGACGAAATGCGACTGTCCTAACACCCTGCTGCCTTCCTACAAGGCCTAAATTGACCATTTTACAAAGGAACCCTATGACAAACTTGTCCCACACACTTCAAACCTAAAAACAGTCTTAGGAAAGGGTTCAAAACCAAGGATTTTCCAGGTCTTATCAGGAGGTTTGCACATTTAAGGTTTGCAATACAAAAATCTCATTTCTAGGCCTCAAAACCTAGGGCTTCCTAGATCTCCCACTTCCAATCACTTCTAGACCTCATTCAAAGGTCCAACACCATCTTATTGACCATATTAAATAACAGCAATCATAAAAATATCACCTTGTTAAGACGGATCTTCGGCTGCTATAACCATGCCACCATTCTCAATGCTCTTTTCACATGCAAACTTGACTCCAAACGGTGATCACCTCTCCCATTTACACTCCTCCTGCTTTTTCAGGGTTAGAAACATATGGTACATGTTAATAAGGACCTACTCCATGAGAATCAGAATCCTACATTCATGGAAAGGTCCAAAAATGCATTGCAAACCCTCAAAATCCCTGTTTTCACAGTCAAACAGGCAGTTCCAGAAAAACAGCGATAATTTCCTCTAGGAATGGAGTTAGGACCTCAAACCAGATGCATTGGAAAGCTTATTCAATCCTCTTTCCAACCATATATGACTTGCCTCTGTATTTATCCGTACAGAACCGTACCAACGCTGGAAACAGCAAATTTGCAGTCAAAAAGTACAGAAAAACAAGGAAAAGAGGCAAAAACGTGATTTTTATTCATCCAACCTTTCTCCTCGGGGTATGTGAGGGTATTTGTACATATGCAAGGTGGTTTTCAACTGTCCAAAACTTTTTTTCAACTTTGGGGTCGTTTTCCCCTCTTTACAACACATGTTTACATTGGTTTTACAAAATAACTCTTAGAAAACCTTGCATTGCATGACTTCCTTTGACTAGACATACTTCAAGGACCTTAACATGACTTCATTACATATGAGAGTGGTCACTTGGACCTTATTAAAAAACATGAGAAATGGTCTTTCAAGACCTTATTAACAACCATGGTCTCTTAGAACACAAAAACTTCAAAATGTGCCTTATGGGGGTTTGATGACACCTCAGGTGCTCCTGCACCATTGGGTCATTGACAGTGGATGCTCTCACCATATGACAGGTGACAAAAACAAATTCATAGATTTGGAAAGGTATGAAGGAGGAGTGGTAAAGTTTGGTGATAATTTTGCTGGTAGAATCAGAGGAAGAGGAACTATTTCTTTTGATGGAAGGAACAAAACTGGTAATGTACTATATGTTGAAGGTTTGAAGAAAAATCTTCTCAGTGTTGGAAAGTTGGTGGACAAAGGCTATGATCTTTGGTTCAAGAATGGAAAATGCAAGATCTTTGAAAGTTTCAGAACAAAGATTACATCTGGTACCCAAACTAAAGGTAATATCTTCCACTTGGTTGGTACTGGTAAAAGTTGCTTATTTGTTCAAGTTGATTAGAGTTGGTTATGGCATAGGAGAATGTGTCATGTGAATTTTGATAATATCATCAAGATAAGCAATACTCAAGCTGTAATAGATCTTCCAAAATTGGTGAAACCTACAAATAGCTTGTGTAAAGAATGTAAGTTGGGTAAGCTGAGCAGAGTCACATTCAAGAGTAAGGAACTGTCTTCTACGGATTATTGGACTTAGTTCATACTGATCTTTGTGGCCCGACAAGAACCAGGAGTGTGCAAGGTGATAGATACTTCATGCTACTAATTGATGACTATTCCTAGATGATGTGGGTAACCTTTCTGAAAGAGAAATCAGAAGCTATTGAGAAATTCAAAATATTCAAGGCTATGATAGAGAATGAAACCAGATTAAAACTAAAATGTCTTTGGTCTGATAGAGGTGGGGAATTCACATCCAGTGAGTTCTTAGAGTTCTGTGAGAAACATGGAATAAAGAGACAGTTGTCTGCTCCTATGACTCCACAGTAGAATGGAGTAGTGGAAAGAAAGAACCGGACCATCCAGGAAGCTTCCAGGACCATGATGATGGAAGGAAATGTTCCTCAGATCTATTGGAGAGAAGCTGTCAGTACTACAGTCTATACTCTCAATCAAGTTCAAATCAGAAGCAATACCGGTAAGACTCCTTATGAACTTTGGTTTGTCATCAATCCTACTGTGAGGTATTTTAGAGTTTTTGGTAGAAAATGTTACATTAAAAGAGATAAAGATCTAGGAAAGTTTGATGCTAAAAGTGATGAAGGAATATTCTTGGGTTACTCTACTCAAAGCAAAGCATACCGATGTTATAACAAGAGACTGAGAAAGATAATAGAAAGTACAAATGTGAAGGCTGATGAGGGAATTGAGAAACCCTCAAGGTTTTATGAATATGATGAAGATGATCAGAATGGTGTTCTGATTCAAGGAGCCCAAACCTCTTCACAAAGTTAGATTCAAACTGATCCGGTGAATCAAGAAGAAGAGATGAGTTTTAATGAGCCTGATCAAGAATCAAAAGTGCAAGAAACTCCCAAAGTTCCAAGGTATGTAAGACTGAACCACTTTGAAGATTAGATCATAGGTGACAAAAGTAAAGGTGTGCAAACTAGAAGGTGAATTGCTCAAAATTCAAATGAGTATTGTCTGATTTCAAAGATTGAACCTAAGACAATAAATGAAGCCTGCAATGATGAAAACTGGACCAAAGTAATGGAGGAAGAGCTAATGCAAATTGATAAAAATCACACTTGGGATCTTGTTCCCAGACCTAGAAACAAGAATGTGATTGGAACCAAATGGGTCTTCCAGAACAAACTGAATGAAGTTGGTGAAGTAATTAGAAATAAAGCCAAATTGGTCTGCAAGGGTTATTCTCAAATAGAAGGAGTTGATTTTGAAGAAACTTTTTCTCTGGTGGCAAGAATTGAAGTAGTCAGATTATTTCTTGCTTTTGCTGCTTTCAAAGATTTCAAGGTATATCAGATGGATGTCAAGTTTGCCTTCCTAAATGGTGACTTGGAAGAAGAAGTGTACATTGGGCAACCGGATGGATTTCAATTGTTTGATCATGATGATATGGTCTACAAGTTGAAGAAGTCACTGTATGGACTGAAGCAAGCCCCAAGAGCCTAGTATGAAAGATTGGATAAGCATTTTTTGAAGATTGGTTTTAACAAAGGTACTATTGATAGTAATTTGTATTTCAAAATTGATCATGAAAACATCTTGATTGTTGAAGTGTTTGTTGATGATATCATTTTTGGAGGAAGTGATAGTATGTGTAAAACTTTTGCAAATCAAATGAAAAGTGAATTTGAGATGTCCATGCTTGGTGAAATGAATTTCTTCTTAGGTCTGCAAATCACTCAAACAAAGAAAGGAATCTTCATTTCTCAGACCAAATATGTGAAAGAATTATTAAAGAAATTTGGGATGGAAGACTCAAAACCAATGAATAATTCCATGGCAACCAAGTGTAAGTTGATCAAGGATGATGACTCTCTTAAGGATGATAAAAAAAAATATAGGTCAATGATTGGAGGACTGTTGTATCTTACTCAAACTAGACTAGACATTATGCAAGCTGTTGGTCTTGTTACTAGATTTCAGGCTTATCCTAGAGAATCTCATGTCATGGCAATCAAGAGGATTTTTAGATATCTAAAAGGGATAGTTGAGTATGGTCTGTGGTATTCTAGAGATCATGATTTCTCTCTTCATGCATATATAGATGCTGATTGGGCAGGAGATGTGGATGACCGAAAGAGTACCAGTGGTGGAGCATTCTTTTTGGGGAAGAGATTAGTTTCTTGGTTGAGCAAGAAACAAGAGGCAATATCCCTGCCCACTACAGAAGCAGAATATATTGTAGCAGCAGGTAGTTACACTCAAGTTTTATGGATGAAGCAGATGCTAAGAGACATCAGAGTGGAGTATGAGGAGCCTATCACAATTTTTTGTGATAATTCAAGTGTAATAAATATATCTAAGAATGCGGTGTTGTATTCAAAGACTAAACACATATCCATCAAGTTTCACTTTTTGAGAGAGCAAGTGACCAAGAATGAAGTTAGATTGGAGTTTATGCCTTCCAAGGATCAGATTGCAGATATTTTTACTAAATCTCTACCTAAGGACTCTTTTGAGTATCTCAGGGAGAAGTTAGGGGTTATTGCCCCTCTGGTAATGAACTAAGGTGCAGTAATGTGCATCAGTCCAGTGGATATTAGAGTCATATCTTGTGGTCCGGATTGATGATGGGGAGCTGCTACTCAGGGGGAGCAGTAGGTATGATTCTGAAGTGGTGGAATTGCAAGTATGTGCCATTTTCCATTGATGTCAAAGGGGGAGAGAAGACATGTGAAAAACAAGTGATTTCTGATCAAAAGGTTAGTAGTAAAGAGAGAGAAAACATGGAAATGGTTGTTGCTGATAGGGGGAGTTGTGACAATAAGAATAAGTTCTTGTCTTGATGGTCAAAATAGTTTTTCACATCATATGTTGCCATCAATGACAAAGGGGGAGATTGTTGCAAGTATGGGCCTAAACGATGTTGTCATTGATGTCAAAATACTTCTGTTGCTTTGATGAAAATGATTGGATGAACTGAGTGCTGAGGATTTTGAGAAAATTAGTCCTAATCAGGAATAGAGAAGAACAGTGAAGATAGTAAGGTAAAATTCCTACATAAGTTGAGGATCAGAGGATGCAGTTTAAAGGGTTTCTAGATATGTGTCTTAAGGTGATCCAGTAAAGATTTTAGAGGTCTGCATGAAGATATGAAGAAGTTGTGATCATTCAAGTAAAACCAGGTCCGGTAGGTGTTTAGAGGTGACAGAGTGACACATATAGGTCTGATGAGATCCAAAAATGCTTTATCCTATTCTACAGATTTGAGGGAGTGTTGAGGAAGTCCTTGTGAAGTGTCAACTAGTTTGGTTCATGGGTTGAAGGTCCAGAAGCATCCATTCCTTTGTGACCTAAGTGCTAAGGATTTTGAGAAAATCAGTTAGAGAAGAACAGTGAAGACAGTAAGGTAAAAGTCCCAGATAAGTTGAGGATCAGAGGATACAGTTTAAAGGGTTTCTAGATATGTGTCTTAAGGTGATCCATTAAAGATTTTAGAGGTCCGCATGAAGATATGAAGAAGTTGTGATCATTCAAGTAAAACTAGTTCCCGTAGGTGTTCAGAGGTGACAGAGTGACACAAATAGGTCTGGTGAGATTTGGAAATGCTTTATCCTATTCTGTAGATTTGAGGGAGTGGTGAAGAAGTCCTTGTGAAGTTCTTGTCTTGATGGTCAAAATATTTTTTCACATCATATGTTGCCATCAATGACAAAGGGGGAGATTGTTGCAAGTATGGGCCTAAATGATGTTGTCATTGATGTCAACATACTCCTATTGCATTGATGAAAAGGATTGGATGAGCCGAGTGCTGAGGATTTTGAGAAAATTAGTCCTAATCAGGAATAGAGAAGAACAATGAAGACAGTAAGGTAAAAGTCCCAGATAAGTTGAGGATCAGATGATGTGGTTTAAAGGGTTTCTAGATATGTGTCTTAAGGTGATCCAGTAAAGATTTCAGAGGTTCACATGAAGATATGAAGAAGTTGTGATCGTTCAAGTAAAACCAGTTCCGGTAGGTGTTCAGAGGTGATAGAGTGACACAGATAGGTTCGGTGAGATCTGAAAATGCTTTATCCTATTCTACGGATTTGAGGGAGTGTTGAGGAAGTCCTTGTGAAGTGTCAACTAGTTTGGTTCATGGGTTGAAGGTCCGGAAGCATCCATTCCTTTGTGACAGTAGCGATAGACTGTGTTCTTGAGGTTTCAGATGAAGGAGAGAAGGATTTCAGTATGCAGATGAAGTACGGATGTTCTTGGTGATTCAGGCAATCTTGTGAAGGTACTTGGATCGTGTCCAGTTCATGTTGGTGGTCCGTATTAGTGTTGGAGCTCACAAATTGAAGAATAACTTCCAGATGATGGTGTTCCTCTTGAGACTGGCCGACCAGATGAGTTACACATCTTGCGAATGTTCTTGTGGATGTTTGCTGACTTAGATGATTATTCTTGAGTTGATGTCTTGTATAAATAAGGGATTGCAAAGTCACTTCAAAGGTGTCCTTGTGGAGATGAGTGTGTGGTAGCAAGGAGGAGAGCAAAAAGTAGAGCAAAAGTATTGGGCTTAAATGGAACTGACTCAAGCATGGTGAAGATGCTATTTTCCAGTTCAAGTATGTGATACTTATTCTTTTGTAGACAGTGTGTCTCTTATAATCAGTGGGCCTCTTGTGAGCAGTGTGCTCAGGCAGTGAGCCCTAATTGGCATGTGCCATTTTGTTTTTTGTATTCTTCTAACAGAGAATACAATCTTGGGTTAATCACCCCATGGTTTTTTCCCTTAACTAGGTTTTCCACATCAAAATATTGGTGTCTTAAGTGTTGATGTATTTCTGCTTTTGATTTAAATGCATTATGTTTCATGATTGATATACTACTAATCACTGAGAGGATTTAAGTGTGTAATTAGGAGAAAGTTTTGGACAACTGATTCATCCCCCCCTCTTAGTTGTATGCCCTAAGTCTAACATATAGATCATACCTACACAACATGAAGTTTAATTTAACTTGAAATCCTTTTAAACAACTATACATAATTGCAAAAACAAATCTAGACTACCACAATAAAATGTATAAATAAAAATAGAGTTTTTAGCTTAATGATGTTTGATTCTTAAATTTTTTAAGAACAATTGAAATTAAAATTTGAAAGGAAAGAACTATTGAATCATAAATTATAATAAAATTAATACTTAGATCTAGTGTTCATACCTTCATACCATATCGATTGTTTCAACTCACTCTTCAATAATGTATGTAATATTCTATGATGATCATCTCTAGATCTAGTCTAGACACTTATGACATCCACATAACTTAAAGCTCTTGGTACATATATCCCAAATCTACTCTATCTTTTATTATCTTTAAAATCTTTTCATGATCTTCAATAGACAACCTCCTCTTTTGTTGGCCAAGTCCTCTTTTTTGTAAAGTTTCCAAATCCTATAACTAAGTGACTATAATGTAGAACCTTTTGTCCTGACATATAATCAATAAATATAATACCATTTTTATCTATCTTTATTTGTTGATAATATGTTCCTTCAACAACAATTGATCTATTGGGATATTCTTGTCTATTTTAATCTATCATTGATTGTAACAATTTGCATTGTAGTTGTGTGCATCTTAGTAGATAGTAATCTACACCTTCTATATTAGTAATCTACACCTTCTATATTGTTAAGATCTGCAACCACAACAAAAATATCTCCTATACACACCACAAGTAAACATGTCTACATTAGAGTTTGAACAAATCATTCAAATATTTATAATCATTCAAATTAGGTAGAATATAAATCAATTCTAGTAAAATTTATTTTAAATTTGTACATTTAAAATTTACCTCTAACAAATAAATCAGATACACATTCGTAATCAACTGAATATAGAGGATCATAGACATCTACAATGCCACTATCTTCAAAAAGGAGGCATTGATACTAATTGTTTTATTTTCCCATTGTGAAACATATCCATCTAGATATTATTCTCACATTGTAGAGTATTTGAACTATTCTCAATGAAGTGAACACAAAAATATGATTTTTCTCTCACTTGAATAGCAAGAGGCATACTATGTCTTGTAGTTATGACTTGATGCAAACTTCTAATACCATTAATTATTTAACAATTATAAGGATTCGATCGATCAATATTTGTGTATGAACAAATTCAAGCATCCAATTAAGACTTACATGTATGAACAAATTCAATTTTCATGTACTTGAATTTAAAAAAAAAATTCAAATAACATGAATTCAATGTACCTTTAACTTTCCAAAATTAGCATTTATTGTATATTGAGTCATGAGCACCAAAATGAATTTTACACCATTCAGTAATTTCATTTGCATTCTATATGGTGTTTCTTCCAAGTTCATGTTGGCAAAGTGCCCCTAAGAGGTAAGAATTTTAAAAATAATGTCCAACTATCACAGTACATTATATCAATAAATCATCACAAGGCAAGTACATGTGTAACAAGAAGTATTCAACAATTTTAAATTTGTATTCCATATGGTGTTACCTTAAAAATCATATTGGCAAAGTGCACACTTAACACATGCTCCTTCTCCATTGTGCTCTCCTTTTCCATGTCCACTCTCAAAAAAATCCACAAAAACTTTATGCTATGTCTAGCATGTTGTTGCATTAACCAATTAAATGCTTTTGCAGACTTAAATTGTCATGTATTTAGTTATATATAACTAACCATTTGAAAACCAAATTAGTTTTTAAAACAATATGTATATCAGTATCCGATTCAAGTCTTAAAGTTATAAATTTAAATTAAAAATTAAAAATTAAAAAAAAATCAACACTTACCAGCACATCCATAAGACCAAATCCAGTGTTGTAATGCACTTATGCCATGTTATCTTAAATCTTCAAAAAACATTCCAAAATAATGTGCTACATAGCTTCTATCATGACCTGTATCATCATTGATATAAAAGTGAATCTCTTTGATGATAATTCGTTCATCTTCACTACCTTCTACACCATCTACAAGTAATTCAGCATGTCTATAGCAAACTTGTACAAAGATTGAGACTTTCTCTAAATGATAATATTGACTTTGAATCTTAGTTTGAGGACTAAATGTATAGTTCTTAGAAAAACTCTACAATAGAGAGAATACAACTCGGTGGAAAAAAATTCCTTTAGTCACAAAATTACTTAGCTTGCCATCTTGCATCATGACAATGTTGAATATGTGGATATATGATGTTACAAAATTTGTCCATAAACTCATTGTAGGGAAATTCACTCTCTTTCAAAATAATATTTTTGGGCTCATCTCTTGACTTCGTTGAGCATTTCTCATATTTAAATATCTTACACATAACTTGCATTGAATGATCAATATTCTCAAAATGTAAAAGTTTCTTCAAATTTGCATAATCTACAAATATATTTTTTATACACTCTACATTAAATTCATCTGAATCTTCTAATTTTTCACATATGATAGACTTCACAAATTGTGTTGTACTTCCAGGGATGGCTACATTTGGATTAACTATTGCCATAATTTTTTTATATGATTATAGGTGTAGATGAAATTCAACATGGTTTCGACAACAACAAGTTTCACGTACTTTATTTATACATATAAAACATGCTTGTAAACTCTCAAACATCCTTTGACAAATCTTCACCTGTGAAAATTCTTGCTTGAATGATTCAAAAAGTTCACTTTGTTTTGTATCTATAAAATGATTTGCATGAGAAAATTTTGTACCATTTTCACCTTTTATTTGTATAGTGTCCCTTCTGTTTGAAGAAGCATGGGAGTGGTTGGTCCAATATCCAAATACTTTTTATTTTACATCTTCTAAAATACTATCTTCCTGAGGGACTTGAGAAATATTTACCCAATTTTTTTCAATATTTTCATCTAATCTATTTATCTTCCTGATATATCTTTGAATAGTTCTCCAAGATACATTTACTAATTGGGAAATTGCTTGAACTTGTCTTCTATATGATAATTTTTATTAGAAATTATAGTCATCAATGCTCTATGTGCAATACTTAAATCAGTAGCTCAACTCTTGGTTTCAATACAATCCAATGTTGCTTGCAAGTTTTCAATTATTATCTTATCAACTGATGATTGTTTTCTTAATATCAACCCTTGACAACTCCAAAATAGGGGCCATTTATTTTCACCTAAATAACTTTTCACATAATTGTGCTCTTCCAATTAGAGATTTATCTTCAAAAAAATCATCCCAAATTCTTTTAAAGTGAAATTTTGTTGTGCTTTTAGGTAACATATCTTCAGGTGAAATATTCTTGAAAAAAGAATCATCATCCATCTCCATAATATTTTCCATTCTATACAAAAAATTCTATCACTAGTACCAATTTCTTCTTGTACTTGTTCATTAACATTCTCTTCAACGTGTTCATCAATAATTTCAATGGGCTGTTCTTGACTAGATATTCCTAAACTCAAATTCCCCCTATTTAGTTTTTTTCATCTCTTTTTCAGTCATACAACCTTGATCTATTCCTTTTATTCCCCATCACAAATTGTTTGTTTTAATTCACTTACACATACATACACATGCATTTACATCCCAAAAAATAAGTTATGGAGTTCAATTTCTACATGGTTTTAATCTATCATTCAAGCGAAATATATAAATTTAATAAATACACTCACAAACACTAAAATGAGTAAATAAGAATCTCACAATCTCATAAACCTTTGAAATTAATCAATGACAAGTTGAGAATCATTGTACCTAAAAATTTGTAGCCTCTCTTGCCAAAAAAAATCCTTTTGTGTGTTTTCTCCAAATGATTGAATTGAAAAAATAAAACAATAATTTGTAGCCTCTCTTCCCAAAAAAATATTTTGCCAAAAAAACTCCTTTAATTTTTTGTTTTATTAAATGCTTGAATTGAAAAAAATTGAAAAATAATTTGTAGCCTCTATTTCATAAAACACTACTTCTATGTGTTTTCTCCTTAATGCTTGAATTGGAAAAAATAAGAAAAATATAAATATATTTATATGAATTGATTACAAATCAAAAAGGGAAAATAATTCTAGTTGATGAAATTAGCAAGAAAGTTTTAGAAAAAATAAACTCAGGTGAAATGAACTCGTACGAAACAAACTCAGTCAAAAAAACTTGTCCGTAACCATCTATGTGGTATCCTAGTTGGCATCCACCTGCGTCTTCAGAATTTTCTGAAAGTCTCAACTTGAGCTAAATATTTCTTCAGTCAGAATGAATTATTCAAAAAACTAAAAATACCTTTTTGGAGAGATCTGAGTCTACAATCCAAGTATATATATTTTTTGATATTTTGATTAGTTTTAATATGTTTTTGTTTTATGATATTGTAACTAGGTTGTTATAATTAGAGATGGCACTGATTAGAATTAAAAAATATATTTAAACCACATTGAAATATTTTGAAAATTATATGGTGCACTTGAGGAAAGAGTCCTCTCCAAAACAGTATAATTGGTTTTTTGAAAATGATAAAAAAAAAAAACTTATACAAAAGTTGACATGGAATGAAAACTATCGACTTCTAGTAAGTTTGATTTTAAAACATTATTACAAGGAAAATATGCATTGAAAATTAATTTTTTTTCTATGCACTAGATATTGAACTAATCTATTTGGGAAAAAAAATAGAGAAAAATAAGATTGCTTTCTCTTTTGTTTGTGACGTGGAATCGACTTCACTTTTTCCTAGAATTTACAACAATTCAAATCTGCTCTTAAATTTATAAAAAAAAAATAAATTAAATTTTTGAAAGATTACAAGCATAAAATTCATCAAGAGGTCTATATTTCATTAGTTTACATCATTTTGAAATTCAAAACATAAATGCCACTTTTATGAGGTCGAAGTTGAAAATTTTTGTTTGTGTTGGCCGATTCCTTTATAAAAGTGTGATGCATATTTGTGATTTTATCCATCATGTCTTACAACTAGAGTGATGGTTTGTGTAAAATCTACTCAAATGTTTGTGTAAATCCCTTGGAAACTAATCTTTCCTTGTGCCACTTAATAGAGCCTTCAATATGATATTTTACCTTCTAAACCTTTTTGACACCAATCATCTATTTATCTTTTGGAAGATGCACTAATTCTCATGTATTATTTTTCTCAATTACTTCAATCTCTTCATTCATAGCATCAATCCATAATTTCTCTTTCACTACTTCTTCCTAGACAAATGGTTCAACTTGAATTTGACTAAGCAAAGAAAAATTAACAACTTGGTTCATATTACTACTCTAATAAATTTTATTTAAGATTCTTACCTTCCTTACAGAGCTTGGACTTGATGCTAGACTTGAACTATTACATGAGTTTGTGCTATCAAGAGAACTTGGTGGATTTGAGCTTGGAGAACTTGAACTTGAGCTACTACTAGAGCTTGAAATTTTAATTCAGCTTGTGGGGAGAGAATGAACATTTTCATATTCCATGTCCATAATTACTAGTGTTTTTTGTTATACATCTTCTTGACACTAAGACAATCCCCCTTCATTGGAAACCACATCTTGAGTTACAATCTACTTTTTTTGTATTATGATTATTAAATCTATACCGTTTAGTTGCATTAAAATATCTCATGAAGATACAAAGCTAATATTTTACATCCAACTTTTTTTTCCTTTTGAGCTAAAATATGTACATATGCGGACAACCAAAGAAACAAAAATGAGCCATAGATGCTTATGACCACTCTAATCTTCCTTTGGAGTGATTTTCTAAACTTATTTTTTGGAATTGCGATTTAAGATGCATACTACTATTGCCACTATTTTTGCTCAATAATAATTGGGAAGGTTCTTTGACTAGAATATGTTTCATGCCATTTTCATAATGGTACAGTTCTTTCTTTCAATAACACCATTTTTCTAGGGAGTATGAACTACAATTAGTTATCCATTTATGCCGTGATTGTTACAAAAATCAAAGAAATATTTTGAAGTGAATTCTCCCTCTCTATCTATTTTGAGTATTTTGAGATAATACTTAGTTTGCTTTTTAGCCATGGCCTTGAAAGGCTTGAAGCATTTAAAGGATTCATATTTTTTCTTTACAAAATAGATCCATGTCTGGATAGAAAATCATCAAATAAATATTTTTACCCAAATATTGTTCCTTATATTATCATAGATGTAGCAAGCATAAGCTCAAGAGAAGCTACTAGCATACCTATATTTAAAAAAATATATCTAAAATACTATAATTTAATAATTTAGTGATATTATTATTATAAATACAATATATTATACTCTCTCTTAATATATATTGTTGGTGTATACCTTTAATCCTAGGTGTATACACATTTGTATTAATCATACTTAGGCATTTTTAGCACATGTTACTTTGAATATGTCAAAGTAGTTGGTCATTTTCTAGAGGTGTCAACTTGCATCTACACCTCATGCTATGTTTGTGGAAGGTTACTCGCCACATCTCCATGTAGAGGAGTCTTATCCTCTTTTCATAGAGATTTGGGTACCCACACTTGCCTATTTATACTCGCCTCATTTGGTAATACAATCTGGTCAATTCATTGCAAACTTGTATGCTTGTTGTTTATTCCATTATCTTGTTTTCTAGAATAGCTTCAAGCCATCTTTTGCTAGCTTTGCTTCATGCCCCCATTAACGCCAGTCTTCATACTGTGAGGATTGTTTATTGTTTGGTTATTGTTTTTCAACTATGCTTGTTTTGTGAGTTTCATAGAGGAGGCTCGATGTCTGTGAAAGGAGGCTTTCCCTCTTGTTTTTCACCAAGGTCTGCACAAAGGCTGACCCAGGACCCTTCTTCTTTGTTTGTGTAGCTTTGAAGATTTAGTTGTTAGCAAAACAAGGTGACATTGGATATTGGAGGATCTCTAAGATCCTAAGGTAGAGCACAGAGCCCCCATGCATTGTGTCTTTATTGATGTCTCCACACAGTGCTCATGGTGGTCTTTGGCACCATGGTATGTGCCTCTAAATGCCCACATAGGGCTTTGTTGAAGGCCTCAATTGACTAGACAGGTGCCTTCACAACACCCTCACATGATAAACATCACGCCACCAATGTTCTCCCTCATAAGGGAGATCATTCAAACATCCCAAGCTCATCCCTATTTAGCCTATGTAAGCCACGTTTGCATCTACAAGAAAGGACCGATGACCATCATGTTTTTTGTAGTGAATAGGAGCACTATTTAGTTGACACAAGAAACTAGGGGGGTGATGTCAACAAGGGGGAGTGGGCACAATCTCAAAAATTTAAGCCCTTGGTCACATGGGGTTTTAGCCCCTGGTCATGCACAGCCCAAGGGGGCTTAAGTTTTCTCCTCTTTCTTATTTTTCTCACAACAAATTTGCATGCAAATTTAATTTTCCAACATTTGAAAATTTTTTTTGCTGAAGAAGGATTTTTTTTGTAAATGCAAAAAAATTGCGAGTCCTATAACTTTTGCAAATCAACTCAAAATTGAGTGCTTTTTTTTGGGTAGAAGTGGATGTTTCTTCATCGCTGATCTAACTAGCCTAAAATGACATCGAAATTATGAAGTGCCTATTTATGCTATTTTTGGGTGACCTAAAGTGCCAAATCTGGGGGGAAAAACACATAATTAAGGGCGGGGGGTCTTGTGTGTTCATCTTTCACACTTCCTAGAGAAGTGCTTTTTGTGTAGGTTGTGTTTCTTTTCACTTCTTCACTTGCATTTCTTTAGCTCTTTCTTTACATATTTCTATAACTACTATTTAAAGACTAAGCATCATGGAGTCTATTGTCCCTATACCACCGCTAACTCCTTTCAATAATCATGATTAGAGGATTAAAGTAAGTCTTGTGCTGAAAAATAAAGGTTTATATAGGATAACTTTAGGTACAGAAAAAGAACCTAATGCATCCAAAGAGAAAGAAATTTTTTTCAATAAGTGTGACCAAGCATTAGGTTTTCTTTGTTTAAATCTATTTCCTAAATTGTTGTTTCATGTTGAGAATTTGACTACACCCAATGAAGTTTGGGATGTTCTAAACAAATTATTTGGGAAAATTGATGAACTTAGAAGTCATGAATTGAAAAATCAACTCTTAGGTCTTAGCCCTGGAAGTTTCTCAACCTTAGAATATTTCTTCACAAAATTTAAATCTTTAAAGTTGAAGTTAAAAGATTTTATAATTGACAAGAAAGAGGATCAATTAATCCTTTCTATACTTTCCAAACTAGGTTCTGAATGTTTGTGTTTGTCTCAACTTTCTATTCTACTAAAAGTGCTCTTGGAGCATCATGGAAAATGCCCACTCTACATAACTTTACTTCTGATCTCAGAAGGGAATAAGAAAAATTAATTAATATGGGATCTTTGAAGTCTACTAAGCCTCAAGCTCTAATTGCAGGGAATGATAAGCCTCAAACTTCAAAAGGAAAGAAAAAGAATACTAAAAGAGAGGCTTGACATCTGTGAAAGGAGGCTCTGCCTCTTATTTTTCACCGAGGTCTGCACAAAGGCCGACCCACGACATTTTTTCTTTGTTTGCATGGCTTTGAAAAGCCAACTGTTAGTAAAACAAGGCAGCAATGGATATTGGAGAATTTTTGAGATCCTAAGGCAATGCATAGAGTCCCCACGCCTTGTGTCTTTACCGGTGTCTCCACACTGTGCTCATGGTGGTCTTTGGCGTCATGGCCTGCACCTCTAAACACCCATATAGGGCTTTATTGAAGGCCTCGATCATCCATAGAGGTGCCTTCATAGCACCCTCACATGCTGAACCTCATGCCACCTGTGTTTTCCCTCATAAGGTTACTCATTAGAATGACCCAAGCTCACCCATGTTCAGCCTATGCAGGCCACGTTTGCATTTGCAAGAAAGGAGCAATGAATGTCATGTTTTTTGCACCGAATAGGAGCACTATTCAGTTGACATAAGAAACAAGGGGGGGTGATGTTAGCAAGGCGGATGAGGCACAATCTCAAAAATTTAAGCCCTTGGTTGTGCACAGCCCAAGGGAGCTTAAGTTTTCTCCTCTCTTTTATTTTTCTCTCAACAAATTTGCATGCAAATTTAATTTTTCAAAATTTGAATTTTTTTTTGGCCGAAGAAAGATTATTTTTTGTAAATGCAAGAAATTTGTGAGTCCTATAACTTTTGCAAATCAAATTGAAATCAAGTGCTTTGTTTTGCAAAAGTGGATGTTTTTAGTCACGAATCTAACTAGCCTAAAATTGTATTGAAATTATAAAGTGCCTGTTTATGCTATTTTTGGGTGACCTAATGCACTTCTTCTATTAAGTGGAAAATTTGGGGGGGAAACACATAATTAAGGGGGGTCTTGTATGTTCATCTTTCACACATCCTAGAGAAGTACTTTTTGTGTGGGTTGCATTTCCTTTCACTTCTTCACATGCATTTATTTAGTTCTTTCTTTATGTATTTCTACAATTGCTATCTAAAGACTAAGCATCATGGAGTCTACTGTCCCTATACCACCCCTAACTCCTTTCAATTGTCATGATTGGAAGAATAAAATAAGTCATGTGCTAAAAAAAGGTTTATATAGGATAACTATGGGTACAGAAACAGAACCTAATGTAGCCAAAGAGAAAGAAAAGTTTTTCAATAAGTGTGACCAAGCATTTGGTTTTCTTTGTTTAAATCTATCTTTTGAATTGTTGTTTCATGTTGAGAATTTGACTACACCCAATGAAGTTTGGGATGTTCTAAACAAATTATTCAGGAAAATTGATGAACTTAGAAATCATGAATTGGAAAATCAACTCTTAGGTCTTAGTCCTAGAAGTTTCTCAACTTTACAAGATTTCTCCACAAAATTTAAATATTTAAAGTTGTTGTTAAAAGATTGTGGAATTGATAAGAAAGAGATTAGTTAATCCTTTTTGTGCCTTCCAAAGTAGGTTTTGAATTTTTTGTGTTTGTCACAACTTTCTATTCTACTAAAAGTTCTCTTGGAGCACTATGGAAAATGCCCACTCTAGATAACTTTATTTTTGATCTCACAAGGGAACAATAAAAATTAGTTTAGATGGGTTCTTTGAAGTCTACTAAGCCTCAAGCTCTAATTGCAAGGAATGATAAGCCTCAAACTTCAAAAGAAAAGAAAAAGAACACTAAAAAGGACAAGGATGGTAAGAAAGATGATAAAATTGACAAATCCAAAAAGGATAACTCTTCTCAACAAAGTAAATAAATTACTGAAAAAGTTACTTGTGCCTTTTGTAAAAAATAGGGCATAATGAACATTAATGCATGAAGAAACAAATTGAAAATCTCTCTTATATTCTTAAAAAGAATAATGTTGGGCTACCTGATTCTCTCAAAGCATCTTCATCAACTCAAGGTAATACTAAATACAAAGAGAAATTAAAAGTCAAGGCCTTAGTTGCTACTACATCTTCATCTCCATCATGGATTATTGATTCTGGTGCTACTCATCATATGGGTTCTTCTCAAGTTGTTTTTTCATCTTTAGAGCCATCTAGAATGTCTTCAATCACCTTAGCTGATGATACTCTAGCATTGGTGAAAGGGAGAGAGTCTATTGAAGTTGAAGGAGGAACATTTTCAAATGTTCTAAGTGTACCTTCACTATCAACTAATCTCCTTTCACTGTATCAAATAACATGCTTAGGGAAGGGCATGAGAGTACATTTCTCTCCAAATTCAGTTGAGATAAGAGAATTGTAAAGTAACAATTTGGTTGCTATAGGGAAGGCAGATCACCAATCCAAATTATATACCTTCTCCAATTTTTCTACTAATATTTCTCTAAAGGAACTACTAACACATTCAGATGAAGTTAGTAAACTATGGCATGAGTGGTTAGGCCACCTTAACTATCGCTATCTTGAACAACTAGGTAAAAAAAAATGGTTAATGGATTACCAAAAGTTAAATTTTCTAAAGGACTTTGTGAAGGTTGTGCACTTGGTAAACTTCCTAAAGCAAAGTTTGACAGGAAAAAAACATGGAGGGAAAAACAAATCTTAGAACATGTTCAAAGTGATGTTTCAAGGGTTTTTCTCCATCCATCTTTTAGAAAGGCTAGCTATGTTCTCACCTTTATTAATGATTACTCTCATTTTACATGGGTCTACTTCCTTAGGCAAAAATTAGAAGTGTTTGAATCCTTTCAAGATTTCAAAGCTCTAGCTGAAAAATAGTTAGGGAAAGTCATCAAAATTATTTGAACTAATAATGGTAGAGAGTATGTCAATAATCATTTTGAGCAATTTTGAACAATGGAGGGGATAGATTTGCAACACACAGTTCCATATACTCCTCAACAAAATGGTGTTGTTGAATGCAAAAATAGATCCTTAAAAGAGATGGCTAATTGTATGATTCATTCTAAAGGATTAACACCATCTTATTGGGCTGAAGCAATCAATTGCATGTTACATTTAGAATAGAGTTCCTCATAAAGTATTGAAGGGAATCACTCCCTTTGAAGGTTGGAAAGGATGTAAACCAACAGTTGATCATTTTTAGAGTCTTTGGTTCACCAGCTATGAAACACATTCCTAAAGAGCATCACAAGGCTATGGATCCACAATCCAAACCTTGCATTTTTGTTGGATATCTAGATGGTGTAAAAGGCTATTGCCTACTTCACCTAACCACACATGAGTTGTTCATTAAGAGAAGTGTTAAGTTTCAAGAAACACCCCTTGAATCTATACTTGGCATTCCTCGGCATATTGTTGATTCTCCATATCATGATAATACCCCTAATGATTCAGATCATTCACAGTAGATTCCTAGTGTAGAAACACTTCTTCTAGTTCACAAACTGATGATAATAATGAGAATTCATCTTCATCAAGTTCAGGGATTTCATTAGAAGTTGATATTACTGCACCTGACTCACCCACATCTAGAACTCTACGTTCACTTCACAAAGTAGATTCATGGGTATAGATTGTAGCAGATGACAGTCAGATTTAGACAGACTTACAAGGGAGATCACAAGCCTTCTTTGCTTTAGTGTCTGATCCATAGACATTTAAAGAAGCATCAGACATACCTAAGTGGGATATTTCTATGAATGAGGAATATGATTCCTTGATTAGAAATCACACTTGGGATTTGACTTCTCTTCCTAAGGGAAGGAAGATAGTTTTATGTAGATGGATATATCAAACTAAATTTGCAACAGATGGGTCATTTGATAAATACAAATCACAGTTGGTTGCTAAAGGTTTTTCACAAGTTGCAAGCACTGCCTATACAGAAACTTTTGGACCAGTTGCCAAGATGACTTCAATTCGACTCACACTAGCTATAGCTGTAGCACATGAATGGGCTGTACATAAAATGGATGTGAAGAGTGCATTTCTTCATGGAGACCTTGAGGAGGAGATCTACATGAAACAACCACCAAGGTTTGTTCAGGATTCATCATTAGTGTGTAGACTAAGGAAATCTATCTATGGTCTCAAACAAGGCCCCAAGCCTTGGTATGCCAAGATGGATTCTTACCTTCTATCTTCAAGATTTACTAGATGCCATTCAGATCCTAATGTGTATCTTTTGTAGTAGGATGATTCACTTTTGATACTGGTTCTATATGTTGATGATCTTTTGGTTACTAGGAGTACTTCATCTACCATTACAGCAGTGAAGTCAGCACTTTAGGATAGATTTGACATGACAGACTTGGGTTTATTGCACTACTTCCTTGGTATTGAGATATCACAATTTGATTTAGGGATTGCTCTTGGTCAGCCTAAGTATACTCTTGATTTACTTGTATGTTTTCACATGACTACTTGTAGACTATCTCCGACTCCCTTCCTATCTGGAGTCAAGCTTGAGACTTCTTGCCCTACACCTTTAGTTGATGCTACATTATATTGGCAACTTGTATGTAGTCTTATATACTTGACACATACTAGGCTAGACATATCATATGCAGTTGGCATGGTTTCTAGATTTATGTAGGAACCCCATGAGTTGCATTGGAAAGCAACTAAGAAGATCCTTCACTAACTTCATAGTACACTTGCATTTGAGATTCACTATAGAGTTGGTTCATCAATTGACTTGGTTGGTTTTGCATATTCAAATTGGGTTGGTGATACTGAGTATCACAAGTCCACTTCTGCTTACAATTTTTCACATGGTTTAGGTCCTATCAACTGGTCTAGCAAGAAACAGAATGCTATTGCTATATTTTCTATAGAGGCAGAGTTCAAGGGAGCTATTAACTCAGATACTGAGGCCATATGGCTTCAAGACATTCTTTCTAAATTTGGTATTCCTTTTAGGAAGCCTATAGTTATCTTTTGTGATAACTAGAGTACTGTATAGATATGCAGGAATCTGGTTCAACATCAATGAACCAAACAAATAGAGATTCATATGCATTAGATTTGAGGGCTTATTCATGATCAGATCATCGACTTAGTCTTTTGCCAGTCTTTAGTGTAGGTTGCTAACATTTTCACCGAACCCTTTACTGAGAGCAAGTTCATTCATCTACGAGCTCTTGTTGGTGTGCGGTCTACATCAACATCAGCATCATGTTTGGGGGCCTTCTAAGCCTTTTCTTTTTCTCTCTTTTCGGAGGATAGTTTTTTCCCATTGGGTTTTCTATCCTTCTCCTATTTTAGAGAGTTTGCATTATAATTGAGTAGCTTATCATGCTTCATGATTGGGACTCATCTTTCTTTTGCATTGTTCATGGGTACCTCACCAGGATTATAGCCAAGACCCCTTTTTCATAAAACTCACCTAAGTTGTGCTTAAGGGGGGGTGTTGGTGTATACCTTTAATCCTAGGTGTATACACATTTGTATTAATCATACTTGGGCATTTTTAGCACATGTTACCTTGAATATGTCAAAGTAGTTGATCATTTTTGAGAGGTGTCAACTTGCATTGGCACCTCGTGCTATGTTTGTGGGAGGTTACTTGACACATCTCCACATAGAGGAGTCCTATCCTATTTTCATAGAGATTTGTGTACCCACACTTGCCTATTTATACTCGCCTCATTTGGTAATACAATCTGGTTGATTCATTGCAAACTTGTGTGCTTGTTGTTTATTCCATGATCTTGTTTTCTACATATATTATTTTTAATATAATACCTATTATATATAATAAGTAATAATAATATCTATGAATGAGGAATATGATTCCTTGATTAGAAATCACACTTGGGATTTGACTTCTCTTCCTAAGGGAAGGAAGATAGTTTTATGTACATGGATATATCAAAAAAAATTGCAGTAGATGGGTCAATTGATAAGTACAAATCACAGTTGGTTGCTAAAGGTTTTTCACAAGTTGCAAGCATTGACTATCTAGAAATTTTTGGACCAGTTGCCCAGATGACTTCAATTTGACTCACACTAGCTATAGCTGCAACACATGAATGGGTTGTACATAAAATGGATGTGAAGAGTGCATTTCTTCATGAAGACCTTAAGGAGGAGATCTACATGGAACAACCACCAAGGTTTGTTCAGGATTCATCGATAGTGTGTAGACTAAGGAAATCTATCTATGGTCTCAAACAAGACCCCAAGGCTTGGTATGCCAAGATGGATTCTTACCTTCTATCTTCAGGATTTACTAGATACCATTCAGATCCTAATGTGTATCTTTTGCAGTAGGATGATTCACTTTTGATACTGGTTCTATATGTTGATGATCTTTTGGTTACTGAGAGTACTTCATCTACCATTACAGCAGTGAAGTCGGCACTTTAGGATAGATTTAACATGACAGACTTGGGTTTATTGCACTACTTCCTTGGTATTGAGATATCACAATCAAATTTAGGGATTGCTCTTGCTCAACCTAAGTATACTCTTGATTTACTTGCATGTTTTCACATGACTACTTGTAGACCATCTTTGACTTCCTTCCTATCTGGAGTCAAGCTTGAGACTTCTTGTCCTACACCTTTAGTTGATGCTACATTATATCAACAAATTGTATGTAGTCTTATATACTTGACACATACTAGGCCAAACATATCATATGCAGTTGGCATGGTTTCCAAATTTATGTAGGAACCTCATGAGTTGCATTGGAAAGCAACTAAGAAGATCCTTCACTAACTTCATAGTACACTTGCATTTGAGATTCACTACAAAGTTGGTTCATCAATTGACTTGGTTGGTTTTGCATATTCAAATTGGGTTGGTGATACTGAGTATCACAAGTCCACTTCTGCTTACAATTTTTCACATGGTTTAGGTCCTATCAACTGGTCTAGCAAGAAGTATAATGCTATTGCTATATTTTCTATAGAGGCAGAGTTTAGGGGAGCTATTAACTCAGATACTAAGGCCATATGGCTTCAAGACATTCTTTCTAAGTTTGGTATTCCTTTTAGGAAGCCTATAGTTATCTTTTGTGATAACTAGAGTACTGTACAGATATGCAGGAATCTGGTTCAACATCAATGAACCAAACAAATAGAGATTCATATGCATTACATTTGAGAGCTTATTCATGATCAGATCATCGACTTAGTCTTTTGCCAGTCTTTAGTGCAAGTTGCTGATATTTTCACCGAACCCTTTACTGAGAGCAAGTTCATTCATCTACGAGCTCTTGTTGGTGTGCAGTCTACATCAGCATCAGCATCATGTTTGGGGGCTTTCTAAGCCTTTTCTTTTTCTCTCTTTTCAGAGGATAGTTTTTTCCCATTGGGTTTTCTATCCTTCTCCTATTTTAGAGAGTTTGCATTATAATTGAGTAGCTTATCATGCTTCATGACTGGGACTCATCTTTCTTTTGCATTGTTCATGGGTACCTCACCAGGATTATAGCCAAGAACCTTTTTTCATAAAACTCACCTAAGTTGTGCTTAAGGGGGGGTGTTGGTGTATACCTTTAATCCTAGGTGTATACACATTTGTATTAATCATACTTGAGCATTTTTAGCACATGTTACCTTGAATAAGTCAAAGTAGTTGATCATTTTTGAGAGGTGTCAACTTGTATTGGCACCTCGTGCTATGTTTGTGGGAGGTTACTCACCACATCTCCACATAGAGGAGTCCTATCCTATTTTCATAGAGATTCGTGTACCCACACCTGCCTATTTATACTCACCTCATTTGGTAATACAATCTGGTTGATTCATTGCAAACTTGTGTGCTTGTTGTTTATTCCATGATCTTGTTTTCTACATATATTATTTTTAATATAATACCTATTATATATAATAAGTAATAATAATATATAAACTCATATTATTATATAATATTATACATAGATATAAGAAGTGGATAATCTATAATTAAGGGGTGTTTCTATATATTAAAAGTGAATATAGAAAAATAATTTAAAGTTATAAAATAAAAAAGCAAGCCCTAAACAGAAACTCCATCCTTATTGGATGAGTGTACAAATTTAATTGGAGTTAGTACTTTAAGAACTAATTTTACTCTAAGCTTTTTTAATAAATATATCAGTAACTTATAGTTGAAATTGAGATTGCAATCCTTTTACTCTTAGTTATAATATTTCCTTAATTTATTTAAAGATAGTGTATAAATTTAATTGGAATTGGTACTTTAATAACTAATTTTAGCAACTCCAATTTGTGTAGAGGGCATTTCTATTATAATTTTTTTATCTTTCCCAAATTGTATTTTAATTCCTATAAACTAAAGGGAAAAATTAATGATTTCATTTCATATAGACATAAGTTTTGAAAGCTAGTCATTATAGTTATCTTAGGGGAATGAAATAAAATAGAAGCTTGCTGGAATAAAATGAAGTAAATAGAATTGTAAATAATATTTATTGGAAGACGAAAATAAAATATGAGCTTTGTTAATATTAATGTGTAGCCAAATTATTAAGATAGAGGATCATAATGAAAGGAATGACACAGAAAGACTCTTGTAAGAATATTTTAAAATATATCTTCATTTGCTAATGCATCCATTAAAATACATAGCAATTTCCTAATGCATCCATTAAAATACATAGCAATATTCAAATGTAACAATATTGAGTTTTTTTGTGCATAATAAAACTGCATCAAACAGAATTGAAATAACCAAAAATAAATCCTGAAAACCTAAAACTACATCAAAAGAAATTGAAATAACCAAAAACAAATCCCAAAGCCTAGCAGATTGAATTTTTTTTTTATATAAGATTAAACGGGAAAGAAGTAAGATGAATAAACGAACACATATATAATTTAAATTAATTTAAATGAAGCTGACTATGACCTCTTGAATTTGAATTTGGGTAATCATAATATTATAAAATTACATAAAATCTGGAGTCTTTAAAGTTAATGAATCTTTTAGTTCTTAAGATCCCTACTATGTAAGAATATATTAAACTAGCAGTTGCACCAAGTTTTTGTGCAACAGAATAGCCAATAGGAATTTATGTATACAACTTGTAAATTTACTATATACACAAAACTATTTATGTTATTCTAGTAGTGGACAAAAAATCCCAATTTAAACTAATGAATATTCTTCAATAGAATGGAAAACCAATCTCAATTTTAAGCCACATTTGATTTTTAATTAATGGCAATTTATCCTTAAAATAAAAATTTATAATTTCAACTAGGAAAAGTCTAATAAACCAATGATTGTTTTTGAAAAACAACCAATTTAATAGTAGAAAAAACAAAAAAATAAACATAAACATTTTTCCATTCGGTTGTAATTTTTCAACATAAGAGCATTGTTGACCCATCAACAATCTTACATCAACCAAAAATATTATGCTTTCTTTTATATGTTTTCCTTATTTTGCAAGTCTCTTGATGTGTCATGAGTTGGATTGTGCGGTATCTCATGTATGATCTGATGAGTGCCAAGTTGCACCTATGAAATACATCTTTTTACCTCTCTTTTTCTCCTTGATTCCATCTTTCCTAATGTCTGCACCCAAATAAGCTAGCAAGATCGGTCTATTTAATCATTAATTGAGATAGATTACTTAAGATCATCATTTTTGATTGAGTGACTAATGTGCATGGAATTGATGGAAAAAATGCAAAAACTTCTCTTTTTGAATCAACAGGTGTAGATGCTAGGAACAACAATTTTGTGCATCTCCAGAAATAGTCTTCAATAATCGCCGAAGACAATACTAAAGTACCATGACACCTGAAGTTTTGAAGAAATGAGGAAAGCCTCTCCAGAGCTCTGCGGGAGTTTGGAACATCTCTGAAGTTGAACAAAGAAAGCTACAGATATCTCTGGAGCTACAGATATCTCCAGAACTACAAACATATCTCTGGAGCTGTAGATAGGGAGATATATCTCTGGTGCCTCCTGAGAGCAGGGCATATTTCTAGCATAAGCTATCGATCAGGCACTCTCAGTAGTGATCATAATACCCCTCATTTCACTCAAATCATCACCTGAGTGGTGAAGGGTCATCTTTAGTCAAATTGCTGGAGTTTTTATCTTTTTAAAGTTTTTACATGAGTCACAGATAGAACTGATCAATCTCCATATTTTCAGGGCCTCACTACCCAAATGTATTAAGACTCAAACTTAGAATTCTAAGTGGACTTCTGTTCTACTCAGTATACTCTTATTGCATGATTATCTTTCATAGTTAAACAACTAGTGTAATAAAGAGATGGATGTCATCTCATAGAAGAACTGATAGATAAGATAAGTGATATGTTATCACTCTTTTGATATATACTTGTAGAAATAGCAGAAGAAATATACAATGATTTGATTATCTAATTCTTGGTAATCTCAGTTATGTGATAGCAATATTTTTCATGAATGCAAAGCATATGTAATTGGATTGGATCTAGTTGTGATATTCTTTTGTGCTGATTCCCTACTATAGCCTTCAGCCCCAAGTGGTGCAGGAGCACCTTGATGTTCTCTTCAACCTGACAAAAGCAATTGGATTAGTTCTTTGATTTGTTAATGTTATTGAGGATAGTTTTGGTCCTCCTACCTCTGCATCACCAAGGGCAGGGAGCAAGGGCCCACTCTCACCACTAAGGCAGGAGGCTAGTACCACTATTTTATTACTTCATCTTTTTGTTATGAAAATTATTTACTGATTTTGACAGGTAGATGCATGTTACTATTTTAAGATTGCTTTGAGTAAATTTCTTGTTTTATTCTGTTTCAACATTCCTTAAATTCATTTAGTAAGTAGATAGATTAATCTTTTCAAATTAGTAGAAGCTATTAAGATTAGTTAGGAAAACTGGTAACTATAGAACCCCTAGTTGTAAACAGCCGAGGACACAGCCCCTAGATTATTGACATCTAAAAATAGATTAAATGATGAGGTACAACGACACCTTGTCATTTTTGGTTCAGTTGCCGGGGATGTATTGTGTTAATTAGGGAAACTTAGTTAAAACAATTTCTAGGATAGATTTGTATGGTTAGAGCTAGAGATTTGAAAGGAAGATATATAAAGAAGACACCCCAACAACAAGCCATAGGGGAAAGTAGTGGGGTGGCGCAAGATCTTGTTGAGGAGAGAAACCTAGAGCTTGCTTTGGAAGCTGCACCTCAAAACAACAATCCCTTAGATCCTCCAAATCTTCCACTTACCGATTATATCCAAGAATTACAACAAAAGTTTCAGGCAGATCCTTTGATATAACCTAATTTCCTAGAACCTCAGGGAGAAGAACCGGTACTAAACATGGATAATGATAATCATGAAGAAGAAGAAAATTAGGCTCCAAGAACCTTCTCATATATTATTGTTTTGGCTGCTGGGAAGAATATCTCACCAGCACACCTGCCAAACTTTAGAGGACTTTCTTCTGAGGATCCACATCAGTTTTTGTTTGAATTTAAAGTAGTCTGCCAAACATATGATTATGGATCAGATAACCAGAAACTCAAGTTGTTCCCTTCAACTCTAAAAGATTCTGCAATGAGATGGTTTATGGGTTTACCCCAGAATTCTATCCATTCTTGGGATCAGATGGAAACAGAGTTTTTGAAAAAATACCAAGATTACTGTAGATCCAGTAATAAAAATGAAGAATTGTTTAAAATTAGGTAGGGGGAGGAAGAATCCTTAGAGGACTATGTGGATAGGTTTAATTTTGCCTTGAGAAGGTATGACATCCTAGTAGATCACTCCTTGGCCAAAACCCTATTTGTAAAAAGATTGGATAAAGAATCAAAATAGGCATTGGATCTAATAGGAAAAAGGAATATCAACAAAATAGAAATACCTGCTATAGAAGAACTCTGCAAGAACTATTCTAGAACCCAAGATGGAGTGAGGTCATCCAAAACATTTAGAGGGAAGAATGAAATAGGACAGTTAATGGAAGAGATTGCAAATCTAAAAATAGACATTTTGGTCCAATTAAATACCACATTAGATGGGATTCAGGCAGAAACCAAAACAACTGATCAAAATAGAGCAACTAAACCACTCTCCATCTATTGTCCTAGGTGTAGAAACAAACATTTGTTGAGAGAATGCCCTTTGGACAAATCAGAGATTTGTCAAATCTATGATAAGGAACATCCTACCAGTCAATGTAGTCAACTTCTAGCCTTGAAAAAATTGAGTAAGAAGAATGTTGTAATAAAAGAGGAATTGAACTATGTGGGACAAAAACAAGCTGGGAATTTCCCTTATAATCAGTATCCAAACCAGCTTTCTTACAGGGGTCCTTCTAATTGGGGAAATAATCAGTGGAATCCAACTTAGCACAGACCTCAAAATAATCCTCCTTGGGGACAGCAAGATTGACAAAATCAACATTGGCAAAACCAAAATTGGCAAAATTAGCCTTGGGGAAATCAATAGTGGCCACCATAGTTTGGATCACAAAACATGCAACCTTAATGGGGTTCTCAACAGGGATATAATCAACAATACCAGGGACAACCTAGACGTTTCCAACCTCAAGAACAAGCTTTACTAACTAGACCCTCCAACACACAAGTTCAATCACAAAATGAACCAGTTAGCCAACCATGTTTACCAGCTCAGTCGATACCAAACCCATGGAATAAACATGGAGCAACTGTTTACATGATAGAGCAAGAAAATCTAGCTGGAATTAATGCTATATATTCAAATAATCTCTAGCTGTGTTTTAGGAAAACATTCCCAAGACCATCTCCTCCAACTATAGTTGAAGTAACCAATAATGAGGAACCTGAAAATTCATCCACTCAACCCCCGGAGGATATTACTAATGAAAAAGTGCTAAAAGAATCATCCTTGGACAACTCTAGAGTTGCTCCTAAAAGACCGACTTCAGAGAATATTCCTGAACACAATTCTGACAAGAGCTCCAGAGATGCTCCGGAGATGGAAAAACTAGCACCATACCCAGAACGGCTTAAACAAAATGTTCCCCAGAAAAATATCTTACAAAAACAAGTCCAAACCAACCTGGAATTAGAACTTTTACAAGAAATATAGCAACTAAACATTGAAATTCCTCTTCTCCAAGCAATCAGAGATGTACCAGAACTAAATCAGTTCATTAAACAGTATTGTATCAAAACGCAGGGCAGGAAGAAAAACTTTCCCTCCACAATACAGGTGGAAGGAAAAGTAGTAGATCTATTGATGGGAGAAATTCTCCTCCCAAAATAAGGAGACTCTGGAAATCCTATCATAACTATTTTCATCTCAGGGGTAGAAATTTCAAATGTTCTGGTTGATCTGGGAGCAACAATTAATGTGATGACAATCCACACAATGGACAAATTAGCTCTATCA
Organism: Cunninghamia lanceolata; assembly: GCA_027924645.1. Lineage (NCBI taxonomy): Eukaryota > Viridiplantae > Streptophyta > Pinopsida > Cupressales > Cupressaceae > Cunninghamia > Cunninghamia lanceolata. The sequence goes on along the minus strand of BSBN01000420.1, from coordinate 6,499,456 downwards.
GGTATCCAACCCACAACTACAATTCTTCAACTTGTTGACCAGTCAATAGTTGTTCTAAAAGGAGTAATTACTGATGTACCAGTTGTGATAGATTCATGGGAATTTCCAGTGGACTTCCTAATACTAGAACCTAGAAACCAGAGAAATGCTTATGCACTGATCTTAGGACGACCATGGCTGGCTACAGTAGCAGCATCTATTGATTTTCAAAATGGGGATATGGTCATTTCTAATGGGATAGATTTAAAGAAAATATCTTTGTATCCTCCAGCTAAACCATCAATACATTATACATGAAGAGTATGGGTGGATGAACCAGAGAATAATGATAACAGTGCCTCAGTAGCTATGGTAACCATTAAGGAACATCTAGAAGAGTTAGAAGAAGAAATATACTATGATACAACAAAAGACATCACTCACATCCTAATCAATAAGGATGTGATGGAACTTGCCCAAGACTCTAAGAGAGAACTTCTTACTTCTTCTCATTGTACCCTCGCCAACATCATTCCTTGTGGGGAAACCTTTTACAGAGACTTAGCCACTTTCCATATGTTGCTTCCACATTCTTGTCCTCTCAATACCATGACTCCAATGTAAAGATTAACTACATCTATGGATCAAATCACAAAACAAGTCATGATTTTACCAGGGAAAACACTTAATATCAATACTCAGTTAACAACAAATTAGGAAGAAAAACTTATCCAACTTCTGATTTCCCATTTAGCATCTTTTGCTTGGGAATACCAAGATATGAAAGGCATACCTCCTGAGATCTGTACCCATCATATATACACTGAGGATATTAAACCTATTAGACAGCCCTAGAGAAGATTGAATCCTACTTTAAAGGACATTGTCAAAACTGAAATAGAAAAATTACTTCAAGCAGGGTTTACATATCCAATCTTAGACAGTCAATGGGTCTCACCCCTTGTCATAGTGCCTAAAAAGAATGGGAAATGGAGGGTGTGTATTGATTATAGAGAACTCAACAAGGCCACAAAAAAGACTACTTTCCCTTACCATTCATTGACCAAGTTCTGGACAACCTTGCTGGGAGAAAGTATTTCTCTTTTCTAGATGGATTCAATGGGTTTAATCAAATTCAAGTAGCACCTGAAGACTAGGACAAAACCACCTTCACATGCTCATGGGGGACTTTTTCTTACAAAGTTCTTCCCTTTGGACTATGCAATGCCCCAGCTACATTTTAGAGACTTGTTTTAGCTATTTTTGCTGAACTAGCTAATGAATGCATGGAGGTCTATATGGATGAATTTACTATGTATGGGGATAATTTTGAAGAAGCTCTTACAAACCTTGAGAAATTACTAAAATGCTGTGAGAAAAATCAATTATCCCTTAGCCATGAAAAGTGCTTCATGATGGTGGAGGAAGGAATTGTTTTGGGACACCACATTTCAGAAAAGGGGATCAAAGCGAATCAAAACAAGATAGAAGTGATCACACAATTGCCTTGACCTAAAAATCAGACAGATGTTAGAAGTTTTCTGGGTCATGTAGGCTACTATAGGAGATTCATAGAAAATTTTAGTAGAATAGCAGCCCCTCTGTTTACCCTGCTTAACAAAGACATAGAATTTCTGTGGACAGAGGAATGTCAATCAGCATTTGAAACCTTTAAAGAGAAGCTTACTGTCACACCAATTTTAAGAGGACCTAATTGGACTTTACCATTTCACATACAGACCGATGCTTCAAATGAGTCCATTGGGGCAGTTTTAGGACAAAAGGAGGAAGGAGAAAGTATGCATGCCATTTATTACATCAGCAAAAATTTTACCTCTGCAGAAATAAATTACACCACAACTGAGAAAGAATTATTGGCAGTCATCTATGCTATAAACAAATTCTGGCATTATATCACTAGATATAAGATATTTGTACACACTGATCATGTAGCCATAGAGTACCTAATGAATAAACCAGTAGTGGGTGCAAGGATCATCAGGTGGTTATTGCTATTGTAGGAATTTGATATTACCATAGTTGATAATCTAGGAAAGTTTAATTTGGTTGCTGATTTTTTGTCAAGATTGCATACAAGAGGACAAAACCAACCAGTGGAGGACAAGTTCCAAGATGAACATCTTTTTGCTATATCCTCTACTGCGCCTTGGTTTCTTGACAACTAATCTTTTAGCTACAGGCTTGTATCCATCCCATTTTACCTCAAAACAAAGAAAATGTTTGGTTAAAGAAAGTTTATCTTACAAATGGTTGAATGATTTACTATTTAAATGTGGTCCTGATTTCATTCTACGCAGGTGTTTAAAAGCTAATGAGATTTTTGATGTGTTGAAAGCATGTCATGATGAACCATCTGGTGGCCATTACTCTTTCCACTGGACAGTCCACAAGGTCCTCGGAGCTGGTTACTATTGGCCCTCTCTTCATAAAGACACAAAGAAGTATGTATAGCATTGTGACCAGTGCCAAAGGATGGGACAACCAACTTTTATCCAGGAGATGTTACTGCATCCTTAAGTAATGATGGAACCATTTGTGCAGTGGGGTCTGGACTTTGTGGGACCAATTTCTCCACCATCATCAGGCAAGGAGTACATTCTGATATGCACAGACTATGTTACTAAGTGGGCTGAGGTTCAAGCATTACAATTTGCAAGAGAAGAAAAAGTTGTTGATTTCCTTTATAATAAGATTTTCTTAAGGTTTGGAGCCCCAAGATCAATAGTTTCTGACATAGAACCTCAATTTACTTCACAAGTAATCAAAGCATTCATAGATTTATATCAAGTCAAACACAGAAAATCTTCACCTTACCATCCTCAAGCGAATGGGCAGGTAGAAGTAACCAATAGGGAACTTGAAAATATTCTAACAAGAACAATAGTAATGAACATAAAAGATTGGGCTAGTAGATTACCTGAAGCAGTTTGGGCTTACAATACCACTTGGAAGTCCACAACAAAGTTCTCACCATATGAATTAGTTTATGGGAAAAACCTTATTTTGTCTATAGAATTTGAACTCCAGACACTTAAAACTACATTGGATATTGGTTTACCATTGTCTATAGCTCAACAGAACATAATTCTTTAGCTCAAAGAGTTGGATGAAATTCAGACAGAGGCCATTCAACAAACAGAACTGGTTCAGTATCAGAGAAAGCAATGGCATGACCTACACATCAAAAGGAGGACATTTCAACAAGGCGATTGGGTTCTTCTTTATGATTCTAAATTCAAAGAGTTCAAAGGTAAATTACAAACTCACTGGATGGGTCCTTATCAAATAAAGGAAGTTTTTGAAAATGGAACTGTATTATTGGAACCTATTGATGGAAGCACAGACACATTTCTAGTAAATGGTCACCAAATCAGGATCTATAAAAGACCATCTCCTAAAGAGGAGTTTCTTAATGATTTGTGTTTTGATACAAGGGATACCTCCTTTGTCACAGTGTTGGATTGAAAAAAAAAAAGAAAAAAAAAAGAGAAAAAAAAGGAAGGTTGAGAACCAGCAAATGGATGCCTTCTAAAAAAAAAAGAAGGAAGGTTGAAAACCAACAAATGGTTGCCTTCTTAAAAAAAAAAAAAGAAAGAAAAAAAAATAGAGAAAGATGGAAAACCAATAAATGGTTGTCTTTCTCAACCAAGGGAGTTGAAAACTAGCAAATGGTGGTTCCCTTCTTCAGGATAGTTGAAAACAATTGAGATCCAGAGATGATCAGGTGCTAGGAGTTAGTCAAATGTACCTCCGGCGCTTCCCAAACTAGGAGCACCTCTGACGCTTCCCAAACTAGGAGCACCTCCAGTGCTCTGTCAATAAAGAAGTCAATTTCAATAATAAAGGAGGGGACCCACCTCTCCAGGTGGTAAAGTGGACACATCACATGATGAGGTCATCATGACTCATCCTTTACTTTATCACAAAAAAATAAATTAAATTAGCATGCATATCATTTGTAGGGGTATTCACAAAGACAATGCCAACGTCACCCAAGGAACGTGGATTCTTGAACCACTCAGTGAAATGATTGTAGGTTGCGTACCAACAGAGTGGTGGACATCATCTCCAGCCACCAAAAGCTGCTCATGTGCCATGACGCGTGAAGTCTCAAACAATGATGCAGCATCTCTACAGTGTACATCACCCTCATCATTAAAAATGATCTAGGTAATTCTATCTTTAATTAATCATTAATAGCAACTATCTTGTCTTTCTGTTTTTGGGTGCCACCACTATGACATGTCCTTCTGCCATCATTTTCTTTCCTAAATTCACACATGCCGCCATTTGTGTTGTACTGCCACCTTGCCTCTGGAGTGTCCTATCATTATGTCGCATTTATGACTGCCTAGGTACTCTAACTAATCCACATAAGCCTAAGCTGAGAAACAAAACATTCCTCATTTGAACCTCTGAAGTACCCTAAAGAACAGAGCAAATTGAATAGTCCTCCAGAGTCTACAGAGCAAATTGAACAGTCCTCCAGAGCCTACAGAGAAAAGAGGAAAGGATAAATTGTAGATTGAGCACGTGAGGAATTAAACACAAAAGGTGGAACCAATTTAGCAATGGGGGTAAAGAAAAAGTTTGAGCCAGAAAGTGTTGTGGGTCTTCTGTAAGATGAAGCTGCAACAAACATTTTAAAAGCTGCAGGATGGTTAGACTTCCTAGAAAAATTTGAAGGGTTTCAGGAAGATGTTGTGGATGAATTCCTCAGAAATTTAAGGGACAATCAGACAACTATCAGAGGAGTCTGAATCACTTTCTCCTTAGCCACTATTAGCCACATTTCTAGACTTCCTAAACAAGGTGAGAGGTTTTATCACTTGAAAACCTTATACACTGATTTAATTAAGAATTTCTTTGTTTGTGGTGAACCTGCTATACAAATGCATTCAAATAAAAATGAAGTACAAGGAATTCTTAGGTCCACACTCCCAAACCCTTGGCAATCTGTTGCCACTTGGTGGATGAAATATTTTACTTGTGATGGTCAATTCTCTCTAGTTTTAGGACCAATCATGAAAATATTGATTTTTCTAAGGCATGGTATTGCACACCCTGAGTTTAGCATAAACATTCCCAATTTCCTGTATTCTGCCATTAGGGCAAATGCAAAGAAATATTAGTAGAATAAGGGTCCCATGAAACATCATGGCCTCATTTTTCTAGTAGTCAAACACCACTTCTTGTCTCAGGCCAATGGGGAGGAATTATGGAAAAACTTTCTGGAACAAGATTCCCAGGACAGAGGACTAGAGATGGCATAGCCAGGAGATGAGGGTTCCCCTACTCACCAAGAAGAAAAAACTGAGCCTTTAGCCTCCTCCATAGTTGTTCAAAGAGGAAAGAAGTCCTAACAAGAGGCCACTTCATCGGCAACCCCTATTCTTGATAAAAAGAGGAAAGGTAAAGCAATTGCAGAGTCTGTTCCTAAAAAAACCCTATATATGACTCAATCAGTTAGGAGAAAGATGACTTTAACTGAGGAATCTTTCCCTAAAGAATTAACAGAGGAGAGGCTAGGGTAGAGAACAGAGGGAACTTGGTGGGCTGAAGAACAATCTCATGATTCAGATAAGATCCCTCTAGTCAGGAAGAGAAAACAAAAATAAGTTTCCCCAGCACCATCTGTTCATCTAAGGTCAATTCCAATTTTAGAACCATCATGTGCTCTAGAGACAGAACACATACAAACTTTTACTATTTCCTCAGATTCTGAGGAAGAGAGACCTGCTCCAAAGGCACTTGCCCCACCTCTGCTACGGAGAAGCAAAAGAAAAAAACAACTCTCACAGGATGAGAAATATACTGTCCTCCTAGCCGAGGTGCTCCTGGGTTTTAGAACATATGAGGATAAGGTTGGGCCTTCATCGGTGCCAGTAGAAGCAGAGGAACCCCAAGAGGACCCTCAGGACAAGCAGTCTGTAGAAAAAGATGAAACAAGGCAAATGGATACAATTAACAGTACAAGGTAGATGACCATGGACAACCCTGATGATTAGCAAACAACAACATAAATAGCAGAAACCTTCTCTCATCCCTCTGATCAAGAGGATGTGGAAATTTCAAAAGAACAACAAATGATGGAAGAAATTGAAAACTTAAAGAGATTACTCTGGGGGAAAAATCTGATTATTACTGACCTCAAGGAGGTTAGAATAGAGATTGAAATGGAGCAGAAACAATTCATTGAAAATCTACAAACAAAACTCCAAAGCAAAAACAAGATCATCCAGGAGAAAGAAGCAAAATTAGAGGCCCAAAAAATTGAGAAAGAGGCAGAATTGGAGGCACAGAAAATTGAGGCAGTCAAACTATTGGAAGAAAAAGAGAAAGAGGTAGCACAAAGTGTTTCTGATCTCACCATGGCTAGAGAAAATAGCCTCACAATAATGGCAGCATTAATTGAGAAAATACAAAGCCATGATAGACAGTTAACTTGGGCCAACAATAGACTAGATGACCAGGAGGAATATATTGAAGAGTTGGCTGGCCCAAGGGCAACTAATGAATAGGAAATCCAAATAGATGCATATGTGGGTCTAATCCCCATTGACATTCCCAAAGCCCTATTCCATTGGGAGAAGAAGTATAGAGAATATGAGGCTTCCAAGCCTATGTTGCAATTACAAAGGGCAGTCACTGCCAAAACAAAAAACAATAGCAACTTTGGAAGGCAAAATCATTGAAATGGCCTCCCTTTCTTCAAAAATTCCATCCTGTAGACCTCCAAGTGCCAGCTATTCTATGTTCTTACAAGAAAGAGTCCTGCAGAGGAAATTATCTTTAGTTCTATCTGACCTGGTTGATGATACAAAGATAGTAGAAGGATTCATGACATCATATACAAGGACTAATGATGATGACAAAAATTTCCTATGTGAATTATACCTGCATGGGTTCTGTGTTAATGATATAACTTTCATTCTTAATCATTTTGTGGGGGAATGCCAGCTTAAGGCATTTATGTCCCTATTGAGGAATCATCAGATCTGGAATGAAAGGATAGAAGATCATCTCAAGAAAGATTTAAAAACAGATCTCTTCATCAAGAAGGAATGTCCCAATCCCAATGCTTTTAAGATTCAATTCAGGTCCCTTATCTATCATCCTAATAATAAGAACAAAATTTTGCCATTATACCTAAAACGTTTGCAAGAGTGCTCCATCGATTTTGGTCTTTTCATGATCAGTTTAGCAAACCCAGTACTTGCCATAGGAAAGAAGAGATGGAATATTTTGACCCTAGAGCAGAAAATGAGAGAGGTGGTCACCCCAGCAAACTTAAGATTATTTATGAGAAAAGTAAAGTTGATATCCAAACTAATGGATAACCATAAGTAGGAATGGATAGGTGGACAGTTTAGGCCCCCTCTAATAATTGAACCACTCCCTGTCTGGGCTGAACAAATGGAAAATGAGAAATTGCAGGACTGGTTGAAGCAGGTTGATGAATACAGAGGCAATGGTAATATCAACCGCGCAACTTGGACCACCTATGCACATGATTATAGCTTGACTGACAAGTTGCTTCTCCAGAATAAATCTAGAATGTGAGAAGCAGGAGGACCTGCCAAACCTTAGGTATGGGGGGATGATGAGTGCCAAGTTGCACCCATGAAATACATCTTTTTACCTCTCTTTTTCTCCTTCCTGATTCCATCTTTTCTAATGTCTGCACCCAAATAAGCTAGCAAGATCATTCTATTTAATGATTAATTGAGATAGATTACTTAAGATCATAATTTCTAATTGAGTGACTAATGTGCATGCAATTGATGGAAAAAATGTAGAAACTTCTCTCTTTTTGAATCAACAGGTGTAGATGCCATGAATAGCAATTTTTTGCATCTCCGGAGATAGTCTTCAATAATCTCTAGAGACAATGCCAAAATACCATGACACCTAAAGTTTTGAAGAAATGAGGAAAGTCTCTCCAGAGCTCTGCGGGAGTCTGGAACATCTCCGAAGCTAAACAAAAAAAGCTATAGATATCTCCGGAGTTACAGATATCTTCAGAGCTACAGACATATCTCTGAAGCTGTAGACAGGGACAAATATCTTCGGCACCTCGTGAGAGTAGCGCATATTTCCAACATAAGTTGTCGATCAGGCACTCTCAGCAGTGATCGTAGTACCCCTCATTTCACTCAAATCATCACCTGAGTGGTGAAGGTTCATCTTTAGTTAAACTACTAGAGTTTTTATCTTTTTAAAGTTTTTCCATGAGTCATGGATAGAACTGATCAATCTCCATATTTTTAGGGTCTCGTTGCCCAAATGTATTAAGACTCAAACTTAGAATTCTGAGTGGACATCTATTCCACTCAGTCTACTTTTATTGCATGATTATCTTTCATAGTTAAACAACTAGTGTAATAAAGAGATGGATGTCATCTCATAGAAGAATTGATAGATAAGATAAGTGATATGTTATCACTCTTTTGATATATACTTGTAGAAATAGCAGAAGAAATATACAATGATTTGATTATTCTAATTCTTGGTAATCTCGGTTCTATGATACAAATATTTTTCATGAATGCAAAGCATATGGAATTGGATTAGATCTAGTTGTGATCTTCTTTTGTGCCGATTCCCTACTGTAGCCTTCATCCCCAAGGGTGTGGAGCAAGGGCCCACTCTCACCACTAAGGCAGGAGGCTAATACCACTATTTTATTACTTTAGCTTTTTGTTATGAAAAGTATTTATTGATTTTGATAGGTAGATGCATGTTACTGTTTTAAGATTGCTTTGAGTAAATTTCTTGTTTTATTCTGTTTCAGCATTCCTTAAATTCATTTAGTAAGTAGACAGATTAATCTTTTCAAATTAGTAGAAGTTGTTAAGATTAGTTAGGAAAATTGGTAACTGTAGAATCCCTAGTTACAAACAGCTGAGGACATAGCCCCTGGATTATTGACATCTAAAAATAGATTAAATGATGAGGTACAATGACACCTTGTCATGATCCAAATGGTGCTAACTTGGCACAATGGTATTTGGTTGTATTTTTCTTGATGCACTTGTCTGCAAAGATTTCTTTCAATTCTTGTCCTTGAGATCATAGTTGGCAATGTGATATTACCATGATAATATTTGTTAGACATGACCTACCAGATCTTCTCCAATATAATGTGAGAAGTAGTGCTCACAGTAAGAAGTGGTACATCATAGGAAGTAAGTGCACCAAGGGGATATACCTTAAGATAATCACAATACCAATGCCATGAAGAATCTTTACACCAAAGGGTGCACTAATCAATAAATTATGAAGAAATGTAACTAACATTGTTTATTAGAAGTAGCATTAACACTTGCTCTTGTAAAAGTAATTATCTAGTGAGAGAAAGATATTGCTTATTCACATGTATCATGATCAAAATTAGATTGCTCATTATGAGGAGCAGGTCAATGGGGATCTCCTAATCAATAGAATGGGAATCCATATGAGAGTTTAGTCAAGCACTTCATGTCAAAGATAAATTAGGGTTTTAGCTAGATATTGATATAAGCAAACCCTAGAAATATAATCATTTATAAATCAAGGGTATATCTATGAATATCAATAGAAATATAACTAGTCTTTGGTTTAGAAAATCAAAAATAAAAATAAGAATATAAAACTCTAAAAGGGTGTTAGAGAGGAGGGGTTCACCAAAATGAAATGGAGAATATAATCTCTTTACATAAAGTTCCTAGGGAAAATAAAATAAACAATTATAATAATCAAATAATTATCATAGGACTAAAATAGTTGCCATCACTAACTACCTACAATAAAGATGTCAAAATAAATACAAAAATTAGATAAATAAAAGAATGATAGTTGAAAATCTAATGCAAAGATAGATGGCTATAAGAGATTCATTAATATATAGGAAATCATAAATCACTAGATGAATGCCTTGAGATATAAAAACCCATTGTCTTTCAATATGAGTCACTTCTACAATTACGGTATTGATTGTACAATTGTGAAATTAACCTATACAACTATGGATCTGATCTCCTTGTGTAGATCTGATCTTTGTAAATTTTTTGATGTTCATTCTCAATTTGCCTTCTTGCAAGAGTATCATTTTTAGTGTAAAAACTTGGTTGTGTATAGTTGAAAGTTTGTCAATGATAGGGAATATGTCTCCCCTTGGTCAAAACCCTAGGATATTAAGTCAACAGCTTTCAGAAATGATCGAAGACAATAAGAAAACATGCAAGAGATGTCCTAGATGATGATGCGAGTAGGTAATGCAATAACAAATTTTCAAAAAATGTGAATGAATCTATCTTATATGCTCTTATTGGATCCAACTTGAAAGCCCTTAAAATGATCTAGGGTTAGTCCTTATATACAACTTCAAATGTGGCAAGTGAAACATTTTGTCCTTCGAGTTGGCACATAATGGCTATAGGTCAGCTCTAAATTTGAATTTGAAATCTAAAAGTTTTGGATTCATTTCCATGAACCATGTAATTGATGTAGATCACTTTCGTCACTTGTAGACTTAATGCGGGTAGGACATAGTTAAAACTACAAATTTAAGACCAATTCTTGAAAGTGAATGTAGACAAAATCAAACAAAATTCAAGTTATGTACCAACTTTCAACATAAATCACCATACTTTTACACTTAATTAGACAAAAATAAGCCCTCGTTTTAAAAAAAAATTAAAATATCAATTTTCATCATTTTGAACTTTTTGCAAACTCTTTTCTCTGTATATTTAAATGTAAAACTTTGAGTAAAACATTCCCCCAATTGTTTTTAAATCAGTTTGAACTTTTTGCAAACTCTTTTATGTGAATATTTAAATATAAAACTTTTTGAGTAAAACATTCCATAAGTAACATACCTAATCATTAATTGGGTTAATTCTAAATCACTCTACTTAAATATTATCTACTTCAATTTTTAAAAAATAGTCAATAGCAATTTTACACCTCAGTCACAACAAAAAATGGTAAATATTTGTTCTATTTGTATTGACTTTTGACTATTGAAATGAATGAATTCTTTTTTTAACTCACCTTAAAAATTCATCCAACCAAAATGAATAACATTTCGAAAATCTCTGTTGATTAGCCATGGCTTAGAAGAAAAGAGCAGAAATGAATATTTATCTAATCTTAAATACCATAATGAGCATCCATATAGTGTAATTATGAGTATCCCAATGGCCATGGAACTCATGTGCCCATGAAGTACCAAGCAAGAAATAAATTGTTCTCATCCCTACTTATTATTGCAATGTGAAACCTTTGTTACAAACTTGTGGTCCAGTTGAGGGGTTCAAGGTTAGTTCTATAATAGAGAGGGCTCTGGGTACCAATCAATTTGTGGAAGATGATCTTTCATAATGGGCCACCCCATTGCCTTTCTCTCTCCTCTAATTCTTTCTCTGCCCATGCTTTCCCTCTGTCTTTCCCTTCCTGCATAGTAAAGCTTTAGCTAACTTATCTTTGATTAAGGGCTTCTCTTTCTTCATGTTTAAGAAATCCATCAAAGAATTTCCCCCACCACCTCCTTTCTTGTCCTTCCCTCTCTCACCTTGTTTCTATTAAGACATGGACCAGCTAGGACTCAAACCTCGGACCTTCCATATGCTGCTAGAGTGCTCTACAACTGAGCTACTGGCCCCTCTTGGACCAGTCCATCGTCAGTCTGGGTGTGGCTTATTTCCAACACCAACACCCCACCTTAAGCCACACCTCTCGTGTGCTTGGGGCTCCTATTCTGGGCTTGGCTTTAATACCATGTTGAGACATGGACCAGCTAGGACTTGAACCTAGGACCTTCCATTTGCTGCTAGAGTGCTCTTTCTATCAGCTACACTCCCGGCCCAATCAGAGTCAAAGTAGCCTTGTAGTTTTAGATCTACACTAGAAGTATATCTCAAGCCATATCCAACTATACCACACAAGTATCTCAAGATATGCTTGGCTACAACTAGGTGAATTTGCCTTGGTTCACACATGAACTGACTAAGGGCACTCACTGCATAACAAATATCTAGTCTAGTATTGACTAGATACATCAATGATCCAATCAACTCCCTAAACATGGTGGGAACTACCAAATCTGAACTAGCTGCAGACTCACTCAATTTCTTCAAATTTGTTTCCATCGATGTAGACATAGATTTGCAATCCATCATCCAAAATCTCTTCAAGATATCTATGGTGTATTTCCCTTGACTTAGAATAATCTCATTGGGTCTTTGCCATACCTCCAACCCTAGAAAGTAATGCATAAGACCTAAATCCTTCATTTCAAATTCAGAAGTTAACTCTTTCTTGCATTTGACAATGAGATGTTCTTCTCCAGTAAGGAATAAGTCATCAACATAAAGAACTAATATTAGAGCCTCACCATCGATTGTCTTGAAGTAAAGATTTGAATCTGCATCATTTTTTAAGAAGCCTAGGCTCACCAAGTATCGATCAATCCTCTCATACCAAGCACGAAGAGCCTGCTTAAGGCCATACAAAGCCTTCTTTAGTCTACAAACATGAGATTTATTCCCATGAATCACAAATCCATCAAGTTGCTCAATGTATACTTCTTCTTCAATTATACCATTAAGAAATGTTGTCTTCACATCCATCTGATGTAGTTTCCATTCCTTAGTTGCTACAATAGCAATAATAGTCCTGATGGATGTATAATGAGCAACTAGAGCAAATGTCTCCTCATAATCTATTCTCTCTTTCTGAGAGAATCCTCTAGCCACAAATCTTGCTTTGTATTTTTCAATGCTCCCATCAGCTGCATGCTTGATCTTGAAAATCCACTTGGAAGATACAACTGATTTTCCTTCAGGTCTAGGTACAATATCCCAAACATCATTCTTGATGATAGACTGAAATTCTTTTGTCATTACATCTTTCCATACCTGCTGATTGGATGCTTCCTCAAAACTGGAAGGTTCAGAATCAATGATGTGACTCATCAATAACACATAATCTGAGAACTTCTGAGGTCTCTTGCTTTCTCTAAAAGATCTTTGAGGAGCTGCATATTTTTCCTCCTCTTGCATGGTTTGTCGAGGCCTTTTTCTGTACTACTGCAATATCTCTAGGTCCATCCATTGGTTCTATAGAATCAACTAGATCACTAGCCTCTTTTGATTTAGTAGACTCCCCCTGAATCTCAAAAGTCAAATTAGGAGAAATGTCCATACCCTGAGGTGTCTCCTATTCTTCACTGTCTATATTCATGTACAGCCCTTTAGATCTTTTGAATGCAACTTCTTCTTCGAAAGTGACATCCCTACTGATCTTAATCTATTTCTGCCCTGGAATGTAGATTCTGTAGGCCTTGGAAGTCTCACTGTATCCCACAAACACTCCTTTCTTGCCTGATGGTTCTAACTTAGATCTTTTATCTTTAGGTACATGAATATAAACTGGACAACCAAAGATTCTCAAATGACTAACTTCGGGTTTCACACCTGTAAATGCTTCTTCAGGAGTCATATTTTCTAATATTTGATGAGGGCTCCAATTCTGAACATACATAGCAGTTCTAGATGCTTCTGCCCAAAGAAAGGTTTGTAAGCCTTAGTCATGGATCATAGCTTTGGCTGCCTCAACTATGGATCTATCCTTCCTTTCTGCAACTCCGTTTTGCTGAGGATTGTAACGAACACAAAACTCCCTCTTAATTCCCACCTCAATACAAAAGTTGTGGAAGCCTCCAGAGGTGTATTCTCCTCCATTATCAGATCTTAGAACTTTGATCCTTTTCCTGGACAAATTTTCTACTTGAGCCTTAAATTCTTTGAATTTCTCAAGCACTTCTTCAGGTTCCTTAGACTTTAAAAAATAGATCCAAGTCTTTCTGGAATAGTCATCAATGAAAATTACATAATACAAAAAACCATTCAAGGATGCCATAGACATTGGACCACACAAATCAGAATGAACAAGATCTAGAATGCATTTTGATCTACTTTCACTATTATGAAAAATACCCTTAGTATTCTTACCCATTGCACATCCTCTACAAGTACCATCATGCTCTTGACTGAGTTTTAGAAGGCCAGTAACCATCTTCTCCATAAATGGAAGAGCCCTGAAGTGAAGATGAGCAAGTCTCCTATGCCATAACTCACTTGAACTGGTGGAGTCATGCATCAATGCTTGAATTGAACGAGTGGAAAGTCTATATAGACTCTCTTGACGAACACCAATTACTTGGGCTGCATTGATGCTGGAGTTCTTTGGCCAAGCAAGAACTTTTCCATTAGAAAATGCAACTTGATATCCTTTGTCTTTCAATGCTGAAATTGATACAAGGTTCCTCTTGATACCTAGTACAAACAAGACATCACTCAAATGGAGAGAGATGTCAGAATCTAAGTGAAGAAAGGTGGCTCTAGCACCCTTTACTGAATAGCATGCATCATCTCTGATTATAACTTGAAGGTGATTTTCTCTTTCTATTAAGTCTGAAAGATGTTTTCTATAACCTGTAATGTGACGAGAAGCACCACTATGAATCAACCATGTGCTACTATCGGTTGGAAAATTGCTTGATAGGGCAGAGATGAATAGGAATCCACTTGAGTTATCTCTTGATTCCTTCTGAGGATAGACATCATACACATCTGCAGTAGAGGCATGTGGTTTTGGTCTTGTTGGACAATCGCTGGCATAGTGACCATACTTGTCACATCTGAAGCATTGAATATGGGAGAGATCCTTCTTCTTCTTTGATTCAAGGGCAGCATCTAATTTTCTGTCTCTATTTCTCTTGAAGTTTCCTCTTCTCCATTCTTTTCCTTTCCTTCTGGAAGTTTGAGCAGCAAGAACTTGATTGTCTTCATTGAGAGAGCTTCGATCATTACCTCTTGCTGCCAATCTTGATTCTTCTTGAATGCAATCAACTCTAAGACAATCAAACTTTGGTAACTTAGATCTTCCACTAATACCTTGGATGAAAGGCTCCCAAGATTGAGGAAGACCGTTGAGTGCCAACATGACTAGGTCTATCTTCAACTATATCTCCAATTGCATATAGTTGATCCTTTAATTCAGTAATATTCATGAAGAAAGAGATGATTGAATCTCCTTTAGCCATTTTGATGTGATGTAGTTGTCGCCTCAAGGCAAGAGCTCTGCTATTGTTATTGATTTCATATAATCCCTTCAAAGTCTTGAACATATCTCTAGCCGTCTTCAACTTGGAGATGATAGGGACAAGGTGATCCTTCACAGAATCAATCAAGATCTTCTTGGTCTTCGTGTCATTCTTCCTCCATTGAATTTTCTCAGTCTCATCAGAATGTTTAGGTACTTCGCTCTCTACAAACTTGAGAGTATCATTCTCTTCCAATGTAATAAGAACTTTGAACTTCCAAGAGGTGAAGTTAGATGCACCATCAAGTCTATCTTCAACCTTGAGTCCGTTCACCATTTTCAATGCTTGAATAGACGCTCTCAGATGAGAAGAAGACTTCGCTGCTTAAACAAATCTGATCTGATCTTTTCTTAGACCTTCTCTGATACCATGTTAGTTTTATGATTAGAATTAAAATAAACAGAAATATAGAAATGATAGCAGTTTAACACAGAGGTACCCTGGGAAAACCTTCCTTTTTGAGGGATAAAAACCCAGACAAATATATCTCCTATATATTGAATAAAAAGAACAGAAATCTGCTTACAGCTTGACTCAAATACAAGACTAATTTGATGAATAAAAACTAATACTCAAATGAATGAACATTGTCTTATGTATATACAAATCAATGCAATTCTTCATATGCATCGGTGACTATTCATATGGTGTCTCTTCATATGGTATCTTTTCATATGATGTCTCTTCATATGGTGACTCTTCATATGGTGTCTCTTCATATCTCCCGTCGCTACAATAACAGCAACAGTTTCCAAGCACATAACTCTTTTGTTGACTTTTGCCTTCTGAATCGCACCATTGACTTTTCTTTACAAAACTCAAAGAAAAATGTTTTCTCCACTTCATAGGATAAGTTCCTCCTCGATACACTTGTCCACATGATTACCAAGGCGAGGATCTGTGTGTTGATTTTAATCCCGAAAGACATAATCACTGGCAACAACAGCGGACAGAAAAGTTGAAAATGTAGAAAGCGGTGAGATTTTTTGACGGAACCTAGCAAGCAGGATGATTATTTTTCGGGACCAGAAGCTCCCACTAAGAAGCCTATCGGCTAATAAAAATAAAAAATAGAAAATAGAAAATAAAATTATTTAATATTAAAAACTGCAAATGTAGGGAAGCTTTTATATTACTTTGACTTAACCAAAACATTATATAGTTATCTCATCATTTTCCTTTTACACTTTTATGAGTTTTTGGTCTTATGTAAAATTCTCTATAAAACTTGGAATACAAGAAGATATGTACATTCGATTGAGATAGTAGTAATAGTAGCTATGGAAACGAAAGATTTACTTTAAGCAAGGCCCTGTTGAATAGCTTGCTTAAGCAGAGATTGAGCAAGAATCGAGTTCATTCTATCCGTCGGATGAAAACTATCCCAGAATACATATTTTGAGGCATTTGTACATGTCCCTATCAAAAATTCATTGCAAAAGATAGATGCTTCCAATAGCCCGCTACCACAACATCCTTTGCGGCCCTCAGCAAAACCTGTGCTCAATACAAATTATCAGAAACTCCACAAGGAAAGATAAATAATAGAAAGCTTACAAATGCATAAGAATGTATCTTACCATACTGAGCTGGATGGGTTGAGACACTCAGAAGTAATCTATAACTGTCTAAGTAAGCAATCCTGGCACCATCTGTTTCATTCATCTTACTCAATAGTTTCTTCAAATTTATATTGAAGATGGATACCTCCTTATTCATATATTGAACACATATCCCTTTTCCACCACCATGCAAAGTTCTTTCAGACAGTAAGCAACACAATGGAGGAAGAGACACCACCCCAATTTTGTGTGCTCTAACAATTGAAGCTCCTGAAAAATGATACCAATTTGTTTCAGAAATAAGTGTTGCCTGATCATTCTTTGCAAAGCATGAATTGGAGTGATAAAGGAAATTTACCTTAATAAAACGAGATAAAGTGCTCAAAAGGTGCTTCCTAAATTTTCTGCGATTGGATTCAAATTCTGATAAAATGTTCAAATTAAAATACTGAAGATAGTCATTGCTTCCCGTGCTTATAATATATAAAGCCTCAGATAAAATACACGAAGCGTTATCAGCTCCCACAGTCTCACGCAAATCCTCTATATATTGTTTGTATAGGTCAAGCTGATCTGCTAGATTTAGAATGTTCTGCAACATGAGAGCGATTCGATTCTTGCATCAGTATTGCAAAGATATTAGGATAAATTAGCTAATACAGGCACTTACCAAGAGTTTTCCAGTGCCATTGTAGATCCCAGATGCAGAGGAAGCAAATGTAACGCCCGTAACAATCCTGTCTCTCCCCCGAAAAATGGAAGGCTTGAGGGCAAAGAGGGGGGATTTCTCTCCCTCGAAAAATGATAGCTTCTCATCTGACTGTTTAGGGCAAAGTGCCCTATCATGCCCCAACAAGAGCTAAGAATGTGGGGATAGAATATGGGGGCGATGATCCAGGGTGGTATTGGTATCTTTGTTTGTGGATCTGTGTTTTCTCTGCAGCTTTTTGGGGTGATTGAGGTGGTGTGGGAGCACCCTGAGATCTGAGAATCAGGAGGATTCCATGCATATCCTGCTGTGTCCAAAGTGTCATCGGTGTGAAACAGCCCTCAGGGAAGCTTTGTGAAGCTACACTGATCAACGATGTCAAACCGACAGAAGGTGCCTCGGTGGAGAACGGTTTAAGTCTCGCCGAAGACACTTAGCGCATCGGTATATCGGTGAATGGATTTAAGGCCTTGCCGACGTTGGAGTTACACGGACGATGTTTGTCATCGGCATATCGGAACGATAAATAAAGAGTTCACCGAAGGGAGTGGTCACACCGAAATCGAGTGTATTGGCACATCGGCTGGAGCTGATGAGTGCAGTCTGAAGGTGCCATCGGTATATTGGCCAAGGTTCTTAAGTGTTTGCTGACAAACAAAGTCTTTCCGACAGTCGCGGAATGTAGAGTCCTCCATCGGGGAGACTCATGAGATTGGGGAGATCAATAACAAGGTGGCCGATGGGGTATGTCTGACTGATAGGAGTCAACATCAAGGGAAGGTCTGTCAGAAACAAGAAGTCAGAGTCATGGTGGCATCGGCCTATCGGCCGACGAATCTTTAAGCTTGCCGATGATGATGTCTCGCCGATAGTGTAGAAGAAAGCTCTTGGCTCTGTATTGGTTCCCTTTTGTTGTCATCTTTGCTTGGCTTTTTTAGTGGATGTTGAGGGTTGCTCTCCTTTCAAGACGGCTTCAGGGGTGTTTTAGCATTGTTTTGTTTTAAGAGGGCTTCGCTCATTGTCCTCGGTTCTGATCTCGGTTGACTTGGGCTATGTATTATGCCTTTCCTTTTCTTTTGGCATGTTCGTTGTTTGGACCTGATCATTGGGATCCTTGCATTGCTCCTCGGTGATAGTTGAATTGAAGCAGCGTTAAGGGAGGGCTTTTGGGTGTCTTCTTTACGTTGATTGTTTTGGCCTCTAGTCTTCAGCAAGATCATGCAGACATTTTGATCGATAAAGTGTCCCTAAATTTCTTAGTTTCTGTGGCACTCTCAGTGGCCAGCCCAAGCTGCTTTTAGATTCCAATCTCTTCTTTATTTGAGCGGTGATATGTTGTGTTTTCTGTTTTCAGTGTGAGCACCTCTTTTTGGCTGGTGCTCTGTCCTCTCATGGTTTTTAGCTTATTATATGGGCTTTTTGGGATAGCTTCAGGAGTAGGTGAAAACTCAAATTCAATTTCTTGCTTTAAATGTGTGTTACTCCTACAGTTCCTTCAAAGGGTGTCTTGGGCACATTCATGAACTTCCGTGTTTTTAACGGGCGGATGCTTGTAGGATTTGGTGTAGCTCTTATGTCCGTTGGCAGATCTTTTATGAGGACATGACTGGTGTCAGCGGCTTTGTATGTTTTTTGGGGTTGAGGCTTTTTGCCTCCCTTTCTCATGTAACTGATTATTTCTCTAATATAATTTCTGGTATGGGTGGTTTACCACCTTTTTTTTTTTAAAAAAAAAAAAAAAAACAATCCTGTCTCCATAAGCCTCAGGATTCAAGTACCCCACTGTTGGCGACATTAGGCCAAGCATCGATGCTGCTCTAGTCCATAACAAATTATATTCAATATCCACATGAATGAACTTCATTAAAGCAAAAAATAAAAAATCTAACCCATGGTATTATTCTTTAAAGTCAATACCCATGTAGTCTGTAGGGAAAAAGCCGTTGCTGAATCTGCCAGTAATTTTTTGGTCGGGAAAGTCCGCCCGTAAGGAAAATGATTGCTCTTTGCTAAAGATGAAAGATCGTTATTGTTTCCCGCGTCCACAGTTGAGTCTCCGAACGATATCAGTGCAGGGATTTCACTAAACGAGCATTTACATAGGCCTGCATTCACAATTAGAATTACTGCTGTTCTCATCGCTATAACAAAATATTTTTCCATCTTTCTTTATTCTTCCTCTGTTAGGAATACTGAAAAACTTATCTAAAGAACTCGAGTTTTTGACTTCGGAGAACATGTCTAAATCACCTAAATTTCTACTTCGAGATCTTTGAGATCATGAATGAAACGTTTATTAAATTCAAATAACCACCACAACTTCACTAAATTTAAATTGAGGCAGGGTCAATAAAACTGACGCAGAGGTAATCTTTCCTCTTGAATAAAACTGAAATCTCCTCTTGAATAAAACTCGATGGCCTCTTGATACCATCCACCTTCTATTTCATTTAATTTAATTTTTTATAATTTTTTTTTTATTATTTATTTTGTTTATTAAATTTTAGTATACAGGTATATGAATCTTTCAGCTCTTTCCTCCCCTATATAACCCACTCGACATAACAAACAAATTTAAAAGAAAAAAAATAACTAAAAAAAATTACATGTAAATCATGAACAGATTAAGGGAAAAATCAATAAATGCAGCCAGTTACAGCCTTTGAACAGCAAACGTCTTCATATATATGGGTGACAATGTTGTTCGCTTACTACTTCCTAGGTGTAGCTGGGCAAAGATAAGTTAATTATAACCTTATAATTAAATATTCTACTCAATTGATAAAAATTTGAAGTTTGAATTAATGTATCCCTTCAGACATTTCCTTCGTAGATTCGACATGCTATGCTCCTTACCACGAAGTGGGCATTCTGAAGTAATATTTTAAACTTTGATGTAAGGTTTATAGGTATTTGTAGCTGTCAATCTACGATGTCATTATCATATGTTTACCAGCAGAGGTGGTGCCCTCTGCTGTACGCCTTATCAAGATTACCATTCACTCTCAATGTAGACATTTGTTTCAAAATTCAAACAGCTCTTTAATAGACTTTACAACCAGTTGTTTTCAGTTTAGGCTGGGTCAACACAATAGATTGACAATAGTTTGTTTTCAAGTCAAGTAATTAACATATGGCTCTGGAGAAATTTAAACCCACTAGTTCAAAATACCTAAAGATACCTAGAATAATAATCATAAAGATACTTAGAATAATAATTAAAGTGACCACCATTTCAAACAAGAACCCTTTCATCCTCCATCATGCCAATGCTAAAAGATAAGATCTAGTTCAAAGTGATGCCACACTAAACTACCACACATAAGCAAGAATCCCACCTCAATTGATATCCACACACAAACACCAAATTTAGTGGTAACAAATAGGTTTGAGTAGATACCAAGACTTAATCACCATAACTAGAATATCAACCACAACTAGTTGCTAACACATGCAACTAACCATACCTCCAATCCAAGGTATAATAAGCATAATGAGTAGACCTTATGCCATCAACATATCCAACCTGATCCACAATGATCACAAGTCCATGTATATACACTATCCTGCATAAAGAAGTCCTCCAAGGTAACAACACATAAACATGCAATAAAGAACCTTAAGACCCTCAACACCGCAATATAATGAAAACATCCAACAAAGGATACATGTACATCCTAAAACTCCCACTGCATAGGTGATGTCAAATCTGAAATCAATCAAGCCATCAAAAGATCTAGAATAGCATTCACATAGACTATGTGTCTAAATCTTCTATCACATAGTGTTGAAAAACACACATTGAATTGCAAAAACCTACAAACTAAAATAATTGCAACATAACTCTCTCACCACAAGTCCATATCTCTCCCAAGTTCTCAACATCATAGAAGATAGGAAAACCAACTCCAATGTCATGTGAACATGAACATACAAAGAAAAAGAATAAGACCAACAAGAGAGAACCTACAAATCAAAATCCTTTCATACCAACACCAATGTGCTATAGTTGTGAAAAGTAAGATCTCCTTCCTAAAACCCCAAATCAAGAAGCCTCCTCAACATCCAAATAATCAACATGTAATCCTCTCAAACCAAAGGAAGTTCAGACAAAACCTCCATTCCCTCAACTAGGAATACCTGTCAAATCATTCACCACTAGGTGGACCAAGAGTGGGGAATGAGATCACTCATCTAGGATACATGAAGCTATAATAACTCTCCAAGGACAATATCCTTAATAGGTCCATGTTGAACTCATGCCTGACCTCGGATAGTAGGCTCCTTAGTCTTCCTATTGAAACCTCATCAAAGAGTAACTGTGACAACACACAATCTCCAAGAACACAAGAGATCTCTAGCCTCACCCAAATCTGAAGGTGTACAATGATCATCGCATGCCAACTAAACTCCAATACAACACTCTACTAACTAGAATCTAACAACAAAAATGATCATACTATTGGTGTAAAATTATATTTACATGCTAGCATAATTTAATTAGGGAGTTAATTAGGAAAATGTTTTTCTTTATTAGTTGTCAATCTTATCACATAGGATAAGATTGCTTTATCTATTTTTGACAAATGCAAATGTATATCTATGTATTATTCCTTTGCGAATAACTAATGCACATGAAGTAGTGATTACATTTTTGATCTCTTATTTCTTCTTTTTTCTTTTTGAAGCAACCTCTTTGTAGAAGAAATATTGTAAATGTATTTTCAGAATTTTACACACACCACTCACCAATCCGATTATCACAAATCACTACCAAAGCTCTGAACTCATAATCAAGAACTCATTATGACATCATGGTCTACATCTTCTCAAAGGAAGATCATATGTCTGAAATGAAAATATTTTTTCCAAAGAGCACATGAATCATTCCAAAATTCTAATTTAGAATTGAGAGTCCACAATGGCACAATAACATCCTTCTTGTAAACTAAAGATCAACTAACAAAACCAACAAATCATAACTAACAACTTAATCAAAGACTCCAAGAGGCCTCCATGGTACCAAGGTGTCAACATCTCCAAATCACATGAAGATAACCATCTCTTATCAATAGAACTGAAGATGACAAAGATCTCTGCTTGCATATAAGAAATGAGATCCAAGTGCTCCCCCATGGTACCAACAACCACTATAAAATATCATCCATCACCAAGTGATGAATCCACATCACTACAAAATCTCCCACTTGTTGATGTGTTTTTTATGCACATGCAAACTCAGAATAAAATACCGAGGTATTCTATCCTCTCTTGAACAAAGTCTCTCAAAGGCTAAACAATGTGATCCAATGAGACAACTCCAAGGTTCCAGATGTTAGGTCTTGACTTGCAATGGATAGACTTAGTAGTTTATGTGATTTGCTGAAAACTCACAAAGGGATTTACACTAAATTGACTCCTTATTCTAATCAAATATGTTATTCTCCTTCTTGTGAAGTGGAACTCTACAAACCAACTATGAAAAGAAAATGCAAAAGGACAAGGGTTTAAAAGGCTAATTTAAGAACAATGAGATAATGAAATATGCGAAGATAGACAAACTCCTCATGAAACCAAACTTCGCTTCTCCATGAGAACCAACAACTACATGAAGTCGGTGCAATCTTCTAAGGGAACTCAAAGATTTTCATGTTGTAAAATTTCATCCAAACACCCACTGCTGGCATAGCTTGAACAAGCATCCACAACTGAACTAAAACAAATGTGGTTCAGGCTAACTTTGCAAAATGACTTATCAGTGACAAATCATAAAAAGTATGAACCATTAAGGAATTCATCAAATATCTCTACATAAAAAAACATTGCATCAATGCACTTCTAATCTATTTCTAAGCTACTTAGAAATATCTCTCCATCATATTCGAGAATTAGAAACCATGCTAACATTCCATCACCCCACAAATCACCATGAGAACCAACAATGAGTTTGTATTGATTTTGGAAATACATTTTTACAACAATTTCATATGTCTCTTCAATGACTTCAAAAAGTCTCCTCTAATCCACCTCTACTCTAATAGCATCTACTCCTATTCTCTCTCTCTAATCTCCTCCTTACAAATGAGAGAAATGGGCCCTTTTATAGACCTTAGAATTACATGAATGGCCGGGATTGATTGAGAATCGATGGCCAGATTTTGACAAGGCAGTTTGTTGCAAGAATTTACTATTTTTAGAATCATTGAATGTAGACGGATGATGTGGCAAACTATGATAGGATTGATGTTGTGCACGTGCCACCTCAACATCGAACAAACTGGTTTGAATTTCTTTGTGTTCATATTGCTCAAAATGTTTCCCCAGATTTTGTCATCTTTTGGAGTAGTATTCGAATTTGGATTTTCAACTCTGGAACTTGGCTGCTTCGAATCTTGAAACTTGGGAAAATTTGTCAAATTTCTTGTTGTTGTCGATGTAACTCATAAAATTCATGAATGCTTCGAATCATTTCTCATTTTATGATGTTCTTGATGATGTTATTGTGCAGGATGCAAGATTTTGGTTCTGGATGATTATGTATGAATTTTGGAGTAGACCGGTGTATGATGGATGTTCTCTCTATTTGGTGCATGAAATGAGTGACTTCTGTATGATGACTCTTTATGCGCAGCGAAGTGATGTTCTTCCTCTAGACATATGAAGTTGCCCTGGATGCATGACGTTGATCTTGGTACAAGCACTTCTCCGCGTAGCGATGATGTCTTCCTTACGAACTTGGACAACTTCCCTTCATATCTCTCCTCACTAGTCCCTATCTGTCTTTCACACTCATCACTTACCTACATAAATATAGTGAATCAACATATCAAAATATTGCTTAAAAAGGTGCAAAAAGATAAAATCTCATCATCTAACACATGCGGGATTTAAAATATGCCAAAAAACACCTTGTTCCACTCGAATGAATGCAAAACTAAAATAAACAAAAGTTCTTCAAATATCCACATCATCAATTTTACAATTACATCCACTGATATTTAAATTCTACGATCACAAGCTCATGTCCAGAATTTGTTGATAAAGAAGATTGTTTTTGAAAGCACAAAAACTCCCCGTGTCTTTTCCTTAAACCTGAATCCTTGAATCATCACTTCAGATATCTTACTTCTTCTGTGAATAATTGTAAGTTTAAACCATGCTAAATGCTCTCTTACTTGAGCGATGCCATTATATACTGAGTGAAGTTGTTATATTTGGAAAACATGCATCATTCTATACTATGAATAACATCCACTACTAGTGTTTTAAATACGAACCTGTGCAAAACTGGTTAATGCATTCAATAGATGGCTTCAAATAGCATATGTGTAAGGTGCTATCTTTAGACAATACTATTTTTATTCAAAGCGAATCCTTCTGTTTTGTGCACCTGGAATGATTTGGTTAGGAATCATAATCGTCAAGGGAGGGAGGTGGTCACATAGGTAATCTTTCATCTTTACGTACTTTACTCTTTGCATATCCATCATCAGTCAGTAATTATTTGGTGAACTGCCCATTGCAATGCGTAAGACACATGAATTGTGATGGGATCCAAGAGTCTGCCGCACCAACATTATGAATATGTGCCTTAAAATAGGCACGAAATGACTATGTATTGCAAAGGGATTGCGGTCACTTGTCTGAGGCAGGCATTTTAGTGCTCAAGGCATAATACAAACAATGCATTTGAGTTAACAAGGTCTACATCTAGCGAGCTTCAGTGGACAATATGGAAGGCTGTGGCATGTTTGAAGTTATCCCAATGTATTGAAAAGGTCTGCCTGAGTGGATGATATGGAAGGTTGTGCACGACTCCAACATGAACCCAGACTTGGCTTCGTTGACCACTTTACCAACCCACTCCTATAGAGGACTTAAGCTTACTTACACAACCGCTAGTTCTGAAGATTTTGAATGACACATAATAGTCACTGAGAAGAGCTCGAGTGGACATTTGATGCCATCATGTATGAGAAGAAAATCACCTTGTAAAGTGAAGGAAAAGGCCCACTCAAGTTAAATACGACCATCCATGAGCAATGCCAACAGTCGAACACAGAAAGAGAACTATCCGAAACAAAGCTTCAATACAATGGGACTATACATCGGCCAATTCTCAACTTCAAGTCCCGAACGACTTCAAACCTCCCCAAGTCACATCGTAAATTTCGTGTTCAGAGGTGAGCATTCCATTTTGCAAAGAATCGACAATTTTAAAGCATTCAACACTTAGATCAAAACAACCACCACTTGCCAATTCCTTACATATATGCAGGGAACTTCAAGCGGACAATATGGAAGGCTGTGTGAACCTTGAATTTGATGATTTGTAAATCACCTCCAATGATGCGCTTAGACAGACATTCGAGCAGGCAATGCATAGTTTGAAAAGAATTCTCAAAGATAACCATCAGAATAGACTTGGAGCGGACAACTCAAATCATTACGCAATGAGCTGGATGATTTACAATGAGGTCCGTGAAAGTCCGCCTAGATGGTCTTTGGAGTTAACCAAGCATATTTGAATTTTTTTCTCTTTGCACATTGATTAGTAATGTCTGCCTAGGCAGACTTTTTTAGGATGCCACGAATGATTTGAATTTAAACTTTCTACAAGGCAACCTCAGATGTCCACCTAAGTGGAAGTTTGAAGATGCTTGGGAACCTCACCCTCTAAAAAAATCAATTAAAATTGCACCCCGAGTGAACATCTCAAACCACCAGGTAAGGCTGGACAAGTTGATTGCCAAAACAAAGATACCCTACACCAAAATCTCAAAAGAGAGGGGGTCCCCATCCTATAGGGTGATGTTGCAATGATGTCACAACGTCTAGCGCTAATTCGAATAAATGTTCCTGAACATTTCAAAGACAAAGACCCAATCCAAACCCAGAAACTTCAAACAATTCTTCTAATCTTATCAACTAGCTAGGAAACGCAGTCGAAAGGGAAGAAGAATCTTAGATTGGATTGAGACACGTCATAGTTAAACATTTCTAGAACAGTGATTAAAATAAAATCTCAAGAGTTCCAAAGATAAACAAGAATCACAATTTCAAAACTCCTGCGTACACCCACACGTTAGGTCAAATAAACATGCATAGTTGATCAAAGAGTCAAAATCAAAAGCTTAGCACAACCATTCATATCTCAAAGATCCAAGTGTGTGCGATTGAGTTCATTCCCATCCATCAACAACTAAGATCACCTCAGTTCCTTCGCATTAAGCTACATGATTAGTACACACCTCATGAACTACCTGGACATGGCCCCGCTGCCAGCGAGCATCTATAGCCCTGACGGGTTCGTCTTGTAATTCCACTCAAGCAGAGCCCTACGACCGGTCAGGCATCCATAGCCCCGGTAAAGATTACTCAATTGTCCATCTAACTGAGTTATAGTGTGTGATTTGTGATTTTATCTTCATTTCTTTTCTCTTTTCTTTTCTTTTGATTTTCAACATGCTTTTTGCTTGGTAGAGTACAATGCAGTACCACTACGTGATAACTCAGGTAGCTGGGTGTGGACTTACGATGGTGGCAGAGGTGGACCTTTAGATTTTTCACTTAATGCAAGATCACAAAGATTCACTTAGGTACTTCTAGATTTTAAAGTGTGAAAATATATAAGATCTCAAAATAATTCAAGTCGTTCTAAATAGTCAATTTATCTTCCAAGAACAAGCGACATTCTATTCAAACACTAACAATGGAGTCCACAATGAATCCATCCATCTGATGCAACTTTCTTAAAGGGAAACTAACAGTTTAATAATTAGATTAAGATTTGGCATTTTAAACATGATAATCAAGATGTCAGTGTCGAGACACTATATATGATTCCCTTCCGAGTCAAGTACGAATCTTAGCCAGTTGATAAAGCTAAAGAAAATCATCCTCAGATTCCAAAGAATTTCATGAACATTTATCAAAGAGATGAACTAGATATTCGATAAGAATCAAGCTAAATGTGCTTAAAGGATAACATCACTTATTTCACCAATGGGAAACCCACAAAAGCAAACCTAAACTAAAGGAACAACCTAAACTATGGAAAGCAAACTAAACTATGACAAAACTATTCTAAAGCAATAGAAAAGAAAACCTACTCTAAGCAAGCTATGTAAAAAGAGCAGACACGATTCAAAAGACCCAAATATATACAAGACCTCGAATGATTCCTCAAAATGAAAAGCAACAATAAGGCACATGTGATAGTTTAGATTTTGGCAAATTTGTCCTTAAATTTAGAGAAAAATTCTCTCACAACACAATCATTGAATTCAGAAAAAAGTTTGCACAAAATTAGCAGTTGTGGTGACTCATTCGGACCATGATTAATCCATATGCAGGTTGTCTTTCCACAATTTCCATAATCAAATTCATACTCTTCAAATTCATAATTTGGAGATTCATGATCTTCAAATTCATAACATTCATCATTAGGAGCAAGGAGAGATACAACCTAATGGTCTTCATCCTCAGGCAAAAATTCATGCTCGTCTCTTACCAATGCGTCAGGAGGTCAAAGTTGATGATGGATCATCCCACTCACATCAGCAACATGCAAATCAACATTATAATCAATAGTGGGCATATGAAAAGGTGAAAATAATTGAAATTTAGAAGCATGGAACGTTTCACCTATAAGTTCATCATAGATTTTCAGCAACGGATCTAGCATCAATTTGAATTGTTTTGTATATTTGGCCTCTCTTTCTTCAACTTGTTCATTTTGGGATGACTTTGGCAGTACTTCATCTATGAGAGCATCGAGCGCCCCTTCGAATTGCACTTGATTGTCAGGCTTGTGGATGATGGTTTTCAACACATCTTCTTGATCACTTCCCTTTTCAAGGCTTCTTAATACTTCTCGTAATTCCTTCTCAATGATCTTTTCTAGCAACATGGTTGAATATATAGCAAGAAATTCTTCTTCTTGCAATGAACTCGAGTCACTTTCTTCTTTGATGGAGGAATCAACATCTTGTTCATCAATTACCTTTGTTTGAACATCTTTTATTCCCTTTTCAACTTCTTCGGCAGGAGGTTCATTCTTACTTGGAAGAAGGTATGTGAATAGACATTCCACTTGATTATCAAGTTCACTTGTGCTATCTTCACTTTTGAATAACATGGGAACATCTTCTCCTTTGGGTGGTGAATAAATTTCTTGGAGGCATTTGTTCCACAAAATGTCTAATCTCAATTGCACTTGAGTTTCTTCTTCCAACCTTAATTCTTCCTTCACTTGATCAATAGCTTCTTGACAAGATGAACACACTAGTTCTTAATGAGTGGTGTTGTGAATCCTGCACCAACCACCTAGAATCAACATTTCTTCTGTGGGCAGGTCCTTTTCAATACCTAGTCTTTTCTTGATCATTTCCTTAAAACTTATGAAGAACGCTCTTTCATCAAATAAGGCATCGGGAATGACCTTTGTAGAAACAATCGGCTCATGTACCTATGAAAAAGAAATTTTCCCTTCCAATGCTAATTCCATTCTTGATAAAAATGTTAGGCAATACAGTTCCTCATGTCTATTGGTATCGTGAATTCTACATCTCTTCCTTGATGCAAAGTCACCCAAA
Source organism: Cunninghamia lanceolata (assembly GCA_027924645.1). Classification (NCBI taxonomy): domain Eukaryota; kingdom Viridiplantae; phylum Streptophyta; class Pinopsida; order Cupressales; family Cupressaceae; genus Cunninghamia; species Cunninghamia lanceolata. The sequence continues at coordinate 6,470,437 of BSBN01000420.1, read as the reverse complement.
CTCTTGGGATAGAGTTGTGCATTCAAAGTCCACCAAAGCTTAAGAATATCATCTTGAGGATGATCATATTGCTGCCCACAACCATGAAATTGCTTCATGCATGCTAAGAAATCCATCCTTGTTTTTGGTATTTTTCAATTTTTTACTTTTTTTGGATTTTTGAAGTCTTATATTTTTTTTGTATTTTTTGGCATAAAAGAAATCTAACAAATCTCAAATTTGGCTTTGAAAGCTCACTTGGTTCCAATCCGACAATTTGAAGTTCGTTTGCGTGCTTGGAATGAAAGAACTAACCTAAATTTCTTGTTCATGTCCTTTTACCCTGAGTTGAGATGTATGAAATTCCTTGTTCTGGCCTCCTCCTTGCTGAATTTTGTTGAGCAATGAATGATAAAACACCAGAATATACTCAGAACAAATGCAACAATTCAATATTCTCGCCTTCCTTCTAGCACCAATTCTGTTGAGGTGTTTTTTATGCACATGCAAACTCAGAATAAAATACCGAGGTATTCTATCCTCTCTTGAACAAAGTCTCTCAAAGGCTAAACAATGTGATCCAATGAGACAACTCCAAGGTTCTAGATGTCAGGTCTTGACTTGCAATGGATAGACTTAGTAGTTGATGCAATTTGCTGAAAACTCACAAAGGGACTTACGCTGAATTGACTCCTTATTCCAATCAAATATGTTATTCTCCTTCTTGTGAAGTGGAACTCTACAAACCAACTATGAAAATAAAATGCAAAAGGACAAGGGTTTAGAAGGCTAATTTAAGGACAATGAGATAATGAAATATGCCAAGATAGACAAACTCCTCATGAAACCAAACTTCGCTTCGCCATGAGAACCAACAACTACACGAAGTTGGTGCAATCTTCTAAGGGAACTCAAAGATTTTCATGTTGTAAAATTTCATCCAAACACCCACTATTGGCGTAGCTTGAACAAGCATCCACAAATGAACTAAAACAAATGTGGTTCAGGCTAACTTTGCAAAATGACTTATCAGTGACAAATCATAAAAAGTATGAACCATTAAGGAATTCATCAAATATCTTACATAAAAAAACATTACATCAATACACTTCTAATCTATTTCTAAGCTACTTGGAAATATCTCTCCATCATATTCAAGAATTAGAAACCATGCTAACATTCCATCACCCCACAAATCGCCATGAGAACCAACAATGAGTTTGTATTGATTTTGGAAATAGATTTTTACAACAATTTCATACGTCTCTTCAATGACTTTGAAAAGTCTCCTCTAATCTACCTCTACTCTAATAGCATCTACTCCTACTGCTTGATTCCTGTTCTCTCTCTCTAATCCCCTCCTTACAAATGAGAGAAATGGGCCCTTTTATAGACCTCAGAATTGATTTGAGAATTGATGGCCTAGATTTTGACAACAAGACAGTCTGTTACAAAAATTTACTCGTTTTAGAATCATTGAATGTAGACGGATGATGTGGCAGACTGTGATTGGATCAATGTTGTGCACGTACCACCTCAACATCGAACAAACTAGTTTGATTTTCTTTGTGTTCATATTGCTCATAATGTTTTCACAGATTTTGTCATCTTTTGGAGTAGTATTCGAATTTGAATTTTCAGCTCTGGAACTTAGCTGCTTCGAATCTTGAAACTTGGGAAAATCTGTCGAATTTCTTGTTGTTGTCGATGTAATTCATAAATTTCTTGAATACTTTGAATCATTTCTCATTTTATGATGTTCTTGATGATGTTATTGCGTAGGATGCAAGATTCTGGTTCTGGATGATTATGTATGAATTTTGGAGTAGACCGGTGTATGATGGATGTTCTCTCTATCTGGTGCATGAAATGAGTGACTTCCGTATGATGACTCTTTATGCGCAGCAAAGTGACGTTCTTCCTCTAGACATATGAAGTTGCCCTGGATGCATCACGTTGATCTTGGTACAAGCACTCCTCCATGTAGCGATGATGTCTTCCTTATGAACTTGAACAACTTCCCTTCATACCTCTCCTCATTAGTGCCTATCTCTCTTTCATGCTCATCGCTTACCTACATAAATATAGTGAATCAGCATATCGAAATATTGCTTAAAAAGGTGCAGAAAGATAAAATCTCATCATCTAACACATGCAGGATTTAAAATATGCCAAAAAACACCTTGTTCCACTCAAATGAATGCAAAACTAAAATAAACAAAAGTTCTTCAAATATCCACATCATCAATTTTACAATTACATCCACTGATATTTAAATTCTATGATCACAAGCTCGTGTCTAGAATTTGTTGATAAAGAAGATTGTTTTTGAAAGCACAAAAACTCCCCGTGTCTTTTGCTTAAACCTACATCCTTGAATCATCGCTTCAGGTATCTTGCTTCTTCTGTGAATAATTGTAAGTTTAAACCATGCTAAATGCTGTCTTACTTGAGTGATGCCATTATATACTGAGTGAAGTTGTTATATTTGGAAAACATGCATCATTCTATACTATGAATAACATCCACTACTGGTGTTTTAAATATGAACCTGTGCAAAACTGGTTAATGCATTCAATAGATGGCTTCAAATAGCATATGCATAAGGTGCTATCTTTAGACAATGCTATTTTTATTCAAAGCGAATCCTTCTATTTTGTGCACCTTGAATGATTCAGTCAAGAATCATAATCGTCGAGGGAGGGAGGTGGTTGCGTAGGTAATCTTTCATCTTTATGTACTTTACTCTTTGAATATCCATCATCAGTCAATAATTATTTGGTGAACCCCCCATTGCAATGCATAAGACACGTTAATTGTGATGGGATCCAAGAGTCTGCTGCACCAACATTATGAGTATGTGCCCTAAAATAGGCACGAAACGACTATGTATTGCAAAGGGATCGTGGTCACTTGCTTGAGGCGGGCATTTTAGTGCTCAAGGCATAATACAAACAATGCACTTGAGTTAACAAGGTCTGCATCTAGCAAGCTTTAGCAGATAATATGGAAGGTTGTGGCATGTTTGAAGTTATCCCAACGTATTGAAAAGGTCTGCCTGAGCAGACGATATGGAAGGCTGTGCATGAACCCAGACTTGGCTTCGTTGACCACTTTACCAACCCACTCCTACAGAGGACTTAAGCTTACTTACACAACCGCTAGTTCTGAAGATTTTGAAGGACACATAATAGTCACTGAGAAGAGCTTGAGTGGACATTTGATGCTATCGCGTATGAGAAGCAAATCACCTTGGAAAGTGAAGGAAAAGGCCCGCTCAAGTTAAATATGACCATCCGTGAGTAATGCCAACAGTCAAACACAGAAAGCGAACTATCCGAAACAAAGCTTCAACACAATGGGACTATACATTGGCCAATTCTCAACTTCAAGTCCTGAACAACTTCAAACCTCCCCAAGTCACATCACAGATTTCAAGTTCAGAGGTGAGCATTCCATTTTGCAAAGAATCAACAATTTTAAAGCATTCAACACTTAGATCAAAACAACCACCACTTGCCAATTCCTTACATATATGCAGGCAACTTCAAGCAGACAATATGGAAGGCTGTGTGAACCTTGAATTTGATGATTTGTAAATCACTTCCAATGATGCACTTAGACAAACATTCGAGCAGGCAATGCATAGTTTGAAAAGAATTCTCAAAGATAACCATCAGAATAGACTTGGAGCAGACAACTCAAATCATTACGCAATGAGCTGGATGATTTACAATGAGGTCTGTGAAAGTCTGCCTGGGCGGTCTTTGGAGTGCACCAAGCATATGTGAATTTTTTTCTCTTTGCACATTGATTAGTAATGTCCACCTAGGCGGACTTTTTTAGGATGCCACGAATGATTTGAATTTAAACTTTCTGCAAGGCAACCTCAGATGTCCACTTGAGTGGAAGTTTGAAGATGCTCGGGAACCTCACCCTCTAAAAAAATCAATTAAAATTGCACCCCGAGTGAACATCTCAAACCACCAGGTAAGGCTGGACAAGAGTCGACTGCCAAAACAAAGGTACCCTACGCCAAAATCTCAAAAGAGAGGGGGTCCCCATCCTATGGGGCGATGTTGCAATGATGTCACAATACCACTGAACTGTGATACCAAGCTACACATGGCATCATGATAACCATCTCTTAACTAAAGATCATCTATGGCCCCAACACAATTGAATAACTCAACCACAACATCAAGAGCTCCCAAAGGGTAAGTAAGGCCATGATCTCCAACTAAGAAGATAAATGACCACCTACAAACTAGGAATTAATGCAACACCACCAATAATGCATCCACATAACAACCATGTCATGTTAAAGCTCCAAGCATGTACAAGGAATTTCCATGAAACTATGATCACCACTCAATGTTCCTACATCAAACTCCCACTAAGTCTTAGATGTCTATACCATATACTCAACAAGTCTAGGTCCCAGAACACAATTGTATCAAGTAACACCATCTCTCTATCTCATAATGATAACCAAACCAATGAACTAGGTGACTAAATTAGGTCAACCAAATAGAATCTGCATAACCACTAAAATATCTATGGGTATAGATAGCTCACATCTAATTTATTCATCCAACCTATATGTATGAATAGCCTACAATACTTCACAACTTGTAGATCTCACAATGCAACATACAAACTCAACCATACTTCACCAAGGGCACATTTCAACTCACCTTCAAGATCAACCTCTTCTTCTTCATTTTCAGATTGATCTTCACTCTTTTGATTTTGATTTTTACTAACAATAGCTAAAAACAAGGTTTCCTCTCCTTCAAGAGAATCTTCTAAATAACTATCTATTCCATCAGCATCCTTAGTGAACAGACTTGTCTTCTTTTTGAAAGAGTTTTTCCTTCTAGGATTATATTGTTTCTTCTTTATTTGTCTCCTATTTCCCTCTTCATCACATTCAAAATCTTTATGAGGACATTGAGCAGCATAATGTCCTATCCTACCACAACTAAAACATTTAAATGAAAGTTTCCCCTTATACTTTACTGATCCCATTTTCAGTTTGCTCACAAAGGTGGATTCTTGGTCTTTTAATCCCTCTGGATCAAAATTTGACTCTTTATCCTTTTTGACAGACTTAAAAGCAGCTTCCTTACTTGTAGAGTCATCATTACAAACCCTCATCTCATAGGCAGTAAAAGTGCCATGAAATTCATCTAAGGTAACCTTATTTATATCCCTCTTCTATAGCAGATATTTTGGAATCATACTTGGATGTTAGAGACCTTGGTACCTTCTTGACAACTACTTTTTCTTCCAAGGTCTCACCAAGACCATGGATAGCATTGGCGGTCTCTTGTATCCTCAGAAGGTAATCAACCACCTTCTATTCTTCACTCATTTTAAGACTCTCAAACTTGGCTCTAAAGGTTTGTAATTTGGCTTCCTTGACTCTAGCATCACCCTAATCTAGATACTAGACAACTTATCCCAAATAGCCTTAGTAGACTTACAATCCATAATTTTGATAAGGATTTCATTAGTCAAGCCACAACAAATAGCATTTGTGGCCATAGCATTACTATCATAGGCCTTCTTTTCATTAGCAACTGAAGGAGGTTTTGTTTCAGTATAATTATTTTCTAATGCTACCCAAACATCATAACCTAAGGAAGACAAGTAGGACTCCATTCTAAATTTCCAAAAAGCATAACTAGAGCCATCAAATAATGGTTCTTTTTATGTAGAAAAACCTTCTTGACTGGCCATGACAAGTACTCCACTATCAGGATCTCCTAAGTTGATTAAATGTTGAACAAGGAACCCAAGGCTCTGATACCTCTTGTTGGAGTACAAGACCACTAAGAGGGGGGGTGAATCAGTGGTCTATTAAACAATCAAACTTTTTCACCTATTAACACACTTGACTAATAATGCAAAGAGAACTAAGACACTTCAATGAATTAGATATTGAATATTGAATGCATCACCATAACAAGTACATTTGAACATAAGACTATGAGCAAAGATGATCAACCATAAGACATAACATCAAGAAGAGATATGACACAAGTGATTTGAGTGGAAAACCCTAAAAGGGTAAAAAACTACTATGAAGATAGATTTTATTAGACTTCACTAGCCAACCCTCACTGGTAAAATAGCCTCACTTGCAACCAGGATGTCTCATTGACAATATATGCCTCACTGGAAAACAAAATGTCTCACTAAACAAGGATTGTCTCACTGACAAAATTGATTGCATCATTGATTTGAATGAAGAAAACAAATTTAGAGGAACACTTTGTTTCCATATATAGCATTATCCCTATCACTCTCTTCAACTCAACATTTTCTCAAGTACATAACCAATCATCACTACAATCAAAACATGAGAAACTTAATACATCATCATTCTAACACCTTACAATCTTCTTCTTTTGACAAAATGTAAAACTCTTGCTCACATCAATGAATTTTACACAGAGTTTCTTCAACTACAAAAACTCTATGGCATAAACATGCATACTTAGATAAGAAAGATACTTCAATAAAGACCTTCAATCCTGCAATAAAATATACTTAGAAACTGTACATTGTAACCATTTTCACATAGGTACTTCTGCCATAGGTTCAAATCATGAAAGGACCAGTCTCCAACTCTCATACAAACCCTTAAATTAATTTCCCTGGCCCTGTAAGTCTCTTCATAACTGAAAAGTAGTTAGGGTTACAGTGACAAACCCTGCTAGTCAATTTAAACCATAAGCAATGGAACATTGCAAATTCAAACTCATTTAAATAATGGTCATTGATGTCTCTTATAAAACCCATTGATCTTGAGCTCCTGTGTAAACTCCTTGGAGTTACCATTGGCTCTAGTCACCCCTAACCGATGGGGTTAGTTAGAACATGGTGAAGACCCCATAAAGTGTTCACTTAAGAGAACTACAACCCGCAATTACAAGTCAATGAAAAAATAGACATAAAGTGCAGATGGTTAACATAGAGTTTTAAGACTTAAACAAACAAAAGGACTTTTAGGACTAAACACAAAAGCTTGCAAACCATAGACAAGATATGGAATGGATTTAACAGTCTAAACTCAACACATGGAAGTTGTGAGGACTTTTACAAATGTCTTTGGACTTCAGGGATAGCAAGAATTAGGGCAAGATACTTAGGATTTATTTAGGAAAACTTGGAAGAAGTAGGTCAATACACACTAACTTATCAAACCTTCAAAACTTGTAAAATGCACTTTATCCAAGACAAATGAGTCTCTGCAAGAGTATAGGCATGATCTCTAATTTGATGAAGCCAAGTGAATATGCATAAACATAATGACCATTGAACAAAGCCTTCAAGGTCTTTCTTTCAACATGACAAAATAACAAGACATGAAAAGTCCTAATCCTTAAGCATAAAATCATGGCATGCATAGAATCATGGCTACATTGACCTCCTACCTTGCATCTTAAGTCAACTTACTTGAAGTAAGTTCACAATTCTACACTTGAAGTATGATGATTCTAAACCAACACAACATGAAGCATGGCAAAATGAACATGAAGCATCCAATGAAACATGCATTAAAACCAACATTTGATCTAGCTTATATTGATGACAATTGTACTATTGTCATTCAATGATACCTTTGACATCAATTATAGACAGATGAACATCTGAAGCATGATGACAAGCAACTTATTTGATGACAATCAACTCCCCATGAAGCATGTCCACATCTTGAAGCATAGCAGAAGCACCAAACCAAACACCTTTTGACATCAATGACAAACAACACAACAAAATCTTCAAAAAATATTCCAAAACAATATGCTACATAGCTTCTATCATGACCCGTATCATCACTGATATAAAAGTGAATCTCCTTGATGATAATTCTCTCATCTTTGCTACTTTCTACACCATCTACAAGTAACTCAGCATGTCTATAGGAAACTTGTACAAAGATTGCGACTTTCTCTAAATGATAATATTGACTTTGAATCTGAGTTTGAGGACTAAATGTATAGTTCTTAGAAAAATCTACAATAGAGAGAATACAACCCCATGGAAAACAACTCTTTGAGTCATAAAATTGCTTAGCCTACCATCTTATGTCATTACAATGTTGGATATGCATATATGATGTCACAAAATTTGTCCATAAACTCACTGTAGGGCAATTCACTCTCTTTCAAAACAATGTTCTTGGACTCAGCTCTTGGTTTCGTTTAGTATTTCTGAAATTCAAAACTCTTCCACATAACTTGTATTGAATGATCAATATTCTCAAATTGTAAAAGTTTCTTCAAATTTGCACAATCTACACATATTTTTAATACACTATACATTAAATTCATCTAAATATTTTGATTTTTGACATATGATAGACTTCACAAATTGTGTTGTTCTTCCAGGGATGACTACATTTGGATTAACTATTACCACAACTTTTTATATGATTGTAGGTGTAGATGAAATTCAATATGATTTTGACAACAAGTTTTGCATATTTTATTTATATGTACGAAACATGGTCGTAAACTATCAAATGTCCTTTGACAAATCTTTAGTTGTGAAAATTCTTGCTTGAATGCTTCAAAAAGTTTACTTTGTGTTGTATCTATAAAATGTTTTGTATGAGAAATTTTTGTATCATCTTCATCTTTTATTTGTATAGTGTCCCTTCTATTGAAAGAAAAATGGGAGTGGTTAGTCCAATATCCAATTACTTTTTGATTTACATTTTCTGAAATTCTATCTTTCTGAGGGACTCGACAAATATTTACCCAATTATTTTTAATGTTTTCATCAAATATGTTTCTTTTCTTGATATATCTTTGAAAAGTTCTCCCAAATACATTTGCTAATTGGGCAATTGCTTGAACTTGTCTTCTATATGATAATTTTTACTAGAAATTATAGTCATCAATGTTCTATGTGCAACACTTAAATTAGAAGCTCGACTCTTGGTTTGAATACAATCCAATGTTGTGTGCAAGTTTTAAATTACTATCTTATCAAATGATGATTTATTTTTATTATCAACCCCTAACAACTCCAAAATGGGGGTCATTTATTTTTGCCTAAATAACTTTGCACATAATTATGCTCTTCCAATTAGAGATTTATCTTCAAAAAATTCATCCCAAATTCTTTTAGAGTGAAATTTTATTGTTCTTTTAAGTAACATATCTTCAGGTGAAATCTTCTTGAAAAGAGAATCTTCATCCATCTCCATAAGATTTTCCCTTCTATACAAAAAATTTCTATCACTATACCACTTTCTTCTTGTATTTGTTCATTAACATTCTCTTCAACTTGTTTATTGATAATTTCAATGGGTTGTTCTTGACTAGATGTTCCTAAACTCAAATTCCCCTTGTTTAGTTTTTTTTCATCTCTTTTTCAGTCATACAACCTTGATCTAGTCATTTTATTCCCCATCACAAATTGCTTGTGTTAATTCACCTACACACACATACACATGTATTTACATCCCAATAAATAAGTCATGGAGTTCAATTTCTACATGGTTTTAATCTATCATTCAAGGGTAATATATAAATTCAATAAATACACTCACAAACACTAAAATGAGTAAATAAGAATCTCACAATCTCATAAACCTTTAAAATTAATCAATGACAAGTTGAGAAGCATTGTAGCTGAAAATTAGTAGCCTCTCTTGCCAAAAAATCTCCTTTTGTGTGTTTTCTCCAAATGCTTGAATTGAAAAAAATAAAACAAATAATTTGTAGCCTCTCTTCCAAAAATAATTTTTGCCAAAAAAAAATCCTTTTGTTTTTTTTCCAAATGTTTGAACTGAAAAAAATTAAAAAAATAATTTGTAGCCACTATTACAAAAAAAAAGTTTCTGTGTGTTTTCTTTTTAATGCTTAAATTGGAAAAAATAGGGAAAAATAAATATATTTATATGAATTGATTACAAATCAAAAAGGGAAAAAATAATTCTAGCCGACAGAATTGGCAAGATAGTTTCAGGCAAAACAAACTTAGGGGAAATGAACTCGGGCAAAACAAACTCGCCTAAAACCATCTATGTGGCATCCTGGTTGGTAGCCACCTACTCATTTTTCAGAATTTTCTGAAAGTCTCAACTTAAACTAAATATTTCTTCAGTCAGAATTCAAAAAACTAAAAATACCCTTTTGGAGAGCTCCGAGTCTAAAATCCAAGTATTTTTTTTTTATATTTTGATTAGTTTTAATATTTTTTTTTAAATATTGAAGTAGGTTGTTATAACCAGAGATGACACTGATTAGAAATAAAAAAAGAAATATTAAATCACATTGATTTTTTTTAAAAATTATATGGTGCACTTGACGAAAGAGTCATCTCCAAAAGGGTATATTGGTTTTTTGAAAATGATAAAAAACTTATACAAAAGCTAACGTAGAATGAAAACTATCAAATTCTGGTAAGTTTGAATTTAAAATGTTATTACAAAGAAAATATGCATTAATTTTTTTTTTCCCTTGCACTAGATATTGAACTAATCTATTTGGAAACAAAAATAGGAAAAAATATGATTGTTTGCTCTTTTTTTATGATGTGGAATCGACATCACTTTTTCCTGGAATTTTCATAAATTCAAATTTGCTCTTAAATTTATAAAAAAATATCAAAATAATTTTTCAAACTTTTTGAAAAATTACAAGCATAAAATTCATCAAGATTTCTACATTTCATTAGTTTACATCATTTTGAAATTCAAAACATAAATGCCACTTTAATGAGGTCGAAGTTGAAAATTTTTGTTTGTGTTGGCCTTTTCCTTTATAAAAGTGTTACACATGTTTGTGATTTTACCCATCATGTCATACAAATGGAGTGAAGGTTTGTGAATAATCTACTCCAAGTGTTTGTGTAAATCCCCTAGCAACTAATCTTTCCTTGTGCCACTTAATAGAACCTTCAATATGATATTTTACCTTATAAATTTGTTTGACACCAATCATCTATTTATCTTTTGGAAGATGCACTAATTCTCATGTATTATTTTTGGCAATTGCTTCCATCTCTCCATTCATAGCACCAATCCATAATTTCTCTTTCACTACTTCTTCATACACAAATGGTTCAACTTGAATTTGACTTAGCAAAGCAAAATTAGCAACTTGGTTCATATTACTACTCCTCTAATATTTATTTTATTTAAGATTCTCACCTTTCTTGAAGATCTTGGACTTGATTCTAGACTTGAACTATTACTTAAGTTTGTGCTATCAAGAGAACTTGGTGGATTTGAGCTTGGAGAACTTGAACTTGAGCTACTACTAGAGCTTGAAATTCTACTTGAGCTTGTGGGGAGACGAGGAAAATTTTCATCTTTCATGTCCATAGTTAGTGGTGTTTTTTGTTATACATCTTCTTGTCATTGACACAGTCCCCCTTCATCAAAAAGCACATCTTGAATTACAATATACTTTTTGTAATAGGATTATAAAATATATACCCTTTAGTTACATCAAAATATCTTACAAAGACACAAAGCTAATTTTTACATCCAACTTTTTTTTTCCTTTTGAACTAAAATATGTACATATGCAGAGAACCAAAGAAACAAAAATGAGTCATAGATGCTTATGACCACTCCAATCTTCCTCTAGAGTGATTTTCTAAACTGATTTTGTGGAACTACGATTTAAGATATATACTACTATTGCCATTATTTCTACTCAATAACAATTGGGAAGCTTCTTTGACTATAATATGCTTCATGCCATTTTCATAATGGTACAATTATTTCTTTCTACAACACCATTTTTCTAGGGAGTATGAACTACAATCAATTGTGTATGAACTACAAAAATCAAAGAAATATTTTGAAGTCTTTATCTATTTTGAGTATTTTGACATAATACTTACTTTGCTTTTTAGCCATGGCCTTGAAATGCTTGAAGCATTTAAAGGATTCATATTTCTTCTTAACAAAATAGATCCATGTGTGGCGACAAAAATCATCAAATAAATATTATTACCCAAGTATTTCTCCTGTATATCCCCATAGATGTCAGCATGCACAAGCTGAAGAGATGGTGCAGGAGCACTCTAGGTTTAGTAGGTTAAAAATTGGTATTTTGGTTTTGTTTGAGTTCTTAATATGTAATAAGTTCTAAGAAGACCATTTAAAATGTGTTGGTGTCTAGTTTGGGTCAATAGGTGTTAAGTTTGTGTACAAATGTAAAAAGTGTCAAGGTTGTTGAATGTTGTCAAGTTGTACAAAGCAACTTTTGCTTTTGTTGCCAATGTGGGAAGATGAACAGTCTAACTTGAAAAGTTGGTTGTAACCCTTTGGGAATAGTGATTAATTCCTTAAAAAGGCTTTGTAAAGTCAAATACAAGGGGACGGGTGGTTGGAGATGGTGATTGTTGAAAATCTCGAAGTTGGAGTAATAAAACATCTCTATTTTCTGCATTTTGAAATGTTTTTCTCTATTCTAGTGAATGGTACAAACCTGTATAGTCATTTCATGGCATGAGACCTATTAGAAATGAAATATAATTGAATCTACTTTCTACTGCTTTTTGTTGCACTCAATTTCATTGTGTTTTGAGGGAGTTATGTCTATTTTACTGCAAACAGGTTTGAAACCCTAGTTAGGGTAATAGTGAGCAAACAAACCAATTTTTGATGAGTTCCATACAAAGTGACTAGTGGTGTATAAATTCATACAATTTATACCTAACTTAATCATAGTTAGTGGTTTTTCTCACATGTGGAAAGACTAAGTCCTCTTGTTGAGTCATTAGTCGATGTATTGATCCATCTTCGACACATCGCTACTATTTTGGAGGGATATTGAACCTTGATCTATTCTCTTGGTTCCAATTTCACCACCTTTCCTATTCTCATGGAGACTTATTCATCAAGCTTCACCTATTTATACCTGTTCGGTTGTAAACCAATTATCTCATTTTCAATACATTGCATTTGTGTTTGATTTCTGCTCCATGATCTTGGACTTCCACTCCCACATGGTATCAGAGTGAGTGGAATAGCATCAAATCATTTTCTCATTGATTACATAGCTCCATAAGTGAATCTCTACAACTTCTCTTGCATGCTAGGCTCAATCCAGCCTTCTATCACTGCATATCGAGGAGGCAAAATTTTGTTTCAAAGCACATTTGAAACGAGTTTTCTCTTGTAGGTCATAATCATCATTGGAAGAGATTATTGACCCTCACCACAGTGAGGTTGAATCATAGTAGAGGAAGCCTCAACAGAGGCATATTCTTTATGGTAGTCTTGCCTCACAGCCTCATACAAGAAGTTGTATCTATGCATGTTCAAGCCTGTATCACAGGCCGAAGTCACCTCTGCAAGCTGCATTCTATGATGCCTCCAAGAGGCTCGGTCCTCTCATCCACATCGTGGTCCAACTCATCCTCATCACTGCCTCATACTGTGGCATTCAAGCCACATATGCTCATTTGACCAAGTCCTCCAAGCCATGACGGCTTAAGCCGTATCATCCACACCAAAAGGTGGAGCCAAGGCCGTATTTTTGGGTGGGAAGGAAGAGTTCAATCAGCTTTGGAAAGCTAGGTGGGTTGTTGGAATTTGAAAGTACCAAGGGAGGCACGTGAACAACGATGGCCATCAAATTTGAAGAGAGTATTAAAAGCACTATTCATTGTAACTTATGTCAATTTTGCTGAGATAAGAAACTAGTGGGGTGACATAAGCAGAGAGGTAAAATAAAAAGAGAGGGGCCACAAAATTTTTAATAATAAGCCCTTGGTCATATGGGTTTTTAAGCCCTTGGTCACACCCTACCACAGGGGGCTTAACTCTTTCCCTATCAGGTTTTTCTCCAAATATTATTTTGCACAAAAATTTATTTTCAAGCACATTGAAAATATTTTTTTTGAAGGTGTAATTTTTTGCATATGCAAAAACTATCATTATAAAGTGCCAAATTAAGTTAGGTTTAGGGTTCTTAAAATACTTCATCTCAATTTCTAAGCTTGTTGGGAGAGAGAAAAAAAAGGAAAAATATTGTTGTATGATGTCATGCACTACTTATAAAGTGCCGCTTTAAGGGGGGTAGATAAGTAAGAAGAGTGCACACAATCACTTCTTCTATCACTAAAGAACCACCTTAATTCCCAAAACTGAGTTTAAAACTGAATCCATTCATCAACTCCAATAGGGATAAAAGAGATAAAAATGCCACCATCTCAAACAGAGTTAAAACGATGGGTCATATGTTCAGTTGTTGGTGATCATATGTCACCATTTTTGGAAATGTTTATAAAACTAAAACCTTGTAGAATCTACAATATTTTAATGAACTAAAAGTTTTATGATGTCATTGGTAAACGCATAGTTAACCTAGGGAATGGTATTCTAAATAATGTATACTATATCCCTAGTTTATTTAAAAATTATCTCTTAGTATATGCACTTACCGATTCTGAAAAGATGGTAGAATTCACTGTAGATGTTGTCCTCATCAGAGAGTCCAAAGATAGAAAACTAGTTGTAGTTGGTAAGTCTGCCATCCAGACACCTACTTCATATTTTCATACTTTACAGTTGATGAAGAAGAAGTTAATTCAGAGCCTAGTATCAATTCAAGGCTTAGCTTAGTTGGCTCAATATATCTATTTATTAAGACTCCCATAAAGCTATTTTGTTGTACTTGCATTTCAAAAAAAAAGTGAACTAAAAATCACTTGTGTAATCAATCATGAAAATTGGAAATTGTATATACACTAAATTATAAAGTGTAATGGTGGGAACAATAACTTCTCAAAGAATTGCACATATTCTTTATCTCATTCACATATGCACATATGCACATCCTTTTATCAGGCTTCAATATACCAACTTCTGTACACATTGGAGATGATTTGTCTATTTTTCTGAATATTCAAAAAATTTAGGATTTACAACGTATTTTGCTTGGAGAGTTCTCAACATCAACATCTGGGTCTATATCGACATCACCATCATTTGGAGGGGCCATCTAAAGTCCTCTCTTTGTTTTCTCTCTTTAGGAGGAAAGTTTTTTTCCCATAGGGTTTTCTTTCTTTCTCCGTTCTACAAGAGATGTTTTGTAAATAAGTACCTAAATGGCACACAACCAGGACTCATATTTCATAAACCCACCTAAGCTATGCTTAAGGGGGGGTGTTCATGTATAAACTCATATGAGTTATACCTAACTTAATCATAGTTAGTGGTTTTCCTCACATGTGGAAAGACTAAGTCCTCTTGTTGAGTCATTAGTCGATGTGTCGATCCATCTTCGACACATCGCTGCTATTTTGGAGGGAGGTTGAACCTTGATCTATTCTCTTGGTTACAATTTTGCCACCTTTCCTATTCACGTGGAGACTTGTTCCTCAAGCTTCACCTATTTATACTGGTTTGATTGTAAACCAATTAGCTCATTTTCAATACATTGCATTTGTGCTTGATTTCTGCTCCATGATCTTGGACTTTCACTCCCACAATGACCACCCTTGATTTTGAGGTATGTTGTATAAAGCCCAAATGGGTATTTAGAATTGTGTTTACATTTTTTATATCATGTCTATACTAAATGTTATGACCAAAATACTCAATTTTTGACTCCCATGTGTGTTCAGGCAATTAGGCCTAGAGACTAGGACAGTCAATGTTTAGCCTTGTTGTATCAAAACAACCCTACCCCATTTCAAGATATGTTATAAAAGGGCCAAATGGGTATCTGTAACTGCCCTTATGTTTTTGTTTCAAGATCTTCTCCGAAATTTATGCCAAAAAAGGTCATTTTGGAGGACTACAAGGACTAGTGGTGGTTTGTGAATGAATTATATTGAGAGATGACCCAAATACCCTTCCAAATTGCTGATTGAGTCTTTGACATCATTCCTACCCTTGATCTGCATCAAATTAGTATCAGAGCCTAAAAGGTTTGGGAAAAGAAGTTGAGAGCCCATAGATCTAGGCAAGATAAGTATTTTGGAGTTTGTGTATTATCTTTTTGCGGGTTGAAGGAAGACCCTAGATGCCAAAAGACCAGGCCAAGGGAAAACAAAGGGGCCTAAGGTGAGGTATTACATAGACAAGAAGAAGCAAGGTGAAAGAGACTTGCTTGAGAAAGAATAATGGAAATATTGAGAAGATTAGGCAATGGAGACTTGCAGAGTAAGGAGTTGCCAAGAAAGCAACCAGAGAGAAAAAGAGAGAAAAATGAGAAGAAGAAGAAGAATGAGAAGGAAAAACCAATAAATGTCTAGCAAGAGATAATAGATTTGAGACAAGCCTTGGAACAAATGAAAGAAATTCAAGAAAAAATGCAAAAAAGAATGGATCTTGAGATGTAGCAGTTGCTTGAGAAAGCAAAACAAGAAAGTGGTTGGCATTTACCAATAAGGAAGAAGGTAAAGTGGCTCATCAAGAAGATCATTCAGAAAAGGATACAGGAGAGGATAGCAGAACTAGACATTGAAGAATCTTTGTTGATGAAGGAAGAGAAAAAGCCATTTGAGGAAGAGGAAAGTCATAAATCACAAATGGGTTCTAGTGCTATGTTTGTGGGTGAAAAGGAGTTTGTCCAAATCATAGAGAAGGAAGACAAAAATCTAGAAGTAGGGGCAAGTGTGATGTTAATGAGTCAAAAATAGTTCTTACCAATGCAAAGGATCAATCATTTAAAGTCGTTTGAAGAGAGTGAATTTGATTCTAATGGGCAAGTTGAGCAAGGTGATTTGCTGTAAACACAGTGCAAAGGGAGAAGTGTGAGCAATCTGCTGGGAAGACTGATCCATTTCAATTATCATTGCACCAGGTATCTCTGGAAGGTGAGTTGCAGCATAGTTTATATGTCTGTCATATGTTTTGTCAAGGGTTAGCAGCAATTATAAGTGAATTTCAGTCCCTTCAAGTTCAAGAAATCAAGCAACTTGAGTTTTCTACTTCATATATACAATCTAGAGTTGTTGTTCCTATTGTAAAAGCATTGTTGAAAGAAGGGTTTAGAGGTGTAAATGGAGGACAAGTTTATATTGACAAGTTCAAACATCTTTGTCAAATGTTCAAGAAACCTATAGTGAAGATGAAACCAGAATGTGACTATTTCAAAGATAATGCAACGGGATTTAAAGACATTAGGTAGGAGCTCTCAAGCATAGTTGTCATGTTTCTACCTTCCATTCAAGTGGAGCTTGAATTTTTTCTTCCCCGGGAGTATGGTGCAGGAGCACCCTAGGTTTAGTAGGTTCAAAATTGGCATTTTGGTTTTGTTTGAGTTATTAATATGTAATAAAGTCTAAGAAGACCTTTTTAAATGTGTTGATGTCTAGTTTGGGTTAATAGGTGTTAAGTTTTTTTGCAAATGTAAAAAGTGTCAAGGTGCACAAAGCAACTTTTGCTTTCGTTGTCAATGTGGGAAGATGAACAATCATAACTTGAAAAGTTGGTTGTAACTGTTTGGAAATAGTGGGAAATGCCTTAAATAGGATTTGTAAGGTTGAAAACAAAGGGGAGAGGTGGTTGGAGATGGTAATTATTCAAAATCTTGAAGTTGGAGTAATAAAACATCTTTGTTTTCTGCATTTTGAAATATTTTTATCTGTTCTAGTGAATGATACAGACTTGTATTGTTTTTTTATGGCATAAGACCAATTGGAAATGAAAGATAATTGAATCTACTTTCTACTACTTTTTGTTGCACTCAATTTTATTGTGTTTTGAGGGAGTTATGTCCATTTTACTGCAAATAGGTCTGAAACCCTAATTAGGGTAATAGTGAGCAAACAAACCAATTTTTGAAGAGTTTTGTACAAAGTGACCACACCTGATTTTGAGGTATATTTTATAAAGCCCAAGTGGGTATCTAGAACTATATTTACATTTTTGATATCACGTCTGTTCTGAGAGTTATGACCAAAATACTCAATTTGTTGCTCCCATGTTTATTTAGGCAATTAGGCCTAGAGACTAAGACAGTCAATTTTTAGTCTTGTTGTTTCAAAACAACCCTAGACCATTTCAAGATATGTTATAAAAGGGCCAAATGGGTATCTGTAACTGCCCTTATGTTTTTGTTTCAAGATCTTCTCTGAAAGGTATGCCAAAATAGGTCATTTTGGAGGACTACAAGGACTAGTGGTGGTTTGTGAAAGAAGTATATTGAGAGATGACCCAAATACCCTTCCAATTTGTTCATTGTGTCTTTGACATCATTCCTACCCCTGATCTACATCAAGAGAAGCTACTAGCATACTTATATTTATAAAATAAAAAGGCAAGCCCTAAATAGAAACTCCATCCCTTATTGGATGAGTGTATAAATTTAATTGGAATTGGTAGTTTAACAACTAATTTTGCTTGAATTTTTTTAATAAATATATCCTATTAAATTTTAGTAACTTGTAATTGTAATTGAGATTGCAATCCTTTCACTTTGAGTTATAGTATTTCTTTAATTTATTTAAAGATAGTGTATAAATTTAATTGGAGTTGGTAATTTAACAACTAATTTTAGCAACTCCAATTTGTGTACAGGGCATTTCTATTATAATTGTTTTAACTTTCAAAAATTAACTTTGAATATTGCTATGCATTTTAACTCCCATGAACTAAAGGGAAAAATTAAAGATTTCATTTCATACATTAAAATAAAAAGATTTCTTTTCTGAAATGAAAACTAACTTTTGTTGCAAGCCATAAGTTTTGAAAGCTAGTTATTATATTTCATTAACTTAAAAAGGTTATCTCAGGGGAATGAAATAAAACAGAAGCTTGCTGGAATAAAATGAAATAAATAGAACAGTTCATGGAAGGAGGAAAATAAAACATGAGCTTTGTTAAAATCCAAAATTATTAATGTGTAGTAAATTATTAATATATGCATCATATTATTAAGATAAAGGATCATAATGAAAGGAATAGTAAGAAGACTCTTGTAAGAATATTTTAAAATATATCTTCATTTCCTTATGCATCCATTAAAATACATAGCAATATTCAAATGTACCATGACCTTTGTTAAAAGCCAAAATTATTAATGTGTAGTAAATTATTAATACATGCATCATATTATTAAGATAGAGGATCACAATGAAAGAAATGGCAAGAAGGGTTCTTGTAAGAATATTTTAAAATATATCTTCATTTCCTAATGTATCCATTAAAATACATAGCAATATTCAAATGTAACAGTATTGAGTTTTTTTTGTGCATAATGAAATTGCATCAAACAGAAATTGAAATAACCAAAAACACAAATCCCAAAGCCCAACAAATTGAATTTTTTGTATATATAAGATTATGAAAAGGGAAAGAAGTAAGACACACAGATATAAAGTAAATTAATTTAAATGAAACTGACAATCACCTCTTGAATTTCGGATGCCTCTTTGAAATTGCCATCTGTATATTTTGAAATTATGGAATGCATTTTTTTAATCAGAATCTTATAAAATTACATAGAATCTGAAATCTTTAAAGTTTATGAATCTTTCAGCTCTCATTTTCCATCCCTGCTATGGTTGTAGGAATGGTAATTAATATATTTAAAAATAAAAAATAAAAAATAAAAATAAAATTATTTAATATTAAAAACTGCAAATGTAGGGAAGTTTTTATATTACTTTGACTTAACCAAAACTACACAGTGTCTTTGGTCCTATCTAAAATTCTCTATAAAACTTGGAATACAAGAAGATTATATGTACATTCGATTGAGATAGTAGTAAGAGTAGCTATGGAAACGAAAGATTTACTTTAAGCAATGCCCTGTTGAATAACTTGCTTAATCAGAGATTGAGCAAGAATCGAGTTCATTCTGTCCGTCGGATGGAAACTATCCCAGAATACATACTTTGAGGCGTTTGTACATGTCCCTATCGAAAATTCATTGCAAAAGATAGATGCTTCCAATAGCCCGCTACCACAACATCCTCTGCGGCCTTCAGCAAAACCTGTGCTCAAAACAAATTATCAGAAGCTCCAGAAGGAAAGATAAGTAGTAGAAAACTTACAAATGCATAAGAATGTATCTTACCATACTGAGCTGGATGGTTTGAGGCACTCAGGAGTAATCTATAACTGTCTAAGTAAGCAATCCTGGCACCATCTGTTTCATTCATCTTACTCAATAGTTTCTTCAAATTTATATTGAAGACGGATACCTCCTTATTCATATATTCAACACATATCCCTTTTCCACCACCATGCAATGTTCTTTCAGACGGTAAGCAACCCAATGGAGGAAGAGACACCACCCCAATTTTTTGTGCTCCTAACAATTGAAGCTCCTGAAAAATGATACCAATTTGTTTCAGAAATAAGTGTTGCCTGATCATTCTTTGCAAAGCATGAATTGGCGTGATAAAGGAAATTTACCTTAATAAAACGAGATAAAGTGCTCAAAAGGTGCTTCCTAAATTTTCTGCGATTGGATTCAAATTCTGATAAAATGTTCAGATTAAAATACTGAAGATAGTCATTGCTTCCCGTGCTTATAATATAGAAGGCCTCAGATAAAATACGCGAAGCGTTATCAGCTCCAACAGTCCCACGCAAGTCCTCTATATATTGTTTGTATAGGTCTAGCTGATCTGCTAGATTTAGAATGTTCTGCAACATGAGAGCGATTCGATTCTTGCATCAGTATTGCAAAGATATTAGGATAAATTAGGTAATACAGGCACTTACCAAGTGTTTTCCAGTGCCATTGTAGATCCCAGATGCAGAGGAAGCAAATGTAACGCCTGTAACAATCCTCTCTCCATAAGCCTCAGGATTCAAGTACCCCACTGTTGGCGACATTAGGCCAAGCATCGATGCTGCTCTAGTCCATAACAAATTATATTCAACATCCACATGAATGAATGAACATTAAAGTAAAAAACAAAAAATCTAACCCTTGGTCTTATTCTTTAAAGTCAATACCCATGTAATCTGTAGGGAGAAAGCCGTTGCTGAATCTGCCAGTAATTTTTTGGTCTGGAAAGTCCCGCCCGTAAGGAAAATGATTGCTCTTTGCTAAAGATGAAAGATCGTTATTGTTTCCCGCGTCCACAGTTGAGTCTCCAAACGATATCAATGCAGGGATTTCACTAAACGAGCATTTACATAGGACTGCATTCATAATTAGAATTAGAATTACTGCTGTTCTCATCACTATAACAAAATATTTCTCCATCTTTATTCTTCCTCTCTTCGGAATACTGAAAAACTTATCTAAAGAACTCCAGTTTTTGACTTCGGAATACTCAAGAACCTAAAATTCTATTTAGGTTAGATTTTAGTGATCTGAATCTTTCCAACTCTTTCCTGTCATTATAGAACCCTCAAACAAATTTATAAAAAAAAGTACTAAAACTATAAAAAAGATTACATTAAAAAAAAAAACTATAAAAAAGATTACATGTAAAGCATGAACAGATTAAGGAAAAAATCAATAAATGCTGCCAGTTACAGCCTTTGAACGCCTTTAAACTTTGATGTAAGGTTTATAGGTATTTGTAGCTGTCAATCTACGATGTCATTAACATATCATGTTTACCAGTAGAGGTGGTGCCCTCTGCTATACGCCTTATCAAGATTACCACTCAGTCTCAATGTAGACATTTGTTTCAAAATTCAAACAGCTCTTTAATAGACTTTACAACCAGTTGTTTTCAGTTTAGGCTGGGTCAACACAATAGATTGACAATAGTATGTGTCAAGTCAAGTAATTAATATGTGGCTCTCGAGGAATTTAAACCCACTATTTTAGGAGTTCAAATCATTGTCATGAGAGGTCTTTAACACCCACCATTATAATTTCAATTTTTTTTTATTATAGTATTTAGGTGTTACTCAAATTTATTTAGTGATAATAGTTTTTAATCTTTGATTAGTATTAAGTATTTTTAATACTTTTTAATTAAGATAAAATTTGATATTTTAAAAATTGTGGGCTTTTAGTTATAGCAACTGGAAATGTTATGAGCATTAAAATATTTTAAAGTTTAATAGCTTAGAAATTAGTAATTAGAAATGTAAAGGAAGGTATGGTGATTAGTAATTAGCATGTTTACAAATGTCTCATTTCAATGACTTTTAAACAAAAGAATGATTGATAGTTAAAAAATTTATGTGTTTCTAGTAAATATAATTTTCATGTCAAATATTTTTATTGAGTGGTAATTAGTGTATACCCTAAAAATAACAAGATTCAATCTAAATAAATATTCTTAATATTTATTCCTTTATAATTCTTCTATCAATATTTATTTGATTCACATTCCTCTAAGTTAATTAAATATCAAAATATATAATTACATATTCCAAAGTCAAAATTAAATAAAATCTTTTATTTAATTAAATTCTTCCAAAATAATTAAATAATTTTTAATTCTTTAATTAAGTCAATTCTTCTTCCAAATTTAACTAAATAAATCAAATTTATTTAACTCCTCTCAATCTCTAAAAATAAAATATAATCAAATATTTTATTTATTCTTCCAAATCATGCACAAACAATTAAATAAATTTATTTATTTAATTTTCTTTCTTATCTTCTAATTCCTCAAACAAATGAAATAATATCAATTATTTAATTAGTTCTTCCAAATTCATTCTAAATTAAATAATTCCAATTATTTAATTGTTTCTTCCAATAATATCTTCTCTAAATTTAAATAAATCAAATATTTATTTAAGTTGTCTATTTCTTCTAAATTGAGTTATCTCTAAGTATAATTCAATCTTTGTGCGCATGCAATTGAATACTCTAAATATTTAATTGAGCTAAAATATCTTCTCATCCTCATGCAATTTCCATCTTCTAGTTCTATTCACTTAACTAATTCTTCTATTCTTTTAATTGATTTATCTCTTCAGTTAACTCATTCTTCTATTTTATTAATTCCTCTCATGCAAAATAGAGAAAGACACATGTCTTCTTCTTATTCGTGCACATTTATCAACCGTTCTATACCGTTGATCTTCTCATTATTTCTATACCGTGATCTTCTCTCTCCCAAGTCTATAAATTGAACCATATTCTTCTATTTCATTTATCCAAGCTTTAAGTAAACTTACTCTGTAGGAATTATAGCACACATTTAGCACCAATTCCTTCATTGCTTGTGATCAAACTTATTACTACACACTACTATCATTGTTGTGAAGCTCATCTTCATGGCGCAACTATCATAGCCGTTCCCATTTGAACATCTTAGAATCGTAGCAAGGAAGTACACCTTCTAAGGGCCGTATTCATAGACAAGATCATTTGTGATAGGTGATCAATGGAAGCTGAGAATTAAAGGAGGTTTGCTTTGTATTGTTCATTATTTGATTGATATCTTTTGTTCATTATTTCATTGAGTTTTGGGTATCATTGATTTACTATATATTGATTATTCATTTAGATCCAGCTTTCTCTTAACAATTAGTAATTTGGTAATTATTAAATATATTTTAGATATGATAAATAAAATTTTAGGTAATGGGAAATTTAGTGAGTGTAATGTTTTTTATATTTATTTTTTTTTATGATGAATAGTGGATTTTCTATATGAAATTATATAAAAATATGATATACTAGTTTACATAAAATATAGGTTTAATGGTATCATACCTTTAAAAGTTTATATAAAAGTTAAAAGACAAGAAAAGTGGTCACACGATTATGCAGTAAAATTAATTTTAGTGAGGAGAGGAGGTCGGTCATGATGAAAGGGTTGTCCTGTACAACCATGAGGCCCTAGCCATTAGGAATAGGCTCCCAAAATGTGATGATTTCCTCTTTATTATTTTCTTCTTCTTGATCCACACGAGTCATGCAAACATTTGAAATAGTAAGGTCCAATTAAGGGAACTTCCAACTGTCATGCCAACAAGAACGCTATGATCACACTAAGAGGTGTAGAATTGGCCACATGATGGGAGAGACCAACCATGATATCTATGTTGAGAGGACCCATGAGAACCATTAGAGCCATATTTTTGAATCAGCATTATGGCTATGACAATGTTGGCATCCACAAAAATATGAGGCATCCCTACTAGTAGGAAAAGGTGACACATAAGCAACAATACATAGAGCATTAGTCTAATAGTCAATAAGAGTCTACAAGAAACTTCCAAAGCCACTTTATCAACCTAGACCTTCATGTGTAGCATAACATTAGAGCATATTATGGCTTTATTATACATGGAACAACATAAAATAAAGCAATATTCCTATCTTTCCACATGCTGAAAATAATTTCCATTATCAAAGCATGCCAAATTTAGGTTAATCTCATAGGCATTTTAGGCCAATCGACTATAAAAATTATATGCTAGGGAAAATCCTTGGTCAAAAGCACTGCAAGAAATCATGTATACAAGTCCATGTAGCTTGTAGTCATGGACAAAACTAGAAAAAATGATTAAGAGTTTCTAAAGGTCCATAGAAAGAAGGATAGAGGGGTTTGGAAACATTTAAATGGATGAGTTGAGATCCAACAATAAGACCCTTGCAAAGTAGACACAAAGCAAAGTCATCTAGCTTGGGTTCTATAGTGCAGTAGTTTAGTTCAGTTGTTATGTACTCTATTTAGGAAGTCAATGGAGGGCCAAGGAAAGGATGACTAGATGATTCATGATGAGGATATTAATATTTCTTCATGATAGGGAGATTAAAAGAGATATTGGGCCAAGGCAAGGATGACTAGGGAGATTCAATTCTTTCCTCTAGGCAGGGCCCCGTACCCATCCATTCGATAGTCGATATTCTCCGAGGGTGGGGGGTTGTATTGGGAAAGAGTAGGAGTTATCTCATGGACTTTGGCCCAAATTATAGTTCACCACCTAGCAAAGTAGGGAGCACCCCCACCCTGCATCCTATAGTTATAATAGGCCCCACTCCTTGAGAGTAGAACCTTGACCCTGGCCAATACTTTCAATAGTGGTCTAGGGCCTCTCGTTCAAGTAATCTCTCTTTAAAGTACTTTATTGGGTGATGGTATTTATGGGAGGTAGTGAGTATCCCATAGGTCATGGTAGTTATATGTGGAAGATATTGAGTATCTCTTATGTGGGTTGTGAACAGTGAGATATAGATAGCATTAGGGCTCCAGTTACCCCGTTGGTCAATTATAGCTCTTCAGGAGACATCATTATTGCTTCATGATAAGTTACCCATAAGGTAGGGAATTTCTCAACTCCTTAACTAGGTCGAGCCAAGGATAGGCCCAAGTCAACATGCATTACTCTTCTGTACATTGACCCATGCTAAACCCTGGGACATAACAACTTATGTTGAAAGGAAATTTATAGCCATAATAAAATTTTCAAATAATCCCATGAGAGAAAAATAAGAAAGCAAGCATTTACAATCCACAAGCAAAAGAATAGACAAATGTATGATGAAGATGATGCATGATGTACCCTGGAAAAACCCTCATGAGGGAAAAATCTAGCCTGTAGAAACATCCGCACTTAATGTATTATCTCATGAACAAAGTTTACAATACATAGCCTCCATGAATCCTTCTGAAACATCAATCTCCCTAATTGCACTCGATGTGAACAAGAAAATGAGAATCATGTAATCACACATCCCAATCCATTCTTCCTCTCCTCACATATGCAACCTATAAGAGGCATTCAATGCAACCTTCACCAACAAGACAAAGGTTATGCAAGCCAACCTCAACAACTACTCATGTTCTTTCTTTTATATAAATAACCTTGCACAAAAGCATTAAGTGGTATTACATAATCATGTCCATCTAAACCATGAGATAACTAAACCATGTCCCCCTTATTTAGTTTTTGGTACTAAGTTTTCCATTTTGGTACCAAGTTTTCCCAATATTAAATATTTTCCCAATGTTCAACCCACATTAAATATTTAACCCAATGTTATATAAAACTTGCAGGTGACCCCAAGAATGCTTATACCATTGTGATATTCACATATATAAGATGTACTACAATTAAATATTACATTTTACATTATATGCATTATGCAAGGTACATACAACACACCTTTCGAACATTCTCCCACTTGTTGTATACATTACATAAGGGGTCAAAAGTAAAATCAAACATCAGGGAAATGATCCATGCACCCAACATGTACCATGTAAACATCCATGTGCTCCATAAAGATACCTAGAATAATAATCAAGGTGACCACCATTTCAAATAAGAACCCTCTTATCCTCCATCATGCCAATGCAAAAAGATAAGATCTAGTTCAAAGTGATGCCACAATAAACTATCAAAAATAAGAAAGAATCCCGCCTCAATTGATATCCACACACAAAAACCAAATTTAGTGGTAACAAATAGGTTTGAGTAGATACCAAGAATTAATGACCATAACTAGAATATCAACCACAACTAGTTGCTAACACATGCAACTAACCATACCTCCAATCCAAGGTATAATAATCATAATGAGTAGACCTTGTGCCATCAACATATCCAACCCAATCCACAATGATTACAAGTCCATGTATATACACTATCGTGCATCAAGAAGTCGTCTAAGGTAACAACACATAAACATGCGATAAAGAACCTTAAGACCCTCAACACCACAATATAATGAGAACATCCAACAAAGGACACATACACATCCTAGAACTCCCATTGCATAGGTGATGTCAAATCTAAAATCAATCAAGGCATCAAAAGATATAGAAAGAGCACTCACATAGAATATGTGTCTAAATCCTCTATCAAATAGTGTTGAAAACACACATTGATATGCAAAAAACTACAAACTAAAATAATTGCAACATAAATCTCTCACCACGAGTCTATATCTCTCTCAAGTTCTCAACATAATAGATGATAGGAAAACCAACTCAAATGGGATGTGAACATGAATATCCAAGGAAAAAGAATAACACCAACAAGAGAGAACCTACAAGTACAAACACTAATGTGCTATAGTTGTGAAAGGTAATATCTCCTTCCTAAAACCCCAAATCAAGAAGCCTCCTCAACATCCAAATAATCAATATGTAAGCCTCTAAACCCAAATGAACTTCAAACAAAACCTCAATTCCCTCAACTAGGAATACCTATCAAATCATTCACCACCAAATGGACAAAGAGTGGGGAATGAGATCACTCCTCTAGGATACATGAAGCCATAATAACTATCCAAAAAAAATATCCTTAATAGGTCCATGTTGAAATCATTCATGATCTCAAATAGTAGGCTCCTTAGTCTTCCTATTGAAACCTCATCAAAGAGTAATTGTCACAACACACAATCTTGAAGAAACAAGAGATCTCTAACCTCACTCAAATTTGAAGGTGTACAATGATCATCCCATGCCAACTAAACTCCTATACAACACTATAATAAGCATAATCTAACAAGAAAAATGATCACACTATTGGTGTAAAATTATATTTATATGCTAGCATAATTTAATTAGGGAGTTAATTAGGAAATCATTTTCCTTTATTAGTTGTCAAACTTATCACATACGATAAGATTTCTTTATCTATTTTTGATAAATGCAAATATATATCTATGTATTATTCCTTTGTGAATAACTAATGAACATGAAGTAATAATTACATTTTCATCTCTCATTTTTTTTTTCCTTTTGAAGAAATCCTTTTTGTAGAAGAAATAATGTAAATGTATTTTACGAATTTACACACACCACTTACCAATCAGATGCATGTGTATCATTCCAAAATTCTAATTTTGAATTGAGAGTCTACCATGTTACAATAACATACATCCTGTAAGCCAAAGATCAACTGACAAAACCAACAAATCATAACTTACAACTTAATTAAAGACTCCAAGAGGCATCCATGGTACCAAGGTGTTAACATCTCCAAATCATATGAAGATAGCCATCTCCTCTCAATAGAACTAAAGATGACAAAGATCTCTCCTTGCCTACAAGAAATGAGATCCAAGTGATCCCCCATGGCACCAAAAATCACTTAAAATATCATCCATCATGAAGTGATGAATCCACATCACTACCAAATCTCCCACTGAACCATGATACCAAGCTACACATGGCATCGTGATAACCATCTCTTAACTAAAGATCATTTATTGCCCCAAACATAATCAAACAACTCAACCACAACATTAGGAGCTCCCAAAGGATAAGTAAAACCACGATCTCCAAATAAGAAGATAAACCACCACCTACAAACCATGAATTAATCCAACACCACCAATAATTCATCCGTATAATAACCATGTCATGCCAAAGCTTCAAGCATTTACACAGAACTTCCATGAAACTATGATCACCATTGAATGTTCCTACATCAAACTCCCACTAATTCTCACATGTCTATACCATATACTCAACAAGTCTAGGTCCCAAAACACAATCATATCAAGTAACACCATCTCTCTATCCAATAATGATAACCAAACCAATGAACTAGGTAACTAAATTAGGTCAACCAAATAGAATTTGCATAAGCACTAAAATATATATGGGTATAGATAGCCCACATATGAGTTATCCATGCAACCTATATGTATGAATAGCATACAATACCTCACAACTTGTAGATCTCACAATACAACATACAAACTCAACCATACATTGGTAACCATGTCAAACATAGACAATCAAAGATAAACATGTAAGTTTTCCATGACTCAAACACCAAACCACATCTTGATTCAATTTTCCACAAACTCATAAAGTACCACAATTAAATGAACTAACAAAAATCTCAAACATAAATGTAAGTGAACAAATCACATATTAACATCTCCAAACTTGATCTACTACGAAGTGCTCATAAAATTCTCTTTGTCACCTATTAGAACTCCAAAATCAAACATCATACGCACAAGATATGACTTGTCAAATCACAAAGAGAAATCATGGATTCTAACTAGCATTTTTTGTTTAAAAAAGAAAATCCTAAAAAAACCACTAACACTACAGTGTAGTACTCAAAAAGAGCTTTCTTTCAATAATATGAACTTGAAAATATGACATCTTGGGTGAAAGTTATGCCTCCCAAAAAATGTTATCTCTATTATGGAAATCTAAAACAACCCTATTGGCTAGAGCATGGTTCTCAGGAACCAAATTTGGGTAGTCCTACTATTACCAATTTTCACCTACAGCTCAAATTGGCAGAGCTGAAATAGTTTCATTATATTTAAGGTGAAATCTTGTTGCTAATTTATTTTTGATGGCATATCATAGCATGTGGAGTAAAATGGGCTCCCACAAGGGTTGAGCCCAGCATGCTACCCCCATGTTTTAAGAGGATTGTGGAAAGAGTCTGAAAGAGAAGCAATGTCACATAAAGACCCTGCAAAATAAAGACAGATGTCACGTGTGTCGATCATATCTCAAAAACTATGATCTAGGTTTTTGAGATTTTTTGATAAAAACTATAAAACAATAAAATACAAAAACCCTTTAAATTTCTCACCAACCCAGTTTATAGTTTTCGAGGAACAATAAGAGGCACAATACAGAGCAAAATGAAGATAGCAATCGTGTGTTTTAATCATATCTCAAAAAATATGATCTAAGTTTTTTATATTTTTAGACAGAAATGAGAAGATTATAAAGCACAAAAACCCTTTAAATTTCTCACCTACCCATTTTGTAATTTTTGAGGAATCTTCACAATGGCATGCCCTCTTTCCTTTTGCAAATTTGAAGCTACAAAAAATTATTGTAAAATGATATTTAAAAAAATATACTATAAATTGCTTATAAATATTAATTATTTATGCAATTAAAACAAAGTAAAGAAAACAATATCTTTCTTTTTTTGAGTTTTCTTTCTTTTGGGAAGATATGGACAAAAATAAGCCTTGTATTATTGTTTTGTAAAAGAAAATCAAAAGAGGTAAGATTAGGCAAATTAGAAGGTAAAAATGCAGGACCTATTGTAAGACAAATATTAAAGCAATGTTCTTTATAAATTGCTTTTAATATTTCATCATTTTATGTAGTTAAAACTATTAAAGCAAATCAAATATCTTTTTCTAGATTTGCTTATTTTGAGGCAGATGAGAACAATAAAAAAAATGAGCTTTTATTGAGCAAATAAAACTTGTTTTAAAGCAGATTTTGGTGAGGTCTACCTTGAGGAAGATTTTGGTAGCTTTTATATATAGATTGAAGGTGATTTGAAAGATTTATTTTTGTCTTTTCAGTGGAGTTCAAAAATGGATCAAATTTACTATTCAAGGAAGATTTTTTAGCTTTTTCCTTGGGAGATTTTTGGAGTTATAAATAGGGGAGAAAGACTTAGTTTTTCTCAGTTGATATCTTTGTTTCTTTTCTCTTGAGCACAGGCAAAGAGTTTGTAAACTGATCTTGGCTCATATTTTTCAGAGTTAGATGTACCCGTTTTAGTTCAATACAGCAAAGCATTCCTGTTTCATATTTGTTGCCTCTTTTATAACTTTGATTTGATGTTTTCACTATGATTATGATGTCTAATCCTCTGATTTTGTCTTGATGTTATTGAAATCTATGTAGCTATTGCCCATCTAATCTAGGTTGTGTGTTGTGTTTTAATTAAACCTTCATACAAAGTACTTTTGGATCGTTGGACTTAGGTGAAACATAGAAGGTTATAGGCTTGAGAGTTGTTTATGGGTAAAATTTTAGATTTTTAGATCATATTTAGATAAAATAGAATTTCATTCCAGTTATTCCTCATCCCTTTTCTCAAACAAGTGATTAGTTTAGAAAGATCATTAGGAGAACCAGCTCAATAGCTCACTATGGAGATTCACTCTCGCTATAGGAAACCCACATCCTGAGAGTGTTTCCATGTGTCAACAGGTAGCTAAGTCTTCTATGAGCTTAGTAGGGTGCATATCTGATTGATAACAATTTTTAGCACACTCAGTGGGACTTTGAAAATGATTTCAGAGAAGTTTTATAACCTCACAATAGCTGTTCTAGTATATACAGCAATATTCCAACCTTTGGAGGCTTTCACAATATACTTGGCAACTCATTATCTCTAGTCTTGCATTTAAATTAGTGTTATCAGCTTATGAAAACCAGATCTAGTTCAAATCCTTTTGAGTATTTATAGTTGTCCCTGCCAAGAAGAAGAGGTAGATCAACAAGCAAAATAGTCGATTCAGTGAGGAGATCAAAATCAACACCTCCAACTTCAACATGAAGAAGTAGAAGTCTGGTGCTGATAGTTCAAATATCCATAATGGCTAGGCAGTACGCATTTGTTGCCTTTAACGAAGGCAGCCCACTGCAACTTGCTCAGTGTGATCATATTCCAGTTGCAGCCCTTACAGGACTACCATATTTCACCGGAGAAGACCATATTATAGCTGTATATGCCTAAAAATGACACGTTTCGGTCTAAATAAATATTCTTAATATTTATTCTCTTCTAATTCTTCTATCAATAAATAAATAACCAAATTTATTTATTTGATTCATATTCTTCCAACAATTAAATAAAATCTTTTATCTAATTCAATTCTTCCAAACAATTAAATAATTCTCAATTATTTAATTAAATCAAATTCATTCTTCCAAATTTGAATAAATCAAATCAAATTTATTTAAATTCTCCCAGTCTCGAAAAATAAAATAAATCAAATATTTTATTTATTCTTCCAAATCATGCACAATAATTAAATAAATTTATTTATTTAATTTGCTTTCTTATCTTCAAATATGTTCTAAATCTTCTAGAAATAAGTCTTCTTCCTCATGCACACAAAATTAAATAATTTATTATTGAATTTCTCTCAAAATCATGCAAAAGCAAATCTTAAGTTGAGTTATCTATTCAATCAACCTTGTTTTTATCAATTTCTCTTAAATTAGAAAAAAACTTTCTAATTTATGAAAAGCATGTCTTATCTTTAGAAAAGAAAGTGATTAACTCAAATAAAATAGCTTTTGTGTGACACTTATCTTCTTCTTATTCATTGCACGTTTCTCAACTGTTCTCAATCGTTGATCTTCTCAAGTCTTCTATACCATTGATCTTATTTCTCTCAAGTCTATAAAAGAAACCTCATTCTTCCATTTCAATCATCCAAGCTTTAAGTATTGTTACTCTGCAGGAATTACAGTGTGTCTTTGGCACTAATTCCTTCATTGCTTGTGATCACACTTTTGTTACTATGCACTATGCACTACACCCCTCATTTTGGAGCTCCTCTTCATTGTGATATTACCACAGCCATTCATAATCGACATTCTTGACAAAGTAAAGAAGTGCACTCACTGAGGGCCCTCTTCATACACACAAGGACAATTTTTGATAGGTAACAATGGAAGTTTCGATCTAAGGAAGGTTTGCATTTGTTGATTCATTGTTTGTTTGATTTGATTTCCTTAGTTCACTATTCTATTGAGTTTTGGGTATTTGATATTTTTTATTTATTGATATTCATTATTTGAACTAAATTTCCCCAAACATTTTTGGCACCCACCATGGGGCCTAGCCCCAAATTTAACCTAAAAATTGAGTTTTTGTGTTTAGATAGTTGTACACTGGAGGAAACTATGCATTCATTGCATCCTAACACGCATCTGTTAACTGTCACGGTGCATCTGTTGAAGCTGCGCATACATACACTATTTTAGCGCATATACCACTTGTCACGGTGCATATGTTGAAGCTACACATTCATACACTGTTCCAGCGCATATACCAACTTTCACAGCGCATCTGTTGAAGCTGCGCATACATACACTATTCCTGCGCTTTTACCCTTGGAGACGACTCATACATTAGATCGGTGCATTTATTGTCTATTTCGATGCATTTACTAACTGTTTTAGCACATCTGTATTACTGCGATTCTATTGATTGTCTCTACGCATTCAGTCTGTGAAGCTGCGCTTCTATTGTAGGCAGTTATTTTAGGGTTTTCTAGGAGATTTTTGCTAACACTGACATCTTTGCAGGAATTCTCTTATCAGTTTTGTAGGCTAGGCACTGGTTTAGATGCATATAGTTGCATTTGCTAGATCACACCTTGATTTCTAAAACAGGAAAGTAAAATGGATGTTCATGTAAAGTCTCACATAGTCTAACTAGGAGAGTGGTAAACGGAACCTTTGCTATCTTGCATTGCAACATTGCTATCTTTTCAAAGTTACTGCTATCTAGATTAAAACTGAACCACTACTATCTCGATTGACCGAAATTTCAAAGTTAACAATTCATGCTATCATGGATTAAAACTAAACTCACTATTGCTATCTGGGTTAAAATTGAACCACTGTTGTCTCGATTGACCAAACATTTCAAAGTTAACTATTTCATGCATGTGGATTAAAACTGAACTCACCATTGCTATCTTGGTTAAAACTGGACCATTGCTATCTTGCTACTCACTTCAAAGTTCTATGCTTGCCCAAGTAGATAGCTCATCTAGTTTTTTCTATTTTAACTAGGGGAAAAAGAACCATTGTATACTATGTTTTGGGAATGATACCAGGCCTATGCTCTCCCCTATCTTGGGTGACCAAAATGCCAGAAGCATCATTTTCGCATGTGTTTTTCCTTTAGAGGGGCCTGCTCTTGGATACCACTTATCCAAGTAGGAACAATCCTAAGTGGTAATAGGCTAGATGCCAAGCCCTTCCAAGCCACTATAAATAAATTGTGTTTGGAATGAAAGCTTCAAACAATGAGTACAGTTGTGTTACATCAATAGCCAACCTCCCCCAAAACCCTCCAAGGTGTAACCCTTGTAGGGTGGGAGACTCCATAATAGAGAGTAGTGCTGCCGCATGTGTAACCACTCGAACGGTTGCCCTCATTAAACACCTTTTGTTCTAGTGGCCAAAAACCCTTATAATCCATTTTGAGCCTAGGATTTTGTACTTGTTTTTTTTCTTTTAGTCCAAATAGAGTCTTGAAATCACAAAAAAGTAAAAAACCATAAAAAATTCTTTGTATTTGCTGTGTTTTCTTGTCATAAATTTAGAAAATCAGATCAAAAAAGTATTCTTACAAGAAAAGTACCAAAACACCAAAAAATTCCAAAAACCTACAAAAAATTTTAAAAAAAGCCAGAGCGGTGCATTCGTCCGCTGTTCCTGCGCATCTGTGCCAACTTTTGGCACATTTGTGGTGACTTTCCGCGCATTTGCATACCATTCCTGTGCACATACATTTTACCAGTCCGGTGCATATATTCTAACTTTAGCGCATTTGTCCATTTCCGCAGAGCATCTGTTTCGACGCATACACGACAGTGAGCACTTGCACAGTTTTCAAGAGAAAAATTTCACCAGTTTTGGGTACCCATTTCAGTCTAGTTTTAGGTTCAAAGATCAGGTCTCACCTTGCAGTCAGTTTTCCATCCATTTCACGTTAATATCTCTCTTTCATTCATCATCCCATTCACCTTCTATTAGGTCTTTCTAGTCAAAAGTTAAAAGTATCCCATATCAGGTCAGCATAGGCCCCTTTTTCATATCACTTATCGATTCAAGTAAAACTAGTTAGTCACAGAACTTTGCTAGTAGGTCTTAGTGCATGACTAGTCCCTACATGGTAAGATAGGTATCGAGTACCCTTACTAGTGGCTACTGTCTTGTTTCGGCTGTCTTACTTGGAACCATTAATCGAGAAAGTCCTTTGTCAAAATCTTGTTATAAGTATCCTATTCACAATAGTCTCCATCAGTACCTTGCCAAAATATCTAGTCCCATTTCACCTCGTCCCACATCACCTTACATGGTTCTTACTAGATCTCAATACAAAAAACAACTTGAAATGGCTGGGTCATCCAACCACATCTTCTCACCTCACTATAGTGATGAGGAAATCTCTAATGAAGACTAGCAAGGAAGCATCCAAGATCAGAAATTCCAATGCCTAGTAGAGAAAGTGCTCCATGACGACCCTCACAAGTATTTCTATCATCTTGCTAGTCTTGGAATTAAACTGCCTGCAAATTTCAATATAAAATCAATCCTAGAAAACATAGAGGATGATCGTGAAAAGGGAAAGAAAACCCTAGACACAAATGCGGAAGATAAAGGAAAGAAAACCATAGACCAAAGCACCCCTATGGAAGAAATGAAGAAAGAACTCGAGGGTATAAAGCAACAAATGTCAGATCTCAAGACGGGTACTAACACCAAAAATTACTCCTTGGAAGATATTGCACCATACCCATTTGATAAAAACTTGGTCATGAAACCATTTCCCTATTGATTCGAAGTTCCTAAGTTTGACAAGTACAAAGAGAAAGGGGATCCTAGAGATCACATCAGGGAATTCAACGCAGCATGTCTAGAAGTAGCTCACAATGAGACTTACTTAATGAGACTATCCCCTAGATCTCTAGGCAGTCAAGCTATGGAGTGGTTCTCACGTCTTCCACCAGGCATCAAAACTTTTGATGAGATAGTCAACAAGTTTATCACTCATTTCTCTTACAACATTGAACATGAGGTCTCTATGCTTGATCAATACAACACCAAACAAAAGGGTGGTGAATCATTTTCCACCTTCCTACAACAATGGAGATAACTAGCAAGCAAGTGCTCATACGATGTACCCGAGAAGCAACTAATGGAGATGTTTGTCCATAACCTCAACACCGATCTTGGCTCTCAAATACAAATACAATGCCCTACTTCATTCTCAAAAGTCATCAAAATGGGATTGTTTATCGAAAAAGCTATGATCGCCATGGGGCAAATCAACTTATACAAGGACACACCTACCTCCAACTATAAGTCTAAAAAATCAAAGTTTTGGACCAAGAATACGAATGTTGTCAATGACGGAGTGGTTGACGCCAAGGTGGCGGCTCCCAAGTGACAACCCATATTCACTCTCAAAGGAGAAGCAAGCAATGTTATGTCCAACAAACAATTCTCTCAGGATCCATGACCATGGTTTAGCGCAAATCAAGGTGAAAGTTCACACCGCTGGGCGAGTCTCAAGAATCCACATTACAGAATTTATTGGCTAATAATGAAATCTCTCTACTGCCAACAAGTGATTATGAGCCTATTGTCAAACCTCCCTATTGGAAAGACACTGACTATTGTGAGTATCATAGAGGAAGGGGACATACTACCAACAATTGTATCCGTCTCAAACATGTTATCCAAGATGTGCTAGATCAAAATCACGGGGGAACCCAACAGCATACCTCCAATGAGACACATGTGGCTTACAGGGATCTGCTTCTCAATCACGATAGGCCATACAACAACAATAACAATCATGGCAATAACAACAATGACAACAACAACAACAACAAAAATCATGGCAATAACAACAACGGTAACAACAACAACAACTGCAACAGGCCAAATCAGAATAGTGGGAATAGTAATGCCAACTATGCAAGTGTGCCATTTGACTATACCATCAATTGCCTATCCGAGCATGTCCCACAAATCAATGTCATCACACCCAATCAACAATCAGAGCCTAATTGCAATGGTTGTAGTATCATTACTCGCAATGGTAAAGTCACGTTGAATACTGTCTCTCCAAGGTCATCACCTTCTTAGTCCAACTTCTGTCAATATAATGTCATAGACCAACTACAGAAGACTCCGGTCCACATTTCTATCTTGGAGTTGTTGCGTCTATCTCCCTCTCATAAGGAGATTCTCAATAAAGCCTTAGTGGAAACCACCGTCCCCACTAACTTGGCCCAAGAGAAGTTCTAGGCCATGGTAGGTAATTTGACCTCCTCAAGTACATATCATTTACCGAGCAGGATGACCTCTCTGTGTCTCAACTCCATAACACCCCTCTACATATTGTCTCCTTCATCCACAAGCACCACATCAATAGGGTTCTCATTGATGGGGGAGCCAGTTTAAATATTTGCATGTTAAAGATAGTCCTTACATTGGGGTTCTCTGAAAATGTCGTCGTGGTATTACCCATACAAGTGGGACCTATCATAAAAGATGTTGTGTGCCAAGTCCTAGATAGGGAGCTCTCCTATAATATTCTCCTAGGGAGACCATGGATTCATGCCATGAAAGTTGTGCCCTCTACCTATCATCAATGCATAAAATTCCCACATAATGGCAAGCAAGTTACCATCCAAGGAGACCCTGACCCCTTCCAGCATTGCAACTCTGTCCTTTCAAAACCTGATTGCATCATACCAAATAATAGGGCATATACATCCCCTACCCCACAGCAAGACCATACCTTTGAAGCTTCCTCATCAAGGCCCAAAGAGCAGAAAGTTACTATCAAAGAAACTAGAGTTGGGGGATACTTTGAGCACAGCCTCAATCTATCCAAGATGCCTTTATCTCCTAGATCCTTTGGTCGACCCAACCATTTTCAAAAGCCATCTTCTCCTCCTATAGCTTCCACAGCTCCCTTTGTAAAATGGGGGACCTTATCAGATGAAACAAAGGAAAGAGATGTCCTATAATGGCTTTATACCGAAGAAGAAGAGAATATACAACAAGAACCTCCTAGACTCCCAACAGAACTCTATGGGTGAGGTGAAGCTATCCTACACAGAATGGGTTACGAAGGACAAGGCCCTATTGGCCTAAGAAAAGAAGGAATCATAGAACCCATTCAACCTTCTTCATCATCATTGGCTAGAAATATAAATGGCCTAAGATACAAAGGCAAGGGCAAAGATAAAGAAAATGCTTGTTTAGTGGAAATGATACATACACTTCAAGTGGACAGTGACACAGATTCCAATGAGTATGAGTGGGATGAGCTGACAGAGCATTCCTACAATGACAAAGAATTTGATACCATCCAAACTTATAGCCCCTACCGTGAGGGACAAACGCTATCGAATAGACCACTAGAGTCTGATTCGCTTATCTCTGAGAATACAACTTTCGAGGAAGGTTCAAGTTCTATCGCAATAAACAATTTGGAGGAAAGTACCATCCTGAACACTCCCCCTCCCATTACTCCTAGTATATCCATTCAAACCATCAATGAATCAGATCTATCCTTTGACTCCCTCCCCCTTGTGCATCCTGAACTTATTGACTGGGATCTACGAGGAACTCCTCAACTAGATATGTTCCAAAATGATGATGCTTATTATATTGACTATATGGAACATAGGGACCACCTAACTAGGGGAGATCATAAAGTTGGTTTTTCTATTGAACTTAATACCGTGGCTTACTTTAGAGAGGGTGCCAAGCCTTCTAGTCACAAAAATATCAAAATCAAAACTGGATCTGATGGTGAAAACCGTTCTGCGGTAGTGTCAGATCCCAAAACAGTAAAAAGAAAGGACATATCCAAAGGTGAAAACCCAACTGTGACACCTGATGATGGAAGGCTTGACACTCTCCCCAATGACATGCACCGGGAGAAGTCTCAGATAGTTGTGGAACCCATAGAGCTGGTTAACATTGGAACAGTGGAACAGCCTAAGATTATTCATTTTGCTAAATCTCTTACTCCACCAGAAAAGACCAAGTTTATACCATTCTTCAAGAAAAAGAGAGGTCACTTTGCTTGGTCATATGCGGACATGCCAGGTCTAGATCCAAACTTGATCCTACATCATCTTTCATTAGATCTAGGGGTTAAACTAGTCAAACAAAAGCTTAGAAAGATGCATCCGCACATAGCACTATTGGTCAAAGAAGAACTGAAAAAGTTGTTAGATATAGGATTCATCAGAGCAATAGACTACCCAGAATGGATATCCAACATTGTACTAGTATCCAAACTAGATGGCAGAGTCAGACTATGCAATGACTTTAGAGATCTAAACAAAGCTTGCCATAAGGATGACTTTCCGTTGCCAAACATAGATATCATAGTCGACTTGACAGCAGGGCATACCATGTTATCTCTCATGGATGGCTTCTCAGGATATAATCAAATTAGGATAGCACCAGAAGACCAACACTCGACGGCTTTTACCTATCCATGGGACACTTTCTGTTGGAATGTCATGCC
This sequence comes from Cunninghamia lanceolata, assembly GCA_027924645.1. Classification (NCBI taxonomy): domain Eukaryota; kingdom Viridiplantae; phylum Streptophyta; class Pinopsida; order Cupressales; family Cupressaceae; genus Cunninghamia; species Cunninghamia lanceolata. Next base: position 6,431,589 of record BSBN01000420.1, on the reverse strand, counting down.
ATTTGGGCTAAAGAATGCAGGAGCCACATATCAGCGTGCTATGACCACTATATTTCATGAGATGATGCATGTGACCATGGAAGATTATGTAGATGATATCCTAGCAAAGTCACTCACAAAGGAATCACATCTCAATGTATTAGAGAAGGTCTTTCAAAGATTAGAGCAATTCAAAGTCAGGTTGAACCCAAAGAAGTGTGTGTTTGGAGTCACCTCAGGCAAGCTTCTAGGCTTTATTGTATCAGCAAATGGAATAGAGGTGGACCCCACCAAAGTCAAGGCTATCATGGATATGCCACCACCCAAGACTCTTACACAACTAAGATTGCTACAAGCAATCCGTAGATTCATATCATAGCTGGTAGACAAGTTTCAACCATTCAGTCATCTCCTGCACAAGAACATTCCATTCAGATGGGATGAGAAATGTGAAGAGGCATTCAACAAACTAAAAGAGTACCTTGTGAATCCACCTATTCTTATGCCTCCTATCCAAGGGAAACCATTGATACTATACATATCTGCTACACCTACAGCTCTTGGGGCTCTTCTAGCACAACAAGACTATGAGAATAAAGAGAGAGCCATCTACTATATCAGTCAAACATTAGTGGGCTATGAGTTGCAATACTCACAAATAGAAAGATCATGTCTTGCGGTAGTTTTTGCTTCCCAAAAACTCTGACATTATATGCTTGCACATCCAGTCAAACTTATTGCAAAAATAGATCCACTGAAATACCTACTAAGCAAAGCAGCTCTCATAGGTCACCTAGCCAAATGGGTAGTGCTCCTAAGTGAATACGACATTGAGTATGTACACAGAAAAGCTATCAAAGGGCAAGTCATTGCTGATCAGTTAGCAGATGCACCACTACGGGACTCCACACCAATGTAATTTGAGTTTCTGGATGAATCCTTATTCACTATCTCAACACATTCTTGGAAACTATACTTTGATGTGTCCTACACCAACCATGGATCAGGGGCAGGAATCTTGCTTGTAACTCCTCATGGTGACATCATTCTGAAGTCTTACCATTTGTTATTCCCATGCACCAACAACATAGCAGAATATGAAGCCTTAGTCATTGGTATCAAGATGGCAACAGAGTGGAAAATCAAAGAGCTACATGTCTATGGTAATTCTCAACTAGTGATAAATCAGATCAATGATGATTACCAAACCAAAGATGAAAAGCTTGTCCCCTACAAGTGGATGGTTGGTGACTTTAAGGAACACTTTGTGATCATCTCTTTTGAGCAGATACCTCAGATTGAGAACAAAGCAGTAGATGCCATGGCAACCATTGCCTCTCTCCTTGAGATACTAAAGAATGAGTCATGGTACAAGTTCTTAGTGGAAACTATTCGACAACCAGCTTATGATCTTTCAGAGAACCATACCATATGCCTTTTAGTTGGATCTGACTCACCTTGGTATGGTAAGATTTATACTTACCTCAAGGACAACACCCTCCCACTTGACCTATCTTCAAACCAATGACAAACCTTTATACGCCAAACCTCTCGCTATACCATTATTGCCAATACTCTATACTGACGTGGTCTAGATGAGTAAATGCAAGAAGTTCTTTCCACTTAAGGTGGAAATTTTGGACTTAGAAAAAAACCCGAAATCGGTTTAACCAAAACAGGATCCCGCTTTTTATGAAACGGGATCCCATTTTCTAGAAATGGGATCCCGTTTTAAGTTTCATAAAAGGTTAATATTTTAACCTTTATGAAACGAGATACCATTTTGAAACGGGATCCTGTTTTGAAGTGGGCTCCCATTTTGAAGCGGGATCCCATTTCATAAAAAATTAAAATATTAACCTTTTATGGAACGGGATCTCGTTTCTAGAACGGGATCCTGTTTTATAAATTTTGAATTTCTGACCCACTTTTTGCTATGGGTTTTGGGTCAGAAAAAAGGCTTGGGAACCCGATCCATGGCTTTGGACCTAGTTTGACCTACAAGTTGAAGGTCATGTCAATTTCACAACAAACTAGTGACTTTGGGCATATGTCTGAAGGCCATTTTGTAGAATTTTTTGATGAAATTAAAACCTATTATAGATGAGATAGTGTAGATTCCAAATACGTAATTTTTTTTACAATTGGATTATTTTTTCTATTTTTCAATTAATTTCTAATGAAACATGTCCATAAACTTGAATTATCATGGTTTTTTAGTATTTTAATAATTTTTTGTTAAAAAAAATTGTAAAAAAAATTATACGAAAAATGTACTTCAGACAATTCTTTTCAATTTAAAAAAAAATTCAAAAAATGACAAGTTTAGGTCATCTTATGCATGACATACACGACGATTTTTTAAAACACGAAAAAATGGCCAATAAAAAATTAACAAAAAAAAATATTCAATAAAAAATTACAAAAAAAATGGAAAACGTGCTTCAGTGAGTAAAAAATCTTTTCCCAAAAGTATTTAGAAAAATATGATTATTTAGGTCAAAATATGGATGACGTACACGTGTATGGTATAGTAAAAAAAAGTGACTTTTAAACAGTGGTTTTTAGAAATGCCTATTAAAAATCAATTTGTATCATCTGGGTATTAAAAAAAATTACATATTTGGAAACTAGACTCCAAGTACTACATTTCATATTTAGTGATTTTTTTCAAGATTTCACCTTTAAGTGTGTCAAATTTTTAGGTCAAATGTGACAAATTCTAAAAATCAGGGAAAACACTTCCACTTTTTGGCCAATAAGTGGACACAACTTCTTGCACACACCCAGATGGTACTTTACTCCGTTGTTTAGAATGAGAAGAATCCTTAACCACCTTACAAGATGTGCATGAAGGGATTTGCGAGACACACTCTAGTGGTCCTTAGCCAAGAAACTCGTGTTTGGGTTATTACTGACCAAACATGGAAATAGATTCATATCAGTTTATCAAGAAGTGCAAGCAGTGCCAAATACATGGGAACCTGATACATGCACCAGCTCAAGAGTTGAGACCTTTAACGACACCTTGGCCCTTTTGCCAATGGGGACTTGACCTTGTGGGAAAGATCTATCCATCCTCCTCCAACGGCCATAAATTCATCATAACCACCACTGAGTACTTTACCAAGTGGATTGAAGTTGTTATCCTCACCACCATCACAGGTAAGCAAATCTCTTCATTCATCCTGAATTACCTCATCTACAGATATGGAATTCCTTCATCCATTATCACGGATAACGGAAGACCCTTCAAAAACTAGGATGTCCAAGAACTCTGTGACCGATTCAAAATCCAACACCGTTTCTCCACACCTTATTACCCCCAAGGTAACGGTCAAGCTGAAGCATCCAACAAGACCTTCTTGAAACTTCTCAAGAAGACTGTCAATGATGCTAGCCGTGATTGGCACATCCAATTCAATCCCGCTCTGTGGGCCTATACAATCAGTATATGCACTCCCACAGGTGCTACACCTTACTCCCTTGTCTGTGGCTCAAAAGCTATCTGTCACGGGGTCAGGTTCCGTGACGGAAAACACCAGACAAACCACAAAAACCTGACCACGCGTGGCACTGCTAATTCCCTTCAAGCCCCTCCACTGGGAACAGAACTCTCCACGAACTTCAGACTACACCTTAACCCTTCTAGTCAAGTCCATGCTACACGCAACTCGACCACCACAATGTACATGGCAGAATACTAGTATACTGCACAGCACACACACTACACCAGAGTAAACCAACTCTGATCACTTCCTAAACTCATGCCACAGCATTCCATTGCACTGCCCTCTGAAACCTACAACACCAGTTGCCACCCTGACTGCTCGTCTTCGTGCCACAACACTTGTACTATTCCACTCAGACTCACAACATGCTGCCACCCTATCAACACAACCGTATGGCTCAGCTCTCCTCGACCTACCGCCATACCGAACACTTCTATGTCCCTGACCTCTAGTCACTCAGCTTACTCATGGTAACCCAATTTGGGGTTGCCACACAACCAGCCCTCGACAAGCCTCCGACATCGCAACCCTGTTCATCCTGTCTTAGCCATCCGACTAGATGGGCACCAATGCCACGACCCACTCTGGGTTGACATTCCATCTACCTTCATCAACAACCAACATTCGAACAGCACATCCAAACCTAGGATGTCATGTATCCGACCTCCGTCACAACTCTCGCCAACACCTGCTCGAGCTGCCGTCCTCTCTTCTACATGCACTCGCCTCTCATGAGCTCTGTCATGATCCCCCGCATTCCAGATCTCTCAACCATGCGGCTTGGCATCTTACCACGGACTGCCAAGTCCCAACCATGCAACCTTGAACCAACCTTGCACCCTAGATCCATCCTGCACGGACTTCTCTACCGGCACCCAGATCCAAGACTACACCGACTTGCATCCAACACTGCTGCGTCCATATCAACATCCCAAGTAGACACTTGTCCAGACATCAACACACATGAACCCAACAACACTACCTGTGCTAGTCACATTGAGTTGTCCAAACCCAATCGATCATCCATCCAGTCTACTCGCCTGGAAAGCTGGACTCACACTTCCAACTCGGCAATGCTCCTACTAAGCCTTGCCTCGAGACCATCTTCTCACTAGACTTTTGCACCGTGTCATCCGTCCAGCATGCCTCATGACTCTTCAGCTTCCATGGTATCTCAACAATTGCCAACCTGGCTCCAACACTGAGATCCCATTCCACAAAGTCACATCGCCCCATTATAGGACTCAGGATATGCATCCCTCATCAACATACACCTTCAAGACAACACAAGAGGAACTCCAACCGTCCCCTAGCTACTCTCCCAGAAACCTCGTCGACACAGACAAAGAGTATACCTGATCCAACCGGAATGACACCGATCAGGTAGCGACCCTCGTCCCTGTGAGGAAACCACACTTTATAACAGTATGGCGAGGTTACTCTTATTCACCTCTAAGTATCCATGTAGCACACTCATCCAGCCCCAGGACAACCTGTTCTGGTGCATGAGTGTCGAGACTACTCTTCTTCATCTCTAAGGGGTGGACCCGTGTTTGTCTAATATCACTCGAAGAAAACTCTCCCCTACATAGTAGTCATAAGTGTGAACGCGACACGGTGGAAGGATGAGCGAGAGATCAACAATCACCTCACTTTGCATCATCTGCAAAACAACTGCCTTACAACCTGGCATGGAAGTCGACACCTAACTTGGTATGCAGAATCCCATGAACCACCGGGATGTAAGGAAGATCGCACTCATCTTCCACACCACAATGCACAAGCTTATGGCGATGTATCCGTCCAAGACCTGAATGGAAACTGTACTCTACCATGTGCGCCATAACCCGAACCTAGGGTCTGACAAACTCCCCGACTTGAATCAGGTGACGCCCTCGGCACCTCTAATTAAGCTCGAGGTCACCAAACATCAAGCAGCCCCTTCCTCCAAGAGGATTTTACAACACAAAGCCAAACTCCAACTTCATGCAAACTGACAGAAGCTACTCCACCAGCGCTACTAACATCCAGGTTCTACGACCAAGTTAGCCCGCGAAAGTAAGCTGCTTTCGACTTCTCAAGTACAAGAGCACGTGGCTCCAACCAAAACTACCTGCAAGAACCAACTGAACCAACAAAACAACTATTCTCGACTTCCAGAACCACCAAACTGATGATCCAAACTGCTGAAGATTTCCTTCGGCAAAACTACCAACTTCTAGGTCTACAACTCAACCAAGCCGGCCTTGCAAGAGAACAAACTTCCTCCTGACTTCACAGATTTGAGTGCCTTGAGCACCTCCTCTGAATTTGCAAGATTAAACTAACTCTTGACTTCATGAACCTCCAAACTAACGATCCACACAGCTGTCAACCAAGATAAGAATCCCGTCCACAAAACGACATCTGCATCTTCACACTTTCATCTGATCTAGCATAACACAACTCAGAAATCAGAATCTCGGCATACAGGTTTTCGACCAAGCCTAGTTCCAACACACAACTCTGTCGCACTAAACTAGAAACACAACTTATCTCTCCAGCCTTCTTTTTCATAAGATCATTGACAAACCCGCAGACTTTCTTGTCCATCAAGTATGCCTACTTGAACGAGACTGTCCAATTTGTCAACAAGACTTACTCCAGTCGCAACCGGATTTTCTTTCAACCGTGACATTCCGTCACAAACACCTAATCTCTACCCAATTCTGGCCAAACCGGGTAACTACCAGCAAAGAGACCTCAGCTCCAGAACTTACCACTGTTCCCAGAGAGAACACATGAAATAAGCCCAACCAAGATGGCGTTCAACCCAACAACATCCACTTCGGCCACAAAGGAACACTGTTGAATAACTTCGACTCCAAAACACCGGCCCTCTAGGTGCATAACCAGGCCTGCGAAGTCTTGACATTTCTGCCCATTTTCTGCTCCTTCAAACTGTACAAGCCAAGGAACCACATTCCTACCCAACATCTGACTGATGTAAGGAAACTCTTTTCGAACACGATAGCTCCAGGTGTCACTCCAACTCCAACTACCACTGCATCAGAAGAACCATCCGACGCCGCAACACTACATCTGGAAACGAGCCATAGTGGCTTTCCAAAACCAGCATCACAAATCAAGATCCAAGACAGGATCCAATACCCACTGATACGATGTCTAGACCAACCCCTTGGACATCATTCCACATACCAGAATCTAGGTATACCAAACACATCAGTTATAGTATCACGTCGCCAAACTGACGCACACCACAGAAGCCAAACAAACTTCGATACTGAACCAAAATACAACTTTCCCCAAAGTGCACATCCAACACCACAGCTCGTCGACCTCATCTGTTGAGTCCCGCGGAGGAGCATGTCACAAGGTGTTCACCTTAACAGGACAACATGTCCAAGCCTCACACCAAGCTAGTGACATCTCTGCCCGGTTCACAACATATCTTTGTCAACTCGCAACAAACGGTGTCCGATGACAACCAACAAGGTACTAGTCAACCTTCCAACAAGTGCACACATCAAAGACTGAACTCCCGCTCAAAACCTTCAAAAGCAGAATCCTAAAGTCGACACTGACTTCAATCAGCACTGAAACTAGCCCTGACAGCCCTGATGAAACCTGTCACAATATCAGAGCGCCAACCAACGCAACCAACATCGACGGACGCACAACAGCCAAACCAAACTTCTGAAGCCAAACTGCTATGAAACAACAACTGTCACCAAACATGCTGACAACACACCAATAACAAACCACGACCAACACAGAAGCCACACTAGGTTCCAATACCAACGGTTCCAATGTTTGGGCGCAATCACAAACAGATTGACACACCAAAACACAAAACTTGGTATCAAAGGCTCTGATACCAACTGTCACGGGGTCAGGTTCCATGACGGAAAACACCGAACAAACCACAAAAACCTAACCGCGCGCGGCACCGCTAATTCCCTTCAAGCCCCTCCACTAGGAACAGAACTCTCCACGAACTTCAGACTACGCCTTAACCCTTCTAGTCAAGTCCATGCTACATGCAACTCGACCACCACAATGTACATGGCGGAATACTAGTACACTGCATAGCACACACACTACACCAGAGTAAACCAACTCCGATCACTTCCTGAACTCATGCCACAGCATTCCATTGCACTGCCCTCTAAAACCTACAACACCAGTTGCCACCCTGACTGCTCGTCTTCGTGCCACAACACTTGTACTGTTCCACTCAGACTCACAACATGCTACCACCCTATCAACACAACCGTATGGCTCAGCTCTCCTCGACCTGCCACCATACTGAACACTTCTATGTCCCTGACCTCCAGTCACTCAGCTTACTCATGGTAACCCAATTCGGGGTTGCTACACAACCAGCCCTCGACAAGCCTCCGACATCGCAACCCTGTTCATCCTGTCTTAGCCATCCGACTAGATGGGCACCAATGCCACGACCCACTCTGGGTTGACATTCCATCTACCTTCATCAACAACCAACATTTGAACAGCACATCCAAACCTAGGATGTCATGTATCCGACCTCCGTCACAACTCTCGCCAACACCTGCTCGAGCTGCCGTCCTCTCTTCTACATGCACTCACCTCTCATGAGCTCTGTCATGATCCCCCGCATTCCAGATCTCTCAACCATGTGGCTCGGCATCTTACCACGGACTGCCAAGTCCCAACCATGCAACCTTGAACCAACCCTACACCCTAGATCCATCCTGCACGGACTTCTCTACCGGCACCCAGATCCAAGACTACACCGACTTGCATCCAACACTGCTGCGTCCATATCAACATCCCAAGTAGACACTTGTCTAGACATCAACACACATGAACCCAACAACACTACCCGTGCTAGTCACATTGAGTTGTCCAAACCCAATCGATCGTCCATCCAGTCTACTCGCCTGGAAAGCTGGACTCACACTTCCAACTCGGCAATGCTCCTACTAAGCCTTGCCTCGAGACCATCTTCTCACTAGACCTTTGCACCGTGTCATCCGTCCAGCATGCCTCATGACTCTTCAGCTTCCATGGTATCTCAACAGTCGCCAACCTGGCTCCAACACTGAGATCCCATTGCACAAAGTCACATCACCCCATTATAGGACTCAGGATATGCATCCCTCGTCGGCATACACCTTCAAGACAACACAAGAGGAACTCCAACCGTCCCCTAGCTGCTCTCCTGGAAACCTCGTCGACACAGACAAAGAGTATACCTGATCCAACCGGAATGACACCGATCAGGTAGCGACCCTTGTCCCTGTGACGAAACCACACTTTATAACAGTATGGCGAGGTTACTCTTATTCACCTCTAAGTATCCATGTAGCACACTCATCCAGCCCCAGGACAACCTGTTCTGGTGCATGAGTGTCGAGACTACTCTTCTTCATCTCTAAGGGGTGGACCCGTGTTTGTCCGATATCACTCGAAGCAAACACTCCCCTACATAGTAGTCATAAGTGTGAACGCGCCACGGCGGAAGGATGAGCGAGAGATCAACAATCACCTCACTTTACGTCATCCGCAAAACAACCGCCTTACAACCCGGCATGGAAGTCGACACCTAACTCGGTGTGCAGAATCCCATGAACCACCGGGATGTAAGGAAGATCACACTTATCTTCCACACCACAATGCACAAGCTTATGGCGATGTATCCGTCCAAGACCTGAACGGAAACTGCACTCTACCATGTGCGCCATAACCCGAACCTAGGGTCTGACACTATCCTTCCCATAGAGGTCGAATTACCATCTCTTAGGGTGTCATTAAAAGGTCACATATCAGATGAAGAATACAGAGTCTCCAGATTACAAGAACTAGATTTGCTAGAGGAAAGGAGACAGAAAGCCTTTGACCATCTTAAAGCATACCAACAAATGATGTCACGAAGCTATAACCACACAGTTCACCCAAGAGTCTTCAAAGTTGGAGATTTGGTCCTTAAGGAAAATCCCTGCAATCAGCAGGATAGGGAAAAGAAGGGCAAGTTCAAACCCAACTGGCTTGGGCCTTATGTAATTGTAGCTGCTTATGGATCGGGGGCATATCAGTTAGCAACGTCGAAGGGTGAACTGTTCGATGACCCAATCAACAACATGCACCTTCGCAAGTTCTATACCTAGGAGAACCCCAATGTAAGGGGGGCATAAAATACAAAAAAATAAAAAAATTAGAAAAGTACAAAAAAATCAAAAAATCAAAAAAATACAAAAAAAAAAAAAAAGTACAAAAAAAGTCCTTTCGTGAAAACCTGGCAAACAGGTGCCTTCGATAGGTATCATGATAAAAACCTGGCAATCAGGCATCATGTATACTTTCTAGCTTTTCGTACAAATAAAGGCAAGTGGTGAAAACTTGGTAAATAGGCCTTACTTGTGATAAACTGCTTTCTCCATCTTTGGGAAACCAATCACCTTGAGTCCATTCTTCCTTGTGTCCCATTCGACCCATGTCTATCCCATAATAAAAATCCTAACAGTAACCTATCATGGCTTGATACTCTATCTCTTTGTTGGCCTTGTCGACCAAGGTTTTGTCCCATACCATACCTACCATGTCAGCCTAGCATAATGTCTCTCATTGGTATCCATGGTCCAAGTCCGTGAACTACGTTGCCTCTGTGTTGTCACATAGGCAAGGCCATTTCTTAAATGCGCCCCTGAGGCTCCCACAGTCCCATCTGTCCCTTTTCTTGTCATCTTTCTTCTAGTCCATCGATGGTCCATTAGGGTTTACCCTGAACTACGTTGCCTCTGCGTCATCACGTAGGCAAGGCCATTTAGCAATGAGCCCCCGAGGCACTAGGTCAGTCCCTTAGGGTCTGTCTCACCAATACGGATTGTAGAATTCTCTCACCAGGCAAGCAAATGCAAGTAGAACCACTCTTCAAGCAGATATTTTGATGCAACACCTTAACTTGTCCAAGGCAAAGCAGACAAACTCCTAAGGCCTTCTAAATGATTTTACTCTAATTATGGCAAGAAACAAACACATCTAAATGTAAGAATGTTTTGTGTTGGTTAGGTTAAACTTACAGAGTCTTGATTTTTGCTATCATGCCTTTCTATGCTACTCAAGGATGCCAAAAGCTAGAGGTGCTATGATGGGGGGCATGATTATTTTCTTTGTTTGTTGTTTGCAGATTAAACTCTAGTAATGTGAAACCTTGTCTAAGGACATGATCGGTAAAAGATCATCGAGGACATCCAAGGTCTAACATGAATAGGGGCAATCCTTGTTTGTTGATACACAAGAAATACTCAGGTCATCTTGGTTCAATTATACCTTGATTCTTGTATTAGCTTGCTAAATCAAAATCCATGTAAGCAATACTCAGGTCATCTCGGTTCAATTATACCTAGATGTTTGTGTTCACTTACAACATTTCAGAAAAAGTACCCAAAAAATTGCCCAATGATGAAATAAAGCACTTCAAAATACTTGCACCATCAAGATGTCAAAGCAAATCCATCATCCATACATCCATATCCCATGCAATAAAAGATCCAACGAATGCAAAGTAACAATACAAAGTGAATCTTGTGAATCTTTCTATCGAGTTAGTCTTCTGTCAATCAATCTTATATCTATCATCCTGTCATTTCTGTGTCGATAGCGTACATTTGGACATCACAAAAATAGAGCATATAGTTGCATATCATATCATATGAGATAGTCATTTACATGATTAAATCAGTTGCATACATAATAGAAGGCATTAGGTCATCCATATACAATCATCATATAGTATCGAAATTAAAAAAAAAATAAAAACAAAGATATCATTTTGCATTCACACACATTAGAAACATATCAAGTAAAGCATCTAAGTCTGCATTAGGTCATATAGCCTCACATAACATCAACATCAAAAATCTGCATCAGATAAACATCTCATAAACATCAAGTAAAGCATCTAAGTCTGCATTAGATAAACACATACATCACATCATGCAATAAAAAGTGCATCATAGACTCATCCATATAGAGAGAATCAAAATAGCTCCATCGTCAATATAAATATCATAAAATATGTCCAAATGTACAATACCCAAATGGTCTGTCTATGAATCAGTGTCATATATAAGTACATCCCCACGGATGGTGATACATGTCTCAAAAGACAAAAATGGTACAAGTCTATCCGACTATCTGAGCCATCAAAATGAACATAGAATCCAAGATCCTCTACAAGTCTCTACCCCTGCTGCTGAGGACCACTATTCTCGGTAATGTCTCCTCCTCCTCCTCTGCTAGCCTCAAACTACTGTGGGCCCATAACAGAGACCCCTGACCTCAACAGACCTGCTCTCTGTGAGGCCATCGACTGACTCCTATAGCTCAGAGCCCTCTGACTAACAAGCATTACACCATGGTATAATCTGCGGTAATACTACGTCTGGGCATGTGCTCTCGCAAGCTCCCCCTATACCTATGCTAGCTTCCCTTGCACCTGTGCCAGCTCTCCTTGTACTTGTGCTAGCTGTACCTGTGTCTACTACACTTGTGCCTGCTATACCTGCCCAACCAGGACACTACTCATCACATCTATCCCCAGGGCTGCCACTGCAGTATCCCTCTCCACTCGGATAACTCGTATCCAAGTGTCTACCATGTCCCTCTCTCTGGTCAGACCCACAATGTACTCTACATCTATCGCTCATCAGGCCTCAACTCTCTGGAGCTGGGCCTGCAGCTATCTAACCTGCCCTCTCAGTGTGGCTATAGTCCTCTCATGGACATCTGGCTGCGCTAGACCCTGGGGTACCTGCTGCTGTGGTACCTGTTGTTGTGGTACCTGCTGCTGTGGTACATGTTGTTGTGCCATCTGCTACTATGCCACCTATTGGGCTGGTGGCATCTATCCTTGCTGTACCTGTGGTACCTCTTGTGGTACCTACTATGTGACCTTTGGTTCCTCCTCAACCCTTCGCCTCTGTCTAGGTCGACCTCCATCATCACCACCTCCTCTGTCATCTCCTCCATCTCTGACCCCTCTCCCCCTCCTCCTCCTCTAGCCAACCTGGCCCTCGTCCTCTGAGTCTGCCTCATCTATGCGAGGCACCAGGACCCCAGGTCCTGAATATCTCAGGAATGGATGCTCAGCAAACTAATCCTCATAATCCTGTGACGTCCCTGCATCTGCTATCTCCCTCCTCATGTCACAAGCGACATAAGGTGTCTGTCAAAACTCTGCCAGGGCCTCCTCATAGGATGCCATCGGTCCCCATTTGACCCTCTCCACGTGTGTCCATGCAAACTAGGCCTGCCCCTATGGCATGCCCTACCTCCTGCTAAACTGTCTCAGTACTCTACCAACAATCTACCTCTTTAGTATGTGGCGGGTCTGCCCTATCAGCCATCTCATCTGAAAATAGTAAGATAGCTCATCTGCCTCGTCATCCCACGGCTCACAGTTTAGATATGGTCGCCAGATGACCACATCTACCCCATCCAAGGCATGTCTCCAATACTCCAGCTTCCCCAGCCTATGTTGGGAAATCACTCCTGCGTAACCATAGTTGTATGGCTCTCTTCTTTGTCTCAGAAAAACACATATCGGTCTCATGATCACTATGTGCTCCCATAGACAAAACTGTAATAGTGACACACCTGTAGAAAGGCTCGTGCTCCTGTGATGCACCACCTGATGCATATCATGGTATAAATGGGAAAGAATGTAGATGCCCTAAGCATATCGGGTGCCCTTTGTCACCATCCTCTCCATGATCCTACCCCATCCAATGGGGAACCCGTGTGATCTCTTGTTGGGGCATACAACGCCTTCGATCAATCTTGCTACAATCCCAGGGAAGTAGTCGTAGTAATCATGAATATCCTACCAAGGGATGACCTGTCCACCTAGCTCTAGGTCATCAAACATTCGCTTGCACTTGGTGAGTCCTGCATCTCTCTGTGGATCATACTCCACAAGCTCGCCATCAATCAACAAGTACAAAATTTGATAAATGTCCTCCAGTGTCACGGCCATCTCTCCCATTGGGAAGTGGAATGTCCCGTCCTCACTATGGAATCTCTCCACAACAGCAGTCAACAAGCCACGGTTCGCCTGCACCTCGGGCATGAAGCAAATGTAATCAAGTCCCATAGCGCCAGGTGCCTCTTTATTTATCTCAGTCAGCATATATCTCTGCAACAAAGGCATAGGGAACTGCTCCCTAGACTACAATGTATCCCGTATCTCCTCCTGCAAGCATGCAAAGCAAGGCGTCAACTTAAAGCTGCAAGTACCATACTCAACATATCTATAAAAACATGTCAACTAACTTAGCATTTCAAATTGGTCAAAACAACAAACTACATCTCTTGACTAGATTCTTGCAATCTCAGAGATAGCTTACCGATTGGCATGCTAAACAGGGCACCAATCGAGTCAATTTCTCTAAGTAATCTACCTATCTGTGACATATGCACCACAACAAGTGATAAATGCACCGCTTTTTAACAAAAGCGTTGTTTCTGGACCTATGCGTTGTTTCTGGCAAATGTGCTGCAAAAATACATGCATGCGCCACAGTTTTTTTCTACAAATGCACTGTTTCAACAAAAGCGCCACTACATTTTGTATATGCATTGTTTTATTATGCATGCACTATAGTTTCCTACATATACGCTGATTTAACATATGCACCACTTCTTTCCATGCATGCGCCACAAAAATACATATGCGTCGTTTCACGCAACATATGCACCATTCTGCATTTCTGCGCATCTGTCTAACCTAATTTCTCTGAGCATTTATTGCTACCTAAATCAACCCTAGGAGAAGTTTTTTGGGATACATACAGGGGGTCCTGCCTTTGCTGGCTGATTGAATTGACGAACACACTCGAATTGATGCTCCTTGTGTGGAATATCTGCCTCTCTAGCTGCCATGCTGCTCTGAGCTCTCTAAACCAAATCAAACTAAGACAAGTGTGCAAATGAATTGTCTTGTGGACCTAGCTCCTATTTATAGCTTGCAAACCCTAATCTGGCTATGTGGTGACTATGACTACTTATCGCATATGTTTCTTCCAGTTTTCTTCCCATTTCTCAGAACTGCATCATGTTTCCTTCCAAACCTAACCTAGTTTTCCCTCATCTTCATGAGATTGTCCGTCTCTCGTCCTTCTTCCTGTCTAATCCCCTGAGGGGGCATCCTATCATCATAACCTATACTAGGGGTAAACTGGGGCATGTATCATTATCAGACTATCTATTCTTTGAAGCAACGCTGTAAACTGCATTGCATCAAAGAGGGGCAAACTATATACACCTAAAAATGACATGATTCGGTCTAAATAAATATTCTTAATATTTATTCTCTTCTAATTCTTCTATCAATAAATAAATAACCAAATTTATTTATTTGATTCATATTCTTCCAACAATTAAATAAAATCCTTTATCTAATTCAATTCTTCCAAACAATTAAATAATTATGATATTTTATTTTTAGGGTTTAACTACGTAGTTTTTGAGTCAAACACATGACCCATATTTCATGAGTAGTGGTCCACATGAACCCATCTCTCATGTTAATGAATGGTCCACTTAGCACTCATTGCATCTAGGTGATGCACACAGGGGTGAAGCATCGGGACTTCTCGGGAGGTCACCCATCCCGGTACTACTCTGGCTCAAGTGCGCTTAACCATGGAGTTTCCCCCAAGATCAAGCAAATGGAAATTCCTTCAAGATCTACTCCTTCAATCATATATTCCTCTACAAGCTTAAAATTATCTTACTTTCATCATAAAACTACTTTTCTCTCAACATATAGACCTCCTTCCAAAAAAATGTCAACAACCACTAAAACCTTCCACCATCATTAGAGTTTTACCCTATATCAAAACAGAGAATAAAAAGTGATTCAAATCTAGACTACTTTTCACAGAGATATTGAAATTGATGCTCTACCTCTTCAGTTTCTAAAATGCATCTATATTTAGTGAGTAGATGTTGCATGCTTCATGCATGTTTAGTGTTCAAACCTATTTTAGACTTTTGCTTTATTTAACCTTTGATTAATTTCCTACAGCACTGTTAGTTAAGGATGTCCATCAAATTTAGACATGAGCATATAACCATTTACATTTGAAACCTCTTTAAATTATAACCATTGATAACCTTTTTCATGCCCTCAAACATTTAAACTGTACCCCTTGATCACATTTTGGCACTCGACATATGAAGGCTTGACTGGAGGATCCGGTATTACAAGGAAGGAGGGTTGGTCGTTCATCCCTCTAGTTAGTTACTTAAGTTATGATGACCTATGATTATAAGTCACTTAACAAATATAACATAAAGTGCATTTAGACTTGACAGGATATGAAGGGTTTAGGTAATAAAGGCATAAGATTTCTTTAGGTCATTTAGACTATTTTTTAGGATATGAAACTTAGGGTTTTAGAGCTTTTAGACATAGGATATAGAAATCAAAACCCTAATATTTGCAAATAACACTAACTTGAGACACTTTATGACAAAGAATAACATGCAGATAAAAATAGATGAAGAGGACCTTGATAATTTTAGGTCATAGTAAATAGGGATGACAAACCCTAAAAAGGAACCAAAGGAACATGGACTTAAAGGGTCACTGAACACCTGAGTTATGGAGGAAGACAATGTAGGTTTTCTGTGAAAAGGAACCTCCATTAATAAACAATGATACTACACTCCCAACAATCTCAAAATACCACTGAATGAGTAATGAGTTATTTAACACAATGCACACCAACCTTCCACTTTGTCATCTACACCATTAAAACATTGTGAATTGAAGTTCCATTCTACCCACTTTTTCTTTTGCATCAACACCAATGAAATGAAGATTTGCACAAACCTTGTCTTGCTGACATAGACATGAATAGTTACATGAAGTGAAACATCCATATCATGAAGCATTTTGAAACACCATATGAACTCCTGAATTGTATGTTGTCAACACCATAGACAAGGACAATCAACAAACACCATGGGAATGAATGAACAAGTACCTAATATCTTTTGAGATCTCATGCAAAAAAACAATAATGTATGAACTCTCTTTAACAAACATAGATCAACAAAGCTCCTGAAGCATTTGACATGAAGCATGAACACACACCATATCATGAAGCAACAAGAAACTCTACCAACAATCACTATTCAAACAAACTTCACTAGTACCAAACACCATGTGATACTCTTTCCTTTGCACCATCAATGACTAAACCCAAAAAATGAGGTTACAACTATCTTCTATAAACCACTAACTGATCTACAAGTGCCTTGTCATGAGAGTCATGAAAACAAATGTATAACAAGTGTCTTTTACATCCTTTTTGTACACTAAACTCTGGTGGACATCAATGACAAATCCAACAACCTACCTTCAATTCACAATATCAATGATATCAATGACAACTAACATCAACAATATGAAAGTAAAGCAAGCTAAGATGAAAATATTCAAAAATAGATTTGAAACCCTAAAGATGATAGGGGATGAAATCATTGTTGGATTTATGCTATGGCTTAATGAAGTGGTCAATGGTATCAAAGGCCTTAGTGGTACAATAAAAGATGTTGAAATTGTGAAGAAGTTTTTGAGATCTCTTCCTAAATCTTTGATTCATGAGCATCCCTGGTTTAAGAGCAATCTTGCATCAACCAAAAAAATTTGCATTTCAGTTTGTTTGCAATTCAATTTGTTTCTTTTCATTTTCTAGTTCAGTTCACATAGTTCAGTCAGAAGAAGTGTCTGTCTTTTGGTCCACATTCTACTGCAGTTTTCACATCTTGGGGAGCTGGACTTAGCATCTAGATTCATTCATATACATCGTATCCATAATTTAGATCATTTGGATTAAGTACTGAAAATTTATCGCTATCAGAAGAGTGATTATTTTCTCAGAATAGAGCATCCTGACAACCTCTGATAATCAACTAAAGGAGAAGGCTTATGGAGGATTCCTTGACTTGTGGAACTTAATGACACATCATTTAATGATCTTTGGTTCATGGCCGACTTTCCCCGAGATCCACACATCATTCTATTCATTTGTAGAGGTGTTCTACATGATTAGGTCTGACCTATCCATGTACACAAGTTACAGCTCTTCATTAGAGTTTCTAACCTTCCTTGGCCGATGCGGAGAAATCTTTTTTACTGGAGATGATATATATTGATGTAATAGATGCCTAGGAAAGTAGTTAGGATCATTAGCATAAGTTCATAGTTTGAATTTTCTGGGAAGGAGCTTCAATGCTATATCTTGGGCATATTCCAATATTCTGTAATCAGGCCTATAAGCCCTAATTATAAGCCTGCATGATGCCAGCTAGATTGTATTTGAATTCTTTATATATTGAATGACTAAATCTATATTTGTTTCATATCTTTGGGTTGTTTCCATTGTGGTTACTCTTTTTGCATGACCTGGATAGTTCATTATGTGAACCCTCCTACCGTGACTGTACCAAGTGGTATTAGAGAAAAAAGTTCAAATCTTTGGGAGTGAATTGAGTGAAGTTGGCAAGGCAATTCTTTAAGATCTTGTTGTGGAAAGATCACCAAATTGAGGTAGGTTACTTTTGTCATAACCGATCACTGATTGTGCAGCAGTTGTCACCGTGTAGCCCGATCGCCGAACTTGAGGTAGTTTTGCACATGATCCTAGGAAGAATGCCGCTGAGGAGAGTTGTTGTTGGAACATGGCTGGTAGAATGGATGAAATTATGTAGATGATGAAAATGATTGGAATTCGATTGGATGTTGTTGAAGAAGATAGATGAAGAGGATTGACACCTAGACCTAATGTGGAAAGTGATGATGGAGAGGAATTTCAATCTGTTGAACAAATTGGTGAAACTCTAGGAGGCGACGAAGAAGAAGAATCAGATCAAGTAAAGATGTTGTGAGCTATTTCAATGATTGGAAAGAGACCTAGAGTTGATGTGCTGAACTATAATGGTAATTTGAACCCTGAGGAATTGATTGATTGGATAAATAACATGGAAGAATACTTTGAGTATGAGGAAGTTGAAGATCTGGAGAAGGTGAAATTTGCAAAGACAAAGTTGAAAGGACATGCTACTTTATGGTGGAAAGAAGTTCAGTTGGATAGAAACAGAAGAGGAAAAGAAAATATTATAAAGTGGGATAGGATGGTGAAAAAATTGAAGAATTAGTTTATACTTGCTTACTATGAGTTGGAGCTGCTGAAAAGATTGCAGAACCTGAGACAAAAGGAGAAACCTGTGAAGGAGTACACTGAAGAATTTCATAAGATGATTATAAGGATAGGACATAGTGAAGAAAGAAAGAAGAAAGTGGCTGGATACATCAATGGACTGAGATTGAGCATTCAAGAAGAACTAATCTTGGTAAGGATGACATCTTTGGAAGAGGCATATCAGTTTTCCCTAAAATTTGAAGAGAAGTTGAACAAGAGGCATGATCCAAGACAGAGAGGTAGAGAAGGTAAATTTTAGAGAGGTAGAACATTTTTTAGAGGAGACAAGGCACATTAGGAGCAGAACAAGCCTAAAAACCCATTCAAGAAGGATGATAGAGATAATAATGCTTACCAAAGAGATGAGAGAAGTTTTTACCAAAGAGGAAACCCTAGTGCTTACTAGAATGAAGGATATAGGAGAGAAGGAAGGGGATTTGATAAGAGAACATTCAGGGGTACTTTTTTCAAGTGTGGAGGTGAAGGATGTAGACACCCAAAATTGACCTAATTATCATTAGTACCAAATATCACATTATTTATCATCTACATTTGTCTAACACACTTGATCAATTTTTCTATTTCATCAAAATCACTTATTTCTTCTATTAATTAAATAAATTTATATTTATTTAATTAATTCATTATCTATTTCTTCTATTTTCTCTAATCTATAATTAAATAATCTTTAATTGTTTAATTATCATTATTTCTATCTTTTTTAATTAAATAAATTTTATTTATTTAATTAATTTCTCTTCATTCACCTTCATGAGCCGACATGTGTGCCTCTTTTATTTAAAACATGTGTGTTACTACATCTTGTTAGCAAGAGACACTATGTGGCTTCATGATTGTTGTCATTGATGGCAACAAAGTCTATCCCACACATCCATAGAGCTTAGTATGTCTATACCGGAAGTCAGATTGAAGAAGTTGTGGTCCGGTGAACAAGAATAAAGCATGTAGCAAGGTCCGACAATCAGGTCCGAATCTCATAGAGGGCGTAACTTAGCAAAGTGCAGACTTGGGCAAGTCAAGAGGAGTATCATGACTACTATATTCTAGAGATTGAGCCTCTGGTGATGAATGAGTGAAAAGATATGAGAATCTAAGTGTTGGGTTCCTGATAGGCAAAGTAGACTGAGGAAGAACTAACTGACAGAGCATCAGACTTTAATCTAGATGAGAAATTGATGGTGATCAAGATAATTGAGGGATCATACATGGTTGGCTGACATGATTGATGACTTCTATGTCTATGTCTTTGATACACAACACATATTAAGCATGGATTCAGCTGACAAATCAGTGTCTTAGAAATATCTTGAGTATTCTGATTGCTGACTAGATAGATGTTGAAATCCTTGATGCAAATATATATACCAAATGGATTTTGGTATGAACATGTGTGTGCAATGATATAGTGTGTGAGGAAAGGCAGAAAGAGGTGTGGAAGTAGCAAGACAAGTCTAGTATGTAACAGAACAACAACACTAGAATAGAGGAAGAATGAAGTGCATTAAAGTAGTATATTGAGCCTAACTGAAACTGAACCTTAGCATTGGCAGATGCTTCTCATCAGTTCAAACACCTGGTTACTTTCTATAAAACCTTGTAGATAGTGAGTCTCTTGTAAGCATTGTGCCTCTTGTGAGCAGTGTGCTCGAGCAGTGAGCCCTAATTGGCAAGTGCCATTTTTGTACTTCTTATTCTTTTAATAGGAAATACAATCTTGGGTTAGTCACCCTGTGGTTTTTCCCTTAACAGGCTTTTCCACGTAAAAATCATTGTGTTATGTGTGTTAATTTTATTTATCCTTTCATGGTTATGTATGCTTATATGTTTTTAAGCTGTACTATTTGTTAAATAAGGAAAGGAAGTTAAAATATTTAAGATAATTGATTCCCCCCCCTCCCCACCTCTTAGTTATCTACCTTGTTTCCAACAATTGGTATTAGAGCTAAGTTCCTCCAAACAGAGCCTAACAGCTTGAGGAAGATCTGGTAATCTCAATGGATATGTGTGGTATGAAGGAAAAACTTCAGTCTACCCTAGATGATCTTGAGCAATCTCACTCTGAAGTTAGTAACTTGAGAGAAAGACTTAAACAAGTTGATGATTTCATAAATGAGCTAAAAGAAATGCTGAGTATCTCTGTGAAAAAGAGAAAGGAACTACTTCAACAATTAGCAAGGCAAAGTGAAGCCAATGATACTAATGAAGACCTAAATGAGAAAAACAAGCTATGTGAGAAGCTATCAAAAGAGGTCATTATGGTAAGACATGAAATGGAATAAGGGGTTATGAGATTCACCCAAGAAATTGAAGAGAGAAGAAAAATTGAAGATAATCTAAAACAATCTCTCAAAGAAAAGTTAGAGGACTGCCACAAAATGGATAGAATAATCAGGCATCTAGAATCTAATCTTAAAGAAGCTAGAGATAATGAAGAACAACTTGAGAATCAGATAGAAACTCTCAAACAAGATCTTCAAACAGCAAATGAATACAAAGAGAAATTCAAGATAAACTCTTCTCAACTTGAAGTTTTTCTTGAAAGCCAAAAGAGGGTAGATGACAAGCGTGGCTTGGGATATGAGAAAAGTGAAAGCTCTAGATCTAGTCAGAAGAACTCTGGATTAGGAAATCCAAGGAACAGGCCTAGAAGACCTCTGGTAAGGCAACCAAATGCTCAAAGATATCCATCCTTCAATGGATACTGCAACAACTTCGGTCATAAAGCAAATCAGTGCAGAAGAAGAATGAATCAGACTAATTTATCCTTCTTCAAACAGTGTTTCAACTACAAAAGGTATGGTCAAAAATCTCATGAATGCAGAAATATGCAAATAAACAATTCATTCAATGGAAGATGCTTTGCATGCAATAGAATGGGACATATGGCTAATCAATGCAGATCAAGAGGATATCAGTCAAATATGCAAAGAAATGTTGTTTGCTACAATTGCAATAGATTCGGTCATATTGCAAAATTCTGCAGAAGTAAGAATTAGGATAAAAGGGATCCGCTACATCATAATCAAAATCAAGATAAAGGAAAAGGCAAAATGAATGCGGATGAAGTTCTAAGGGAGATGAACAAGATTTGGGTGAAGAAAAGTATAGAAAACATTGGGGATGGATCTGCACCAGAATCTAGTGTTGATATTCCTTCCAGAAACTAAAGAGATGAGCTCTGGCTCAGGGGGAGTCACAAAGGAAAATAAATTCCCCCAGCCAGTCAATTGGTGCCTAAATTGGGCACATGGAATGTTGTGGATTATAGGGTTCTTAGAGAAATATCCAAATAACCTTCAGTAAAACTATGAATGATCCGCAAGGAGTTTTGAAGAGTTTAATCAGCCAAGATTGATCTGGTTTGATAGCAATCCGATAAAAGCAGGATTTTCACAGTTAGATCCGGTATGATTCAAAATTGAAATATCTTGATCTGTGGATAAATGGCATGATTGGAGGAAGGACGAAACATTGTCAATTATCACTAAAAATAATTCTAAGTGTATCTCAGTGATTCAGAAAGATCTCTCTCAGAACAAGGAAGAACAAGGCATCCAGAATAACTTAAGTTGTGCATTTATTGCAGTAGGAAATTAGGGTTTGCAGAAAGATAAAAGGGTTTCTTTATTCATCATTTGCACACTTGCATTTGAGAAGAAGAAAGAAAGAGCACTGCATCAAGATTGTTACAACCTTCTCAAAGATCAATCGCAGAATCTGATTCAACTGGTGATCTTTTCGATGCATATTGTGAACCCTAGAAGCGTAAAAAGGTATTTTGATTTCTGAATATCTCTCTCTAAATATTTTGCAAAGATGGCTACTCCTATGGTTGTTAAGATCACTAATATCCAGCGCCCAAAGTTCAAGAAACACCCCTACAAATCCCTAGAAGTTGATCCTTTAGGTGCCTTTTCTAGCATTCTGCATGGAGTTCTGCATGTGGTAGATGTTAGGGTATACATCCATGCCAATATTAAAGAATTTGGAGAATCAAAGCTGATGAATATCTACCATAAACAACTAATATATGAAACTTTTGAACTCAAACCTCAATACAAGGCCATCCAGGATAAGCATTTTGGACATTGCATCCACTTTCCCTATTTTGTAGAAGATGAATGGGTCTGACATGTTCTTAGAAGAATACATGACAAATTCATGTGGTTGTTGAAGCCCTTCAAGATAACAAAAGATGCAATTAGGGTAGAACTAGATTGCACTTATCTGGTGGGTTGCCTACTCTCAAATCTGTCAAGAACCAGATAGTAAGTGAGGCTACCAGATCAAAGTTTGACAAAAGAGCAATAACAATAGAAGATATCACATATCTAGTTATCAAATTTGCCTCTATGATAATTGGCTATTAAATATATCATTCTAGCAGGGAGAACTCTATGTCTGGAATTACAATATACACTACATATCAGATGCTAAGGGAAAATGCAAATTATGATTTATGCAACCTTCTCCTGAACCAACTATTAGAAAACTTGCAGAAGATCAAGAAGGACAAGAAGAACTCATTCAAGTATGGTGGCTTAGTACTATGTCTGTTCTTTTACTATATGAATGAGCTACTCGGATCAAGTGGTTGGGTATGGAAAAATGACAGACCGGTTGCCATACAAATCAGAGATTACATGTATGGGCTTGGTGATGCAAAGGCTCAAAGTACAGCACTCTAGGGATACTTCAAGAACTTCCAAAGTATGATGCAGGCAAGAGAAAGAATTCCCCAATCTATAGTTGAAAAATACAAGGATATAGTGTGTTTCATGGTAGACACTGATCAATGCCTAATGGAGGTAGTGGAACCCAAAATAGTCTGGATTATGCCAATGGACTATGAGGTAGATGAGAAAATTCTGGAGCTGCATGTCCAACACTTGCTGAGTCAGCCTAAGGACCCTGAGGCAGAAAGGTTTGGAACCTTTCAAGAATTAAGTGTGAAAATACATGTTGAACTAAGACAACCAGAAATAAAAAGAAAAGTGAGAAGGGAAGTAGAGGAAGTTGCCAAAAGATATGGCATATCAAAGGAGGCAGTTGATGCAAATAGAGAGAAAATAGAAAGAGCTGAGAAAGACAAACAAGAAGCAGAAATAGAAAGTGTTCCAGTACAAGCCTCCTCCCGGACTAGATCCTCCAAGAGCTCTACACCTGCCACTTCTAAGAGCTCAAAAGCCTCAAAACTAGAAGCCAAGACATCTGAAAAGGGAGAAAAGAGAACAAAAACAAAGGCCACAAGGGTCCTACATAAGCCAAAAGGATTATGAAGAAACAGAGTCGGATGAGGAAGTTAAGAAAATGAAGAAGAAGAAGAAAACTTCCAAGGAATCCTCTGCCGGTCAAAACAAGGAAGAAGAGGTAGAAGAATTTGTTGAAAGGCCTACTCTCTCTATTGATGATGTCATCAAAGCAATCACTGTGGATGGGAATCTACAACCAATGACTGAATTTTATGATGAATATAGTGACGCTGACAAGAAGATCTTGGAAGATGCTATAGTCAGGTATCTAAACATTTATAATAAAGCATTCATTAAAATCATCTCTCTAATCCCCAAAAGTCTAGAGAAGGAACTTGAACTAAGAAAGGAGAATGCTAAGGCTAAGGACCTAGAGATCTGAGAGTAGAGTGTTATTTAGCTCTATCCTTCTATTACTCCAAAACAAATGAACATGATCTTTAAGGACTGCATGGATGAGTTCTAGAGAAAAGAAAGAATGAACAAACTAATACTTGGAGAGACTGATCATGTAGCAAAAGAAGCAAAAGACATCCTCTGGAATGCATTCAAAAGATTTAACCTTCCTATCATAGAGGAAATAGATGAAGAACCTTCTACCATGGATGTCGAAGGATTAAGTGCATCAAAAGAAGAATCGTCTTAGAAAAATGTAGAAGAGTTAAAAGAGATAGATGAGGAGAAGTCTAAGGAATTGGAATCCTCTATTCCGAAAGAGGAAGTCCATGAAGAAGTCAACATCTCTCCTTTGGATCCTACTACAAACATTCTAGACTCAGGAGCTGAAGCAGAAGGAAGAAAAGAAGAAAAAGTTAGTCAAGAAGAAGAGATAAAGGGAAGAGAAGAAGAGCAAACAGAGAAGATCTCTGATGACAACTCAGAGATTCCAAAAGAAAAGTCTTAGTCTCTGGCAAGAGACACTGTAGAGGCAGTGAAGAAATTCTTGAACAAAGAGATGATGGAGCTAGATGAACCGGAGCTATTTCAAGGACCTCTAAACTTTGATTCCCTCTCTCTCCGGTCCAAACAATGAAGGTAGCATCTTTTGTTCAAGCTAAAGAAAAAGAAAATCTTCTGAAGTCTCACATGGAAGATTGTGAGCTAATAGAGATTGCATCTGGTGTTCTAGAGAAGATCATGCCATCCTTCCAAAAGGATCCTTCGACCTCTCCATCTAGTAACTTGAAATCTCTGGTTAACTCTATTAGCACCCATTTTGATTCTTTGGAGAAATCGGCAGAAGAGAAAGTCCGGAAAGAATTTTTGCGAAAGAGATTCACTGAACTGTAGGGACTCATAGCTAATGATAGGAGGACCCTGGATATTGGGATAAAGAGCCTAGAAAATGCTCTTAAAGATGGTGGAGAAATGTATAAATTTTGTCTATCCTAATCTAAAGTGACTAAGGATATTGAAAAGAAGGCGAAAGAACAAGAAGATAAACTGTCAAGTTTATCTAAAAAAATTGATCCTCTCATCTCATCCATAATGAATCAAGAGTGCTAGGCTATTTCCATTTTAAATGAAATAAAGAGGCTTGAAAAGGAGAGGAAGAATAATAAACAAGATGAGTGAGCTTAGAGGGATAATTATCCCTAAGTTAGAGGCCATGCATGAGGCCTTAACTGATGCTCAGACCACAGCCCGGACTAGTGATCCAGCTGACTTAAGAAGGGGAGAATCTTTTGTATTTTTGTTGAGTGGTCACATTTCAATTCTGGACAGGATGAAGCAGAGTTGGGCGACATAATTTATATAGTTGAAGACCACCTTTGTGGATATACTTAAGTATATGTAAGTATAACATGTATATATACTTATGCGGCTATGTATAGGTAAATTTTTGAAAATTTTGATGTGTGGATTCCACCATTTGCCATTGATGTCAAAGGGAGAGTGAGGAGTAGTGAAAAGTGTGGAATCCAACTAAGGGGGAGCTCTGATAAAAGTGTACATAAGACAGAGCATCAGCCAAGGGGGAGTTTGTTATGACACTTAGTCATTTTTCACTAAGTGTTGCCATCAATGCCAAAGGGGGAGATTGTTGGCAAGAGACACTGTGTGGCTTCATGATTGTTGTCATTGATGGCAACAAAGTCTATCTCACACATCTGCATAGCTTAGTATGCCTATACTGGAAGTCAGATTGAAGAAGTTCTGATCTGATGAACAAGAATAGAGCATGTAGCAAGGTCCAACAATCAGGTCTAGATCTCACACATGGTCTAACTTAGCAAAGTGCGGACTTGGGAAAGTCAAGAGGAGTATCATGACTACTATATTCTAGAGATTTAGCCTCCGGTGATGAATGAATGAAAAGATATGAGAATCTAAGTGTTGGGTTCCTGACAGGCAGAGTAGACTAAGGAAGAACTGACCGACAGAGCATCAGACTTTAATCCGGATGAGAAATTGATGGTGATCAAGCTAATTGAGGGATCATACATGGTTGGCCAACATGATTGATGAATTCTATGTCTATGTCTTTGATACACATCACATATTAAGCATGGATTTAGCTGAGAGATCAGTGTCTTAGAAATATCTTGAATATTCCAGTCGCTGACTAGATAGATGTTGAAATCCTTGATACGGATATATATATATATACCAAATGGATTTCGGTATGAAGGTGTCTGTGTAATGATATAGTATGTGAGGAAAGGCAGAAAGAGGTGTGGAAGCAGAAAGACAAGTCCGGTATGTAATAGAACAACAGCACTAGAACAGAGGAAGAATAAAGTGCATTAAATCAGTATATTGAGCCTAATCGGAACTAAACCTTAGCATTGGCAAATGCTTCTCATCAGTTCAAACACATAGTTACTTTCTATAAAACCTTGTAGACAGTGAGTCTCTTGTTGGCAGTGTGTCTCTTGTGAGTAGTGTGCTCGGGCAGTGAGCCCTAATTGTTGAGTGCTATTTTTGTACTTCTTATTCTTTTAATAGGGAATGCAATCTTGGGTTAGTCACCCTATGGTTTTTCCCTTAACAAGGTTTTCCACGTAAAAACCATTGTGTTATGTGTGTTAATTTTATTTCTACTTTCATGGTTATGTATGCTTATATGTTTTGAAGCTGCACTATTTGTTAAAGAAGGAAAAAAAGTTAAAATATTTAAGATAACTGATTCACCCCCCCTCTCAGTTATCTACCTTGTTTCCAACACATCTTTCATTTAATATTTTTCACATGTAGTACTTTTTATGTACATGATCATACCTAAGCCTTATCTTCCCTCCACTTGTCATTTACACATTCACCTAAGATTATTAATTCATCTTAGCCATTCACATAGCCACCAAATCTCCACTGTTGATTGATTTTGGTTGAGTTCTATATAAACACTCTCTCATTCCATACTACATCTATCCAGCATTCTCATAGCATCTACATTATCATCTTGAGCATATTGAGCATTTTATCATCCACTTACCTTATTATTATCATCCATCCAAATGGCAACTCTGATCTTCATAATTGTTCATTATTGAAGAAGCAATCCACATCACAAACAAGGAATCATACAATCTAGGGGACCTTCTTCTTGAATTGCATACTTTTGATTTCACTTGGATTCGATTCTTTGATGGTGGTAGAATTAGGTTTTCATTTGTAATGCTTGATAGTATTAACCTAATTTTACCTATCACATTTTGGCACGCCCAGTGGGACTCACATCCTTAATTAACTTTGCTATTTGAAGTTGTTTTTTGTGAAGATCATATTTTTCGAGTGCTTATGACAAGTTTCAGTCACTTCTAAGAGAAAACTAGTCACTTCCAGAACATGTGCATCACTTTTAAGCTGAAATCTACCACTTTTAGCATTTTCTGGGTCACTTTTAAGCCAACAGTAGTTGCTTCTAGTGGTCACATCTGTCATAATTTGTGTCACTTTTCAGCCAAAACTGATTGCTTCTGGTTGTCTAGATCGCTTCCTTCAGATTAAGTTCACACTTGGGTTGGTCTGCGTCACTTCTGATCAGTAACATTTCACTTTCTTTCGAATACAGATCACTTTTGATCAACAGTTAATCACCTCTAGTAACTGTGCCCCTTCTAGTTTTATCATTTATAGTTCAATTTTCTTGGCTATTAATCATTTCTTTGTGTAGCATCTTATTGATTGTCCAAGAAAAGGAGGTTATCAAACTACTAACATATCTATTGCAGCTCCGATCGGTCCAAGACATTACATTTTATCACTAATTTAGGAACATTTGGGCTTGGTTCTTAAAAGGAATCATTGTTTGCTCCATGTTTGATTTATCTTTTTTGGATTGCTTGTTGTGCATGTTTATAACCCAAATTTAATAGTTAAAGTATCCTCTCCCCTTGCCAATCAAATAGATCTTGGGTACAAGAGAACTTGTTATTATCTTTAGAGGGCCTGCCTTCCCGGTGTGAGAAGGGGTACGACCCAAGCGGTAATGGGCTAAATCCAAGTCCGTCCGAACCGCTATATAAGAAAATTGTTTGTGTCAAAGGCCACAAACAATAGGTGTTGTGTTATACCAACAGCTAACCTCCCCCAAAACCCTCCAAGGTGTAACCTTTGAAGGTTGGGAGACTCCATAATAGAGAGTAGCACTGCCACACGTATAGCCATCTGAATGGATGCCCTTACTAGCAACCTTGTGTAGTAGCCAAAAACCTTCTATTTGTTGACGCAAAAGGTGGGACCTTTGAAGCTGCCCTGAGCCTTGTGGTTCTTAGTAGAGATAGCAGGGACAATCCTAAGGTTTGGTGGGGGGACAAGCCTTGAGAAATTTAGATCTTGGTATGCATGAGAAGTGAGTGCCATGGAGGGGAGCTGGTGCTACCAAGATCCTAAAGCTATCTACTTTGAATAGGCATGACAAGGGGACTCAACAAATACAGTCTTTTCCTAGCCTAGGTTGTACAAACTTGTGTATGTTGTGAGTGTGAGTGACTGAAATCACTATTTTCTTATCAAAAACATCATTCAAACATATCCTCTGTCAGACACAGATCACCTTTACACCTTAACTACTCGCCTTTAGATATCCAAATCACTTTAAGATAGCAGTTGTTCACTTTTTACAAAAACCTGATCAGTTTTAATATATAGCTGCTCGCTTATGGCAAAACTGCATCACTTTTACACAACAGTAAATTGCTTCTGACATGTAACTCGTCGCCTCCAGTAAACCTACTCACCTCTAGTAAACACTACAGTTTGTTATCTCAACCAAAACCATATCACTTTTGAGCTATTATTTACCATTTTTAGCCTTATCTGAGTCACTTCTGAGCTATTACCTGTCACTTCTAGTCAATATCAACAATCAATACCCATCCAGCCCAATCAGTAGCACTTTCAGACATTCTCAACTCTATCATCATCTTTTAAATAGTCTTCTAAGCATCTACAGTCACCTCAGCATTTTCTTCTATCTTGAGCATATCAAACGATTGGACTTTCAAGCTTTCCATCCTTTTGAGACCCCAAAACAGCAACCAAACATCAAGCTTCTAGATTTACCTTAGCCTAGCAATACCAGCAAACAACATTAGCAACTATCTTTTCCCTTGAGTGTGTGTGCTATCCTCTAGGGAAGTTTTATCCAAACAACCTAATAACAACAACCAACAACCAACAAAGCAACAATAACAACAACCAAGAAACCCATTAGTAAACAAAGAAAATAGCAAACTACCAAAACAAATCAACATCAAACAATCAGCCAACCATCACCTTTTGGGTCTCAACCTTGACAAGTCAAGTCCAAATTTCAACACCAACCATCATGCCTCAAACTAGGATCCAATATAGAGCTGAAATGGAAGCAAAATTGTGAGCTGATATGGAAGCCAAAATGCAACAATCATGATCAACACCCCTTAAAGATGCAACCCAATTCACAACTGATATGTCTTCTTACATGTTCGTACCTAAAGGATACAATGTTGGACCATCATATTCACACCAAGTGCAACCTCACCCATTTACAAGAACTTACGAAGAGCAACCCCAAGAGGACTTATCTAAATTTTGAGACACACATGTATGGGACCAAGTTGAGAAACTTGTTTTATCTGATCCTAATTGCTATTTCTTGCAACTTGCTCGCATGGGAGCCAAATTACCAAGTGACTTTGACATATGCACTATTCAAGATCATGATCCCAACACTCTTTCTATTGTTGCAAAGGGACCAACCACTATAGCCACACCTTCGTATTCACCTTCCAATCCATCTTCCTCATTATCTACCCCTACACCATTGAACCCACCATGCTCAGAGTACACTTTAGAACCTTTGATAACTCCAACCAATGTACTTCCTTTTCTTTCACAAAATTTGAGTGTTCCACCTTCCCATGTTTCACAACACACCCCTGCCCCTACCATGACCGTATCCATGCCTCAAGTATCACAAGCTATCCATGTTTCACAAGTCCAAACTCCTCAAGTTTCACAAGCCATTCCTATATCGCACACTTTGCAAGTTTCACAGGCTACACAAGTCTTACAACCATTGCAAACTACTACTCCTATTGTAGCATATGTGGAAACCACACCTCACACTCATATTCCTATCACCTCTAATATGGTCTCCATGATCTCCACGAGTCCATCCCATACACCATATAATCCCAATGTTAGTCTCATTAACATGATGGATCCACCTATTGTATCACAAGCCAATCTTAGCACCCATGTCTCCTATGTTGATCAACTTACATCACCTCCATATAATCCTTCACAAACCGTCAATCTGTCTTATGCAACCCAAGGATTACCCATTGTCACCCAACACATGATGTATACCAATCTTCATGTTGTCCAGAACACAAACCCGAATGTCCATCTGTCTTCATCCATGAATCCTCATGTTGTCCAAAATACCAACCCAAGTGTCCATTCTTCCTCATCCACCAATCCTTCCGTTTCTTACCATAATACCAATTCAACTTTCAATTCGCAACCATCGACCAACGTCAATCCATCTTCCCTTGTGATGCAAAATCTTGGAGCTAATCCATCGTAATATACCCAACCACCACTTGTGTCTCAAGGACAACAATCTTCAAACACATATGTGTCAAATACCAATCCTTTGACAAATAGTGTGAGTACACAACCTCAACAAATGGTCATACCTACATACATTCCACAAAAACAACCACAATATACATAATATTACATTGCGCCTCCAAACCATCAACCCCCTTCGTAACAACATCAATTATCTCAAGCGAATGTTGAACAAATGATTAACAAGGCGATAGGGAAAACCAATAAAATATTGTCCTTGGGAGATATATGCACATATCCATTTGACAAGTCACTTCATATGACACATTTTCCGCCACATTTTGAAGTTCCACAATTTGACAAATACAAAGGAAAAGGAAATCTAAATGACCATTTAGAGCATTCTATGTTGCATGTCTTGATGTTGTTCAAGATGATACATATCTCTTGAGACTATTTCCCCAAATCTTAGTGAGGCAAGCTCTTGAATGGTTCTCTCACTTACCTACAGGAATTAAGACCTTTGCGGAACTAGCAAATAAATTTTGATCCCATTTTGCTTTCAACATTGAACATGAAGTGAACATGAATGATCTTGTCAATAAAAAACAACAAAATGGTGAAGCATTTTCCTCATTTACCCAATGATGGCGCAACAAGGCTAGCAAACTATCATGGCAAATACTTGAGAAATAGGAGCTTGAAATCTTTGTCCAAAATCTTCATCCCAAGTTGTCATTCCAAGTCCAATTGTAAAGTGCTAGCACCTTTGATGAGCTTATATCCAAAGGAACCACCATTGAACGCACTTTAATTGCTAAAGGCACTATCAAGATTTTTAGAGACAACAATTCACAATCATCAAATGATAAACCTTCTTTTGGAACAAGAACAAAAATGTTGTTAATGATGGTGTTGTAGACGTAAAGAACATACAAACAGTAAAATCTCCTATTAACATCTAAGCCACATCTACAACAAATCAACCTTTTCAACAAAATCGACCAAGAAAAAATTCAACACCTCGATGACAATTTACTCCCTTGGGGGAACCCATGGAGTTAATCTTTCATAAGCTTCTCCAATCAGGAGATGCCATATTGCCTAAAGCACCACCCAATGGTGAACTACTCTTCAAAGCTCCTTGTTACAAAGAAAATGAATATTGTGAATACCATACGATTAAAGGACACCAAACAAACGGTTGTATGTACTTAAAACATGTCATTCAAGACTGCATCAATCAAGGTCTAATCAAGATCACACCACCAACATCACAATCAGCACACCAACCGACATCGAACTATGACCTAAATTCTTTCAAGAATCCACTTCCATCTCATGATAAGACAAGTAACCCCCACGCTGGGAATGTTATCCATTAAAACTACGACTCATCCATGATTGGCCACATCTAGCAAGCTCGCATTGATACCATCACAATTCAAGACAAAGGACCCGATTGTGCTGTAACTACTTGAAGAGGCCATGTTACCATTCAGGGGATACCTGTCAATCCTTGTCAACTGTCTTCTAGCTATAATATCCTTGATCACCTTGGAAAAACACTTGCACATATCTCCTTCCAAGAATTGCTTGGCACATCCCCTGGCCACAAATCTATCCTCGACAAGGCATTGTAAGAATCTTTGGTGCCCAACGATATCGATACCACACAATACCAATCTATGGTAGCTAGCATTGTAGCCCCTTGCCATCTTACTTTCTCTATCAAAGATCTTCAACCTTCCATCCACCCATCACATAATTAAGCCCTCCACATAGAAGTGTTTGTAAACCAACGCCGTATCAAACGAATCTTAGTGGATGGTGGAGTTGGTCTTAATATATGTTCTTAAAAATTAATAAAACAATTGGGATACTCTGAGAAAGACGTTGACACTTCCAAGGTCATTACTATCAAAGCATATGATGATGTTGAGAGAGATACTGAAGGAATTATCCATTTGCCTATCCAAGTTGGTCCTATCACTACTAACACCCATTGTCAAGTTCTTCATATTGACCTTCCTTATAACATCATCCTTGGCCATCCATGAATCCATGCTCTTAAAGTAGTCCCTCCCACCTACCATTAATGTCTCAAATTTCCACATAATGGTGTTGAAGTTGTTATCCATGCCGATCCCAATCCATTTGAGTTTTGTCGTGCTTTTCAAGCTAAATATCAAAGTTCTAACTGTATTCAAATCAACATCGAAGCATATCCCTCATCCTCCTATGTGGACTCATCGGCCCTACTTAAGCCATCATCTAGCACATCCACTTCAAATCTCTGTATCAAGTACACTAAACATGCTCTGGGTGAGTACACATTGCAAGAATCTTGTTTTGTTGGTACTCTTCCCTTGTCTCCCAAATCTCATGGAAAACCTTCTACATCTAAGGTATCTTCACCTGCAGTTGTCATAAAATCGCCACCAACAATGTTCATCAAAGGTGGATTCCTTGACATTGAAGACATTGATGACATTAACTCTTGGATATTCTATGATGAGAATGACCAAGTACAACTTGAAGTGGAGAGATATAACAATGGGTTCTGTATCATTAAGAACATGGGTTACAAAGGACATGGTGGATTGGTATCATAGGAACAAGGACCAATTGAACCCGTTGTTGTGTCTAAGAAGCTTAATAAGAAAGGCCTTGGCTATCAAACAGAGGTATAGCCTTCCAAAGACATTAAGTGTATTTCTTATATGGAAGTTGGACCTTCTTTGGTAGGAGAGACCTCTAATTTGGATACCATCGACAACTCCTCCCTACATATCACTTACCTTTTTCAAGAAACCTCTATCTACATGATTTCCACCACCTCATCTAGCTGAAACCCTTTGTCCATTACCCTTTCACTCATATATCTTGAACTTGTCATTTGGGACCAACAGGACGTACCGATATTGGACACATTTGAAAATGATGAAGCTATTACCGAATTCATGGGCTTACGAAAAGGCATTCCATTGGGTGATCACAGAGTAGGCTTCATAATGGACCTCCCTAAACTAGCATATTTTGGCGGAAGTATCAAATCCTTCAGTCACAAAAGTGAAATAAATAGAATAAAAAAACATAGGTCACTAGGTGAAAACCAAAAGGTGCCTCTTGACCATGAAAAAGTAAAAATAAAGGACATATCTGAGGGTGAAAAGATCTCTGAGATGCCCAAGGATGAGGGATTTGATCTTCCTGTCACCCCTGATTATCATGAAAAATCAATAGTGCTAGTTGAAAAATCTAAAGACATGAACTTGGGCACAGAGCAGAACCTGAAGATCACTTTTTTTGCAGCATCACTATCAGAGTAGGAAAGAAGAAATTTCATAGCATTCTTCATCAAAAGAGCTATCAATTTCACATGGACTTATGTCGACATGCCAGGTCTAGATCCATCTCTTGTCGTACATCACCTAGCAGTATCTCCTAATGCAAAACTTGTTAAACAAAAACTATGCAAAATGCATCCACAAGTAGCTCTTTTGGTCAAGGCAGAAATTGAGAAGCTATTAGAAGCAAAGTTCATAAAGCCTATTGATTATCTAGAATGGGTTTCAAACTTGGTACCTGTAGAAAAACTTGATGGATGAGCTCACTGTTGCACAGACTTTAGAGATCTTTAACAAAGCATGCCCTAAAGATGACTTTCCATTACCAAGTATAGACAACATTGTAGATCTCACAGCTGGACATGAAATGCTATCTTTGATCGACATATTCTTAGGATATAACCAAATCAGAATAATAGAGGAAAATCAAGATAAAACATCATTCATTTGTCCATGGGGTACATACTGCTAGGTTGTAATGCCTTTCGGTCTCAAGAGTGTTGGAGCTACTTATCAATGAGCCATGATAGTTATTTTCCATGACCTTTTCCACACTATCATGGAAGATTATGTTGATGATATTCTAGGGAAACTAAGACAAGAGAAGAACATCTACATGTACTAGCACAAATATTTGATTGATTAGAGAAATATCAAGTTAGACTAAACCCAAAGAAATGTGTATTTGGTGTAACATCTAGAAAATTGTTGGGGTACATCATCTCTCGACGAGGGATAGAAGTGGATCCTGACAAAGTAAAAACCATCATGGAAATGCCTCCACCAATAAATCTAAAGTAGCTTCATAGTCTACAAGGAAGGTTACAATCCATTCGTAGATTTATCTCACAACTAACAGATAAGTGGCATCCTTTTCAACATCTCCTTCACAAGGGTGAACCTTTTAACTGGGATGAAAAATATCAACAAGCCTTCAACAAAATAAAGGAATATCTGGCAACACCTCCTATGTTAGTACCTCTTGTACTTGATTGCCCATTATTACTCTATATCTCTTCAACAACAACAACATGGGGTGCCCTCTTAGCTTAGCATGATGATTTAGAAAAAGAGAAAGCAATTTACTACATCAATAGAACTCTTGTGGGATATGAACTTAATTATTCATCCATGGAAAATGCATGTTTAGCATTGGTGTTTGCTTCCCAAAAGTTGCGACACTATCTTTTGAACCAAACAACAAAGCTCATATCTAATGTTGATACACTCAAATATCTTCTTTCCAAAGCAATCCTTATGGGAAGACTAGCAAAATGGGTTATGATCTTAAGTGAATTTGACATACAATATGTGGATCGAAAGGCCATAAAAGGACAAGTCATCGTTGCTCAACTAGCTGCAACACCTGTCATAGATATTCATCCAATATGCCTAGAGTTCCCTGATGAAGAACTGTTCAATCTAACTTCACCAACATTATGGCAACTATACTTTGATGGATCTTATACACAACATAGATCAGGAGCAGGGATATTGTTTGTGACCCCTTAAGGAGATTGTATCCTGAATTCATACAGAATTGCATTTCTATGTACCAATAACATAGCAGAATATGAAGCTTTAATCATAGGATTATGCATGGTAGTACATTGGGCTATCAAATAGCTACAGGTCTTTGCAACTCTCAATTGGTTATCAAATAGGTCTTAGATGAGTATCAAACAAAAGATGAGAAGCTTCTTCCATACAAGGTAATGGTTGATGATTTCAAGAAGTATTTTGACAGTATCACCTTTGAACAGATCACAAGGATACAAAACAAATTAGTAGATTCCATGGCTATGATTGGATCTCTTCTAGACATGCCTTCCAATGCATAGAAGTGTGAATTTCTAGTTGAACGACTTTTGATCCCAGCATTTTAAGTACCGCAGTCTGAGCTTATATGTGAGATTGTTGGTCCCAATTCACCTTGGTATGAGAACATATACAAGTATCTTTGTAATCAGACCTCACCATTTCAACTATCTAATACCTAATGAAAAACCTTCATCCATCGAGCCTCTCGCTACACTATCCTAGGAGACACCCTATATTGC
Organism: Cunninghamia lanceolata; assembly: GCA_027924645.1. Taxonomy (NCBI): domain Eukaryota; kingdom Viridiplantae; phylum Streptophyta; class Pinopsida; order Cupressales; family Cupressaceae; genus Cunninghamia; species Cunninghamia lanceolata. The sequence continues at coordinate 6,395,153 of BSBN01000420.1, read as the reverse complement.
CAGAGTCTTGATGGTATCCTTCTTAGATGTCTTGATTCTGAGGAAGCAAAGGTTGCCTTACATGAAGTACATGAAGGTGTTTGTGGATCGTATTCTATTGGCCCTAGTCTTGTTAAGAAACTTCTACGAGCTGGATACTATTGGCCAACTATGGAGAAAGATGCACAACAATTTACAAAGAGATGTCTACAATGTCAAAAACATGGGGATCTAATACATGCACTAGCACATGAACTTTAGCCTATCACCACTCCTTGGCTATTCTCGTAGTGGGGACTTGATCTCATAGGTAAAATCCATCCTACCTCATCAAATGGTTATAATTTTATTATCATTGCCACTGATTACTTAACAAAGTGGATGGAAGCAACACCAATGACTTACATTACTAGCAAGCAAATAGCCAAGTTTATCTTACATTATATCATCTGTTGTTATGGAGTTCCTCAAACCATTGTCACTGATAATGGTTGTCCCTTCAAGAACCAAGAGGTTAGAGATCTTTCCAACAAGTTCCATATCCAACATAGATTCTCTACACCTTACTATCCTCAAAGTAACGGCCAAGCTGAGGCTTCTAATAAAATAATCATCAAGATCCTTAAAACGACAGTCAACGAAGCTGGTCGTGATTGGCATTTGTATCTTAACCCTACATTATGGGCTTATAGAACAAGTATTAGAACTCCCACTGGTGCTACACCTTATGCTCTTATGTATGGAACTAAATCTATTTTACCTATTGAGGTTGAGATCCCTTCACTGCGAGTATCTCTATAGCATACTATTTCGGATGATGAATATAGAGTATCCAGACTCCATGATCTTGAGCTATTAGATGAATGGCATCTCATAGCACTCAACCATCTCCAATTCTATCAAAATTGACTACGCCATAGCTACAACAAAAAGATTAGAGAATAAATATTTCAAGTTGGAGATTTTGTCCTTAAAGAAAATCAAAGGAATCAATAGCATTGAGAGAAACAGGGCAAGTTTGAACCTAATTGGCTTGGTCCTTTTGTCATCACATCAGTCTATGGATCATGTGCATACACTCTCTCTACACCTGAAGGTATTTCCTTGGATGAACCAGTCAACAACATTCATCTCAAGAAGTTCTACTCGTGAGCCTTAGCGTATTCCAAAAAAAAAAAAATCCAATAGTGAAAACCACCTTGTGGCGCTTTGGATGACAAAAAAATCATACAAGATAAATAATTTGTCCTCTAGTCAAAACTTGGTAAACAGGGGCCTTGGATAAGTACCATAGTGAAAACCTGGCAAACAGGTGCTATGTGTAGAAACCAGCTTCCATCATTTACTTAGTTTAGTTTGATCATAGCTTTTCATAGCATCATCCATTATATTACATACATAATCCACATCATAATCCACTATTGTCCCTATCTACACCTTGCAAACAACTATCCCTTATCCATCCATAATAAACAGCCATTTTGCCCTTACTTTTGCCTTGCTAGTTTTTGTTGTATTGGACTTCGTTGGGGTTAAGATATCATTTGGCACCTTAGTACACTATCCACATGCAAACATCCATCTTAGATTTGTAGCCTTCACGTAAAAAAATTCATCCCACACTGGGGGCACTTGTTGAACCTTATTTGGAAGTGGATATTTACATCTCTAGCTCATATCAATCAAAACACATAAAACAACTCCACCAAAACACAACGAGCTTCTAAAAACATTTCAAAAAAATAAATCAAATCAAAACATTCAAAAAAAATACAACAAAAAAAATTAAAACAACGCAAAAATCTAAGAAATAAAGTTGATCCTTTGATGTCAACCATCAGCCCAATAAGCAAGAACTACATCACATCTCTATCATTCAAATCATTGATCTCGTGGATACAAGGTATGTAGGCAATATGAGATGCAAAGGAAGCACTCTAATTCAGGCAAAGATGATAGCCTCTTTCTTATCATCCATCTTTCATCATTCTTCTAATCATCCTTCAATCTTTCATCTCCCTTTCTTCTATCTTTCATCACTTACATCATCAATAAGCCCAGAACCACATATTCATCATGTCTCATCACCATCATAATGTGCTTTGATCCCATAGACATAGGGTATGTAGGCAGTCTAGAATACGAAGGAAGTATCTAGTATGCAAGCACAGACGATTCACCCCATCTTCTCTTTGACCAGTTCAAGCAAGAAGCAAACTATGCATATCAGTGAAAGATTAATCACTTTAAAAAATCAGGGATAAGCTAGAATCTATTTGTCCGCATGTCTTAAGCCAATAATTACTATAGTATTTTTATCAACATCTTTAGCCTTTAATAGGATGTAGGTTTCCTCTCAACAAGGCGATGACTTAAATCCATCCAAGAGTGTTAGAAATGAAAGCAACACTACTTCAATGGAAATCTGATTCAATATAAATTTCAGCAATCTTTAACTATGTGTTATTAATGGAGATTGTAACACAAAAATAAAACTATGCTTCACAGAAATGCAAAATCAGAAATATGAATAGATAACACAATGTTTAATGTGGAGAAAACCCTTTTGGGTAAAAAAATCCACATAGGAAAGAGGCCCAATGTTTGTATTAATCTAAAAATGATTTACAATACAACAACACTTCAACTCTCTCCACCAATCTTCAATCTGACAGCATTCCGGCAGCACCCGAGTACCTAAAATCTATATTGCAACAACTAATACATGGAAAATACTTATATAAACATTTTATAACTCATCTTAGGTGTTCACCTTCTCTCTCCTAAGATTCTCCAACCTATAAACATTAATTACCATCTTACAAGCATCTTACACTTGTCCAAAAATAGCCATGCAAAGGTTGGAGGCCCAAGACTAAATCTGGTCTCTTATAGCATCTTATGACACATCATAACCATCATAGATTCCACAAAAGGGTATCTTTCCAAGATAGGAACCTTGGGTTAAATATAGTAAATATACAACTAACATATCTGTCATATGCGTCATAGAATCACAGAATCTTATGACAACTTGCAGCTATCATAGATTCACTCACCAAACATTATGACAATTGTCATACATGCCAAAAATAGTATATTCCTCAAGGGAGCATGCGTATCCCCATTTACTATGAGTTTTTACATTTGCCAACTGTAAATGTCACTTTGTAACTGCCGTTGGTAACTCTAAAATTACAACTGTCAATGAGACTACCTCATTCCCTTATGGGTAATTACAAATAACAAATAATAAATGGAATAAAATACAATATTAGAATTTACAAGGTTAATGGCATCTTATTCCAATATTCTCCCACTTGACATTATACATTGTAAATCAACCCATAGGAAATCAAATGAAATAATCAAGCACTAGAAACAAGGCCCATGGCCTCTTTGCACCACATGAACTTTTCTATGCTCATAGGTTTGGTCAATGAATCTACAACATTCTCCTGATTGTCTATCTTTTTCAGATCAATCTCTCCATTTGCAACCAACTCTCGAACAAAGTGATACTGAACATCAACATGCTTAGTTCGAACATGATACATAGGATTTTTGGCCAAACATATAGCACTCTGGCTATCACAACCAATCTAAATGATACTGCAATCAAAACCAATACATGTACACAGTCTCCTCAACCAAACTGCCTCCTTACAGACATGAGTAGCAGCCATATACTCTACTTATGTGGTGGACAAAGCAACTTTGGGCTGCCTCTTACTCATCCAACTCACTGCACCTCCAAACAGAGTAAATACATAGACACTAGTGGACATTCGACTATCCAAGTCACCTACCCAATCTGCATCAACAAAACCCTATATGTCCAAAGATTTGTCAGCACTATCAATACCAAAATAAACCAAACAATGATCAGGAATACCTGCAAGATATTTAAACACCCTCTTCACATAGTTCTAATGTTGTCTACCAGGGTTAGACATAAATCTGCTCAAAACTCCCACTACTTGGGCAATATTTGGTCTAGTGTAAACCATTGCATACATCAAACTTCCTACAACACTAGCATATGGCACATTAGACATATCCTCAAGATCATCTTCATTCTTTGGACACATATCTAATGAAAGATTAGTGCCAATGGGTAAAGGAACTCTAACTGGGTTACAGTCCTACGAACTAAACCTCTACACAATAGTATTCACATACTTACTTTGTGACAACCAAAGCTTTATGTTAACTCTGTCCCTCCTGATCTCCATGCCCAAAATATACCTTCTAGCACCAAGATCCTTCATCTCAAATGCACTAAAAGTTGGGCTTTAAGGTCACTGACCATACCCGTTGTATTGCTGAAAAACATGTCATCAACATATAATAGAATCATCAACACAATGAATGTAAACACAATGATCCTCCTTGCTTCTAACAAAACCCAATTTCAAAACAAATGAGTCAAACTTTTGATACCACATTCTAGGGGACTGTTTCAAACCATAGAGAGACCTCTTTAACTTGCAAACCCAATGTTCTTTTCCTTTTACCTCAAAACCTGTAGGCTGTTGCATATAGATTTCTTCTTCAAGATCTCCATGGAAGAATGCGGTCTTAACATCCATTTGCTTAATCTCCCAATCATAAGCTACAACAATGCATAAGAGAAATCTAATAGAAGTCAATTTAGCAATAGGAGAGAATATCTCACCAAAATCAACTCCCTCTCTCTGGGAGTAGCCCTTGGTTACCAATCTAGCCTTGTACTTCTCCAATGACCCGTCTACTCCAAACTTCTTCTTGAAGACCCACTTACAACCTATGGCCTTTCTTCCTTTGGGAAAAAGAACAAGATCCTAGGTGTTATTAGAGTCTAAAGCCATCATCTCCTCCTACATGGCTAGCTACCAAGACTCACTATCATTTGCAGAAATAGCTTCCCTGTAGGATCTAGGTTCATCGTTAGTACTCAATAAAACATATACACAACAAAAATCTGGTGGACTATACCTGTCAACTGGATTCTGTTGTTATGTGGATATTCTCAAGGGTGGAGTAAGAGACTCTACTCATTCTTCTGCATGATCATCTATACCAACTTCTTCTATCACAACAGATTCATCTTCATCAGAACTACTCGAATCTTCTTCTTCATATTCACCCCCTAATCCATCATTTTGTTCTTCCTTAGGTGCATCTTGCTGCTCTAAATCAAAGTGCACCTTCTTTACCTTTTCATCTTTTTCTTTTGGCTACTCAGGTTCAGAAATAGCTCTAAGTTCGCTGAAAATAACATCTCTAGAAAAGATAATCCTTTGGGTTAGTGGATTCCAAAGCTTATAACCTTTCACATTATCACCATATCCAATGAATGTACACTTTTCATCCTTTGGATCCAACTTAGATCACTTTTCCTTAGGCACATAAACAAAAGCCTCACAACCAAAAACCCTTAAATGTGAAACAGAAGGTTTCTTACCTATCCACACTTCATAAGGTGCCGAATCGAGAGCCTTACAAGGAGATCTGTTTATCAAGTAGAAAGCAGTACACACAGCCTTTGTCCAAAATCATTTATCTAACTATGCATCACTAAGCATACTTTTGGCTCTTCCCATAATTATTCGGTTCATCCTTTTTGCAACACCATTCTGCTGTGGTGTATACAGAGTTGTCTTTTGTTTGATTATACCTGCATGCTTGCAAAACTCATCAAATTCCTTAGAGCAATTTTCCCCTCCATTGTCAGATCTTAATATTTTTATCTTTAAACCTGATTGATTTTCTACTAAGACTTTGAATTCCTTAAACTTAGTGAAAACTTTAGATTTATGCTTCATAAAATAAATCCATGTAAATTTTGATACATCATCAATGAAGGTGACAAATTAATGAGATTTTCCAATAGATTCATTATCCACAGGTCCAAACACATCCATATGAATAATTTCTAATTTCTCTTTTTCTCTATTGCTTCCTAAAGGAAATGATTTTCTATTTTGTTTACCAAATACACAATGCTCATAGAAATCAATGTGCTAATCAGAATAAGAGAAATCGTCCAACAAATTTTTATTCTTAATACTTTTCAATACATTACTACTTGACAATCCATGATGCCACAACATACATGTATTTTTAGTAGTGGCCTTAGATACATATGAGACATTAAAAATTGTAGTGGCTTCAAGCTTAAACAAGTTCCCAAATCTCTTCCCTTCCGCTACCACCAAGTTCCCTCTCACCAATCTGCAACCATGCTTGTCAAATGTCACATGCATTCCCAAATCATTCAACTTCAAAATTGAAATCAGATTTCTAGCTAATCCAAGAACATGCAAAACACCAGGGAGGCTTTTAATCCTCCCATCACTAAAACACAACAACACATTTCCTTTCTTGACAATCAAATATGTAGAGTTGTCACCAAGGTAGATATTACCTCCATCATATTCTTCATAGGAGGAGAACCATTCCTTATGAGGGGTCATATGAAATGAGCATCCTAAGTCTATCAACCAGTGATCATTAGAAACAAGATTACATGCAGAAAGTAAAACATCTTCACCTGCATTCGAGGATTTATCTGAAGTACTCTCCCACTATTTCTTGGGGTTTCTTCACTCCTTCACATGTCTGCTTTTACCACAGTTCCAACACTTAACTCTATTCTTTTTACTAGGAGTCTTAGACCGGCCCTTGGACTTGTCCTTAGCCCCTTTCTAATCTCCTTTAGGTCCCCTTTCCTTAGACCTTCCCCTGACACTGAGAGAATCCCCTAAACTATCTGAACTCTTCTTCCTCAATTCCTGTGACAGTAGCACTTAAACAAGAGCATCCAACTTTGGATCCGCAAGGTTAGCAGTGATAGCAAGGATAACATTCTCCCAAGACTCAGGTAAAGAACAAAGAAGTAAGATACATTTATCTTCCACACTAACCTCAACATCCACTGAATCAAGCTGACTCACTAACAAATTAAAAGAATTTAAATGCTCTGCAACTGATTCATCTTCTCGCATTTTCATGGAAAACAATTTTCTTTTTAAATAAAGTTTATTTACCATACTCTTGGCTTGATAAATCTCACCCAACCATTTCCACAACTTGTATGCAATCTCTTCCTTTCTGACATTCAGCAACATAGAATCTGAAAGACACAAACAGATGGTTCCCCATGCCTTCTTATCCAGTCTATCCCACTCATCTTGAGAGACATCATCAGTTTCTTCTCTTTTTGAACAACCAACCATTGGTTTCTTTCTTCCAACAAATCTTCCATTTTTAGCTTCCACAACTCATACCCCATTCTATTGAACTTATCAATGTCCAAACGAGAGATTGATGCAACAGTGGATACAGCCATAAATAACAACACAAGATCTGTAAAACAAAAAAAACAAATCTCCCACTATAGCTATAGATTCCACACTACCACCCAAGAGTCAAAGATGGCTAGGCTCTGATACCAAATGTTAGAAATGAAAGAAACACTACTTCAATGGAAATCTAATTCAATATAAATTTCAGCAATCTTTAATTGTGTGTTATTAATGGAGATTATAACACAGAAACAAAACTATGCTTCACAGAAATACAAAATCAAAAATATGAACACATAACATAATGTTTAACATGGAGAAAACCCTTTCAGGTAAAAAACTCCACACAGGAAAGAGGCCCAATGTTTGTAGTAATCTAAAAATGATTTACAATACAACAACACTTCAACTCTCTCCACCAATCTTCAATCTGACTGCATTCCGGCAGCACCCGAGTACCTAAAATCTATATTGCAGCAACTAATACATGGAAAATACTTATAGAAACATTTTCTAACTCATCTTAGGCATTCACCTTCTCTCTCCTAAGATTCTCCAACCTGTAAACATTAATTACCATCTTACAAGCATCTTACACTTGTCCAAAAATAGCCATGCAAAGGTTGGAGGCCCAAGACTAAATCTGGCCTCTTACAGCATCTTATGATGCATCATAACCATCATAGATTCCATAAAAGAGTATCTTTCCAAGATAGGAACCTTGGGCTAAATATAGAAAATATACAACTAACATATTTGTCATTGCATCATAGAATCGTAGAATCTTATGACAACTCGCAGCTGTCATAGATTCACTCACCAAACATTATGACAGTTGTCATACATGCCAAAAATAGTATATTCCTCAAGGGAGCATTTCTATCCTCATTTATTATGAGTTTTTACATTTCTCAACTATAAATGTCACTTCGTAATTACCGCCAGTAACTCTAAAATTACAACTGTCAATGAGACTACCTCATTCCCTTATGGGTAATTACAAATAACAAATAATAAATGGAATAAAATACAATATTGGAATTAACAAGGTCAATGGCACCTTATTCCAACAAAGAGCACCTAAATTTGGCAAGAGAACATTATGATAATATCTTTTGCTTTGTCTTTTGATTTATCTTTTATTCCTTTCCTATACCTAATCAAGACTTCCTTGATCAACCATATCTTGCTATGTTGCGATGAAGTACGGAATGGGGCATGGTCATATTGCTTTCATATATTGTGTCTGTGGGATGATCTTATTATCTCCTTATGTGTATTGGTATCTTGTATGTGTTGGGATTAGCATCTTGCATATCAATATCTCTTGCATCTAAGAAGCTAAACAATCTCTTATGCATTTGAGACTATTCTATGCTAAGACTAGCTCCATACATATAACCAACAAGGCATCATTATGTGTCATGAAGATAAGCTCAAACCTTTGCTTGTAGCATCAAAGTCCATTTTAGAACACTAGATTCTATTCATATCTTTTGTATTTTGGTTCAACATCTTGACCTCATGCATTTAGACAAGATTGTAGTACGCTAGTTATGCATTTGATATCTCGACACCTTGGTCCATTATACCCTAGTGCATAACATCGATATGTTATATAAGACATAAGGATTGCATTTCTTTTACTTCTGAGTGATTACTTTTAAAAGTTACCATTTCATCTATCCATTCCAGCATATCCCTATATAGTCCTCAACTAAGATCAATCTTTCCTTTCATCTTCTTTTTCTGCATTCCTTGTCTTGCAAATTAAGTGTGTTAGGCATACATGAGCTCATATCATTATCATTCTCATCTATATATTTACATTATCATAATAATCTTATTACCATACATTATCATTCGCATGATACATTTCCATTATTACCATTTGCATAAACATCCATCTAGATCATGAAAACACAAAAATGCATAACCTCATAACATAAGTGCATCTATAATCATTAGACCATCATATAGAACCCAAGCCATCATATATATATATATATATATATATATATATATATATACAAGTGTCTACAAATACAACATGGGCTATCCATGAGCCATCAAAGAATGTATGTACAATTAGCTCATAGGCCTCATCATGATACACTAATATACTGTCCACCTGTACTAGGTCCTATACCTGGTCTCCCATCTCTAGGAGGTCCCATCACCAAAGCTATAGATCGTGATCCTCCTGTCCTCTGTGACACTGAAGCCCTCGACCTACTCCTGTAGGTAGGCTACCTCTACTTTGCTGGTACTGCTCCATGATACAAGCATCTATAGTACTCGGCCTCACCCTGGGCTCTCCTTAGCTCTCCCTGCAACTGCGTTAACTATGTAGCTAGGTACACCGTGGCTCCATCTATCCCTAATGCAGCTACTGCTCTATCTCTCTCTTCAGTCATAGCCTATAACTACTACACAACCACATCCCTCTTAGCCCTCACTGCATGTACCTGTTGTATAGCTACATCTCTCTTAGCTCTAATAGCCTACACCTATTGTACTATAGTATCTCTCTCAACTGTCACTATTTACACCTGCCGCACTACTGCATCTCTCTCTCCAGTAACCCTCTCTAGTGTCCCATCATCCTGTTTGTTTCCTACCTATGCCCTAGCCTGCAGCTGTGCCTAGTATGTCTAGGCCTGAGCTCTAGCATGCCTCAACCCTATCACCACCTGATGTCTGTCTATCTCAACTCTCCTTAGTCTGAACAGAGCTCACTACCTCCATCTCCGCTCCTCTCTGATCCTCCGCCTCAGCTACTGTGTCCTCACATCATCACCCCTAGCACCTATGCCTGTGGCCATGCAAGAACCTGTGGTGGCACCTGTCCCTGTACCTGAATACCCAGAGCTACTGACACTACTACCTGTACCACTAGAGCTCATGCCCTCCTCCTAATCGGCCTCTCCATCCCAACCTCTCCTATCTCCCCAGGCCTCGTCAATCGAGTCAACCTAGCTATCATCCAGTATGTAACATAATATGGAAGTGTCCCAGGATCAACAGGACCCTGTCTCCACTATCATACTACTGGCTATAGTCCATCGCTCTCCGCTAAAGCCGTATCAACCACAATCTCTAGATCCCAATCAAATACCTCCTATCGAGTCTTCCCAAAAATGGCATCCCCTACTGGTGCTGCTTGTGGAACCCCGAACTACCTTAACACCCTCTCAGGTAAATATCACTCTATAATATATATCCCACGACCAAAAATGTATCTCTCCTGCCTAGCATACACGAGCTCCATATCCTCCTCCTCCCATCTCTCATAGCCAAGCCATGGCCTCCATATAAATCTATCCACCTCATCCAAAGTCTGCCTCTAGTATACTATCCCCCTGCACTGTTGATAGGTCAAAGCCCCCTATACATCTCACATATGGATCTCCTACTACTCTCAATACCCATCCATCTGGTCTCATCACCGGAATATGCTCATATGCCCATATGTGCAACACTGTGGCTCCGGCTGATATACTCGTTCCAAAAATATATGTGCAGTCATGCAGATAATGATATAGCTACCCTAGTACACACTCAGCCCATGCATATCTTGTACCATAGGAGAACATCCCCTCCATCATTATCCCCCATTCAACCGGAAAACCTCTATCCCATCTGTCTCCAACTAGCCATCTGATAATCACCACCACTACCCAATATAGTCTATCACATAACTCCTCCATATTAGCCATAGGAATCTTTGAACCCTCAACCCTAATGTCTGGAGTCCTAAATAGTCACCTGAATGTAGCTGGATCCATGTCAAGATCATAATCTACTCTGTCTCCATCAATCAGCACATGGAAAATCTGGTACACATCTTCTAAGGTAATTGTCACCTCCCCCATTGGCAACAAGAATGAACTATGATCGCTCCTCCACCACTCCACCAAACATGTCATAAGCCCTCGGTGTGCCTGCACAGGCTTTAATCTTGACACATGCTCCAAATTGATAATATCTAAAAACAGTCGCTCCTCTGCATCTAATATCCTAATGAGTTGCAAGTCCCTAGGATGTGGATCTTGAGACAATAATGGTGGTAGTACCTCCTGCATCATTCAGTACACCTTGTCAGTTCCTTGCATTAACAATTTGACCTTTGACTCCTAGCAGCTACTTATTTTTGGTAAAAGAGACTCAATTTTCTATATGTGCTAACCTTTTGACCATAAGCAAGCTCTTTTACTGCAAGTGCATAGTTTTTGCTCATACACAATATCTTTCCCATACGTGAGCTACTACTAGTTGCAAGCAACATTATTTCCTCTAGGCGACCACTTTTCATTTATGAGTGATTCATTTGCCATATGTGACTTACTGTCACTCACAAGCGACCTCTATATGTATATGTGGTCACTTTCTGCCTAAAGGTGACTTGAATTGACATTATGTACCTTTCACCTATCCATTTTCCTTAGCTAACTAGAAGCAACCAATTTTTTCTATACACGGTCACTTCGAGCCTATAAGCGACCTATTTTACCCTAAGTGACCTCTTTTCCTACACAAGCGACCTGAACTTACTATCCTAAAACCTAGTCGCATTTAGTCAAGTGTGTGCATTTATTACACTTTTAGCCTACCAAAATCAAGCATTTAGCAAAACTATTGATACATACCACTGTGCCTTCTCCTGCTGGTCACCCATGTGTCCTCACCCACTTAGCACGATTATCTCTACATGGAATCACCATCCTAATAGCTCTCCAACACTTGAAGCACCAAAACTCTAGGGAGCTCTAGATCTCTATAGCTATTGAACATAAATGAGCACCAATGAGCCTATTTCCCTTGAGGAACCTACTTATAGCCCCTTTCCATACCCTAATTCTACTATACCAAAGCCTATTTTCTTCTAAACCATCCTAATTTATCCCGCCCAAACCCCATTTTCTTCATTTCAACCTTGCTTTCTAGCCTTTCATCTTATCGCGAGCCAACCCAACCCTTCTAAGTCAGCCTGGCTTACCTCTTGAGGGGGCATCACCTGCTAGTTACACTGGGGCATAAACTTGTTTATCAAACAAATCATCGTATCTTCTTTGACACAACATTCTAACAAACATTGTATTAAAGAGAGGCAAAATGTAGACACGTAAAATTGACCTAATTATCATTAGTACCAAATATCACATTATTTATCATCTGCATTTGTCTAACACACTTGAACAATTTTTCTATTTCATCAAAATCACTTATTTCTTCTATTAATTAAATGAATTTATATTTATTTAATTAATTCATTATCTATTTCTTCTATTTTCTCTAATCTATAATTAAATAATCTTTAATTGTTTAATTATCATTATTTCTATTTTTTTAATTAAATAAATTTTATTTATTTAATTAAAAATCCATTCATAAGTCCACTTTCCAATAAATTAAATAAATTTTAGTTATTTAATTAGTTTTTCTTGTCATTTATCTTCATGAGCTCACATCTATGCCTCTTTTATTTAAAAACATGTGTGGTACTACATCTTTCATTTAATATCTTTCACATGTAGTACTTTTTATGTAAACGGTCACACATAAGCTTTATCTTCCCTCCACTTGTCATTTACACATTCACCTATGATTATCAATTCATCTTAGTCGTTCACATAGCCACCAAATCTCCACCATTGATTGATTTTGGTTGAGTTCTATATAAACACCCTCTCATTCCATACTACATCTATCGAGCATTCTCATACCGTCTACATTATCATCTTGAGCATATTGAGGATTTTAGCATCCACTTACCTTATTATTATCATCCATCCATCATGGCATCTTTGATCTTCATAATTGTTCATTGTTGAAGAAGCAATTCACATCACAAACAAGGAATCATACAATATAGGTGATCTTGTTCTTGAATTGCATGCTTTTGATTTCACTTGGATTTGATTCTTTGATGGTGGTAGGATTAAGTTTTCATTTGTAATGCTTGATCTTATTAACTTGATTTTACCTATCACAAAGGACATAGAGCATTTGAATGTAATCAGGGTAGTACAAGCAAGAGGACAGAGAATAGTGGAAGAACAACCTATGTTGAAGAAGAACATGTTGGATCGCCTAGTTCAGTTGGTAAACTAGAGAAAGGAGAATCATTGGTGATGAGGAGAGCACTATTTCAAGTAGAGACAAATGAGAAACCACCACAGAGGAAGGGTTTGTTCAGAACCAAATGCAAATCAAGAGGTAAGTGTTGTAAAGTTGTAATTGATAGTGGTTGTTCAGATAATCTAGTTTTAGAAGAGATGGTGACTAAGATGAAGTTGGAAAGGCTGAAACACCCTAAACCCTATCAGATAGCATGGATTTAGGATGATCATAAGGTACTGGTGAATGAACAGTGTTTGGTGAAATTTCATATTGGATCTTATCATGATGAATTTTTGTGTGATATTATGCCTATGGATGTTTGTCATATCTTGTTGAGTAGACCTTGGCAGTATGATATAAAAGATATACATGATGGGAGAAAGAATACATACACTATAACAACAAATGGAAAGAGAATTACTTTGATTCCTTTGGAGGATGATCCTAAGAATGAAGTATGTGGAAATGCTAGAATCTGTTTGGTAGATGGAAGAAAATTTCTAGATGGTTTGAGACATGAGAATATGTGTTGTGTTTTGATTCCTAAGAAGCTTGAAACATTGAAGAAGGAGACTAAAGAATCACAACTAGAGGAGATAATAGATTTGTTGACAGAGTATGAAGACATCATATCAGATAAAGTGCCTAAAGGATTGCCACCTATAAGGAGTATCAATCATCACATGGATCTTAAACCTGGAGCTAGTTTGCCTAACAAAGAAGCACATAGAATGACATTGGCAAAGAATGAAGAATTAAATAGACAAATACAAGAGTTGTTAAGGAAAGGTTTGATTAGAGAGAGTTTGAGTCCTTGTGTAGTACCTATAGTGTTAGCACCTAACAAGGATGGAGAATGGAGAATGTGTACTGACTATAGAGCAATAAATAAGATCACAGTTAAGTATATATTTTCTTTACCTAGGATGGATCATATCATGGATTGTTTGAGTGAAGAAAGATATTTCACAAAGATAGACTTGAAGAGTGGATACTATGAGATTAGAATTAGAGAGGGAGATGAACAGATGACTGTTTTTAAGACAAATGAAGGATTATATGAGTGGTTAGTGATGCCTTTTGGATTGGCAAATGCACTGAGTACTTTCATGAGATTGATGAATGAAGTCTTGGAGAAATTCTTAGATAAGTTTGTGGTTGTATACTTGGATGATATTTTAATTTTTAGTAAGACAAAAGAAGAACATTTGTGGCATATTAGACAAGTTTTGTAGAGGTTGAGAGAAGAGAAATTGTTGATAAACACCAAGAAGTGTAGTTTCATGAAAGAATAACTAGTGTACTTAGGATTTGTGATTTATGTGGAAGGATTGAATATGGATCCTGAGAAAGTAAGAGCAATCGTTGAATGGTCTACACCAGAGAGAGTTGGGGAAGTCAGATTATTTCACGGATTAGCTAGTTTCTACTGAAAGTTCATCAAAAATTTTAGTTCGGTATGTAACCCTATGACAAAGACAATGAGAGGTGATAGGAAAGACTTTAAGTGGACATCAGGAGGAGATAAAAGTTTTGAATTGTTGAAATAGAAGGTGACAGAGTAACTTGTTTTGGTGTTACTGGATTTCAATAAGGTATTTCAAGTAGATTGTGATGCAAGTGGAAATGCAATTGGTGTAGTAATAAGTCAAGAAGGTAGACTAGTAGCATATTTCAATGAGAAGTTGAATGATGCAAGGAGAAGATATTCAATTTATGATCAAGAGTTCTATGCCATAATTCAAGCCTTGAAGAAGTGGGGACATTACTTGTTTCCTAAGGATTTTGTACTATATACAAATCATCAAGCTTTGTAGTATTTGAACAGTCAAGGTAAGTTGAATCAGAGACACATGAGATGGGTAGAGTTCATGCAGAGTTACACTTTTGTGTTGAAACATAGGAGTGGAAAATCAAAGTTGCTAATGTGTTGAGTAGAAGAAGAAATTTGTTGATGGAGATGAGAGTTGAAGTGTTGGGTTTTGATGAATTGAAGAACATGTATGAGGTAGACACTAATTTTGCAAAACCTTGGAAAGCATGTAAGTAACCTATTGTAATAGATAGGAGTAAGTGGCTAGATCATTTCATCTAGGAAGATATGTTGTTTAGAGGAAGTCAGTTGTGCATACCTAAGAGTTCAATGAGAGACAATTTGATCAAGGAGAAACATAGTGGTGGATTGTTAGGACATTTTGGCATTGATAAGATAGTAGCTTTGGTGAGTGAAAATTACTTTTGGCCTCAGATACATAAGGGTGTTTGTAGATTTGTGTAGAGTTGTAGAGTTTTTTAAGTTGTAAAAGGAAGTAGTCAGAATACTAGATTGTATAAACCTTTGACAGTACCAGAGAGACCTTGGGAAGACATAAGCATGGATTTTGTAATGGGATTTCCAAAGATATAGAGAGGACATGATTCAATATTTGTAGTGGTTGACAAATTTTCAAAGATGACTCATTTCATTCCTTGTAAGAAGACAACTGCTACAGTGCATGTAACTAACCTATTTTTCAAGGAGCTTGTGAGATTACATGAATTATCTAAGAGTATAGTTTTAGACAGAGACACAAAGTTTATTGGATATTTTTGGAAGACACTTTTGAAGAAAATGAAGATAGATTTGAATTTTAGTTCATCTTTTCATCCACAAATTGATGGACAAACAAAGGTAGTGAATAGGAGTTTGGGAAATTTGTTGAGATGTTTGGTTGGAGAGAAGGCAGGAAGTTGGGATTTGATTCTTTCACAAGTAAAGTTTGCATACGATAATTAAGTAAATAGGAGTACTGGAAGAACACCATTTGAGATTGTTACTAGAGTAAAACCTAGAGAAGTTGCCGAATTGAGAGACATTGGTATGGAAGAAAAGAGAAGTGCAGAAGCAGAGGAATTTGAAGATCACATGAAGACAATGCATAATCAGGTGAAGAGGCATTTGGAGGATATGAACAGTAAGTATAAGGAAAATGTAGATGAGAAGAGAAGACATAAGGAATTTGAAGTGGGAGATGAAGTGATGGTATACTTGAGAAAAGAATGATTTCCAATTGGGACATTTAACAAGTTGAAGATGAAGAAGTTTGGACCTTGTACTATACTCAAGAAATTTGATTCAGGAAATGCATATGAAGTGGAGTTACCGGAGACATTGGATATATCACCTATTTTCAACATTGCAGACCTATATCAGTATCAAGAAGTAGAGTTCAGTGACAACATAGAAGAAGACTTGAAGAAGTAGTTACCACAACAAGCGCCAGAGCAGATTGAAGACATTTTGGATAGCAGAGTTGGACACAACACTAGAGGAAGACAATACAAAGAATATCTTGAGAAGCGGAAAGGCAGACCAAAAAAAGATTCATCATGGATTTCTTAGGCTGAGATGGATCATCTTGGTTCTCCACTAGCCCCAGCAAAGTGAGTGACTCACTTTTTTCAATAACCCTAGATGTCTGATGCAGGAGCATCCCTAGTTCAAGGGCAATCTTGCATCAACCAAAAACATTCATATTTTAGTTTGTTTCTTTTCACTTTCAAGTTCAGTTCAGACAGTTCAGTTAGAAGCAGTTTCTATCTTTTGGTCAGCATTCTATAATAGTTGCATTTCACATCTTACAGAGCTGGACTTAGCATCTAGATTCATTTATCTACATCATATCTAGAATTCAGAGCATTTGGATTAAGTACCAAAAAGTTATTGCTATCGAAAGAGTGACTTTTTTTTTCATAAAAGAGCATCCTAACAACCTCTAATATTCAACTAAAGGAGAAGGCTTGTAGAGCATTCCTCGACTTGTGGAACTTAATGACACATCAATCAATGATCTTTGGTTTGTGGCTAACTTTCCCTGAGATCCACACATCATTCCATTCATTTGTGGAGGTGTTCTACATGATTAGGTTTGACCTATCTATGTACACATGTTACAACTCTTCATTGGAGTTTGTGACCTTCCATGGCTGACGCAAAGAAAAATTTTGCATTAGATGATATATATTGATGTAATAGATGCCTAGGAAAGTATTTAGGATCATTAGCATAAGTTCATACTTTGGATTTTATGTGAAGGAGCTTCAACGCTATATCTTTTGCATATTTTGATATTCTATAATCAAGGTTGTGATCCCTAATTATAAGCCCACATGATGCCGGCCAGATTGTATTTGAATTTTGTTATATACTGAATGACTGAATCTATATTTGTTTCATATCTTTGGATTGTTTCCATTGTGTTTACTCTTGTTGCACGACCTAGACAGTTCATTCTATGAACCCTCCTATGTGATTGTACCAAGCTTACATTCATAAGGTATCTACAATTGAGGAGACTGTAGACTTGGATGCATACACTTTAGACCAAATGTTTGGTACCTGTACTGCTTTTGAAATGACAGAGTTTGACAGTGTTGTTCCAAAGAAAGAAGTTTCTTTCAAAGTCAATAAA
Organism: Cunninghamia lanceolata; assembly: GCA_027924645.1. NCBI lineage: Eukaryota > Viridiplantae > Streptophyta > Pinopsida > Cupressales > Cupressaceae > Cunninghamia > Cunninghamia lanceolata. The sequence goes on along the minus strand of BSBN01000420.1, from coordinate 6,377,311 downwards.
AAGACAAAGGATGAAACTACTGATGAAGATCAAAGTCTTGATGATGCTAAAAGGCTCTGGAAAATATAAAGGTAAGTTACACTTCAAATGTTTCAATTGTGGAAAGATTGGTCACTTTGCTTCTAAATGTCCTCTTAAAGAAGTTAGGAGAAGTAATAGAAAAGGTAAATTCAAAAGGATTCTATTTTTCATAGAAGATAGTTGTTCTTTAGAAGATGAGGATCATGATGATTCAATGATGAAACACTTTTCTTGGCCTTGAGTGTTGGTGACAAAAAGGATAATGTTGGAAAAATTTAGAAAAATTGATACCTTGCAAACAATCCAAAATAATGAAAGATCAATGGTTGTATGGACTGCTTTCCATGAAAAAGAAGAAACCAACGCTTGGGTTATTGATAGTGGTTGTTCAAATCATATGAATGGTGACAAAGAGAAGTTTATTAGCCTTAAGAAGTGGGATGGTGGAGCTTTCAAGTTTGGAGGTGATGAGTCAGCTCAAATCTATGGAAAAGGTGTCATATTTATTGATGGAAAGAACAGGACTAAGGATGTCCTCTATGTCAAAGGATTACAACATAATATTTTCATTGTTAGTCAGATGTGCAAAAAAAGATATAATCTTAGTCTTAATGCCAATGGTTTTGAAATCAGGAAGGCATGATCTAGAAAGCTAGTTGCAGAAGGTATCAAGACATGTGATGATTTTTATCACTTGAAAGAGGTAAATGGAAGAACATGTCTGTTAGATCAATCCAATGAGTGTTGGTTATGGCATAAAGAATGGGACACAACAATATTGATAATATGGTAAGAATCAGCTCTACTCATGCAGTGAGATGCATGCCTAAGATAATCAAGCCTGCAAACATAGTATGTAAGGAATGTCAAATGAGAAAGTAGACAAAGACATTTTTAAAAGAAAGGAGTATTCTTCTTCAAAGCCATTGGAACTATTTCACATAGACCTATGTGGACCTACAAGAGTAAAGAGTCAATGAGGTGAAAGGTATTTTATCTTTCTCATTGATGATTATTCTAGAATGACTTGGGTTACTTTATTAAGAGAAAAATCTGATGCCCTTGATAAGTTTAAACTTTTCAAAGCTTTGGTTGAAAATGAAATGGATACTAAGATCAAATGTTTAAGGTTAGATAGAGGAGGTGAGTTTACTTCAAATGAATTTGAAAAGTTTTGTGAAGATAATGGTTTTAGGAGGCATTTGTCTACTCCTAGAAGCCCTAAAAAAATGGGGTAGTGGAAAGGAAGAATAGGACTATGCAAGAAATGTTTTGGGCAATGTTGAAAGATGTAGATCTACCTGATATATTCTAGAAGGAAGAAATTCCCATTGTTGTCTATCTCACTAACAAAGTGTAGTTAGGGTTCAACAACACTAAGACCCCTTATGAGTTATGGTATGGAAGACCTCCCTCTGTCAGATACTTTAGGATCTTTACTAGAAAATGCTATATCAGAAGAGATGAAGAAGACCTAGGAAAGTTTGATTCAAGATGTGATGAAAGAATTTTTCTTTGTTACTCAACCAGAAGTAAGGCCTATAGATGTTACAACAAAAGGTTGGGAAAAATGATTGAAAGCACAAATGTTAAAGTAGATGAAGACTTGTATCAGATATCACAAGTTTTAGAAGACACCAGATTTGATATCCTTCCTTGCATTGAAGATGAGGAAGAAGAAGTGAAAGAAGAAAATGAACAAGAACTAGAGTAGATGCCTAAGACCCTAGAAAATAATGTTCCAAAGAATCACTCAGCAAAATAGATTATTGGAGACAAGAATGAAGGTGTGCAGAAAAGGAGAAGGTTTTCCAAGACACATGACTAAGTAAACTTGTGTTTGTTATCAAAAGTAGAAACTAAACCCTTTGGTGAAGCCAACAAGGATGATGGATGGATAAAATCCATAGAAGAAGAATTGGATCAGATTGAGAGTAATCAAACATGGGAATTGGTTCCCAGACTAGCAAATAAGAATATTGTAGGAACATAATGGGTGTTCTAGAACAAATTGAATGAAGAAGGTGAAGTTGTAAGGAACAAAGCAAGACTAGTATGCAAAGGATACACTCAAGTAGAAAGCATTGATTTTGAGGAGACTTTTGCTCTAGTAGCAAGGATGGAGGAAATTAGAATGTTCCTTTCTCTTGCTACTCATAAGAGCTTCAAAGTATATCAGATGCATGTCAACTTAGCATTTCTGAATGGTGACCTAGAAGATGAAGTATACATTCAGCAACCAGATGGTTTCTAGTTATCAGAAGATCTAGACATGGTATGCAAACTCAAAAAGACTTTGTATGGTCTCAAGAAAGAACCTAGGGTTTGGTATGTAAGATTAGGCAAGTACTTACTTTAGCAGGGCTTCAAGAAAGGTACTACAGGTAGTAGCCTTTATATAAAGGAAGGAGACATGATTTTGATAGTTGCAGTATATGTTGACGACATCATCTTTGGTGGAGATGAAGATATGTGTAAAGGTTTGCAGAGGAGATGCAAAAAGAGTTTGAGATGCCCAAGATTGGTGGAATGTCTTTCTTCCTTGGACTTCAAATTTCCCAGTTGGATGGTGGTATCTTTATTTCTCAAGCTAAGTATGTCAAAGAATTATTGAAGAAGTTTGGTATGGATTCAAAACTAGTGAGTACTCCCATGGTCACTGGATGTCACTTGAGCAAAGATGATGAGTCCCCAGAGGTGGATCAGACTGTCTATAGGTCTATGATTGGAGCATTGTTGTATTTGACTACTTCTAGACCTGGTATTATTCATGCATTATGTGTGGTTACCAGATATCAAGCCAATCCTAAGCACAAACATGAGAAGGCAGTGAAAAGGATATTCAGATACTTGAAAGGCACTTTGGACTATGGTCTATGGTATCCAAAAGGTAATGGATTTGATTTAAGTGGATTCACTGATGCTGACTGGGTCGGTTGTGTCAATGATAAAAGAAGCACAAGTGTTGGTGCTTTCTTTCCAAGAAGAAGATTTATTTCATGGTAGAACAAGAAGCAAGATTCAGTGTCCTTATCAACTTTAGAGGTAGAGTATATTGCCACAACCTCCTACTGTACACAAGTGTTGTGGATGAATCATACTCTAAAGGATATCAAGGTATTGTATGATGAGCCTATTCCTATTTTATGTGACAGTACAAGTGCTATCAATATTTCCAAGGATCTAGTGATGCATTCTAGAACCAAGCACATAGAATTCAGGTATCACTTTCTAAGAGAGAAGGTTGTAGATAAGGAAGTGAAGTTAGAATATGTTCCAAAAAAGGATCAATTTATAGATATCTTTACAAAGGCTCTTGTAATGGACAACTTTGAGTACCTCTAGCATAAGTTAGGGATAATTGGCCCTCCTTCTTTAGGTTAAATATGTATAGTGATGCATCTATTTAGGGGGAGTTAATGTTATATCATTGTTTCCTAGAATGATGATGGATACCTCTTAGGGGAAGCAGGTAGTGGTTTCTAATGATAGCGGAGTTTATTATTGCAAGAAGAAGTGTGCAGATATGTGGTTGTTGAAAGGGGAAGAATGAGCAAATAGTGATTGCTGATGAGTAGGCTTTAGATGCCCTTTGTCTTTGATGTCAAAGGGGGAGAATGAGTAGGTATGTGTTTCCATTAATGCCAAAGTGGGAGATTGTTTCACATATAATGCCTAAGGTTTTTGCCATTGATGTCAACACTATCACAAGGTTAAGGAGATTGTTAAGGCTATCATTGACGTTGTCATTGATGTCAACACTATCATGGAAGTGTGATGGTGCTCATGGTTGGATGTCATGCCTTGATCAATGTAGAGTTGAGATGGGAATCAGAAGCACTAAGAGGATTAGATGTGTTGTTGGTGGCCTAAAGCATGTTGAATGTTCCATCCTAATGTTCCTCAGTTGTAGATGTTGGTACAAAGAAGATTTAGCCTTAGGAAGTTGGTGACAATTTTTGTTTCAAGATATTTGCTCTTTGAAGACTATCTAGGAGATTGCTTTGCATTCTCATTATATTGATGTTTTACTTTTGTAGATTGGAAGATAGATTCTTACAATGTCAAATCATGTATGTTCTAGGTTTCATGATGTTTTGATTATTGGATGTATGTTTTTCTATTGACAAGTTAGAAGACAGTGTTGGTTCTGTGAAGATGTTTCTAGCATGGTAATGGAATGCTTTGCATTCCTATGGTTTTGAAGATATGGACTTGTGGTTCAAGATTTAAATTCAGTATGATGTAAAAGTGATAAATTTAATGTTTTAGATCACCTTCTCCTCCGCAGTGAAAGATATAAGTGATTGAGTTCTTGTTCATGCTCTTATAGTATAACATGATGATGAATGGAATGCTCCACATTCCTCCACATTTTAAGATATGGATATGTGGTTCTAGATTTGTGTTTAGAAGGTAGTAAAGGTGTTTTCTCCAAAGTTCCAGATCATTCTTCCTTCTGCTGCAAAAGTTATGATTGATAGGGTATCAGTATGTCCTCTAGAAGAATGGAGTAGTGTTGAAGACTTGTTGGAATGCTCCACATTCCTCCACAAATGAATGATTTGCCTTATGGTTTTGAGGACATGTTTCTAGATATGTATTATATGCTTATTTTTAGCTTCAAGGTTCTTGGTGATCTGTAGTTTAGTTTTTTAAATGATAGCATGTTGTAGTATGTTTTGAATGATAGAGTATTCTCAAAAGAAAAGATTGAAGCTATACGACACAATTATTTGATGTGTGGTGGAAAAGGAGTGTTTGGGGATGTTTTATGAGTCATTTGGACTCATCTAGAAAAGTTTCACAAATATTTTTCTTGTTTCCAATACCACAAAATGTTCTTCAAGTTAATATGGCCGTTATACTTCAAGTCTTCATGTGTTTTCCTTAAAGATGTCCTATTTCTAGATGAGTGTGCAGATGTATTTCCTTGGTGTTTGAAGCTATGAAGGATGTTTTGGACCTAGTTAAGAAAGTGTTGGAGTCCACAAGGCTTCGATCTTCTGCTGGTGTAATGTGTTTTTTTAATTAGGGCCTATCTTCTACACATTTCATATTTTGTATTGTCTGGCCGACTTGTAAATGTATTTTTCATGTTGTATCTGGATGACAAGCTAAGTAATCAATGTAATATCCTGTATAAATAGTGAATCAAATTGAGTGAGGAGAGTATAATTGCAAGTTGACTAAAAGGGTTTGCAAGTAGATAAAAAGTAGAATAAATGCATTATTGATGTGCCATTGAAGGAGAAAGAGTAGAAGTTGTTGATGCTATCTAGATTTATCTTGAAGACATATATGTGGTCCAATGATCAAGTATAGAGAGTGCCTAACTGATCCAATCATTAGAAGAAAGTGTGGAGAGGTAGAATTGCAATCATCAAAGAAGTGAACTTCAAACTCAATTTTCAGATAGTTGAAAGATTGTCATATTGTAATCTTTTGTAAGTGTGTTCTCATTTCAGGGAGTAGTAGCTTCATTGGGAGTGACCCTAAAACAAAGTCATTAGTAAGTAGAAGCTTCCTTGGGAGTGACCCTAAATCAAAGTTACTTAGGGAGTAGCATCTTCCTTGGGTTATAGCCCCTAAAACAAAGTTATTATTTGAGCTTCATACATTGTGAGTTAATCCTCACTGTGGTTTTTCCCTTCTAAGGTTTTCCACATATATATGGTGTGATGTTTTGATGTGCATTGTATTAATCTTTCATGCTAATGTTCATACTATGATGTTTAAATCTTAATCTTCCCTGGATAAGTTGAAATTGTGAAAAGTAAAGTTTGATAGGGTACTGATTCACCCCCCTCTTAGTACTCTAGTGTGTTCAACACTATGATCTTCTAACTGCTAGTAGTTAACTGAAAAATGTTAACTATTTGCCAAAGATGCTAGAGTTTAACAATCTATGTTTTGAGGTTACAATTGTTCTTTTTAACATATAATGGTAAAGATGGTAACCCTAAAATTTGTTAACAATAATAGTAACACACTATTGGTATACTACAGAAAAGAGATGCAACTTTTATTAAGCAAATTCGACCCATAGTAAACCAACCATGTAGAAGTCCAAGAAGAAGATAAAAAGACTTTGATAAAAGCCTTGGTTAAAACACATCTTTCCATAGAAAACAAGAGAAAAATATTTGTAGCTGAGTCTACCTTCTTCATGGTTGTGATTTAGCTCAATCTTGTCCTTGAATGTTATTGTGGAACAGGGTTTTGATCTAGTTTGTACACTTTCCATCATCTCCTCTTTTCTCCACTTAATAGGACCATAATAGTGTCAATGGTTGTGATGTGCTAGGACTAACACCAGATGCTCTTATAGGCTCTATAGGTTCTCCAAGATTGACTTCATCTACCAAGGAGGTAGCTTGGTCAATTAAGTTTCCTTAGAGTGAGGATAATGCTCTGAGTGCCAAGACAATTGTCTATTGGTGAATGGACATAGGAACATATGGTAGAGAAGGGACAATAGGTGTAGGGTGCAAACATCAATTTGGATCAATGTGCACCCCTAGTCTATATTGTGGTATTCCACCACCCACACCCTAAAATGATCTCCTATCAAAATAATTGGGCTTTAAGACCATCTCAAACTCTGCCCATAATTTTTTTCCAAAAATAAAAGGAAACCTCACAATTAGCATGAGGTGGATGGTCAAGGACCATCCACCACCACTTCAAAAACTTATTAGCTATCTACTGGTCTTTGCACCATCTTATTGAAATTCTCTTTTTATTTGCTCGTATTTGTTGGCATGTAGAGGGATCAATGAAATATGGGGAAATTGTATTTTTGGTAATATGTAGATCATTGATCTCTTTATACAAGAGACCATCCTCCTAAAACTGCCACCTTTCTTCTATCCATGAGTGGAATGTGTCTATATTGGTGTGAATATCTCTCACTAAATCAATAATAGTTTACATCATAGATGTAAACTGTGAAATGTGTGGAGTTTGCATTTGGCTTTGCAAGAATTTATTTTTTCTTGCAATGTTTGTATATTCTCATCAATTATTGCTCGCAAGAGATCATCATTGGGAGGTGGTGATGGGGGAGGTTGGGGTGGGGGGTCCTAGGGGGTTCCTGTGTGAGATCAGCCATGTGTACAAATTGGGTCTACAAGTCGAGCTACAATTAAAAATAATAAATAAAATTGAATTAGGAATTAAAAATATATATATTAAATTGCATGTACAACATGTGTTTAAATACATATATAAATTGAAAACTTGGAAATATATAAATTTGCATGGTTTAAACAATACATTAAAACAATTAATTTTACATAATAATATTTACATGCATTCAACCAAGCGACCTTTTCCAAGAAAAATTTAAAAGTTAGAAAATGTAAATCAAAATTTACGATTAAGAATCATGACATGAATTAAACTATTTTTTAGTTGTATCGATCAATATATCACTAAATTGATCATGTATATAAGTATAATATAATTTGTAATTTACATAATACCCTTTCTAAACTTTTGTTTCCATTTTATCCCTTTTTGCACGTGTGTGCTTTATATTTTATTTTGACCATTTTTACAAAAAAACCATATCCAAAATTTCATTACATAGCCATGTCACCATGTCCTATTTTTTTCCTATTCCATGTTTCTCCTTCCTAAGTGTTTTATTTAATTTAATCTTTGAACCCATCATATGTACTCAACATTATTTTATTTTTTCCATTGTTTTTGTCCCCTTTACCCCTTTATTAAGCCTCAAGTTGTCATAGATAGATGGATATGTTTAAATTAAATATTTAAACATAATAAAGTGACTTCTAGGTTTTAGGTTTAGGTTTAATAAGTCATTTAGGTTAGGTCTACAAAAAGATATTAGGGTCCTATCATGTCTAATTTGTAGATTTTTAGCTTCATGAAAATTGTTTTACAAATGGTTAAATTAGGACTATGATCTCAACTGGTCAGGAACATTGAAAGCCATGAAGACTAGAAGAATAGGCCTATAGTGTATAACTAGTTCAAGGTCTATATAGACAATTTCAAATAATTTTGAAATATCATTCAAGAAGGTTTATTGTTAAGCCTATATAAAAGAAACCCTAGAAGTTTTATCAAACCCTAGTTCATGGAGGGATTGTCATGTGGCCACGTAACTCTTTACAAATATTATATATAGATGGATATGTTTAAATTAAAGATTTAAACATGTAATAAATTGACTTCTAGATTTTAGGTTTAGGTTTAACAAGTCATTTAGGTTTAGGTTTAACAAGTCATTTACATTTAGGTTTAATAAGACATTTAACTTTTAGAATAGGCCACTCCTTACTAAACTTATGTGTTTCCATTTTATCCCTTTTCCCATGTGTGTGCTTTACATGTCATTTTGACCATTTTTGCAAAAAAGCATAGCCTAAATGTCATTCCATAGCCATGTTACCATTTCCTATTTTGTTCCTAATCCATGTTTATCCTTCCTAAGTGTTTTATTTTATTGAATCTTTGAACCCATCCTATGTACTCAACATTATTTTATTTTTTCCATTGTTGTTGTCCACATTACCCCAAGTTTGTTAAGCCTCAAGTTGTCATAAATCAATGGATATGTTTAAATTAAAGATTTAAACATAATAAAGTGACTTCTACATTTTAGTTTTAGGTTTAATAAGTCATTTAGGTCAGGTCTAAAAAAATATATTAGGGTCTTATAAGTGACTAATTTGTAGGTTTTTAGCTTCATGAAAAGAGTTATGCAAATGGTTAAATTAGGACTCTGAGACTCGTCGGGAATATTGGAAGCTATGAAGGATAGAAGAATAGGCCTATAGTGTATAACTAGTTCAAGGTCTATATAGACGATTTCAAATGATTTTGAAATATCATTCCTAAAGGTTTATTATTAAGCCTATATAAAAGAAACTCTAGAAGTTCTATCAAACCCTAGTTCATGGAGGGATTGTCATGTGGCCATAACTCTTTTAAGATATTATATATAGATGGATATGTTTAAAATAAATATTTAAACATAATAAGGTGACTTCTAGGTTTTAGGTTAAGGTTTAATAAGTCATTTAGGTTAGATCTACAAAAAGATATTAGGGTCCTGTTGTGTCTAATTTGTAGCTTTTTAGCTTCATGAAAAGAATTATACGAATGGTTAAATTAGGACTATGAGACTCATCAAGAACATTGAAATCCATTAAAACTACAGAATAGGCCTATAGTGTATAAGTAGTTATTGAGGTCCATATAGATAATTTCAAATGATTTTGAAATATCATTACTAAAGGTTTATTGTTATGACTATACAAACGAAACCCTAGAAGTTCTATGAAATCCCAGTTCATTGAGGGATTGTCATGTGTCCATAACTCTTTACAAATATTATATATATGGATATGTTTATATTAAAGATTTAAAAATAATAATGTGACTTCTAGGTTTTAGGTTTAGGTTTAATAAGTCATTTAGGTGTAGGGTTAATAAGTCATTTAGGTTTTAGAATAGGCCACTCCTTACTAAACTTACATGTTTCCATTTTATCCCATTTCCCATGTGTGTGATTTACATACATTGAATCTTCCAAATGGTTTTTGTATGACCAAATGGAGCTCATCCAAACACCATTCAGATTCTACATAGTTTGGAGATAAGATTACAACATAACCAAATGATTGTGTTTGTAGGATACATATCATTTTCTTTCCATTATATGGTTGAAATGCTTGTCCCTTGGAAGGGGTAGATCTAGTGGTGTAATGGGATTGTCCTTGACTATCTAGGACTGAGATAGGCTCTCCAATGACTATCCTAGATAAATGTTATAGGTTCTTTTGTGTAAATAATAGGATAGTGTTATGACTAGGATGACAAATAATTCTCCATTAACTTGCTCATGACAAACATTAATGATAGTCACTTGATTGTTAATTTTCTTCTCTTCTTAGTTTAGGATGATTACCCTCTCTTATTGTGAACAACACAACTATATCCTTATTTTGGTAGTCCTATGGTCCTTTTCTTCTAGTGAAAACTCCTCTAGATGTTCATGCATAATATTTCATAGCAAGGACAAGAGATTAGATTTGTAAGATGTGATAGTCCTAGGTCATGTAATTGTTGAAGCAGTGTTAAGATTTAGATGATGGTGCAATGAAATTTGTTAGGATCTTGATGACTATCTTTGTCGATAACTAAGAGGGGGGGTGAATTAGTTATCCTAATTAATTCTTCTTTCTGAACTTTCTTATTAATCAATGTAGCATTAATTCAAACAAGAAAACACAACTATGAAATGGAAATACACATGACACAATATTTTTGATGTGGAAACCCTGTTAAGGGAGAAAACCATGGGGTGATTAACCCAAGATTGTATTCTCTGTTAGAAGAATAGAAAAACAAAATGGCACTTGCCAATTAGGGCTCACTGCCCGAGCACACTGCTCACAAGAGGCACACTGCCTACAAGAGACTCACTATCTACAAAAAGAATGTTATACAATACTTGAACTGATTGGGAGCATCTACAAATGCTGGAGTTCAGTTCCGGTGAAGCTTAGTACACTGATCTGCTGCACTTCATCTTTCCTCCTCTTTTGTTGCTTTCCTTTCACATACCGGACCTTTCTTACTACTTCTACTCTACTCTTCTGCTTTTATTCGTACATCACTAACCACAACAACACTTCTCACAACTAAATCCATCGTGTATATATATCCGCACAAGTAATTTCATCACCTTTCTAGTCAGCACCTGGAATAGTCAATCTTTTCACTAATTCTAATCTGTCGGATGAATCCTTGCACATCAAGTAATGTGGATCAAGTATATTCTTTTAGAAATCATTAATCATGTCAGCCAAACATGATTCATGCCTTCATAACCTTTAACACCATCAGTAACACATCTGGAAAGTAGTCTGATGTTCTGTTAGTCAATTCTTCCTCTGTCACTCAGGAATCCGGTACTCAACTATTCATATCTTTTTCCTCATCTATCACCGGAGGCTAAATCCTTGGAATATACCACTCAAGGTAGTCCTCTTGACTTCCCCAAATCTACACTTTACCAAGATACTTCCTCTGAGAGATCCGAACCTGTCTGTCGGACCTTGCCACATGCTCTGTTCTTGTTTACCGGACCACAACAATCTTCATTCTGACTTCTGGTAGAGACACACCATGTCCTGCAGATGTGTGGGATGAACTTTGTTGCCATCAATGACAACAATCATGAATCCATATAGTGTCTCTTGCCAACAATCTCCTCCTTTGGCATTGATGGCAACACTTAGTGAAAAATGAAAAATAACTAAGTGTTTATACTATGCTCCCCCTTCGCTGATGCTCTATCTTTATATACATTTTTTGGAGCTCCCCCTTAGTTGGATTCCTCATTTTTCACTACTCCTCACTCCCCCTTTGACATCAATGGAAAAGGGTAGGGTTCGCATACCAAAATTTTCAAAAATTTAACTATACTTAGCCGCATAAGTATATATTTACAAGTTGTACTTACATATACTTGAGTATGTCTGAAAAAGTATTCTTCAACTGTATAACTTCTATCACCCAACTCTACTTCATCCTGTCCAAAATTGAGATGTGACCACTCAACAGGAATGCAAATGCTTCTGCCTTCTTAAGATCTGTCGGATCATTGGTCTAGGCTGTAATCTGAGCATCATTTATGGCCTCATGCATGGCCTCTAACTTAGGGATAATAATCCTTCTAAGTTCACCCATCTGGTTAATTATGTTCTTCCTTTCCTTCTCAAAATTCTTTATTGCATTTGTGATTGCAATAGTCTGACACTCTTGATTTATTATGGAGGATGAAAGAGGATCAAAACTTTGAGACAAGCTTAGTAGTTTGTCCTCTTGCTCTTTTATTTTCTTCTCAATCTCCACTGTAACTTTGGACCAGGAAATACAAAATTTGTATATTTCTCAGCCATCCTTAAGAGCATTTTCTAAGCTCTTTTTCCCAATGTTCATGTTTCTCCTATCATTAGTGATCAAACCCTGTACCTCAGAGAACCTTTTATCCAAAAACTCCTTCCGGACCTTTTCTTTAGCTGACTTTTCTAGAGAATCAAAATGTGTACTAACACTGCTGACTAGGGTTTTGAGATTACTGGAAGAGGAGGCTGTGGGATCCTTCTGAAAAGATGGCATGATCTTTTCTAGCACTCTAGATGCTACTTCCATAAGCTCACAGTCTTCCATGTGAGATTTCAATAGTTTCTCTTTGACCTTCTCATTTGCAAATGAGGCTATTTTCATTGTTTGCACTGGTGACAGAGAGTCAAAATCTAATGGTCCTTTTAGTAGGTCCGGTTCATCAATTTCTATAGTTGCTTTTGTCAAGAATTCTTGGATAGTTTGTGTAGTGTCTCTTGCCGGAGACAGATGTTTCTTCTCTTCTGCAATCTTGGAGCTATCCTTTGGAGTTTTCTCTCCTACATTCTCACCACTGACAGTTGTGGTCTTCTCTGTTGAAGTCTTCTCTCCTTCTGTAACCTTAGCACTGTCATCTTCTTTTTCTTTCACCTCTTCTTCTTTCTCCTATAATTTTTCTTCTCCTTTAGATCCGAAGACTGTAGGGGAAACCAGAGGAGAAATTTTGGTCTGTTCAGGGCCCACCTCTTATGTTATTTTCTTAGTAGTTTCTTTTGCAACACTTGTGGTTGAGGGATCAGTACCCAAGTGGTCTATAATAGGAAGATTAAATCTTTTGAAGGTTTTTCAGAGAATCTCTTCAGTGTCCTTGGCTACCTTGTTAGTCTCACCAAGCATGAGCTGATTCATCCTTGCTTTGCTTCTAAACTCATCCTTGCAATCCTTGAATACCATATTCATTGTCTTGGGATCGATTGAAGGATATAGCTAAATAGCTATTTGTTCTGAGATCTCAAGGTCTTTTGCCATGGCATTGGTTTTTCTCATTTCCAACTCCTTTTCTAGGCTCTTAGGAATTAGAGAGATAATTTCAATAAAAGCTTTATTGTAAATGTTCAAAAACTTAACTGTGGCTTCCTCCAGAATCTTTTTATCTGCTTCGTTATATTCAGCATAGAATTCTATTAAGGGTTGCAAGTTCCCATCCATTGTGACTACTTTCACTACATCATCTAAGGAGAGAGTGGGTTTTTCAAGAAATTCCTCTTCCTTCTCTTCCTTGTCTTGTCCTGTGGAAGGTTTACTGGATCCTTTCTTCTTCTGCTTCTTTATTTCCTTTACCCCCTCATCTGATTTGGTTTCCTCTTCATCTCTTTGACTTGCATAAGCCCTTGTGGCTTTTGTTTTAGACCTTTTCTCTCCTTTGCCGGATGTCTAAACTTCTGGTTTTGATGTTTTTGAGCTTTTGGATGTGACAGGTGCAAATTTCTTTGATGATCTGGTCCAGGTTGAGGTTTCTACCAGAGCACTTTTCTTGCTTCCCTTTTCTGCCTCTTTCTTCTCTACCTCAGCCTTTTGTGTCTTTTCCCTGTGGGCATCAAGTGCCTCCTTTGAGATACCAAGGCCTTGGGCAATATGTTCTACTTCTTTTCTCACATTCCTTTTCATCTCTGGTTCTCTGAGTTCCACATGAATCTTTACACTCAGCTTCTCAAAGGTTCCAAACCTTTTTGCCTTTGGATCCTTTGGCTGACTTAGCATGTGTTGAACATGCAGCTCCACAATCTGTTCATCAACTTCATACCCCATGGGCATGATCCAGACTGTCCTTGGTTCTACTACCTCCATTAGGCACTGATCAATCTCTACCATAAAGCAAACTGTGTCTTTGTATTTCTCAACAAGAGACTGGGGAATCCTTTCTCTTGCTTGCATCATGTTCTGAAAGTTCTTGAAGTATCCCCACATGGTTGTATTTCTTGCTTTAGCATCCCCAAGCCCATGCAAATAGTCTCTTATCTGAATTGCAACCGGTCTGTCATTCTACCACACCCAGCCATTGGATCTGGGAAGCTCATTCATGTAACAAAAGAATAGGCAAAGTAACAAGCCACCATACTTGAAGGAGTTCTTATCCTTCTTGATCTTTTGCAGATTTTCCAATAGTTGGCTGAGAAGAAGTTCACACAGATCATAGTCAGCATTTTCTTTTAGCATTTGATAGGCTGTGTAAACTGCAGTTCCCAGTACTAAATTTTCCCTACTGGAGTGATAAATCTTGTAACCAATTATTATGGAAGCAAATTTGACATCCAGTTCAGTGATGTCTTCAATTGTCATAGCTCTCTTGTCAAATTTTGATCCGATTGCATCACTTACTGTCTGATTCTTGACAGACTTGAGAACAGGTATTCCACTGGATGAGTGTAGACCGGTTACTGCCTTAATTGCATCTTTGGCAATCTTAAATGGTTTATTCAACCATAGGAAATTGTCATGCACTCTACTCAATACATACCGGACCCATTCATCTTCTTCAAAACAAGGGAAATAAATGCACTGTGCAAAATGCTTATCCCGGATAGCTTTATACTGAGGTTTAATCTCAAAAGAGTCATCTAACAACTGTTCGTGATAGATATCTACTAACTTTGATTGCCTAAATTCTTCAATACTCACATGTATGTAAACCCTAATATCTTCGGTGTGCAAAACGCCATGCAGAACACTAGAGAAGGCTCCTAGGGGATCTACCTCCAAGGATTTGTATGGATGTTTCTTGAATGTGGGGCGAGGTCTATCAGAGATCTTTACTATATTTGGAGTAGTCATTTTTCAAAAGATTTGCAGTGAGATATCGAAAATGGAAAATACCTTATGCGCCTTCGGTTACACAGAGTTCGTCGGATTGATTTCTAGATGTAATGACTTCTGCAAATGATTTTTGATGAACTTGAGGAATTTTGTTGCAGAGCTCCACTTTTTGTTTCTTCTTGTATGCAGATTGAATAAGTGGTTAATGAGAAAACCCTTATATTGCTCCGCAAACCCTAATATCAAGTGCAATAAATGCTCGACCTACATTATTCCAGTTTGCCTTATTCGGATAACTTGAAGAACTGGATCAACCTTGATCTTTAAACATATTGTGGATCTTCCAAATCTTAACCACAGTTTGTTTGGATGCTACCCTTATGAACCCTTCAGTCTGCAACTCTTCTTGTGCCTATTCCTACACCAATTGACTGGCTGGGGGAACAAGGTTCTCTTTGTGTCTCCCCCTGAGCCAAAGCTCACTTTTTAATTTCTAAAAGGAATATCAGCACCAGAGTCTGGTGCGGATCCAACCTCTATATTCTCTGTACTTTTCTTCACCCAAATCTTTCTCATCTCACTTTTAACTTCATCCGCATTCACCTTTTGTTTACCCTTATCTTGATTCTGATTATGATATACCGAACCTCTTTTGTCCTGATTCTTGCTTCTACAGAATTTTGCACTATGACCAGACCTATTGCAAATTTGGCAAACAACATTTCTTTGCATATTTGACTGATATCCTCTTGATTTGCATTGATTAGCCATATGACCTACTCTATTGCATGCAAAGCATCTACCATTGAATGATTTGTTCATTTGTATATTTTTGCATTCATGAGACTTATGACCATACCTTTTGCAGTTAAAACATTGTCCGGAGAAGGATGAATTAGTCTGATTCATTCTCTTTATGCACTAATTAGCTTTGTGACCAAAGTGATTACAGCTGTGGCAGTATCCATTGAAAGATGGATATCTTTGAGCATTGGGCTGTCTTACCAGAGGTCTTCTAGGCCTGTTCCTTGGATTTACTGGTCCAAAATTCTTCTGACCGGATCTGGAGCTTTCTCCTTTCTCATATCCCAAACCACACTTGTCATCTACCTTCTTTTGACTTCCAAGATGAACTTCAAGTTGAGCAGAACTTATCTTGAATTTCTCTTTATATTCATTTGGTGTTTGAAGATCCCTTTTGAGAGAGACAATTTGATCCTCAAATTTTTCTTCATTATCTTTAGCATCTTCAAGATCAGATTCAAGATGTCTGATAATTCTATCCATCTGGTGGCAATCTTTTGATTTCTCCTTGAGAGATTTTCTTAGATTGTCTTCAGCTTTTCTTTTCTCTTCAATCTCTTGGGTAAACTTTATAACTCCTGATTCCATTTCATGTCTTACCATAATGACTTATTTTGATAACTTTTCACATAACTTGGTTTTTTCAGTCAGCTCTTCACTTGCATTATTTGTTTCACTTTGTCTTGCCAATTGCTGAAGCAGTTCCTTTCTCTTTTTCATAGAGAGACTTAATTTGTCTTTTAGTTCTCTCATGAAATCATTAGCCTGTTTGAGTCTTTCTTTTAATTCATTGACTTTAGAGTTTGACTGTTCAAGATCTTCAAGGGCAGTCTTGAGTTGCTTCCTTAAAACATATGCATCCATTTGGATTCCCAGATGTTCCTCGAGCTGTTAGACTCTGTTAGGAGGAACTAGGCTCTGATACCAATTGTCAATAACTGAGAGGGGGGGTGAATCAGTTATCCTAATTAATTCTTCTTTCTGAACTTTCTTATTAATCAATGCAGCATTAAATCAAACAAGCAAACACAACTATGAAATGGAAATACACATGACACAATATTTTTGACGTGGAAACCCTGTTAAGGGAGAAAACCATGAGGTGATTAACCCAAGATTGTATTCTCTGTTAGAAGAATAGAAAAACAAAATGGCACTTGCCAATTAGGGCTCACTACCCGAGCACACTACTCACAAGAGGCACATTGCCTACAAGAGACTCACTATCTACAAAAAGAATGTTATACAATACTTGAATTGATTGGGAGCATCTACAAATGCTGGAGTTTAGTTCCGGTGAAGCTTAGTACACTGATCTGCTGCACTTCATCTTTCCTCTTCTCTTTTGCTGCTTTCCTTTCACATACCAAACCTTCCTTACTGCTTCTACTCTACTCTTCTACTTTTATTCGCACATCAATAACCACAACAACACTTCTCACAACTAAATCCATCGTGTATATATATCCGCACAAGTAATTTCATCACCTTTCTAGTCAGCACCTGGAATAGTCAATCTTTTCACTAATTCTGATCAGTAGGCTGAATCCTTGCACGTCAAGTAATGCAGATCAAGTATATGCTTTTAGAAATCATTAATCATGTCGGCCAAACATGATTCATGCCTTCATAACCTTTAACACCATCAGTAACACATCCAGAAAGTAGTCTGATGTTTTCTTAGTCAGTTCTTCCTTTGTCACTCAGGAATCCGGTACTCAACTATTCATATCTTTTTCCTCATCTATCACCAGAGGCTAAATCCTTGGAATATACCACTCAAGGTAGTCCTCTTGACTTCCCTAAATCTGCACTTTACCAAGATACTTCCTCTGAGAGATCTGGACCTGTTTGTCAGACCTTGCCACATGCTCTGTTCTTGTTTATCGAACCACAACAATCTTCATTCTGACTTCTGGTGGAGACACACCATGTCCTACGGATGTGTGGGATGAACTTTGTTGCCATCAATGACAACAATCATGAATCCATATAGTCTCTCTTGCCAACAATCTTATCATATTGTGAATATCTTCTTTAATCCCCATCCTAATGACAATCCTATTAGATGATTTAGATCTTGACATTGGTTAATTGATCCTAATTGACCTTAGATAACAACCCTCTAGGTTATCAAGTGACATGAGTTCCAATTGTTATCCTAGGGTATCTTTGACATTCTTAATGGTTGTTATGACAATCCTTAAACTTGATAAAATTCTATTAAGTGACATGAGTTGACCTTGTTGTCCTAGGGTAACGTTGACATTCTTAGTGGTTGGTATTACAATCCTTAAAACTTGATAATATTTTGTTATACCTTATAAGTCATACATGAATGAGGACATTCCCATAGCTCCCTAACTCTTTAACCCATAGGACCAACCTATGACAATTATCTAAATTTTATATGATTATACAAGTGTCCATCAAATTTAATATATAGAAGGTGTTTGTATGTTCCAAGCCCTCATGAAAAGAGTTTTACAAATGGTTATAGGACTATGTGACTTATTAGGAACAATGAAAGCCATGAAGACCTAGAACATGCCTATAGTGTATATGTAGTTCTTGATGTCTATATGTTGGCATGAGACACTGCTATGCATGACAGGTGTTTTCATTAATGGCAACTAAGATTATTCCACTCATCCGCATAACACAATTTGTTTATACCAGAAGTCAGAATCAGAATTTATCTAAGTCTGGGAAGTCAGAAATAGAGTAGGTGGTAGGGTATGGTATATTGGTCTAAATCTCTCCAATGGTAAATTAGAGTTTGTTGTGGAATTGAGGGAGTCATAAGCATTATCAGGATAATCTAAATCTAGAGTTTTGGCCTCCGATGATGAAGGATTCAGAAGTTACTAGCATCTGAGTATCGGGTTAACAGTTTGAAAGAGCAAATAGAAGAAGAATAGTCTGACCTTGTAACTGATCTTGGTTCTAGATGTACGGAAGTTGTTGGTTGGACAAGTTATGATGATCAGTGATAGTAGTTGACCTAATTGATGATTTGTGAGTGCAAGATTTGGTCCACGTTACATGTTATGCATGGATTTAGCTGACTGAGAAGAATCTTCAATAAAGTTCTAAGTGTTCTTGAAGCTAACTGAAAAGTGGTTGAAGATCAGGGTGCAGATATTTATAGTCGATGGATTTGAATGATTTAGGTGTGTGTGTGTGTTGCGATGATGGATAAAAATGTGAAAAGGATAGAGATCTGAGGTTCAGATGATAGAAGAGCAGTAAAAAGGGTAAAAGTGAAGATGAAGAGTATCAAGTAATTATTTTGTACTTAATTAGAACTGAATCTTTACATTGATAGATGCTAACTATCAGTTCAAACATATTGTAATCTTCTTTCTATAGGTAGTGAGCCTTCTATAGGTAGTGAGTCTTCTTTTAAGCACTAAGCTCTGGGCAGTGAGCCTGAATGCACGTGGATTCCCATTTGTAAAATACTTTTAATAGAGTATCAATCTTTGTTGGTTTACCCCCACCGTGGTTTTTCCCTTAACCGGGTTTCCACATAAAAATCTTGGTGTCAAGTGTGTTTCTGTGTTGCTGTTCATATGCTTATAATTCTTTTTTTCCATAGCTAAATTATTGATCTATTGTTAAATGATAAAAGGAAGAATTAATTGCAAAAAGTATTAAAGTTTTGTGACAACTGATTGATGCAGAGGAAAAAGAAGCAAAACTCTGTCTCTCAATCTCATTCCTTCATAGACTGTTCTTAATGTGCAATTATGGTAACCAACCAAGAAAAAATTATTCAACACATAACCAACACATGGTCTCTAACCAAATAACTATGTTCTGTACTTGCAAGGACAAAGGACAGCAAATGACAGTTTGACTACACTTTAACAGTGCCTTGACAAGTTTCGCCCTTGTAGCCCTGCCATAGAAGACTGTCAAACACAACTCTTCCCATAGAATCCTTCTTAAGACTGTGATGGGTAAATTGAGTACCCTTTAACAAGTTTTAAATCATGTCTAAAAACCAACATAGGTTACTTTGAAAAGAACTGCTCAAATCAGGACTGTCACCATGCCAATTAGGCCTATTAGGTCTTGCATACACAGGGTCTTATTGGTTCTACTATCTCCTGCCTCAATCTCTCTTAACCAAACCTTTAATCAATGTTAAATGGACCTACTCATGCTTATAAAGCCACCAAAATTCCAAATTGTTAAGTAGTTTATCAGACCCTAAGTCCTATACCTCTTGACTATTCTCAAGACACTATTTTCTGGACTGTGACACAGATGCAATCATAAAACTTCAATGTTCCCTTCTTAAATCTTAGTTATTTGGTTCAAAACCTTAGAAATGTAGAAGTAGAAATTGCAATGATCATTTCCACTGAAGATTAGTAACATGCAATGGAGAAACCAGAAGAAACATAAGATTTACATGCCACTGTTTACCCTAATCAGGATTTTTGACAGTTTTCAGAAAACTAACAATACCTAACTCAAAACAATATCAAATTGCATGAAACAAAATGGTAATGGAGGGTGATTTCTCCTGCATTCCCTTAAAATCAATTTTGTATGGATCCTTGCCTGTACAGAGCCGTACACAACAGGAATACAGAAATTTTCAAAGAGAATATACAGAAAACAATGTCTTTATTTATTTAGAAATCAGATATACAATCACCCATGAATTCCTAATGGTTACAAGGCCTTTTTAAAGGCATTCCACATATGAATCTTTAGTTTCTAACTATCTTGGAATGAACTAAGAGCAAAAAGACTCTTCACCTTCCACACATTTTTTACATATTTTGAAAGATAACTTTCCCATTTTGCAAATGAGGATAAAACTTGAACATTCCTAATGACCTAGTGACTTGATTAACCTTATTACAATGTTGAAGCATTACAAATTTAATCAAACTCAAAGATTTGTCTAGGGCAACATTAATTTGCCAAGGTGCTCCTGCACCATACAACCAACCAACAAAGATTTCCAAGTCCCTTGGAAATGTATCAGCAACAAAAGTCTTTTTCTGCATCTTTGTCTATCTCTATCTTCAATCATCTCAACTTCAATCTTCCAAACTTTAGACTAATAGAAATGATGACCAACCAACCAACAAATCAAACTATCAACTTTAGAGCTTCTTCAGGCTCCTTCTACTCCCATCAGTGGAGTACTCTTCAGGTTGCAACATCAAGTGCTTCTTCAGTCAGGTATCCATCTCTCTACTGCTTCACAACACCAACTCACCAAACCATTCATCTCACCTAATAGCAGATCCTGGTGATGCACCTACCACTCTCTCCTTAGTGGTTTCTCTCTGCACCCTTATCCAGCCTAATCTCCATTAGAGAATGGTCATGGCAGACCTCATCTTGTCTGCCCAGACACAACCTCAGAAAACATCCTTCTACAGCTAGATGGAACAAGCACCTGCAACCAAACAACTTAGTAACACCAAATAATGGTCACCAACCAAACATATTGTTTCAATTCTTCATCTCAGAAATCAAATACATAACATCTCCTCCCAGAGCTTTTGATAGCTCTGATACCAATCTGATGTAGAGGAAAAAGAAGCAAAACTCTGTCTCTCAATCTCATTCCTTCATAGGCTGTTCTTAATGTGAAATTATGGCACTCATACTATAACCAACCAACAAAAACTTGTTCAACACATAACCAACACATGGTCTCTGACCAAATAACTATGTTCCGTACTTGCAAGGACAAAGGACAGCAAATGATAGTTTGACTGCACTTTGATAGTGCCTTGACAGGTTTGTTCCTTGTAGCCCTGCCATAGAAGACTGTCAAACACAACTCTTCCCACAGAATTCTTCTTAAGACTATGATGGGTAAATTGAGTACCCTTTAATAAGTTTTAAATCATATCTAAAAACCAACATAGGTTACTTTGAAAAGAAAATCTCAAATCAGGACTGTCACCGTGCCAATTAGGCCTATTAGGTCTTGCATACATAGGGTCTTATTGGTTCTACTATCTCCTACCTCAATCTCTCTTAACCAAACCTACAATAAATGTTAAATGGACCTGCTCATGCTTATAAAACCACCAAAAGTCCAAATTGTTAAGTAGTTTATCAGACCCTAAGTCCTATACCTCTTGACTGTTCTCAAGACACTATTTTCTGGACTGTGACACAAATGCAGTCATAAAACTTGGATGTTCCCTTCTTAAATCTTAGTTATTTGGTTCAAAACATTAGAAATGTGGAAGTAGACATTGCAATGATCATTTCCACCAAAGATTAGTAACATGCAATGGAGAAACCGGAAGAAACGTAAGATTTGCATGCCACTGTTTACCCTAATCAGGGTTTTTGACAGTTTTAAGAAAACTAACAATATCTAACTCAAAACAATATCAAATTGCATGAAACAAAATGGAAATGGAGGGTGATTTCTCCCGCATTCCCTTAAAATCAATTTGGTATAGATCATTGCCTGTATAGAGCCGTACATAGCAGGAATACAGAGATTTTCAAAGAGAATATACAGAAAACAATGTCTTTATTTATTCAGAAATCAGATATACAATCACCCACGAATTCCTAATGGTTACAAGGCCTTTTTAAAGGAATTCCACATATGACTCTTCAGTTCCTAACTATCTTGGAATGAACTAAGAGCCAAAAGACTCTTCACCTTCCACACATTTTTTACATTTTTTGAAAGATAACTTTCCCATTTTGCAAATGAGGATAAAACTTGAACATTCCTAATGACCTAGTGACTTGATTAACCTTATTACAATGTTGAAGAATTACAAATTTAATCAAAATCAAATATTTGTCTAGGGCAATATTAATTTTCCAAGGTGCTCTTGCACCACTGATTCACCCCCCCCCCCTCTTAGTTGTCTTCCCTAATTCCAACAATTGGTATCAGAGCCTAGTTCCTTTGAAAAAGTTTAATCTCTTGAGGAAGATCTAGGAAGCTAGTAAAATGGATGAATATAACCTCCAAGGGCAATTTAATCTCACTCTAGAAGATCTTGAGCAGTCCAGAGTAGAAGTCCAAGAGCTGTAGAGAACCTTAAAAATGCTGAAGACTTCATTGAGATTCTAAAAGAGAAATTGAGAAAATTCAATGAAAAGATAAAGGAACAACCTCTTCAACTAGGAAATCATTATGAAAACAACAACAAGGATGAGGCTCTAAAAGAGAAGACAAAGGAATGTGAGAAGTTAGCCAAAGAAGTTGTTGTCTTAAAACATGAGATGGAATCCGGGGTGATGGGGCTAACCAAAGAAATTGAAGATAGAAAGAAAATTGAAGAAGACCTAAATCAAAATCTAAAAGAAAGAACTGAAGAATGTTGCAGATTGGATGGAATAGCTAGCCTCCTAGAGTCTAATCTACAAGAAAGCAGAGACAATGAGAGAGAACTTGAAAGGAAAATTGTCATTCTTAGACATGACCTAGAAGTTGCAAATGAATACAAGGAGAAGTTCAAGATAAGCTCAACTAAACTTGAAGCACTACTTGAAGGATAGAAAAAGGCTAATGATAAGCATGGTCTTGGATATGAGAAAGGTGAAAGCTCCGAATCCAGACAAAGAAACTTTCAACCAAGGAATGGGAAAAATAGACCTAGAAGACCTCTAGTAAGACAACCTAATGTTCAAAGATATCCAACTTTTAATGGAAATTGTTTTAATTACAATAAATTGGTCATAGAGCTACTCAGTGCAGAAGTAGTGTAAATCAAAATGGTCCATCCTTCCCTGGTCAATGCTTCAAGTGTAAGAAGTATGGTCATAGATCAAACAAATGTAGAAGTATGATAATGAATAACTCTAGAGAAAATGGCAACTCTTTCAATGGTTATTGCTTTACTTGCAATGGGTATGGACACACGGCTAATCAGTACAAATCAAGAGGAAATCAAGCATACAAGCAAAGAAATGTTTTTTTCTTTAATTGCAATAGATCTAGTCATATTTGCAAGATTCTACACAAGTAAGAGTAATGAAAGAAGAGGTCCGGTAAACAAAAAACTAGATGAGTAGAGACAAAGGCAAAAGAAAAATTGATGTGAATGAGATACAAAATGAAATGAGCAAGACTTGGGAAAAGAAAACAATTGAGAATAATAGCAATGAGTCCACACTAGAATCTGGTGCTGATAATTCCTCTAGGAATTGAATTTAGAGCTTTGGCTTAGGGGGAGCTGCATTGAAAATCAAATTCCCCTAGCCAGTAAGTGGGTGCCTAAATTTGGCACAATGAAAGAAGATATTTTGAATTGATTCAGAACTTTTGGAAGGATTTTTGGAAGAAAAGATGTTGATATGGAAATTTGAGGAGTGATTCATGGAAAATTAGGTTTTGCGAAAGCATAAAAAGGTACTCACTTCTCATCTGAATCACTTTGCACTTGAAGAAAGCAAGAAGAATAGTGTCTGAGCTAAGATTACAAGGAATTGAAGTGTGACCGACGAATTTATCCATCAATCCTAATCTCGTGAAAACGGTATTTATCTTTGAAGCTTTGAACTTATAATCTTTTTTCTATGGCTACACCTTTGATCATTAACATTACTAAAAGACCTCAACCAAAATTTAAGAAACATCCACACAAATCTATAGAAGTCAACCCATTAGGTGCATTTTCAAGTGTTTCGTATGGTGTGCTGCATATTGAAGATATTAGGGTTTATATTCATGTGGGCATATATGAATTTGGAGACTTGAGGTTTGTAGATTTGTTTGAGAGTCAACTAATGGATGAAAATCAAGATCTTAAACTTGAATATAAGGCACTACATGATAAACATTTTCTTCAGATTATGGGGTTTTTAACATTTGATGAAGATGAATGGGACTGGTATGTTTTGAGTCAGATGCATGATAAATTCATATGGATGTTAAAACCATTCAAGATTACCAAGGATGTTATCAGAATTGTGACTGGATTAAACTCAACTGGTGGATTACCCATGCTGAAAGTTGTGAAATACTAAACTATTACTGATGCAACCGGTGCAAAGTTTGATAAGAGGGTTATGACCATAAATGACATTATAGAACCGCATGTGAAGTTTGCCTCCATGGTGATTGGCTACAAGATCTATCACTCTAGCAGAGAGAATTCAGTCTCTGGAATTGCCATATATGCAACATATCAAATGTTGAAGGAGAATGAAAACTATGACCTATGTGAGCTATTATAGAACCAACTGATTGAGAACTTGAACAAAATTAAGAAAGATAAGAAAAACACTTTCAAATATGGTACATTGGTTCTATGCATGTTCTTCTACTATATGATTGAAGTACCTGGAATAAAGGGTGTGCACTGGACTAATGATGAGCCAATTGCCATTCAGATCAGAGATCACCTACACAACATTGGTGACTCTAAAGCATAGAAAACTATAATATGGGGATACTTCAAGAACTTTTAGAGTATGATACATTTGAGGGAAATAATCCCTACAGCAATTGTTGAGAAGTACAAGAATAAAATATGTTTTATGGTTGACACAGATCAGTGCTTAATGGAAGCAGTGGAACCCAAAATTATTTGGATCATGCCCATGGGGTATGAAGTAGATGGAAAAATCTTAAATATGTATTCTCAACATTTTCTAAGCAAACCAAAAGACACAATAGTTGAAATATTTGGGACATATGAGGAACTAAGATTAAAACTACATGTTGAGCTCAGAGAACCTGAAACCAAAAGAAAAGTAAGAAAAGAAGTTGAGCAATTGGCTGAGAATCTAGGTCTCACAAAAGAAGTCGTGAGGAAATTCAAGGAAAGGACTAAAAAGGCAGAAAAGGAGAAGCAAGATAAAAATCAAGGAAGACCTCCAATAGAATCCTCCATGACAAGGACTACTAGAAGATTAACTACTACCCCTATTCCTCCAAAACCTACTGATCTTGAGAAGCTGGAAAGAAAGTCATCAAGAAAGAACCTAGAAAAGAGTAAAAACAAAGGCCACATGAACCTACAAGAGCACAAAAGTTGATGAAGAAGAAATAGATTGAGATGTTGAGGTAAAGGAGTTGAAAGCCTTTGGAACAAAAACTGCCAAGGTGACTAAGGAGAAGTCCTCTAGAAGCTCAAGGGCTAGTAAAAGGTAAAAGACAGATACATATGTTGAAAAGGCCACAATTTTCATGGAAGATATAATAAAATTAGTCACTGTGGATGGAAATTTGAAACCTGTTATTGAATTTTATGATGAATACAGTGACATGGATAAGAGGGTGTTAGAGGAAGCAACATTTAGATATCTAAATATCTATAATAAGGCCTTGATTAGAATAACTTCTGAGATCCCTCCAAGTCTTGCAAACATTTTGGAGTTGAGGAAAGAAAATGCAAAAAGAAAGGATATGGAGCTTAGAGAACATGTATTGATAAAACTATGCCCTTAGATCACTCAAGTTCAAATGAATATGATATTCAAAGAAGTGAACAATGAATTCTGAAGCAAGAAGAGAATGAACAAACTAATACTTGGAGAATTAGACCAAATAGTGAAAGAAACATAGGAAATACTTCTAAGTGCATTGAAGAGACTCAACCTTCCATTTGTTGAGGATGAGATTGATGTTGGGATTGATTCATCAACGCCAAAAATTAATGAGCGGCAACAAGATCCTCTGGAGCAAACCTATGAGGAGACAATGTTGGATGTTGAAAAAGTAAATATCAGTGAGCAACAAATTAAAGTCAATGACTCCTCTATTCTGGAAGAGGAGAAAATAAACAAAGAAGATACAAAGATGGTAGATAAAACTGATGATGCAGGAGATTCTGTAACTCAACCTAATCAATTTGGAAAAGAAGATAATATTGCTACCACACAAAGGCCTTTAGAACAAATAGCAAGTAGTGAAGACATGGGAAAGAGACCCTCTGCAGATAACACAGAGAAATGTAAAGAAGAGAAAGAGAAAAAAAAGGAAAGAAAGATAAAACAGAAGAAGATGGTGCAAATGTTGATGCATCCAAACAAAACAGTTCTGATACTACCACTGATAAAACTCAAAGGAAGGAAGGTGAGCTGGAAGTTGTGGCAAGAGACACTATAGAGGTAGTAAAGAACTTTTTGAGTAAATAAATGTTGGAGATTGATGAACCATAACTGATTCAAGGACCAATCCACCTAGCTAATCTCTCTCCGGTCCAAATGATGAAGGTAGCATCTTTCACTTAGGCCAAGGCAAGCGAGAAGATATTAAAGTCTCACTTAGAAGATAGTGAGCTATTAAGTCTTGCATCCAGTGTACTGGAGAAGATGATGCTACCCTCCAGAAGAATCCATCTAACTCTTTCTTCCGTACATCTGAAAAATTTTGTAAACTCTGTAAGTACACATTTTGAGTCTTTTGAGAAGTCTGCAAAGACTAATGTCAAGAATGAGTTTTTGGATAAGAGATTTAGTGAAATAAAGAGCCTAATAGGGTGTGATAGGAGGATACTTGGTATCAGTATGAAGAGTATTCAAAATGATCTAAGTGATGGAGGTGATATATATAAGTTTTGTCTATCCTGGAGAAGAAGATAAAGGAGCAAGAACAAAAGTTGTCAAATCTATCTCAAAATTTTGATCCTCTAACAGTTTCTCCTATAAGTCAGGAATGTCAAGTAATCATCTTGACCAATGAGATAAAGAGGCTTGTTAAAGAAAAGGGTAATATTATAAAAATAATGTGTGAGCTCCGAGGATTGATTGCCTCCAAGTTAGAGACAATGTATAATGCCTTATTAGAAGCTTAGACTGCAGTTGAGACAAGAGATCCTTTAGACCTAACAAAGGTAGAAGCATATGCATTTTTACTAAGTGGACACATCTCAATTTTGGATGGCATGAAAATAACTTCGGCCTCTGAACTTGAGTAATTGAAAAATAGTTTTACAGACATTCTCAAGTTCATGTAAATATAACTTGAGGATTGGTTGTACATATGCGGCACTGTATTTAGAATTTTTGAGAATTTTGGCTTGTGGACCCCATCCTTTGCCATTGATGTCAAAGGGGGAGTGAAGATTAGTGAAAAATGAGAAATCCAGCAAAGGGGGAGCTCCAGAATTAGTGGAGAAACATAAGAGTTTAGAGTAAGAGGGAGTAAATGAGTAACACTTAGTCAGTTTTCACTAAGTGTTGCCATCAATGCCAAAGGGGGAGATTGTTGGAAAGAGACACTACTACACATGACAAGTGTTATCATTGATGGAAACTAAGATTATTCCACCCATCCACATAACACAATTTGTTCATACTAGAAGTTAGAATCAGAATTTATCTAAGTCCGGGAAGTCAGAAACAGAGCAGGCGATAGGGTCTGGTATCTTGGTCTGGATCTCTTCGGTGGTAAATCAGAGTTTGCTGCGGATGTAAGGGAATCATAAGTATTATCGGGATAATCTAAATCTAGATTTTTGGCCCCTGGTGATGAAGGATTCAAAAGTTATTAGCATCTGAGTATCGAGTTAACAGTTTGACAGAGCAGACAAAAGAAGAACATGTTGACCTTGTAATTGATCTTGGTTTTGGATGTATGGAAGTTGTTGGTTGGAAAATTTGTGATGATCAGTGATAGTAGTCAACCTGATTGATGATTTGTGAGTGCAATCTTTGGTCCATGTTACAAGTTATGAATGGATTTAGCCAACTGAGCAGAATCTTCAATAAAGTTCTAAGTGTTCTTGAAGATGATTTAAAAGTGGTTGAAGATTAGGATGCAGATATATATAGCTGATGGATTTGAATGATTTTGGTGTGTGTGTGTGTTGCGATGATGGAGAAAAATGTGAAAAGGATAGAGATCTGAGGTTCAGATGATAGCAGAGCAGTAAAAAGGGTAAAAGTGAAGATGAAGAGTATCAAGTCAGTATTCTATACTTAACTGGAATTGAATCTTTACATTGGTAGATGCTAACTATCAGTTCAAACACATTGTAATCTTCTTTTTGTAGGCAGTGAGCCTTCTTTTGAGTAGTGAGCCCGAATACACGTGCATTCCCATTTGTAAAATACTTTTAATAGATTATCAATCTTTGTGGATTAACCCCCACTGTGGTCTTTCGCTTAACCGGGTTTCCACGTAAAAATCTTGGTGTGAAGTGTGTTGCTGTGTTGTTGTTCATATGTTTATAATTCTTGTTTTCCATGGCCAAATTATTGATCTATTGTTAAATGATAAAAGGAAGAATTAACTACAGAAAGTATTAAAGTTTTGTGTCAACTGATTCACCCCCCCTCTAAGTTGTCTACCCTAATTCCAACACTATATAGACAATTTCAAATGATTTTGAAATATCATTGCTAAAGGTTTATTGTTAAGCTTATATAAAAGAAACCCTAGATGTTCTATAAAACCCTAGTTTATGAATTAGGGTTTATTGTTTATGAATTAGGATTTATGGTTTATGAATTAGGTTTTAGAACTTGTTTTTAGTTTAGGGTTTAACATTTACAGTTTAAGATTATGAAAAACAATAAAAAACAAAAAACAAAAAAATAATGAAAAACAACATAAAATGATGGGAAACCAACCTAGGAAAACTGATAGTTGATCTGGAGGAGAGAGGGACATTCTAGAGGTGGGTGGTGGATTCAGTTGACATGGGTACCCATTCTGTTGCATTTTCTTACCTACTTTTTCATGGCCCATTGTTGTTAAAATGAAGCCACATGCCTATTTTTTTTAAAATATATACTTTTCAAAAACAAGTGTCCATTTTAAAATGGTTACCGGTTCCATTTATGAGTGCTCATTTGGCTTCGAGTGCCCGATCCTAAATGGGAACCTATTTCTTAATAGGCACCCATTTAGGCTTGGGATCCCATTCCTAAATAGACATTCATTATTTTTAAAATGGGTACCTGTTCCAAGTGGCATTTTCCATCCATAGAAGACTTCCATGAAATCTATACTTATCTTCTTCCACTTACCCCTATGTTCTGCCAAACAAGTTTGCATTTCTTGGTTTAATAGTTCTTATAAATCATGGTGGCCTGAGGCCCTAAAAGTATTTGTGTACCTTGTACATCCTTCCACATTTTGTATATATTTATCAGGGCATCTCCAATCATAATATTTGATAAAAATCCCTCTATTATGTTACACTAGAGGTCCAAATGCTTCTCCAAAGCTTTATTATGTATATACATCCATGAAGTAAACTAGCAAAGGTTGTTGGATTTAGACTTTCTAGGTCATTGCATTTGATTGAAAGTTTCTAAAGTCTCTATTTTATGTCACAACCTACACAGTGGTGGTCATTAGACAACATGTTCTCAAATAGTTTATGTATTGTGTTTATGATTTCACATTTGCATTCATTGAAGCCAAACCATTTTTAATAGGTATCTCTACTTTAATAACATTTGGATCTACACAAGCACATACTAAATGGATGTTGTCAAATATTTGAATAATCTAGTTTTACAAATGTAGATAGCATTTACTTAGAAGTTTCTAACACTTGTTCAACATATTTATTTTTCAAATGTTCCTTAATCATGGCAGCTAGAGACTATACTTCCATAGGTCATGCCTTTCCACCTTCACTCTTCATTTAGATCATGCAAGAAAGATTTTTTTTATGATGATTCAAAGTTTTGAAAGTTCCTTGTACCAATGAACTTTTTGAAAGGTTCCACATATCCTTAAATCTTTGACAAGTTTATCAAAACATTAAAGTGTCAATGTAAAATATAAATGTTGAATAGACACTTATTTGAAACAATATTGTACTTCTCTAAAATATTTGAAGTATTATGCAATCTCTTACATTGCCTTCAAAACTTAGACATAGGGAATCAGAAAGGTGCACAAACTTCTGGTATTTCACAAATAATAAATAGGAAAGAAGTTATCGGTAGCTCAGATAATTCTAGACCTTTTGTACTTTTTTGAAAATTTTAGTGTTGCAATTAAAATGTTGATAAAGTCCAATTTAGCCTTAAAACACCAAAAGAAAATAAGGGTTAGAGATTTTAAAACCTTTTGAACAATGAAAAAATCCAATAATAAAGAAATTTGAATATTTGACAATTCCATAAACTTTAAATCCTTTGACAAATAAATGCAATTTGTGCTATCTTTGAGTTTTTAACTGGAGAAATGTCATCAAGACCACAATAATGGTGAAAAGAGGATAATTCATAACTTTTGATTAGTATTTGTTGAAATTAGGGCAAACAACTGAGAGGGGGTGAATCAGTTGTCACAAAACTTTTATCTTTTGCTGTATTTAATCTTCTTTACTACTTATTAACAGATTAATGATATAACCATGAAAGCGTGAATCAACAACACATGAGCAGAAACATAATCAACACATAACACCAAGATTTTTATGTGGAAACCTGGTTAAGGGAAAAACCATGGTGGGGGTCAACCCACAAGATTTATTCTCTATTAAAAGAATAGAAAATGAGAAGGCACTTGCCTTCGGGCGCACTTCCTAGAGCTCACTGCTCAAAAGAGGCTCACTGCCTACAAGAACATTTACAATGTTAACACAGAAAGGTTGAACTGAGAAACATAATATTTTTCATGCAAGGTTCTGTTCCATCGAAGCGCACAATACCTCTGCTCTGCGCGTCCACTCACTTCCTCGCTACATCCACATCTTCGCTCACATCCACACATTTCCACAACTTCACAACACTTATTTATACAAGTCATCGACTTTGGAATGAACATCAAAGTCAGCCAATCAATCATCTATCTAGAACATTCTCCAAGATAGGCATTTCAAGTAATTACAATCACAAGAATTAATATGCTACATGTAAACCACTGCACTGTCAGCCAAACATAACTAGGACTCAAATATTCCTTGAACATCATGCCATGCTCCATAAAACTTCTCTTAGATCATCCACAACATGCACCATGTATCTGGTTGACCAAGAATAGAAAGAACAACAATACCCAAGGAGAAATATTCATCCATGAGCTCAATCCTCAATGCGGACCATCAACACAATATGTACTCAATTCAAAGACCACCACAAGCACAATGAAATCAACAAAAACAACTGCACCACCTCAGATCACTAGAAACACTTGCACCTTCATTCAGGAACTCAAGAACACCAACTGTCATGACTATCACACAAGAAAGATTGCTTACAAACCTCCAAACCATGAACCACTTGAGTTGAGGATACACACCGACATCCCAAACACACCTCTATATCCGCATATCATAATATTCCAATGTGGATCAATCCAGACAAAATATTTGTCACTTTGTCACCTCTGAACAATTGCAAAACCTAGTTCTACTCAAATGGCCATAAGTTCGCCAATTCTCCATGTAGACCTCTCAAATCTTGACTAGAGAAACTTCATACAATTCTCTACAAACCCTTTAATCTACAGACTCTGATCTTCATCTTACTGGGAATGTAGAGTAATCTACTTCACTAAACTGCACTGTCTTCACTGTCTCTGACAGAGAGATATGTAACTCACTTGTTTCTTTTGGAGAGGCTAATTTTCTCAATATCATCAACATACAAGTCTTCTAAACAAGTAATAGAATAAGATACAGTTGACACTAATGACAACAAGGATATGTTGACATCAATGACAACACTGATTAGGCACATATTTGCAACAATCTCCCCCTTTGTCAGTGATGGGAACATATGATGTGAAAAACTAGTTCAACCATGCAACCACTTTCTCTTATCAAACTTCTCCCCCTTTCTCTTATCACACATGCAACCACTTTCTTTACTACTCCCCCTTTCACCAGAAACTACTCACTTCCATCCAAGTTTTTCAAATGACTTCTCTCCCCTTTGACATCAATGGAAAATGGCACATATTTACAATCATCTCTCACCCTTTTTGTTTCTTAGACAAGACCAAACTAAACTTAGAACATATTGACTACTCCCCCTGAGTGGCATCCCTTGAATACCAATCCGGTTCAGTAGATATGATTGTGAGTTCCACCAGACTGATGCACTCTAGTGCACCTTAGTTCTAAACAGGAGGGGTAATCACCCGTAGCTTCCCTCTGAGATACTCAAAAGTGTCCTTTGGTAGAGGCTTAGTGAGGATATCTACAATCTGATCCTTTGGTGAAACAAACTCCAATATGACTTCATTCTCATTTACTTTCTCTCTCATAAAGTGAAACTTGATGGATATATGCTTTGTCTTTGAATGCAACACCAGACTCTTTAAAATGTTTATTGCACTTGAATTATCATAGAAGATTGTAACAAGTTCTTCAAACACAATTCTAATATCCTTCAACATTTCCTTCATCCACAAAACTTGAGTACAATTTCTTGCTACTGCTATATACTATGCCTCTGCAGTAGACAAAGAAATTGCCTCCTATTTTTTTCTAAACCAAGAAACCAATCTCTTACCCAAGAAAAATTTACCACCACTAGTACTTTTCCTGTCATCCACATCTCCTACCCAATCAACATCTATATATGCATGAAGAGTGAAATCATCACCCTTAGGATACCATAAGCCATAATCAGATGTTCCCTTCAGATATCTAAAAACTCTTTTGACTGCTACAACATGAGATTCTCTAGGATCAACTTGAAATCTAGCAACAAGGCCAACTATATTCATAATATCAGGTCTAGTATGAGTCAGATAAAGCAGTCCTCCAATCATTGATCTATACCTTTTCTTATCTGCCTTAGGGGAATCATCATCTTTACTCAACTTGCATCCAATTATCATAGGAGTACTCACTGGTTTTGAATCCTCCATTCCAAAGTTTTTCAACAACTCTTTTACATACTTAGACTGAGATATGAAGATGACCTTATCTAACTGAATGATTTGCAGACTCAAGAAGAAATTCATTTCACCAAGCATGG
Organism: Cunninghamia lanceolata; assembly: GCA_027924645.1. NCBI lineage: Eukaryota > Viridiplantae > Streptophyta > Pinopsida > Cupressales > Cupressaceae > Cunninghamia > Cunninghamia lanceolata. The sequence continues at coordinate 6,343,924 of BSBN01000420.1, read as the reverse complement.
ACATTTCAAATTCACTTTGCATCTGATCAACAAAATTTTTACACATGTTCTCATTTCCACCAAAGATGATATCATCAACAAATACCTCAACAATCAAGATGTGTTCATGTCAATTTTGAAATAAAGATTACTATCAGCAGTGCCTTTGCTAAAGCCTAACCTTAGAAGGTACTTATCTAACCTTGTATACTAGGCTCTTGGGGTTTGTTTATGTCCATACAATGCTTTCTTCAATATGCAGACCATATCTCCTTGATCAGACAAATAGAATCCTTCTGATTGCTCAATATAGACTTCTTCATCCAACTCTCCATTCAGGAATGCTGACTTGACATCCATTTGGTAAACTTTGAAATCTTTGTAAGTAGCAAAGGCAAGAAATAATCTGACTGCTTCAATTCTTTCCACCAGAGCAAAAGTTTCCTCAAAATCAATTCCCTCTACCTAATAATATCCTTTACACACCAATCTTGCTTTGTTTCTCACAACTTCACCATTTTCACTCAATTTATTCTGAAAGACCCATTTAGTTTCAATTATTTTTTTTTTTCAGGTCTAGGAACAAGATCCCAAGTATGATTCTTTTCAATTTGCTTTAATTCTTCTTCCATTACTTTTACCCAACTTTCATCATTACAACCTTCATTCACTAATTTTGGTTCAACCTTTGAAATTAAATAATACTCTTCTTGTTCTTCAACAATTTTTCTTCTAGTTTGAACACATTTATTTCTATCTCCTATGATCTGATCTTCAGAATGATTCAATATTACATACCTAGGAGTTTTGGGGTTTTCTTGAACTTTTGATTCTTGAACTTGTCCCTTGGCATTTGTACTAGCTTCTTGAGTCACTAGATTCTCCAGAGTAATTTGAATCTGAGTTTGAGGACTTTCATTTTGATCATCTGATTCATATCCACAAAACTTGGAAGGTCTCTCCTTGCTTTCATCAACCGTGACATTAGCACTTTCAACAATATTTTTCAATCTCTTATTAAAGCACCGGTATGCCTTGCTTTAGTTAGAATAGCCCAGAAATATTCCTTCATCACACCTTGCATCAAACTTGCCTAGATCTTCATCTCTTTTGACATAGCATTTACTACCAAAAACTCTAAAGTATTTCATAGGAGAGCATTAACAAACCACAATTCATAAGGAGTTTTTCCAGTATTACCTTTGATCTGCACCTGATTAAGAGTGTAGATAGTGGTACTCACAACCTCTCTCCAATAGACATGTGGAACATTTTCTTCCATCATCATGGTTCTAGCAGCCTCTTGAATAGTTTGATTCTTCCTTTCCACAACTCCATTCTGCTGAGGTGTCCTAGGAGCAGATAATTGTCTTCTTATTCCATGCTTTTCACAAAATACATTAAACTCACCGGAGGTAAACTCTCCACCTTTGTCAGATCTCGAACACTTTATCTTCATACCAATCTCATTCTCTACCCTAGCCTTTAACACCTTGAATTTGTCAAGAGCCTCTGATTTCTCCCTCAAGAAAGTGACACACATCATCCAGGGGTAATCATCAATCAACAACATAAAGTATATGTCTCCTTGCAAACTCCTAACTCTGGCAAGACCACACAAATCAGTGTGCACAAGTTCCAACAATCCACTTGAAAATTGTTCTTTACTTTTGAATGTAGTTCTGCTTTGCCTGCCCAACTAACATTCCTTACACATGCTATTAGCATGTTTTTACAAGATTTGGAAGATCTCTCACAGCATGAGTAATGCTTATCTTGACAATATTATCAAAGTTTACATGACACATTATCCTATGCCACAACCAACTCTAATCAATCTGAGAAATCAAACAACTCTTACCAGTACTACTTAAATGAAAGATATTAGCTCTAGTTTGTGTACCAGATGCAATCTTAGTTCCGGAGCTTTCCAAGATTATGCTTTTCCCATCCTTGAATTAGAGATCATACCCTTTGTCAACCAACTGTCCAACACTAAGAAGATTATGCTTCAACCCTTCTATATACAAAATATCATCAGTGTTGTTCTTACAATCAAAAGAGATGGATCCTCTGCAACGGATTCTGTTAGCTAAATTGTCTCCAAACTTCACAATTCCACCTTCATATCTTTCCATACTTACAAAATTACTTTTATCACTTGTCATATGATGAGAACATCCATTGTCAATTACCGATTCATCCTTTTATTCAACCTAAGAAGCCAAGACACTTTCCACATTCATATAGCTATCAAATTTAGTAGCACGAGATTTTCTTCTTTGATAGCAATGAACACCCATTCATTTCTAGATGTACTTCCCTTATCAGATTCATCATCTATAACTCCTTCATCAGCAACCTCTTGGACATAGTAGCATTTCTTCTGAAACCTAGGTCTGTTAGGTTTTGGATTTGAAACCCTCTCCAGACATCTTGAAGCAAAATGACCAATCTTATTGTAAGCAAAACATTTGAAAGGCAACTTTCCTTCATATTTACCGGATCCTCTAGGCAATATTTTTGAAAAAAGTGCTTCAAATTCTTCAAGCTTCGTTTCATCTTCTTCAATTTCCTTCCTTGTCTTCTCATATCTGGTTAGTCTTCTTGAAGATCTTTCACTTGGATCAAATCTTTGCTTCTCAGAAACATTGGCCTTAAAAGCATATTTTGATTTAGGAAGGGAATCGCCAAACTCACTCATTTTAAATGTTGAAAGCTTACCAACCAATTGATCCCTTGTAACAATTATCACAGTCTTGATCTCCTTAATAGCACCAACTCTATGCTTTTATGAAGTAGGTAAGGATTTGAGTACCTTGCCAACAATCTCTAATTCTTCCAGTTTTCCACCAGCACACCTGATACTACACACAAGTTCATTCACCTTCTACATGTAGGAACTGATGTTTTCATCTTCACTCATCCTCAAACTTTCGTATCTACCCTTCAGGCTCTACAAATTAGCACATTTAACATATGCATCACCTTCATATAGAGTTTCCAACTTCTTCCAGATTTAATGAGCAGTTTTCAATTCTAGGACATTTGTCATTTCTATATCAGTCAGGGCACTTAACAATGCTTCTTTAGCTCTAATGTTGTTTTCAGCATCTTTGAGTTCATCTGGAGTTGAAGCACCTTTCTCCAGGGGTTTATACTCATCCTTTGTTATCAACCAATAAGGATCACCCATGCATTGCAAATGGTACTCCATGTGACTCTTCCAAAGAGAGTAATTTGTTCCATCAAATCTCAGACTATCCTTCTTGTAAGTTGACATCATGGATTTCCTCAAGTGTTCAAGCTTCTTTTAGAGGAACCGACTTTGATACCAATTGTTGAAATTAAGGCAGACAACTGAGAGGGGGGGTGAATTAATTGTCACAAAACATTTATCTTTTGTTACATTTAATCTTCTTTACTACTTATTAACAGATTAATGATATAACCATGAAAGCATGAATCAACAACACATGAGAAGAAACATAATCAACACACATAACACTAGATTTTTACGTGGAAACCCTGTTAAGGGAAAAACCACGGTGGGGGTTAATCCACAAGATTTATTCTCTATTCAAAGTATAGAAAATGGGAAGGAACTTGCCTTTGGGCGCACTACCCAGAGCTCACTATTCAAAAGAGGCTCACTACCTACAAGAAAATTTACAATGTTAATATAGAAAGGTTGAACTAAGAAACATAATCTTTTTCATGCAAGGTTCAGTTCCATTGAAGCACACAATACCTATGCTCTAACCCCACTCACTTCCTCACTACATCCACACATTTCCATGACTTCACAACACTTATTTATATGTCATCAACTTTGGAATGAACATCAAAGTCGGCCATTCAATCATCTATCTGGAACATTCTGCAAGATAGACATTTCAAGCAATTACAATCAAAAGACTTAATATGCTACATGCAAACCACTAT